>OX422141.1:112509238-113772883 GCA_949129095.1 Volucella bombylans
ATCACCAGGGAGGCCGCCCGCACAGAAACCTCCATCCCAAAAGCCTCCTAAACCACCACCTCGACCACCTTCACAACCTAGACCACCACCAGGGCCACCACCTCGACCACCACCTCGACCACCATCACAACCTAGGCCACCAGCACAGAAGCCACCAAAACCGCGACCTCAAAAGCCTTCTAGACCATCGCCAGGGCCACCATCGCGACCACCGTCACAACCTAGACCGCCACCGCAAAAGCCACCAAGGCCGCCACCTTCTCCACCTGCAAGACCACCACCGAGACCACCACCACCTAATCCACCACGACCACCAAAACCACCTAATCCACCAAAACCATCACCAGCACAGCCACAACAACCATGCTGCCAACCTCCTCCATGCTGTGGCTAACTATTTTACATCTTTACATACTCGTACATATAAAACCTCTTAATTTCCAAAATAAAATGGCAGATAAGGAGACCAGTATCCTTAATTTTTTTCTTGGCTTGGCATACAACGACTCCAGTGATTCTCCATAGAATGGCTACACCGATGCTCTTGCGTTGTTGCTACGCCTGTGCGTTGAACATCAATTTCCTGCTAACCCCAGCTCGTCTTCGTAGAGCTCCAATACATACTCGTATGTATATCACTTAAAGGGAAGCTACTACATCACCGATTTTAGAGCGCATTTATCTGGTTCTACTTTGCAGCGTTGTTCAAGGTTTCAAGCAAATGGAGAAACCATAGTATACTCGCATAGCAGCCTATTTGTCAGGCTTTTCAGGACAGACAAAGTCAAACGAGCTATTGGCATATTTAAATGTTCAAGGGCTTCAGTGAGAAGTAAAGATTTCCGGCTCCGATCCCAAATGGCTTCGATTCAACAGCCTCCTTGGTACATATCGCAAGCTTAGCGTTCCCTTATCACTTATCAAAATAGCAAACCTAGTAACGCTCTTGAATTCGATCGTCCAATTGCCTTGACATCGTCAACATTCTTGAAAACGATGGAAAAGATGTCGGACGTCTATATTAGAGGCATTCTTGAAACAAACAAGCCACTACGCACCGGAAAGGCCGATCAATCGAATTGGCCAGCCAAGACACAAAAAGATTGCCATCTGCGCTTTCGGTGATATTGAAGTGACTTCGGCAATACCGGCTTAGTAGCTTCGACCTTGTAGCCATATACCGTAGAAGTATCTACCATCCAATTAACTTGTGCGTTACGGCAATGCTAGGCAGCCACTTCTGCAGAGGTCCCTGGGACTGTATTCGGGGGAATAGGATATTTGCAAATTGGCGTCTTGGGTTAAAGGAAAATGCGTTCGAGAACCTCTACAGAAGATACTTCTATAGAAGGCAAATGAAAATTGTTCACATCACTGGAAATGGATATGAAAAAGATAAAGGTGAGAAACCCCCGAGCAACCGTCGTGCCGTCGTGTAGACTCCTATACATAATGGACACAGTAGGGTACGTACCGGAAAAGATAATAGCAAGAAGATTGGATTAGGGTCTTCTCTAACCAATCGTACGGGAAGTGCCACAAATTCTAACTCAGGCAGTTGAGACATCATTATAAGAGCATTGTGAAGTACTTACTTACTTACTTAACGGGCTTCCATCCCGTGAAGGGACTCTACGTGGGAGACCGTAGCCTTCCAACCCAATCGATTCTAGGCAAGCTGCTGCCAGTTCGTGGGACCAGGCATCCTGTCATCCGTGACTGCTTGATCTTTAAAATGGAGGTTCCGTCTTCCTGCTCTTCTCGAACTTGAGGGCTGTGATTCTTAGTTGGAGCAATACTATCCATCCGCTCCATGTGGCCAACCCAATGCAGTCAACGTATCTTAGCTTTTTGAAATACATCCACATCTATATACAGCTCGAGATTGCATCTTCTTCTCCATTCGTCCTTCTCCTAAATACGTCCGTAAGTCCAACGAATGATTTTTCTTTCAAAGGTACCCAGTATTAGTTCCGGGCGATTTCAATACACACAATTCTAGGTGACTTCGACATTTTAGACAGACAACACACGAAGGCTGATCTGTTGAGACCCAGCTTGTAAATGAGCCCACACGAATACCAGATATTGATAGTCATACTGCCAACACCTGGACTTGTTTTTAACTTTCCACCCTGATAAGTACAAGGTATCGACCTTGCTATCCCCTCTAGGCCGTCATATCAGCTAATTTCTTGTAAGCTTGTAAACCAACCGCACAGTTAGAGAAAAGATTCCTAAAAGAACCGTATGGCAATACGAGAAAGTCAATTGGAGGGGACTTAACATCTTCTTTAGGTCGCTACGTTTCCTCGATATCGACGTGGATGTCGCTGCTGATATGATCACAGACACCATTCAATTTGGAATGAGATCCTTTATCCCTCATTAGATGAAGAGTATCAAACCAAAAGAAAAGGCATGGTACGACTCCAGCTGTAATGAGACTGTCAGGGTTAGAGAAATGTTTTTTCGGTCCTTCCAACGGGACAGAGGAAAAGCGAATAAAGGCCGAAAATATCAAACAACAGGAGCGGAATTATAACAAATTATAGAACATAAGAAGGGATATACCTATAATGTCAAAATTCTTCCTTAGTAAAGAATGTCCTACAGGTGATGTCGCAAGGGAGGAACAGGACACGAACGGGGAGGTTGTTTAGCACGTTTACCTGCGGGAGTATGTACGAAGAAGGGCATAACACTCGACAGAGTATCTACAAAGAATTTCACCCTACAGAGCATTAGAAAATAAAGATTCGGACACTTGAACCGTAATGGTAACTGGGTGATCTTGCTTATGAGTGGAACGATGCAAAGTCAGTGAACTCCAGCAAGTGTTGTCGATGAGGACGTGGCAATTAGACCACATTTCTCCTTAGGTCTTTGAAATTCGTCTGTCTCTTTGCTGAGTCTTTTTAATTGAGCCTCAAAGTATTTAGTTCTCAAATTGCACATGGATATTGGAAAATGAGATCTTCTCAGGCAAGAATTCGAAGAAAGGCCTTTCAGTTTTTCAAATCGAACTTTGAGTCTATTCGTCACTGTGATGAGGGCTTATATAGTCGATTGATTCCATAGATAATTCACTAGTTCCAATATAGCAGCACCTAGATGAGCAATGCTTATCCAATACGGATACTCTTGAATATCTTCTCTTCCTATTAAGAGAGGAATTACACATCAGGCACTTTATCTGTCATCGTTTTGTCTGAATAAAATCGAAGATTCTTGAGGCCAACAATGTGCGAAAAGCCCTGTCTGTGGATTCTCAAAGGGAGACTTCCTACAGCTCTATAGATTCATGAACAATGTAAACAACAACGAAGAATCTTGGACTTGCGCATCTTAGGCGATCTCAAAAGGCTGCAACCTTAAATTTATTATTCGTAATCTGTTTGGTTCGAAATCATTTATAATTTCAGTGATGTTTGTTGGAGCCACCTTTGCAACATGGTGGTGGACGTGGTGGAGGTGGTGGTGGTGGTCTTGGTGGAGGGTGTGAATTACAGCATTGTTGTTGTGGTGGTTTTTTCTGGACCGAAATAATCACCGGAACAATTATAACTCCTTTGCCTGAAATTTATAAAAAAAAATTAATCAACATCTATGTATTAACATTTCCATTCTATTCAAGTTATACCTCCTCCACCTCCACCTTTTCCACCTCCTCTTCCTCCTCCTCCACCTCCACCACCACCGCCTTTTCCCTTTTTCTTTGACGGAAATCCATTTGAAGATGGCAGCTGCAATACCGCTAGAATAACGAGCAGCACAAAGATATTTTTCCACATCTTTTCCAAAGAGATTTCGTAACCAGAATGCGGTTCCGTTGATCTATGCAAGGTTTTTATAAGCAGAAGTTCTATAATCAATTATCATGGGGGAAAACCCCCCAAAGGATAATTAGTTTATGAAGGGAGACCTCTTAAGTATAAAACAATAATCTGAGGGGTTTTTGAAATTCAGTAAACAAAGTTCCATACGTGGATTTCTATTTAAAACCAGAAAAGATCAGTAATTGATTTGAAGTCATTATATTGGCGTTTACCATATATTGAATGGGGTACAGTCAGACTGACTTTGATACAGAGATCGTTGGGTAATATAGACTTTCCGTACGCTAACTGCTTTCGTCAGTCAATCAATTGAGAAGGAATTTCAGATCTCAATCTTACCAAGTTGCAATTCCAGTAAATGGCTATTTTGAGTCTAATTCAGTAATCTGAGGTTCTGGTAAGCCGTGCAGTTTTACTATTTTCACTATTTTCTTTATTCTGTTCCATTTATTCAGTTTTTTTCGCATAACAGAGAGATGCACGTTTGCAAGATACAGGGTAGCGTACATCCGATCTGGTGATTACCAGCAATTTTTTGTTTTCTCAATCTAAGCTGACATACATCTATCATTTAGCGTCTCTTTAGTAGCTACACACATGTACTTGGTCAGCTAATTATTGCATTAAACCCTCCAGTGTTAGAGAGCTATGCTTTGCGCTGATACACAATTTTATAAAATAAGGAGCTAACGACTGCTAAAAGAGTCTCACAATACCAATACGCACCTAAGATCTGCGAACTTTGAACAGGCCAGCTGCTTCTGTTAGGCTAGTAGATTTCCTCGTGGGATTTAGGCTGCCATCACTGCCTGCCAGTAAATGCAACGCATAAAGACTCTAAAAAGGAATATATGACATCTACTGCACCTGATATGTTGACAAACCTCGAATTTGGAGCAGCATTTGTGGGCAGATGAGGTTTTTTGACGGATGAGAAGGATGATAAGGTCAAAGAACTATTCTACGCACGCGTCAAATAAGTGTAAAACCGTTGCCTCCGCCATATAATACAAACGTTGCCTGGTGAATTTTTTACCAGAGTGGACAAAAACGCAGAGCGGATATCGGAAAATTAAGGCTCACCATGAAATATCCGACAAAGTAATGTAGTTGCAACATGGGAGTTTGTACTAAAAAATTTCAGTATCGAGACACACACAAAGTCATGTGGCACACACACACAGGTGATCCAAAACCTTGCTCTCAATATAATTATCCGCATACTCAGTTGTGCCAATTTGGAGTCCAACCACCTTTCTTTCTTTTGCAACATTTTGACCTCCTGACAGTTCGGGGGTTATTGTCCGCTTTCCCGCTCGTGTAGTTGCAAGAGTACTTCAAAATCTTAAAATACACAAGTCCGCTGATCCAGACGGGTTCTTTCGAGCTCGAAAGACCACTGCGTAAGCTTTTTCATACATCCTGCTCTTTAGGACTCTTTCCAAGCAGATGGAAACAGCATTTGTTCAGCCCGTCCCTAAAAATGACGAATCTTCTTCTCTATCCTACAGACCCATTGCACTTACATCCCTTCCTTCGAAGGTCATGGAAACGCTGATAAACCGTCAGCTCATGAAATATCAATGACCGGCAATACAGTTTTCGTAGCAACAGGTCCACTGGTGATTTAATGGCATGTCTCACCGAAAAGTGGAACCGAAGCGTACGCCAATCCGGCGAAAGCAAGATAGTTGCACTTGATATTTCTAAGGCATTTGACGGAGTTTGGCATCAGGCTATTTTGTCAAAAATACTGCATTTGGGATCGACGACTCTCTTCTTCAACCTTTCGGAACGTTCAATTCAAGTTGTCATGGATGGTTTCAAGTCTAATATTCATAAGATAAATGCTGGTGTGCCTCAGGACTTCGTTCTGTCTCCGACACTCTTTTTAATTTTCATCAATGGTCTCTTGACTGCCACTTCTAATAGAATATATTCCTTTGCTGATGAGAGTACTCTCTGCTTTTCATATTCGTTCGTTCATACACATCCCTGCTCTTCAGCTGTAGAACGTATGTTAAGCTCATTAACTAATTTAGGAACCACTGACAGAGTAGAACTTAATCCTTCCAAAACACAATGCCGTTTGCGGTCGTTAAAGCGAAATTTAAACACTCAGCCATTGTCCATGAATGGCACTTGCATCGTTAAAACCAAAAAACTTTCCATTCTCGGTATGTGTATCAATGACAACTTACGTTGGAATAACCACATATTTGATGTCGCCAAAAATGCTGCAAAATGTCTAGGTTTCCTCAAACGATGTAAGAAATACTTTTTCCCTTCTGAGCTGGCCTCAATATATTTATAAGGCGTTTATCCGTCCAAAATTGAAGCACAATGTTCACATCTGGTCAGGTGCTCCTGAAAACTCGCGGCAGCTCTTATGTAGACCGAACTCAAAACCGTGAATTGGTACCTCTTTTTTCCTCCTCCCTAAGTTTCCTGTTCCCGCGCTGTGCCAAACATTTTAAGGGTATAATAATCCTTAGAGAGCGCGCTAATTATAAAAAAAGAAAAAAAACTCTTCAGACCAGAATTGAGAAATGACTTGGTGTAGTATACTCTCCACAAAGTCATTTCCATCAGCGTTGAATACGACAGTAAGCCGTCAGGTGCAGCTACTTTGTTGAATGTCAGCTTAGGTATTGCTATCCTCACTTCATTTTGGTTAGGTGGACTGAAAGTTTAGCTATCATCGTTCATCGTCTAAGTTGAATGGTCTATTCTGCGTGGTGGCGGTATATTGGACTTCGTCGCCGTTATACAATTTGTAGAAAAAGTTTATCCATATTCTCAGCACCAACTGTGACTCTACTACAAGGTTTCCTTCTTCATCTCTACAGGTTTTGACATGTGTTGGTGAAACTTTCGTACGTTATTTCTGCAAAACAAATTCTGAATATTTTCTGTGGCGCGTTTCTCGTGCTCTTTTTTCTTCTTCTGGAGAAGCCGTTTAGTCATCTAAAAGATATGTTCGCATACAAGAACTCGTCATTTGACCCTCTAAATTACGCAAATATAGGGGAATCAGTTGCCTTGTCTGCTGTATTGTGTGAACAGTAAGTGGCAAAAATGTGTTTAATGATAAATGCCATATGGAGGTTGGTCGATCTCGCATTGCGACCTTCTTTCGATTTCAATCTTGGTTGCAGCGGGAATACCACTCAAATGTGTAGTCGAATCTTCAACGAGGGCTAGAACGAGGCGCTGGCATATAGGTGGGGAGAGACATCCTAAGACCTCACTATACGTTAGGCAAATGTGCGTCTGGCTTTCAAAGGGGTATAATATGCAAGTCTGACGAAATTAACTTATATTACGAGAAATAGGTACGTGACGGGTGAGGTTTCTGCGTCTGTTCTAATTGCGCTTAAGCACCTTCAGAATCCCCTCACCACAGTTCTAAATCCTACATCAAAATGGAATTGCTGAAAATGGGATTGGCGATGAACTTGCAACCGCGCGGGGACTGCCAGTTTGGTCGATTGTAACCATAGATAGAAGAAGCCTCAAAGTTTTACGCAAACCAAACAAATTCCTCCTGACATCTCTAAGATGACGGCGGCATTCCTTTTACTCCTCAGTAGGAAAGAGTGTAGGGCGCCCATTGGCGCATTAACGGGGTACAACGCTATAACTAAGAATCTCTTGTGAGCTTGCAGAAGGTGTGATAATGATACAGGAAAACACATCCATCGTAAATGTCTGAATTACGCTCGGAAAAACCGCATATACTAGACTCTTATAGGGTGTGTGCTGGTGCTGTAGGCATTGAAGCAATTAGTCATTGCTGTTAACGAGAAAGGATACTCAATACTGCACTCAATAATTGTTCACACAGAAGGCAACAACGACAATCTATGTATAACTTTGAGGTAGCAAACGACTTTACCTATCTAGGCTCCGCTGTAATTCCATTCTACGAGGCGAATATGACTCTTGCAGGTTCCTGCTACTTTAACCTAGAAGGTTTACCAAGAAAGCATGGCAAGTCCTAATGTACGGTTTGGAAGCATGGACTTCATCTAAAGCAAACGAAAATTCACTTGAACCACTCGAGAGAAATGTTCTTCGAGTGATTAACGGTCTCTTTGCCTAGCCACAATTTAAAGAAGGTGTATGGGCTATATTTTATCAGAAGTTGAGCGAATGAAGATCACTGGATTGTTTTCGAGTCATTTTCGGAGTGATAACGCGCTTAAGGTACAACTCGCCTTGAGTGGGGCACTCAATTATAGATTTTTTTTTTTTATATAGATAGATATATATAGATAATTTTATTTCATATAGTATTCAGAGTATAATTCAAATACAATTCATTAAAAGAAAAATAAAATGTTAAAACTAGTTTAACGCACAAAACTTATTTATATGAAATGAAAGAAGCATGACGACGAAAAAAAATCAATTAAATTCATAAATTAAGAAAGATTAAAGAAGACAAATGAATTTAAGTTAAAGTTAAATCAGAATGTCAAGAGTAACAGATTCTAAGCTAACGTAGTTGTGGTTCAGAAGCCAGTTTTTTAGACATTTTAAAAACATCCCAGGTATTGCTATTGCCCTGATGAACTGTGAAAGTTTATTAAAGAGGCGGAATGACAAAACGGAATAGAAATTACGGTATGCGGTGGTACGAGCAAATTGAACAGGTAACAAGTACGAAAAATTACCTCGTAAATTTTATTTAGAAATTAATCTAAAATTTCGATTACCTGATTTTATAAAGAATGACTTCAATACTTTAAAACAATACAGATGACGAACAGGAAGGATTTTAAGATCACAGAACTAGGGTATCTAACATGTTTTTAACATAACTTTCTTAGTATATGCTTCTGTAAAACTAATAGAGGTTGTATTTTGCTAAGATAAGTACTGTAAAATGTTTGTGTGGGTACAAATGATAGAACTTATTCTTTTCAATAGAAATCGCTTTATTCAGTACAGTTACAATTCACTATTTAATTGTTTCTCTCAGTAGAATCCAATTTCTCAACCGCTTATACTTTTCCTATCTTTTACTTAAACCACTTAATCACTTCTCCTAATTAACACTTCAAATTTCACTTTAGAACTGCTTTGCATACCTTGGGGATGCTGGTATTTACACTCGAATGACATACTTCGAGAACAATCTTCGCCATCCAGCGTCCCATACGATTTCCAGTTTGCTAGAAAATTCGATTCCACTCTCCAGTCATCAATGGTCGAGACTTTGTTATTCAAGTATCGAAATCTTCTGGTCTTCGAGTATCGACAATATTCTGCGCTGTAAATCTAGATGTCGCTGCTCACATTTAAGTGGTTATCACAGTACCTCCCCAACAGGAAATTCCATATTGCAGCTTTGACTGAAAGATCCCATAGTAGATTTTCTTTAGAAGAATTGTGGAACAGACATTTCGCAAATAATAGAAGTATCTCAGTGTGGAACGGAAATACTTCCTCAGAGAATCCGTGTGATTCGAAAAGCGCATATTGGAATCGATATTAAGACCTAGATATTTATATTCATCTACTTTCTCGATAAGAAAGTTAGTATAAGATTGTTAAGTAATTTTAAGCTAGCATTTAAGCATTTTTTGTTAGTATGTAAGAGTTAATGATTAAGAAAATAAAATGCTTTAAAACTGAACTGGCATGTCTCACCGAAAAGTAGAACCAAAGCGTACATCAATCTGGGATGTTGGGAGCTGATTGTTTGATTCCCGACACGGATGTTCGTATATCCCACAGTTATGCAGCTGGTTATTAGGATAGCCCAGCATTGTTTTCGGGTAATTTCAGCCCCGCAGACTTTAAACAATCCTTGATTCTCGTAACAGCGGACTCTGTTTCGTGGCATAGGCCCCCGCCCAATTATTATCAATTTTTGTCTAATAAAAAGAATGAGCAGAACAAATTACTGGTTTTATCGTAACGGTTTTTTGAACTTAACGCCTATGAAGGTTTCTACAATTTGACTAGTTACAAGCTGCCGGTCATAGGTCCTGTTGTAGGCAGGACCGTAGTCTATAATAAGACTTAAATCACGGTACCATCGGAGTCAGGACCTCGGCGGATATCGGTCCGGGCCTAACTCGTTGTGGTAGGCCTCCTTGTCAGAGAATCATGGTGGCTGTTATTTAAACCTAAAATTGCAGGAAGACTGTTTCAGTTGGTTTAGACCCGATGTAGAGTTGCAATAAGTACTGTGTGCTATGACCCTAAGGGGCATTTTACAATAATAATAATTACCCTTAGGGTCAATGGTCCGGGCCTGACTTGTTGAGGTAGGCCCCACTGTGGGAGTGTCATGGTGGCTGTGGTTTAAACCTAAGATCGCAGTTAAGGTCCTCCAGTTGTTTTAGACAAGAGATCACGTTTCCCTTATAATAATACGTTTTTAAAGTCGACTGCTATTGCTGTGCAATAACTCCTTGCCCCCTATCCCTGTGTCGCTTCAGCTGCTGTATCAGCTGACGCCGTGATGGTATCGACAGTAGAGCGCGATGTTCTAAACCGTACTGAGGGTCTGATAAAGTTTCATCTTTCATACACATGACGCATTCCACTATCATTCCTGGGACACCAAGCAGACATAGTGGGCGATATGACAAAGGTTTTTCAATTGGTTTATTCCCTTTTGGTATCAGCACTAAATGCTGCCTAACCACCTTTGCTACTAGTCGCCTTAACTGCAAAAGCCTCTGTGGAGCTGAAATACCGGTTCGTCTATAGCGCGCCTCAGTTTGTCGATGTATATACAAAAGTGGTCAGTGGTACCATATCTCTCACTCTAAGCGTACCATTGCAAACTGGTTGATGCCTACATCTATCAGCAGAGAAAAGATTTGTATAACCAGCATTGTGATGGATAAAAAGGGAATCTGGTGTCCAACTCTCTTTTTCGACTCTTGAACTGTGGCATCAGTCTGGTAAACAACGGAGATGTTACGGAAGCGCCAGTTTCTGATGATAGAATTGCCATCCCACCACACGACTGCGATGAGGTACGAACGACGTTAGCGCGACTAAGACAAAGCAAAGCTGCTGGACCTGATAGTCTACCGGGTAAGCTATTTAAACCCGGAGACTATGAGCTGTTACAGCATGAATCAGCATCCTTGCAAAATATTATCATAGAAAGCATACCTGCTGAGTGAAGATGGACAGACGATCCAAAAGATTGATGATCCTGAGACTGCGACAACTACGGCCGTGTAAGCTTAGTAAGTACTGCGTACCTTGCGTAAAAGACTAAAGATCATAATCAACGAGCTGATTGAAACAAATTTTGAATGGCAGCTTATAGACCGCGGAGGTAGTAGGACTCAACCAACATGCCTCTCTAACCTGCTAACCTGTTCGATAATACGGTGGGTTGAAGTCCCCTTTTTTGTGCGAGCGCCACTTTAGGTAAGTTCTACCAAAGCTGCCGCGTTGTCCTACTATGATGTCCATGAGCTCCACATAACCCAGCCTTCTTATTCGCTGTTGCTGCATTCTTCTGACTAGACCGTGTCGCTGTACAGAGGGTACATTTCTTACATAGTTGTACCACACTTAGTCCATGTAGACTTACAATCACATGCAGAGTCTTTCGCTCACAGCAGCTGGGACAGCTTTAATTTATTTTAAAGAATGACTATGCCTCTACACTATATAACAGGACAGCGATGATGAGGATTTTATACAGCGTCTATATCGTTGCTCGATAAAGGACTCAATTGCCTTTGGAGGTTTACATAATATGGCATCAAGGAACTTGTATGCGATGTTGAGCCGGCTTACATATGTTCTTGTAGCTAGAGCAGTTCATGGTGACCTTTCTTGAAGGTGAGACAAAATGGAATTCCATTCATCGGGCATACGTTTCTGTGATCAAATTTTACAGATGAGCTGGTACACACTCATCGCCAATTTATTACTTTAAGAGTCGCCAGCTGAGCTATCGGTTCCACCAGATTTGTTAGATTTGTTGTGTTGTGTTCACAATCTGCAGACGTGGGTTTCCCAAATTCTCAGCTTTGTCTGCATTTTCACTACGATGTTCCAATGTTTGTTGGGCCTACCACGTCCTTTTTACTCGCATATTTCGATCGCCTCGATTTCGTGCTTTCGAACTTCTTTTGTTTTCTGAGAAGTTTGTGTTCGGCTCTTCTTCTAGTACTTCTGGGGGTTCCTTACAATCGATGACACCGCACTTACTGGAGGTCGTAAAAGAGTTGATGAGAGGTTGAGAGACACGTGATTAGCAAAAGCTCTGACAATTTATTGCGATGTGGCAGCCATTCGATATTAGATCCGTACCCAGTACTTCTCTGTTGTTATTGCGTATCAATTGATATACATACTCGTACCTTGGCTGGTACTAGGAAGTGATCCGAATCTATATAACCGAATCGCAAAAAAATTAATTAGCCTAAATCCGCTTCCACAAGTGGTGTCGTGTACAAGAAGGTGAAGCAACATGTTCGCACACCGTGAAAGTAACAGTGTGAGGCTCCTGCTCACTAAACTTTACCTCCGCAAAGAAACATCATCCCTGTATTCGTCCCGAGGAACCGCCCGAAAGCATAACTTCGTAGGGCAGGAGAGTAGCCCTTGGCTAGAAATCATGGGTTTGTTAGTCGATCGTTAGTCAAGTTCTCGTCATGTTGTTGACTTATTAGACCGACGACGGTCTCCTGGGTGTTTGTGTTTTCTCCTGGATTTGTGTTTCAGTGTATGGTGAAGAGTCAGAATGAAGTGAGTGGTTGTAGTGGTTACTTGACGCTCGACTCTTCTTAATTCTATTAGGATGGCCAACACTAACTGGCCAACTCCACTCCACTTCTGAGAGGATCAATTGCGTGATCTGCATCCTCCTACTGGTTCGCACAGCATGGACAGATTGGGGAGGAATCATATCCGAATTTGTGTAGTTATTTTCTGAACACACCACGGCCGGTTAGAAACATTGTGATGTAGAAGTTTAGTTCTCCAGACTTTCTTTCCTACAAGGCTGTTGGGGATAAGTTGGTGTGCCCATCTTCCTTTATTGTTATTATCCCATCGGTTCTGCCATTTTTGAACTGAGATATCCCTTTCCTCCTTATGGACAAGTACGCATTCTGTTGTCTTTGCTTCGGTCATTATGTCAATCAGCTAAAACGCCCGCCATTTCCTCTGAAGTCCTCAGTCCTGAAGGCGCAGACTGTTCTCAAAGCGATTATATATCTTCTTCCTAGATTATTTTATTGCCAGTGTGCCCGCCCATACTGGAAACGCGTACAGTGTAACTGACCGTTTTTTATTTTATTACTTGGTTTCCTATGCGTGCGTGCTTGTATTCAACAACCTTGCATCTGATGACAAGAACTGCTCATTTTGCTATCTCAAGGACACTTTTGACTCCAGAGATCACTTCGTTTGTTCCCGATTCTACTTCGTGGATGTGGTTGGCCACAATTACGATGGCGACGTCATTTGCAAATCCTTTTATCTTCACGTTTGGGGGCTTTGGGAGCCTGAGGACACCTTCATACATAATATTCCACTGCAAAGGGCCTAGAATGGATCCTTGTGGCACACATGTTGTTGCGTTTGGTACCCCCATCAGTATCATAGCTTAACTGTCTGTTCTTGAAATAGCTAGACATTATTCCGAGAATGTAGCTTAGTACGTGCGTTCTAGCAGTAGCATTCATTATGAACGTCAGTTGGCTGGTTTTCTCCAATTTTTCCTATGGTATCCAGCGGTACGACGAGGAAACTTCCGAAGGTTTATTTCCTTTAGAAGGGAAAGCACTAAACGATTTAGTTTGCAGTGATCTGTGAATGTCGCCTCTTTAAAACGTTCGGTCTCGATGTAATTGCTGCTTTAAGGGCTCTGTTTAGTATCCTATCCGGGCCTGGTGCTTTCCAGTAGCTCATATACTCCTAAGTACAAGGTGGCGTAAAATTGATCACCCTATCGGAAGATGGTAGAAATGGCGTCGTAAGTCAATCATATTTGACATTTGTGAACTATACAGCTGCAGTATACAAACAGACAAGCAATGAAGCGCTATACTCCCCAACAACGTGGGATAATTGTGTCGATGTTTTTGACCAATAATCGGTCGGTGGTGTTAGCGCAGCGTGAATTTTGATGTCGATTTCCTAATCGTGTCGCGCCAACTGGGCAAACATTCCGGAGCTTAGCTACTCGACGACTCGAACAGAGTGGAACCACAGGAGGTCGTGGCCGCCACCGGACTGGTCATTCGGCCGAGAATATAGCGGCTGTAGTTCCCGATGTCGTTGAGAACGTAGAAACATCAACCAGACGACGGGCCACGCTACAAAGTGCAAACAGTGCGTCAGTTAATGCCTCCTGACCGTCAGTCGCGTGTGAATTACTGCAAAGCCATCCTCAATCTCAACAACGAAGAGGACGATTTTGTGTTTCTAGGCATTGAAAATCCGTATGTTTTTTTTTTTTTTTTTTAAATTTACGCGCGCCTAAGGGAATAGATACCCTTTTACTGTTGTCAGGGCGCGGGCGGAAAGGTAGAAAGGAGGAGAAAGGAAAATTGCTTTTGTAGTGGTTTGAAACTCAGGTGTGTTTGGTTTCGGTATTTACCCTCCAGGGGTGGGAGTCCGAATAGGACGGAGAGTTTTTTCTTCACTCAGAGTGGAAGGTTATAATTCGCAGTAATTATTTGTGCTTGAAACTCTACAACAGCCAAATCTACGTGTCAGTGTTATGCCTTCACACGCAGAATTTTTCTGTCTGAGTTCCAATTACACAACTGAAAAACTTGAAAGACTTGTTCATGGGCAAGATTCGAACCTAGACCCCTCCGAGTGAGAAGCGATTGCTAGTACCACTACACCACGGCCACCCCAATGTGGCAATGTGATGCACGAAGAGCCATTACATCCACTCAAAGCCACATTGTGGTGCGGCGTTCACGGAGGAAGAATGATTCGGCCGTATTTTTTTGAGGACGCCATCGACAATACGGTCACTGTTACTGGCGAACGCTACAAGGCCATGATAAACGACTTCTTACTGCCAGAATTGGATGAGCGGGGCTTAGTGGACATGTGGTTTCAACAAGATGGTGCAACCCCATACACAGCACGAGCCACAGTGGATATTGTGAAGGAAGCGTTTCTTGGTCGCGTAATCTCCCGTTTTGGCGGTTTGGCATGGCCAGCAAGATCGCCCGATTTAACCATCCCAGACTTCTTTCTTTGAAGCTATTTGAAGTTGCAGGTTTATGCCAACAATTCTCAGACAATCGCAGCCCTTAAGGAGAATATTCGACAGGAATGGGAACAGTTATCACAGGAAATCTTGCGGAAAGGCATGGAAAATGCGACAAATCGGGCACAAATGTGTATCAACACTGGCGGCAGCCTCTTGGCGGATATAAACGTTTCCACTTAACAGAAACAATCCAAATAAAGGCTTCCATCACAAAATTGGATGATTAATTTTGCGCCACCTTGTAGAATGCCAAGTTGAGTGTTGACGCTGAGCACTAATTGCTCCTTCTGACACTCAGTCATTTTGGACAGGGTATGATGGTGTTGCTTATAAGTCTGGCTGGTCAATCTCAAGAATAGAGCAGTTGCCTATGACTGTCATAAAGATGTAAAATAAGCAAATTTTTTGTGCACTTATAGTTACAAGACTGGACATCGATATTGTGCCGCCGATCATTCAAAGCGCAGCCACCAGTCAACAGGATTTGCACCTACCTATTGCTGTAAGTTTATGGTTAGAACCAGGACATTTTCTAGGAACTCTGTAGGAACTTAGACAAGCTTCAGACAAGCTAATCGTCCGGGGTGGCCGTGGTGTAGTGGTACTAGCAATCGCTTCTCACTCGGAGGGGTCTAGGTTCGAATCCTGCCCATGAACAAGTCTTTTAAGTTTTTCAGTTGTGTAATTGGAACTCAGACAGAAAAATTCTGCGTGTGAAGGCATAACACTGACACGTAGATTTGGCTGTTGTAGAGTTTCAAGCACAAATAATTACTGCGAGTTATAACCTTCCACTCTGAGTGAAGAAAAAACTCTCCGTCCTATTCGGACTCCCACCCCTGGAGAGCAAATACCGAAACCAAACACATCTGAGTTTCAAACCACTACAAAACAATTTTCCTTTCTCCTCCTTTCTACCTTTCCGCCCGCGCCATGGCAACAGTAAAAGGGTATCTAACCCCTTAGGCGCGCGTAAATTATAAAAAAAAAAAAAAAAAAAAAAAAACTTAAATAGAATTACCCAGAAGGCACCTCGGTGTGGTAATAATGGGATTTTGTTCAACTTCTATTGTGACTTTTGGAATCATGAATAAGGAAGTATCAAGGGTGGTGGGTGCAGTCAATTTTGCACTATGACCCATATATAACAGACAAATATCTTTATCGCCAAACCAAGGAGTACACGAGAGTTTGTAGTTTGCCAGTTCCTCAAATTCTTTGCAAAAACTTCCGAAGCCTATCCAAACAAACTCAACACATCTCTAAAAGCTACCTCATCTGGTTGATCAAACACACTGTTGAATAATCTTCCCTTGGTTAGTCAGAAGTTAATGTCCAAGGCAATTTAATAGCATCTGTCCAATTATCGATATTTTTCTGATTTCCTATCGAAAAATGACGTAGAAAATGAATTTTTAATTTAACACTTTGATTACTATGTTTCAAGAATTCTATAAAGAAAAAAATACAAATGAGCTCCGTTTAAATATTAATTTTTCTTGGGGATTTTCGCTGCAAGATAATTGGTGCTGCGGCTCGTATAAAAGCTCACACTTCAGTTAAAATACTTTATAGTAGTGATAGTTTTGGTTTGAGGAAGATGTTAAAAAACATTACCCTTCTTCTGGTCGTTCTGGTGATAATCAATCCAACACCTTCCACTGGAGTACCGACGTGGAAGAAGAAAGGAAGAGGACATGGCAGTGGCGGTTTAGGTGGCGGAAGAGGTGGCGGCAGCGGAAGTTTTAGCATCAGTATTGGCTTTGGTGGTTCCGGTGGTGGAAGTCCGGTTTGTTGTGCACCTGGGATGAGCCCTTCGAATCCGTTTTTGCCACATCCACCAGCACCATCAGTGGTTTATGTGCCGGTACCTGTTCCACAACCACAATGCTGTCAGCCAGCGCCACGACCACCGTCACCACCTCCACCTCCACCTCCACCACCACCTCCTCCGCCGCCACCACCACCACCATGCTGTTGGCCACCAGCTCCACCTCCACCAAGGCCACAACATCCACCAAGACCACAACATCCACCGAGACACCCACCACCACGGCCGCCACCGCCTCCACGACATCCACCGCATCTACCACCACCGGCGCCGTGCTGTCAACCCGTTCCATGCTGCCAAGGTTGATCGATTCTAAAGTCATGCAAACAAAGAACAAAATAAAAAATGTTAACCTTAAAGAAAGAAATGGATCTTTTGTGTCTATATTTACTTACTCGTACATCCTGTACATATATCCTTGTGAGCTCTAAGCTTCCACCAAACCTACTCGCAATTACGTAGGGTAAAGTTTGTCCAATCCACTACCACCCTTGTCCTTGTATTGAACTGTCTGACCAGTAACCTCATTCAACCCCAGGTTGGAAATACAGTTCGACTGGGAAATTTCCAAAGTGCCTGTTCACATTGGCGCGGGCAGGAAGACTGTCCGAAAGAGAGGGAACGCTTTTTATTGAAGTGAAAAGAAGAAGGGTTACTTCCACCGAGAATCCATTGCTAAAGTGGATTCTCGAGTGGAACATATCGTTTTTTTCCATTTCGTTCCATTTCTGATATATTTCTTCATTTTAGTTTTGATCGTTGATGAGAAAGGAAGTGTGAAGAATAGGAAAAAAGGTATGTTTCAGGCCAAACTGCTCAAATTTAAAAATTAAAAATGCTCCGATTCAAGTGCTCCACTTGTCAAAAAGTCTTTCAACCCCATGACAATATGAACACGACGTTCATGGTAAGGACTTTCATCCCGTCGCCAATGTAAACAGGCACAAAGAGGCCTATTCAAAAACGTTTGCAGTGTTCTTGTGTTAAAGACAGACATCATTCATGGAGTTTTGCCAATACAGCTGACTGGTTGTTGAACGATTGGGTAAGGGTCTAAGCGGGCTCAATCTGGAGCTGTAACTATGGCTACACATCAATTCTGCTTATATAGTACTAGTCTCTTCCAGCCGAACAAACGTTGAGAAGCAATACGATAACTTCCTTTCTGAAACGATTGAACACCAGAAGGAGCACTCACGGCGGATGAATTCGCATGACTGATTCAGCAGTGTCATCAACAGTTAGCATGGAAGATTCCAACTGAGATCAATGGGGATTTTTTACACTAGTCATATATGGTGACAGGTGAACCCTGAATCCGTCTACCAACCGCAATTCTCATATTCCATCCGGGATTTCTGGTTCCGGATTATCTGGCCTCTTGCCCAAGGTGCTTCATAAGAGGGTTGTCCCTCCAGGTTTGGGGTTGAGGTTGGAATAACTACTGGGGTAGGTAAGTAAAAACCCCAGAGTTGCCAAACAACCATTATGTTAGGTTAGGTTAAACAAGTGTGTGATGGATATACCATCACACAGTAACCAGGCACCAAAACGGGCCCATCGCCATCCCCGTAAAACCAGTTGAATTTGTCTTCAAATGGCAAAAACCTAAACAATTGCCTGATGAAACACCCAATTTCCCTGCAAAAGCCAAGAAGGACTTTGAAGTTCGTGCCGTCTATTGTATTTCCTCTAGGTTTTCGTAAAAGTGTTTGCCTAAAAATTTTCTTTGACTGCGCGATATTGTCTCGCATTCACACTGTTTGTGTGATATGTCCTCAACTGCTTGCAGATCACCGCAGAACCATCGTATATATCCGTAACTGAGAATTTGAGTCTCTTTGTGTGTTGCCGCAGGAGACAGTATCCTGCCCGAATTCCTATTACTGTCCTAAGCTTATCCCTGTTAAATTTTATTAACTTCCCAGATCTTTTGCCTTCAAAAAGCGGCCAAAGAGCCTTGGATACCCTGTGTCCCTCAAGAGTTGACTATCTTAGGTTGACAGTCTTTGTGATTTTTTCCTCGAAGGGAAAGGTTTGATGTTGGCAACCTCACTATTGTCGAGTAGCCCTCCTTTTATTGCAAGCTCATCCGCTTATTTCTTTCCTTTAATTCCACAGTGTCCTGGGACCCAGTATAGTCTTACCCGATTCTGACTGCATAATGCCTTGAACACTGTGCAACAACCCCTGACTGTATAAGAGTTGACGTTGGTTAATTCCATTGCCTTGAGTGCGACCTGGCTATCGATGTAGATAGCGATAGCTCTTTCGAATACCGATCTCATCTGCATTAGCTCAGCCGCCCTGGGGACAGCCAGAACCTCTGATTGGAATACACTGCTAGCGTCCGGTAGTCTATAGACACTCTTAGTTATGAGTTTTCTGAGAAAACACCACAGCCTGTTCGTTTCTCTATTTTTGAGCCATCTATGAAAATTGCAATTTCATTTGACCTGATTATTGCATTTTTTTTCCCATCCCTCCCTCTCCGGATATATTATATCATACATGATGTCGAAGTCGACCAAGTGTAAGTCTCTAAAAAAGTGTGAAGTTGGTGTAGGACAATATCTTCGAATGGCAGGCCATCTACTTGTGGATAAAAAATACAAAAAGAACACTAACTGCGACCAACTTCAAGGAAGAGATCGGCGATGAGAGAAAAAAAGCTGACGGTCAACTTGAAAGAAGTGAAAAAAAGAAATATAATTTTTAATCCGTTTAGTACAAAGAAATCCGAGGAGGTTTAATTTATATTTTACACCTCAGATGTGGGGTATAACATCATAAATCCGTGAGACAAGACGAAGACACCTAACCGCAGAGGGAGAAACACAAGAGACTCCAAATGTGGGCACATACTCGTATAGTGATGCCGTTGGAGATGGCAAACAACACCACAGTCCGCAGTAGGATACGAATCAACCGCAGTCACACAATCCACCGTACATCAAGTAACCTCGCAGCCCAGCACTATATCCCACCGGAATTGTCACGGAAGCTGGAGCTGACGACGTCGCCAAGTTAGAGGCAGAGCTGAAGGTGCTGAGTATGCGGCGAGAGGTATTGAAGCTCCAGCAGGTTCCTATGGTTCGAGGAGTTTGAACTGTACACTGAAACACGTGGGTTCACCCAAGAGGACAAATGTATGGGCGTACGCAGGCTATTGTGAGAGACAGCCAAAGAACTCTCCGATGAGTCAAGCTTGGAGTTTGTTATCGCAATGAAAACTCTTGCTTCAAAAAATTCCGTTCCAGAAGAGGATCAAGACACATTCATTGTAGATGGCTTTGACGACGACAGCCAAACATCACGTTGGTGAACGACGCTAGAACCATCACCGAGCTCATTAGTCGACTCAATAGATACCAGGAGAAGCGTACAGTAACCTTGTCCCCTAAGTCTACTGTCAAGTCAGGAGAAAGCACTGTCGCCGCAATCAAGCGTTGCCGTTTCAAATCAGAGCGAAGGAATTAGCTGAAGTCCGATGCTACAATTGCTCGAAATTCGGCCACTATAAGAGTAGCTGCACAAAACCACTAAGACCTGCCAACGCTTGCTTCATATGCAATGAAGTAGGCCATTACCACCACAGCTCCCCAAAGGCCCAAAGCAAACACCAAAGGATTGTCGCCGCTAACTCCCTGGTAGCGGAGGAGAAATCAGATAGTAAGGAGGATTTGGCTGGTGCCATGCAAACGGTAAGTGTTGCCTTTAAGAGTAGTCAAGTCGAAAGCATTAGGTTCGCCGATTTCTCTCTTTTCGATACCGGTAGCGCGATTATTGTCATCAATGGTCCCAAGTGACATCAAAGTGTCTAAGCTTTTGAAACCAACAAAGTTCTACGGAGTTGGCCAGGCTAAGCTCCATTCATATAGCACGGTAAAATGTTATATTCGATTTTTGAAACAAATTAAGTTAACGACCTTCTGGGTACTTCTAGATGACGCAATGATGTTACCTTTGATTTTGGGCGGAAGTTTCACCAATTATTTTTCCGCAGCGAGTGCACTGTGCAGATGACTTGGAAACTGAGATTTTCGCGGATGAAGTGGGTGTGAACTGTGAGTCGCCTCTTGAGGTTCATATTTGTCCACGGTTAGATACAGCTAAAGGGGAAACACTTAGTGAAATAAATCAAAGAAATTACCTGAATCCCGAGGGTATCGAACGCGAGCCTCATGACTATGAGATGAAAATTAATTTAGTAGATGATACGCCTTTTCATTGGCCGCCGAGACGGTTATCAGAATTCGAAAGAAGAGAAATACGCGCGAAAATGTTGGACAGAAAAATAATCAAACCCAGTAAATCACCATACGCCTCACAGGTAGTATTAGTCAGGAAAAAGAACGGTGCGTTGAGATTATGTATTGATTCTCGCGCGTTAAGCAAGAAAACGGTTCGATATAATTTTCCGCTTCAGTTAATAGAGTATTGTATTGAATTCCTAGGCAGTAAGCGTTAGTTTACCTTGCTTAACTTAAGAGATGGTTTCAGTCAGGTTAGATTGCATGAAGGTTCAGTGCCCTTTACCTTTTTCGTGACGCCAGACGGCCAATACGAGTCTCTAAAGAATGCGCCGGCAGTTTTTCGGCGGTTTCTGCACGAAATATTTCTAGATTTCATCGAAACAGGAAAGGTGATTGCTAGTTCCGACTTCAAGTCTCATTTCGACGGATTTACAAAAAAGATTAGAACTAAGACTAAACAAGTGTAAATTTGGTTATGACGAGCTCGAGTATTTAGGCTATTTAGTGAACGCGTCCCGAAGCCGAAGAGTCGAACCGAATTACAAAGGTATTTAGGACTATTTTCGTATTTCCGCCGTTTGAACCATCGTTTTCGAAGATCGCCAAACCGCTTTTAGATATAATGCGCAAAGAAACTAGGTATAACTTTTCCGAGGACTGCGTTAGGGCGTTCAGGAATCTCCGCGATAAGTTGGTATCAGCGCGGGTATTAGCAGTTTATAAACCAGATAGGGAAACAGAGTTGCACTGTGATGCCTGTAGTCAAGGATTTGGTTCGGCGTTAATGCAGCGCAAAGATGATGGGAAGTTCCACCCGGTTGCGTATTTCTCGACTACGGCCATTTCAGCCGAAGCCAAGCACCACAGCTTCGAGCTGGAAAGGTTAGCCATAATATATTCATTATGATGGTTCAGGGTATATTTAGAGGGTATACTCTTTAAGGTGGTCACCGATTGTAATTCGTTAACTCTTACCTTGGCGAAGAATCAAGTGAATCCTAGTATTGCTAGATGGGCATTAGAGTTGGAAAATTACAGCCACGCGCTACAACATCGAAGTGAAGCATCCATGCGTCATGTGGATTATTTAAGTCGATGTCAAGTGGCCGCCGCCTTAAGTGGGGACGAAGTAGATTTTTATATTCAGTGGTTTCGAGGGTTACGCGAAAAGTTAGAAACGGAGGTACTCGAGCACTATGAATTACAGGACGGACTAGTATTCCGCAAATTAGATTTGAATAGTTTATTGATCTACGTTTCCGCTGAAATGCAAGATAACGTTATACGGGTGATACATGAAAAAATTGGACACTTAGGTGTCGAGAACCACAAATGGATAGCGATGACTCCAATCTATCCTAGGTGACATTTAAGCCGTCGGTTTCCTCTTCTGACACCCTGTCGGAAATGGAAACCGATGACGAAAGAAAAAGAGGTCCTATACGATCAAAGGTTGAAGATGATCTCTTGGGCACATATTCAGAATCGGAGGACCTCAACAGCACCGTTGTGGAGGCTACTCTGGAAGACTGTAGCAATGATACGGTTTCTCCAGATTAATCTCCATCACTTAAAAAAAGGCTTCGGCCGCACTCATTTTGCGTCATTCAAAAAACGCAGAAGACATTATCCTAATCCAGGAACCATGGATTGTAGAAGGCGTGCTTCGTTGACTTAGGACACCCGTATACGCTCCGCTTTATACAAGGGACAAAGGTAAGATCAGAACTTGTATATTAGTGAAACGTAGCCTTAATGTATTTTTACTTCCTAACCTCAGCGAGCCCGACTTAACCGTCGCCAGACTAGAGACTGCCAAAGGCTCATACTGACTGGCATCGGCTTACCTTGGTCACAGCTTTACCTTGGTGAACCCTCTCCCTGGTGATAACCTAGAAAGGGTGGTACTGAAAGCTGAAAGGCAAAAAACTGGCCTCATCATCGGATGCGATGCTAACGCACATCAAACAGTATGGGGCAGTGTCGACATCAATGATAGAGGTGGGTCACTTTTTGACTATATTCTAAATACTAACCTCTATATTTTATAACTAGAAACCGACAGGAAGTGCTAGATATCACTCTTGCCTCTGACAGCATCACTCAAAAGCTAACGAACTGGATGGTATCGTCTGAGCACTCCTTTTCAGACCACAGATAGATCCAATTTAGCCTGCTCTCAGTAAACCGGCATTTCAGAATTACCGGAAAACTAATTGGTCAAAATACAGAGGAATACTGTCAGAAACGCTATCCTCTGATCTATCAACTCTGGTATCAGGTTGACTGAGCTGTAAGCCTTTGAGAAAGTGCGAAGTTGGTGTAGGACAACATCTTCGAATGGCACGCCATCTACTTGTGGATAAAAAAGACAAAAAGAACACTAACTGCGACCAACTTCAAGGAAGAGATTGGCGATGGGAAAAAAAGCTGACGGTCAACTTGAAAGGAGTGAAAAAAAGAAATATAATTTTTAATCTGTTACAAGGTAGGAATGTTATCCGTTAGAATTGAATTGCTTGGTAGTAGCTCCGTTAGGACCCTGCCATATCCTGCTACTACTGCTCTTGAAGTAACCCAGATTAGTGAGTCATGTCACACTGTTGCCAGCAAGTTTTTTGATCTGTAAATCAAGTGGTTTTAGGTGCAAAAAGGTGTCTAATGCTGCCAAACGGGTGGTACGGAGCGCAATTGTAATGGCTATGGAAGCCATTCTTTGAATCGCCGCTAATTTTCCGTAACCCGTTTTCTTGTTTGCTGATTTGCACCATACTAGTCGCGCCGTACTGCCACCGACGTGCATTTTAGCTTGATGCTTTCCCAAGTATGTATCGCATACTTCTAAAATGAAGCGTGAACACGCTTTTGTACAAAATTCTACAATTTTGGGTTCCTAGAACATACCTAATGATGTCGTTCGGGATTAAATTTGAAATCAGCTGTCGCATTGAGCTGCCAGACTTCATTTATTTTCAGTATAGTTTGCCATTTCATCATGGAAAGATTGCCACAGCAACGATTTCAAATCGTTGAAATTTATTCCTAAAATCGAAGCTCTGTTCTCGAAATTTATAGAGCACTTCCTGAAATTTACGGTAAACATCGTCGCCCATCTGAAGGTGAATTAAAAAATTCGCGCCCAAACCACGCTATTGGACACTAACCCAACAACTAAAATTAGAACGGTGCGTTCGGCAGTGGAGGCTTGTGTTGAAGTGAACGCTAATTTATCGATTCATCGTCGTTCGTTGCTGCTTATAAATACATATAAAATCTGATGCACCTATGTTGCACGTACAAAACCAAAACCAAACGTCGTTCTTCTGCTTTCGCTAGTTATCCTGTTAAAAAATGACTCGACCTCCGAAAGAAGATGTACCACATACAAGTACCCCCGGATTGGAGATGTGCTTGAGATTTACTATCCTTCTTCGTAAGAACCCTACTATTTTGAAGCAACCAATAGCCTTGGATTAGAACCGATTTAATGTTGACAACCCTGCAAAACAAAGAAAGGATAGCGATGCTCGTATCTGGACATGAAATGTTCGGACATTGAAAGGGCCACGAGCAGCCGGACAAACTACCAAAAATGTTGCTTTGAGCTCGTCGAAAAACCTACGAGCAACGACTTAAGTTTGATTTTTAAAATGTTTTAGATGAGTTTAATGTCTAAATAGCAAAACAGCACATGACCCTAGGGTTAGGTTAGGTTAGGTTGGCGGGTATATGAAATATCTGGAGCCAAGTGCATTCTATATCTGTGTAAACCCATTGTGATGTCCGGGTGGGGAAATTGGAAGGGGATAGGGATTTGATTGCGGTTCCTAGTTCTGGTTTCCACTTTCCGTCTCGCGTTGGCTGTTGTTTTGACCCTGAGCGGATCTGAGCCATCTTGTTGCATCAGCGAATCTGAAAAGAGACGTAAATGAAGCAGCAGATAGTTCAGAAAGGTCGTGGAAGTAGTAACTTCCTAAAGTCCTTTGCCTCAAAGAAGTGGCCGAAAAAGTAGAGAACCTATGTCCCCACAAACTCCGTAGAGGTCGTCGTCGATAGTTATTATGGCCTGTTAGCTATCCAACAAGCGTAAATATTTCAGCTCTGCTTTGCAACAGAATTTTGCTTGCTGATTGGTTGCTGGATTTGCTGACTTTCGGCCTTAGTTGTCTTGAGGTTTCGCAGGTTGCAAGGTTTTTCCATCTTTCATTGGCTTTTATTTGTATCGTTTGATATTTGAGGACCCTTTCCGATCTAGCTCATCTGCATCCTCATTGCCTGTTACTCCTTTGGGGCAAGGGACCCAGCATAGCGTGACCTTAACCTTGACGCAAAGAGCCTTAAACTCTTCGCTACAACGCTTCACAAAGCTCGATTTAATTTCGATGGCCGAGATGACCTTGATAGCAGCCTTGATGTCAATAAATATAGTAATACCTTCGTTGGATATTGCCTTTATTGCCGCAAGTTTGGCTGCTTCTGCTATATTTCAGCCTGGAAGATACTGCTGTAGTCCGGTAGGTCACGTGGGTATCGTAAACTCATTTTATTGTCAGAAGATCCCGGCGCCGGTTCATATCTCCGTCTTTGATTCATCCGTTAGATGGAAATAGAATCGTCTACGTCATTTTTTTTTTTTTTTATTTATTTACTTCGTGTGTACAAGTAAGACTATGAATTGATACATTAGATCATACTTTAGGAAGGTCATTGATAAACAAACAAAATATGATTGGTCCTAATATTAATCCTTGTGGCACTCCAGCAAGTAACGCAGCAAATCTCGAGAATCTGCCATCATGTACAATTCTCTGGTACCTATTACCTAAGTAATTACCCATCAGGCACACTGATCTTTCGCTAAAACCAAAATACAGTTTGAGCTTCTGACATAATATTTTTTGATCCACTCTGTCAAAAGCCTTGGAGAAGTCAGTAAACAGAGTACTTTTAGATAATCGCTATCAAAGTTAATTCTAATATCATCCAGAATTTTAATCATGGCTGTGGGGCAGCTATGATGAGCTTGGAAACCGAATTGAACTGGGGATAACAAGCAATGTTGATTGGTGTGACTCGAGATTTGGTTCGAGACTTTTGACAGACACGGTAAAATGCCATTGGACGAAAGTTATTTGCCGATAAGGGTCGAGGCCTTTTCGGCACAAGGATGACTTTTGCCAATTCCAGTTGTCTGGAAAAGAAGAGGTTGTAATACAATAACTTATAATGTGCGTGAGAGAACTCAAAATATGAGGTAAAACCATCTTCACAAACCGAATAGGTATCCCATCTTCACCTACAGCATTTGATTTAATTGAGCAACTTCAAAGTCAAAATCAAACTCAAACAACTGCTGATTTTCAGGAATAAAATTCGGGTTGTTTGCGGCACCGGAAAGAAATGCGCTGT
This sequence comes from Volucella bombylans, assembly GCA_949129095.1. NCBI lineage: Eukaryota > Metazoa > Arthropoda > Insecta > Diptera > Syrphidae > Volucella > Volucella bombylans. The sequence continues at coordinate 112,535,804 of OX422141.1, forward strand.
TGAGATTATCAAGATCAAGTGTCGTTGTATCGAGGGTAGCATTTTTTGTGACCCTAATTGAACGTAGATTGCTTCATAGCTTTTTGAGGATTGATCAGTACTTAGCTTAGATAGAAAATATCTTTTCTTGACTCTTCGCGTTATAAAAGTTACATGATTGCATGCCCGACAAAATATTTCCCAGTTGACGATAGTTGGTCTTTGTTTCCACCTAGAGTACAGATTTTTACGGGCTTTCATGGCATTTCGAGCCTCCCACGTGAACCAAGGACAATTCCCTTAATGTCTTTATTAACATTCAGCAAAAGATATTCTATTGCGTCTCCTTTAGATTTACGAGTATTAAGCTCTCTACACTTGATAGCAGTACTGTAGTAAACCACAACTCCTCCACCAGATGTAGCAGTAATGTTTAAATCCCGGTATTTGCATACCTTGGGGATGCTGGTATTTATACTCGAATGACATACTTCGAGAATAATCCTCGCCATCCAGCGTCCCATACAATTTCCAATTTGCTAGAAAATTCGATTCCACTCTCCAATCGAGACTTTGTTATTCCAGTATCGAAATCTTCTGGTCTTCGAGTATCGACATTTTCTGCTCTGTGAATCTAGATGTCGCTGCTCACATTTAAGTGGTTATCACAATATAAACAATCAATAACCATTCGTGGGATACAAAATAGTAACAACAACAACTAGAGGAAGTGACCTGACCCTTCGAGTTCGGTTTCCACCTAATTAATCTGACTCACTCTTCGAGCACTTTTCGCTACCGATTCTTGCATGTAGGGGCAAGAGACCGAATATGGTATATTTTCTAGCACCGCTGTTGGCGTTCGTTCTCATGGCATGAGCAGTGCCAATACATGCAATTTTCTGTACTTTGATAATTAACGTAAGGTTGGAAATTTTATTTGTGGATTGCCACCAATCTAAGCTGTTGTAAGTTAAGATGGGTCTGCCGATAGACGTGGATAGTCTTGGGACTAGGTTCTCATTTCTGAGCTTCCAACTCAGCTTACTATCTAATACGATAACTAGGTATTTAGCACTTGGATAGTCGAAGGGCTGTTCCAACTATGAAAGGAAAGTCAACTTGTGATATTATCCTTTTATTTGTGAATAGACCAATCTACTTTTTGCGGGTTGATTTCCAGACCACAGAGTTTGGTCCTGTCTCCAAGACAGTTTGGGATTTCACTGATCGTGGGGAGGAACTTGCCGACGGCCACATCACATCATCCGCGTATACAGTGGCTTTTATTCCTTTTTAGATTCAGACGTATTTCATTAAGTACTAGGGTCCACAGAATAGGTGATATCATTCCTCCTTGAGGGATGCCACATTCTTTTTTTTTTTGGGGGGGGAGGAGGAGAAATGCCTTACGCACCGTAAGGAGGTCTGTTGGCGTTGACCATCCCCGTGTGTCCGGCTCTCTCCTCATGCTTTCGGATCATACGGACTAAAACTCCTCCCAACCTGTGGCCTCTGACACAACCCCCTGGGACCGCTCTTCGCATTACTTCAAGGGGCTGTGATCCTACACCCTTTCGGGTTTACGTGCTTTGCCGGTATTGTTCTTCTTCTCTTTTCTTTCTTCTGACAATATCTTCCACAAACTGGCAAATTCTTCCCCAGTTCAGGTCACTCGTCAGCATTTTATCCATTATGTTTTCTGGGTTGAAGGCACCAATGCTGTTTTCCAGTGCTGAGGGGTTCCCCATGAGGTGGTTACCTAGTGTTGCATTCATGTTCATGTTTTGGAGCACACAGGTTATCAGGTATTTCCTAAGTTTATACTTATAGCGAATGTTGACATTGTTGAAGGCTCCTTCGATGTTAAGGAAGACCAATATTATGTGCTCTTTTCAATTGTGCTGACAACTTCATGTGACGTTTGAGTGCCTTTGGCTTTTGTATAGGCATGCTGGGTTGAGGTTACGTCTTCTGGGTCCAGCTTACTTCGAATATGAGTGTCAAGCAGTTTTTCTAAAGTTTTTGAAGTGTATGATGTTAGGCTTATGGGCCTGAGATCTTTTGGATGGGTATTGCCGATGTTACCAACCTTAGGAATGAAAACTATAGGGTTTTCCAATAAGGACTTGACAACATTTTTTCTTAAATAAAACGCAAACCATTTGAGATATTTGAAAAACTTTATTATTGACTTGAAGTAAAATCAAAACATTTATGAATGGAACTCGACTTCGTTCATATGGCCACCGCGAGTACGTTTGCAGCGGTCGATTCGTTGGACCCAATTTTCAACGACTCGGCCACACATTTCGGCCGAAACGGCCGCTATTTCGCGTTCAGTGTTGGCTCTGAGCTCTTCCAACGTCGTCGGCGTATTGTCATAAACCAATGACTGAACGTAGCCCCACAGAAAATAGTCAACCGGCGTTAAATCGCACGAAAGAGGCGGCCAATCGACTGGCCCATTTCTTGAGATAACACGCTCACCATACTTACTCTTCAATAAATCGATGGTAGCGTGTGCTGTGTGGCTTGTGGCATCATCCTGTTGAAACCACATGTCGTCCAAGTCCATATCTTTCAATTCGGGCCAAAAATAATCGGTGATCATGGCGCGATAACGCTGACCATTCACAGTAACGTGACGATCGTTATCGTCGACGAAAAAATATATCCTAATAACGCCGCCGGCATGCAAACCGCACCAAACAGTAATTTTTTTGTGGATGAATTGGTGATTCATGAAGCACATGTGGATTTTCACCCGACCAATAACGCATATTATGCTTATTGACGAACCCATTGAGCCAAAAATGAGCTTCGTCACTGAAGATGATTTTTCGATGAAATTCATCATCTTGGCGCATCTTCTCCAGAACCCAATCGGAGAACGTACGTCGCTTCAAATAATCCATCGGCTTCAATTCTTGAGTCAGCTTGATCTTGTATGGGTGTAATACAAGATCCTTACGCAAAATACGCCATAATGTGATCTGAGCGATGCCCAATTCTTGAGAACGCCGTGGAATTGACTGATTTGGATCGTTTGCTACGGACGCCTGAAAGGCAGCGATATTTTCGACACTTCGACCAACCCGTTGTCTCACTGACACGGCAACATCACACAACGAATACGTAGACTCAAATTTTTACAGTAAACTTGTTATTGCCTGTCTACTAGGGCGAGAATTACGACCGAAAATTGGAGTTAACGCTCTTAAAGTTGCAGTCACCGACTCAGAATTTCGGTAGAAAATTTTTATAATTTGCAGACGTTGCTCGTTCGTGTACTTTACCACGATGAAAATGTTGAGTTTACTGAATAAATTGACAGTGACAGTTTGATGATTAGTGAAAGAGTGCGTTCACAAATTAAATTCAAAGTTGTCAAGTCCCTATTGGAAAACCTCTTACCTTTACTTCCTTCCAGCTTTTTGACACCAATCCATTAGGAACGGGATTACAACCCAATTTGTTTTTTGAAACATGATTGGTATGATTCCGTCCAGTTTAAGGGATTTGTAATCAGAGAATGAGTCCATAATCCAGCTTATTTACTTTTCTTCTAGTATCCCCTCAGGGATTTCAGATTGGCTAGGGAACAATGAGTGTGTATTTGCTACTGGTGTTGGAGTAGGAGTGCATCCAAGGAAGTAGGTTTCTAACAGGAGTCTCAAAGCTTCATGACCCTATGTAGGTGTGAAAAACAACTATGGCCAAATAACTCTGCTGTTAAACGGAAGATGGAAGGGTCTTATTATAAACCCATTAATGGCAGAGAGGCATTAACGTTGGATGAAAATGTCCTTGGTCGTTTTAAACTTCGAGCGATGTTTGGCCCAGTTTGCGATGGCGGTCTTTAGATGGGTGAACTCTACGACTTGTACCATCACATAGTCCTGGTCGGAAAAATGTCCATCACTTCTCTGAGATCCCTGGAACATGCAGAGCGAATGAATGTAGGCGTTCCGTTTTAAAGAGACTTCTGTTACTACTCGGAGGCACGACTCCACCTCGTCTTAGGTGGCATGCACAAGTGGAGGAACACCTCAGACATAGGAGAACCTTGTTGATTGAGTCCTTAGTCCAATCCGGACTGCTGAGCTATCTTCAAGTATGTAAGAGTTTTTTTAAATGCCTCCCAATCACAAATCCTCAGGATTTGACAGGTGCTAGTAATACTATTAGGACATGCGAGTGTTGCCTGGCCATCCGCTAGAATCTATATAGAAAAACGCTCCGGGTATTGATTGCCTTGATCGATTGAAATCGCCTCATCTTTTATAAAAATATCTCTAATTTCCTCTCTACTATCGTATGTGGCATGGGTATACCTTTTATGTTACCACATTCGCCCCTTTGCACTGCGCAATTCTATTTTCGTTTGTTCTTAAGAATGGAAACCGCAAGTTAGCAATTAGCTGCTGGTTACCATATCGTCTATCGTACTAGGGCCAATTAGGTGTACTCGTAATTCCTTAAATATTTTTCAATTGTTTTATTCTTCTTTTTAATTTAAAACTGAGGTGCAATTCTTTTTATCAGATGAGTCAATGTTGAAAGGCTAATTATCCTTCCGTGACGTTCATAATAATTGAATAGTTGCCACTGCATCTGCCTCTTATAAAAGCTCACGAATTAAGTTAAAAGACATTATTGTAGTGATAATTTCCTATTCGAAAACATGTCGAAGAACTTATTTGTCTTCTTCGCATTCGTTCTGGCATTCGTTGGATTGATGCCGACTTCAAAAGGACTCGCTGGAATAGAAGGACTAGGTGGTGTTTCTTATGTACCATCAATAAGTTACTCTAGTCCGTATGTCATAAAACCGGCTCCGGCATCGGGAGTGGTGTATTTACCAGTTCCGTCACCCCCTAGGGCTCTTTATGTTCCTGCAGCGGTACCGGCTTCTAGAAGCGTCTTAATTAGCGTCCCTGCTCCAGCACCAATAAGGCTAACGCCATGCTGTGGACCTGTATTCCACTGAACGACTATTTATCGGATATGCAATGATGGACGATGAAAATGTTTGCTTTTATCCTTATTTGGAAGTGGTTCGAGTTTTCAAACAAAATTTAACTCATTTTGTATTTTTTAACCTCGCTATTAGTGTTTAATTAAAATGGCCAGCTCTAAATTATATTATAAGAAACTTAATACATGTTGTTAGCTTGTTAAATTGTTTGGATTTGTTCTCATTTGTTGGGCAAGTACATGCTAAGTTTGCTAATGGTATCCACTTCACCCTCACAGCAGAGATCATAGGAGGAGGTATAACTTATGCACGGCACATTTACGAGTACGTGTAAAGTGCTTGTGCTTCGTAAATGTCTCAGCAAAATCTAAGTTTAGCGTTTTTGTCTACAGTCTTTTCTGCTTGTGACAGTATGAGTTCCAATGACTTTGGAAATATTATATAGTCTGGAAAATTGCTCCACGCATAGTTGTGCATCAAAGAAACCCAGCTGCCAATGGAACATTAACTTTGGGTGTAATCCTGTTCGGGATCAAAGAAGTTCCGCTTTGATCATTGGCTAGCAATTTCATCATCCCATCCTGTCTATCGTGCAACCCAGACAAGATTAGTAAATTCAGAATCCCTTTATGCTTGAACTAGCTCTTCACATTGGTAGAAGTGTTGAGCAAGCCCTTAAACAAAAGATGGTTTTGAGAGTGCATACATCAGTGAGTCCAAAGGACAGTCAGGGAAAACTTGGAGAAGCCTCTTTTCGGCCAAGCAGGGAAACATTATATTCTATCCGCATTATAAACGCTTATTAGATCAAAAAGTTCCTTCTTGGTGACAAGACCTATATATCTGTCGAGGATGACGTTCTGGCCGAGACACCGATATTGTGTATCCTTTCTTGTTGACAGCAGGTAATTGAGCTTGATCTCATTGACTGTTAAACACATCGTTGGTACTTCCATCTCAATACTCGCGAAAGAGCCACTCATCCCACGCTGCTTTCTTGTTGTTATGTTGATGCGTGAGCTTTGGAATACTCTTTAAAGAATGATTTTAAATAAATTGCATTGCCTTGTTTAAATCCTTTTTCGACATCAAAGTTCTAGGCGAGTTCTTTACGATGGAGCAGCCTGCAATCTCCATCGTCATCCTGCACAAATGAACAGTTTAGCACAGATGCCAAAACTAAACATTGCTCTGTATAGCTCGTCTCTATAGATGCTGTCATCAATAAACGATGGTGTGTATCGAATTGAAGCTCATGGGTTTTTTCGAAGATATTCCGTAGTGTGAATATTTGGTCGATGGTGGACTTTCCTGGCCTAAGGCTACACTGTTATGGACCAATGAGATTGTTGACGAACGGCTTTAGATGTTCACAAAATACGGCAGATAGGATCTTGTAGGCGATGTTAAGAAGACTGATGCCTCTGTAGCAGGCGCAGTTCAGAAGGTCTCCTTTCTTGAGGATCGGACAAACAATGCTTAGGTTCCATTCATCGGGCACACTTTTATCCGAACAAGTCATCGCCTGCCGTTATGGAGAGCTCGGCAGCCAGGCCGTCTGCTCCAACAGCTTTGTTGGACTTAAGCTTAGATATGGAAATCTTCACTTCATCCATCTTCAGGTTGAAAAGTTTCTTCTGCCTGACATCGGCATTTTGTTCGCCATCGAAGTTATACCGTCTACAGAAATGCTTCTTCCAAATCCTCAGCATCGACTACGACTCTGCTACTATGTGCCCCTCTTCGTCTCGACAGGCTTCAGTTTGGGGTTTGCATCCGTGGCATTTCTCAATTTCTCTCGACAGCGCGCTTTTCATGCTCCTTCTTTTTGCTTCTGAAAAGCCGGTATTCGGCTCTTCTATTCTGCTCGTGAGCAGCTCTAGTCCTTCTATGCAGCGCCGCTTTGTATAACTCTGGCTGAGTGAAATCCAGCACATCAGAGGCGGCATCTCTGAGGCTGGCGACATAGGACGACTTTTTAAGCGATTAAGGGAGACTCATTCGGAAAAGGATTTGGCGATCTCTTGCGATTGTAACGGTCCGACGTCAAACTTCCTCACAGTATTAGCTTGCCTTTACGATGTTCGGGATTTCCACAATCGTATATTGGCTACGACAAAATAATGACCCGAGTCGATATTGGACCCTTGGAACGTTCGGACATCCATAATACTGGAAGAGTGTTTTGAGTTGATCGCAATTTGGTCAATGATCAGTTAGCAGTTCTCCAAATCCTCCTAGGACGTAGCGTGCTAGCTACGATTAGCCTGAATCCGTTATCGAAGGTGGTGTCGTGCAGGGTATGCTTTCCGAAAGTACTAACAAAGATACCTTCTCTTCTTAGCTTTCCATTAAAATCACAGGACAATTTTAATGTCATAGGTAGAGTACTGCTCGTAAGTCTTGTCCAAGACCTCGTAGAAGCTATTTTTGGTGTCGTCATATTAGTCCTCTGTGGGGGTGTGCCCGCATATAAAGCTAATGTTGGTGGATTGTTACGAGGCGCTTGTAAACATGCCGGAAACTCAAGACTTCTTGCCTAAGTCTGCCTCTAACAACGAATCCGCATTCAAATAGGCGCTGCTTTTGTCGTCAACAACGCTTGCCGTAATAGTTTCTCACCCTGTTTTTGTCCAGCCTATCCCATCGCATTTCTTCACAGGGCCTCCGCTAGTTGTTCGGCTGCACATGGCTTGTTAAAAGACTTAACATTCCACTTACAGCTCCCAGGCTTGTTGTTGCTTCGTAACTTAGTTTTTTTTTTTTCTATGGCCCCTAAACTAGAGGGCCGGTTATTAAGAGGAGAACAAAAATTCCTTAGAGTATCCTCCATGCTTGTTTACTATTAAACATCGGGTTAAGACGTATCTGACGAGGAGTTCGAAGTCTCACCTGAGATTGCAGGGAAATCTTAGGATCTCAGCCTCTTAAGAAAATTCAGCGGCGACCGCTTTTTGTCTTGTTGCAAGGTTCAAAGTCACCACCTCTCAGCCATCAAAAAGTAAAAAAAACTGCAAAAACGGGTACCTTTTCTCTTAACACCACCGAATAACATAAGCTATAATGCTTGGAAGTTGCAAAAATCTTTGACCAACAGACATCGTTTCAATCCGCTTTGCATCGAGTCATCACTTGCGACGAAAATTGAATCCTGTACGATAGTAGTAAGAGGTCAGTGTGAGCGGTGTGAATGGGCCTTCCATGATACCATCCTGTCGTATGGTAATGCGGGATCATATGTCACATAGTTAACATTCCTAAAACTAGCAACACCTCATCAGACAACCACCTTTTCCGAAGTTTGGGTAATCACCTTCAAAAGTGATAGTTCATTGCGTCAGTTAAAAGGCGACTAAATGAGTTCCCTCGTTTGTGTAAAAGAAAAGTCGGAGGTTTATTTATACATTCACGAATACCAGCGCCACACGGACGAAAGCAGGATAATACGAAAGTACGGCGTCATGGAAGGGAACGTATATGGATTCACTACCCCACCCACCGATCACTACTTTTACACATCGGAGGGGTGATCCCGAAGCAAATAGAAATAATCGTGCCAGAGCTAGACACTTTCCGGAGCCAAGTTGCGAGCAATATGATACTTTTTAGAAATAAATTACCAATCGTAAGCTACAACGTTGGCATAATGACGGGCAAGAGTTTCGAACTGGAAAACGTACTAAGTGAACGCGAAGTCAATGTGCGCTCAAGAAACTAAGTCACGAAATGTCGGAAACAAGGCACCAACTTTGAACGTGCAAACGAGAGCATAAAGAATGTGATTTACACGCTATTAAGCAGCAGCGGCACTCCAAACCCAGTTAGGTTACCATTTATGTGTATGTCGGAATGTCGCGAAGCGATTATTAAGTGATCTTGGACGAGCCATTAGCAAGTCATTTGCTCCGTCTAAATGTAACAAGAGAAAAACCGACAGACCGAGAGAAAAATCGACAAAGTAAACTGGCACAAATCAATCGCTTTCGGCGTTAAATTTGTCAGAATGGCTCTAGAATGCCATAAACCAAAATGAAGAACTAAGCGTAGAAGGTTTGTGGAACAACTTCTAAGAAAAATATGTGAGCAGGGTTAAAGCTCGGCTCAATGCTTCTAAAAGCTGGCTCTAATACGATGGTGGTGGGACGATGAGACGAAAATGGAAATAGGGAGCAAAATGCAAGCCCACTGCGAACCTTGTGTAGCAAAAAAAAAAGCGAACAATGTGGTAACTAGAGCATATGGGATATCAGTAGAGGCATTTAGATATTCTCATAACCGAAACCGAAGGTATAGAAACTGTAGAATAATGAACCGGGGGCTGCATTTGGAAGTCTAAACAGTGGGCGTAGCTTCACTGTTTAAAGGCAAAGGCGACTCGAGAAATTGCAACAAGTACTAATAGTCAAACTACTTTTTGCCAGTCGACAACGGGATATCATATCTGTATCATGCTCATTGATTTGAAAAAAGCGTTGAATAGATTTTCAGAGATCTATCATAATGTGAACTACCCTAAGACCTAAAATTGTACCCGAGGCAAATACGATTATAAGAATGGTATATAAAGGGTTTTCCAGATCTATCATAGGGACTTGACAACTTTGAATTTAATTTGTGAACGCACTCTTTCACTAATCACCAAACTGTCACTGTCAATTTATTCAGTAAACTCAACATTTTCAGCATGGTAAAGTGCACGAACGAGCAACGTCTGTAAGTTATAAAAATTTTTCTACCGAAATTCGGAGTCGGTAACTGCAACTTTAAAAGCGTTAACTCCTAGTTAACAAGTTTAGTGCAAAAATTTGAGTCTACATATTCGTTGTGTGATGTTGCCGTGTCAGTGACCAACGGGTTGGTCGAAGTGTCGAAAATATCGCTGCCGTTCAAGCGTCCGTAGCAAATGATCCAAATCAGTCAATTCCACGGCGTTCTCAAGAATTGGGCATCGCTCAGACCACATTATGGCGTATTTTGCGTAAGGATCTTGGTTTACACCCATACAAGATCAAGCTAACTCAAGAATTGAAGCCGATGGACCATTGTGGAGAAGATGCGCCAAGATGATGAATTTCATCGCAAAATCATCTTCAGTGACAAAGCTCATTTTTGGCTCAATGGGTGCTTCATGAATCACCACTTCATCTACAAAAAATAACTGTTTGGAGCGGTTTGCATGCCGGCGGCGTTATTAGGCCATATTTTTTCGTCGACGATAACGATCGTCACGTTACTGTGAATGGTCAGCGTTATCGCGCCATGATCACCGATTATTTTTGGCCCGAATTCGAAGATATGGACTTGGACGACATGTGGTTTCAACAGGATGATACCACAAGCCACACAGCACACGCTACAATCGATTTATTGAAGAGTAAGTATGGTGAGCGTGTTATCTCAAGAAATGTGTCAGTCGATTGGCCCTTGTTCGTGCGATTTAACGCCGTTTGACTATTTTCTGTGGGGCTACGTTCAGTCATTGGTTTATTCCAACACGCCGACGACGTTGGAAGAGCTCAGAGCTAACATTGAACGCGAAATAGCGGCCGTTTCGGCCGCTATCAAACAATGAACTGCTCGTAAAGCGTAGAAAAAAAATGCGCCACTAGGATGAGGCCATTGCCAATAAAAAAAGGGTTCCCGAAAGACTTTGACAGCGACAGAAAGAGGAAAAATAGATGCTTTCTTTCAATGAGTTAGGACTCTCAGGCCGAGAAACTGCAGGGAGGTTTAATAGAAGTAAGACTGTTAATTCTACGGCGAGCTTTAAATTCTACACTACCAGCGACTAAAATAAAGGCCAACAGCGGAGTATCAGCCAGCATAGCAACGGTCCGTAGGATAATCCGAAAAAGTGGTACTATACAGAGGAGAAAACTTAAAAAGAAACCTGTTTTGAGGCAAGTACACAAGGAGCATCGAATGAATTTTGCAGGAAAACATGTTGCTTGAAGCAGGGAATGGAAACGCGTTGTGTTTTCGGATGAACAATTTAACCTTGACGGCCCCGATGGTTACAACTTTTATTTCCATGATCTAAGGAAGGAGGAGCTTATTTTGGCAAGACATCACAGCCGTACATCAGGTGTAATGGTGTGGGGAGCTATTACCTACTATGGCACAATTGAGTTGGAGTTTTTGTCCAAAACAACGAACGGAAACAACTACAAATGTTTGCTGGAACGGTCATTTCCAAAAGTGAAAAACATTTTCGAACGCCTGCCTTGGATATTCCAACAAGACAATGCCCCATCCACACTTCCAGGGTTGTTAGAAGTCGGATTCAATCAGAAGACGTGGAAATTCTGCCATGGCCGAAAATGTTTGGGCAGGGTTATCTCGTAAAGAAGGCGGCAGACAATTTGAAGACAAGGACACATTAATCCAAGCTATTCGTGGTGCCTGGGCCCAAATTTCTCTTGATTATTTAAGAAAACTGTATGATGATTCTATTCCAAACCGTCTTGTAGAGGTCACATCGAAAAATGGCGGGCATACTCATTATTAATGTAGAAAAGCGTAATAAATAAATGTAAATGTTTTAAAACTATAAAATGTAAACATTTTATTCATTTTTCCTTTCTTTCGAAGAGTTTGCATGTTGGCCTCATCCTAGTGGCGTATTTTTTTTATATGCTTTTCGAGTAGTTAATTTTTTGGTCTTGGGAAATTCCAATGGTCGTTTCTTATTTACCCTTTAATATGTACCTGTTCGCAGGTAGTAAAAGTTTCTGGGTACAAAATTTCCAACAGATATAAAGAGTGAAAATCGATTGCAAAATGTATGGCCTCATCCTAGTGATAGCCAGTGTACATGGTACGAGTATGTACGACGACGTTAAAACAATGTTGCCGGCAAAGAGGACATAACCGAAAAACACCAAACTAAAGTCGCAATATATCATGGCAGTGTTTAAAGGAAGATTTTCTATTGAAGCAGCTCATCCGCTGCAAGACAACCAAAAGGACTGCATCATGTTGGGTTTCGTTAACCTTATCACTTGAAACAACAAAACAAAACAGAAAAGAGAGAGAGAAAAAAACTTTCTTCAATTTGTTTAATAAAAAAAAAGGTGAAATATTAGTTGAACATTTTAACAGCAATTGCAAATAATATTTCTTATTCATCCATTACATATCTGCCGACCACGGCCCTAAAATAATATTATTAATATTTCTAATAATAATAATAATAATAATAGTAAATAAAATATAAAAAAAAAAACAATAAAAATATTATAATATTTACGTACGCGAATGTATTTACAAATTCATATTCGCCATCGAATCGCTTATACTTATCAACAATTTTAGAGAACAGCAGCAGTTAGACATACGATCCTATACAAAAAAATAAAAAAATAATAAATAAATAGGAAAAAGGGACGAAAGAAGATAAAAACAAAGCAAACAATTTCTATCGTATTGTTTCACTACTACCATTGTGTTATTTTGGCTACAAATTTTGCTTAGAACTAGATCCATTAACTGATGAGAAAACAAAACGAAATAATTTTTAGTTTAATCAGTAGATTTGAACGTACATACATATGTATTTATTTTTCAGCAGTCTTTTTAAAGCCTTTTCACCAATAAACGGGTCTTGTCTACACACAAATTTGTTTCACATTTTCTCTTCTTTCTCACTTTCTCATTAATCATTAATATCAATTCGTTGTTTTGTTTTTTGATTTTTTAATTTTGTTTTTATTATCGAATGCACTTGCTATTACTTCTCTAGTGGCAGCTTACTTAATTTGTCTTTTATTCATAAGCCTAAAATAATTCTTAGTAAATGTTAATTCTAATTATCTAACGATGAAAGACAGAAGACCTCTTTCTTATTTTTATTTAATTTATGTTCGCACGGTACATACAAGAGCAATGCGCATTTCGAAAAGGATTTTTTTTTTGTTTTGTTTTGTTGAGCTTTGATATTTTTGAAATTTGAATTTTATTTCCTAATCTACGTGATACCACTAAATGATTGCTTACTGAATTTAATATTTACAAATGAATTTTTTTTTATTTATTTTTTTTTAGTTGTTTTCTTCGTTATAGAGAGGAAAGCAAAAAGCGTTAAATATAAATAAAATTAATTGTTCTTAGAGGACTAAACACGAATGATGATGATCGACAATAAAACCATTCTAACTAAGTCGTGTGAGTTGTAGGTAGAGTAGAGAGTGCATTACATAATAACTTGTAAGAGCTTAGTTATACGCTTCGGTATGAATCGATATAACAGGAACGTATGCATAGGCACAAGTATGCATTTAAAATCGTATGATTCACAAAGTCACTTATGATATTTCCTCAATGTCTACATGCGGCTGATCTGGCACTGCGTGATGGCTTTCTGTAACAAGAAAATGAAAGTTTTTTAGTCAACATTAAAACAAACAAATATACAAGTATTAGTATAAATATCATAGTTAAAGACTGATCAGAAAGCTAGAGGGTTACTAAGAAAACCAAAACATTGTTAACTCTTTTTTATAATTAGCTCGTGTTCAATGTGCATACTTTAAATGCTTGCACAGAGCGATGACAAAGGAAAATTAGGGAGGAAAGAGGAGACAAACCGATGTACTTTGGTTTTGAATGTATGCGGGTTATACATAAGGAGTGGAGAGCTTCATTTAGATTCCTCTCGAAGGTTTATTGTGTTGATGACTTTTAAGAAAATTTCTGCGAGTTCGACCGCTGTAGAATTTTCCGGGTATGATGGAACTTATGAGGGGGGGTCCCAAGTGAGAGAATTCTATCAAGACCTCATGCAGATAGAATTGTATTGAACGTAGAAGAAAGAAAGAGTTGAAAATGGACTTTGGAGGTGGCCCCCTCTAGCCTATTAGCAGCCTTCTCTATCCGGCCTAAAAATTTGTTCCCGTCTTAGTAAAGGGTGTTTTTTTCAGAGGTACACAAATTCAATATGATATAAAACATTTGAAGCTAATGTTAATGTCCATGATATAAGCGTTATTTAATAGACAACTGTATGCCATTAGTGTGTAAATATAATATCGGGCATTTGCATATGCCACGGCTAGCTCGAATGAAGCGCAATCGTAAAGTCCAATTTTCGACAACTTTATCGAGCAACTGCAGTCGTAAAGGGTTTTCCAATAGGAACTTGACAACTTTGAATTTAATTTGTGAATGCACTCTTTCACAATCATCAAACTGCCAATGTCAATTTATTCAGTAAACTCAACATTTTCATCGTGGTAAAGTACACGAACGAGCAACGTCAGCAAATTATACAAATTTTTTACTGAAATTCGGAGTCGGTGACTGCAACTTTAAGAGCGTTAACTCCAATTTTCGGTCGTAATTCTCGCCCTAGTAGACAGGCAATAACAAGTTTAATGCAAAAATTTGAGTCTACATATTCGTTGTGCGATGTTGCCGTGTCAGTGAGACAACGGGTTGGTCGAAGTGTCGAAAATATCGCTGCCTTTCAGGCGTCCGTAGCAAACGATCTAAATCAGTCAATTCCACGGCGTTCTCAAGAATTGGGCATCGCTCAGACCACATTATGGCGTATTTTGCGTAAGGATCTTGGTTTACACCCATACAAGATCAAGCTGACTCAAGAATTGAAGCCGATGCACCATTTGAAGCGACGTACGTTCTCCGATTGGGTTCTGGAGAAGATGCGCCAAGATGATGAATTTCATCGCAAAGTCATCTTCAGTGACGAAGCTCATTTTTGGCTCAATGGGTTCGTCAATAAGCAAAATATGCGTTATTGGTCGGGTGAAAATCCTCATGTGCTTCATGAATCACTACTTCATCCACAAAAAATAACTGTTTGGTGCGGTTTGCATGCCGGCGCCGTTATTGGGCCATATTTTTTCGATCGTCACGTTACTGTGAATGGTCAGCGTTATCGCACCAGGATCACCGATTATTTTTGGCCCGAATTGGAAGTATGGTGAGCGTGTTATCTCAAGAAATGGGCCAGTCGATTGGCCGCCTCTTTCGTGCGATTTAACGCCCACTTGACAATTTTCTGTGGGGCTACTTTAAGTCATTGGTTTATGCCAACACGCCGACGACGTTGGAAGAGCTCAGAGCCAACATTGAACGCGAAATAGAGGCCGTTTCGGCCGAAATGTGTGGCCGAGTCGTTGAAAATTGGGTCCAACGAATCGACCGCTGCAAACGTGCCCGCGCTGGCCATATGTACGAAGTCGAGTTCCACTCATAAATGTTTTGATTGTACTTCGATAATAAAGTTTTTTAAATATCTCAAATGGTTTGCGTTTTATTTAAAAAAAAGTTGTCAAGTCCTTATTGGAAAACCCTATATACCAGCAATAGCACGGCGAATGTTGACTTCCAAATCGTCCAACGTCTCTGGTTTATCGGTATAGACTAGTGACTTTGCATACCCCCAAAGAAAGTAATCTAAAGGTGTGAGATCACAGGATCGTGGAGGCCAGTTCACAGGTCCATTACGCGAAATTATGCGAGCAGCAAATGTTTCACGCAATAAATTGATAGTGTCGCTAGCCGTGTGGCATATATTGCGCCATCTTGTTGGAACCAAAGCTTTGTCACGTCAATGCCATCCAACTGAGGAACGAAGAAGTCAGAAATCATGTTTCTATAGCGTTCTCCATTGACGGTAACATTCTGGCCGCCATCGTCCGTTAAAAAAATTTGGGCCGATGATTCCACCAGCCCATAAAGCACACCGAACAGTGAGTTTTAATTGTTGTAAGGGCGTCTCGATAAAGGCTTCTGGGTTTTCTCCACTCCAAATTCGGCAATTTTGCTTGTTTACCCATCCACTTAACCAAAAATGGGCCTTATCGAAGAACAAAATTTTGCTTTGAAAATGAGGATCAAGTTGAATATGTTATCGGTCCATGCACCGAACCTACGATGCGTTTATAAGAACTCTTGCACAAGCTGGGTCTTATAAGCCTTTAAGCCAAGATCTTTCCTTAAAATCGTCCACAAAGTGGATGGGCATAACTCCAATTGCTGTACACGATGGCGAATCGATTCATTCGCATTCTCCTCAACTTCAATAACTTCTTCTTTTCACATTGTTTGTCGCCTTTGGGGATGCGTATTATCCACTAGAGTGTACGTGGCGCGAAAACGATTCATCGTGTTACGAATAACTTGTTCATATGAACGATTATGTCGACCGTAAAATGGACGTAGCGCACGATAAGTTAGATTCTGACGTTAATATAACATACTAACCACAAATCAACTTTCAACTGCCTAACTGACAATCTGTAAAAGCAGTGTTGCCAGTTTAAAAACCAAACCTCTAAAAAAACACCCTTTATTAAAGGATGCCCCCTCATAGTAAGTCCAATAGTAAACAATCTGACTGAGACTGTAACCTGATAGACATGTTATCAAACATCTGATGTGATCCTTTGAGTACACTCTCAAAGAATAGTCGAGTTTGCAGCTTGTCTCTCTAATTGCATCCCTTCTAGTCGGTTTGTCCAAGTTTCATCCATCTTAGATAGGGAAGCCTTTCCCGCTATAGCCCTATTGAAATCCACGAAAATCTCAACCCAAATTGACGGGATCACTTGGAAGGTTGCATGTTTCAAAAATTGGACCATTTGACTTCCTTTGAATTGCTGGTCTAGGAACTCTAGTAGTTAGTCATCGGAAACAAATGTTTTTTTTCTGGGCTGGCTCTGGTGTTTTCCTCCCCTTTGGATATCATCACAAATTCAGAGCCTGTTCTGCTTCTTCTTTTGCAGCTTTTTTAGAACTTTGCATTGTCTCACCGAGTTCTGGAAAACTTAACTGAATAGAGAGCTCATGCTGGAATCGGTTGACTCTGTAGATGATGCTCTTAAGATTAATTTCCTTGGCGCCCAGTTAATTTAAAAAGAAGAGAAACGCTGTGGTTAGAATCTCCAGTTTTATTTTTAAAGAGAAAGAGTGGAGATGTCGCCCCTTATTTTCAAATAAATCACAGATCCTTGCCCGGTAACGTTGGGCATTGACTGTAACGCGAGCTTCTGCCTGATTTGAGGAAAAATTAAGGGGCAATGATGCCACTTACGTATAAACCACACCAAACAGTTTGCCCCTGTGATGGAGCTTGGGCTGCATGAGTATCTTTTGTGTTTGCTTTACTCCAGCATTTTTACTTGTTCATTGATCTAATAGTGAACCTCGTCACGAAACACCGAGTGTAACCGGATAATTTGAGATTAAAGTTCTAGTACATCAAGGTAGACACCAACTCATTTCCATTATTTGTCCGGAAGATTGTATGCCTGATGAACTGAACTTCAACACTGCTCCTCAAACAACTACAACTACAGAGGCATCAGTTTCCCTAACGTCACATCAAAGACTTTGTGTGGAGTATTATTCGAACACCTGAAACCATTTGTCAAAGATCTGATTGGGCCGTATCAGTGCCCTTCTAAGCTGTGTAACTACATAATCGACCAAATATTTACACTACGTCAGATTTTAAATACGATCCAAGGAGTTCAGATCTTTGAAGTCGCACATGAAAGCATCTGGAGTGAGTAACCATGCCAAACTCTGCAATTGTGCAGAAGATTAAGATTGGAAGGAATCTCACCGAGAGCTTTGATGCCAATGAATTCGCTGTCATGTGACGTGGCAAAGGCGGATGGAACTATCCATGACTGATTTGAACGTAAGATTCTCTGAACTCTTCTTGGTCCTGTTTCCATTGACAGGCTTTGGAGGTGAAGTGTAACAACTACGAACTGTACAGCGACATGGATTTGGTCAAAAAAATGCGCATAAGTCGCTTGAGATAGATAAGATATTCTGTGGTGGAGCAAATTAATATTTATGCCCTGACCCGAAGAGATTCCGAAGTCTACCCGGAGGGTTGATGCAGTAAAGAAAGATGTCTCTTGTGTTTTACATAGGTACCTGCCCTGAATGCTTAAGCCTACGCACAAGATATCAAAACAATGCGTTGATAAGCGCCCTTCGCGTAGTACAATTACTACCAGTACCAGAATCGAAGTCGTGTGTAAGGCACGAACTTCCCCTTTGGTGAAGGGTCGAGGCCTATCTAATACCTCAGCCATTCTGTGGATCATGGCACCCGGTTGCAATGCAACTCCACATCGAGCAGACCAATTGGTTCCATGGTTTAGCACAGGTCGTCGTACACTACAACATATGTATGCTAAGCCATAAGATGTCCAAGTTCCATTAGTTCTATTCTCCCCGCAATTTTGGGTACAAACCTACAGCCACCACGATAGCCCCACAAGGGGGCCAACTCCTAGATCAGGCCGGAACCATAGTTCCGGGGGCTCCTGACCACCCGTGGTACCAGAATATAGCTTCCGGTCGAGCTTCACAACCTTGCGGTCGCTTCCAGTTGGGCACCTCACTGTGAAGGACTGTCGGCCTCCCAACAACACCTGCATTGCCTCTGTGGAGATAGTTTGGCACACAGGTAAACACCCAAGCAAGGCGACTCTTTGGCAAGACAAGATCCGCTTACGGACAGCCACAGTCATAGCCCTGTCGTATCATACCGATGCACCATATATTTCACAAGCAACAAAAAGGCCATCATATATGATACGGACAGAACGCCTGTTATGTCCCCAGTCAGATCGCAAAATGCGCCTTACCCGGCCTACAGTAAGGAAAGATCTCGCCTAAGTTGAGGTGCATAAGTCGAAGGTATCCTACATCACCTTAGAGTGCATAGCTGGAAGTAGTTATTCAAAGACACCGCCGTAATTGAAGAAATTTATTGGTGGATGCCCAGTGCCCAGTTGCTCCTCGCACTGCTATGCTGTCTAAGTAAGCAAGTGTTTGCCCCTTTTTCCTTTTTTCAAGATATGAGACGTAACTGTTACTGGAGAACGCTATCGTAACATGATTGATAGCTTTTTGACATCAGAATTGACATGTCCTTCCACAAGACGGTGCAACTTTACATACTACCAATGCAATAACTGCTTCTACCGCGAGCATCGAACTTGTCGAGTTGTAGAGGCTGAGTAGGGTCAATGAATCTCGAGAAGAAATTCTCCAGACGAGTCCTGAAACCAAAGGATGCTCCCCCCCCTCCCCAACTCCCAAATTACTCCATCATTCCCCTGGGCTGGATCAAGGTGTCATACGACCCGTGCCGAAGATCAACCTGGCTGAGGGCCCAGTATCTCCAAAAATAGCTCAGTCGCAAACGGAGTATCCGGATACCTGGCGACCTCCGGATTAGCTAGCCTTATCTGTATATGGCGGATCTCTGTACAGATGGACAACCCTTTCTCCGCTACTCGTGGGACTATCAATGGATAATAACCATAAAGCAAAAACCGAGGCCGGTACTCCTTTATTACCGGGCGGTGGAACGGTGACTACACCGACTACCGGCAAGGCTCCTGCATTGCCGAGAGGAGGCAAAACTGTGGCAGGCCATGGTGCGCCATCCTCTAAAGGCAAAAGGAATAAGCCTAATAATAAGAATTCAGGAAGTGTTAAGACTGTGGCAGGCCATGGTCCTATCACCTCCTCCACCCCTAGCAGCAGCAAGTTTGTGGCAGGCCACGGACTTGTCGCAGCTACCAAAACTCCTTCAGGGAGTGTTAAGACTGTGGCAAGCCATGGTCCTATCACTTCCTCCGCCCCTAGCAGCAGCAAGTTTGTGGCAGGCCACGGACTTGTCGCTGCTACCAAAACTCCTTCGGGGAGTGTAAAGACTGTGGCAAGCCATGGTCCTATCACTTCCCCCGCCCCCAGCAGCAGCAAGTTTGTGGCAGGCCACGGACTTGTTGCTGCTACCAAAACTCCTCCCCCCAAAGAGGAATCTGGAGCTCAGCCGCATCGGCAAGCTCCATCTAAGGCGCTCTACATAAGACGCCGAAATGCTTCACGCATCATCAAAACCTTCGGATCCATTCCGGAGGTGGAGAGAAGTGCGGAAATAAAGAGCAAGGTTGAGTGGGCAAAAAACGTCCTAAAAGACGGATTTCCCACTGCTTCCACTGCTCACAAAACGTCAAAAGACTCCTCTAAGCGTCAGAGATCGCTGGAGGAAACCGTACCGGTTTCCAAGAGGCCCAAAACACACAGTTCCACAACCCCTGGGCCATCCAACAGCAGATCTCTGAGGTCTTATAATGAAGTCCTAAAGGACGCATTGGTGATCGCGGTGATCGACAGAAGCGATACCGACGGTTCCATTACACCGGAACGGTGGCAATTGGTCAAGTTGAAGCTCTCGAGCAACTTCTTGGCCATCATGCGGGAGAACCCAGGACCACCTCCTATCACAAGCGACGCTGGCTGGCACCAAGGCCATGTCAAGCTCATCGCTTGCTCCAACCAGAGATCTCTCGATCTCTTCACCAAGGCCATCGATGGTTTAGGAGAGGTTTGGCCAGGTGCAAAACTCGAGGTCGAATCTAAGGAAGACATTCCTAGTAGACCTCGATCTCGTACCTGGATTCCAGCCGAACCCTCCTCTCCAGGAAGTATCCTGGAAATCATCCGGCTCAGCAACCCGACTCTTCCGACTCATGACTGGAAAGTCGCGAAACTGGAGGAACTAAGGGGTTCTTATAGATGCTCGTTAATTGTGATCAATAAGGAATCCCTTAATCCTCTGGCGCAGACGAAAGGCATGATTCGGTTCGGATTCGAGTCAATTCACTTAAGGGTGTACAAAAAGGATGAGCTGGATGCTGATAAGCAACCTCCTCCTCCTTTAACACCCGATATCACAACCTTGGATCTTGGAGCGTCGATATCCTTTCCAGAATTGGATAGCGACGACTCCAATCTGTCCGAGGTGACTACCAAGCCGTCGGTCTCCTCTTCTGACACATTGTCGGAAATGGAAACCGATGACGAAACAATTAGAGGTTCTACACGATCAGAGATAGAAGATGAGCTCTTGGGCACATCTTCAGAATCGGAGGACCTCAACAACACCGTGGTGGAGGCGACTCTGGAAGACTGTAGCAATGATACGGTTTCTCCAGATTAATCTCCACCACTCAAAAAAGGCTTCGGCCGCACTCATTCTGCGTCTTTCCAAAAGCGCAGAAGACAATTCTAATCCAGGAACCATGGATTGCAGAAGGCGTGGTTCGTGGACTTAGGACACCCTCATACGTTCCGCTCTATACAAGAGACAAAGGTAAAATTAGAACTTGTATATTAGTGAAACGTAGCCTTAATGTATTTCTACTTCCCAACCTCAGTGACCCCGACCTAACCGTTGCCAGATTAGAGACTGCTAAAGGCTCTTACTGGCTGGCATCGGCTTACATTGGCCACGACCAAGTGGGCCCTCTCCCTGGTGATAACCTAGAAAGGGTGGTACTGGAAGCGGGAAGGCAAAAAACTGGCCTCATAATCGGATGTGACGCTAACGCACATCATACGGTATGGGGCAGTACCGACATCAATGATAGAGGTGAGTCACTTTTAGACTATATTTTAAGTACTAACCTCTTAATTTGCAGTATTGGCAATGAGCCCACTTTCATAACAAAAAACCGACAAGAAGTATTAGATATTACTCTTGTCTCCGACAGCATCACCCAAAGGCTAACAAACTGGATGGTATCATCTGAACACTCCTTTTCAGACCATAGATACATCCAATTCAGTCTGAGTGATGCTCCCCCCAGCCAACCAGCTTTCCGGAACTATCGGAAAACTGATTGGACAAAATATAGAGGAATACTGTCGGAAACGATATCCTCTAAACTATCAAGTCCCCCGCGTGACACCAATGAGCTCGACATGAAAGTCAGGGAATTTACTCTGACTCTCAATAAGGCTATGGCCGCTTCCTGCCCTCTTATTCAACCAAGAGGCAAGAAAAAGCCACATTGGTGGTCATCGGCACTAGGACTGCTCAGAAACACCTGCAGAAAACTTTTCAACGCAGCAAAAAGCACAAGAAAAGTGACCGACTGGGACTCATATAAAGAATCCCTCAAATTATACAAAAAAGAACTGAGGAAAGCAAAGCGACAATCCTGGAGGTCATTCTGCGACAAAATCACAGAAACCTCTGAGGCTTCGCGGCTAAGAAAAATCCTCTCCACAAATCCTATGATGCCCAGCTGTTTGAAAAAAACCGATGGCTCTTGGACAACCTCAAGTGATGAATCACTCAACCTGCTTCTGGACACCCACTTTCCAGGTAGCTCCCATCTCGCGGCCAGTAGCAGCCCAAACAAGCCTACTGCAACCGTGACCAAAATTCATAGTCTGATTACGAGAGACAAACTGCTCTGGGCGCTGCATAGCTTCAAACCATACAAGTCTGCTGGTCCGGACGGTATTATACCTGCCGAGCTACAGAGATCCTCAGATATCATTCTACCAGTGTTGGAAAATATTATGAGGAGCTGTGTAGAACTTATCCACATTCCACTGTTATGGAGAGAAGTCAATGTAGTATTCATTCCCAAAGCTGGAAAATGTTCTCATGTGGTCCCAAAGGACCTCAGACCTATAAGTCTATCATCATTCCTTCTGAAAACTTTAGAACGACTGATTGATATCCATATTCGAGCTAAAGTTGATCCAAGACTTCTGTCTGCGGCTCAACATGCCTACTGTAAAGGGAAGTCGGTGGAAACGGCTTTGCACTCTCTGACTAGCCACATCGAACGATCCCTACGATATAAGGAGTACACAATGGTTGCTTTCCTAGACATAGAGGGCGCCTTTAACAACGTCAACACATCCGCAATCACGACTGCGCTGTCAACTCTGCAGGTAGACGGCTCACTTGGGGAGCTGATTAATCTAATGCTGACAAGCAGGATAATCAACTCCAAACTGGGTGAGACTTCTGCTAAAAGATATGTCAGTAGGGGTACGCCGCAAGGCGGTGTCCTCTCCCCCCTTCTCTGGAACTTAGTGGTTAACGAACTACTGATATACCTGGAAGCGGGTGGTAGCAGGGTGATTGCCTATGCGGATGACGTTGCCATAGCCGTCTCAGGAAAACATTTAAATACCATTAAAGAACTCCTCCAAGTAAATCTTAACAGATTAACCTGCTGGGCAGATCGCTGTGGATTGGGAATAAACCCCCATAAAACTGATCTTGTCCTCTTTTCTAGGAAATATAAAATTCCAATCATAGACCCTCCTTCAATAAACGGTACCAGTTTAGCTTTCTCCGATACAGCAAAATATCTGGGTCTCATTTTTGACAGGAAACTAAACTGGAAACCTAACATTCAAGAAAGAGTCAATAAAGCTACAATAGCTTTATTCTCTTGCAAGAAAGCCATTGGGAACAAATGGGGCCTTCAACCTCACATAACCCACTGGCTATACATCTCGGTCATAAGACCGATACTTACTTACGGGGTGGTTGTCTGGTGGACGGCCTTGGAAAATGCAGTCAACCGCATTAAATTAAGCAGAGTCCAAAGAACAGCATGTCTATGCACAAGCGGAACTTTGCGGTCTACCCCCTCTGCGGCATTAGATATTCTGCTTCACTTGACACCCCTCGACATTTTTAGCAAGCAAGTAGCTGCGACTACAGCTATTCGCCTTAAAGCGACTAAACAGTGGACAAATAATTCATTTGGCCACGCCAACATTCTTAATACATTAGGAATCCTCACAGAGAACACCGATTACACCATACCTGAACTTTGGTTTGACAAAAACTTCCATGTAAGCTTCCCCTCTAGATCATTCTGGGAGGAGGATGCTTTCATGGAGGACAAGTCAATCCATCTCTACACAGATGGATCTAAAACCGATAACGGAGTTGGTGGCGGTGTTTTCTCAGATAAGCTAAATCTAAGCCTCTCTTTCCGCCTTCCAAATCACTGTAGCGTGTTCCAGGCGGAAATTTTGGCGATTAAAGAAGCTCTGTCCTGGCTGAAGAAAAACGTGATATCTGCAAAGGATATCCGCATATTTTCGGATAGTCAGGCCGCCATCAAGTCCCTGGACTCGGTCTCATTGTGTTCTAAAACTGCCCTTGAATGCCGATCATCTCTCATGGAGATGGCAGAGCAGTTCAACATTCACCTCTGTTGGGTGCCGGGCCACAGAGACATTCCAGGGAACTGCAGAGCCGATGAACTCGCCAAAATTGGAACCACTCTACCTATCCTACCGGACAAAGGTAGTATAGGTATACCAATCGCTACGTGCAAACTAACATTAAAGCTAGATGCCAATAAAAGAACGGACCTTAGATGGACTGCTGGACAAACATGTCTAGCAACCAAACAGATCTGGCCAAGGCTGGATCTGAGTCGATCTAAGTGTCTGATCCTTTTAGATAGGAAACATCTCAGCGCCATAATAGGTGTCATTACCGGACACTGCCTCATAGGCAAGCACGCAAGAAGGCTTGGCGCTTTTACTAACGATTTCTGTAGAAGCTGCATGGACGAGGAAGAGGAGGAGACAATCCCCCACTTACTCTGCACATGCCCAGCTCTCTCTCAGAGAAGGAAGCTTCACCTAGGAGCTTTCTTCTACAACGACCTAAACGATCTAGAAAAAATAGACGTTAACAGTCTCCTACGCTTTATTAAAAGCTCAAACTGGTTCCAGTAGTAAGAAGATCACAGATCCACGTGGCATCACAATGGGCCAATAGGCCTAAGTGGGTTGGTATTTCCAACAGCCACTCTTACCTAACCTAACCTAACCTAATGCAATAACTGAGAGACCTGTTATCTCAAGATATAATGACGTGGGTTAGCCAGAACAATCACAGGATTTAACAGCTCCAGACTCCTTTTTGCGGGAATATCTAAAAAGCACGGTTTTTTTATTCTTTTCCGAAAAACACAAAAACACTTGGGCTACTTAAACAACACAAAATGTGGTAAAAACTGTTACAAAAAGAGTTTCCAAATAGATGCGGACATTTCGTCTTCCGTACGAAATTCAGTGAAACATTTCTCAGCTTTAAACCATTTGATTTTCATTAAAGTAGTAACCCCAAATTATCTGTTCGTTAAAAAAGAATAACTCACCTCTCACAGCACAAGTGGCCTTCATTTTATCCTTTAGAATAAAAGCTGCCGTAACTAGGAAGAAAATACCACCAATTACTTCCACGAAACTAGTTGAGAACAGGGCATACTGAAGGGCTTCGAATTTGGTTAAATTCGTATCCTAAAACAAAAAAAAAAGATCACCAGCTTGTTAAAGAAATCTTCAATTTAAAAATTAAATATAAATACCTGATCCAGGACATTGGGGAGAACCTGTCCCAACACTGAGCTCTCGGTTGTGGTGGCATTCTCTAGTGTTAGCGACAGACTTTCTAATCCATTGTTTATGAATTCCGTTGTTGAATGCGCCGAATTCCTTAGGTGCTTCTTAATTGTTTCGGATAGCTACATTTTGAAGCAATAATAATTTACTTAAGCAAACTGAAACTGATTGTTTTATGAAAAATAATTACCACTCCGACTAGGTATGGGCTACCAGCATCTCCTAATGCGTGTGAGATTAGGATTTGGAACGCTTCAGCTGTTGATCTTCTTGTTGGCACCACCACGTACTAGGAAACAAGAACAAAAACCAAAAATCAATGAAGAGTTAAAAAATTCTAGAAAATCTATTGGAAATGTTGGAGAATGGTAATGGTGCATATAGCTGAATGAAATAATAAATTTTTCAAAATCGTTTTCTACAGTGCATTTGGATGTGAAATTGAGTGTGAAGATATGTAAAAGCTTTCAAAAGATGGTGCTGAATGCAAAAAAAAATGAGAGGAACAAATAACCAACCAAACGCAACTCTATACCTGCAAATTGGTTCGTGCACAAATAAAGTAAAAAAACCGTTAGCAACTGGTTCGAATATTTACTACGCTTTCCAGTGGAGAGAATTGATGTAACAAAAAAAAAAAAAAAGGAAGAACAACGGTAAGCACACGAGGGAGAAAAGCATACTTTCAGGCGAATCAGCTAAAAATATTCTCAACCAGACAACTTTGTTGTTGACATTCTTGCCCGGAAGGAAATGAGCAGGTGTGTTACATTATGGATACGGATGTGTGTAGAAGCATTTGAAATTTTATGACATATTCGCTAAAAAGCCAGACCGCCAAAAAGTTGGCAGTTCTACGAAAAAACACTTTGAATTAATCTAACTACTAGCAGTTTGTTGTTCTACGATAATTTCAGTATAAGCGATGGTGTTAAGGTTGTTAAAAGCAGTGCGGAAAACCAAAAAGCCGCCGGAAGCATGAAGCGTAGAAAGAAAATTAAGTGATCTCACTAGAGATGGAACTTAGGAGCATGCGAATATCATACTTGTTGAGGCCCATCCTCTCACCTATTAAAGAATTGTTTGTCCCTCATACTAGCGAAAGAAGGTCTCCTTCACAGTGATTACACAACGAAAAAGCCTTGTTAAGAAACCAAATATGTAAGACCTATGACATGAAAGGTGATATCACATCAGCTTCCTCCGTGTAAGTTGTACTTCGTTAAACATTTTTTCTTCCATTATAGAGGAGAACAATGTTCAATACACCACATCAGGACCAAATACTTGCAGTCTCATGCGAGCGTGAGGCGAACTTTCGCACACGTCGTCATCATTCTCACAGCGAGCATCGCATGATTGTACCACTTATGTCTAGCATACTCTAGCTACTACGCAATAGCATAATGCCTTGTTAAGACGGTAGTAAACATTCTACAGCCTTTCCCACTGAGGAACAGCACGAATACCACTGAGCGTTTAGAGACAATGAGAAGAAGCATTCGTTTTGTTTGCCTGCAACTAGAAGAGCGACGCCATTTACGTCTGAGTTCACAAGTACATCAACAGTCAATGGAAGCCGTAAAAAAGACGCAGGCACTGATTCTGATAAAACAACTCTCATCCCATTGTGACCTGTGATCCAAGCAACATTCAGTGATTTCAGCCTCCCGAGTGCGTTCGAAGAAGCCTTACATTCTCAAATTAGCTTGGAGGTGGTAAAAGGTTTCAGTATAAGATGAACCGGAGCCCAACAAAGTCAACGAAGTTTAGTACGAGATGTACTAAGCGAGACTATGCTGAAAAATTTCCGGGACTGGATCCTCCTGCAAAGATCTTTGATAGATCCTTACAGACTATTGTAGCGTCGGCTATAGGTTTTCACTTGAGCATAGAATCGGGATAACTAAGTCTCAAAAAGCCGTATTTGCTCCAATCATCAGCTTTGCTTCAGAAACGACATATCCATATGTCGATGGAAGGTTACACTCTATGGCGCGAAGATTGTTTCATTGAATAATACGCATTGCAGTGAAATCCTCACTTAAAATCACTCAGAAGCGACAAATTTAGATCAGACAAATCAGAGACGAACCAGGACATTGTGAATTAAAAAGGAATATGAACACGATGCAGGCATATGCCACTCGGGAATTGACATAATTGAAGTAAGTAAGTACGTATACAGACGATAAAACCTTATACGTAATCAACACGTGTACAATTGACCGTTTGTTTATCGGCGAGCAAACTGGATGAGGAACGACGAAATCGAAGACGATATACTTAAATTGAAGAGCTTGATACTTGCATATTTGCTAAGTAACGGAAGATGTAATGCCAAGCATGAATAAATAAGAGATATTTAAAAGTTGTTGGGTAGAGGAACATTATAAACCTCCTGCAGTCACAGTTTACATAATGTGGACATCTTATCAGTCAATCTGTACAGTCAAGCCGTTGGTGAAGAGCTTGATTTATCTATTAAATCAGCAAAGATCAACAGTAATGACTCAAAGTTCTGCCGGCATTGTACCAACTATATTGACCAACGATTTAGTAGTAATCCTCAAAAGCTTCAAGCAGATACAATAGCTCTGAGTGAACTCATAGAACGGACAGAGCATTTGAGAAAAAACTTGCGATCCTGATAGTTGGACTTTCACTCAATTCTCCTCTTAGGGATTTCCAGAAACGAGTTCCGAATGTTCTGAAGCAGAATAAATAAGCCAATACATTGCAGTTTTATTTTCGATAAAATGACATGAACCTCCGGCATTACGTTTGAACGATTGATAACTATCATGTCTTTGCGTTTTTGTACCTATAAAATCCAAGTGATTAAACAACTCAAGCCTACATTGACGATTCGTTAATTGGTTCATTTTACAACAACAGGCGAACGGAGAATTTTCCAACAAAAATCTTCTTCACCAATCAGACCCTTTTTAAAACTGCCGCGTTTCCAGTGACGAAACCTACATATGTACGTTTCACGAGAATGAAATGCATCCTTAACTAGATTTTGGACTGGAAATGCACAATCAATTGCGAACGGTATCGGGGAATGATAATCCATTTATTTGTCTATCAAATGGATGACAAGGATCTCGAAGACTACGGTTCCAACAGCACACATCACCTAAAAGAATGACATTATTGCACGAGACATTCCCTTGTCGTGTATTCTCTCGCTTGGGCCATCAGAATTGGTCGCCTAGATAGTATAACCTAACGCCTTTGGGGTTTTCAAAATGCAAAATGTATGTCAACAAACCCACGAGCAAACACACCGCTTTCAAGTCGGTGATTGAAAATTTTGTCAAATAAACGCATGTTAGCGTGGAGACGTATATTGTTCGCTAATTCGGGTTACAGCTAATTTGTGAAATAAAATGGAGAGAACAATGTCCACAAAATACTGCCCTTTCACAGAGACTTTGAAAAAAGTCATCGGTCGATCTTTTCCCACATTTTTGTCGATGTATTGTACTCGTACATATCTCATCTGGGAGGAAACTATGCAAACATAAACTTTACAACCTCCAGAGTGACATCAACAAGGTCAGTAACATGCAATGATTTAAACGACTGTGCTAAATAGGTTCGGAAGAATGCCTAAATGTCAAAGAGTAAAATAGCAAGATTATAGTGGATACAATGAGTATCGTCAAGTGGACACCTAGATCTCAATGTGGGTAAGGATCTGTTCCAACTTCAGATTGAGAATTAAATAAATTGGATCAGCACGTTTTTGTCTTTTTAAAGCCATCGTTTATCCAATGTAAATGATGTTATGTGACGACTTTAGACAATGTTGATAGTCTGAAAACCTACAACTCACATAACACTGAGACTCTCAAATTATTACTATCTACTTGGAGCGTAGCGGCTCCACAATTCCAAATTATCAGCAATTATCGCCTGACTGCTGAACACAAATTTAATCAGATCATCTGACTATAGTACTACCGAAAAAATATGTCTGCCTTAGATCATTAATGGCCCTAATAAATATTACAGAACTTGCAAGAAGCATGTCACACAAAAGTGTTATCTAATCAAAAAAAAAGCCAGACCACCCCAATACCTTAGATATTCGTTCAAGTTCAGATCACTCACGAGCACATACAGACGTATAGACAAAGTGTTTTACGGCTTTGTTGTATTTTTTTTTTTGTTTTGGTTATGGGGAAACATCATAACAATTCGAATATAATAGAAATGTTTGATTTGTTGTTAATAATAACTCTCGCAGCAATTATATTAGATGTCAAATCTAAGTAATGCCTGACGCAATTAAAATATTAACAGATGATACCCATTGGTTTCGACAAGGTTCTATTTATTTATTTGCTTGATTTAGTTTGATAATCGAATATGAAACCAACAAAAATGTTGCGTGATAAGAATTACAGGCAATTTGAAACGTCAAACCTTCTTTTATACAGACAAATGCTGATTATAGGATGCAATATCGGCCGTCTATTGTTATTAAACATTAAATTGATTGAAGTGGTTGAAGTGTTGTTTTGATGAGCAACAAACAAGCACGTAGCCCTATCGATCAATCGCAATTTGATGATGAGCCACACCAGCATATACTCGTAATTTGGAAAATTACTCAGAGCTGTGGTTTACATAGAATGTAGAGTAACATATGTTACTTAAAATTTAATTTAATTTACTTTTCATTTGACAGCCCAGTAATAATTAGAATACTCAACTAAACCCTCTATACTCTGAATTGTGGCATAACAAAGTAAAGCAAGAAAAGAAATATAGAAACGAAAACTCAACGGGAGTAGGTATACTTAACTCATGCAAATCCCACGGTCTAACTACCATGAGCTAACTACATACAGCGGTTGACACTAAACTCAAATATTCTAGAATAACGCGAAACGGTAAGTACGAAATTAAAATCATCTTGGGCAAAAAACTAGCTACCTAGCACCGACTTTTGCGGACAAAATTGTTCGTGTAAAAACGGCATTAGTGGACAAAATAAACTGAATAACTTAAATAAGAACAAAAGCCAGCTTTAAGCGCTAAATTTTCGAGAATGGTTCCAAAATGCCATACAGATAGTGACAACACTTTCACTTGTCCTTCTAAATGTCAACTCTAAATTAATAAAGAAACTTTAAAGAGAAGCGAATGATGAAAAACGGTGGTAAGGTGCAAAAGGCAAGCATTTGGGGCCTGAACGAAGTACAGTGGAAGTAGCGAAATCAAAAATTTGGTCTAGAGTTACACTACGAACGACATACATCTTCAAACCTTTAAATGGGCGACAAGCAATAGAGGAAGTTAAATGTCGAAGCACAGGCAGACGTGTTAACATTTTTAAGATTCCGGTACAACGAAGACAGAACTTACAAGAGATTCAATCGCCAAATTTGGATGTTGAAGACAAGCGGGAACGCCTCCTAAAAGGAAACTGAAACGAAAACTGCAGATTTAACCGAAGCCAATATCAGAAAAAAACCAATGAACTTGAGACTTGCAATCAGACCGGATCGCATACCTTCTGAAGTATGGGCGTTAATCGCGTTAATTGATTAGCAAAATTATGAAAGGCAATTCTTCTTATAGACAGTTGACAAACTTAATTCAGTGGCAGTCAATGTGGCGACGATTCCAAAGATGTGCATATCGCCTCCATCGACTTGGAAAAAGCGTTCGTTAGAGTTCCCAGAGATCTTAAATGGATGGCGCTAGGTTCTTCAAATATAACCGAGAAATATTCTTGTAGAAGAATGGTATGCAATATATACGATGGCGCAAGAATAAAAGTTGAATTCACAGCGAAAAAAAGAGATTTCAAAACTAAAATTGGAGTACACCAAATCGATGTTCAAATCTGTTGCAGCACATTCACTAGTACGAAACAACTTCTCTTCTTATCCCCGCTGATATGGACTGTGAAGAGCAAAATAAACCTCTAACCCTGGCTATAGACCTTCAAAATTCATTATCCGGTCAAGTAGATAAATAAGAGTCTACGCAACATTTTCTTCATGAGACTTTCACGACATACTTTTAGTATTCGCACATTCCCTTGTTCTTATTGAAAATGGTAATGAAAATTAAAAAACAAAAAAAACCAGACCACCTCCCAAACTTACTGCCCCACAATGGAGTGATAGATCTTTCGTTAACAATTCCATTTCAAAGGGATGTTGAACGGCGATCTAACCCTAGGTGGAATAGTGGAACACTTGCGCATCGCTTTTCAGGGATTATCACCAAAGCGTGCGATGTATCACCGTGTTACTCGTGAAACAGCGAAATGAAGACAAATGAAGCCCAAAAGTTTAGCGTTCAAGAGAGAGACCAGGCTTTAAACATGGTTAGATATACTTAGACTGACAGACTCAACTTAAATTTAACCATCAAGCAAAACTGCTTGCTTAAAACGTCTATGGAAAAAAGCCGACTTTAATCCATGGGGCTTGGATTATAGCATGGTTATAATGAAACTGAAGGGCTGCTCCAATAATATGTTAATATCTATAGTAAAACACCTTTCCCTCCAAAGATCAGTTTCTATGTGTAAAATCATAAAAGAGACCAACTTGGAGAATATTCCACGATGACTCTGGAGCAGTTGCATGCAGCAAGATAGGTCACAAAAAGGCACCCAACCCAGACCCTCAGGCATCCTAAATAAAACTATCATCATCAAATCTCTTTATCTCTTAACACAGTGCAGTGCAAAGGAGAAGGAATCTTTCTTCAAAGATGCAAAATACAGCATTTGGCCTCTGGTGGGCCACCCTATCCTATCACTTGTATGATGCCTTTTGGACATTATGGGAAAGACTCTCGAGTAGATAATATACAAAAGTGACAAAGCACGATCTACCTATAATTCCTTAAGAGCGGTAGTTGATAACGCAGAAGATGCCTCCGGAGGAAAAAGATTTCTCTACGGCCTAAAGCAGTACTATGCAGAGGTCACAATGGGCGTTCAAAACACCTATAAATCCGCGAACTGGACGGCCAGTGCTAGAATAGACCCACAACACAATTTACTGCGCACAGTGATGAACTATTTCAACAACAGGAAGTTGAGATACAATACCGATGAAATTATACAAAACCACTACGAGAGTATAACAGGTATCAGTCTTAGGGCCACTACTGTGAAACATCATGCACACCCGAGTGCTACGACTAACGCAATCTATAACGAAACTATCAGATACAAATAAGCAGTTAAATACATTGGAGTCTTGATGTACAAAAAAACTGCATTTCAGAAAGCACGTGGATTCTACTCGTATATCCAAAAATATGTACGAGTAGAATATCAGTGCATCTGGATGCACTAGAAGAGTTCTACTTTCCAGTGTTTTCACATCAGTTCTGCTACAAGTATACGCCCCAAACTGGGCAAATACACTAAGAAAGAAAGAGATCAAAAGGAGATTATTGGGTGCTCTGGAAAGTCAACGGCTTTCGAACCTTCGACATCCTTGGAAACAAGATGATTGGTGTACGTAATACAATAGAAGAACCTTGAGCCAACAAGATGTCAACGCCATGAAGGCGATAAAAATTGAAGAAAAGGCAGCGTCAGTAGCTACGTTGCAGGACTGTTGGGCCAATCCAAGAAAAGGTAGGCGGACACGTAAATTGATAAAATAATCCAGTCTGGATAAGTCGAAAGTCCGGGGATTACAAATATCTTCATTGACAGTTCCTGTCTGAGCACGGTGATAACCGCAAGTATTTCTACCGATTTAGTCCTAATAATTTATAAATTTATAAACCGTGCTTGGAATGTCTAGCTGAAGATGAACATACGGAGTACACAGTTTTGAACTGCACACGTTTCATAGCATGGAGAATTTCTCGACCCTATATTGCGATCGAAAGAGAATTGTACGGCAGTATGTAGGTTGGTAGCATTTCTCCAAAATGAACTGCGGAGAACAGAAAAGCTATGAAGAGCAACAAAAGAGAGGCAGTTGACATAAGACTCCTATTATGATTTGCTAGCCGACAGTTTGTTAAGGTCTGTGGAGGAATATATTTGTTGACAAATTGTAGTGACTGAATAAAAATAAAAGAAAACGTCACGCGCCTCTGCAGATTACTGTAACAAGATAACTTGTTCTAGACAATTTGAAAAAAAAAACTATTCTAAAATAAGAAGCCTCAGTTGTTATCAGCAAAACGATAGCCCCCAAAACAAGGTTCCCAAGAGCCAGTGTATAAATTTTGTGTGCAAAAAAAAATTAAGAAATCAAAAATAATAATAATAACAAATAAATACCCACCACCTACTCGTATATACATAGTAGACAACTGCATAGTAGTTAGATTACATTCGATGATTTTCTTTAGAATTTATGATATTTTTTTTTGTACAAATGATTAGATTAGAGGATATGTGAAGGGAGGGAGTGATCTTATTAGTTTATATACGAATACAAAATAGGAATAGGAATGATTTGATGAATAGAAAGAAGAAGAGGAAAAAAAAAGAAAGCACGGAAACAATTTTGATTTAAGGTTCGTGTTAATTAACAACACATTATCCTTACCAGCAGAATATCAGCAACAATTGCCCAGTTCAAATTTAAAGCTAATTCACCGAAAAATACCAACATGTATGCGGCAATGGTATTTTTCGAAACGATTATCATAGCAGCAGCCATAAGTGGCACACTGACAAACAATCCAAATGCACATAGCAATGGATCGGCTGTTGGTATTCGTTTGACTAGGGCTTGAGATAGATACGCTCCCATTGGTACACCAATAATACCAGCTACCATTGTAATTGTACCGAATTTAAACGCAACACTGAAATAGATTTACAAGAAAATTTCGTTAATCAATTTTCCTTTTTCGAATGCCACGTTAATTTATCAACAAAAAACAAAAAAACAAAACGCAATCGTACAGTCAGCATCTGTAAACATCTCTTAAGAGCTCTTTCTACCATTCTCCTTCTGTCCACTATGTATGTAGTTGTTGTTAAAAGTTTCTTACCAATAAAATATCAGCTACAATTGACCAAGTCAGATTTAATGTTATCTGAGCCAGGAACACAAAGGTGTAGCACAAGGAACCACTTGTCCTGGGCATCACAAGTGATAGGTACACCATTGGAGATGAGAGTAATAAGCCGAAAGCGCATATATATGGATCGCAGTTGGCGATTTTAGGTCGAAGTCGTTGTGCCAAAAATGATCCGAGTGGCACACCAATTAATCCAGCAATCATTGCTATTATGCCGAACTTGTACGATACGCTAATTGTTTTTCAATTTAAAAGTTTTCATTTAAAATTTTTTCTGGACTAAAACAAACAAAAACATTTGGAAAACACCATGTTTTGAGATGATACTTACTCATTTTGTGTTAGATTTTCATTTCCTGGTTGCATACGAAGGCCTAGATAGATGAATTTAGGTCCCCACCAAGCCAAAGCACCGGCAACGAATGCTACACATGTAAAACCAGCAGTTGAAAGCATGAAAGAACGATTCTTCATTAAATCTTTAATGTCTTCTGTATACGTTGTGGCTTCTAAGTTGTGTGAGCCTTCACTTTCACCACGTTCGGGATCTTTGATGAGGAAGATTAGAATGACGGCAATTATGCCGAGGAATGGTGTAACACGAAGTGCCCACCTCCACGAACCGGCAAAACGGGCTGTTTCTGAACCGATTATGTATCTGAAAAAATAAAATAAAACAACAAGTAAATGATTTGAAGTAGACAATGATGGAATTCAGAATTCGATAAAGAGGATAGAGACGAATGGAGGAAATCATAAATAAGAGAGGACTTTGGTATCTGCGCTTCTACTTAGGTTGCAGATTTAGGGGAGATTTGGATAAATACTTGTTCTTTACAAATTTATGTAGCTTCAACCAGGTGTGGCTTGGATAGCTACGCACATTCGTTCGTGGTGAACTGGTGTTTACAGATGTATGCTGATGATCTGAAATTGTAAGAACAACCATTTATGGACATGCACCTGAAATGTGCGAACTTTGTACAGGGTCTTCCAATAGGGACTTCCAAACTTGCTGTGATTTATTCAGTCTGTTTTGCCAAATCACCATGGACGGACATAGCGTTCAACAACACGTGCAAATCATAAAATTGTTTTATCAAAATTTGTGTTCTGTTCGGGCAACGTTCTCATTTTATGGTCGCCATAATCGCCCTACGGAGAGGACTATGCGCAGTGTGGTGGATAAATTTGAGTCCACTGGTTCAGTAAACGATAAACCAACACCCGTACGTCGACGATACGAAAAATCTGGCGAAAACATTGCCGCTGTCCGTGAGAATGTGCAGGAGAGACCGAGGCAGTCGATTTCGCATCGCTCACGAGAACTCGGAATTTCGCAGACCACACGGCTTGCACCCGTACAAAATTCAACTGACATAGGAGCTGAAGGTGAGGATCATAGATCCACGTGGCATCACAATGGGCCAATAGGCCTAAGTGGGTTGGTATTTCCAACAGCCACTCTTACCTAACCTAACCTAGGAGCTGAAGGTAAACGACCATAGACAACGACGTGTGTTCGCTGAATGGGCTCTGGAGCAGTTGGAAACTGACCCTAATTTTCATCGAAAAATCATCTTCAGCGATGAGGCCCATTTCTGAATGAATGGGTACGTCAAGAAACAAAATTATCGAATTTGGGACCATACCAATCCACATGAGATCCAACAGCGTCCAATGCATCCCGAAAAAGTGTGGATTTGTGTGGATTTTAGGCTGGCAGGTCATCACTGTAGACTTTTTCTTGTGGGGTTTTCTGAAGTCGCCATACAACCACAGCGGCCCTCAAACCCAACATAACCCATGCCATCGGTCAAATTCAGCCTGATTTATGCACCAGTGTCATGGAAAATTGGACATTTCGGATGCGCGCCACCCACACTAGCCGCGGCGGACATTTGAACGATGTTATATTACTTTTCACGTATTTGTCACTCACTCATATTTTTTTTTTTACATATTTGCACTAAGACACCGTCTTGTTTACGCCCCTGGCAATTTACCAATTTATTTAATCTTGTTGAACGAACTTGATATGTGATATAATGCGGGACACGCTTCTGATAATAAACGAACGCAGTTTCATGAGACTATTGAATTCCTTGTCTTGATTCATAAATAAAGAACAGTGAGTCGTTCAATTTCAGTTACAGATAAGCCACGGTATAAGACGTCATCCGTATTCGTATAGTCATCATAATTGTTATATACGGTACTCTATACGTTGTGTTTTCTTTTAAAAATGCAACACCAGTCAATTGAAATTGTACTCGTATGTGCTCTTTCCACAGAAAGAAATCGGCACAGAGTTACGTTTTTTGTTTTCGTTAAGGTGAATACGTTATCATGTTCATCCATAAACATGTGGTCAAGTGTTGTAGTCATCTGCTCACCTAATTTCACGGACGTAGTTTTAACTTAAAATTGAAATATCTGATTTGTATGTTATTTACGTTAGAAATAGCAAAGAGGACCGTATACCGCTTGACCATCGGCCAATATGCTGATAGCTTTCATATATATTGCATTGCATCTCATCGGTAGCAAGACTTCCTTGATCGGTACTATCTCCATCTGAAAAGGCAGACTGACAATTCAATAGTCTCCTCTGTGAGGCACTGTCTCTTAAGATCATACTGCCCCTCCAAATTGTAAGTTGCCAACCAATCTGTTCTCTTTTTTTTAAACCGACATGTTGGAGTCTTTCGATTTCTGTAGAATTTACAAAAATCGACAAATTGATGATTGATCTTGGTTGGTTGTTTCATTATCACATTTGATCTGCGATGCTGAAAGCAAAAATAGAATATTTTGAACGGACGGTCGTTTCTGCTAGCTTTACGAATACATTCTTGGCCGGTGTGTTGATATCCATTCATCATATGGTTCCATATAAGGGAGTATGCTTGGTGCATGCAGATTGGACCATAGATCATGGGAGAAATCGTCTGATTCGACAGGAAAAATGGATGATTTGTAGAACGTCTTTTAAGAGGGGGGCTCCACTTTTCAGCTGCCTACTGAGTCGGGAGTAGTACCTACGGACTCAGAACATATTTACATTGTTGTCGGCGCTAGCCCAAACATAATAAAAATTCACATCGAAATTGTAGTTGTCCATAGTTATGTGTCCAAGATGGGAAAACTCTTTGTTGATGCAAGATATTTCAGCTTGTCCTCGTGCATCACTAGACCAAATCCACAAGAATCTTTCTCAAGTCTGGAAAATGTTGCGGTGTACTTTATAAGCTCCTTACCTCCTGCTATGGACGGTTCTGCAGGGAGGCAATTCGCGCTTGCATCTTTGTTGCCTTTCAGCTTGGCAATAGTCCCTTGGAATAGAGTGGCAAAACATTAACGCCATTATCAGTAACGGGGTTGGTGAGATAATCTCACTTATCGCCATTCAGCAGTTTCGAGAGTGTTCCCTGTATTTCGTTACCACGTTCTGAACATTTGTCACCAGATTAAAATTTTTGTCTCAGCTAGTATCACTACCGTCTTATCCATTCAAATAATTTTCGGTTTTCTGACTGAATCTTATAACCATCCGAGTTGAGATGTTTTCTTTGTCCATATTACCGTTGAAGTTGCTTTGCGTCGTTCTTCTCATCCATCTAAAAAGCAAGACGTTCATCCACCGGTGTGATTCGGAAGACACAGTCTCGTATCTATGCATAGAGAGCGTATCTCTCTATATCCATTAATGCGATGAGCCTTTAATTTTAAAAGGACGTCACACATTTACGACAATACCCAATTGAATAGAGAATAGAATCTCTCTATTGAGAGACGGTACATTTGTACGACCATGGACATTGTCCAATCGTTGTCCATTATACTTGTGTGGAGGTCATCGTCAGAAATCGACGTTCTGAGGCATAGAACATGCGCTTTTGTCGCACATATGGGGGAGGAAAAGTCTTGAGCCCCTGATAAATCTTTCACCATCGATGATCGATTCGAGATTCGTATCTGTTTCGCGTGTAAATACCTGAAACTCTAATATTATCTTGACGTCGTTGTGGATTTTGCGAACTTTTCGTTCTACCCATATGCCGGATATGTTATTAGCGATGAGAACCGTACGATCTACGGTTGTTCATAATATAATTTTAACCTTAATTACATCTATTCGAATATACCTTGACTAAAACTTTGTTTACAATCTAATACCGCTGCGCTACAACGTAATTAAATAACTATCTTTCAATAAAGCATGCCGTTACGCACTGCCTACTTTATAATGATACCATCACCGTCGCGATAATTACTACTCTCAAATCGTCATTACGAGTATAACCAGGAAAGTTTCCACCCCAACCAAATATATGGAGATGTGACTGCATCAGCAGATTACTTTCCATCTGAGTACACTAGCCCGCATTCAGCTTCAGCTTCTGCGTCTGAAATGGTGGTGTGATCATGTTGATTCCACAGAAAGAACAAACAATTAAATGCTAATGTGAACCTGCGGCAGTGACCTGCGTCGCAGTTTACTAAGCCAAAAAGGTCAAGTCTTGTTAAGTGAATTAAATTCATTTTTATCTTTGTTTTTTTTTTTTTAATAAGCAAGAACACAATATTTTTTATTGAACGAAGAACGTGTTTAAATTGATTGCTAACATAAGCAAGCTACGACAGTGAGATAAGAAAATCTCAATTGAATGTCATTTGATTGAGAAACAATTGAAATAAATGAACACTAATGCATGCTTTATATGGGCGGACGAACCCCTCATCGAACTCATCTCACGGTAATTCAATTTGTAACTAATGGAATACTTGTAGGCATATTTTTTTTTTTTTTTTAACATGGGAACAATTTCGGGATCACTGTAACTATGATATTTCATTTGGGAATTTCAATTGAAACAAATTCACTCAGAGTGGAGAATTTATATTTCATTTCGTGACAAGGAATCTCTTCTCAAGCGTCATGCAACTTGTCGGGTTTGTTTAAGTATCAGCGAGTTAATTATTGAAGCTATTAAGTTAATTGAGGTGCCCAGGGAGAGGTTGTTTCTTAAATTTGTTGCAATGTAGTTAGTTTAAATATTTAAGTAACAAATGGTGATATCAAAAATATGTGGCTTAAAATTATGTCTCACCAAGATATTGACGATGTAACGAATTTACCAATATGACTTTGGTAATGTAAAGAATTTGCCAGCTGTTTGGTCAATTTATTGTCGTTTCAATTCATCGTGATGTCACAAGAGTTGGCTTTTTTTCTGACTTATAAATGGGGTAGAAAAACGAGTTGTCATTCGTGGTTTTCCTCTAGAAATTTCCACGATTTAATCAGGCAATTAATACTGAGGTGCAGTGTTTTCCATAAGGCGATGTATGAATGCCAGGAAATCAGTCACGTCGATGACGTGGATGTAATTTTGTTTTCTATTTTATTTATTGTTGCAGATAACTTCATTTGCCTAGTGAAGTAATAGAACAGTTGTGCAACTGTTTTGTTGCATCATTTTGAATAAAAAATCGCCGACTTTAGCACCATTGTAGTGGCTGTAGTATTTTGGATCAGATATTTAGTGAGGCCAAAGGTTTGCTGATTTTTTTGCATTTGAGTGATACAATTATTTTTCTTCGAACTTTGACTGGAACTTGGGCAATTACAGCTGATACTTTAAGCTTTAAGAGTTTTGGAGTATCTACTTCTTCCATGCTTTCTTTAGCCCGCTGACATTCGTATCGTCTTTTTTATGGTTAAGGACCACGCATAAGCGTTGAATTTGTCCGCTCTTCGGTATGATATATCCTTCGAAATGGATTTTAAGAGCTAGGTTTGCGCGTTCCGAAGAGCGTTGGTACGACTGATTTGTAATCCATCGTACATGTTACGTACCACTTGCAATGCGTCGGTTATACTTTGAGACCCCAGCGCCATTCATAGAAGATCGCTAGGAATTTTAACGAACGCTTTTTCCAAGTTGATATAGACGTCAGATTTGACGCATTGTGCTGATCTAGTCGATGGTAGATTTACCAAGCCTAGAGTCACACAGATTAGAACAGTTCATTGGGCCTATGTCTTTTACACAAAACACTCGCTAGGACATTATATGCAATTGCTATGACGCTGAGCCTGTTGTATTGTAGTAAAATTGGGAGAAAACCTTAAACTCCGCTGATTTCGACGGCATATACACAAAGGTCGTGATTACACATCTACTAAACGATTTGGCAGGGTTATAGTTGTAACACAAATTTTGATGTGAACATTTAAGAAGTCAGCCGATTGTTTTCATTTCTGCTGCTCTCATTTTCAGCCTTCCAACTACGTTCTTTCAGAGTGGTGGTCATCCTCCTCCTTACAATAAAATTCATAGAAATCAGGATTACGTACGAATACGAGTACGCTCGAAGAGACGCAAGTTTCGAGAAGTAAAATATAACGTTGTCCCTCAAAAAGAAACTAGTGGAGCATCCTAGACTGCTTCTCAGGCCATCCGTCAATCAAAACCCATTTTCCTTTTCTGGCTCAGACTCTGGCCAAAGCCATTCCTGAACACATATAAAGGTGACTTTGTATTTAATCAGACAGCACGTCCATGAGATTGGACTCCAAACACACCGATGCAAGGCCACTTCAGTGCGTGACGTACAAAAGGGTGACTTTGAGAGCGCATATGAATATCAAGGATATGGAGATTATTCAGTGTTTGCTCTAGCCACAATCTAGGAGAAAGCCTCTTATAGCTGAGACAGATCGTGTTTGAAGTCTAGTAAAAGCAGTCTCGCATTATTTTCTGCTTTGGTAGGGATGTTGTATCTTGGACAGATGATGCATTCGCATAGCACTTTTGTGGAGGAAAAAAGTCAGACTGATTTATGTGGAGGTCTTGACGACGGCTATTCTTATTCTTCGCCAGGGGTTCGGTATTTATGCTAGACTAGCAGTGAAGATTCTCTTCAG
Source organism: Volucella bombylans (assembly GCA_949129095.1). NCBI lineage: Eukaryota > Metazoa > Arthropoda > Insecta > Diptera > Syrphidae > Volucella > Volucella bombylans. Next base: position 112,576,972 of record OX422141.1, read on the forward strand.
AATTATTAGCAGATAGTATATATCTCTTCACAGTATAACTGGCTGTATGTGTACCATTGTTTATTGATCCACACAGCTATGGCGAGTTGCATTACTCAGGCCACTTGCAGCTTCATTGATAGTAGCTGATTGTGAAGTTCTGATCAGGTTACCTGGGAAATGAGTCTCAGGAATGAAAAATAGTCTTTGTTTTCGGCTGAGTCTAGGTGCTATCAGTCTTTCGCAAAGTTTTAGAGGAATCACTCTTCGAAATCCGAATTAGTTTCTTATATTTTTGTTAGATCGGTAAAGATACCAGTCTTCCTCTAATTTCATCTTTCAGGTTTCCTTATGTCGTCGCTTTAAGTCTGCGTACCACCATAGAACAGGTCATCTGCAGGAGTTTTTCCTGGCAGGATAAGCCGGTTGGCCATTCAGGTTCCGAATAGCTTCGAGTTCTCGCATCCGATTCTGAATTCGATGTACCCATGGTCTGACCTGAAATCCTTCCTAGCGTTGGGATAAGTGTGTCACAGGATAAGACGATTTCAATGCAGCTTAAGGGCAGATTGAATACAAGAAGTCGGCCTCCTTTTTGAACGGCGTTAGAATTAGATGTGTGACTGAGGTCAGATATTTGGGCATAAAGTTGCGTGAGCGTATGAACTTCTTGCCTCACCTGGTTCGAATGAGACAACGTATACTGAGTGCTGTAGGCCAGGTAAGGCGCATATTGCGATCTTACTGGGGGCTAAGCAGGCGCTCTATCCGTATCATATATGATGGCCTTTTTGTTTGATTGTGCAACATATGGAGCATCAATATCGTACGACAGGGCTATGGCTGTAAAGGGCCGTAGTCGGATCTTGGCTTGCCATAGAGTCGCCTTACTTGGGTGTTTACCTCTGTGTCTCCACAGAGGCAGGTGTTGTTGGGAGTGCCACCTCTTGATCTGGAAGCGATACGTCGTGGTATTGCTTTCAAGATCAGAAAAGGTCTCCCTTTAAATGGGCGAGATTGGGTTTCTCCCTTGCTATACTCATGTGTTCTATCTAGATGGCATTATAGATGGGATGCTAGTGAAAACGGTAGGGTTACTTATGGCTTCCTAAGGGATGTGCTGACCATGAGAGTATTTCCTGAACGGAACTTTACCCTCAGCCTTGGCTTCTCGTTGACCGGGCATGGCTCTCTTAATGCATTTTTGCATGAGAGAGGGCTCAGGGGGGTTGCGAGCTGCTCATGTGGAGCCAGCTATGAGGACTGGCTTCATATCCTATGTGAGTGTCAAAATTACTCAGACATCAGGGACTTGCAGGCTATGGGCATCATCTTTAATGTTGAGGCCTACGATGTTAGTGGAATTATTACTGATCCTGGTCAGTGAAGTGCCCAACTGGAAGTGACCGGTTGCGAAGCTCGACCGGAAGCTATATTCTGGTACCACGAGAGGTCAGAAGCCCACGGAACTATGGTTCCGGCCTGACCTAGGAATTGGCCCCCTTTTGGGAGTATCGTGGTGGCTGGAGGTTTGTACCCAAAATCGCGGGGAGAGTAGACCGAATGGAGCTTGGACATCCCATGGCTTAGCATATGTTCTCCAACATACTACTACGACCTGTGCTAAACCATGGGATTGCTATGGAACCAACTGCTTGATGTGGAGTTGCATTGCAACCGGGTACTATGACCCACGACTTCGAAACTGGTACTGGTGGTAGTACTTGTACTACCCGAAGGGTGCTTATCAACGCATTGTTTTGATATCTTGTGCGAAGACGCACCGTAGGCTTAAGCCTTGACGGCAGGTACCTACGTAAAACACAAGAGACATCTGCAGGAACTATGTCTTGGCTGCAGAATGGCTCAAATTGAACACTTTGATCGACGCGTATCTAAGAAGTCATTAGAAGAGAATTTATTTTTATTAGTTTCCACTCACTGATTGCCTATTACTTTGCCAATAATTGCATCACTTTATGATCATTATCAGAAAGTGTGACTCTCTGTCATCTTTTCTCGTCTAATTTACACCCAAAATGGTACTATAAACTCGTATTAAAGTTCAATTAGTATGCTCTGTATGCCGAAAGATATACACAATCTCTTAGCAACATGAGATAATAATGCGTACATCACCCTATGACGAAACTCTTTAAAGATATCACATCTACACCATCATACACGTGTACGATAAGCCAGAGTTGCCTCTATAAATATGAAAACAGCACACCTTTACTTGATTTTTTTATGAAAAAAAAGTACGTGTAATCTTCTACACCAAAAGAAAATAATAAACTTCCCCTCTTCGTGCTTAGTAGAAAGTTCAATCAATCCGACACAAGATCTTCCATCGCCTTTTAATTGATAAATTAAGTGAAAACTACAGTTTGCTAATTTTTATAAATTACGCCTCAACATCATGGGTTAACGTTCGATTTCTAGTTCCTAAGCTTTCGATTATCGGTTTCATTGGAATTATAAATTGATTATTCCCATTATTGCAATATGAATCAGTTAGACGATCTCGAAAGGACAACAAATCTTTTCGAACCAATTTAGAGAAACACGCTCTCATACGATTTGCGTACTCTTCAAGTGTAAACAATCAATTATCAAGTTGAATCATCCGACACGGGACAAAGTTAAGTGCTTTATATTATGAATACTATCTACGTTAATCTAATAGTTCTATAGATACAAATTTGTAATAACCACTCATATTTTCCGAGCCAGTGTAGATAGCCATTGTGAAATGATGGAACGTAAGTGGAGTTGTATAACAATCTGGGATTTTAGCGTCTAATTTGGGGGAATTGCGAAATTCGTGAAGAAAAAAGAAATGCACTAGTGCAAATTGACTGAGAAAAATAACCACTTAAGTGATTAAAAGCGATAAAGTGATAATGTAAGTCCATCATTAGTTGGACGAATAGTGCAACTACGTAATATCAAATCGTATGATCACAAGTTTGCCGTATCTCTTGACTTAAGTGGTTATATCTTCTTAGTAAAAGCAAACACCAAATCAGATGATATTTTTACCCATTTGGTATAACCCGACTTTATAATCTGCATACTAATACTCTCAGTAAGCAAGTTCGCTTAAGTTCATGGCAAACAACAGACCACATCCAACAGACTTAGCATCTTAGCATTTAAAATTTCATTTTCATCTGCAAAAATCTCTTAAGTCGCCACAAAGTCTTACTGGTGATTTTTGTGACACGATGGTGATATTTTCAAAATTGAATGCAAAGTAGAACTCTAAATTAACCAGGTCTTACGTTGACCACTTGCTTGCTGAAACTGGTCAGACTTGTTTATTCAACTGAAGTCCTTTCACACAAATTTGCATATTGAAGGCTGCAAAATGATGAACATCATCTTTAAAACGCATTTAAATTGTTTTTGTCTTTTGATTTCTGTCGGTTTTTAGTTAACGAAAAGAAAACCAGTCATGTTCAGCGCAGTTGAAAGAGAAGAATAACTTCATCAGAACCACTGTTCAGTTCATCAGATTTGGATGGCTTAGACACAAGTTTTGAAAGGAAATGATAAATTTTCGATTAGTATCCGCACTGTCACACAATCAAAACCGAGGCAGTTGCCTTGTTTTCTTTCTTCGTATATTGTCTATAGTATTTGGACTTTTAATATACGATACTCTAAGTGACATCACAACAACATGTAGTCAGTACTACTTGGATGAGTCCCATGAGGAGTTAAGTGACATCTCCCGTCTGCGACAAATAGTGGGCCCTGTGCGTTTGTATGCCACCCAGCCTGAACATTCTTATGGTTTTTAGAAATAGCAAATACCACTCGCGAACTAAAACTAAGAAAGGTTGATACTCTAAAAATAAATCTAAGATGGAAGATTCAATAAAAAACAGTGAAGTTACAGTACAGGGAATCAGACCCCAAGTTTCGATAACATAGAAGGTGAAAGCTGGTTCAAAGTCATCGCATTGCAATGACTGCAAAAGGAATGCAAATAATACTGCTATAACACCTTCGGATACTGTAGTCAGTAACGTTACAAAAAAAAGACTCCGACAAAGTAGATGCGGTTTACGATCCGTTAAGGAAGAGCACCGAGTATGCGCGTTCGTCAATTGGCACAACTTCCTTAAGGAAAACATGAACTCTGGAATTATTTCTAAGAACTGACGCAATAAAAACAGCTGTTACTACTCACGACTCTCACAAACACTAAAAGATAAAAATGCTACAATTCGGATTTAAAATCGACGGTCTTTTTGATTTTCACAGGAATAAGTGCCACAACCATCGAAAAATTAAAAAAAAATGGGAGCCCCCAGTCAATCATCCGTTCTATGGAATGAGACATCTAATCACCGGGAACAGATAAAGATTTTCATAAAACCAAATCCACGCAGACAATTGAAATACTGAACTAGTCAAACACATCACACACCGAACCGAAGAGCAATAATCTCAGCCTCCTGCTCCGAAAAAGAAGCGGAAAAATTCGACGAATAAAACAAGCGGTAACATATGAATAGCAAGAAGGTTACGTCAGCACCTAAACCTAACCTTAATTAAGAAGATAAATTGGTATACGCATGGGTGAAGCTAGTAGAGAAAAGGCAGGTAACAAGTGCTAAAAATGCAAACTATGGGTAGATCTTTCAGTCCAAAAAACTGCAGGCGAAGTCCGCCTGCTCTCCCCAAACAAATCAACGAATTTAACCAACAACAGCGGTCTATCAAAAGAAAATAATTGAAAAAGCACTAGGAGATCCGTGTCGCCGTGGTTTAGGAAAACCTATGGTGGAAACAAACAAACAGTTGTTGAAAATCGGAATAGTGCCGATCAGCGAGACAAAATTTTACTGAAATGTTGCGTTAGATGACTCGATTTGGGACACTTAAGCCTAACCATTCAAGAAAAAATGGCTCGTGATTCGAAAATTGACATAGCGATCCTCTGTCCGCAATAGAGGAACTCAATTGGAAATTAATTTCTCACTAACGAACACATGGAATAGGTTGGCGATTTGAGTTTGCGAAAATGCCTTTATTCAGGAATACCAGGAGGTATAGAGCAAAAATATCCGGCATTTATTAAAAGCTGTAAGGTTCCACCTACCGATACTGACGAAAATTTTTGAAATGATCTTTGATCAAGAAGGAAGGTTCTACTTGAAGTATCCAATTACCAAGCAACTTAGGTCTATTGACCCATTGTGATGCCACGCGAATCTATGATCCTCTTACTAATGGAACCGGTTTGAGCTTATGATAAAGCGTAGGAGACTGTTAACGTCTATATTTTCTAGATCGTTTAGGTCGTTGTAGAAGAAAGATTTTAGAATATAATGAGACCGAGTCCAGGGACCTGATGGCGGCCTGACTATCCGAAAAGATGCGGATATCCTTTGCAGATATCACGTTTTTCTTCAGCCAGGACAGAGCTTCTTTAATCGCCAAAATTTCCGCCTGGAGCCCGCCACAGTAATTTGGAAGACGGAAAGAGAGGCTTATATTTAGCTTATCTGAGAAAACACCGCCACCAACTCCGCTATCGGTTTTAGATCCATCTGTGTAGAGATGGATTGACTTGTCCTCCATGAAAGCATCTTCCTCCCAGAATGATCTAGAGGGGAAGCTTGCATGGAAGTTTTTGTCAAACCAAAGTTCAGGTATGGCGTAATCGATGATCTCTATGAAGATTCCTCACGTGGCCACATGAATTATTTGTCCACTGTTTAGTCGCTTTAAGCTGCAGTCGCAGCTACTTGCCTGCTGAAGATATCGAAGGGTGTCAAATAACTTGTTTATAGCAATAAATTGAATTGAAATTGAAATTGAAATTGAAAAAGTTGACTGCGTTTTCTAGGGCCGTCCACCGGACGACCACCCCGTAGCGGCCTGGTAAGATATATTATAACCGGCACGTGAGCGATCATAACACGCATAGCTTCGACAATGCCATAAGCTCTACCTCCAGCATTAAGCGGACACCAGGACATCACTCAAGCGCTTCAAAGAAATATTAATACCTTAGATGAAGATCTTCTAAGTTTCGTCGTAAGTAAGACGATAATTGAAGTCAGACCCGGTGGGGAATTCGTAACCCAGGCATCACGGCTAGTAGATCAACGTCTAGGAAAAATCCGACCTCCTGTATACTGTTGGAACCTTGAAATCGAGAAACTAAGGTCGCTACGCCGCCCAACAAGACGAAGTTACTAGAGTTCCCGGACTCGTGATAACGATCAACAGTAATTGCAACGCACGCGCAATGCATATCAAAAAGCTAAAAAATCGATTACAAAAGCGATTAAGTCTAGAAGAAAGAAAACGCTTTTCCTAAAAGGAATCTTTCTGAACAACTTAATCATGATGTGGGCGGTAAATTGTATAAATGACGCTAAAAGGCCCCGCACGCAATCGCCAACATGCCTGGTATTGTTACGACAAACGGTTGAGACTCTATTTCCTCGCCAAAGAAGTAGGGTGGTGGTTGGTCTAATTTATCTGAGAGCGCCTCCTTATATCTGATTATACGCGAAGAATTATTTGAAGAGTGTAAAAACTTACTTAACAAAGTCACTGGAACTAGTTTGGTATTCCAAAAAAATCACTACTAAATCACGCGAATAATTTACTTTATATCCTGCAAATAATCAAAACACCAGAAGTCTTATGGCAACGCTAGAACGGCTTTTGTAAGTTTCGATCTACGGCAGACATAATCAACGCGGTATAAACTGGAGGCCGAGCCGCTATAGAGTCGTAGGCGCTCAAAATGAGGCACCAAGAAATACAGCGACATTATAACTTTGTATGCGAAGAACGCATTAAATTCGGATTGAAATGTGGAACTATCTCCGTGAAATGTGAAATGACAAGGAGCTATCTTTCGAATGACTCTGAAGGGAGAGTTGAAGGATACGAAGTAACAGTCGGTGCACCAAAATGTTCGGTCGTAGGTCCGCTTCTGAGGAATGTTATATGTGATCAACCAACTCCATTGGAATGTCGATTATTGGAACCACCGTGGTGGTGATTGTGGCAAAAACACCAGGAGAAGTTCAACTCCACAGTAACGAGACAATTGTAACTGTATAGCGTTGGTGCACTAGCACCGTATCGGAAGTCTCCGATGTTAAAACCAAAGCAGTGCTTATTGTGAATAGAAAAAATTCACAAAACGATAAGGTTAAGAGTAGGACCAAGCTATTGTATATACTCATGAACGCAGCGAACAATTAAGCAGAGTTTAAATCCTTCCTTGACGCACTCAGGGTCGCCAATGCGTTTCGTTTCGAATTTTTTCCCCATAATTCTGTACTCGTCGTATGAGAAATGGGAAGACTGAAAAGCGAGCGAATCCCAAATGGCCAGGTAGATAAAAACAACAAAAACGCCCTAAACTGACAACAAAAATGGACAAAGTGGCATTGTCTTCTACCAGCGATCGATGAATGATTTAAACGCAATCACGCAGAAACGAACTTTTATCGCAAACATGAAACCATCCCAAGCTGTCCACAGTGCGAGGTAAATGCAGAACACGTGTCAATTACCCGCGATATTAAACCGAGTGGATCGACCTACGGGACTTGAAAAGTGTTCCACTTCCGAAAACATCGTAACGTACATGCAACAATATGACTTAAACTGAAGCATCGTTAGTAACATAAGGGTGCACATACTAAGCGGTTAAATATAGGGTTTTCCATTGAAGTACAATCAAAACATTTATGAATGGAACTCGACTTCGTTCATATGGCCACCGCGGGCACGTTTGCAGCGGTCGATTCGTTGGACCCAATTTTCAACGACTCGGCCACACATTTCGGCCGAAACGGCCGCTATTTCGCATTCAATGTTGGCTCTGAGCTCTTCCAACGTCGTCGGCGTGTTGGCATAAACCAATGACTTAACCTAGCCCCACAGAAAATAGTCACGCGGCGTTAAATCGCACGAACGATGCGGCCAATCGACTGGCCCATTTCTTGAGATAACACGCTCACCATACTTACTCTTCAATAAATCGATTGTAGAGTGTGCTGTGTGGCTTGTGGCATCATCCTGTTGAAACTACATGTCGTCCAAGTTCATATTTTCCAATTCGGGCCAAAAATAATCATTGATCATGGCGCGATAACGCTGACCATTCACAGTAACGTGACGATCGTTATCGTCGACGAAAAAATATCGCCCAATAACGCCGCCGGCATGCAAACCGCACCAAACTGTTATTTTTTGTGGACGAAGTGGTGATTCATGAAGCACATGTGGATTTTCACTCGACCAATAACGCATATTTTGCTTATTGACGAACCCATTGAGCCAAAAATGAGCTTCGTCACTGGAGATGATTTTGCGATGAAATTCATCATCTTGGCGCATCTTCTCCAGAACCCAATCGGAGAACGTACGTCGCTTTAAATGGTCCATCGGCTTCAATTCTTGAGTCAGCTTGATCTTGTTACACCCATACAAGATCCAAGATCCTTACGCAAAATACGCCATAATGTGGTCTGAGCGATGCCCAATTCTTGAGAACGCCGTAGAATTGACTGATTTGGATCATTTTTTCCTTTCTTTCGAAGAGTTTGCATGTGGCCCAATAACGCCGCCGGCATGCAAACCGCACCAAACAGTTATTTTTTGTGGATGAAGTGGTGATTCATGAAGCACATGTGGATTTTCACCTGACCAATAACGCATATTTTGCTTATTGACGAACCCATTGAGCCAAAAATGAGCTTCGTCACTGGAGATGATTTTTCGATGAAATTCATCATCTTGGCGCATCTTCTCCAGAACCCAATCGGAGAACGTACGTCGCTTCAAATGGTGCATCGGCTTCAATTCTTGAGTCAGCTTGATCTTGTATGGGTGTAAACCAAGATCCTTACGCAAAATACGCCATAATGTGGTCTGAGCGATGCCCAATTCTTGAGAACGCCGTGGAATTGACTGATTTGGATCATTTTCTACGGCCGCCTGAACGCCAGCGATATTTTCGACACTTTGACCAACCCGTTGTCTCACTGACACGGCAACATCACACAACGAATATGTAAACTAAAATTTTTGCACTAAACTTGTTATTGCCTGTCTACTAGGGCGAGAATTACGACCGAAAATTGGAGTTAACGCTCTTAAAGTTGCAGTCACCGACTCCGAATTTCGGTAGAAAATTTTTATAATTTGCAGACGTTGCTTATTCATATACTTTACCATGATGAAAATGTTGGGTTTACTGAACAAATTGACAGTGACAGTGTGATGATTAGTGAAAGAGTGCGTTCACAAATTAAATTCAAAGTTGTCAAGTCCCTATTGGAAAACCCTTTATGTATTCGAATTGAACAGGTTAACGTAAGCTTTTAAGTCGACCGCCGCCAAGTAATATCTTAAAATCGGTCTATTTATATGGAGGTATTCATATTCATTCATTAGGGTATTCATAGAAAAAATAAACTCTACAAACCCACCAATAGGTTGGCGTAAAGTGTGTAATGAAGGACTAAGTTGACAACATCGTAAGCCAAAAGATCACCAAATAACATTCCTTGCTGGTGTATGTAAGGTCAATGATCAATATTGTAATTTGTGCTTGATCTCTTACACTCCATATGTATGACAAGATAATTTTGTTAATGGTTGCAATAAGCTCTGAGTATCGTTCTATATTGAAAGTTGTTTCGTTTTCATTTGCTGACTTGCAATTGTTGTCTTGGCTTCAGCTGGAAGAAAAAAAATTCATTCAGTCTCTCTGCCATTCATACAATTTCGCTACCTCTTTATTTTTGTTTTTACATAGCATACATCACATACCAGATACAATAGTTCCGACATCGATTAGCTAATTTAATCAGTCATGCACGAAACCCCATTCAAAGAGATCATCACAACACGATCTAGTCTACTCGTATATAACACTTACCCAAATCCAGATCCCACTGGAATTGCAAAATAGAACATCGCCAGCATTTTAGATCTCAAGTCAGCCACAAACAAATCTGATATTATTGTTGGCGCTATTGTACTATAAGATGCTTCACCCACTCCAACCAATGCTCGGAACGTTATAAACCATCCAAAGTTATTCATAAACGATCCAAGTATCGTTGTCGCACTCCATAGGAATACACCAATTGCCATAATCCATCGGCGTGAGTATCTATCACCGAGGTAACCAAATATTGGTGCGCAAATCATATATGACAGCACAAATGCTGTTTGTAATAAACCTCCATCATCGTCGCCAATATTAAAGTTTGTCTGTATATCGGTGAGAACTCCTGAAAAGATACAAAAGTAGAGAAAAATAAAGAAATAATCGTAAGTTTTACTTTCTTGAGATAAATCTATTATGTACTACTACTATCAACGCTTATATGATCGAAACAGAACACAACTAACACCTTCTCGTGTATACAATCTGATTAAATTCAATCAGATGCATTGGTATCGCTCTAATTGGATTATGCAAAGTTAAATGAACGTTTTAAACCCTCAAGACCCGACAACTTGATAGATGGATACACCATATTTATCTACATATACCTAAGCTTGTACGAGTACGAATATGTATTTACAGCTATGACACTCTATTATGTGAAGTAAGTTTCATATGTAAAACGAATGAACTACAAGTCTTTAGTCAGCTTGAATGCTATTAAAGTCAACACTTAACCATATTTGCACGATAAGGTGGCCTGATCGCTCAACTTTGTTTGTATTAGCCTGCTTTTGTGCAAAATGGAAAGTAGGTGAAATTCGTTGTCGGTCTTTTGTGGTGGCGGCCTGGGTGTTGTAATACAAGCACAATCCAATGGAAATCTGTAATGCGAATCGGATTCAGTTTTAAGGGGGGAATTTCGTATTCATTTTTATTTCTCTCTATGAAAGTAATTACTGCAAATTATGCTTTCAAAAATTAATATCAATATTACGAGTGCTAATGAGGTCGGGTCGAGGAGAGATGGGTCTGTTATAACAGCCGATACTTGTTAATTCGTAGAGTGTTGTATAGAATATACACTTGGTGCAATCCAAAATCTTGACACAGTCTGGGGTAGAAACAGAAATCCCAGCGAGATACTTTCCATGCAAACTATTAATTAAGAACTAAATTGCCTTTGAAGACCGATCTGTATGCAAATTTGGCAAAGATCGTATCCATTTGGCATATACTCGTAACCGAAAAAGTTTCATTCATATATATATTGCAGCGCAAGATACTCGTAGATAACGTTCGAAAGACTGGCAGCTGCCAAAAATTGAGAATACGTTCAAGAAGGCTGGCTACTGTGCTGTTTAGTTGCAACTCTAGCCGAAGTGTTAACGCCTACCAACTTCTATATAGAGGTGTTTAGATCACCTAATGATCATCTAGCAATATCAATGGCTCCAGACTCTAATTTTATTTGCCCATGTGGTACGAACGTGATGCAGGAAATGGCTATTTCAAAAATGCATATGATGTTCTATCTCAAGCAGAATGAAGATATGACGGCTTCAAATTGCTTCGTTCTGGTTAAGAAGTATGGATTTCTCTTTAATTATGTGCTGTTTGAGATTTTTCGCATGTGCTCCTGTGCACTTCTTTATTTGACCGGTTACAATTCCCAGTCTCAAGTCTGATGATCATTGTCCCGAATGTACTATACGGTGTTGCGTAAATAATACCGATGCCGCTGAATTACTTATTCATTTAAATCGATCCCCATTGATTGCAACGCACTTGTGCCAGCGTTTGGATCCAGCCCCAGAAATATCTTTGATAATCAATGTCGGTATGGCCTTCAGTGCGATCAGCGAATATTCCATTATCTCGGCTGTTAACATGCGTTTTTCGAAGTGGCGGTGTTTTAGTTGTGTCATCTCTGGCAAGAAATACGAGCCAGTGATGCAAAATCCATGAATTGTCTTTCAACAATTGAGTGCGATTTATTGCCAAACATCTCATAACGCCCAAATAATACTCCTTGCTGGCATTCCGACCTTAAGGACTAAATTAATGATGAACCATACCATTGTAATCCATGAAAACAGCGTGCATCGTCTTCTTTTTTGACGGAAAACGGTGTGATTTCTTAGTTATTGATTGAGGTGGAGCACGACTTTCACTCGTTTGATGTCTATTTTATGTGTCGAACTCATAATGCCATGTCTCGTCACCAGTAATGATACGTTTGATCAATGTTTGGTCGGAATCAATCTCAGAATGAGTGACGTTTGCAATGTTCACACGCGTTTTTCTTGCAGGAAATTTAAGTGCTTTGGTACTAGATTTAAAGCGACACATCTCAAGACCAATTGATTGGTTAAAATGCCATGAACGGATCCAACCGGGATGTTGGTCATCTCTACTAACTCGCTGACTGTGTATTTGCGGTTTACGACTAGCTAATCTGTAATTTCATCGACCACTTCCGAAGTGCCCGTTCCAGTTGGAAACCACCACAGAGAAAACAATATCGTTGCCAGGACACAATTTCAACATTTCCAATATTTTTGCGCCATTAATTTCATTTTTAAACAAAATTTAATGCCAATTTGTTGCTCACTTTTTGTACCAAAGAAGAAGAAAAAATCGAGGCAAACACAACGCTATACCTTTGACAAGTGACATGCTAACATATGACGCTAAGATTTGGTGGGAATGTCAATGTCAGTTATAGCAATATGACAACGAAAAATAAATTTAAAACGGAGCGCCACACATTGGCTATTCTGGAAACTTTTTGAGCAAGATGGTAAATATGTACATAAGCAATAATTTGTATAAAAATAACTAAATTATTGGCGCGACAGCCGAAGTGGACTCATAATTGTTGTCCACTTTAAATAGTTGGGGGGTGAGAGACTTCTTCATAGGCAGACATCAGCCATTGTCCGCCGAGAGGATGGTGATGTCAGAAATTTTTAAAAACATTCTCTTCTTTTCGGTGATGGGCGAGAAACACAAACACTCTTGCGTTGAAGTCAACGAACTTAACCACTGCGTCAGCCATCAGTAGTTTAATATAAATTGACGACGATAAGCCAGTCCCTATTTTTTTCACTCTTCTCTTCTTATTTATGCGCCAATTTTGTTGTTGGACATAGCAGTTTGAAGTTTTAGCCTAGAACATTGCTGTCTTTCCAACAACTAGTATGTTACAGTTCAATAAGTAAAAGTAGCTATTTTGTAGGACACATATGTAAGTCATTAGCGAAAGGGAGGTAAAGTGTAGGTCCCGGGATACTGCCTTGTGGAATCCCAGCTTCTATTTTACAAAATTCTGAGTATGTGTTCTCTTACTTAATCCTGGAATTTGTCGTATACTATTCTAGTATTTTTCAAAAGTAAACTAAAAACAAAAAAAGATTTCCGTATATTAGGAAATTCCTCGTGCCGATCTTCGATTCAAACGGCTTTCCCATGAAGGTAATGATTCTATTGTATACGAGTTATACTAGCTCTATTGTTAGTTGACTTTATTTTAAATAGTGTCGGGTGCTAACATTACAAGAAGAAGGAATACTCGTAGTTGTTATAAATCCGGATAATATGGCGGAAGGGGGAGCAATTTGCAGCCCAGTTCATAAAATTGTTCCTACAAATTATCGTTGAACCGCTCCAATAAGTTGGCATAATATTCGCCGCTGATCCAAAAAACATTCGAAATAACCTCTTTTTGGCTGACAGACCCACCTTAGTCTCCTTCGGCGCCAATTTACCCACTGTTTCGACTTCTGCTTGGTCTTCGATATTATGTGGTGGATAGATATTTTGTCCACGGTTATAAAACGACGCAAAAACAACGTTTGAACAATGCCGGTTGGCTGTCACACACAAACTAAATGACGCAGCTTGCTCACCGTTTGAAACTGATAGATGTTAGTTAAGGACTTATTGATCCACCATTCATTTTTGGATACTGTCTGATCATACTAATGGTTATCTTCAAATGTTTGGTGGTGCAGTGCTGTCATTCAAAATAGTACCAGACCTTGTAGAGGCAACAATTGTCCAAATAAATTCAGTTTATTGAAAGACGGAAAAGAAGGGATTTCCTTCTGCTTCCAATCCGTGGAAAATGAAAAATGACCCAAGACGATTAATGAGTTCCCAACGCCAGAAAACGAGGTTTGGGCCGTCGGTTGTTATTCCACTATGCTTTGTTGCTATTGCTAAGGAAGGTGCTATCAACCGATAAATGATTATGCTACATATATTGTTGAAACTGAAGGATTTGGTTGATGAGTCCCAATAATACGTTAGAACATTGACATGGAATGGGAAGTGCCGAAATCTTTTCTTTACTGCATTAACTGCAGTACAACAACTGATTGCAGCTACAAGGTACAGTATTTGGTGAGACGCTTGCCATTCGGATGTGAAATAAATTCATAGTTCCCGTGCTGGTATATGGTACACCCTAACAATTGGGAGATAACAGTACATCTTTCATCTATGTATAATCATTTGTTACCAAATTCTTTGAACGTCTAGAGTAACCTAAAGATAAGACCGTCAACTAGAGAAGGCAGACAAACATATACAGAGTCAAACACAAAACACCAAGGCCAAAATAAGAAGAAGAAAATGTCGACGGAGATAAGAGCACAAGATTGCGTTGTACGAGTAGTTACAGATAAAGCTTTTGCAAGATGGTTTTATGAGAATGTTAAAAGTGTAAACGAAAATCCGATTGTGGACATATTTTTATTTTTATCTATATATATTGTACATATACAATACTCCAACAATATAAGTCCAGCAATGTGGCAATATTTTTTATGTTGAATGAAATATTGAGGCAGAAGTAGGAACACAGGTCCTTTTTAGATCTTAAACATTTGTCCATTGTTACAGCAGTTGTTAACACTGCTACAAAGTCGAATAAAGACTAAGGGATCTAGACTGTGGTAATGGTGATCGCTGGTTTTAAATGTTTGAAATCTATAACGAGGAGAAGGCAGTTTTGTAGAATCTTTTGTAGAATCAGTGAAGAATTCTAGTCAGTTTGGTTTCAGTTTGCAAACTATTAACATGGAGTGGGGCGTTAAAAAGAATCGAGTCACGGTAATAGCGTTGCATAAGTGCTGAAAGAGTGCTGGCCAAATTTACGAATTGCTAAAACCACTTGGAATAACGAGAATATTCGTTTATCGGGCTATTGCTCGGACAGGCCAAGAAATGGTCGCACGCGCTTCGTCCGTACGAATGCGGTAGTGAAGGCAGTGCGTGAACGAATTTGGAGAAATCCCCTTAGGAAGCAGAAGATCATGTCCAAGAAATTGGATATATCAACCAGATCCATGTCTAGGTTGATTCGGGATTATCTTCATATGAAAGCCTATCGTCGGTCCACGGGTCATCTTCTAACTCCTCCATTAAAAAAAAACTAGGCTGCAAAGATGCAAGTGACTTTTGCAGTGGCACGCGGACAATGGCCATGAAAACATTCTGTTTACGGATGTGAAAATTTTAACCGCCGTGGAAGAAGTTTTCAACAAACAAAATGGCAAAACTTATGCCACTTCATCATCCCAATTCCGTAATGGTTTGGTGGGGGTCTCTCACCATGGTGTCACATCCCTCCATTTCTGTGAAAAAGGCGTAAAAACTGGTGCAAAGTTTTACCAAGAAGACGTGCTAGAGGGTGTTGTGAAGGGTTTGACCAATACCCTTTTCAATGGATACAGATAGATTTTCCAACAGGACTCTGCTCCAGCGCACAAAGCCAAAACCATGCAGGTGTGGAACAGAGTTAATATTCCTGGCTTTATAGCAGCAGAAGATTGAAAATCGGGGAGTCCAGACCTGAATCCACTGGATTATGGTTTGTGGTCAGAATTGGAGAACATGGCCTGTAAGACTCCCCACAGAAATTTGGAAAGTCTTAAAACAACATTAACCAGAGTAGCGTCCACGATCTCCATGGAAACCGAACGTGCCGTTATAGCCAAATGGCCACATTTCCAATTTTTTTAATAATCAATGAAACAATTTTGAATACAATATGTTCACTGGGTTTTTTTTATAGCCTTTTTATTTGTAACAGAATTTGTGGCAGGACTAGGTACATATTCCCCACAACTCATATTTCGTTGAGGGATTGATAGATATAAAATAGTTTGAAATTGTTCCTAGCGTAGTAGTCGGCAAACTTAACCACTGTACCGCGATACTATCAGCACTGTTTTGATACAACAAATCTAAAGTCTTAGTTGCTGACGTCGTATGTTGAATAGATCTGAGAAAATTGATAATAAAGTGTCCGCCATTTTTTCAACTAGTGCTTATTTTGTGAATGGTAGCACTTAGCTCATGTCTGATTTGACAGATAATTAGTTTTATCCTTCCGCTGAACGAATATGGTTGTGTATACGCTTGAACAACGCTGGGAAATATTGCGACATTACTTTGAAAATCATGGTTAATGTTGCAGAATGTGTGCGAAAATTGCGTACGGATTTTGGAAGAAGAGAAGCACCGTCAGCTCCCTATGTTCGTTATCTTGTGAAAAAAGTGAAAGAAACTGGCATCCTCATCGATAAACCAAAGCGTGAAAAGCCAAAAACAGTGCGTACACCCGAGAATATTGCTGCTTTGGCAGAATGTGTGCGTGAAGCGCCATCAACATCAATTCACCGTC
The DNA here is from genome assembly GCA_949129095.1 of Volucella bombylans. Classification (NCBI taxonomy): domain Eukaryota; kingdom Metazoa; phylum Arthropoda; class Insecta; order Diptera; family Syrphidae; genus Volucella; species Volucella bombylans. The sequence goes on from OX422141.1 coordinate 112,593,594, forward strand.
GTTTTAAACAATTGAACATTTCGGAGACATCATTGAGACGAATTTTGCATAAAGACCTTGGTATGACGCCATACAAAGTCCAATTGGTTCAGGAGTTGAAGCCAACTGACCATCCAATGCGTTTTCGATTCGCTAAGTGGGCCTGCGATCGACTTAGAGAAGATGCCGATTTTGCCAAAAAAATCATCTTTTCAGATGAAGCTCATTTTGATCTTGGCGGGTATGTAAACAAGCAAAATTGTCGCATTTGGGGCACAGAAAACCCGCACGCATACATTGAAAAGCCGATACACCCAAAACGAGTCACTGTTTGGTGCGGATTTTGGTCCAGAGGCATAATTGGGTCATTTTTCTTCGAAAATGAGCAAGGAGTGGCCGTTACAGTCAATAGCGATCGTTATCGGGCCATGTTGAACGAATTTTTGTTCACAAAAATTGAAGAGGAGGATATTGGCAACATTTGGTTTCAACAGGACGGCGCTACGTGCCACACAGCCGAAGCTACACTCGATGTTTTGCGCCCTGTTTTTGAAGATCGCATTATCAGCCGCAGAGCTGATGTCCTTTGGCCACCTCGGAGCTGCGATTTGACACCGTTGGACTATTATTTGTGGGGTGCCGTAAAAGAAAAGTGTTACGCCGACAAGCCAGAGACAATTGACGCTTTAAAGGACAATATTCGTGAAGCCATTGGTGAAATACAGCTGCACACAATCGATAATGTGCTTAAAAATTTGACCGATCGTGTAGGCTACTGCATGGCCAGCCGAGGCTGCCATCTTTTTTTAATAGCATTTTCAAAAACAAAAAAAATTTTGTCGGACCCTTTATAACAAAATGTTGCTTCAAAATTTTCTAAAAGTTCGTGAAATAAAAGTTCCCGATTTTTGGTTTGTACTCGTATTTGCTACGGAATTGGGTACTAAAAGGGATTCATTGTTTAGAAACGCTACTCCACCTGGGAAATGTCCTGTTCGGATTGCTACTATTCAGGCAATCTCAGTGCTGGTTCTGTTGATGAATGATTTTGGATTGATATGTCGCAGTGGAGAGTCAACTGCACCTGTAAAAGGCACGTCAAAGTCGTAATCTTGCCCGGCTGGCTTATTACCCAGGGAATGGACGTAACCATTTCAAAACGAGATGATTGCTTTCTTGCATCGCTCAACAAACTTGGAGGAAATTATATATTATTTGAAAAGCGGGTTCCCAATGGTTACCTGCTTTTACTGGTAGTATTGGATTGATGGTACTTTCGCTTAAAAACAACAAATTTAGAAGAGATGCCAATATTGAAATTAAGTTTGTGTGTTTGCTCCCTAGAAGATAGGTCCAGAATCTTGCTATGGCCATACGATTTTACCGACCAATTACTTGATTCTCTTACTGCTCTACATGGTGAGATATTTCTAATGTAAACTTAAGGGGTACAATATGTGGGAACACGTTTATTGCTTCAGTCAGACTTAATCTCATAAGGTGCCACAAAATGAGTGATTAATAGTTGAGAATAGGACGAACATAGCGGAGTGTATCATAAGCACCATTTCAGGTTGAGGCCTTAAACTTTTGCCGAAAGATTTGCTCTATGAGGGAAAACCGATTGGAAATTTTCTGGCTCGGGTTTCCATAAGAAATTTTTGATCTAGAATCACACTTACTCGTAGATACGTATATAGCACTGGAGGTTTGGCATAACGGTTGGCTCTTGGGGGGTTAAACGTTAAAGTTCGATATTATGGAATTAATGGTAAATAGAACTACTTTAATATTTCTTGAGTCATTACAACAAAGTATGTGGCCAAACGTACAAATTAACCAGAGTCGTCCATCTGATTTCACTAAACTTTCCGGGTACTTAAATATTGTAACTACGCTGTCCGCGTACGCATTTACTTCAATTCCATATCTGTTAAGTTGGGAGAAGCTTTAACGATAACGCACTGAGCGACGTCAACCTGGCAATGTCCAGTGCTATAACTATGACGATTCATCAATTGTGTTTAATTTACCTCCTCGTTGAAAGCACCGGGCACTGGTCTCGTTCAACTGGGATTGATCGGCCAAACATAAAATTGCGAGTGATGATCAGGAGAAAATAGCAAGAGAACTTCAAAAGGAGGACACGAGGTTCATGAATTCGTAAAAATAAAATAACTGGGGTCAACAATTTGCTTATATGAGCCCCTTTAACGTATTTAGAGTTTTAGGATTTTTCAAGACTGGTTACGGTGCTGAAATATAAGTGGTGACCCAAATGGATTAAAGGCAGATCTCATTTCTCCCAAGCGGATTCCTTACTCCGGAATATCTGGCCATTTTGCCCAATTTTTTTTTTTCAAAATCAGCCCAACCCTCTAGGTTGGTGGGGGGTCACTACACGCTCGCGTAAGCTATTCTAATGCAAAGCAACGGTAGCTTAAGATATGGACAAATTTACTGCAAAATGAAAAAAAGATAGTGAAGTTCGAATCTGCACATGGAATGTTCAAACTATGAACAGGCCATCGAAGAAGTGCGGAAGGATGGGGCCAAACAAAAAGAGCATGACGATGACTGCTGCAGAGAAAAAAAAGGAACACCTACTTGTGAGCGGATTTGTTGAAAACGGCACACCAACGCACATGAGTGAACGCATTTAACCATCCACAGCAGAAAACTCATTTCCAAAACTTTGTCGGAGGAAAGTGTATTTAATGAATGGAACCTCAGCATCTTATTGTATGAATATGTGAAACCATTTTCCAACGATCTGATTGGCTATTAGTGCAATTTTTGGCCCGGTAAATCTACAATCAACCAAATGCAGATCTTACCGATTTCATAGACGGCACAGGGCCATGTCTAGTTTTGTCATGTCAAACTTCAGGTTGGGTAGAATGACTGTATAGCAAAATCGACTTGGTCGAAAAAGTACGCACGGACCTAAGAAGCCTACGATTTTTACCCTGACGAACAACGCAATAGAGGAGGACATCGCTTAAGGTAGCACACACAAGTAGAATGGTACCTCAACTATCTTGGATTCAAGGAAGGGTCTGATCATGCGTATTATTGAGGGCGCCTTCTGCATCTAAGGAATGTATATTAGTTTAATTCAATAATTTTTTCAAAATTTCGTGGAGGGCTGTCGCCATAGACTTTCTTTTGACGCATGCAAGTCGATACAAAATTTTTAGGGAAAGGAAAGATCTGACTTTGTCCTAAAATCCTAAGCAGATTCATGACCTCACTTATCTACTTTTTCTGTGAATATAACTCGTACCCTCTCATCAATGTATTTGTCAATGCAGTCCCCCTAACCTAAAAGTAGAATAACTTTATGTATAACATTTCAATGAGTGACGTGTTGAGGTCTTCCTGACACCATAGCCCGATTGTTCTCAAAATTCCTTAATGAGATTCGACGTTGTTAACTATGAAATGAAATGACGTACAATTTTTGGTAATCACTGTGGTTACCATTTTCAAAAGCAAATAATCGTCAACCTCCTTACTAATCAAACAAGCAAATAATATTGGCGTCGTTGAGTTTTTATAAATATCCTGCGATTTCGATGAAGGTCATGTGGTGGTCATGTTGCCTCATAATTCATCTGGGAATTATATATCTCCAAGTGAAGTGGAGTAAGTGCATTGGATATATCATCAGCAGACAACTTGACCTCAATTCTTACTCATACATAACCTAGTCACCCCTTAATATGATATGACTTTATCTCTTGATAAACGAAATTGTTGCATAAGAGTAAGTCTACATAGGTAGGTATAAATGTATGACGAAAAAATTCAGATGAGTTTTAGATAAGTTTTGTTGCCGAGGGCATGATAAAATGGGGACAGAGTTTGCTTGTATTTAAGAGATTTGCTTTCCTTTCAGAGAAAGAAAATTTCAAGGCAAGACGGTACCTTAGAAATAGATTACTTGGCATAAATTGGTTTAGAATTAAGTCAACCAAGAGTTCTTCTCAACACACAACATTTTCGTTTGTTTGACTTGCAAAATTGGACAAATCGTTCTCTTAGGAACAACGTTTTGGGGCTACTTACAGCGACTGATTCAACCAAGTTGCTATTACTATTTTCTTAAAATGAATCAGCAAAATTTCGCTGAAATCATCAAACGGATTACATATGTATACATGGAAGTGCACAATCGCCACCTGATGAATGAGCTCTAAACAAATATGGGAGTGAAAATCGCTTAAAAACTTTTCGGCCAGTAAGCAATATATCAAACTCACCCACAGAAAGTATGCTGTTAAAAGTTCAACAAATATTTAATTTATTTCTTTGCTGATTTTTCTTTTCTTTCTTTAAGTAATTTCTTATTAGCAAATGGGTTTTTCAATATTCATTTTTTGTTTGTTTTTTTTTTGCCTTTTTTACCTTTTTTTTAACAACAAATTACAAAAAAAAATGAGTAAGGGTATGCGTATGAGGAGTCGTAATAATAAGATATCTATACCATTGCCACAGATTCATTGGTATGCACGATCGCAATCGAGAGGCACGGTTTATTTTTAGGTACATGAACGAAAGTATGCGATGATTTAACTTCTCGGTTTTACTTGAATGTAAACAGTACAAATTGTTTTGTAGGATTGACGTTTGTGTTTGCTGTTTTTTGTGGAAAATTTCAGAGGAAAATATTTTTGTTTTTTAGCAAGCTAAACAAATAACATCACACAGCACCGTCAATTATTTTATCAACATATCAGAAATATGCAGATTAGGTCATTAGCTGATAAACTCGAATTCACAAGATCGAGATTTACCACCAAGGGATACACACTCCGCACAATCAAATGATGAGAATTTAATTTTTCAAGCCTCCACAGTTAGTGTAGTAATAACAAGGCTCAGGTAAATCATTGAATGAGAAGTCGTTTCTAAAAAATTGGTGGACCAAACCATGATCCCAGCGGAACTCCAGCAAAAATGAATAATGAGTTGTCTGGCGTCGATTTAGAAGAAACTTATTACTACCAGTGCAATACAATATTTACTACAAGTTGAAAAAGAACTTAGGCCTAATCTCCTAAGAAATTGCGTAGAGACTTAGATTAGAGCTCTCGCTAAAAGGTGCCCAAAAATTATGTAAGTGAATGATATTCTGGTGACATGTCGATCTTATTGTGAGATTTATTAAGACATTTCATCATAACAATAACTTTAACTAATCAAGAATAAGAGCACACAGTAGATAGAAACTGTACTGAAGAAAGTTCTCTGCAAGGAATTACTAGGTGGTGGGGTGAAAAGTAACCTCCTTGACCGCCAGAATGCGCTGCTACTGCAAAAAAGGTTATGGTGCCTTGAAGTCCGTTCATATTTAGGCAGACATGCCAAATTTCAGTGCGATACTGTCTTTAGTTTTGTTTTGACAGCTGATTGTTGTTGACGTGTTTGGCATCATGTTGAGTGAGTATGGACAAAAACGATTTTCGTTCTCTCATAAAACATTATTTTTTGAGAGGCAAAACGGCGAAGGAAAGAAAAGAAAAGTTGGATAAATATTATGGGGCTAATGCTCCGTCAGATTACACCGTCAAATATTGGTTTCGAGAGTTTCGTGGTGGCCGCAACTCCCCTATCGATCAAGTCCGCAGCGGCAGGCCCCCCGATGCGGTTACAGAGGACTATGTCAAAAAAATACATGAAATGGTGTTGGCTGACCGGAAAGTGAAGGTGCGCGAGCTAGCAGATACCACAAAAATTAGTACTGAGCGCAAACGCCATATTTTGGGCAATATTCTGCATATGAAAATATTATCCTGCTGCTGGGTGCCGCGCATGCTCACTCATGACCAAAAACAAGAACGCGAGAACAATTCGAAAGAGTGTTTCGACTTGCTGATGCGGAATCGGGCGGACTTTTGGAGTCGATTGGTAATTGTTGATGAAACCAGAGAACAGAATGAGTGCCCAGCAATGGACTGAAGCCGGCACGAGTGCTCCGAAGAGGCCGATGGAGGCTCAATGGGTCGGAAAAGTTATGGCGTCGGTTTTCTGGGATTGTCATGGCATACTCTTCGTGGACTACCTCGCAAAAGGAAAAACCATCAACAGCGAGTATTCCTGTGCATCATTGGAGCGATTGAAGGCCGAAATCGCAGCATAACGGCCTCAAATGAAGCGAAAAAAAAAATTTTGTTTTTGCAAGACAATGCGCCGATGCAGAAGAGCATCGCAACCACGGCTAAAATCAATGACTTACGGCTCCAATTGCTGTCGCATCTACCGTATTCGCCCGATTTGGCTCCCTCGGACTATTATCTCTTCCCAAACCTCAAAAGATGGCTCAACAATAAAAAATTCAGCTCACGCGAGGAAATCATCGACGCAACGGAGGAGTATTTTGCAGACCTTCCGGAAAATTACTTTTCGGATGGGATCAAGAAGTTGGAAAATCGCTGGAATAAGTGTATCAAGCTAAAATTGTATAAAATAAAAAAACATTTAAAAAAAATTTTTTTTTTCATTCCCAAGAAGGTTACTTTTCACCCCACCTAGTAAGTGCAATTCAATCAAAAACCTGTCTGCCTGACTTTTTGAAAAATATTTACAGCTGTGGACATTAAGCCTGTTGAGGTATCTTTCTTCTCACGTTTGATTGATTGATCCTAGATTGATCTATGCATATTGCGTTGGTGCTCTTGGTTCAAATTGAAGGCTCTCGAAAAGCTGATATCCATCATCTATGCATTTTATTTTCATCTTCCGCAACAAATGCAGCTCATCTCATCAAGGCAAACGTTGCTGAATATTTGCCAAAAAATTGTTACCTCGAAGAATTCGGGTAAGCGCTTTACCACACTGTTGGCGTCGCCAAAGCCGAAATGTTTTTCATTATTTGATTTCGAATGTAGTTGTTGATAGAGATAATAAAGGAGCAAAGTAAACTAAGGTTCCTACTACCTCAATTGTGAAGCCTTATGTGTCTCTTCAGTACACATTTCGGCCACTTACCTATTGTCCTATACTCCCAAAAGCATTTTTACATCTACAGCGTTGTAAAAGATTGTGACTCGTGTGTTGGTTTATGAGTTTTGCACAATCCTTTTACAATCATATGTGACATTTGTGAACTAGACAGCTGCAGTATACAAACAGACAAGCAATGGAGCGCTATGTTGAGAGTCGGTGGTGTTAGCGCAGCGTGAATTTCGACGTCGATTTCCTAATCGTGTCGCGCCACCTGGGCAAACATTCGACTCGAACAGAGTGGAACCACAGGAGACCATGCAGGACGTGGCTGTCAACGGACTGGTCGATCGGTGTCGCTGAGAACGAAGAAACATCAACCAGACGATGGGCCACGCAATTGAGCATCACCAGACGTACCCTACAGCGAATTTTATTGAAAGACTTACACATGTTCGCGTATAAAGTGCAAACAGTGCATCAGTTAATGCCTCCTGACCGTCTATCACGTGTGAATTATTGTAAAGCCATCCTCAATCTCAACAATTTAAGCGGTTACGTCAATAAGCAAAATCTTCGTTCCTGGGACACTAAAAATCTACTTGTGATGCACAAAAAGCCGTTACATCCACTCAAAGGAACTGTGTGGTGCGGCGTTCACGCTGGAGGAGATTGGGCCGTATTTTTTTGAGGACGCCATCGGCAATACGGTCACTGTTACTGGCGCACGCTACAGGGCCATGATAAACGACTCCTTACTGCCAGAATTGGATGAGCGGGGCTTGATAAACATGTGAACGAGCCATAATGGATGTGGGTTCCAATTCACAGAAACATCGAAAACAACGGAGTGTGTGATGTATTAACAAGAACGGGATCTACCGGAATTTATGAACCCTTAACTTATAGCTAAGCAGGTATAAAATATAGAAACACCTATCAAACTGGAATCATGTTCAGAACAAGCCAAGCTATTCCTCTAACAAACACTTCTGAATGATCATCAATGACAACAGAAGTGATTTCATGAGGATTTCAGCTTACTTTACGGAGACTGTGGTATGAATATCATCTGCATAAAATGAACCACTTAAAGGGGAGCAAAGCTGATTTAGAGTAAAACCAAATAAAACAGAAAAAACCGACCTTGTTGAAGTCGCTAGCGTCTTCCACTGCCATTCTGAATTAACAAGTGACTTTGAAGGGACGTTAAAACAGATTTGAACCTTTTGAGTTTTCTCTATGATCTTTGAAAGTGAGAACATTAGATCAATGCTTTGTTAAATGACCTAATTCTATTTTCTGTTAAGCGATGGTCACGAGATTAACGCATCCATAGATGAGGCAAGTAAACTTATATTTTTTTCTTCATAATAACTTATACTGGGGTTCCATTCACCTTCTTATGGATCTTCACGTTTATGATAAGGCCAATTATATCCTATTTGAAGGAATAAACCTTGAAGTAAATATTTCCCGTCTACTTCCACCAGACTTCAAAGAGCGGCCTGTCTTGGCTACTCGTACGTGGTGGCTTTCCCTAACACACCTGGCTCTCTGATGAATCTTGCTCAATTGGATATGCATATCATGGGTTGTACTCCCAAAGTAAGCTGTCATACTCGTATGCTGTCTAGCGCATTGACGGAGATGCCGAGGTAGCAAATGTCGGTCTATCTTTCAAACATATACGAATTCGTGGCTCGGATCTTCCTAGCGCGTTTAAGCTAGTTTGAGAATGCTGAACGCAGTCGGAAGATTCCCTGAGTCTTGTCAGGATCCAACTTTACAGTGGATTTCGCAGAAAATGTGATGTATTTATGAGCTTCACTTACCGGGTTGGAGACATATGTAAATGCTTCCTGACGCCTTCGAGAAGTCAGCGGCGTGCATGGTGTGCCTTAAAAATAAGGGATATGAAACCCTTACCAAGGCCTTATCGGACGACCGGCGTTTTATAAGTCATCTCTCGTGCCGCTCGCTGTGAGAGTGAAGACGACACCGCCAAGAATTCCTCTGTAAGCGTCCGGCTTGCGCTCGCATTATGCTGCAAATACTGTCGACACTTGTGGGTGCAATAGTGTAGACACTTCGTCACTGGAGTGATTACTAATATTTCTACAAAAGACTGTCAAATGTTCTGACTAGTTCTATTCTGAAAAATTAAAAAAAAAAGGAGCTGAGATATGAGGACTTAGATGATAAGCACTCAACATTTATCTGCCACCTTATATAAGAAAGAGCAGATAAATAAGAGATAGGCTTAGGTTTTGGACTACGTGAAGAACTCTATAAGTGTTAGATACTCGTATGACGGCTGCTACAGATTGTTATTTATTTAAAAAGGTCAGACAGACCTCTTATCATTAAGGAACTTCTGTCATTACACAAGGCGTAGTGTGAGGTGTTGCCTGCTCTGAAGCGATCATATATGATACCTCCACTTCAGCTTCTTTTCTTTTCTTCCACTACACCACTTTGTTCATTTTCTTAGAATAAAATTTTTGTAAGATTACTTCCGTCAGCTGTCAACTCTCACTTTCGTCAAGTGACCCATTAACTTTCTAAAATACAACAAAAAATATGTATATCTCTAATCCAAGGGAGTTGAAACTAAACCACTTACAGAAGGTTACCAAGTGAGGTCTTAACTTTCCTTCTCCCTCGTTTTGGTTTTAACATTCTCAACTGATTCAGAACTTCAAAAGTTAATATTTGTTGAGACCATTTTTATAGAAAAAAGGATTGCGATAACATCATGTAAACAAGAAGCAAAAAAGAAGCAAGAGAATACCAACAATGCGCACCTTTTTCCTCAAAATATAAATTTCAACCTTCAGCTAAAGTTCCACTCCAAAATGAATAGTAAAAACATAAAAAACAATTTGCGGTCATAACGCGTTGCTCACATTTTTGTGCAAAAGTTTCACATCAACATGCTAAAAATCCGTTCCTTTTGGCTGCGTTTCTTCTTTTTCTCTCACCAAACAGTTTCGCTCCCTCCACCCGTGTTCCATCTCTCTTATCCACTCTGTCATTTTTGTGTGTTTTTTTTTGGGCCGCTTTTACCTACTTCCAAGTTGGTTGGTGCAAAAGTATCTGACTGCGATACTGCTTGCGTATACACTTTGAGCATGCTGCGAAAACACGGATAGCTGCCCATCTGATTCAGAGAATCGAAAAATGTATCGTACGATTATTTTTAGCCAATCAGAATTCGTTGATAAAATGACGTAACCACGTTGGTGCCAACATTTGCGTCAAGCAAGCGGAGAGTCGAGTCAAAGAAGAGGCAACGATGTGAAGGTCTGTTTCACTTCTATCATATATACTGTTTCTCACTTTACACTTTTATCAATTCAGCGAGTTTATCTGTTTTTCCTTTTCTCGTTTTCGCTTTGTTGTTTTCTTCTTTTTCTTTTTTTTTTTGTAGAGGGCGCTAGTGCAATAGATATCGGTTCAACTGACTAGATATACGTTTATTGTCATTGGTAGAGTCGTGTCTCGGCAATGTTGGTAGTATTGGTAGGAAATAGAGGGTATGTAGATGTAGATGTCATCTCTCTGTTTTAGGTGTGAAAAAAAACAGTTATTCGAAATGCCGGTCCATATTACATATGACAAACGTCAAAAGCTAACTAAGCTGATTAATAAAATTGTAAAAGAAGACTGCCAGTGGGAAATTGGCTCAGAAGAGAAACGATTTGTGTTTTCTACGAACAACTATGAACCGGTGCTGGGTTGAGGTCACTTCAAAGAATGCACAAGAAATTATCAACAAAAAGTCAACAAAATTCTTGGCTAAAAAAAAGTGAGGAATTTGTATGAATAAACTTTGTTGTGGTTGTTTTGTTAATTTTTCTTTTGAAAAGGCTAACACGACATATTTGGAGTTCAAGAAACCATTCACACATGACAGGCAATTTGACAACTATCTAAAGGCTATGGAATTAATTGACAGCACATTAGTTGGCACAAGAATGCATAATCGAACAGAGTATAGTATCTTGTCATTTGAGCGAAATGGCTTATTTCAATTAACACATTTCGAAATCATGAAGAACGAATTAAATAAAACCACGCGTCTGTATTTTGTTTTTCGCTATTTGCAGACGTTCCCCGCTGAATTTATTTACATTTTAGAATCCGTTTCCGTTTGAGTAAATCAAAGGAATTTTGAAGTCGAAATTCGAATTCGAATTTGTATTCGAATGAATGCTAAACAAGTGTGGGGTGATTTTTTTGAATACTAAGTATAGATACTTGTATCTAATACGAATTGCAATCATCAGATTGTGGTTATTTATAGAGAGGAAAACACACCACACCCACTTTGCGCATCTGAAAACTCATAAATGCGAGATGGAAACTTTCTGTCTTCGATGTCATCATTAAAGACTTGCAAATGGAAATGACGTAGTGAAACTCATTTCGAATGATCGTTTGGCAGACAATCAAAGTGTTTGCCGTATCGGGTGAACTTTAAAAATAAAATACAAGTACATACTTGTACGTAGTTTCAGTTACTTGGTCTAAATGATGAGTGCCTTTAGAAGTTTTGATTTTTTTTTTTTTTTTTTTTGGAAACATGCCAAAGTATGGATGAATTGCGTTGGACCATGAAAACCAATGAAAAGTTCCAAACACTTGTTAGTTCTTTTGTAAAAGCTATATATTTGAGCTGATTCATGTGTACATTTAACCCTCACATTTAACGTCGTTTACTGATTTCAAAATTCGCATATGTACTTTAAGGAGGAAACAGAGTTAATGTCAAGACATGCTTTGTAGGGAAAGTTACTTTAGTGGATACGCATGTTTGATTTTATTTTTTTTATAATAGTAAATGTCAGCCTTAACATCGTTCTGGTTTGTGTTGTTTTTCGGAAAGACATCGTTTGCCACATATGAAGAATTAGCGAATTCGCAACAATTAGACCTTGATTTAAGCCAACACGCGCTTGACATGACATGCCATGTTTGGAATTTTATGGCGACAAGTTTATTTAGTTTATTTAGATAGAGTTCACCTTGACTTAAATTTATGACCCGAAACGATAGAACAAGTTGTCTAGACAAAAGAAGAATATTTTTCTTAAGTAAAGACAACAGATCTTATAAGGTTTCCTTAAGGAACACCACAAGGTTATGAATTTAAGAGAATAATACTTCCAAACCGGTTGTATGGTTTTTTCTAACCCCAAAAAAAGTTACTTCTAGAACAGGAATCTCCTTTCTTGTATTCAGATTAGACCAGGTGCCAGGCAGTACATGATAACATTATAACGTTTTATAATAGTTTCCTAATTGAAATACGACAGCCAGACGCATATTACCAAAAGAAGGAAGACCACAGTTTCATGTTCAATACAAAGCTTCATAAAAAGAAATAAAATAAATTGATAGCGCATAGTTGCTTATGTTGTAATTTTGATGAACAGAGAGACGCACCTACGGTTTTTTGCTGAACTAGAAGGTGGTTTCATCAAGAATCACTTTTTCTGTTTGTAGGTGGTTGGCCTGGAGATCGAACCAAGACCCCCTGCCGTAGAAGTCGAGGAACTTAACCACATTCAACATTCAGATCGCAGATGTGCACTCGCATAGTTAGCTACCACAACATAAGCTTCCAAATTAAAGCCGCCAAGAATAGGCTCAACAATTTAAAGAAATGAGAACGTCAATTCAGATTCATCAAAAATGACACAACCGGCACACACAGTGGCTCATTTGCATAATTCAATTTTCGGGTGGATCTATAATGCGACATTTTTAAATTCAACTGGATTAACAAATGTGTGAAGCTCTGATAATCGATTTTTTTTTTGTTTTAGGCTTAAGTACAAAAACTAGGCAAAACGTTTCTAAAGATCATTTCGTTTTCGTTTTGTGTGATAAACCTGTTTATTTGTGAAATCAAAATTGGCCGCAGTTTTTTTTATAATTTTTTTAACTTTTTAAACTTTAAGTTGAGTTTAAAAAAAGGTCCGAAAGGGTCCGACCTAAACTTAACAGAAAATTAATTCCTATATATTTGTAAATATATACTTAAAAACTCAAGTGGGTCAACTTGCATCCCTTTGTGCTAGAGAGATTTGATTTGAAAAGGTCGGCCAAATTTAATATTTTTTTCTCTCAATATACGAGTATGTATGTGCAAGGATGCTGCAGAATGAAGACCTTTTCAACATGCTTACAGCCTCATCGGATCCACTCATTTCTGCACAATACTCTCCAGAAATGATAAGTTTATTAGGCATTACCCCGGATGTTGACGAAAGTTTTCAGGAAATCAGATTTTTTTTTATTTAAATTTGTAGTCCGTTTACTTTTTTTACCACTGTTTGACTATAAATGAATATCTAAAATATTTCATTATGTTCGTTTACTTTAATTCACCACTGTTTAGCTTTTAGACACCCTGTTATTATTTCAATCATGGACTTTTGAATGTTTTTAAGGTAAAATATTATGTTTATCCCGTGTGGTGAGAAAATCCTATTTCAGAAGAAGATTCCAAAACACCCTTTAAAGCATTTTTCTCAAAATTTACTAATTTCATAGCCCTGGAAATTTTCTTTAAGCCGAAAAAAAACTGTCAGGATATCTTTATTCGTTTGAGAGTAATGATTTTTGCACGTAAACAAGACAAAATGAGCCACTGTGCGGTGTATGACTTTATTAATACGAGTAAGTAGGGCCCACATTTTTCTCTCCCATAAATTGAATGTGGCTCAAAGCTCCAGATAAAAAGCTAAACTATTCTCATCTTGAGACTTTGGAGTATAATACAGCACCGACCGAAGCAGTGTTTACGAAAGGTAATTGGAATTCAATAACTGGGAGATCTTAAATAGCAAAGACCTGCAAGTCACACACGAGTACGAGTATCTAAACAATTTCAGTTGAACTAAGGGCAAACATAAAGGCAATGGTTGGAAATATTATCACTCGTCTGGCTCCTTGTGGTGGACGAGACTTTGTTAATATTGTAGAACAATGGCTGAAACTGGCTGGAACAATCTCGTAAAATTGGGCTTATTGCAGACGACAAGGAATCAATCTTTCGATGTTCTCTTCATCAGCAAGAGATCATTTCTCACTTTCAAGCTTCCAGATATAAAGAGAAGATCGAGGAACGCATCCTATCTCTTAAAAAGGCGTTGGTTCTATAGAACATAAAGGGTTTTCCAATAGGGACTTGACAACTTTGAATTTAATTTGTGAACGCACTCTTTCACTAATCATGAAACTGTCACTGTCAATTTATTCAGTAAACTCAACATTTTCATCATGGTAAAGTACACGAACGAGCAATTTCTACCGAAATTCGGAATCGGTGACTGCAACTTTAAGAGTGTTAACTCCAATTTTCGGTCGTAATTCTCGGCCTAGTAGACAGGCAATAACAAGTTTAGTGCAAAAGTTTGGGTCTACTCGTACATATTCGTTGTGTGATGTTGCCGTGTCAGTGAGACAACAGGTTGGTCCAAGTGTCGAAAATATCGCTGCCATTCAGGCGTCCGTAGCAAACGATCCAAATCAGTCAATTTTGTTCTCGTTCTCAAGAATTGGGCATCGCTCAGGCCACATTATGGCGTATTTTGCGTAAGGATCTTGGTTTACACCCATACAAGATCAAGCTGACTCAAGAATTGAAGCCGATGCATCATTTGAAGCGACGTACGTTCTCCGATTGGGTTCTGGAGGAGATGCGCCAAGATGATGAATTTCATCGAAAAATGATCTTCAGTGACGAAGCTCATTTTTGGCTCAATGGGTTCGTCAATAAGCAAAATATGGGTTATTGGTCGCGTGAAAATCCACATGTGCTTTATGAATCACCACTTCATCCACAAAAAATAACTGTTTGGTGCGGTTTGCATGCCGGCGCCGTTATTGGGACATATTTTTTCGTCGACGATAACGATCGTCACGTTACTGTGAATGGTCAGCGTTATCGCGCCATGATCACCGATTATTTTTGGCCCGAATTGGAAGATATGGACTTGGACGACATTTGGTTTCAACATGATGATGCCACAAGCCACACAGCACACGCTACAATCGATTTATTGAAGAGTAAGTATGGTGAGCGTGTTATCTCAAGAAATGGGCCAGTCGATTGGCCGCCTCGTTCGTGCGATTTAACACCGCGTGACTATTTTCTGTGGGGCAACTTTAAGTCATTGGTTTATGCCAACACGCCGAAGACGTTGGAAGAGTTCAGAGCCAACATTGAACGCGAAATAGCGGCCGTTTCGGCCGAAATGTGTGGCCGAGTCATTGAAAATTGGGTCCAACGAATCGACCGCTGCAAACGTGCCCGCGGTGCCATATGTACGAAGTCAAGTTCCATTCATAAATGGAAAATTCGGAGGACAGCTTGCATCCGTATTGAAGACCATATTTAGCCTCATTCCGCTGGATTGAAACTGCTACGGTTCGGGACCCAAAGTGGATACTGGTCCGAGATAATCACATTAAGGGTTTTAGGAACATTGAGTCACATTATGGTGACTCTATGTTGGATATTAGAGCACATAGATATCCCATGCAATGAGAGAGTTGATGCGTTGACAAAGAAGAGGTCAGCGCTGCATAATTATAAGGCCCTTCTTACTGTCATATTTCAATCAAACACGGGCATCGAGAATAAGGCCATCCATCGATCAATTGCAAGCTACATCCAATTTGACGTGTGCGCAATAGCTAGGGATACATATTTGACCAACATAAAAAGAAGATATAATAAAATTTAGCTAAGCTTAGTCGCTAGAATGGCCCTGCCGTATTAGCACAGGGTATTGCGAAATTTGTATGCACCAAGAACGCCTAGGTGTGTACCATTTCGACTTCAGAAAACCTTACGAGAAAGAAATTAAATCTGTGTGTCACCTGATATGTGACTATTTTGTCCTCTCCTGGTTGTCTTACGTTATGCGAGTAATGTAATTGGGTGCTTCCAATCCAGCAATATCTCACAATGAACCCGCTGCTTGTCCAAGTGAACAGCGATCATTCCTCATAAGGAATTCGTCAATCTAGCTGCTTAGAGGTCGATACAGTTGATGCTTTTAACAAAGCCCCGAAAACTTTCAAAGGAGAAGTCACCAAGATGAGAGAGTAGGGGAGTAACCGTGAAAATTACGTTGTAAAAGCGGCCAAGTTACGGAGTTACTTGTGTGATGCCCAGTAAGATGCCTTTGTGTTACACATTGTGAAAAAAAAACGGAGGACAAGGTTATACCATAAGTTACATATGCACGTTGGTTTTGAATGTATGAATACTCAGAGGGAAAAACAGTGGTTCGTAAATCATCCAACTTCCAACAGATGAGAAACAGAAAATGACAAGAAGATGAAGATGGTATGAGAAGTCAAAGTAATGAAGAACTGCATATGAAGTCTAATTACAGAAATGAAAATTGACAAATAGAAGGTTTGGGTGCCTTGAACACCTGATAGGAAGTAGCTAAATTTGGCTGAGCGAATGCGCTCAAAAAATCAGTTTCTTCACCACAAGCCCAGGAAGTAACTGAATACTTTCAACTGAATGTAGAGTATGGAAATTTTCAGTTAAAGAGGCGAATAACCCATTAGTGGCTTCATAACTGTATTAGTCGCTTTGAAACAATCTCACGACTCATTTTGTGATGGTACTCGTACTAAATGCTTTGAAAGCTTACATGGTTCATTAAAGTACGAGCCCACTAATCACAAGGTAAACGAACTTTCTCCTTTTTATTTTATTTTTATAAACCTTCGACGGTTGCATACAGGTGTTTTGCAGGTGCTTTGGGGCTTTTCTTTTTCCCTTTTTCTCTCCATTTCCATAGTTTTTTTTTGTCTGGGGGAAGTCACAAAACTGTGGTCGATGGTAACCGTGTTTTTTTTTCTTTTAGCGCTTCTTTTGCATTTTTTAAGTCTTTCACCTTCGTTTCTATGGAAAGTATCTGCTAAGGTCTTTAAGTGCAACAGTGTGATAGAATTTGTATTCACACAGATACAAGCTATGATGATTTGCTCGTTGGTGGCAATTGACGAGATACGAGTACACTTGGACAGTGTTGTGTGAGTCATACTCGTACATAATTTAAAAAGAAAAGAACCCCCAAATAGTTGGTATCTACAGTTTGCGTTTAATTAAGATTAATTGATCAAAATGGCGCCTGCTAATTGAGTTAAACAAATCATGGTATCTGCATATTTAATCCTTCGCCACAATACAGAGAATGGTTGCTAAGTTTTTTTTTCAACCCTCAAGATAACACATACGGATACGTTCATGCAAACAAACATTGATGTGAGGCTTACGTCGGATTTCCAACCGCAACACCGATAACATGTACATACATATGTACATTAGCAGTACAACACTTCAGAATGGAGAGAAAGCACTTGTAAATTGCTGGTCAAGTGTAGAGAATGGTCTCACAAACGTGAGGAGTCTATACCTCCCAAGCGTTGGGCGTTATCGACTTGAAAATTTCAAAAGTTGTAACGTTCATTCAGCAAAAGAAAAAAAAACGAACATATCTACTACTTCCGATAAAATGTTGGGAAAAAACCAAAATAAAATATAAATAACGACATGCAAGAGGAAACAGACCGGCTGGCACTACGATGTAAGGAGGCTGGTTGCAGGAGTATCTACGTATTTATATATACTCGTAAGTTGTAGTTTGAGCACAACCGAATGGAAAATAGAAGATAAAATGCCGCGAAACAATGCAAATAATATGAGCCGTGCTTTGAATTTGACGTCAGACTGTCTTGGGGATGTTGATACGAGTAAATTGATTAGAAAAGGCAGTAACTAAGATCGGACTTCAACATGTTCAACAGATTCATAAGCGCACTTGGTGGCCTTCTGGTCAAATGACTATCAACCAAATTGATCGTATCATGATCTCTGTAACACATTCGTAAACTACTCGTACATTTGATGTTCGACAGTTTCAAAGAACTGGCATCTGAAACCTGGAATCGCGAAGAAATCGCCAGAGGCTTTGTCCATCAAACGCCCCCTTTATATTTAAAAATCCTAAATCCAAAAAGACATTGGTCCCATGAAGAATGAGGGCCCATGGGCACCGCCACCTCAATCACTCCGTCATTGACTGCACGATGCTTAAAACTAAGGCGCTGGAATAATTCTTTTGTCACATTTGGAAGTACGAGTATGTATTGTATAGTACTATAGCAAGTTGCGATCAAAATTAATTCAATTAATTAATCGATGGCATTGAGCTAGGTCAGGTTAGGACGGTGCTCATTTGAGGTACTCTTAGACCAGATGTAAGCTAATTGTGATGACACTGAGCGTTGGAGAGCGACGCCCTGACCACACAGTTAACCATAAAGATTTCTTGAAAAATTGTTCAAGGTACATAACCAAGATGATCCTTATAGAGCAGAGATTATTTGGATTTCAAAACTGTCTAGGGATTGCAGTCTGATGTGTGCTTAAGCAGGGTGAATGCAAATTAAGTGCATCCCTGCAGCTCTGCACAAATGCTTGTAGAAATACTCGATAGCTGTGAGTGTATTCCAAGATTCCAAGTCTGGCCAATTCATAAGCGGCGCAGGCATGCAAGCGTTGGCGGAATTCAGCCCAAAATAAGAACTTCAACCACAACGATCGAGGGTATCGGTGCTACTTCTGCTGATCGACCCAAAGGTATAAGACATTTTGCATTATTACCACTCGATGATAGCGAGCACCGAAGGTAACGAACAGCTGCTTGCCACCATGGTGCCATCTATAAATATTCATGGTTGGACATCATCAGGCTTAACTTAGCCGGCTCCCATTGTCATCTTGTAAGGCTGAACGCTGAGACATCATCTGTTAGTGTTAGAATGATTTGAGGTCCCAAAAATACTCCAATTGCAATCAGCAATTGTTGTGTGTTATTTGGGAAATAGTCGATTCATTCTGAACCATCAGCACAAGCATTTCGGATTCCTCTTTACCAAAACCACTCGCCAGATTTTGGTATTGAGAAAAGCTTCTACGAACAAAATACATATCTTACTGATGAAGAGCATATGTGCGATGAATTTTTCGATAGGACACACTCTCGACAAGACAAGGGACGCTAAGTAGTAAAGCTTTCCATTTAAATCCGACTTCCGCAGGAAGTTCTCATGATGCTGCATTTCGTTCCCTAATCCCTGTGGAAAGAATCTGTGACAACGATCAGAAGGTTCAATAGTAATATATGAAATTTATCCAGGAGTTTATCGACTTGGGCTATATGGATGGAAATGACGATTCCAGGTGAACATTACTACATTACATAGGAGAGTCATCAAAGAGTGCATTACGTTCTCTTCAACACTTCATCATGCCCATGGTTGGATCGCAGCTTTATCTGATCTCAAAATAATTTTGCTTCGATTTGGGACGCACCAATTTGCAATGAGTGCTGACATAGCCAAGATGCACCGGCGAATGTTCATGCTTCAGCTGAAGCTAAATTCTGAGATTTCAAAGGGCATACCATCATTACTGAACAGCACTCAGGGTGCGTGTCCAATCCAGCAAAAAGGTATCCAATTTCGACGAACATATCCCACAGTAGTATCAAAAAACGTTACAGGTAAATACAATGCGGTTACAAACCGACAGATGCGACAAATTTCGAAGCTAATTCCATCGTAAACGAAAAGTCATTATGTCACATCATACCACCTTGATCAAAATGTTTCCAGAAAATCAAAAAATACAAGTTTATTCACCTAAATCTATATTGTCCCCTTTAAAGTAATCCCCATCGACTGAAACGCAATTATGCCAGCGCTTGATCCAATCCTCGAAACATTTTTTATATTCGGTTTTCGGTATGTCCATCAGTGCCTCCTGCGATTTTCCCATTACTTCCTCTCGGCTGCTGAAACGCGTTCCCCGTAGTGGTTTTTTAAATCGATTGAACAGAAAAAAGTCACAGGGAGCCAAATCAGGTGAATTCGGTGGCTGTTGGATGCTATTTGTTGCATTTTTCTTCAAAAAATTACGAATAATGGTGGCACTAGGCGACGGCGCGTTATCATGGTGAAAAATCCACGAGTTTTCTGCCCACAATTCTGCTCTATTTCGACGAATTGCTTCACGCAAACGTCTCATAATGCCCAAATAATGGCAAAAATTCATGATGCACTACACCGTTGTAATCAATGAAAACCGTGAGCATTGCCTTCTTTTTTGACTGAAAACGACGTGTTTTTTTTGGTCTCGGCTCATTTCGTGAACGCCATTCACTTGCCTGATGTCTGGATTGCGTGTCGTACTCATACTCGTAAGCCCACGTCTCGTCTCCATTTTGATGAATGTGGGATCGGATTCAGCCTCGCAAATCATCACTTTTACGACGTCAAGACGGTCTCTTGACATGACAGACCTCATGAAATTGAGGTCTTTTGGAATCAACTTTGCTGCTACAAGACGGAAACCCAAATCATTAACCAAAATGTCTTGGACGGATCCATAGGCAATGTTCAAGTCCTCCGCTATCTCTCTGATGGTTAATTTGCGGTTATTGACCAACATTTATTTTACTCCATCAATGTTTTCGTCGGTTTTCGATATCGATGGTCTGTCACTGCGTTCATCATCTTCGATAGACTCACGACCACTTTTGAACCGCTCGTGCCACTGGTAAATGACCGTTTTCTTTAGAGAATCGTTGCCGAAACACTTTTCCAACATTTCCAACGTTCGCACACCATTAAATCCGTTTTTTACAAGTTCGTTGTTGCAAATTTAAATCCATTTCTAAAATTGTAAAAAAATCGCCAACACACACAGAGATAGATGTTCTCTTGGCTACGTAACTTTTGCAAATGGCAAGCTATGACGCTAAGATTTAGAGGGAACTCAAATCGGAACAATGGGAGCGCCACACGGTGGTATATCATCATACAGTCGAAAAGCAGGAAGGTGAGCGTAGCAATGAAAATAAAAAGCAATATATTGGAATAGAAGAGGCAAACAAGAGATCATTAATAAAAATTAAAAAAAAAAAAACGTGCTGGAGGCAAGACAGAGCCCTGAGGCACACCAGCATTTATTTCGTGGATACCAGACTTGAAACCTTCCAAGACAATTTGAATAGAATCGTTCCGAAAGGTAATTTCTAATTCATAAAGAAGAGATTCATCGATCCCAAGGGCACGCATTTTCGAAAGAACCTTGAAATATCAAGTGCAACCGTGGAAGCATTATTTTCAGATCACCAGTTGATCTGTTGCCACGAAAATCATAAAGTTTTGCATATTTCAAAATATTTTATTAGCTGCCGGCGACTTTGGTGTAATGGGTCCGCGAGAGGAGAGATTAGAAGCTTCGCCTCTTTTAGGGGTCGGCTAGATAGATTCTAGGACGACTAGAAGAAGGGGGGGATATACCACCTGGATCAGGTGGACTAGTCTAGCTACTACACAAGCTCAAAAGTGGGTTCATCCCATTAAGCTTTTTTCCGGTTTTCCTCTGTCGAATTGAGCTTGTAAGGTCGAACAAATTGTTTCAAATTTATCACTATTGTTGGTCATGTCAAGAAAACACCCGTAAGCACACATTTTCTTCGCCAAAAAAAGTTGTAGGATCCAAAGGAGGATACTGAACATAACACACAGCCTCTGATCGAGGACTTCAAGTCGCAAATACCATTTAGTAGGCAGCCTTTTCTGTTGATTTAAGTTATTAAAACCAAAATATAAAGAACCTTGTTCATTCTTGTATCTAGACCATACAACAGAATAAAAAATCCAACAAATTTGGCTATTATTCCAGTATGTTAACATTTGGATAAAGTAGGTGCACACCAACAAATTAATTCAATGAGATATGTTTACGAGTATGTCCCGCCACCTTGACCGCTTCCCTTTCCCTGTAAAAGCTATTTCCAACAAATTGTTTGACAATGAAACTTTTTAAGTGGAACTTGGGAAAGTAGAATTGCTCCCAAACTTATTCAAATGCAAATAAGATTGATTTGCGCTGTTTGTTAAACGTTAAATCGTTTCCTATTGCGTAATTTTGATTATTGGCAAAATGTCAATAATAACACAGAATTTGCATTAATTTTTCAGGTAACATCTTGAAACGCAAGCGAAGTCGCCTTGAAGTCGCCTTCACTTTATGGCATAGGAAATTTAAAACGAAAAACATTTTTGTTTTGAACTTCTATTCAAATTTTAATAGCACTTTTTACTGAATTTAAAAATCATTTAATTTTCGTTTCAAAATGCTAAATAATAGGTCACTTTTAGATTAATTGAAATTAATTTATTGCAAGTAAGCATGTAAATAATGCAATGCTTACTCATACCTCGAGCTAATAAAATGGCGTTCCTAAACTGAATGCAGGGTTCCATTATAATTAAGCACATAACGCATTTAATCTATTTATCATATTATTTTGTTTTTTAGTTAGAAATTGTATTTTCACGATACTCATAGTGTCGCATTGCGACAAATGAAAATAAAATGGTTCAAAGTCTATCTCTATTCATAGAATGGAAGCGATGCGACGTCATTTGTTTAAAGATTTTAGTTTTTAGCCATCGCTAATGTAAATCAAATGATTTTTATTTAGATAAATATATATTCAATTTATTTCATCTTACATAATATAGAGGAAAAAATAAACAAAATAGTTGTCTTTAGAAATGGAAGACATAGAAAACGAAAGATAACCACATGCCGGGTTTATCAATTTAGCTACTGAATTGGTAGAGAGCCAAAAATATTTCAAAAACAATTTATAAAGTAAGAAAGGTCGTAAAAACTTTTTCTAAACATTTTTATATTGCATCGAACCTCAGACTGAAAAAGTCTAGCTCATCCTTGCATTGATTCGGTTGAGGGATTAAATCGCTATCTACAACCTGGTACGATTAGAAATTTTCTTGAAGTGACGAAGTAGCTCAATGTCCTCAGGTCTTAACTGCCCAAGCAATGGGAATTCTGCCACCCGATCCCAAAAAGTGCAGGGGTGTATCAAGTCTGATCAACGAAAAATAAGTAGATTGAACGGTAAAGCATTATATATGACCAAATAAAGTCCGATTTTATTTTTGTGTCAAAAATACTGTCTCCAAGAGCAGCTTGCCACTAATGCGGTTTATTTACGGTTTCAGATAAAAAAAACCAACTCTTATTTATTGACTGCCTTTCCAACTCTGAACTTTTTAGAAGAAATCCTACTGGGCCTAATCCTTACATCTGATACATTGATAAACTGTGTTGCCATTGAGGATTTATTAGCTTTAACCCCTCAGAAGCTTCCTTCCACTAAGTAAAAGCGCTCAGACATCTCTAATGTCTATTTAAAGAAACCAGACAAGAAAAACAAACTCAAATCTTCTCCGGTAACTGATTGCTTACCAGCCATTGTTCCGAAAAATTGTGTCAATAATCTAATTCAACCCCTCGAAAGTATCGTCAGACTTTATGTAGTAGCTCTTAACCGGCAACAGCGTCTTTCCCGCACTGACCAAATTTTTGTTTAATAAAGGGTGTTTTTTTAAGAGTTTTGGCAACACTGTTTCTACAGATTGTCAATTTGACAGTCGAAAGTCAATTTGTGGTTAGTACGTTTTGCCATTTTACGATTAACGCGAAAACAACTCGTACAAATTGTGTAAACTTATTTTGAAAACTATGGTTCGGTTCACCAAACTTATTGCGCGCTGCGTCCATTTTACGGTCGACATAATCGTCCATCTGAGCAAGTTATTCGGAATACAATGAATCGTTTTCGCACCACGTACACTCTAGTGGATAATACGCATCCCCATACAATGACATTCAAACTGTCAGCTCTTTAGACAAAGCCAATCTGCTAGCTGCACACCTTGCGGCCAGCTCAACACTTTTGTGCTTTGTCTCCGCCTACACTTGAGTGCGTCGATTCTTCAATGGGACAAATCCACTTTCGCACTCGTGTAGTAGCAAGAGTACTTATAATCTCAAGGTACATAAATGTGCTGTTCCAAACGGTATATCTCCCCTTCTTCTGAAGAGGTGCTCTTCCACGTTGGCAAAACCACTGCGTAAGCTTTTCCTTCAGTCCTACACTTTAGGACCCTTTCCGAGCAGATGGAAAACAGCATTTGCCAAGCCCGTCCCTAAAAAAAGGCGAATCTTCTTCTCTCTCCTCCTACAGGCCCATTGCACTTACGTCCATTCTTTCCAAGGTCAAGGAAACGTTGTTAAATTGCCAGCTTATGAAACATCTCGAAACACGAAAACTTCTCAATGACCGGCAATACGGTTTTCGTAGCAACAGGTCCACTGGTGATTTGGTGACATGTCGTACCGAAAAGTGGAACCAAAGCGTACATCAATCTGGCGAAAGCAAGATAGTTGCACTTGATATTTCTAAGGCATTTGACAGAGTTTGGCATCAGGCTCTTTTGTCGAAAATGCGTGTATTTGGGATCGACGACTCTCGGAACGTTCAATTCAAGTTGTCTTGGACGGTTTCAAGACTGATATTCACAAAATAAATGCTGGTGCGCCCCAGGGCTCCGTTTTGTCTCCGGCACTCTTTTTAATTGTTATCAATGATCTCTTGTCTGCCACTTCTAATCCAATATATTCCTTTACTGACGACAGTACTCTCTGTTTTTCATATTCATGTCCCTGCTCTTCAAATGTAGAACGGGAACGGCAGCGTATGTTAAGCTCATTAAATTCCGGTATTAACAGCATAACCAATTGGGGAACTGTCAACAGAGTGG
Source organism: Volucella bombylans (assembly GCA_949129095.1). Taxonomy (NCBI): domain Eukaryota; kingdom Metazoa; phylum Arthropoda; class Insecta; order Diptera; family Syrphidae; genus Volucella; species Volucella bombylans. The sequence goes on from OX422141.1 coordinate 112,618,272, forward strand.
AATTTAATGCTTCCAAAGCACAATGCTGTCTGTTGTCGCTAAGCCGAAATTTAAACACCCAGCCATTATACATAAATAGCACTTGCATCGTCGAAACCGAAAAACTTTCCATTCTCGATATGTGTGCCAATGACAACTTACGTTGGAATGACCACATATTCGATGTCGCCAAAAATGATGCGAAATGTCTAGGTTTCCTCAAGCGATGTAAGAAATATTTCATCCCCTCTGACCTGGCTTCAATATATAAGGCATTTATCCGCCCATAACTGGAGTACAATGCCCACATCTAGTCAGGTGCCCCTAAGACCAATTGTACCTGCTAGATAGGATCCAAAATCGGGCGATAAAACTCATAGGTGATGCCAGTATTACACGGTTATTCGACACCCTCGAACACCGGCGTAATGTCTCCTGTCTCACCTTGTTGTATCGCTATTTTCACCACCAATGCTCCATTGAAATTGCCAGTAGCATTCCGCCTTTTCACGTTTTTAACCGTAACACCCGTCTCGCTATGAATGCTCATCAGTTCACCCTCAAGCCCATCTTCGGATCTACTCTGAAATATCGTGATTCTTCCCTAAGGCGTACAACTCGGTTATGAAATGCCCTGCCGAGCTCTATATTTCCTAGCCAGTGTAACTTGCAAACATTTAAAACCAACGCACATAGGTACCTCTCTTTTTTCCCTCCCTAACTTCCCTTCGCCCGCGCGGCAGTCAATGGAGGGCGGTGGTATAGAAACATGATTTCTGACTTCTTCGTTCCTCAGTTGAATTGCATTGACGTGGCAGAGCTTTAGGTTCAACAAGGCGAAACATGCCACACTGCGCGCGACACCATCAATTTATTGCGGGAAACATTTGCTGAACGCATAATTTCGCATAATGGACTTGTGAACTGGCCTCCACGATCAAGTGATCTCACACCTTTAGATTAATTTCTTTGGCGGTATGTGAAGTCACTAGTCTATGCCAATAAACCAGAGATGTTAGACGATTTGGAAGTCAACATTCGTCGTGTTATTGCTACAGTTGTCGAAAATTGAACTTCACGATTGCGTTTCATTCAAGCTAGCCGTGGCGCGCATATGCTCGCTATCATATTTAAACACTAATTTCATAAAATTATCTATTAAATAAAGCTAATATCATAGACATATAAGGTCGTTCGGGGTTGACAACAGCAGCATTAAAACTACCCTTTGAATTTGAATAGAATCGTTCCGAAAGGTAATTTCTAATTCATAAAGAAGAGATTCATCGATCCCAAGGGCACGCATTTTCGAAAGAACCTTGAAATATCAAGTGCAACCGTGGAAGCATTATTTTCAGATCACCAGTTGATCTGTTGCCACGAAAATCATAAAGTTTTGCATATTTCAAAATATTTTATTAGCTGCCGGCGACTTTGGTGTAATGGGTCCGCGAGAGGAGAGATTAGAAGCTTCGCCTCTTTTAGGGGTCGGCTAGATAGATTCTAGGACGACTAGAAGAAGGGGGGGATATACCACCTGGATCAGGTGGACTAGTCTAGCTACTACACAAGCTCAAAAGTGGGTTCATCCCATTAAGCTTTTTTCCGGTTTTCCTCTGTCGAATTGAGCTTGTAAGGTCGAACAAATTGTTTCAAATTTATCACTATTGTTGGTCATGTCAAGAAAACACCCGTAAGCACACATTTTCTTCGCCAAAAAAAGTTGTAGGATCCAAAGGAGGATACTGAACATAACACACAGCCTCTGATCGAGGACTTCAAGTCGCAAATACCATTTAGTAGGCAGCCTTTTCTGTTGATTTAAGTTATTAAAACCAAAATATAAAGAACCTTGTTCATTCTTGTATCTAGACCATACAACAGAATAAAAAATCCAACAAATTTGGCTATTATTCCAGTATGTTAACATTTGGATAAAGTAGGTGCACACCAACAAATTAATTCAATGAGATATGTTTACGAGTATGTCCCGCCACCTTGACCGCTTCCCTTTCCCTGTAAAAGCTATTTCCAACAAATTGTTTGACAATGAAACTTTTTAAGTGGAACTTGGGAAAGTAGAATTGCTCCCAAACTTATTCAAATGCAAATAAGATTGATTTGCGCTGTTTGTTAAACGTTAAATCGTTTCCTATTGCGTAATTTTGATTATTGGCAAAATGTCAATAATAACACAGAATTTGCATTAATTTTTCAGGTAACATCTTGAAACGCAAGCGAAGTCGCCTTGAAGTCGCCTTCACTTTATGGCATAGGAAATTTAAAACGAAAAACATTTTTGTTTTGAACTTCTATTCAAATTTTAATAGCACTTTTTACTGAATTTAAAAATCATTTAATTTTCGTTTCAAAATGCTAAATAATAGGTCACTTTTAGATTAATTGAAATTAATTTATTGCAAGTAAGCATGTAAATAATGCAATGCTTACTCATACCTCGAGCTAATAAAATGGCGTTCCTAAACTGAATGCAGGGTTCCATTATAATTAAGCACATAACGCATTTAATCTATTTATCATATTATTTTGTTTTTTAGTTAGAAATTGTATTTTCACGATACTCATAGTGTCGCATTGCGACAAATGAAAATAAAATGGTTCAAAGTCTATCTCTATTCATAGAATGGAAGCGATGCGACGTCATTTGTTTAAAGATTTTAGTTTTTAGCCATCGCTAATGTAAATCAAATGATTTTTATTTAGATAAATATATATTCAATTTATTTCATCTTACATAATATAGAGGAAAAAATAAACAAAATAGTTGTCTTTAGAAATGGAAGACATAGAAAACGAAAGATAACCACATGCCGGGTTTATCAATTTAGCTACTGAATTGGTAGAGAGCCAAAAATATTTCAAAAACAATTTATAAAGTAAGAAAGGTCGTAAAAACTTTTTCTAAACATTTTTATATTGCATCGAACCTCAGACTGAAAAAGTCTAGCTCATCCTTGCATTGATTCGGTTGAGGGATTAAATCGCTATCTACAACCTGGTACGATTAGAAATTTTCTTGAAGTGACGAAGTAGCTCAATGTCCTCAGGTCTTAACTGCCCAAGCAATGGGAATTCTGCCACCCGATCCCAAAAAGTGCAGGGGTGTATCAAGTCTGATCAACGAAAAATAAGTAGATTGAACGGTAAAGCATTATATATGACCAAATAAAGTCCGATTTTATTTTTGTGTCAAAAATACTGTCTCCAAGAGCAGCTTGCCACTAATGCGGTTTATTTACGGTTTCAGATAAAAAAAACCAACTCTTATTTATTGACTGCCTTTCCAACTCTGAACTTTTTAGAAGAAATCCTACTGGGCCTAATCCTTACATCTGATACATTGATAAACTGTGTTGCCATTGAGGATTTATTAGCTTTAACCCCTCAGAAGCTTCCTTCCACTAAGTAAAAGCGCTCAGACATCTCTAATGTCTATTTAAAGAAACCAGACAAGAAAAACAAACTCAAATCTTCTCCGGTAACTGATTGCTTACCAGCCATTGTTCCGAAAAATTGTGTCAATAATCTAATTCAACCCCTCGAAAGTATCGTCAGACTTTATGTAGTAGCTCTTAACCGGCAACAGCGTCTTTCCCGCACTGACCAAATTTTTGTTTAATAAAGGGTGTTTTTTTAAGAGTTTTGGCAACACTGTTTCTACAGATTGTCAATTTGACAGTCGAAAGTCAATTTGTGGTTAGTACGTTTTGCCATTTTACGATTAACGCGAAAACAACTCGTACAAATTGTGTAAACTTATTTTGAAAACTATGGTTCGGTTCACCAAACTTATTGCGCGCTGCGTCCATTTTACGGTCGACATAATCGTCCATCTGAGCAAGTTATTCGGAATACAATGAATCGTTTTCGCACCACGTACACTCTAGTGGATAATACGCATCCCCATACAATGACATTCAAACTGTCAGCTCTTTAGACAAAGCCAATCTGCTAGCTGCACACCTTGCGGCCAGCTCAACACTTTTGTGCTTTGTCTCCGCCTACACTTGAGTGCGTCGATTCTTCAATGGGACAAATCCACTTTCGCACTCGTGTAGTAGCAAGAGTACTTATAATCTCAAGGTACATAAATGTGCTGTTCCAAACGGTATATCTCCCCTTCTTCTGAAGAGGTGCTCTTCCACGTTGGCAAAACCACTGCGTAAGCTTTTCCTTCAGTCCTACACTTTAGGACCCTTTCCGAGCAGATGGAAAACAGCATTTGCCAAGCCCGTCCCTAAAAAAAGGCGAATCTTCTTCTCTCTCCTCCTACAGGCCCATTGCACTTACGTCCATTCTTTCCAAGGTCAAGGAAACGTTGTTAAATTGCCAGCTTATGAAACATCTCGAAACACGAAAACTTCTCAATGACCGGCAATACGGTTTTCGTAGCAACAGGTCCACTGGTGATTTGGTGACATGTCGTACCGAAAAGTGGAACCAAAGCGTACATCAATCTGGCGAAAGCAAGATAGTTGCACTTGATATTTCTAAGGCATTTGACAGAGTTTGGCATCAGGCTCTTTTGTCGAAAATGCGTGTATTTGGGATCGACGACTCTCGGAACGTTCAATTCAAGTTGTCTTGGACGGTTTCAAGACTGATATTCACAAAATAAATGCTGGTGCGCCCCAGGGCTCCGTTTTGTCTCCGGCACTCTTTTTAATTGTTATCAATGATCTCTTGTCTGCCACTTCTAATCCAATATATTCCTTTACTGACGACAGTACTCTCTGTTTTTCATATTCATGTCCCTGCTCTTCAAATGTAGAACGGGAACGGCAGCGTATGTTAAGCTCATTAAATTCCGGTATTAACAGCATAACCAATTGGGGAACTGTCAACAGAGTGGAATTTAATGCTTCCAAAGCACAATGCTGTCTGTTGTCGCTAAGCCGAAATTTAAACACCCAGCCATTATACATAAATAGCACTTGCATCGTCGAAACCGAAAAACTTTCCATTCTCGATATGTGTGCCAATGACAACTTACGTTGGAATGACCACATATTCGATGTCGCCAAAAATGATGCGAAATGTCTAGGTTTCCTCAAGCGATGTAAGAAATATTTCATCCCCTCTGACCTGGCTTCAATATATAAGGCATTTATCCGCCCATAACTGGAGTACAATGCCCACATCTAGTCAGGTGCCCCTAAGACCAATTGTACCTGCTAGATAGGATCCAAAATCGGGCGATAAAACTCATAGGTGATGCCAGTATTACACGGTTATTCGACACCCTCGAACACCGGCGTAATGTCTCCTGTCTCACCTTGTTGTATCGCTATTTTCACCACCAATGCTCCATTGAAATTGCCAGTAGCATTCCGCCTTTTCACGTTTTTAACCGTAACACCCGTCTCGCTATGAATGCTCATCAGTTCACCCTCAAGCCCATCTTCGGATCTACTCTGAAATATCGTGATTCTTCCCTAAGGCGTACAACTCGGTTATGAAATGCCCTGCCGAGCTCTATATTTCCTAGCCAGTGTAACTTGCAAACATTTAAAACCAACGCACATAGGTACCTCTCTTTTTTCCCTCCCTAACTTCCCTTCGCCCGCGCGGCAGTCAATGGAGGGCGGTGGTATAGAAACATGATTTCTGACTTCTTCGTTCCTCAGTTGAATTGCATTGACGTGGCAGAGCTTTAGGTTCAACAAGGCGAAACATGCCACACTGCGCGCGACACCATCAATTTATTGCGGGAAACATTTGCTGAACGCATAATTTCGCATAATGGACTTGTGAACTGGCCTCCACGATCAAGTGATCTCACACCTTTAGATTAATTTCTTTGGCGGTATGTGAAGTCACTAGTCTATGCCAATAAACCAGAGATGTTAGACGATTTGGAAGTCAACATTCGTCGTGTTATTGCTACAGTTGTCGAAAATTGAACTTCACGATTGCGTTTCATTCAAGCTAGCCGTGGCGCGCATATGCTCGCTATCATATTTAAACACTAATTTCATAAAATTATCTATTAAATAAAGCTAATATCATAGACATATAAGGTCGTTCGGGGTTGACAACAGCAGCATTAAAACTACCCTAGTAGGGCATACTGAAGCTGCTCCAAAAGATCTCTGGGTGAAAAATTATTATCTGTGTAACTACCACGGATTAAGAGGAGATATACACCTAGGAGCCGGAAAAAATGTCATTTTTGTGTATTTTTTTAATAGCTTGTAAAAAAGACCATAATCAAGACCTAGGCTTTCAAAACACAAGCAGAACTGTTGCATACAGAATAGAAAACCTATTCACTGAGGAACAATCAAATTCGACTCGGGATCCCATTATTGCACTCAAAACAATCCCATATTGTTTATACTGTAGATACCAAAGTGCTTCACAATGCGCTGACTTTAGAAATCAGAGACGTGCGATAAATTTCAAGCGATCGCTTAGTTGGATATAAAGTCTCCACAAATCTGGTGAAAGCAAGATAACATATGTAGTTGCACTTGATACCATTTTACTGCGTATGGTCCAGAGAGTCTCATATTTTTTCGAAATTGCCTGCATTTGAGATGGACCAGTGTGTTCTTCAATGGTGTCCCCCAGGGCTCCGTTCTGTCTCTAATACTCTTTTTACTTACAATACAATGTCCTATCCCCTTTACCATGATGTACCTAGTCCTGCCATAACTTCTGTTACAAATATAAAGCGCTATAAAAAAAACCCAGTGAACATATTCTATTGAAAATTGTTTCATTTATTAGATCACAATATTGATTATTAAAAAAATTGGATTCACTCGAAATGACTGTCTTTTGCTTAAACACAAGCTTCCAAACGGTGTGGCCATTGGGCTATAGCGGCATGTTCGGTTTCCGTGGAGATCGTGGAAGCTGCTCTGGTTAATGCTGTTTTAAGACTTTCCATATTTCTGTGGGGAGTCTTCCGGGCCATGTTCTCCAATTCTGACCACAAACCATAATCCAGTGGATTCAGATCTGGACTCCCCGACGGCCAATCTTCTGCTGCTATATATTTGTGCGCTGGAGCACAAATCTTCCTGTGGGAAGATCCATCTATATCCATTGAAAAGGGTATTGATGAAATCCTTCACAATACCCTCTATCGCATCTTCTTGGTAATCCTTTGCACCAGTTTTTACGCCTTGTTCACAGAAATGGATGGATATGACACCATGGTGAAAGACCCCCCACCAAACCATTACGGAAGCGGGATGATGTCGACGCTGAACCCTTGGAACAACTTTGTTCGCTTCCTTAGATGAAGTGGCATAAATTTTTTTGTTTGTTGAAAACTTCTTCCAGGGTAAAAATTTACTCATCCGTAAACAGAATGTTTTCATGGCCATTGTCCGCGTGCCACTGCAAAAGTCGCTTGCATCTTTCCCGCCTAATTTTTTTTTTAGTTGAGGAATTAGAAGATGACCTGTGGACCGACTTTCATAGATCTGGTTAACATATCCAATTCCTTGCGCATAATCTTCTGCTTCCTAAGGGAATTTCTCCGAATTCGTTCACGCACTGAGTTTATTACCACATTCATATGGACGACGCGCGGGCTACAACTTCTTGGCCTGTCCTCCACTCCAGACAATTCGCCAAAGTGGGCAATAGCCCGATAAACGAATATTCTCGATATTCCGAGTGGTTTTAGCAACTCGAAAACTTGGCCAGAACTCTTTCTGCACTTATGCAACGCTATTACCGGCACTCGATTCACTTTAACGCCCCACTCCATGTTAATAGTTTGCAAATTGAAACCAAACTGACTAGTATTCTTCATTGATCAATGCATGTGTTCTGAAAAAAAAAGTTAACGGTTCTATTCTCGCAAGTTTTGAACGATAAGCCTTGGAAATTGTGTAACAGAACTTACGGCGAGACTAGGTACATATATAAGACGACTCCGTACTTAACAGTCTCAATCCAATCACTTATGTTATATGCAGATGTTATCGCTGTCTTCTATGTCGGATCCGAAAAATGGATTCAGGGCCGTCGACAACGATCAATGGAGCTCCAAAAAGGAGGACACTTTTAAAGAAGTTAGGTATTTAGATGTTATCTTCGGTAGTAACTGTGGTGAAAAGTAACCTCCTTGACCGCCAGAATGTGGTGCTACTGCAAAAAAGGTTATGGTGCCTTGAAGTCAGTTCATATTTAGGCAGACATGCCAAATTTCAGTGCGATACTGTCTTTAGTTTTGTATTGACAGCTGATTGTTGTTGACGTGTTTGGCATCATGTTGAGTATGGACAAAAACGATTTTCGTTCTCTCATAAAACATTATTTTTTGAGAGGCAAAATGGCGAAGGAAAGAAACAAAAAATATTATGGGTCTAATGCTCCGTCGGATTACACCGTCAAATATTGGTTTCGACAGCTTCGTGGTGGCCGCAACTCCACTACCGATCAAGTCCGCAGCGGCAGGCCCTCCGATGCGGTTACAGAGGACAATATCAAAAAAATACATGAAATGGTGTTGGTTGACCGGAAAGTGAAGATTAGTACTGAGCGCACACGTCATATTTTGGGCAATATTCTGCATATGAAAAAGTTATCCTGCCGCGCATGCTCACTCCTGACCAAAAACACGAACGCGAGAGCACTTCGAAAGAGTGTTTCGACTTGCTGATGCGGAATCGGGCGGATTTTTGGCGCCGATTGGTAACTGTTGGATCCACTATTACACACAGGAAAACAGAATGAGTGCCCGGCAATAGACTGAAGCCGGCACGAGTGCTCCGAAGCGGCCGAGGGAGGCTCGATGGGTCGGAAAGGTTATGACGTCAGATTTCTGGGATTGTCATGGCATACTCTTCGTGGACTACCTCGAAAAAGGAAAAACCATCATCAGCGAGTATTACTGTGCATTATTGGAGCGATTGAAGACCGAAATCGCTGCAAAACGGCCTCAAATGAAGCGAAAAAAAATTTTGTTTTTGCAAGACAATGCGCCGGCGCACAAGAGCATCGCAACCACGGCTAAAATCAATGACTTACGGCTCCAATTGCTGTCGCATCCACCGTATTCGCCCGATTTGGCTCCCTCGGACTATTATCTCTTCCCAAACCTCAAAAGATGGCTCAACAATAAAAAATTCAGCTTACGCGAGGAAATCATCGACGCCACGGAGGAGTATTTTGCAGACCTTCCGGAAAATTACTTTTCGGACGGGATCAAGAAGTCGGAAAATCGCTGGAATAAGTGTATCAAGCTAAAAGGGGACTATATTGAATAAAATAAAAAAAAAATATTTTTATCAGCGTAACGCAGATTTATTTTTTAACAGACTGGGCTTACCACCGGAAAGGTATAAGGCTATGGTCCTACTCGCCAATTGTTTGGTAGAAAAAGCTTTCTCGTCGCTTAATCACTGCTGAGTTCATTCGCAAGAAATCTACCTGAATCTTCCCAGATGGCTCCAAAATCAACCAAGTCTATACATCATACTTCGTTTGGTGAACTTTCCTCTCTCTTCTAAGCGGACACATATAGGAAGCGACAACTGTCGCTGCATGTCTTACGTAAATTTTCAGATTTTGTTCCAGAATCCGAAGGTTAATAGAAAAACGCTATTCGAAGTGTTCTGCAAGAGCAATAAAAAGACTTTCGAGTGCAAGTTCATTGATACAATTGAGTTTTTGACTCAGGTCACAATGGGAGTGCAAGAAATGAGACCGACAAACAACTTACTAAGAAAAAAGCAGGCGACTTGCCTTCTTGGTCACTGCGGCTATTGATAGTTGAATTTGGTAAGCTTTGTATGACTGTCGAGGATGTAGACCAATTCAAACAAATGGTTTCCGGCGTCTTTAAGATGCGGAAAAGTCTAAGCTCTACAACTTTGCTTAGCAACTTAGCAAGTGAAAATGATACAGCATATCGTCTGCGCATGTTCAGCTGAAGGCGCTTAAGTACTCTGTGATATGGTATGCTAGGTACTTTACAAATTTCGAAATTTCACTAAAATTTGCATACAAGTACGAGTACTACTCTGTGTGAGTGGTCTATTTTGCGAGCAAAAACAATTGTCATGGTTCTCATATTAGAATTGACTCATAAACCAAAAACCGACATTCGTTCATAATTTTTGGGTCTCTGGTAGCCATAAAGTTGTTTATTTCTATTTGATCTTTGTTTATAGTCAATCTTTTTACGACTTATGATGGGGGGGCTTGCAAAAAAACACAAATCGTCTGAAGCACTCGTTAACATCAGCTGATAATGATGATCCCCTCAGATACAAATCCGAGTAACATACTAATCCCCATCGAAATCAAATGGTCAGCGATTTCTAAAAGCGGTGTGATTTATTATTTTCTCCGAGATAAAAACACTAAACAGTTATATGTACGTACTTCTGTCTATAAATTAATTGCAGATCAACAGTGCCTTCCACGAAGGCCAATTTGGATGTTCTACCCATCGATTGGGATCAGCCATACGGCCAAATGAAAATCTATTTTCGCGCTCATCAGCCGATTTGCAATAACAGAAACGCACATTGGGGCCGCCTGTATGGGAAGACTGCCCAAAACTCAAAATTTTAAATGAAATTTTCCGTTATAATAGGTTCTCTTACTTCATTTGGTAAGTATTACATCATGTTAGTATCAACTACTGTGTGCAATCAACGTGTTGTCAACTGAGGTACTGTGAAGAGAAAGTGGTGTGATATTCAAGTTATTCTAATAATTTGATTGAGTATATTTTTTTATTTATAAAAAAAAGCAAATATAAGAGGAATGTTTTATACAGGTTTTAGAAAATATGTTGGACCTAAAACGAGATATATTGAAGATTGAGGTAAACAGTAGCAAATTTTAATACGAGTACAAAGCAGTTTATTTTAAAATTGCGCAACAGGCTTTTGAAACTGTTTATGCTAATTGACGCAAAAATATATCCTCTACATTGATAGGAAGTCAAAAATAAAAGCCTGTTGCGCGAATTTTCAGATTTTGTTCCAGAATCCGAAGGTTAATAGAAAAACGCTATTCGAAGTGTTCTGCAAGAGCAATAAAAAGACTTTCGAGTGCAAGTTCATTGATACAATTGAGTTTTTGGCCGAAAAAACGAATTGTTCAGCAGCAAACAGGAATATTTTATTAAAGGTGTTGCGAAACCTCAAAGGCCAATTAAAATTGAAATGGCTCAAGCATGGAAGGCATCATGAGAGGCTTTTAATAAAATGAAATTTCATGGCTAGGCGAAAATTGTGAATTCACAATCCACGCGGTTAAGAAAGGCGGTAGGTAAGCCCTCGAGCTCATTTAACTGCAGATATTCGTTCCGAACTCAATGCCGATGTTTTGGCATATGCAGCGGAAATGAATATAAGGGTTGAAGGTAAGATAGCTGCAGCAAATGCCGTTAAAAAAAGCCATGAATGTTTCAACATATGCTAAAGATTGCATGGATTTATGGATTTAAGCTCTTCTGCCAAGGTAGTGAAAATTTCACCCCGTAAGGCACTTTCAATTATAATTGAAGCTAAACTGAGTAGAAATCATTATAATATAATTACAATTATTACACCAAAGATATTTTTCCATCTTATACATTATCCTAAAGATCTTCGAAAGATCCGAAATACCTCTGCAATCACTTTTAGACCACACAGCTAAGCGCTTGTTGGAAAGCCAAAAAACAGTGATTCAGTCAAAACTCACCGATAGGTCTAATAAAATGGGCTTGTTTTCTAAATGGGGATTTGATGGCAGTTCGAATCATACTCAAACAGAAATTTTTGTCTGAAGGGGCAGATGATAAGTACATATATATTTTTGGCTTGTCTTGATCCATTAAGTCTAACAAATGGAGAAAATTCAGTTTTGTGGCAAAACCCTAAACCGTCTTCCACAAGATTTTATCAGCCAATAAGTCTTGAATACCAAAAAGATTTACAATGGCCAAAAAAGAAAATGTATACCATCAAATAGGAGCGCTGACACCAACAGAAATAACTTTAGATGGTCAAATGTTTTTTGTTACACATAAAACTATGTTTACTATGGTAGATGGAAAGATATGTAACACACGTTCTGAAACAAAATCTAGTATGAAATGTTACTTATGCGACGCCACATCCAAAAGATTTTAATGATCTCGAGAGCATTTGCCAGAGACCTATCAAAACCAAATACACTGGCGATCACTAGGAATAAGACCATACAATTTGCAATCGATTTGCACTCTTTATACCTGGTGGAAATTTTGTACCCAGAAACTTTTACTACCTGCGAACAGGTACATATTTACTCAACAGGAAGTCATACAATTAAAGGGTAAATAAGAAACGAGCGTTGGAATTTCCCAAGATCAAACAATGATCTACTCGAAAAGCGTAGAAAAAGATGCGCCACTAGGATGAGGTTATTGCGAATATTTCGTTGCAAGAGTTTACACCAGCGATTTTTTTCAAGGTTTTGTTAGGAATATTTTTAAAAAAACACGTTGAAAAGAACTGTTTTTATTTAGTTGAAAAAAAAAATTGGGTTCCGGAAGGCTTTGACAGCGACAGAAAGAGGAAAAATAGATGCTTTCAATAAGTTAGGACTCTCAGGCCGAGTAACTGCAGAGAGGTTTAATAGAAGTAAGACTGTTAATTCTACGGCGTGTTTTAAATTCTACACTACCAGCGACTAAAATAAGGGCCAACAGCGGAGTATCAGCCAGCATAGCAACGGTCCGTAGGATAATCCGAAAAAGTGGTACTATACAGAGGAGAAAACTTAAAAAGAAACCTGTTTTGAGGCAAGTACACAAGGAGCATCGAATGAACTTTGCAGGAGAACATGTTGCTTGAAGCAGTGAATGGAAACGCGTTGTCTTTTCGGATGAAAAATTTAACCTTGACGGCCCCGATGGTTACAACTTTTATTTCCATGATCTAAGGAAGGAAGAGCTTATTTTGGCAAGACATCACAGCCGTACATCAGGTGTAATGGTGTGGGGAGCTATTACCTACTATGGCACAATTGAGTTGGAGTTTTTGTCCAAAACAACGAACGGAAACAACTACAAATGTTTGCTGGAACGGTCATTTCCAAAAGCGAAAAACATTTTCGAACGCCTGCCTTGGATATTCCAACAAGACAATGCCCCATCCACACTTCCAGGGTTGTTAGAAGTTGGATTCAATCAGAAGACATGGAAATTTTGCCATGGCCGCCCTATTCACTGGACTTAAACATATCTCGGAAAGAAGGCGGCAGACAATTTGAAGACAAGGACACATTAATCGAATCTATTCGTGGTGCCTGGGCCCAAATTTCTCTTGATTATTTAAGAAAACTGTATGATGATTCTATTCCAAACCGTCTTGTAGAGGTCACATCGAAAAATGGCGGGCATACTCATTATTAATGTAGAAAAACGTGATAAATAAATGTTTTAAAACCATAAAATGTAAACATTTTATTAATTTTTTCTTTTCTTTCGAAGAGTTTGCATGTGGCCCAATAACGCCGCCGGCATGCAAACCGCACCAAACAGTTATTTTTTGTGTATGAAGTGGTGATTCATGAAGCACATGTGGATTTTCACCCGACCAATAACGCATATTTTACTTATTGACGAACCCATTGAGCCAAAAATGAGCTTCGTCACTGAAGATGATTTTGCGTTGAAATTCATCATCTGGGCGCATCTTCGCTAGAACCTAATCGGAGAACGTACGTCGCTTCAAATGGTCCTTCGGCTTCAATTCTTGAGTCAGCTACATCTTGTATGGGTGTAAACCAAGATCCTTGCGCAAAATACGCCATAATGGGGTCTGAGTGATGCCCAATTCTAGAGAACGCCGTGGAATTGACTGATTTGGATCATTTTCTACGGCCGCCTGAACGCCAGCGATATTTTCGACACTTTGACCAACCCGTTGTCTCACTGACACGGCAACATCACACAACGAATATGTACTCGTAAACTAAAATTTTTGCACTAAACTTGTTATTGCCTGTCTACTATGGCGAGAATTACGACCGAAAATTGGAGTTAACGCTCTTAAAGTTGCAGTCACCGACTCCGAATTTCGGTAGAACATTTTTTTATAATTTGCAGACGTTGCTCGTTCGTGTACTTTACCATGATGAAAATGTTGAGTTTACTGAATAAATTGACAGTGAAAGTTTAATGATTAGTGAAAGAGTGCGTTCACAAATTAAATTCAAAGTTGTCAAGTACCTATTGGAAAACCCTTTACCTTGCATCTACTACTGCCATTAAATTGATTGAAAATACTTGTTTGTAGTTAAAAAATAGACTTTCCGGGATCCCGGACGATTTTTGCTCTTAAACGATCGCGGGATTTGTGACACTAAACTTTTGAAACACAAATTACATGTTCCATATATATATGGCCTTTCCACAGGCTGTACATGCGTGTTTTGTACCCAACAGATGTTTGCACACGTGTATCTCATTTAGACCGATGTCTAGCGCGACACTGCGAACACACCATTATCCCCAACCGCTTGTCTTTAACGCCAGACAATGCGTTTATGTGATCAGTTAAAAAATTACGATAATGTAAATGACAGAGTGGGTATGTCATACCCAGCCGGCAGCCACACTCTCGCCTGGTTAAAGGAGAAAGAGAAACAAGTTTAGCTATCAGTTTGGTTTCTATTATGTTTGTGGTGTTCTCGCATGCGTTTTAAATAAAGTACTAGTCCCTATAATTATTGTGTGATTTGAAAAATGTCAAGTGAAACTCATTTTACCAAGCATAAAAAAAGGATGTGAATCTAATCCGTCACCAACAATTTGGCATCATTTTTACACATCAAAAGATGGAAAAAGTGCACAGTGTAAAAAATGTATGGCTGAAGACTTTGGGAGGTTCAACTAAAGGCTTACACACGCACTTATTAGCCATCCATAAATCCAAAGTGGGAGGTGAACTGAGTATTGCTTCGACTAGTCGACAATCAAGAGAGAAGCAAACGGCAGGACCACCGGTTAAACGCAAAATGGATGATTACTTTTTTAAAAACTGATACTGACACCCTGGATAAAGTTTTGTCACGTATGAAGGCTTTGGACGGACTGGCGTTAGTCACTTTTATTAAATCGGCAGACTTGAGAAAACTGCTGATTTCCAAAGGTTATACAGATTTACCTAAATCGTCAGCGACAATTCGGAAACGTGTGGTGGACTATAGCCTTCTAATAAGGCACTAGATTAAAACAGAAATTAATAAATTAAAGCAGATGGATGAAAGATTTAGCTTGAAATTCGATGAATGGACCTCCCATGCCAATAAGAGATACAGAGATACATGAACATTAATGTGCACTTGCGTAATAAAATCTGGAGTCTGAGAATAATTCGTGTTTCTGGATGACTATACGCGAAAATGTGTATAAAGCTGCTTAAGGATCGTCTCGCACTTCACAACCTTGCTCTTGAAAAAGATATAGTCGCAATTGTCACTGATGGACCAAATGTTGTGATAAGTGTGGGAAACCAGCTTGACACTGAACATCAAATTTGCTTTGCGCACGGTATACATTTGGCTGTTTGTGACGTCCTTTAACACAAAAACGCATTAGTCGAAAACGAACTAGAATCAATTTTGTATGAATCAACAAACAATACAATGGATACTGAAGATGTAGATTATAACGGCCATGATATCGAGGATTTCGAGGACTCAGAAGCAGCTTTAGTTGTGATTTCCCCACATAATGCAATCGAACATGTTCCAGATTTCACAAACGAGCAAAATATAAATGAAGTCATTAAAAAAATTCGCAGAGATGTTGTGTACTTCAAGAGGTCGCCGACAAAAAAAACGATGAGATTATCCAAAAATATGTTAAGGCTGAACATGGAAAAGAGCTGTCATTACTTTTAGATTGCAAGACTAGGTGGCATAGCCTTTTGATTATGCTAGCACGATTCGTCCTTCTGAAAACTAGCATTCAAAAGGCCTTAATTGATCTCAACCATTTTGTTCAGCTAAAAGATGCTGATTTTTATTTAGCAGGTGAAATCGTCGATGTTCTTACTCCATTAAAACTAGCTGTTGAAGCAATCTGCCGCCAAAAATCAAATCTGTGTACAGCTGATGCAGCATAAAGATTTTGTTTCGATCAATTGGCCAGTAAAAATACAATTTTGGTCAAAAAAAATTACAAAATCATTGTCAGAAAGAATCAAACAAAGACGTCGCACGGAATTAACTGGTTTACTAAACTACCTCCAAAATCCATCAACACAATATTCTGGTGAAGTAATCTTGTCACCTAGTCAAATGTGACGTTTTATTTTATTATTTTTCTATTTCTGTACTGTTTTCGGTGGGAATGTAATGTCAAAACTGAACAGAAAAATGAAAAAAATAGAAAAAGTTTCAGTTTTGTTTGCTTGGTGGCTTTATTACCTATCGGCATGCTAAGGGAAGAAGCCCAAGAAGCCCGTAATAAAGACTCCAAATCATGCAGGGAATTTTTCGCCAGAAAAACGACAAAAACTGACAACAACATCACTGATATTATGAATCGCGAAAATTACCAGTAAACGACAAAAAAATGTTTGAAGTTGAAATATAAAATATCTTCACACATTTTTCTTTCATTTTAATACATACTCGTAAAACAATATTTTATTAGTTTTGGGCATGTTTACCTTACTTTGGCCCCAGTGTGCGACGACGCGAGTTTAAATAAATCTCTAAACTAAATATATCCGAAACGTACGTCGATAGCGGAGCAGAAACATTCGAATTTCCTTTTGAAAACTGCAACGGAATTCAAACATTTTTAATTTAAACATACAATTTGCCGGGCGAAAAACAAACGGAGGTCAACCAAACAGATACAGAATTGTTTGGTTTAATAGTATGCGTGCAGTACGAATACTAGTAGACATACTATAATATACGAGTACTTCGAAGCGGCAGATAAAAAACTTTGCGTTACATGTTATTTTTACACCCACACAATGCCTTCCGAAGCGGCAAAGCAAAATGACGCACAATCTACGGTACCAACCAACCATCACTAACATTGTCTTATACTTGAACAAGTTTTATGAATGAAGGAATGGAGTGGGAGGGACGAGACTTTAGGTCAAGACAAGCTATCTCTAAATCTAGCTGTAAATTTATAAAACAACAGATTTTGCAAACAAACCTCTTAAACGCTCGTGACTCTGCTGTATACATATGTAGTATATCCGATGCGGCAGTAAGATTACCAATATCGACACCGTTAAAATAGCAGTGTTAGTTGGTTCAGCTTGACGCTACGCAATGAAAATATGGCGTGATGTTGATCATTACGATTTTTTTTTTTGTGTATTTTTTGAAAGTAAAATTGATTTCATTACAAAATTGTTGATTAAACGAATGACAGAGCGCAAACGTCCTGCTGCTCGACTGATGCGGAGACAAATATTTAGTAGGCGTATGAATCAATCAAAAATATTGATAGAGTGTCAACTAATTACCATTGACTTGGGTGTAATCTTTATTTTATTTTATTTTTTAACATTCCAATCACAAGTCTGCCGATAGAGATGAGTAATGAGAAACGGGTTAATTTAGTTCATGAATCATTACAATACAACGGATGATGTTGTCATGGGAAGACGAGAGAGTAACTTCACAAACAGGTTTTTCTAAATAGTAATCATAGAATGGATTCAAGAATATTTCAGTTTAGCTGAGATTAGATGCTTACAAATTACTACGTAGTTGTAATGCAGCTTCAATATGTTTTCGATTGAGCATTTGAATTCAAAGGGCCGGATAGGTTAGTAGTGGCTTCGTTGGCCTTCCCGGCAAACCAGTTCACACGAATGATGTTTTCAACAGGATCCTCGATTACTCTATTGAAACTATTAAAACCTCAAGAAGGAAGGTTGGTCTTATTTTCAGTCGTCTTCGAACCCAGTGCTTTTGATTGGGTATCGTCGTGCATCCTCACTTCAATTTGGTTTTGGTTTGCTTGTTCTGTTCTATTCTGTTCTGCATACAACCGCATTTGACTTTTATCATCACATCATCGTCAATACTTGAATGAGAACATTGAAAATTAGATAATTTTATATAAAAATTAATAAACAGGCATCCATACATGGATAAGGGGCATTATTTTATGTCGCGATACAAAATAAATGCTCCTGGGCCTGACCCTTTTATTTAGCGGGTCAAGTGGTCCTCTACTTGTAACCAGGATTGAATTTTACTTCGTCAATCACTTTCTCTCTTTGGCCAAATCACATTTGAATCGGTGATTGTTTAAACAACAGAAGTAATAAATTTTCTGAAATTCGTTTTATAACGCATTTACACTATTTAGGAGTAGAGCTTTCGTTGTGAGAAAAAACAACACAATTGGATAGCTTGAACACACAAAAATTCGAGCGCGAAATTGGCGTTGAGTGCTAAAACAACATATCACTTCTACCATTTTGACAAGTGAGTGCTAAAAGACATTAAGTGTATGCAATAAGTTTGTTTTTACACTCAACGCTGGCAACACGTAGTAATGTCAAATGTCATTTTATGCAGTTTTTTTCTGACTTTTATTGTCATTTGTTCGCGATCTTTCAAATAGATAGAATGGTGTCTCCAAAATACTTCAAAATTATTAAAAAAAAAATGCAACCTCATACAAAACAATTGTTATCAAAAAGGCGCGTGTATGTAGAGCCGGTTACACCAACCACAGAGACCTCTGAAGGCATTGCAAATGGGTTCAGATTGTAGGTAATTATTTTCTTTTCGTTCTACATTGGCTGTTTCCTAATTAAGAAGCAAACGCCATTGTTACAATGTTATTGACGACGAGACAATGGAATTGTTCCAAAATTATCTTCAATTGGAAACGAAAAACGAGCAGGACTTGTTTATTCAACAGAACCTTGAAAAAGTTAGCGTAACTCGCCGAACCAAACAACAGCTAGCTCTAGGACTTGAAGAACAACCTCATTCCAATATGCAAGCCATGAACAACGAACCCAATCTGCAAGCCATGAACAACAACCTGATCAACCTGCAAAAATTGACCGAAAGACCAGAATTCGTGGGGCTACGTACCACTATTTTCTCTAGGTTTGTCTGCTAACATTTCATAAGGTTACCATTTTACCAGAACATACAAAGTTCATCACTAGGTTTGCAAAACTGCATTTCCAAACATTTTTGCGGTAACATGAGAAAGACTGCGAAGAATTTGTAACTTAATTGGATGGCAATGTTGATGTAAAAAAGATGCGCAATTTATTTAAGGAACAATGTGAAATATGACTTCTACTTAAAAATTGTTAACGATAGATTTAATCCGTATTTTGGAAAGCCACAAGTTGACACCTGTTGTACATGCAAACTACTAGAAGTTAAGATAAAATCTCCGGGCAGATGTGCAGAAGCAGAGCTGGTGGTCCATGAGAGAAGATGCAAAAAATGCTATCATAAGCTTCAAGAAGTCACAACATTGTTGTGACAATAAAAGTCCAAAATATGATGACTCTGTTCTTGGTATTGCGCGGTTGATTATATGATGAATATTTCCCTTCCTCAGATACCGATTCAAGAGGTATTTTATCTGCGCCATGTTTTTTTTGTATCACCAATCTTCAGATTGTTTCATTAAAATTTTACATCTACCACGAAGGTATAGCTGGGAAATCCCCCAATGAAGTCACTTCTTTCCTTGATGACTACATAAACAATCATGTGCCTCAAAACGTTGAACATATTTTCATATAAGAATAATACCTTACTACGATATCTTGCAGCGCTTGTAGAAATTGGGAGATTTTTAAAAATTGACAGATATTCGTATATCCCATAAGTGGACAGTCATTTCTGCCATGTAATAGAGCATTTCGGTGGATCAAAAGAAATTAAAAAAAGGATATACGATGTACAAGAATTCACTGCGATCATTATTGATTCATATAAAACCTTCACTGTGAAATTGATTCAACAAAATGATGTACTATAATTGAAAAATTGGTAACCGAAATTCTACAAAAGGTCATGCTTACCAATTTGTTCTTTTGGAAGTTCTGTCCCTAAAGACAAAAAAGTATCTTTCCAAATTTCAAAGTACACAGAGTTTATTCACGAGAGTGATATATGCAAGGAATTCATTGATGGACTGTCAGCATTCACTTTTGTTTTAAGGCTAACTTTAAAAAATTGTGGTCAAGAAGTTGTAACTTTTCCTACAGAAACGGCCTACACGGGCAAGAGACTAATTAACGAAAAAAAGATAGCGGACATCATAAAACTTTTACCATACCAAAAAGTTTGATTTTGATTTTTTGATTATGCGGCCCGGGTCAACCCAGGACAGATTTACATACTTAAAACTAACATTTGGGAGCGGTTAAAGAAAGTTAGGACGTGAGGTATAGGTGAAAAGAAGTATGTTCTTGAGGGAGAGTTTGCTGAAATGGTAGTCGAAGAGAGGCAGAATATCGTTAACTTCGCGAAGCATCCTAGACATTGGCTCCAGGTGTCCGTAATTCGTTCTGTGAAGATTGAGCTGGAAGAGTGGCACGGACCTAAGATTGCGGGGATTGGTGTTAAAAGAAATAATTTGAAGTAAGGAAGGACAATTGATATTACCTACTAAAATTTTGTGAATAAAGAGAATGTCGGCAACTTTTCGGCGTATAGAAAGGGGTTGTAAATTTATAAGTTTCAGCCGGTCAGTGTAAGGTGGTAAGTTTTGGTTATCATCCCAGGGAAGACCACGTAAAGCAAACCGTAAAAACCTGCGTTGAACAGCTTCTATCCGGAGGATGTGAGTTCTGCAGTAGGGTGACCAAACTTGGCTGGCATATTCAAGAAGAGGCCTAAAAAAGGTTATGTAAAGAGATTTGGTAACATAAGGATTGGAAAACTCCTTAGACCAGCGCTTGATAAAGCCAAGGGCAGAGTTGGCTTTTTTTTTATTATACTATCAATATGAGAACGGAAATTAAGTTTCTTATCGCAGATAACACCTAAATCACGCAACTCATTAACTAAGGGACCAGGCAGATTAAAGATTAGATAGCAACGAGGTGAAGTAGGGAGGCGTTTACGGGTATAAGTTATAGCCTGACAATTATTGACGTTAAGCTCAAGAAAATTCTTCTGACACTAAGTACAAAACCTGTCTAGATCTTGCTGCAGAAGTAGGCTGTCTGAGGAAGATGATACGAGGGGCGTTCAACATATTCTCGGTATGGTGAAGCTGTGGTTGTATATATAAATTGACTTATTTATCAAGTAACACTATTATTTTAGTGCATTCATGTAAAATTTCATATAAATGTGATTATTAATTCGCGTTTTATCTTTAGTTAAACAGAATCATAATGGCAACTGAGACGATGATGGTGAAAATTGAGCATCGCGCTGTAATTAAATTTCTCACTAAGCAAGGAAAAAGTAAAAAAACTATTCATGAAGAGATGGTGGCTGTTTACCAGGGTTCCGCACCTTCATTATCAACTGTGCAAAAGTGGTCAAGTGAGTTCAAGAGAGGCAGAGAGAGCATTGAAGACGACCTCCGCTCCGGCGCCCCGGCTACTGCTTGTACGGGAGAAAGCATCAAAGAAGTCGAAAAACTTGTTCTTGAGGATGCCCGAATAAAGGTTAAAATGATGGCAGAGATCACCAAGCTTTCAATTGGTACCATTCACACCATTCTTCATGACCATCTTCACCTTTCAAAGGTCAGTGCAAGGTGGGTGCCACGAATGCTCACAGCGCCTCAGAAAAAAGTGAGAATCGCATGCTGTAGAGAGCTTTTGGAGATGTGTAGTGAGAACGCGGACGGTGTTATGGATCGAATTGTTACTGGGGACGAAACATGGGTCCACCACTATGACCTTGAAAGCAAACAAGAGTCCATGCAGTGGCATAAAAAAGGAACAGACCCCCCGAAGGAGTTCAAAGTCACTCCGTCTGCCGGGAAGCTCATGGCCACAGTTTTTTGGGACTCTAAGGGAATCTTGCCCATTGAGTACAAAAAAAAGGTGAAACCATCAACGCCACATCCTACGCTTCCACTTTGCATAATTTGCGGGAGGAAATTGAAAAGAAAAGACGAGGCAAACTCGCAGCGGGTGTGTTGCTTCTTCATGACAACGCTCCTGTTCACACGGCGCGAGTTTCCAAGGCTGCTGCGCGAGATTGTCGTTTCGAAGAAATCCAACACCCACCCTATAGTCCAGACCTTGCCCCTAGTGATTATTTCCTGTTTCCGGATTTGAAAAAATGTCTTCGTGGAAAAAGATTTTCGGATGATGAAGAACTCAAGGCGGCAATAAATGGGTATTTTGAAGAGAAAGAGGAAATTTATTTTTTTGAGGGTTTAAAAAAGCTTATCTCAAGATGTAACAAATGCATTGATGTTAGGGGAGATTATATTGAAAAACAAAAACAATTTAAATTGAATTCGCATTTTCCTTCATATCGATACCGAGAATATATTGAACGCCCCTCGTATATGGTCTCTTGGAAGTTTCACTTGAGCCAATTCAAGGAGGATCTTCTACTGGTTTTGCTTTTGATTCCAGCTCTTAATGACCAAATTATTTATTTTTTAATAAATTTTTTTGAATGAAATTAAAAATGCAATAATAAAGACGACAGAATGGAGAAGTACCGGTTTTACATCAAATCGTCATAAAGGCAAAGGTGAAGGTGCTTGGGATATTCACATGACTGATCATTTTGGTTTCCATTTGTGGTTTACCCCACTGCTGATGATGCTACTGATTTTAGGAACAATTAGATAAAATATGAAACCCGCAAAAACACATTTCCAATGCTCTCCCCCTTCTAAGTACCAATCGCACCTACCACAATCTTTCATAGTAAAGACCTGTTTCGGAAACAAAATAAATAATGCCAAGCCAATTGAATCGGGCTGTGGAGAAAGTTGAAGAAGAAAGTGAGTACATCAACGACCATTTAGTTCAGCAACATTGACAATAGCATCTCTTTCAAGCTTCCAAATTCACCCAGGTTCATATCTATCATGTCATGATGGCTCAGCCAGACAAAGACTATTGCTACTCCGCCGGATCTTGAGTTGTCAAAGTGTGCGAGCCTCAATACGTACAAAATCAATGCACGAAAATGTTCACGATTTAATTCCATTTTTTGGCTGAGATGAGTTTTCCAAATCTCGGTGAGAAAAAACGCAAATATGTACCACTCGTATGACAAAACGTTCTGAGCACGTAAACCATTAAAAACGTTAAACTTTACGGTGCTGATGTCAGATTTGACTATTTGACAGCCTCCTCTTCTAACCTCGAATAAAACTTGAGCTTACATTACGTTTTCGGACGGGCTTCTTTGTACATGTCAATACTAGCTGATGCACTCATTTTAGATTTTCCCTCTGTTGGTCTCTTAACATGGAGGCTTCCGTAAACATGTGTACTTCTTACGAGATCACATTCTGATACACTCGTTGTAGCCAAACCTAGCAGTTTTATTAGTAAGCTCTATTCTCACAGCCTCGTTGTACCAGCTGCGAAGTTTTTCAGAAATTCTGAACGGAGAAGGACGAATGACGAAGTTTCTAGCTGGATAAAGTTCGGTTTCTGTAATATCACTACTCACTACAGGAAGGGCCTCAAAACACAGGGTAGACGTAGGCAATATACGCGGGCTTAAAAGCAACCACTTTTCTACGTACGTCTATGTCTGTAAATACAGACCAGCTGTTTTGGCACTTAGTGAAACACAGGTAGATCCCCATCCACACCTCTCAGATCACTCTGATCTGAAGCTATCTGGCTACGAACTAGTGCCGTTATTCTTCTCTCACCGCGATCTCGCCATTTACGTGCGCAGTGATGTAGCTTACCAAACTACAACGCAATGTAGTCCCTGTCCCAATGCGGAATTCAACTTCATGTGGTTAAAATTCCATCTCCGTAAGCAATTATCAACTACCGCTTTATTTACAGAAGCCCCAAACTGGGCAGCAATACAACTTTTAACGAGTTTGATGCGCTGTCTGACTCCATACAAAGAATTGTATCCCTGGATTCTCATATTGAAAACGTTATTACGGGCGATTTCAATATACACAATCCTGGGTGGCTTCGACATTCTGGACAGACAACACCTGAAGGACGGTGTGTTGCGATTTTCGCTGCGGAAAATAACTTGACCCAGCTTGTAAATGAGCCCATGCGAATACCAGGTGTTGATAGTCATACCGCCAACACCCTGGACTTTTTTTTAACTTCTCATCCCGATAAGTACACTTTTGATGTGCCCTCTAGGCTCGTCGGACTACTGTATAATTTATCGTACACCGACCACACAGTTAGTGAAAAAATTCCTAAAAGAAGCGTATGGCAATACGAGAAAGCCACCTGGAGCGGTCTTAACAGCTTCTTTAGGAATTTTAACTGGTCGTTATGCTTCCTCGATAACGACGTGGATGCTGCTGCTGATATGGTTACAGACACCATTCTCTTTGGAATGAGATCCTTTATTCCTCATCGGATAAAAAGTATCAAACCAAAAGAAAAGACATGGTACGACTCGAGCTGTAAAGAGGCCGTCAGGGTTAGAGAAATATTTTTTTCGGGCCTTCAAGACCAAACCCGACAGAGGAAAACCGAAAAAAGTTCAAACGACCCAGAAATGACTGCAACGCCTTTCTTAAGCGTGTGAAATTCCAATACGACAAAAAACTGAGGCAAAAAATACTGCAATGTCCCAAAGGTAGTAAAATTTTTTGGTCGTTCGTCAAAAACATTAGAAATTCCGCCTCATCTTCCATCCCAACGCTCATTTACAATGACATTCCAGCTGTCAGCTCTTTGGACAAGGCCAATCTACTTGCTGCACACTTTGCGGCCAGCTCAACACTCCCAAATTGTGCTTTGTCTCCGCCTACAGCTTTTTCATCAATCCTACTTTCTAGGACCCTTCCCGAACAGATGGAAAACAGCATTTGTCCAGCCCGTCCCTAAAAAGGGCGAATCATCTTCTCTCTCCTCCTACAGACCCATTGCACTTACGTGCAAGAGATACTGATAAATCGTATCTCGACACAAGAAAACTTCTCAATGACCGGCAGTACGGTTTCGTAGCAACAGGTGATTTGATGGCATGTCTCACCGAAAAGTGGAACCAAAGCGTACATCAATCTGGCGAAAGCAAGATAGTTGCACTTGATATTTCTAAGGCATTTGACAGAGTTTGGCATCAGGCTCTTTTGTCGAAAATGCGTGCATTTGGGATCGACGACTCTCTTCTTCAATGAATTAGAAATTACCTTTCGGAACATTCAATTCAAGTTGTTTTGGACGGTTTCAACTCTGATATTCACAAAATAAATGCTGGTGTGCCCCAGGGCTCCGTTCTGTCTCCGACACTCTTTTTAATTTTCATCAATGATCCCTTGTCTGCTACTTCTAATCCAATATGTTCCTTTGCTGATGACAGTACTCCCTGTTTTTCATATTCCTTTCATTCTTCGGCTGTAGAACGGGAACGCCAGCGTATGTTAAGCTCATTAAATTCCGATATTGACAGCATACCCAATTGGTGAACTGTCAACAGAGTGGAATTTAATGCTTCCAAAACACAATCCTGTCTGCTGTTGTTAAAGCGAAATTCAAACACCCAGCCATTGTCCATGAAAGGCACTTGCATCGTCGAAACCGAAAAACTTTCCATTCTCGGTATGTGTGTCAATGACAACTTTCGTTGGAATGACCACATATTTGATGTCGCCAAAAATGCTGCGAAATGTCTAGGTTTCCTCAAGCGTGCGATAAAACTTATTGATGATACTAATATCAGTCAATCAATAGACACCCTGGAACACCGACGAAATGTCTCGTGTCTCACTTTGTTTTGTCGCTATTTCCACCACCAGTGCTCCACTGAAATCGCCAGTAGCATTCCGCCCATTCAAACTTTCAACCGTAACACCCGTCTCGCTATGAATGCTCATCAGTATACCCTCAAGCCCATTTTCGGACGTACTCTAAAATATCGTGATTCGTTCCTAAGCCGTACAACTCGCTTATGGAATGCCCTGCCGATCTCTGTATTTCCTGGTCGTTATAACTTGCAAACATTTAAAAACAATGTACATCGGTACCTCTCTTTTCTTCCTCCCTAAATTTCCTTTGCCCGTGCTGTGTACAATCACCTTAAGGGTGCTCAAACCCCTTGAGCGCGCGTTGATTGTAAAAAAAAAAAAACTTAGGAGTCCCCTAAAAACAAACTCCCAATAGATACATCGTTGTGGCGATGGGAGATTTCCACCCTAAGATACGAAGCGAAAACACTATGCTTAAGCACGTGATGAGAGATGATGATCTTAGAAAACAGAATGACGATGGTGATCGGTTTGTAGATTTGCGCAATACCAATCGTTGGAGGTATGCTATTAAAGCATATCGCTTGCCACAAGATCAGTTGGGTCTTAACTGACAGGCAGCCAACAACCAACCAACCACCGTTAAACCGGTTCGGTTTAAACACACTGTCTCTTAGACGTCCTGAATACCAGACATCAGATTACCATATCACGTTAGCTTTTATCCGGCATCTGTCAACAACTACCACTCAAACCTGTTCAATATAACCAGATTCAATAGTCAGGGTTCCCTAAAGGTGCCAACAATTTAGGGAACATCTTACCTTAGTTGCAGTACAATACAAGATAACGTGAATGACCATTGGAATGCAGGGAACATACATTTTTGCTGGGCCACCCACCTAAAAGGCAGAAAATTAACCGGACACGTGAATACGGATCGATGTGCATACAGCAATCAAGGACAAAAGGCAGAGGTCCGAGCCCTTACACAACGCATTACTATTGAATGCAAAGATGGATGAAGTTACCTCAAAAGACGAAATCTATGAAGCAATCAGAAAGCACTCTGGATTCGAACAGATAACGATAGCCGACATCAGATCGCTACGACAGACGTATGGACACACACAGAGTGTGACTAATTAGCCTCCCTGTAGGAATCAAAAAAAGATGCTAGAAGCAGGAAGACTAAAGGTAGGCTGGGTAAACTGCCGGGTCCGCCAAAAAAGGTGCTAAAGAAGTGTTTCAAATGCCTAAAATTTGGACACGTAGCAAGCAGATGTTAATGGCTAGAAGACCGCTCCAAACTATGCAGGAGATGCGGCACAGAAGGCCACATAGCAAAAAATTGCAGCGAGGAGCCGTCATGCATGTTTTGCAGGGAAAATGATCCGAAGAACGCAAACACGTAGTCTTCAAGAAAGCCATGACTAGCATACAATGATGAAGGTCATACAAATAAATCTTAATCACTGTGAGATAGCTCAGGATGTCCTGAAACAAACAGCAAGAGATGAGAAAGCGGATGTGGTCCTGATAAGCGAACCATATAAAACTCTCGACAACAGTATCTGGGTATGCGACAAGACAAAGCATGTCGCAATATGGATATGCGGGTACCACGCTTTTCAAGACGTCGATGGTGATGCGGAAGGATTTGTGCGGGCAAAAGTAAATGAATGCCTGAGCTACGGAATGGGGCAGTAGGCTCACCAACGAAAGGGGCCGTACACTCCTTGAAGTATTTGCATCTCTAGACATAGGCTTAGCAAATAGAGGAAGGAGCAAAACATTTCGCAAAGCAGGAACGGGATCAATCATCGATCTAATTTTTGCGAGTCACTCTATCTTACGCAACATGAGCTGACGCGACAGCGAGGAGTACAGCCATAGCGACTACCAGGCGATTATATTCAAGATCGAAAAAACCCAAAGAACCCCGCATCGACAAAAAATTAGGGGCCCACAATGGAAGGACAGCCTTTTCGACAAGGATACATTCGAGGTGATGCTGAATAGCTCTACCACAAATACAACTGTAGCAGAGGAGAAGGGAGTCCACTCAAAGATTTAAACAGGCAAGACGGGAGTTTAAAAAGGCGATCAAAGAGAGCAAATCAAGATGCTTCAAACGTATATGCGACGAAGCGGATATCAACACATGGGGCACAGCCTACAGAATGGTTATGACCAAACTGAAATCCTGCAGGTCTCCACAAATAACGTGTCCAAAAATGCTGATAACCATAGTGGAGCATTTGTTCCCCAAAAGGTTACACAACATGGTCGCAATCGTCCGGGAAACAGAAGTAGGACATATCCCAGCCGTTACACTGGAAGAACTTCAGAGAGCTCTTAATCGAATAGGAGACAAAAAGGCGCCTGGACCAGATGGTATTCCGAACACAGCATTAAAGGCTGCTGCCGGAAAAAAACCAGATCTTTTCATCGCAAGATTGCAAAAGTGTCTCGAGGAGGGAGTGTTCCCAGAACCGTGGAAGTTGCAACACTTAGTGCTACTACCCAAAGGAAATAAACCACCAGGAGAAAGTTCCTTGAGCGTATAATATACGACAGACTGCTGACTGTAGCAGAGGAGAAGGGAGCCCACTCAAACCACCAGTTTGGAATTCGAAAGTCACGCTCCATGGTCGATGCTATCCAAACAATAGTCGATATTGCGTCTGCAGCCATAGAAGGGCATTTTTGGAGGTGGAGCTCAAAAACGTACTGTGCGGTGGTGACACTAGACGTAAAAAACGAGTTCAATACAGGGGACTGGTCCCAAATAAGGCGATCACTTGCAAGGATGGAAACATCCTAAAACCTGCTTAAGATAATCGCCAACTATTTGACGAACAGGAAGTTACGGTATGACACGGATGAAGGGGTTAAATACTACACCATCTCCGCTGGGGTACCGCAAGGATCAGTGTAAGGTCCACTCCTGTGGAACCTAATGTACGACGGAGTGTTGCGACTAAAGCTGCCAGAAGGAGTCAGTATCATCGGATTCGCAGACGATATAACTATCGTGGTCGTCGCAAAACACACACATGAAGTCGAGTCAACCACAAACGCAGCCATTGTTCAAATAAAGCAGTGGCTCGAATCTGCGGGTCTCGAAGTGGCGGAACAAAAAACAGAAGCCGTTCTTATTATGAGCGGGAAAACCGTGGAATATATCAATATTCAAGTCGGTAACCAGAACGGTAAAGTACCTAGGAGTGATGTTAGACAACCGGCTACGGTTCAAATAACATGTGGACTACGTGAGGAAAAAAGCGTCAGCGCTACAAGCGGCACCCTCCAGAATACTGCCGAATGTTGGCGGACCTGGATACGCAAAAAGATCCTCCTAACTAAAGTGGTCAGCTAGGTTATCCTATACGCGGCACCAGTCTGGGCATATACGCTGAGAAGGAAAGTAACAGGCCGGAAACTGCCAGCGTTATTCCGACTCGTTGCACTAAGGACAATAAGCGGCTATAGGACGATTTCAGATGAAGCAGCATTTTTCATCGCTGGAATTCATCATTTATTGATGATGATTGAAACACTGGAGTAGCATGAATTGCTTGCCCGCCCCGCGAAGTAATACATAACGGCAGTCCCGCGGGGTTGAAGTGGTTGAAGGACTAGTGGTGTGGATTAGTACGTAGGCGCACTCCTGGCATCGAATATTCGGGTGTTGCGAATCGTGCATGTTGGTGGTACGGACTACCTCATCTTTAGAAGATTACCACATCCATTGGCGCAATCAAGAAAAAAAAAAAAAAAAAAAAAAAAAAGCAGCAATCAAAGTTCGGATTGCAGCGGCATCAAGAGTAAGGAGAACCGAGCTATAAAAAATAGAAGGTACTGTAATGTGAGACGTGATGTACATATGTATGTACATAGGGTGGCGTAGAGCACATGATAAAGAACCAATTTATTTGCGGATAAGTTGAAGACAGCTCAAACGTATTTCTGTACTCTGAACATGATGGCTGGTGCGCAAGCACTATTGACGCCCTCGAAACGTGAAATAATTAAAGTAAATAAGTTGAAGCCGAACGGACTATTGCCGTGTAAAGCAAGCCTTTGTGTTTAAGTGTCCTTTTTCCATCACAAAAAAACATCTTAAGCGACATTCGCTTAATCGATAGTTGTTACACTTTTCCGTAACGGCTTTGCCTTTATATGCTCCTATTTCTTCTTAAATCTAAAATTTGTATGCTCCGTTCACTGCTTCGGTTTTCCTTCTCTTGTGAGACAGCAACAGAAATAATGCTGCGTTAAAAAACTCTTTCAATCTATTATTAATTTTGTGCAACTCCATATGCAAGCGGCTCTCCTTGTCTTCTACATACCATATTTCGGGGACTGAATCTCTGGCGAGTGTTTTTTGTCGTTAACCTCCAATCTTAAAAAATATTGGCCCACTGATTGTGCTTCTAGATTCCACATCTTCTGTAGATTGTTACTTGTTAATCGATTGCTTTTAAATTTCGATACAAAGCCTCTACGACCGCCGAAACATGTTCTAGTAAACGATTTCTTTGATAACTGTTTGCACTGTTCGCGTTATAATTCCACGCGAGCTTTCTCGATTTTTCTGTTTCCGCTATACTTAGTCTATCTTTGAGTGATAGCTTGGCTTTTGTCTCATTAGTTTTGCCATTTTAGAGCGATGTTTCTTTATTAACATGGAACCGATCTTTGGAAATATTAAGAAGAATTTCGCCATTATTAAGGCATAGTGGATGGAAGTAATAAGCGTATTTCTTGCGTGTCATATTCGTTCACTTCTTCATGATATCCAACCCTTTCACATCCCACGTAAAAGCTTAGCAAATGCGTAGTGCTCAATCGAGAGTCATGACATCTACAACAGGACGAAGACGGTCCTAATATATGTTCGGCTCCTGAAAAACTCTACTCTAAACCGGCGAGCAAGTTCACCGACAATTTTATTTCCCGTGATGGCACCCAAACAAAACTCAGTGAATTTATAAATTCCAACTGCGTTCAGAGAGGTCTTGCATTCTCGAACCAGCTTAAAAGTCGTAAGAGGGTTCAGCAAGGCTTTAAGTGCAACTTGTTTATCACTATCGACGCAGACACTGCTCAATATATGGAAGACATATGCAAATAAGTGAATTCGAAAGTTGCCGTCCCCCACGAAAGCACCAGCGCCGGATTCTATGATAAATTGGTTGTAGAGGCATCCGTGAAGATCCGGCTTTCGGACTATATTTTTTTCATGGACGGTCAATGCGTCTATAACAGTCCCCGGGGTACTTGGAAAAACTCCCATACAGCCCAGGCAAACCATCGTTTGGTCGGGTAAAAGCTTGTTCAAACAGTCAACCAACGTCTTGGTGGTATAATAGCCATGTAGATCCATAAGACGCATATTTACACTGCCAGGAAGCCGACAGCGCCCTTAAGTTTTCCAACGTTACATGTTTAGTCCAAAGAAGTTTGTTATCCAGTTTGACAACCAAATACTTAATTTCCTTGGCGAAACGGATGGTGACACACTAAATGAGTCGGACCAGCCAGTTTTGAGAGGATTTACATTTCTGGTGGACAAATCGTTGATCATATCTAGAGCTACCTGCACTTTAGAGGAGAAATTCGATTGCTTTTTCTTTTATTTCCTAAGGGTTCGCATTAGATCAGTATTTGGCATTGAGCGTCATTCGTCTTCGCATAGATGGCGATCTATCTGAATTGATGTCTGCCTTTGCTGCACTGCAGAAGTGATCGTTACAAATTTTCAACACTGGCAGTGGCTATATCACTTCACCTATACTTATCTCTGTAATCAGGCTCTGTGACGTTGGGATAATCTTTCAATCTTCTGTTAGAACTTCCAAACGAAACATCTACAGGCCGTGAAGGCCGAGCATCTTTTGTTAACAGAAAGGTACTTTGAGTTATTCTCGGCCTTGTACCCCCTCGTTTTGTGGCATATGAACTTGTTGGCATTCTTCCTGAAACCAGTGGTATCGGTGTGGCCAATTACCACTGTATGCCAGATGACACACTGGCAATGTGAATCTTGATGCTCGTAAATTTCATAAAATGATTGTTAGTTCCGTTGACTAAATTGTTATTTATTTCGGACCTGACCAGGCTGACATCAGCGTCCAAACTCGTTTTACCACAACGAGGCAATTAAAGTTATCATTTAGAGCAAAACTTGGTTGAAATGATTTTACTATTTCGAAATGCTTCAGATGAAAGCTTAACGGAATGATAAGTACAAATATAAAAGGAAATAACAAAAATACACATCATTAACTGAACACTCAACAAAACGTTGAGTTGAAACACATTTACCATCAACAACTGAATGTACGAATATCTGATAATGCAGAGGCAATCGATACTCGCCGCATTTAGTTTCACGTAATTCACCTTTTACTAAGCAAGGTTGGTGTTTTACTTTGTTCATCCACAGTTCCTTAAGCCTAAGTCCTCACTGAAATAGAGAATCCACTTGTGGACTGTCAGCGTTTCTCTCCTTGTCTAAGGCCAACGCACATTGTCATGATAATCGATGGTTCTGAGTTTACAAATCGGATTTACATGACAACTTACGTCTTGCGTAATACGTCAGGGACTTGAGATGTTTTTTTCCTCTATAAAAGCTGTAATTCTCAGTCATTAGAGTTGAGCTAAGTTGGTAATCGACAGTAATTAGGTTTCATAACAGGACAGACTTGCCACGAGTACTTATGGTACAAAGTCAATACTATCGATTGATCGTACCTTTTGTGAGAATTATAAAATTTTAAAGAAACTTGTGGAAGCCTTAAGTCAGAGGGCACAGAGGCCACATGTGTACAAACACGTACATTTAGTTAACTCGGAGTTTACATATTCAAGTGGAAACGGAAGCATTATACTTAAATACAGTCAATTCGAGCAGTTCCCCATACATACTCCAACTATCACCCTATATTTGGGGTAAAAGGTTCAACGATTGAACTCAGATTGAAGTAGACAAAGAGATTTGAAGCCTCTAAAAGATAAGACGTGATTTACCGCATGTTATGTCTGGAATTCGTTCTTAATCAGTATACATTGTGGAACGTGTCGATCTGGCGTTTTCAGTTGTTCAACTTTTTTCTATTTTTAAAATCTGAGCGTTTGAGCACAAGTAATTTGTAGTGAAGCACTTTAAATGGCAGCTATTTAGGTAAGTGACTGATAAGAGTGTGCAAGAGCATTAGGGATTTTACTCATTAGTTTCAAGTATCAGATTGACGAAAAGATGTTGAATATCTCCATCGTGCGTGAGTGAGCTAACTCAAATGAATTTTGATAGTTTGGAAAGGCGAACAATCTGGTTCAGGGGCCAGTTCATCATTCATTTTTATTTGTCTACAGAAACAGAGATAACAATAAAAATAATAAAAACAGAAAAACAAAAAACATTTCAACATCTGATGTAGAGAAAACAAAGTCATGCGATCGAAGTAATCTACGTAACACTTTTTACTGAAATTACTTATGTTAGTCGTAGATTTTACGACTGAGTACACGATATGACAAGTTACATGCAAGCACCTGAACATCAAAAAACAGGAAAGGGCAGTCCTATCCGTCAACATAGACTCCAGAAGCAGATGTAGATGCCATTTGAGAGACAGTATCCAGAACTAGGAGGATACATAAAGGTCACCATTTACTCCCACAGAGGAACAGGTAGCTGAATTGAAAAGTGTTTTGAGTAAAGCTGCGAAGCAATTAATAGGCAGTTGAAAGAATATTGCCTTCAGACGTTTTATTAGTTTCGAAAGCGTACGGAGGAATCCAAATCAAATTGCTGCTATCAATCTTGCCACAAAACATGCGAAGTTGCTGCTAGAAATAGGGAAAATTATTATTGCCTGGGTAACCTGTTGAATTTACGAAAAGACGATACTGAAAAAGTGCTGCAAATGCGTTGAATTGGAAGCAATTCATGAACGAAGAAGACCAGAAGGCCAACTGCTACAAGGAACCATACTGCATGTTTTACAAAAAAGACTACCCATACAACTCAAAGCATGTAACTGACAGAACGTCTATAGGGTTAAACATGAGAACCTGCAAGGTTGGCTTAAGCCCACAGAAGGGCTAAGTTCATAGTGGGATTGAAGTACGTCAACCACCATCCTGATCTACGATGCAGAATTATACCCATTCTTGATCTTTCGATCGTCCTGGGGAAACCCCATTCAGACCAGTACTAACTCGAAGTCATCGTGTAGACAACACTTCCGCTTTGGTCGAGGCTGAGGCCTACCTAAAACCATCGCCAATCTTCCTGGTCATTGCACCCTGTAGTATTTCCTACATTTTTGGGGTTTTTAATCCCTGCAACTTTAGGTTTAAATCACAGCCACAAATGACCCTCCCACAAAGGGCCTACCTCATCAAATCAGGCTGATACCGAAGTTCCAGGGGCTTCTGATTCCCATGGTACAAAAAGAAGCCTCTGTTAAGATACCAGAACGTTTCTGTGTTTTACGTGAACGCCTGTCAAGAAAAACTCAAGTTTACGGGATACCCATACATCCATGGGAGCCATAAATTTTTACCTGTTTTGAGGACACAACTTCCAGTTTTGGTTTGAGTCGAAGCCAACCAAAAACCTCTTGCCGATCTTAAGGTCACGGCATCCATCACTTACTGCAGCTCCACATCGGTTCAACCAAGCATGGAAGACCTTTCCTGTAACTTTACACGACCTTATGGTCAAACTGGTCAAATCGTAGTATTAGACTACGTCATTGATGGGGGTAGCCTTGATAGACCCCTATTGGGCTACCAGTAAGACCCCGATAGATCTCAAATATCGGCTCATTGCTGAAATGCATTCAAATATGTCGTTGGTCAAGTGCTATGTACATCAATTACCGCATGTAACTGACAGTGGCAGAGAGTTTTCACAAACATAAAGCCGTAAAGATAAAGAAGAAAAATCGGTCGTTGTCTTGTCGTGCTTTGGACAAATGGAAACTACGCCTTCGAAGAAGCAAACCAACAATCAGCAGAATACGTGTGGGAGAAAATAAATGGAATCTCCAACTTGACAGCTAAATAATATCAACTAATGCTGGACAATTTGACCACAAATGCGCTCCAGAGAGCCCAATGACAAAAGGTGATTTAAGAGTACAGGACTTGTTGGAAACAAACAGGCCACAGCGTCGACATTGAACAGGATCTATGCCCAAGAGGAACATCGAAACTTTTTTACTTTTTTTACAGGCAGAGCGTGAGATGGCCAAGATGAACGGAATCAAGATACTTTGAGCAATACAATACAATGCTCACAAGCCCAACGTTCAAGAAGCAAACTAGACTTCAGACAACTTCTGAATGCCTTTAGAGTAGCGAGACGTAACAGAAGAAACACCGGTGAAGAGGTAAAATACCAGGTAAAGAATTAGTTGATATCCGCTGGACTAAAACTCATAAAATAGAAGTTGAAGTTACCAAATTTTAGGCCTGTAATAAAACCATCATGCCTAAAGAAGCATAGGAGTTCAAAAATCACGTGTATCATTTATCAAAAACTTAACTCCCACGGCAGCTTTCTCACACGTACTGCATAATATCGGTGGACCTGGATACGCTAGAAGAATTCTACTTTCCAGTGTTTTCACATCAGTTCTTCTATATGTTGTCCCAGTCCGGGCATATGCACTTAGAAGCAGGAGACCAAAGTGGAAGATAAAGAAGTGGAGCATGCAAATTTGTACTGCACATGCTTCACGGCGTATAAAAATTCTGAACCATAAATTGCGCTCGGGTTAGAAGAGAAATGCAGTAGAGCGGAGAAGACTTTGTAACGGAGCAATTTATGAACCGTAGTGCACTCAGCCCCTCTTAAAGTGTCTGCTTGTTAAAGTCATCTAAGAGAAACGTGCTAAAGTGAAGCAGTTATCAGTAAGACAAGGGGCGTAACAACTCAATATTAAATTTACTATCCTGCTTGGACCGGATCTTTCTGTAGATATGATGCCTCAGGCCATAGATATCGATCTGTAGTTGGTTTTGCTGTAATGTCCTACTTTTTTAAGTGTTCAACGTAGCGAGGGATATATTGAGGGTTCGCCATTCCGGTATCATCCTAAGGGTGTTACTTTTGAAGTGAGCTTATGGCGGTGTAAATCTCCCAACTTCACAATTGAATATACGGATACCACAATTGTCTTGAAAATTTCTTAGCCGAAGTAAAATTAACATGCAGGAAGGCTCATCTAGAAGCAACAGCAATTATGAATAAAGTTTACTCAATCGAATTGCGAGGATAAGCCGACTTGATAGCTATCTGCTTGCCTAATGTATGGTATCTGGGGCCATGAATAGGACTTGGTACACCATATGTGGACATTGCGAACTTATAGACCTGTACAGACCTGCTAACCGACAAATGTAGTATGTATTCAGAGATGCAAGGCTTTTTTATGGGAGGTACTCGTACCTTTGCTTATCCTACGTATTCTAGAAATTTGATTTTTGGTTTAGTTACTGGCCGTTCAAAGCTCATCTGGTGAGCATGAGAAGAGCATGTTTAAGTAAGGATTGATCCACACTCCGAACAAGGTATTAACTTTCAGATTAGCAAATAGCAAGCACAAACAGGGGTATTTGTTGGGAATCTTCAATGACAGTGAGTATATAAGAACGCAGAAGGCATAGTCGAGCTTACGTTCCGGAGCAGATGATAGCAATCATAAGGGTAGTTAGTTCGTTAGTAACAACTCCAACCACAGTGCACAACTCTCAGTACGGATAAGATGCAGAGTCCCTATCATGACGTCTTGAAGCCAATCATAGGACCTCCGCAGGTGTAACACGGTCAGAGACTTGTCAATTACAATCGAGTGAAATTGTAGATTTCGAAGCTGTGCAGCTTGCCACTCTGTTTAAAGAGTTGCTTAATGATGGAAAGGAGGTATTTTAAGTTTGAAGAACAGCAAATGGGAAACTATCAGGAAAGAGGGAATGCAGTAACAGATCAATGAGCATCTTATTATACACAGTTTAGTAGTGATCCGGATTCATTAGGTACTTACATGTTAGAAGTTTCTCAAACCAATGTAAATTACTGCTCCGATAAGAGTTTGTTCAGAGATGACCACAACAACGTTCAATTTCAAGGTAACCATTGGCTTATGTAACTACATACATGATTGCACTAAACCGCAAACCACAGAGACGTGCTATTCATTTGTCGATTGTGTTTTTACTTTAAGTGCTTAAGTGCATCTCAAAACACCATATGGTTTTTCCCTTCAGCCCCAACCGACAAACTTTTGTTGGTAATCTGCGGAGTAGTGCAAAACGATTCATGCTTTAGTTACTTGTTATCACGCACAGTAAGAGGCTTCGGAGTAGACATCATTCACTTTTTGTTTTGAGAACTGATTACATGAACTAGGCGAATGCATACGAAAGAAACAACCTGGTGATGAACTAAAACAAGATTCATTTTTGGATGATTCCAAAAGGACTAAAACTTAACCATTAGTAGGCCAAATGTGGGCGAACAATATGATTAGACTCTGAACTGGTGCAAAGCAAATATTGCAGCCATTTTAAAAGCATAATCGGGGGATATTTGGAAGCGTTTATGTAGTCAGAGAAGGAATACAGGCAAGAAGTCTTGACCATTGGGCTAAATTCTAGAACAAAAGCCTGATATAAACGCAAGTCCACATATTTTCGACATCTCGAAATTCACAGAGAATTTCAAAACAATCAAACAGGCATGCCTGTTCGGCACACCCACGTTTTTTGATCGGTAGATTCCGACCGCTACGTGGTTGTAGTCAGTATACGAGTACATGAAGGCTTTAGAGTGCCAACAAAAATTTGAAAAAAATTGCTTGTCAAGCAGGCTGTCTATAAAGCATTACCGCAATAAGTAACAAGAGCTATTCGCAGAGAAGTTCTAAACAATAAACGAACAAAAAGCCTCTGCGAAGGAAGTTATCCATGCTGGAGTCAAAGGATGATATGTATGATGAAAGTGAACTTTTTTAACTCAAGGGTGAAAGCGTTAAGCATACGAAACTGGAACAGAACTAAGGACTAAGGATCAGAACATTTTAGAGTGTTTGCTGAATGGCGGCGTTTGGAAGGGTCTTCAAAGCTGTGAGCAACGACTGGTTAGGTTTGTTAGTTGATGTGAGTATTCTTTGCCAGACATCTTGGAATGTGCAGCTGTAAATTGGAAGCACATGGAATTATGAACTTATTAAGTTGTTGATTCAGCTTGCAGGATGTCGATCATTGAATAAGACAACACTCGTCTTGTTGTATTCGCAAGTTTGGAAAGATTGGTAAATAAAACTTCACATAGGTCTAAGAAGCAATAACTTTCTAAAATTCTCTGCTTGAGATTGGCTGAGATATTCAAATAAAAAAAAAAGGAGTGCCTCCTCTTGTGAGTCTTCGCCTTCACACCCTCTGCATAGATTATGGTCTGTGACTGTCCGACTTACTTTGAAGTGTTGAGGAGAAGTTGGATTTGGATTTATTGAAGTAAGACATAATTTGTCTACAATTTTCACGGTCCAAATAGGTGCCCGCTTGTTTTTAGCTATGTTTTGTATTCTTATCCGCAAATTTTGAGCCAGTGGCAGATCTACCAGTTTACTCGTCCGCAGGTGCGTTTTCTTAGAAGCCCTCAGCAGTGCTGGACATTACATAAGTACTTCGCTATAGCGCTACGAAAAACGTTGATTTTATTTCGACGACAATAATGGCTTTTATGTCAGCCTGAGTGTTGATAAATATAATGCCCTCGTGGTATAGTGTTGCCGTTTCATGGTATCTGCTGTTATTTCGACTTTGGAAGAAATTACCGTCTTGGAGACAAAGTGAACATAATCAGATGGAGAAGGTACCAGCGACGGTCCCCAATTCCATCATCGATACATTTGCTAAGATAGATTTTGAGTCGTCTTTCAGCTCTACAGGGGTTCTTTATAGCTTTGAAAGAAGGTTTCTTGCTTGTTTCTACAGCGTCAATACCTCAGATGTGAAACATATAAAATAAAGGTCGATGCCCTTCATCAATGAATCCTCGAAATTCGCTCTTTTGAGGGTCTGGAGGAGGCTGTGTCAGAACAAAGCATTCAGATAAAACTAGTCAATAGCCATCTTTTATTCTTCTCCTGTCTCTACAAAAAAAATAAGTAAGCTCTTCAGTGATAAAGTATTTACAATACCAGAACCCACCGCATTAGCTCAAGTACATACAGGCAGTGTAAGCCGCACGTTCATGATGAATGTGCTGTGCGGTATCGACGTCACTCTCACAGCAAGCGTCGGAAGAAGTTGTAATATTTATGCCTAGCACGCTCAGCTGCTTAACAAAAGCGTCTACAATATTTCCTACTGAGGGCCCACTAGAGCACCTAAGGCCTAAGACACTGGTTTGGGATCTGAGAAACTCTCCTCTAAGGCTGCGTTCAGAAAAGTCTTACATTCTCGAACTAGCTTAGAACTGAATATACATAGTTGATTGCCATCAAGATTGCGTATGTCTCCGCTTGGAAGACAGACGCAAGTTTTCGTAACGAGAAGTGAAATCTTGCATTGTCGTCCTCCAAAGACACCAGTGCCGGATCTTAAATCGGTGTAAGGTCCAACGGTAAAGACCCGGCTACATTGCACAGCATACGAAAAATCGAATTCGTATTTTCGCAGCAACAGGAGTGAGTGTTGGTGTCATTGCATCACATGACATGTTCATAGGACCAGAGTTGAAAGGCACTCGATGCGTAAGTTTATCGAGACTCCGCTTCGAGATGTTTCGAAAACCACTTTCTGATAGTAGTGACGTATTTGAGTGAAAGCTTAATCCACCAAACAGCGCATAGGATAGAATTGATTTACTCAAAGTCAAGTGGATTCAGAGTACCCTGTTCGGTGACAAGTCCAATGTCTTTCCAAAAGGGCTTTGGAGGTATTCGACGCACCATGTCTAGTTAAAAAAAGTTTGCTATCCAGGATAACTACTAATGGTACAGATACATCATCTGCATATCGCTTAGCATAGTCGTTAGAGCTGTTAAGAGCGTTAAGCATAGAATCAACCAATTTTCTCTTCGCCAGCATTGGTCTTATCCATAAACGATTCGTCTACGTTATGTTGTCCGGTCGAGTCGCACATCTCAGACATCGATGAAAATACCTATCTGTCGAGTGTGCCAGCAATTCCACCCACCAGATTATAACGCGCAGTTTCGTATAGACTCTTCTGCGTTGGTAGGCATGTCGCGTCATAGACAGAAGTGGCATTTGCAAAGCAGTTTTGCGCACATAGCCTCTTCCGTCAACACAACCGATGACGAACATCTCCGATTTGTATTACTTAGCTCACATGCAGTTCTGCTGATTACAGCTAGTTGCGAGTTATCTGGTTACCTGGGAAGTGAGTTTCAAGCATTCTTCCAAATTAGTCTACCTGTTTAGGAGCTTCCCTACGTAGTCACTGCAGGACTACGTGCTACCACTGAGCAGGCGATTTGCGGGAGTGTTTCCTATTCGGGCACTTCAATTCAAAACATTTGTATAGAGCATCGCTCAGGTCTGAACAGATTTCTCATAGTTTTGACGGGTATGTAAACCTAAGAAGGACCCTATCTTACTTGTGGAAAAGAATCACAGCTGCAAAGAGTGCCAGATTAACTAGTTCCAAATCAAAACCACTTGCCATATCAATTCCACAAATACATTAGCTAGCCGTAGCAATGATGTTTAGACAATTACTTGAGAAATGAATCCAATCATTGTACTGGTTCGTATGATCTCATTGACCACAAATATGCATATTCAAAGAAACCGTTGCATAACATCCAAAAATACTTCTAACCACAGCCCATAACCACAGTTGCCAGACAAGAAACCATTAGCTAAACACATAGATAGCTTGCCTACATAAATTAGCAATCGATTTCCTGATGCAAAATAGAAATGCTATCTTCCACAGATTTGCACATCTACTCTACACAAAGTAAACAAGCGATGAGTTTCAGAGAGGGAGAGAGAATAAATCTCTATCCGGCTGACTAACCAAGTGAATTACCTACATACGTAAACAATTGCTCTCGTGACGCATTACCCTATTGATAGCTTCCACAGTTGACTTTGCAAGTTTATCTAAAAATTAGTTAGTTCCTGGAAGACTCCCTTAAAATTGCTTATCAATATCTTAAGCTTATTAAAAATATAACAAACCTGCTATCGTGAAACGATCCATGTAGTTAATCAGGTTGACGAAACACAAAACACCGACTGTAAACCATTCCATGTGAGTGATACCGGATCGCCTCGTCATTCTGACCGGTTGTGCTACATTTTCTGAACTGCTGTCCGAAGACATGAGCTGCTGTGAAGAGCATGTTGATGCGATGCCGCTAGATACATTCTCCTCCGATATATTTGCCGCCGATGTATTATCCATGGTGGTGATGGGATTGTATCCTTGATACTGTCTACTACCTGAAGACGACATTCAAGTTAGTTTTCTTAGCGTATAAAACCGCTTCTCTACACAATCGCAACCAAACAAATATGTAACAGATTTTTCAAAAACGAATAGACAAACAGTTGACGCAACTAAAGGACGCCACGCACAAATCAAATTTATCTGGCACAAAAGTCTCTCTTCGAAATCACACTGCACGAGCTATCGAATTCTCCTATCGCATATTGCGAATTCAGATTTTTTTTCCAAATATGACTAACTAATCAATAGCACAAATAGACACAACACTCACAGCACACAGGTACGTGGTAAGATGGTTTTCGAAACCAACCAACAAAATCTCAAAATTGACCTCCTCGACGTGGGTTTTGGTTGCGAATTTTTATTTTTGTAAGTTTTCCCTATTGCACTAAGTTTCTTGTCTGCTTTTTCCTATTTGTTGAATGCCGAGCGATGGAATTGGAGGAGAAATTATCGTGTTGACGAAATCTCAATTGTGGTTGAAAGATTAGTTGTTTATGTAATTTATTTCGTTTTTGCTATGCTTCTTATACTTAGGCGCCGACTAACTAGCAGGTGTGTAAAATTGCGTTTCTACCGCTTCGCGAAACAATCGGATGAAGAATTACAAACGAACTGAGAGGCGAACGAAAGTTGAAAAGAAATTTAAATTCAGAAAAACTGGTGGCGGCGACAATGTATTTCGGTGCAAGTTGGTCGGTCGGATGATTTTCTCATATGTCATCGGACATGGTTTTTTTTTTTCCAGTTTGCCATGTGTCAAAGCGGGAGAAAAACCAAATTGAAGAGGAGTGCTATGTATGAAATGTCAGATTGTTGTTACGTACTTCGATTGAAATGTCATTTCAACTGAATATGGATTGTCATTAGGAATTATGAAAAAGCAATAGGTCTGTTCGCGAATTGTTTTTGAACTAAATATGTAAAAACTGTCAAATACGGAGAAGTGGGATTAAAATCCCCTATCAGAGAGAAAATTCGGATTTGGAACTGTTTTGCACAGACAAATGTCAACTGTCCTTATTTTGATGTTTTTTTACTGCTTTTGCTAGAAGAAAAATGATTAAAAAACAAGTTTTAATGACTTTAGCAGTTTTTTATTGAAAATCTTTAACTGTAAGACGAAGATTGATTAAACCTAGGCGCGTCCGAATGAATTCTTTCGATAATTTCTCTTTGTTGTGTCCATCTATATGTCATTTGTAGACGAATGAAGGTCGATGGGAAGCACTTTCATTTAATCTTCTATTCATATATCACTTAGTTCTGCCAAAACAAAGTAAAAAAAAAATATTCAAATCCAAAATAAAAACGAACCCATTGATAGTTTCAAATACAAAAAAAAAAAACAGTTTGACAATTTTTACAAATTTGCCTAAACAACTTACTTGGACTCAAATGGACAAACGAGGGGAAATGAATTGATTTCTCATTTCGCTCTCTTCTGCGAAAAATAACGAAAAATGCCAGTACGCGAACGGATTTTGGACTGTTTTTCGCAGTTTTTTGTTTAATAATTTTGTGAACAATGTTTCTTACACGGCGTCTCTACGATCAATATTTCATAGAATGGCAAAGCATATCATTCTATGAAAATTGCCTGTGGAGACTACTAATAGTATGCTTTAAAAAATTAATGCGACACAAATATGTCAGACTAAATGTCAGACCTTTCCTCTCGTTTTTGTTTTCTTTTAAATTAGGTGGGCAAATTATTGCATGACATTTCATATGAGTGTAAGTTGGGTGAGTAGGTGTGAACTGCTTGCATTCGGTCTTTTGTTTTTGTTCATACAAAGCAACTACATTATAGGAGAAAAATGGCGGCTCAGATGTAGATTTCTTATTCTTTTTACCAACAAAAGGCATTGCGGTGTATGGAGTTCGTCACACTTTGTTTTTTTTTCGCATTCCGAAGTCAAACTGACAAGCGCTGTCAAAAAAAATTTCAGGGTTGATGTCTACAGAGATGTTTTGAATAAAAACCAGACATTTATTTCTTGAAACATTTCTTGTCTGCAAACTGGAGACGGGTCCACTGGACATTTTGATTTCATGAAGATTTTCTTAACACCAGCGATGTCTCGTGGAGATTCTATGGATATCATTCTATGAGCTGTCATTTCCATTGTAGTTTGACATTTGTGTTCATTTTTGACTGAAATAGTATGCTATGAAACGCCCATCCTTAATTTTATGTCATTCATCATTCTATCAAGTGGCGGATGGTATGCCATGAAATATTGCTCATGGAGACGCCCTGTCTCACAGCTCAGCAAATTGCGAATGAGATGACTGCGAAAACAAGATCATTTTTAGTACAGGCAAGTAACAATTTCACTAGCCCAAAAGCACAGAGCTATGTGGATTAATTAAAAATTAAAATTTGATCAGCCAATAAGCGAGTGTTCTTTGCGATCTACCAAATTTTAC
The DNA here is from genome assembly GCA_949129095.1 of Volucella bombylans. Taxonomy (NCBI): domain Eukaryota; kingdom Metazoa; phylum Arthropoda; class Insecta; order Diptera; family Syrphidae; genus Volucella; species Volucella bombylans. Next base: position 112,662,032 of record OX422141.1, read on the forward strand.
TCACATTCCACAAATGTGGAACCCATTATACATTCGCGCGAATTTAACCTCAAAACTCTTCTGTTTTCTTTTGTAGCTGTAAATGAAATGTCAAAACTTGAGAATATTCACTCAGAGCTCAGAACGGCCCATTATAAAAATCTTTTTGTAAGGCTGAAAATATATGCATTTTCAAGAAACGACATTTCACGGCAGTGCACATGGAATGTGGAGATTTGCCCGATGTATGGGGTGCAAATTAGAAGACGATGCTTATTCGGTTGTAGAATAGACTTCAGTGTTACTACCTCTAACCACTAGATGGCCACATATTTTATCTAATTTTGAAACCAACTTACACTGCAGGCCAAAAATTTGAAGGCATCCAGATAAAGAACTTCATTAATGCATGAAGATTGAGTTTTATGAATTAGATTGCGTTGTTTTACCTAAACTTTCTATCAGAACAAATTACAACACATCATAATAAAATTTAGATTTTACATCCACGTATTTGAACAGCGGGCTTTTAGTTTACAAATGTCGGAAAAACCACTTTTATGGTTTGTTGGCGTTTAGGTTTTTCCGAATTATTGAATTTTACGACTTTTGGTTATTGATTCTGTACTCGTTTATGACTGTTTAGATCAAAAGGGTTCTTAAATAGTAAAATTTATCGACTTGAATTGCAAGGGTCTTACGTAAATGTCACACTTTGAAGTCGTAAGAATTTATTTGAAATTCCTCACAGCATCACTATTAAGCTGTGAATTCATCAATATAGCTGAGCCTTCATGCACCTGTCAGAATCGTATTGCATTTACATACCTACTTGCTGATGATTTTCAGTGTTTTCATTCATTGTGACTTCTTTTTGTTGAAAAAAACTACAGATAGGTGAGTTTTAATCAAACTTTTAATTCTCTAAATCACTAAATTCATAAATAACAAATGACAAAAAGAAAATTTTGGGCGAAATGCGGCGGTCAAATTACTCATCACCGTGCAATTAGGCTATGACGCGGAGTTCTGCTCCGGGATAAGATCGAAATCAACTATGTGGTCAAAAGTTTTGCAGGAAATCCTAAAAGTAAGTGCATTCTTCAATAATGGAACAACCTTCTCGTAACGTATTAATCAATCTGGAAGAGGGGATACCCATCATAGATAAACTACATAGATCACAAACTTTCCAGATATTGGAAATTCAAAACCGATGAAGTGCATGGAACCAAACAAATTATCGACCCACCTAAGGAAACCTGATATCGAGTTTGGTGGATTCGTCATAGGTGAGTAATCAGCATCAGTCCAGCCAAAGTCAAGAGCAAAATCGGCAGAAGAGCATAACCTTAGATGGACTAACATACCGTAACGGGTGACCAGATAACAATGATAGTTTCTCCAGTTGTTATGCTTCGGCAGCTGCCAAAGTTACCAAACACATCCAGATGTCAAAATATTCAGTAAGACTTGTCATGTATCGTTGTATGCTTTTAGAACGTGTGGAAATTATTAAAAAAAATGTATCGAAATTACATATATAAATACGCAAAGTGAATTTCATCGTGAGGTCGGCTGTCATTGTGGCTTCAGTGTGTAGGCAATTTGTCGCGCTGGGGAAAAGTTGGAACATTATTACACTATTTTTGATCTTAAGCCACTAACCAGACAGAGATTGGTGGGAAATGAAGAAAACAAAGCCGCCGTACCGGCCAGTATCAAAGAAGACTCAGAAATGTACATTCGTCGCCGATCTTCTGAATTGGGCCTCGCCAGAGAGTTAACCCGGCTCATTTTGTGGTTGGATCTGGGCCTACATACGTATAAGATTGTGCTGACGTAAGAATTGTATCCGAACGACCATAGACAACACCGTGAGTTCGCTAATTGTGCGCTGAAAATGTTGGCCGGAGATACAGATTTCGGTCAAATAATCATCTTCTTGAACGAGGTCCATTTTTGGCTCAGCGGCTATGCCAACAAGCAGAATTGTCATTATTAAAGCGAACAAAATCCACAAGTGTTCGGCCAAGCATAAATGCATCCTCAAAGATTGACTCTTTGGTGCGGTTTATAGCATGCCGGCATCATCATGCAGGAAACACGGTTACTGTCAATGGTCTCAAGTATAGAGCTATGTTAACCAACTTTCTGTAGTCAGAGCTCGACAACATCGATATATCTGAACTGTGGTTTCAACAAGATGGCGCTACATGCCATACAAGCGACGAAACGCTCGAAGTTGTGAAGGACAAATTTTGCGACCAGGTCATCTCATCTCAAGAGTTCATCAATTTCCAGGCGCAATCATGCGATTTGACACCACTGGAATATTTTCTCTGGAGCTACGTCGAGTCCTTAGTCTACGATTGAGGTCAAGGCCAACCTTCGACACGCTATTGCCGGAATAACGTCGCCATTTGAATGAAGTGCTATTCCACACGCTATTGTGCTATTCCGAACGTATCTTCAAAATACAACCAGATTCAATTTTATATCTCACATCGTTGTTGTTTTATTTAATTTTTTCCCGTATTGTTCTTATTTGGCCACCCTTTCGATCGAAAATATTTCAGATTTTGTCCGTTGCAAAAACTCTTTTTCACTGATTGCCTCTATACGTGTGACCTTGTCTGTGAATACGTATGAATTGTCACAATGTCAATTTCCCTCACATTTTACACAAAAACGTCATTCATATTACGCATACATAGTGAACCGATGGCTGTAGAGGCAAATCGAAAACCTTGTAGGGTATAAAGGAACTTTTAAATAGGATACTGGAGGGTGGCAATAACAACATAGTTTCTCCTTGAAGCGAAATTGTAAATCCCTTTTTTATGTTTATTTATTTTTGTTTTTATTTTATTGAATTCATGTGATATCATGATGTACTGGATAGAGATGACATCTATTCTGTTTTAAAAATAAATAATAAACAAAATGTTATGCTGTTATTAGCGTCATAGTGGTATCCCATTTATTTCTTGCTTCATTACTTATTGTGTTCTCATTTACAGCTCTTCGCTTTGCGATTAGGGTAGTTCTTTTCGGCTATTTTCTATATCGTAATCATTGCCGCTATCTATACTAACAGAACGCATAATAAAGGTGTGAAGAGCAGCGTAAGCTGTAACAGGATGCTTTGTCTCTTCAAGTTGTATAAGCTAAGATCTTATAAGATCTAGCTTGTGCAAGCGTTGAAACCGCGTGACCATTATACGCGTCGTAGGTTCGGTGAATGTGCCGAAAATATGATTCAGATTGATCCTCATTTTCAACGCAAAATTTTGTTCTCCGATGAGGTCCATTTTTTGTTAAATGGATATGAGAATGTAATTGCCAAATTTGGAGTGGAGAAAACCCAGAAGCCTTTGTCGAGACGCCCTTACAACCATTAAAACTCACTGTTTCGTGTGCTTTATGGGATTCCACATCATCGGCCCATATTTCTTTAAGGACGATGCCGGCCAGAATATTACCGTCAATGGAGAGCGCTATAGAAACACGATTTCTGACCTCTTCATTCCTCAGTTGAATGGCATTGACGTGACAGAGCTTTGGTCTCAAAAAGGCGACACCATCAATTTATTGCGGGAAACTTTTGCTGGACGCATAATCTCGCGCAATGGACCTATGAACTGGCCACCACGATCCTGTGATCTCACACCTCTAGACTACTTTCTTTGGGGGTATGTGAAGTCACACTAGTCTATGCCGATAAATCAGAAACGTTGGACGATTTTTTTTTGTTGCTTCCAAGGATGTGGCAATCATCGAAGGATACTAATAGCCCGACCTTCAGCAAGCACGATTCGCAAACCCCAAGTACTCGATTTCGGGGGTGCGCCTACGTACTAACTTTCTCCGTTTGCTGGTTCGACATTGTGTACAGTATTTACTGTTCTTTGTTGTATTAGAGATGCTGTCTGGTTTTGATGTTCATTAGTGCTCTCTCTGGCTCTTTCCAACCGCCCAAGCTCCTTCATTATTTTTGCCCCTGCCTGTTTCACCGTATTCCATATTATATTATATTATACCTGATGTTAGCATATGGTTTACGATATGTTCAGAAGTTGGTATCTCTCTAATTTTCTCCTCTAGTCTCTGCGCTATGATTTGAAGTGTGGACACTGGAAAAATACGTGCTGTGCATTTCCCTTGCCGCTCCTCAGTTTAAGAGAAGGAAGATTCCTTCAGACCAAACCTGTATATATATGACTGAAAGCAGCCATGTCCAGTTCGGAGCTGACTTAAGTAAGAATCTACTTCTCCGTAATTACGTTCTACCCATTTAGGAATATCGGGTATAAGTCGGTAGGTCCATCTCCTCTCTGTAGACTGGTTCCATCTCTCTTGCCACGCACTTGTGTTGCTCTGCTTTTCTCCCAGCTTGATATCTATGACTGAAACTCCGGGTTCCTGAATTTTGGCATCGTAGGTCCTTTGCAGCTCAGTAGCCAGTATATCTGCTGGTAGCATTCCCGCAATGACATATATAGCATCATCTGATACTGTCCGATATGCATAGCAAACTCTCAGAGCATATAGTCTTTTGACAGAGTTAGTCCTTCTTGCGTATGACTTAATTTTCAATGCTTTCGCCCATATTGGTGCCGCGTACATTATGATTGACTGCACCACCCTTGACAGAACTAGTCTCATTTGTTGTCTGGGTTCTCCTATGTTTGTCATTATTCTGGATAAAGCAGCGCTCACCTTTGTAGCTTTGTTGCACGTTCTTTCAAGGTGTTCCTCGTAATTGAGCCTATGTCATCATACCTATGTATTTGATAGCCGGTCTTGATGTTATATCGTGATGTCCCACCCTGATGGTGATTATTCCTCTGGTTACCAGAACTGCTTCCGTTTTATGTTCTGCCAGCTCTAACCCGACTGCTGCCATCCACCGTCTAACTTTTCGAATACAATCATTGCCAATGTCTTCTATTTCTTCCAGGTGTTTCGCCGCCACAACGATTGCAATATCATCTGTAAAGCCTATGATTTTAGCCTCAATCGGGATTCCAAGTCTTAGAACCCTGTTGTACATAATGTTCCATAAGAGAGGTCCGAGTACCGATCCTCGTTGAACTCCGCCAGTTATGTGGTACTGCCTTACTCTATCGTCGGTATCGTAGAGAAGGAACCGATAGTCGAAGTAACTTAGCATAATTTTTATTAAAAACCATGGCACCATCATTGACCTAAGAGAGTGTACTATAACCCCCAGTTTGCAGAGTTGAATGCATTTTTGACGTCCAACGTCAATACGGCACCGTATTTTTTGGTACCTCCTCTCCATCTTCTGCCCTGAATGACTTCTTCAAGGGACGTAGTTACCTTCCGAATAGCATTTACTGTAGAGCGAGTCTTTCTAAATTCATATTGCTGGTTTGAGGGTCCTCCGGCTTCATCAATTGACACCTCCAGTCGGTTACATATTATTCGCTCCAGTATTTTACCCATCGTGTCTAGTAAGCATATGGGACGGTATGATGAGGGCTCATCTGGTGGTTTATTCCCTTTGGGCAGCAGCACAAGACGTTGCTTTTTCCATTGGTCTAGAAAGACCCCTTCTGTTAAATACTTCTTATACATTTCCGCGAATGCTTCTGTGTTTATTTTGACGGCTAGCTTAAGGACCTTATTTGGTATGCCGTACAATCCAGGTGATTTATTATTGCTAAATCGTTTGCATACATCCAGAAGGTGGTGGGATCTCGGTTCTATATGCTCCGTTGGTGCTTGCGGTGGAAATAATCCCGACACTATTTTTTTGCATCAGCAAAGGGCATGAGGGTGGGGGTGTCCTAGAGCCCAGGGATTAATATCTGCTTCCTCGCAGAGTTCTTTAATGCTGTTGTTTTTACTTCTCCGAATGGATAATTTAATGTTCCTACGCCTATCTCTGTATTGCAACTGTAAATACTGGTGGGAGGGATGACCTCTGGATCGCTGGCATAGACTTCTAGCTCTATGGCACTTGCTGCGTAGGTTAGGTTAGGTTAGGTAAGAGTGGCTGTTGGAAATACCAACCCACTTAGGCCTATTGGCCCATTGTGATGAAAAGTGGATATATGATCTTCTTACTACTGGAACCAGTTTGAGCTTATAATAAAGGGTAGGAGACTGTTAACGTCTAATTTTTCTAGATCGTTTAGGTCGTTGTAGAAGAAAGCTCCTAGATGAAGCTTTCTTCTCTGGGAGAGAGCTGGGCATGTGCAGAGTAGGTGGAGGATTGTCTCCTCCTCTTCCTCGTCCATGCAGCTTCTACAGAAGTCATTAGTAAAAGCGCCAAGCCTTCTTGCGTGCTTGCCTATGAGGCAGTGTCCAGTAATGACACCTATTATGGCGCTGAGATGTTTCCTATCTAAAAGGATCATACACTTAGAGCGACTCAGATCCAGCCTTGGCCAGAACTGTTTGGTCGCTAGACATGTTTGTCCAACAGTCCACCTAAGGCCTGTTCCTTTATTGGCATACCGATGCTACCCTTTTCCGGTAGAACAGGTAGAGTGGTTCCAATTTTGGCGAGTTCCTCGGCTCTACAGTTCCCTGGAATGTCTCCGTGGCCCGGCACCCAACAAAGCTGAAGGTTGAACCGCTCTGCCATCTCCATGAGAGATGATCGGCCTGACTATCCGAAAAGATGCGGATATCCTTTGCAGATATCACGTTTTTCTTCAGCCAGGACAGAGATTCTTTAATCTCCAAAATTTCCGCCTGGAACACGCTACAGTGATTTGGAAGACGGAAAGGGAGGCTTAGATTTAGCGTATCTGAGAAAACACCGCCACCAACTCCATTATCGGTTTTAGATCCATCTGTGTAGAGATGGATTGACTTGTCCTCCATGAAAGCATCCTCCTCCCAGAATGATCTAGAGGGGAAGCTCACATGGAAGTTTTTGTCAAACCAAAGTTCAGGTATGGTGTAATCGATGTTCTCTGTGAGGATTCCTAATGTATTAAGAATATTGGCGTGGCCAAATGAATTATTTGTCCACTGTTTAGTCGCTTTAAGGCGAATAGCTACAGTCGCAGCTACTTGCCTGCTAATAATGTCGAGGGGTGTCAAGTGAAGCAGAATACGAGTATCTAATGCCGCAGAGGGGGTAGACCACAGGGCTCCGCTTGTGCATAGACATGCTGTTCTTTGGACTCTGCTTAGTTTAATGCGATTGATTGCATTTTCCAAGGCCGTCCACCAGAACACCACCCCGTAAGTAAGTGTCGGTCTTATGACCGAGATATATAGCCAGTGGGTTATGCGAGGTTGGAGGCCCCATTTGTTCCCAATGGCTTTTTTGCAAGAGAATAAAGCTATTGTAGCTTTATTGACTCTTTCTTGAATGTTAGGTTTCCAGTTTAGTTTCCTGTCAAAAATGAGACCCAGATATTTTGCTGTATCGGAGAAAACTAAACTGGTACCGTATATTTAAGGAGGGTCTATGATTAGAATTTTATATTTCCTAGAAAAGAGGACAAGATCAGTTTTATGGGGGTTTATTCCCAATCCACAGCGATCTGCCCAGCGGGTTACTCTGTTGAGATTTACTTGGAGGAGTTCTTTAATGGCATTAAGATGTTTTCCTGAGACGGCTATGGCAACGACATCCGCATAGGCAATCACTCTGCTACCACCCCCTCCAGGTATATCAGTAGTTCGTTAACTACTAAATTCCAGAGAAGGGGAGAGAAGACACCGCCTTGCGGCGTACCTCTGCTGACATATCTTTTAGCAGAAGTACCAGAGCTACCTCTGTAGCTCGGCAGTTAGGAGTTGATTATCCTACTTTTTAGCATTAGACCGATCAACTCCCCAAGTGAGTCGTCTACCTGCAGAGTTGACAGTGCAGTCGTGATTGCGGACGTTTTGACGTTGTTAAAGGCGCCCTCTATGACTAGGAAAGCAACCATTGTGTACTCCTTATATTGTAGGGATCGTTCGATGTGGCTAGTCAGAGAGTGCAAAGCCGTTTCCACCGACTTTCCTTTACAGTAGGCATATTGAGCCGTAGACAGAAGTCTTGGATCAACTTTAGCTCGAATATGGATATCAATCAGTCGTTCTAAAGTTTTCAGAAGGAATGATGATAGTCTTATAGGTCTGAGGTCCTTTGGGACTACATGAGAACATTTTCCAGCTTTGGGAATGAATACTACATTGACTTCTCTGGATGTGGATAAGCTCTACACAGCTCCTCATAATATTTTCCAACACTGGTAGAATAATATCCGAGGACCTCTGTAGCTCGGCAGGTATTATACCGTCCGGACCAGCAGACTTGTATGGTTTGAAGCCATGCAGCGCCCAGAGCAGTTTGTCTCTCGTAATCAGACCGTGAATTTTGGTCACGGTTGCAGTAGGCCTGTTTGGGCTGCTACTGGCCGCGAGTTGGGAGCTACCTAGAAAGTGGGTGTCCAGAAGCAGGTTGAGTGATTCATCACTTGAGGTTGTCCAAGAGCCATCGGTTTTTTTCAAACAGCTGGGCATCATAGGATTTATGGAGAGGATTTTTATTAGCCGCGATGCCTCAGAGGTTTCTGTAATTTTGTTACAGAATGACCTCCAGGATTGTCGCTTTGCCTCAGTTCTTTTTTGTATAATTTGAGGGATTTTTTATATGAGTCCCAGTCGGTCACTTTTCTTGTGCTTTTTGCTGCGTTGAAAAGTTTTCTGCAGGCGTTTCTGAGCAGTCCCAGTGCCGATGTCCACCAATGTGGCTTTTTCTTGCCTCTTGGTTGAAAAAGAGGGCAGGAAGCGGCCATAGCCTGATTGAGAGCCAGAGTAAATTCCCTGACTTTCATGTCAAGCTCATTGGTGTCACGCGGGGGACTTGATAGTTCAGAGGATAACGTTTTTGACAGTATTCCTCTGCATTTTGGCCAATCAGTTTTCCGGTAATTCTGGAAAGCTGGTTGGCTGGGGGAGCATCACTCAGACTGAATTGGATGTATCTATGGTCTGAAAAGGAGTGTTCAGACGATACCATCCAGTTTGTTAGCCTGTGGGTGATGCTGTCGGAGACAAGAGTAATATCTAACACTTCTTGTCGGTTTCTAGTTATAAAAGTGGGCTCATTGCCAATATTGCAAATTAAGAGGTTAGTACTTAAAATATAGTCTAAAAGTGACTCACCTCTATCATTGTCGGTACTGCCCCATACCGTATGATGTGCGTTAGCGTCACATCCGATTATGAGGCCAGTTTTTTTGTCTTCCAGCTTCCAGTACCACCCTTTCTAGGTTATCACCAGGGAGAGGGCCCACTTGGTCGTGGCCAAGGTAAGCCGATGCCAGCCAGTAGGAGCCTTTGGCAGTCTCTAGTCTGGCAACGGTTAAGTCGTGGTCACTGAGGTTGGGAAGTAGAAATACATTAAGGCTACGTTTCACTAATATACAAGTTCTAATCTTACCTTTGTCTCTTGTATAGAGCGGAGCGTATGTGGGTGTCCGAAGTCCACAAACCACGCCTTCTACAATCCATGGTTCCTGGATTAGGATTATGTCTTCTGCGTTTTTAGAAAGACGCAGAATGAGTGCGGCCGAAGCCTTTTTTGAGTGGTGGAGATTAATTTGGAGAAACTGTATCATTGCTGCAGTTTTCCAGAGTAGCCTCCACTACGGTGTTGTTGAGGTCTTCTGATTCTGAAGATGTGCCCAAAAGCTCATCTTCTACCTCTGATCGTATAGGACCTCTCTTTGCTTCGTCATCGGTTTCCATTTCCGACAGGGTGTCAGAAGAGGAGACCGACGGCTTAATTGTCACCTCGGATAGATTGGAGTCGTCGCTATCCATTTCTGGAAAGGATACCCTTAAGTGTATGGACTCGAATCCGAACCGAATCATGCCTTTCGTCTGCACCAGAGGGTTAAGGGATTCCTTATTGATCACGATAAACGGGCATCTATAAGAACCCCTTAGTTCCTCCAGTTTCGCGACTTCCCAGTCATAAGTCAGAAGAGTCGGTTTACTGAGCCTTATGATTTCCAGAATACTTTCTGGACAGGAGGGTTCGGCTGGGATCCAGGTACGAGTTCGAGGTCTGCTAGGAATGTGTTCCTCTCCTAGCAGACCAAATTTCTCCTAACCACCTATGGCCTTGGTGAATAGATCAAGAGATATCTGGTTGGAACACGCGATGAGCTTGACATGGCCTTGGCGCCAGCCAGCGTTGCTCGAAAGCTTCAGCTTGACCAACTGCCACCGTTCAGGTGTAATGAAACAGTCGGTATCGTTCCTATCGATCACCGCGATTACCAATGCGTCGTTTAGGACTTCATTGAAAGACCTCAGAGATGTGCTGTTGGATGGCCCAGGGGTTTTGGGCCTCTTGTCACGGTTTCCTCCAACGATCTCTGGCGCTTGGATGAGTCTTCTGAGGTTTTGGGAGCAGTGGAAGCAGTGGGTAATCCATCTCTTAGGATGTTTTTGGCCCACTCAATCTTGCTCTTTATGTCCGCACTTCTCTCAACCTCCGGATTAGATCCGAAGGTTTTGATAATGCGTGAAGCATTTCGGCATCTTAGGTAGAGCGCCTTAGATGGAGCTTGCCAATGCGGCTGAGCTCCAGATTCCTTCTTAGGGGGAGGAGTTTTGGTAGCAGCAACAAGTCCGTGGCCTGCTAGGGGTGGAGGAAGTGAAAGGACCATAGATTGCCATAGTCTTAACACTCTCTGAATCTTTATTTTTAGGCTTGTTGCGTTTGCCTTTAGAGGATGGCGCACCATGGCCTGCCACAGTTTTTCCTCCTCTCCGCAATGCAGGAGCCTTACCGTTCTACCGCCCGGCATTGAAGGAGTACCGGCCACGGTTTTTGTTTTTTTGGTATTTTCCATAAATGGTCCCACGAGTAGCGGAGAAAGGGGTGTCCATCTGTACAGAGATCCGCTGTATACAGATAAGGCTAGCTAATCCGGAGGTCGCCAGGTATCCGGATACTCCGTTAGCGACTGAGCTATTTTTGGAGATACTGGGCCCTCAGCCTGGTTGATCTTCAGCACAGGTCGTATGACACCTTGATCCAGCCCAGGGGAAGAAGGGAGTGCTTTGAAAGTTGGGGAGGGAGGAGGGGAGCATCTTTTGGTTTCAGGACTCGTCTGGAGAATTTCTTCTCGATATTCATTGACTCTACTCAGCCTCTACAACTCGACAAGTTCGATGCTCGCGGTAGAAGACACTTGCTGCGTAGCTCTGCAATCTCTTGGTTCCACCAGTATACTGGTGGCTGGAGGTTTGTTGACGTTTTCTGTACCATAGATGCACCGCAAGCCCTAGATACTGTTTTAGTAACCTCCGCAGCCATCGTGTTTGCTGCCCCTGGGTTTATTGTGGATTCTCCAAAAATCAGGAAAAAGGTGTTTTGTTTTCCACCCCATTCGTTGTGCCTTCTTTGGAAGGCGCTTCTGGGTTGCTCTCCTTGCTTGCACTTCAAATAGGATGGCCTGGTGGTTACTGTACGTGTAGTCCTTATTGACTTTCCATCTCGATCCTCTCACTAGGGAACTTGTTACAAAAATTACATCAACTCTGGAGCCTACGCCGTTTCTGGTGAATTCGTGCTAGTTGCATTAAGTATCTGTATTAAGCAGTACTACGTCAAGTGACGATCCCGTATGCTGCCCCAATCAGTGGCCTATGCGTTGAAGCCACCAGCTATGATTGATGGAGTACGACCTCTAGCATCATCCACGAGTCTATCTAGCATTTTCTGAAATTCTTCCACGTTCCATTTGGAGATGCGTAACAACTGTCGATATATACCCCATTGACTTTCGCTCGGACGAACCCTATTCCAGGTGTCATCATTCTTTCTTCAAATGCATAGTCTCCGCAGGTCCAAATGGCAGCTCTATTTGAGGCGTCCGCTGCCATCGAGGTTCCTATACTGCTCGCTTACTACGGCCACATCAATCAATTCTCCAACAGCTTGTGTCATAAAGTCCTATGCCGCTTCGCAGTGATTTAGGTTAAGTTGCAGCACTTTCATATTCTTCTGGTGGCCTTTTCAGCTTTTGGTATGCAGGGCATACTGAACTTCCTGCCACATGTTTGGTATTTCTAACTCTTCTTTGTTCACAAAGGACGTATCATGGGTCATTGTTGCAGTTCTTGGACACATGACCTTTCTGCCCGCACTTGACGCAATTTTCTCTTCTGTCCACAGTACTTTTACACACCTTTGCAAGATGCCCAAAGGTAAGGGCATTGAAAGTTGGACGATTTAGAAGTCAACACTCGTCGTGTTATTGCTAATATACGGCTACAGTTGCTCGATAAAGTTGTCGAAAATTAGACTTCACGATTGCGCTTCATTCGAGCTAGCCGTAGCGTGCATATGCCCGATATCATATTTAAACACTAATGGTATAAAATTATCTATTAAAAATAGGAATCTGTTAAATGGGGAGATTGACAGGTAAGGTACCTGTCGGACGAGATCATAAAAAGGACGATAGACAGTAATATGCTCGTAATTTTGTATCAGCATACTTCCAATGAAGACGTCTTCCGCTGCCCAACTATTGACGCATTGAACCGACAGAAAAGTAGACTGCTGTACAGACTCAAAACCTTGTACAGGCAGTTTGCTGACAGACATAACCCGCAGGTCATGGGACTGAAGTCGTCGATCACGAACCTCCAAATGTTAATAAAAGAGAATTACGGGCCCACTGAAAGTTTGTATTGGAACAACAAAATTCGGTCTGTAAGCACCAGCAAATCGAATATGTTCCCGCAAATAAATAAAATATTTCGGAGGAAAGATCAAAGATTAAAACGACCCCTCGTGTCTTAAAATCACCCGAACGACGGACAACGAACCCATACTTTTAGCAGCAGGCATAGATCCAAATGAGGCCGTTGATGATGACAACTTCTTCGTGATCGAGGATCCGCAGGAGGAGGTAGAGGCTGTAGGAGCGACTTTTCAGGAAGTGTATAAAGCGAATCACATCATTGGCCCAAACTCTACCTGGAAAATCCAGTCCTTGTGCACAATTCGAAGTGAAATAGTGAACTGGCTATTCGAGAGCTTAAGTTTCACCCGGTTCAGTGATGAGAATATGACAAATAATGCCATCGCCAATGTGAGAGAACAACCCCCGTTCATTTTGAAAAAAGGGCTCCAAACGATCTTCGACACAATCAGAAGTAAGAAATCCGTGGGAACCGATGGAATACCGAACGTTGTGCTTCGAAATCTCGCACTAGAAGCGGTGGACATTTATGCCCATTAGCGCATTGGGAAACTGCAGTGGCACATCCCATCACTAAAAGGGATAACAACTCTTTCAATCCGGCGAATATCCGGTCGATCAGTCTTCTTCCAAGCATCAGTAAGGTTTTCGAGAAAGTGATGCATAGAGTCCTGACCTAACTAAGTGGGTTTCAAGGCGAGGCATGACGTCATTCATGCTGTGTCTAAACATTGAAAACGGTCTGTAACAAGCTGCGGCAAATTCGTCGATCCTATTCAACATTTACGCAAGTGCTCTGCAAGGTTCACTTCACCATGCGTACTAGTGTAGACGATTTAGCCGCGTACAAATCAAGTCCAACGATTGAGGTCATTAATATATTTTTGCAACGTGACTACGATAAAATTTAACGATACTCCGATGACTGGAAGTTGAAGATCAACTTTTAGAAGTCGGAAACCATTCTGTTTAAGACGCCTTTGTCTGGGGACTCTAGGCACATCAAAAAGATTTGGCGAAAGTTTTCGATAGTGGGACAGCATGCTTGTCGAAATGTAGTCAGATCATAAAATCCTATCCTTTTACAATAGGGAGAGCCTAATAAAAGTGGACAATCTCGTCATTAAGTTGACGCGAGAGCAATGACCTCGTTAATCAACCTGATCTCCGGGGCTTACTACTCCAATTATACGAGTATGTATCACGGTAGTGTGCGCTTTGTGGGCTTTATTTCCCCAGAAGCTGTCCTTTACCTATTGCAGATATGAAGGTCGGACAACACGGCAGTGCAGAGCGTCTTCGGTTCAGTAGGACGGTAGGAAGTCATGACATGAGGGATATTTCTATGCAGCAGCAACAATTTTGGTGGCTTGTTGAAGGGGAGGGAGCAAAGTTGATCAGTTTTTCTAGGCGCTGCCGATTTACATAGTTTTGTCGTACAGAATGGTGATGAGCCAAAAGTTCCTGTACCCGCTACTATTGCTGTTCTCGGTGTTACTGTTGCTGCTGTCCCAACTATTAGTCATGCGTCAACATGCCGCATATGCGTCACAAGAAAAATTGAAAAAATTGAAAAAAAGCATTATGGCAACATACCAGCCGAGAGCTGAAGGTGATCCTTAAGAGTCAGAGAACGAATTATTTTGAGGATAAACTCGAAGCCATGGATTACACAGTCGACTCTGGATACTCTCTGTGGAAAGCTACTAGGTCCTTGAAGAAACAACCGCAGCGACTTATGCCAATCAGGACCACTGCTGGTGAGTTTTGTAAAACTGACGAACTGCATGCTAAAACGTTTGCAGCACACATAGAGGGTAGATTCCAAAATTTCAACATGGCCGGTAAAGAGTAGGTTTTGCTGATTGAGAAAGAACTTGATGTGCCGCTGCAGATGGACTGGCCGATAACATCAAAAAGAGTAGAAGAGGTAATTGAGGTAGTCAAGATTCTGCCAAAGAAAAAAACTCCGGGGCATGATAGAATATGCCACGCCACCCTGAAAGCTCCTAAACGAACGATTGATTGTATTGATATTTAATGCTATAATCAGAGTGCAGTACTATCCGTCTAGCTGGAAACTGGCGAGGATCCACATGATTCATAAGATGATCCATAGGATGATCCATAGGCATCCATAGCCTATTGGATTTCGGGAAGGGCATTGCGCCATTGAACAAGTCCACATCCTCAAGGCGTACGACGATAAGGAGTACTGCAACGGCGTATTTCTTCATGTCCAACAGGCATTTGACCGGGTCTGGCACACGCGTCTCTTAGTTAAAATCAAAAGAAATCTACCCGCCCCCTTCTATCTGATTTTCTGTTCATATCTAAACAAGCACCAGTTTCAAGTAAAAGTAAGAGCTTCCATCTCTCATTCTATACAATAAAAGCTGCTGTGCCACAAGGAGCATACTTGGACCATTCTTTTACTACCTATTTACGGCTCCTAGAGAAGCCATCACGACCATCCCTAGAAAAAAGGCACTACTCGCCATGTGAGAATAGGGCAACTGAGGGTGTACAGAGGTATCTCAACCTGCTTGAGAACTGGGCTCGCAGGTGAAACATTAAGCTGAATCCCCACAAATGCAAGAACGTCTGCTACACCATACGCAAGGGGGCAGGTGCCTCCAGCCCGGATCAATAATACGTTGCTGCAGCTAGGTCAAGAAGCCAAATATCTGGGTGTCATCCTGGACAAGCAACTGACCTTCAAATCGCATATTATGGCAACACTTTCAAATTGCAGGTTCAGGCTTGCACGACTTAACTGAATGCTATGCCGCGATTCAAAACTACCGCTGCGGTGTAAAAGGAGGGTATACGAGGCCATCATTGTACCGACTTGGAGCTACGGAATCCAGATTTGGGGAATGGCTGCAATGTCAAACCGAAAACGGATCCAGACGCTTCAGAACAGAGTCTTAAGGATCATAACTGATTGCGAGATTCAACTCTTCATCGTGATTTAAATTTGGTGCCCGTGGAGCTCCAATCGTTTATAAGCCTTGATTGCCCACTATCAAGGTATGGCTGGTAGAGAACGTTATACGAGTAAAGTTGGGCGAATTGAAGGTATGATCCGAAATAGTTGGAATAGTCAGCAAAAGAATTGGATCGAAGACTGCCCATAATTTGTTTTTTTTTTTTGTTACGTAGAGAGCGAAGTCTACGATTATAGCACGGGGGGCTCGTCGAAGGGGTTTTATTGCACGAAAAGGGGGACATAGACATAGTCATGGGTGGCCGTGGTGTAGTGGTACCAGCAATCGCTTCTCACTTAGAGGGGTCCAGATTCGAATCCAGCCCATGGCAAGTCAGTTTTTCATTTGTGTAATTGGAACTCAGACAGAAAAATTCTGCGTGTGAAGGCATAACACTGACACGTAGATTTGGCTGTTGTAGAGTTTCAACCACAGAAAAAAATACTGTGAATTATACCTCGAATCACTTCTGAGTGAAGAAAAAAACTCTCCGTCCTATTCGGACTCCCATCCCCTGGAGAGCGAATATCGAAACCAAACACACCTGAGTTTCAAACCACTACAAAACAATTTTCCTTTCTCGTCCTTCTACCTTTCCGCCCGCACCCGGGCAACAGTAAAAGGGTATCTAACCCCTTAGGCGCGCGTAAATTATAAAAAAAAAAAAAAAAATAGAGAGAAATAGAATTGAATAATTCTCTGTAGAAAAATAGAGAGAGCATCATTACGCGACATGTTGGCGAAATTAAAAGAACTCTTACTGGAATATGCGTTAATTTTGCGGAAGTTCGCTTTATGAAAGTCGTAAGAGGAGGCAGCTGCAGATGGTATGCTGGAAAGGAAAGTGGTGGAAAAGAGAAGAGAGAAGTGGTGGTCTATAGTGAAAAGGGATAGAGAAGTAATTGCCTACCCATATAGTTGGAGACCCCACTAACTTGGCATAAGCTAGAGTCTGCAAGCTTATCCAAGAAGAGGCATTCTTTACTCGAGTTAGGGTTTGCGATAAAAAAAAGTTCCATTTGATTGAGTCCATCGTAGTTGAGGTAGTTTGAAATCGCCGAATACGAGTGAATCAGATAAGTTAATTATTTTATCAATTGCATCGATAGCAAGTTGGTAGCATTCGATAGTTTGCGCCGGTAGGATGTAAAAACACATAACGTACACGGGCTTGCAGGGGAGTGTTAGCTTTATTGAAACGTAGTCAAGCTTAGAAGAAGTAGAAACGTTCATCTCGAAGAACGTGGAAACTAGGGGGGAATAATTCCTGATTCTTTATATTGGAAATGAAATTAGTTTCGCTCAGAGTGTAGACTTCAAATGGGAGAGCGTGAGATAGCACGGGTTTTAGATCGCAGTCCTCTTACGTTTTGATAGTAGAAGGTAACAGAAAGGTTATTTCGAGAAAGTGTGGGAGTGGATGATTGGAACACTGGCACGTTAGGGACGAAAAAATTTGTCGTTGTCAGCTCTGTTCCGTTGAAGATGCGAGATCCTTTTTGAGTGCACATAGTTACCGAAAGCAGCAAGGTCGTCTGAGACTTTTTGGGGAGACATATTGAAAATCTCGTGGAACTTGATGTGTAAGTTCCTCAGGTTTGTGAGGTGAGTAGGAAGACTTTCCTGAGTAGATACAGTAGATACAGATGCAGATACGCCAGAAGGAGTCGTATATTCTCGTACGTCTTTTTTTCTCTAAGCCTAGAAAGTGCATAACGCCATTCTGCTGTGTCAAAAGTTGGTTGGGTTACTTTAACTGCGGGAGGCAGACAAAAATGGTGCCAGAGGTCGAAGATGTTGAGGGCGAACTAGCGGTAATTGAAGGTGCATTAGACACTTTTTCAGATGAGGGATTTATAATATGGGATCTAATGAAATGGGATATTTAGCTCCGGTTTTGAGATCGAAATTTGGAAAATAATTAGGGAAAGGCGTGTACGAGGATGTTATGGGTTGAATGCTGGGAGTTTGAGTGTAGGGGTTAAGTCGAAAGAGACACGTTGACGTTGGGGTTTGGTTTGGTGAGAGACTTAAAATTAGGGAACAAATTAGTTTTAAAGCTCCAATTTTAGCTGGGCTAGTTGTGGGAAGAGGAAGTGGGTCTTGGCTAATTGGATTTATTTGCTAACTTATTAGCTGGTTTAGGTATGATGCTCCTTTCGGATGTAGGTACATGACTTTGTGAGAATAATGGGTACTGGTGGCGCACGCAAGTGGAAGGGAACTACAGCCAACTTACCGTGTGAAACTGGAGGCAGGTAGCTATAGATCCAACTTGTTAGTTGAGGCCCAGGTCCACAACGGGTTGTAGTGCCACCTCAAGTAAGTAAGAATTCGTAAGAAAGTGCATGCAAACGGCATGCTTACTTGTCAATTGAACGTCATTTGCAACTATCCATCCTAATTTTCTGCTTTGAAGTGTAGGCCTACGAACATTAGCTTCTTTCTTCTAAGAGGAATTAAAAATCCTGAGTCTAGCAACATACCGCAAGGTGCTCCATAAGCTGATATCAAATGCACAACTGCTGTTGACAAATAGATCTGTCGCAGTTTTGACCTGGAACCCACTGCTGCATTGAGATACTGACTATCACCTCATTGTCTTACATAGCTGCTGTGGTTTTTTTTGATTACCTGCTCATGTTGGACGGATGGTTTAAGTTCCTTATTCCGAGGCAATAGTGAGTTATGCTTGCAATTTAATGCTCGAAAACCCTTTGATTCGCACGTTTGTTCGAAAAATTACCGCCTGTAAGAGATAGAAATGATTGACAACTATAAACTCTATGACTACCTGAACTGTACATTGGGCAGCTGTGCTTATTTAAATTTGTTGCGTCAACAGTGGCTGTATTTTTCTTGTTTCGTCTTTGATAGCGAAAGGATAAGAAACCCCGTTTCCAAAATGTTTATTAACTCCAATGTTGGGCAACTTATTGTGTCATCCAGTCTCATCCGAGTTTTGCAGTACTGTGTACTACGATGGCGTCCCAGCTTCTGGTTGTAAAACCAACATTTTTGAATGGTTTGCATGGATTCCTTGATTGTGTCGTGAATTTTTTAATAGCTGAAACGGTGCCTGCAGCAGAAAGCAATCCCAGCTATCGGTTCAACAGTGTCTTCCACAATTGTCGTCAGTGGGCTGTAGATGATGGATTATATGTCATGTGAAATCGGTTGGTCGTGGTTAAGTTGTTTCAAAAGATCATAAAATTGGCGCCTGTTAACATAACTTCCATTAAATTTTAGAAGCTCTACCTTTGGAAGATTAAGTGCTGCAATATCTGGTGCAGGGATTTTAGAGGATGAACTGTACGAGGGTATGCTGCGTAAGGTAAACTCTAACCTTTCCGTTTTCGATTTTAATCGCAGCACTCTCTCCCTCAAATTCGATCTCCTTCACCATTCCAAGCTTTAAGCCCTAGTGATAAGTCCTAGATATATTCTCTTAGTCAGTTCTTTTTTGGCAAACGCCGTGTTCACACGTGTTCACACGTGTTTCTCTTAAGAATTTTTTTTCAATTGGTGAAAGTTTAAAGAGTATATACCAACTTTTCGTTTGACTACATAATAGTTGATTTTCCTTTTTTCCCTTTCTTACTCTGCGGGGTAAGTCATCTATTAATTTTCAAAAAAAAAAAAAAAAAAAAAAAAAAAACACAACTGCAGCACTTAATCATGGACGGGGGGGCAGCCCCCCATCGCCAGAACTGGTTTAAGGGTCTACAGCCAGATGTGGACTTAAACCAGAGAAATAGTACCCCAAATAAACGCAAAAATAATCGCACTAGACATGACGAAGAATATCCGGAATTACCTGTAATTAATACAGACAATAATATCCCGCGCTACATAGTAGTAACAGGAATGGAAAAAACTGGAGAACAAATTCGGCCTCTTTCATCATATAATCCCATCCAAATTAATCGTGGTTTGGAACATATATCGAAAGATATCTTAGAAGTAAAAGCAATGAGGTCAGGAGACTTACTTCTTAAAGTCATGAATATCAGTACAGCCGACAAATTCCTAAAAGCAAAACGTATTGACCAATTCCAGTGGAGGTATCAAACCACATAAGTCTTAATTCCACTCAAGGCAGAATCTTCTCAAAGCATATCGTCGAATTAACTGAAGAAGAATTATTGACAGAGCTAAACAATAACAAAGTTATTGGCGTCAAAAAAACGCTGAGAAAAAAAGAAAACGATGTTTTAGTTCCCACAGGTGCGGCCATATTAACATTCGACTTGATTCGTAGGCCAAATGAGGTCAAAATTGGATGGGTGAACTGCAAGGTGGAAGAATACATACAAAATTCTATGCGCTGTGTAACATGCCAAAAACTTGGTCACACTAAAAACCATTGTCACAACACCTCTCTCTGCAAAAACTGCTGTCTCCCTCCACCTCATGATGAATGTAAACGTATATACTGCATTAATTGCAACGAAGAGAGTCACACTTCATACGACCCTGCCTGTCCTGCTTTCCTTCGATACAAATCGATCAACAAAATCAAAGCCGATCGTCGTTGTACTGTTCGCGATGCCTGGGCTATATACAACAATAATCCCTCTCTTCACCAACTACCGGCTCCACAGAAGCGCCGTGGAGGCAACCCAACAATGGCAGAGATTATAAAATCTCGATTGGAGAAAACACGACAACAAGAACAACAAAACCGCTCAGAGAACACCCCTGTATCCGAACTCCCCACAGCCGAACGCAACTCTCTACAAAATAATCTCTTAAATCCTAAAAAATCAATTCAACCAAATAGTATCAAAGAGGGAAACAGTATCACTATTACAAAGGAACTCTTAACTCCGAAACACCCAAAGCATCAAAATATCGGATCCTACCAAACAAATAAAACACCCATTAACACCACCTCAGCATCAAGCTCCAACATTAATGAAAAGAATATTACTGTCATTAAGTATCGAAATGGATATAATCCCTCAGTCTTCCGCATCCTATATAAATCAACTCACCAATCTTTCAAATAAATTAAATAATCTCCAGCAACTACATGGAAAACCACCTAATAAACTCCCAAATGCACTTCTTTTAAACGAACACCAAGAACCACAATAATGCCTCGATTGACTTTAGATTTACTAATACTCCAATGGAATATTCAAGGATTTTCCAGTAATAAACATGCTCTCGAGTGCTTAATAGCTAAATACAAACCAGATATTATTGCGTTACAAGAAACTCATATCAATGAAAAAAAACAAAGAATGTTTTAAAGTAAAAAATTACAAAACATATCCTTTTAACAAAGCTTATGAATACGCAAAAGCTGGTATAGGCATGCTTGTTAAAAATAACATACCAATTAACTACCATATAACCTCTGATACGAATCTACTACATCAAACCATTGAAATTCCTGGGCGAAATCCAAAAAAAATTACAAATATATATAGAGAACATGACGTACAAATTTCGCTAGATTTGTTGAATAGCATTGAATACTGTCAATGACAATTTCCATCACATAATTATGGGTGACATTAATGCCCACAATACTTTATGGGGTTCAAACACTACAAATAATGCAGGAACTATGTTTGAAATCTTTGCGAATGATCGTGGTCTCATAACTTTGAATGATGGATGTCCGACTTTGTTCAGCACTAGAAACACTTTTTCTGCAATCGATGTCACTTTCGCATCCCAACATCTTGCTCCTTTCCTGCGTTGGGAAGTACTGTCTGATGCTATAAGTAGGGATCATTTCCCGATCATTTTACGCACCCCAAAACAAAGATTGGGACCTAAGTTTTCTCCCCGATTCAAAGAAGAACTTGCAAACTGGAAATTGTTCCAGGAGGTAACAAAAAATCTTAATTTACAAATAGCTTCAACTTGCAACATTAACCAAGAAACATCAAAAATCAAAAAAATCATTAGAACCGCTGCAGCAACAGCTATGCCTGTGACGCAGCCGAAATCTTTAAAGACCAATCCTATCTGGTTTACAAGAGCTATAGCAATTTTAGTTAAGGAAAAGAATAAGGCTTGGAAGAAAGCCCGCAGGTACCCGACCACCGAAAACTGCGTTGCATATAGAAAAATATTTGCCAAAGCTAGGCGTGAATCCATTATCTCAAAGAGATCCTCATGGGAAACCTTTATCAACACTATGAACCCATCACTTGATATGAAAACATTATGGGGACGGATTAGAGCCATTCGCTACCCAAGCACAGAGAGAAAATTTCCCTACATGCTAATAGATGAAAAACTACAAATAGATCCAGTAAGTATAGCAAACATATTCGCAGAGAAATGGAAACAATACAGTGCAGATAGTACGTATCAAGAGAGTATGATTGAAAATAAACTAAACTTCAGTCTACAAAATCTTCAACCACCTTCTAACCAAAGCTCGTGTGAACTTCTAACGGAAAATATTTCCAAAACTGAACTAGAAATAACTCTGAAGATGGTCAAAGGAAGCAGCCCAGGCGAGGACAAAATCACGTATACAATGGTAAAACTGAGTGATGATAGCCTTAAAGACAGAATTTGCTCGCTTTATAATGGTATTCTATTGACTGAAACTTTTCCACACGAATGGAAAAGAGCAAAACTTAAGCCGATTCCGAAAACCTCAAGAAATCAACATGATTTTAATAAATATCGCCCAATTTCTCTTCTTCCCGTTCTCTCCAAAATTTTCGAAAAAATTATTGCGAGACGAATAAGTTGGCTGATGGAAGGAAAGGCTAGCACAGTACAGCACGGTTTCAGACCCAATAGAGTAGTATCCACACTCCTGCACCTTTTAGAGCATACACTGGCGGAGAATTTGTCGAGAAAAAAACAAAGTGTAGTAATGTCATCTGACTTAGAAAAAGCCTTTGACAGAGTTATGATGGTACCTGTTATTAAGCAACTATATCAATGGGTGTCCCAAAAACATTACTAAAGGTAATAATGTCATTTATGAACAGCAGAACTTTTAGAGTTAATGTCGACGGGTACAACTCCTCCATTGTGAGATTGGACAATGGTACGCCACAAGGATCTCCTCTTTCTGTTATCTTATATAACGCATACATTGACTCGCTTATTGTTAAACTCTCCCAACCGATTAAAAAACTCGATTTCATTGGAGTATACGCGGACAACGTTTATGTTGTTTCATCTGGAGATCCTACAGAAGTGAACGATTCTTTAGAAGAAGCAAATTTGACTATGTTTAACTGGGCTCAAGAAGTGGGTGCTGTTATTCCTTCATCTAAAGTTGAAGCGCTACATCTCTGCAGAAAAATAAAATGCACCTGTAACCCTCTTGTTTTACGCGATTCATCAATCCCCCTTAAAAAAGAAATGAAGATTCTCGGAGTTACTTTCAGCAGAAATTTGAAATGGGACATACACATCAACAATATGGTTAATCAGCTAAAACGACAAAACAACGCACTAAAAATGATTTGTTCAAAGCGAAAAGGGCCACATATACGAGAAACTTCCCTCCAAATTGCGAAATCTCTAGTCGAGGGTACGTTGCAACATGGTATAACCATTTATATGTGGACAACAAAAAAAAATATACATAAAATTGATACAGCCATCAACGATTGTTTTAGAACAGCATCTGGAGCTTTAAGAGCTACAAATATAGAAGCCCTTAGAGTGGAAATAGCCTACACATCATTTGAACACTTGGGAAAAAGAAGGGCAGTCAACCATATCAGTAAAGCATTAGTGAATTCGACACATCCGCTGTTTGAAACGATTGAAAAAACAATTTGTTCAAAACAAAAGATACGAAAAAATTCTGTATCAGCGCTTAGTAAGATAATCTCCTTAATACCACTTCAAAGCTCATTTGCATTAGACATACCTATAACAGCAGATACTCCACCTTCTTGGAAAAGGAATTCACTCCCAATAAACACCAATCTCGCAAATTTCAAAAAAAACTAATACTTCAAATGATCTGTATAGAATGCTTCATGAAGAAATGATCTCAACCATAGGAGCGGATAGAATCTTTTACACTGACGGTTCGTACAAAGAAAATCTCATATGCAGTTATTCAATTACAACCAAACGCACAGTCATCTATCGTTAGTCAAGCACTTCTACCTGATTCTGCCGACAATTACATTGCAGAATTTATAAATGTATATCCTATGCTCAACAATTTTCTGATCGATCCTTGATTTTAACAGATAATCTTGGTATTCTCATGGGCCTTAAGAGTGAGACAAATAAATGCCTTTCGCTGGAGATAATTCGAAGTTGCTTGTACACAAAAAAATAACATTACGCTAGCATGGATACCTGGACACTGCGGGATCAAAGGAAATGATGCTGCAGACTTAGCTGCAAAAGCTGTTATTAACTATCCGCTAATTGTGGAGTACCCCAAATTTTACCAACTCCTGCGCAAAACATTCCTTCATCACCAAAAGAAAGAACTCATAGAAACCTGGCAGAACTCTAAGACATTTCTACGAAAACATCAATCTTCCTACGACCGTATCCCGTACAATCAATCTCTTAGTAGAAAAGACAGCATAAAAATATTGCGAATCAGAGTAGGAAAAGCTCTTTTCAATACCAAACATTTCTACAATCGTGGACTGCCGGAGGAGTGCGCGAATTGCCGAACGGTTCTCTCCATTTGGCATATTTTTGTTAAATGTCCCATATCTCGCCAAACTAATGAATCATCAGACAACATTCCCCAGAAACTAGCCGAAATCCTAAATCCAGCAGATGTAAGGACTACACAACGAATAAGAATGGCCATAATCGCTCATCAGAAATTAAATGAAATATGATTTTGCCCTAATTTGAATTATTAAAATTTGTTTTCTTTAAATATTTAGCATGTGTCATAAATAAAGAACTTTTTTCTTTTCTTTTTTAGTATGTAAAACTTTAAATATTAGACGGCATCATTAGGCCTGGCTGCCCTGATGCCTTAAAAAAAATAGTTTGTAAATTAATTTTGTAAATTATTTAAATAAATAAATAAATAAATATTCCCTTAGTTGATAAACCTTAATTTTTATTACTTTTTAGGTCCTGGTTTTTAAGCTCGTACTAAGCCAAAAATTAGACAAACTTCTTTCCAAATATTAGGACACAGAAAGGCATGCTACGCCTGTCGATCCTATTAGCCCCAAAAAGCATGGCTCCGAAGAGTTCTTCAAGGAAAATAGAAAATTTTCGACCCATGGACTATTCGTGGTTAGTCTTCCATTGAAAAATGGTCCAAGTTGCTTAGGTGAGTGCTGACATTTTGTTGTTTAATCAATAAATTAAGTTTAAATATTTTCACCGTTGTGAAAGTGGAGTTATTGGAGTTTGCGGAAACACATCTTTTTTACTTACGTGCGCCACTTTAGCTGTGGTCATCCTCTAGTCTTCCGGATTAAATTTGAAAACTTTCTGGGCCGGTACTGTGTAGTCCATTTATTTAAGAAAGCCCAGCCATCTCAGACGTTTGATGCGCAGACGCCTAACAATAAAGCCCGTACGGTTTGCGGTTGACTATCCTTTTTCACGAAAGCTTGATTGACGGCTCACTATGTTCGTCCAATCACAATAATATCATTCGCGTTCGCAAGTACGAGTAGTTGTGCGAACTTAGAAAAAGATCGTGCCTCCTTTAAAGAGTGAGTTTTGCACGGCTCTTTCAGGGGCGATGTTAAAAAAGACACATGAAAGCGCGTCACCTTGTCTAAAACCTCGACCTTGACGGAGAAGCTGGAATTATCTATAGTCATCCTCCTGGATGTGGCTGGCGAGCTAGGTATGTCAAAACTAGGCAATGCGTTGTATAATTCACCCCTATGTACGCTGTCATATTATGCTGTTTTGAAGTTGACAAATACATGGTGAGTTTCGATTTGAAAGTGTGAATATTGGATCAATGGATAACTCTAGTGGCCTGAAAATGCACAGATGCGTACATAATACTGCGATGTTATTGGAGATGTTTAGGAGACTATAGTTGCCGTATCCAAAGGGTAGCCTTTCCTATTTCTTATGCTTCCTATTTGGCTGCATGTACCTGCCTACATACATCTTTGTGATGACGCTTTGAAGTCAATCACATCAGACGTAGCTTCTCTGGTGGCTCGTTCACAATATTCCAATTAGTGCTAAACGGCTTGCGAATGATGGGGATATTGAGATACCCTGACTGCAACTAGGTAATGATCCGAGTCGATGTTGGTTCCTCAGGAACCATCACAATGTGATCAATCTAGTTTGCGGTTGACTGATCAGGGGTCAAGTCTCCTTATAGATGTTTAGATGTGGAAACCGCGTGCTGGCTATTAAGCGGCTACGCACCATTGCAAGTTCTAAAAACTTGGATGTTGGTTTGCACACTGTGTCTTCCGATGACCCACGGATTTCTTGTCCAGTCTTGCGTTAAGATCTCCTAGCACAAGTTTGATAGTTGGGGCATTGAGCATACTTTCACTCTAGCACGTCATTTAATTTTTTGATGCATTCTGCTCTATAAGGATGTGAACCCAAATCAGCCTTATATTTCCGAATTTTAACTTTACGCAGATTGTTGTCAGATGTTTGCTAACATGCTCAAAGCTCTGTACTCCAGGGTCCCAATACAAATATACAGCTTTTGATCTAGTCTCCGAATGTAGGATATGGGTACCAAGTAGATCCCACCATTGATCCGTATAAGGGAAGAAGATGAAGAAGAAGCGCGCTCCTGAGAAGTTATGAAACCGGAAATATGCGTAATCACTTTCATTGGGGACTGAATCTAAAGAATATGGCAATTATACGCCCCATTCCTGAAATTTTACCATGGTGACTACACACTTTTTCATCCGTGCATTGTCTCTTGGGAGGAGCACTTTTTTCTTGCTGACGTCTTTCCTTCAAATTGTCGTTAAAGCGGTCCAATAATTTGGCGTAATATTCGCCGCTAATTATTTTTCCCTTTCTGGCAGTAATCGATGTGGATTATGGCGCGTAAATCCTAAAAAAAACTCCATGCCCTTGTTGACCAACAGATACACTCTGGTCTTCTTTGGCGTCGACTGCTTCGGTAAAACCCACTTCTTCGACTGCTGCTTGGTTTTCGGTGTAGGTGGTGAATTCATGTTTCGGTCACGGTTACGAAACTCCCGTAGTTTGCTTTCAATGGCTGTCACACACAAAACAAATGACGTATCATGCCCAAAATATGACAGTAGGCTATTGACTGATAGCAGTTGACGGGAGCAGTTTTAATTTATAAGTCACAAAGCGCCAAGTTCACACGGACTAGTTGATCCACCTCCGTATTGCCGGTGCTCTGGTCGAATTGTATCTGTAACGAGCACCTTTGTCAGAAAATAGGACAGATATTACTAATACGTCAGAAAGCGTCATTGGATTTGGTGTACGCTACACACCCAGGTTATGCAGTATAATCGAAGATCCAAGGAAAATACTGTGGCACTGCATCGCCAGAGCCAGGTTGAGGCCGCGCTTATGCGTAGTAGTGGCCCTAAGGCGGTCAAGGGTACACAGAACTTAAACACAGGATATACTCGTATATCTTTGGACATATTGAGACCACCATTTTCAATATGTGCTCACTACCGAAAAGGTATTGAACGATTTCGATACGTTGTATCTTCGGGGATTGACTTCTCCCGAACCGCATTGTCGCCGTATTCGTACCGGTGTTAACTCACCGTGTTATTTATTCTAATCACTTTCATTGCCATAAACTTGTCAAGCCTTTTATGCAAACGATATTTGCCTCGCATTACGCAATATCGTGCCTTGACATAAGCCATACGTCACTTAGTCATCGCGACTCATTTTCGTGTTTGCAACACGTCTTTTATCTGGCCGAATCTATCTGACATTAGCCATGCAGCTCACGTATCCATTTACAGTCGATTTCATGGCGTGTTAATCAGCGTTTTACTTTTATTCAAATTAGTTTTATTAAATATAGCAATCCAATTACCCATGCCGCTCCTATATACAATACAAAATGGAGGGGGGCTACGTCATGACAGAATGGAGAAACGTTTCTAGATCCACTGATTGGCAGGCTATCCTTCGGAAAAGGTAGCAAATAAGCGAAACCGAACGAAACCGACTTATTGTTGATATGTGTATCATAGTTCGTTGCGATGATGACTAATTAAATAATCAAATAAGCGCCCCCATTGACAAATGACAGAAAACAAAGGAATACCGTTGTGTGTCATCGTCTTGCTAATACGAGTTCACGTTCGCACATCTACGCAACTAAATTGGGTGACATGACATTTCCACCGCATGTCGCACCGCCACCAATTGTCAATTTGACGTGCGTGTCATACGAACGATTTGTCGTTGTAGAGACATTTCAATCAGTGTCGGAATTTTATGGCCAGTAGAAGCCTCAAATATGCAAACGGCGCGGCGTCCATGTCATGAACGTTATTTAGAAGGACAGAGGATGAGAAGAATAAAATAGAAAAAAAGAAAACACCGTACGACTATGTGTATTCATACGTACGAGTATGAGTACTCGTACAAGTGCGGCAATAAAAATGAAAAATGAATTTTTGGAGCTATAGGAGTGCTTCTACTGTCACAGTGGTGACTGACCTTACGTCGTCGTTGTGCGGAATGCTGAATGCACTCCACGTATGGAATTCCCTTCCGGCGACGTTGACGGCAGTTGTCACTTTACCTCACCTCAAAACAATTCACACTGGTACGGTCGTCCTAAAGGGAAACCAATAAAAACAGTGTTAGACTGACCTAAATTTGCTTCTGAAAGTTTTGTCAAAACCGAGTTAATTGCTTCCGATGACGGGGGAAGTGCAGTATAAGAGTTGACAGTTGGGATGGAGAATGGGGAATAGGAGGATGACACTGGGAAAATGCATACAAATACGAGGAAAGTGAATCGAAAACGTGTTACCCTTTGTTGCGGTAGGGAGCAGGAGTAGAGTCTCTTCGCTCTTTTCAGTTTTTTTTTTTAAAGTTTTGATGGCATTTTCTAATTTGGAACGATGACACTGTGGAGTTTGGTTAGAGTAGGTTAGAATGAAGGGGAAAACCGTTGTTGCTCGTAGTCGTATACCCGTTGATTTGGACCTTAAATATTCAAACACATGGAGATTACTCACTTCCTGTGGGTTCCATAGAGGTGTAGTAAAAATTAATGGTTGCCACTGACATCAGGATGGGTTTTTGGGAATTGTAGCCGTATGTGGATGTTGGTTACATGTGGCAAGGTCATATAAGGTGGGAACTGAGATACTGAAATGCCGTATTGAAATATATCCTAAGACATGTGTAAGTTTGCTGTCTATTACAAAACCAATAAATATAAGACGACATGGTGCAGAGGACGTTCGAGCAAGTTAGGTTTGGTTAGGCTGGTATAGACGTGAACTTAGCCTTGTTGTAAGTTCATTGTGAATACTATTGGAAGAGAATTGCCTACAATTTCCTTCGCCTTTCATCTCTACAGCTCCTGCAGAACTCAGTCGATGCGCGTGTCTTTCCATGACACAGAATCCAGTGTCTTCTGAGTTTGATCAACTCAATTGATCGTGTACGCAGGATCAAGTATGGGCCATATTAGTCTAAATGTCTCACATTTGTCTCGATGAGTCCACCTATGACTGTCATTAAAGAGCGCTTAAAAATGTGTCATCTGTTTGGCGTTTGATATTAACTTCTCGCTGTCAAGTTGACTACTATTTTCTCGTTTAGATCCGCGTCTGGCCGGTTCATTAGCGATGCAGTTCTCTGGGACATTTGTGCTGCTTAGCAATTTCGTTTAGTTAGGGGTCTGATCGACACTTGACTGTTTATAATACAATATTCGAGGTGGGTATTGGATTAAGCAGAGACGCGATGAATGATTAAGACCTCAGCTTCGAAGAAGGTGCAGTATATGGGTAGGCTGTAGGAATTACGTAAGCAAATGTCCTCAATAAGGTTACCCCCGTGCTGTGTACAAGCATGTTAAGGGTACTAGAAACTCTTTGAGCGCGTGCTAATTATAAAAAAAACGCTGTCCCAACGCCTTCGGTTGTCTTAGAGCCGAATAAGGATGAGGATTGAAATTGATTACTACGGAAGACTTCGAGTTGTCTGGATTCATTTCTTTCTGGGAATAGGTAACTGAAATCAACGTTGAAGTCACTTTAAAATAATTGAAAGTCGGCTGATTGGGGTAGGCGGCGATGCAGTGCGAGTAGACAGGTATGTCCTACATTTAGCTCTTCCCATTAGTGAGTGCCTCTCAACCTGAGGGTAGAATTAAATCCAATTGGCATGCAAGTCTATAGGTAGCAAATGCAGTAACATATGAAGAGCTGCCTTTGCAGAGGTTCTTTACATGCAAATAATGCTTATGCAGGCACTCCTCGAGAGCTTAAAGGGGAGTACCATTTAACTTGGGTCCGATGATGCAGGGTATCTTTATTTTTCTTGTGAAATGGAGCAGCTCCGTTTTGGGTGGATTTACGCTACGGCAGCTGTGTACGTATTCAAAAGTACGGCACTGGAGAATGTTAAAGAATCTCAGTGAGTGTTTGCCCGGAACATGTATAGAAATTTATGTGGTCTGCGTAAGCTGGAATACTGCATCCTATATACACTTTTTTTCTTGAAGAAAAGCGATTAAACGCTGCATGTATTGTATGACTCTGCTGATGAGAATAAAATGAATCAAACTACAGCCAGAATTATTTATGTCCAGTTCTTGAAGAGAGTTGATGATTGAGGAGCTGTCACTGTTGTCGAAAGCTCCTTCGATCGCCACCTCGATCCTTCGGAGAGAGAGCTTTTTTTTTTTAAAATTAGCTCGCACTCAAAGGGTTAAGGTAACCAACCTTAAGATGTTTGCGCACAGCGCGGGTGAATCAAAGCTAGGGAAGAAAGAAAGAGAGGTATCGATATACGTTTGTTTTGAATGTTTGAAGGTTATACTGGCCAAGAAATAAAGAGCTCAGCAGGGCATTGCATAAGCGAGATGTACGGCATAGAAAAGAATCACAATATTTCAGTGTACGTCCGAAAGTGGCCTTGAGGGTAAACTGATGAACATTCATAGCGAGACTGGTGTTACAGTTAAAGGTTTGAAAGGGGGGAATGCTACTGGCAATTTCAATGGAGCACTGGTGGTGAAAATATCGATAAAGCATGGTGAAACAGGAGACATTTCGTCAGTGTTCGAGGTTGTCAACTAACCTATGAGTCTTATCGCCTGGTTTTGAATCCTATCTAGCAGATGCAGGGAGGTTTCGAGCACCTCGGCCACATGTGGGCATTGTAATCCAATTTTGAGACGGTGAATGCCTAGTATATTGAGACCAGATCAGAGGGGGAAAAGTATTCCTTACATTGCTTGGGGAAAGCTAGATATTTTGCTGCATTTTTGTTAACATCCAACGTAAGTTGTCATTGACACACACTCCGAGAATGGAAAGTTTTTCAGTTTCATGGACAATGGCTGGGTGTTTGAATTTCTCTTTAACAACAGCAGACAGGATTGTGTTTTGGAAGCATTAAATTCTGTCATCAGCAAAGGAACATATTGGATTAGAAGTAGCAGACAAGGGATCATTGATGAAAATTAAAAAGAGTGTCGGAGACAGAACGGGCACACCAGCATTTATCTTGTGAATATCAAAGTTGAAACCGTCCAAAACAACTTGAATTGAATGTTCCGAAAGGTACTTTCTAATCCATTGATCGTCGATCCCAAATGCACGCATTTTCGACAAAAGAGCCTGATGCCAAACTCTGTCAAATGCCTTCGAAATATCAAGTGCAACTATCTTGCTTTCGCCAGATTGATGTACGCTTTGGTTCCACTTTTCGGTGAGACATGCCATCAAATCACCAGTGGACCTGTTACTACGAAAACCGCACTGCCGGTCATTGAGAAGTTTTCTTGTGTCGATATATTTCATGCGCTGACGATTTATCAGTGTTTCCATGACCTTGAAAAGAAGGGACGTAAGTGCAATGGGTCTGTAGGAGGAGAGAGAAGATGATTCGCCTTTTTTAGGGACGGGCTGGACAAATGCTGTTTTCCATCTGCTCGGGAAGAGTCTAAAAAGTAGGATTGATGAAAAAGCTGTAGGCGGAGACAAAGCACAATCTGGGAGTGTTGAGCTGGCCGCAAAGTGTGCAGCAAGTAGATTGGCCTTGTCCAAAGAGCTGACAGCTGGAATGTCATTGTAAATGAGCGTTGGGATGGAGGATGAGGCGGAATTTCTAATGTTTTTGACGAACGACCAACAATTTTTACTGCCTTTGGGACATTGCAGTATTTTTTGCCTCAGTTTTTGGTCGTATAGGAATTTCACACGCTTAAGAAAGGCGTTGCAGTCATTTCTGGCTCGTTTGAACTTTTTTCGGTTTTCCTCTGTCGGGTTGGTCTTGAAGGCCCGAAAAAATATTTCTCTAACCCTGACGGCCTCTTTACAGCTCGAGTCGTACCATGTCTTTTCTTTTGGTTTGATACTTTTTATCCGATGAGGAATATAGGATCTCATTCCAAAGAGAATGGTGTCTGTAACCATATCAGCAGCAGCATCCACGTCGTTATCGATGAAGCATAACGACCAGTTAAAATTCCTAAAGAAGCTGTTAAGACCGCTCCAGTTGGCGTTCTCGTATTGCCATACGGATCTTTTAGGAATTTTTGCTCTAACTGTGTGGTCAATGTAGGAGAAATTAGCTGATATGACACAGTGGTCCGACGAGCCTAGAGGGGAGAGCACATCAACGGTGTACTTATCAGGGTGAGAAGTTAAAATAAGTCCAGGATGTTGGCGGTATGACTATCAACGCCTGGTATTCACGTGGGCTCATTTACAAGCTGGGTCAAGTTATTTTCCTCAGCGAAAATCTCAGCACACCGTCCTTCAGGTGTTGTCTGTCCAGAATGTCGAAGCCACCCAGGATTGTGTACATTGAAATCGCCCGTAATAACGTTTTCAATATGAGGATCCAGGGATACAATTCTTTGTATGGAGTCAGACAGCGCATCAAACTCGTTAAAAGTTGTATTGCTGCCCAGTTTGGGGCTTCTGCAAATAAAGCAGTAGTTGATAATTAGCTTACGGAGATGGAATTTTAACCACATGAGTTTGGTGAAGTTTGGTAAGCTACATCACTGCCCACGTAAATGGCGAGATCGCGATGAGAGAAGAATAATGGCACTAGTTCGTAGCCAGGTAGCTTCAGATCAGAGTGATCTGAGAGGTGTGGATGGGGATCTACCTGTATTTCACTAAGTCCCAAAACAGCTGGTCTGTATTCACAGACGTATATGTACGTAGAAAAGCGGTTGCTCTTAAGCCCGCGTATATTGGCTACGTCTACCCTGAATTCCCTAGTCATAATCACATAGAAAACACAAATACCGACGATACGAAGCAAGGCTGCGAAGTGAAAATTCTGACGTTGGTTTACCGAATCAAATTGTTGTAGGCTTTATGCCCTTACAACAAAATGAAACAGTCCACCAACAAAAATTCACACTTGCAACCCTCTATCCATCGATTGTTACATGCACTCAGCCATTGTTTTTGCCGTACGATAGAGTTATACAGTAACTGCAGTGACTGTTTTTAAAGAGCAGTACTTGACCAAAGGCAGGAGTATGATTTCTGATAATTTTTTGTACTGAAATCACTGCACCACGCAACGAATGTTTTTTTGTTTTTTTGTTGGTTGCGTTTTACGAGTGCACTATCGCATGTGCACTAGTCGGTGGTTAGCTCAGTACTCCATGGGACGAATCAACTTTCGCACTTGTGTAGTAGCAAGAGTTCTTAAAGATCTTAACCCTTCTTCTGAAGCGGTATTCTTGCACGCTGGCAAAACCATTGCGTAAGCTTTTTCATCAATCCTACTCTTTGCAACTCTTCCCGAGCAGATGGAAAACAGGATTTGTCCAGCCCGTCCCTAAAAAGGTGAATCTTCTTAACTTCCCCTACAGACTCATTGCACTTACGTCTCTTCCTTCCAAGGTCATGGAAACGCTGATAAATCGTCAGCTAATGAAAGATCTCGCAACGCGGAAACATCTCAATGACCGGCAATATAGTTTTCGTAGCAACAGGTTCACTGGTGATTTGATGGCATGTCTCCCCGAAAAGTGGAACCAAAACGTACATCAATCTGGCGAAAGCAAGATAGTTGCACTTGATATTTCGAAGGCATTTGACAGAGTTTGATATAAGGCTGTTTTGTCGAAAATGCATGCTTTGGGATCGATTACTCTATTTTTCAATGAATTAGAAACCACCTACGGAACGTTCAGTGCAAGTTGTCTTGGATGGTTTCAAGTCTGATATTCACAAAATAAATGCTGGAGTGCCGTTCTATCTCCAACACTCTTTTTAATTTTCATCAATGATCCCTGGTCTGCTACTTCTAATCCAATATGTTCCTTTGCTGATGACAGTACTCTCTGCTTTTCATATTCTTTCCCGGACTCACGTCCCTGCTCTTCGGATGTAGAACGGGAACTGCAGCGTATGTTAGGCTCCTTAAATTCCGATATTAACAGCTTAACCAATTGGGGAACTATCAACAGAGTGGAATTTAATGCTGACTGCTCTCGTTAAAGCGCAATTTAAATACCCAGCCGTTGTCCATGAATGGCATTTGCATCGTGGAAACCGAAAAAAAACTTCACATTCTCGGTATGTGTGTCAATGACAACTTACGTTCGAATGACCACATATTCGATGTAGCCAAAAATTCTGCGAAATATTTAGGTTTTCTCAAACGATGTAAGAAATACTTTTTCCCTTCTGAGCTGGCCTCCATATATAAGGCATACATCCACCAAAAATTGGAGTACAATGCTCCTAAAACATCTCTGCACCTGCTAGATGGGATTCAAAACCGTGCGATAAAACTTATAGGCGATGCTAATATAACCCAGTCAATGGACACCCTCGAACATCAATGAAATGTCTCGTGTCTCACTTTGTTTTATCGCTATTGCCACCACCAGTGATCCACTGAAATCGCCAGTAGCATTCCGCCCCTTCAAACCTTTAACCGTAACACCCGACCCGCTAAGAATGCTCCTCAGTATACCCTCAAGCCCACTTTAGGACGTATTCTGAAATATCGTGATTCGTTCCTAAGCCGAACAACTCTCATGTGGAATGCCCTGTAGAGCGCTCTATTTGCGAGTCATTATAACATTCAGACATTTAAAACCAACGTACATCGGTGCCTATCTTTCTTCCCTCCCTAATTTTGTTAGGTTTGTTAGGTGTGTTAGCTATAGTTACATTGCTTCTTGGGGTAAAATCTACGTCTATTTCCGATCGTATTACTTAAGATGTCTTCTGCTGTTGATGATGCTGCATCACGGATTAGATTCCGTCTTATAGAGCCAGAAGTAATTCGTCGTCGAATCTATCTTGCATACATCAAAAATCTTAGTTGTTTACACATATTGTACATCCACTAAAGTCTCGAGTGACTTCCAAAAAGCCAGTTCAGGAAAGAAGGAGCCAGTTCATTTGTTAGGATATCAAGCATATTTAAAGAAGAGGACTTGCTAACATAAATTTGACCTTTCTTGGACTTAGACTCCACTCGTCATCCAAATTGAGGTCAGACTTTTACTAAGGAGAAAACACTGTGGATTTACGTCTACCTACTATAAACGTTACTTTCTTCTGACTCAAAGTAGTCGGACGCTTATTAGCGTCAATAGTTAGATAATGAGTTCAGACAACTTTGAAGTCATTTTGAAGCACAAATTCAACATGAATTACTGCGCCACCTGAGTGAGCGTTTAATATTAGGTACTCTCCCTTCGCATACAACACCTGTATATAGAAAGTAACTACCTACCCTAAGCTCCCATAAAATTTTCAAAACAAATCTTGGCATCTTCCCTTCACAACGAAAAATCGTGGCCCTTCAGACAAAACAGCAACTCCCTGGGCAAATACTAAATGGCGCATCCCCCTAATTACCAAAATTCCATCCCTGCAACCAGCGAAGAGAGCAAATTCACATTGCTCCTTCAGTCACAACAACGCAAAAACAAAACTAAAACCCCAACCACAGCCGAAATCAGAACTGAAATCAGGGCTAGAGCAAGAGAGCCAAAGCCAAAGCCAGGGGGCAACACGAGCAAATTTTGTTTCCAGCAATTTAAGCTCCTAAAGAGCGACCCACTTCTGGCTCGTAAATAAAATAAAACGCAGAAGCGAAATTAAATTAAACCGGACAATATAATTGGGCATCAAAAGCATGGAAACCATATCAGAGCATCAGAACCAACCAAAATGAAATATAGAAAGAAAGAACCAAAGAATCCAAAGATTCCATCCAGTGATTCCAAGCAGCTCCTCTTCAGCATCTCTCTGGAGCCCAATCTAAATCTGAATACGTTTTTATTCCATTTGAATAGATACTGAGAGTCGCCACAGTTCCAGCTATTTGGGCAATCAACGACCTTGCAATGAGAGACAGTTTTGTTGCTTCTTTTGTTCGTCCAAAGTTAGTGGGGGTTTAGTGGCAGAGCGCGGGTGACAGTAGAATTTGGAATTTTATTTTAGTTTTCCGGCTCTTGCACATCACTTCAGGCTTGTCTTCGACATCGGCACCGATTTCAGCTCCTCTAGTCACCTCTTGCTCCACCATCGAAAACCAAGAACACTCATCACTTTGGATTGTGAGGGATGGGGGACTAACGCAGGGACGAAGCAGCACAAGAGTGAAGTGCTCAGGCCACATTACTCTTAGAGGAGGGGAGTAAACATTTAAATTTCAAATGAAACGCTTGAGTGGACACTGCCTTGGATGTGGTGTCTGGTGATGGAGTCTTAGTCTCCATCGTTCCCCAAATCTCTAACCCTA
Organism: Volucella bombylans; assembly: GCA_949129095.1. Classification (NCBI taxonomy): domain Eukaryota; kingdom Metazoa; phylum Arthropoda; class Insecta; order Diptera; family Syrphidae; genus Volucella; species Volucella bombylans. The sequence goes on from OX422141.1 coordinate 112,698,585, forward strand.
GATGATAGGGAAGATGACATTTCGTTAAAAGTGTCAGTTCACCATGTGCGTCTATGTGTGTGTGTGTGTGTTTGTATGAAAGATAGGGAATGGTCAATCATAGTGTGGGCGATGACTCTTGATGTAATAGAGCACTGAAGTCAAACGGATGGTTTCCATGGCACCCAGGTACTTCGAGTGGCCGCCTCTATCCAGTGTCTGAGAAGCTGAAGATAAGGTTCCATCGCTTAAATTGAAGATGAGCTCAGTGCAGTTTCCTATGCGGATATTTATGAATTTCCTTGCATTATCCTATTTACACTGAGAGGGGTGAGGTCCAATGGAAAATTTGATTTCGCACAAATTGGATGCAGTAGAAACTTTAAGTGAGAAGGGAGACGACTTTCAACCACTGCAGCAGTCACTGAACCTGGATAATCAATATACGAGTGCAACCTTTGCTTGTTGCTGCAGAGTAGGGGTGTGGGTTCCATTCTTAAGAGTGGGAAAATGTGACAAAGGACACGACAGAATAAAGTCGCAGTTTGATTTCCCACTTTCAGTTCAGAAGATTGCAAATGATAGCGGTTTCGGAAATATTTACTTTTGTGGCTGACATTAGCTTTTTGATAAATGTCCTTTGAAAGACGTTAACGTGCTGGAATTTATGAGGACATGATCACCGTCCTGAAGTCGAGACTAAGGACTTTTGTAACTGAATTTGCAGAAAGAGAATCCGATAGCATTTTGGTGCTTAGAAACAGATTACAATTTTTAACTGGTCATCTGAAGTATTTCTTGACAGTGAATTGTGGTTTTGTTGATTTATCTTCTCCGGAAAGAGGAAACTCGAACGGCTTACGAGTACAACAAAAGGAAATGCTGTGTTTCTGCATGACTGACGGAATTGGTGCTGACTGACAACACATATTGAAGATCGGGAAGCTAGCGGATTTTATGAATACCCTATTCCGTTTCTTCTGAGTTTTAGGTATACATACGAGTGTAAGCCAACGCCTAACGACCATTTGCACCGAGTCTCATAAGTCTCATAAACACCCAAGTCTCGAAGGCGGAGAGGGATGGCCCTACTTAAAACTCCTTCTACGAGCTCGTCGAAAATAACTGCGAACAGTCCCCTAAATATGATGTGAAAACCGTTCTTGGCGGTTTTAATGTTAAGTGACATCGCTGGTAAAACGATGAGGAACTACAGTTTTCACGCCATTGCCTCTGAAAACTGATGCATGGTTGAAAATTTTGATATCCACAAAGGGACCTGGCCGACTTCTGATCAACAAACCGTCAACCACATTACGATCGAAGCACGACACTCGTCCAGTATTTTAGATGTAAGTATGTTCGAGCAGCTAACATCGAGTCGGACCATTACCTCATTTTAACCTAAATACCGATGCGGATATCCGTAAAAGCTCACAGCCAGACAGCAGTTGTAAAGAAGTTCGACGTCGAACGGCTGCAATCGCTCTAGACCAATAGGACCTCTTCCGATCGAATTTCCCTTAACCTTTCGAGGAGTCCGATGCCTCAAGCGTCGAGCTTAGAAAACTGCCAGAGAGCAATCAAACAGGCAGCTTCTGATGAAAATATTAGGTTTAAACCCGCTCCAACAAAGAAACCTCTGTGGTTCGATGACGAATACCGGCCTGCAAATCTAGAAAAACAACGTGTACACCCAAGAGGCCCTACAGAAAGAAACGAGAGGGGCCTGCGAGCTCTACGAGCAGAAAAGAAGGGAAGAAGATAAGCTCCTCAGAAAAAAAGGGAAAGAGCACGGGAAGTGCTCAATGGAGCCCTTGGAGGGGTGCAATTAGAAGAAGGAAGTTCGGAAGATTTACCAAAAAGTAAGAACCGACATGCCAAAGCTTTTTAGGACGGAACAGAAATCTGCAATGATGGAGAAGGAAGACCACATAGTAGAACCACACTCAGAGCTCAGAATCTAGAAAGATTATTTCTGCATACTGTTAAACGGTGATGATGAACAGCGTCCCATCGTCAGGCAGAATGACCCATTAAACGTGGACGATGATAGATAATATTTCCATCCACCCGACCAAGACAAAATCAGGATGACAATCTCCAAACTTGAGTCAAACAAAGCTGCTGGACCCGATGTCAGGTAATGTTGGAAGACGGTGCATAGATCAACTCATCTCTAAAACCTGGATCGTCGAATAGATCATTCGTTTATCCGATCCTGAAGAATGGAGATTCGGCCACTATCACAATAGGTCAAGTTTTCACATTGCGGCAGGTCTTTGGAAAAAAACCCAGATATTCCAGGTCGATACACACCATCTCTTCATTGATTTCCAAGCCGTACATGACAGCATCTGTAGAGACGGACTATACAGACCCACATTTACATAAGTAGTTTTGGCATTTGGCGGGAATTATCTTTCAACTGCCTTCAAGGTCAAGGTCGGCAACGACTTAACCGATACCTTTAATGAGGTTTTAGACAAGGTGACGGGCTCTCGTGTGACTTTTTTAACATCATACTTGAAAGAATTGTGCGAAACTCAAAAGTCAGCACCATAGATACTATCTTTCAAAAGTCTGTTCAGTTACTCGCATAGGCAGAGCATGACGAAAACGACGGGACTAGAAAATATACTTGGTCTCTTGCCCCTAGATCTACACATGCAACGAAACTGCAACGAAAAGCGCTCTAAGAAAGGGTCAGCTTAATGGGTGGAAACCAAACACGAAAGGCCACGTCTTAGTCCTTGTAAACTGGGTTTATGCTCCGAAACGGACTATATAATACCCCACCATAACCTTGAAACACCATTCGCCTGTATTTTAACAAGCAGAGAAGCAACGAACAGGAAGACTCGATAACCATCTACACGGATGGATCAAAGATGGAAATAGGAACCGGCGTCACCGGAATCTTCTCCGATCAATTGAACTTATGATGCTCAGTGTTTTTCAGGCTGAGATGCTAGCTGTAGCAGAAGCAGCCAGACTGTGCTGCTCCGGAGGTAGATACGTTTCCGGTCTTTGAGGTAGTTCTTCAGCATTCAATCGCATTCAGTATATTATTTCATCTGGTTGAATTGAGGGCATTTCGCACATCCAGCGCTGCTAACAGTACGATCTTCTTGGAGTAGTGGTTGCTTTGGTGGATATTTTGGGCAGCCTTTACTACTTCTTTGATAGCTCCGACCATAGAGTGGCCCTTTATGAAGCCACACTGTCTCATGGACTGGTCACCCGATCTTTTTATTGCATCTGCCAGCCGTGGTTTCAGCATATTTTATAGGAATTTCCTTGCAGTATCCTGCATGTAAAGTGGTCTGTACGTAAATGGGCCGCGACTCCTTTGCATTTACTGATCAGTGCCAAGCTCTGCGTGTTCCAACTCCTAAAAAAAAACCCTTGCTGTTGTACATGATCAGCCAGAGCTGTGGACATGTTTGGGCAATTGCTTTCAGCACTTCCGTAGGTATTCCGTCCCGGGGCTATTCGCTTTTGCAAGGTTTTCACCGCTAGACTCAACTTTTTTCCGCTGAAAGCTGGAACCTCCTGTTACTGGGCCAGAGTCGTGTCGGAGGGCCTTGCGGAGCGAGTTTTGAAAAGCGTGTCTACTATGCGCTCCATGTTTTCTTCACTTAGGGCAGGGTTGGTTGCCCGAGCTCCTGATTTTTGCATGACGACTTTATAGCCTAGTCCCCAGGAACTGTTGAGATTGAATCTCTTCGTTCTAAACTCTTTACCCTGGTGATTGCCTTAGCTGTAATCAACTTCTACGAACCGCAGCTATTATCTCCGTCCACTAGTATACTGGGGCCCTGTTTCTGTTAGAGCTACTCACTTGGGTCATCGAAGCATATGAGTTGCATCACGGCTTCAGCTTTTGTTTCTGCAACAACCTCAAGTTGGAGTACAGCAACTTTTTCTTTTTCGATCACAGACGTGATGAGCACTTCGTTGAGACTACTAGCGTTCCACCTCGGAGCACGTATTGGATTCCAATTTGCAACTCGTTGGTCACCTCGTACATCGAAGATTATGTATTGATATTCACTGTCCGTATAGTCTTTAACGACTCTCCAAGTTTTTATTCTTCCGGAAGTCGATTCCGTCGCGAAGGTGACGTCTGGAATGGTTAATTCGAATCCAGGTCTCCTCAACGTGGGTGGGTCTCCTACGTTTACTATATTAAAGCTGCGTCTCGTAGTCGTATCGAGTATTCGTATCCCTCGTGGGTCTGTGGTTGACATCTCCTACTCCTGGGCTTTGATATTGAAGATTTTCCCGACTAGGATCTTCCAGTTTTTGCTGGAACTCGTCTATCCTTTCATTGTTCGTGTATTTTTCACTGATGATGACCACATTTGCACGCAGTTCACTTCTGATTTTAGTTAGGAGGTTGCTAGCCATTGTACTCCTGTGAAGATTTCCCGATCATTGGAAGCTGCTTTTCTTCACCTTTTGAAGTGCCTCTCTGAACACCTGACATTTACCTGAGCTTGGCACATGATCCAAGGCTGATGGTGGGGTTTTTATATCCGTACATAGGCAGCTCTTTGGATGATTTTGGCAGTCGCCTTTTGTTCGACCCCTTTGTCCACAGTTGAAGCACACCCCTTGTCTCTTCCTGTCCGCACCGCTACAGATTGCCTGCTGATGTCCATATCCAAAGCATATTTAAAATAGAGCCCTCCACCTTTCTTCGAATTCAACAATGAACCCATCCAGTTGTGATACGAGGGGTTTTCAGCATCTCATTGGCTGCTCGAGTATTAAAGTTGACTAATGCCATCTTCAGTGAGCTTCGGTTCTTTCCTGTGATCGCAACCTGAAGATCCAACAACGAATCGCTGGTCCTCTTTCTTATTACGCATTGAACTTCCTCCACTGTAGTTAGTTTGTCCATGGGCCCGTTTTGGTGCCTGGTGTCTGGCTAATGGCATATGCATCACACTCCTGTTTGACCTAGTTCAGTCTAGACCCTGGTCTCGAGGGAAGTGTTTGATTGAAGGCAGCTGACCATCAACCTATTCCCTACAATTTATTTTTATCCTTTGTCTTCGATCCGAGTTCGAGGAATACATCCTCAGATTTCGTTTGGCGTACTCTTTCAACAACAGTTTCTGTGTTGTCCGGGTTCGACTTGCTCCTGGTCTCCCTCAGGATATCGGCATACTTTTCTTTTCTTTTAGACTTTAGGATCGCTTCTGGTCGAGATCTCTGATGTGTCCTCTTGCTTTTTGTCTTCCCCTTTGCATTTAAGTTTCCCTCGGCCTGTTCTTTTTACATTGACATGGGTTGCCGTTGGTTGCTCGGTTTTTTTCTTAACAGCTTGGGCGTGGTACCTTTGCTGTTCGTTGTTGATTGCAGGAGTTTCCTTTTCGAGCCAGCCTTTCTGGCCTACTTTTTGTGGTTCGTCTTCCTTGTGGGTTCTCCTTGTATTTTAGTCCATTTCCTTCATTAGGTGGTTGGATGGCAGTCTCTTGCTTGGAGCTTGCATTGATTGAGACTGTTTCCTCACTTGGACTGCCACTCTCGAAGTGCACTTCGATCCACAAACTTAAGGTTCCCCTTCATTTGTCAAGCGATTCTTCGAGGAACGCAATACCATTTTAGATATCTGCGCTGATATTTTGTTTGTTTTATGCAAGCTCCCTTGATAGATTTGATAATATCTCCGCATTTTTGTATCTCCCGTTTGAGAATATCCTGTGGCTTATTTCCTTCTGCAACTGGAAGATAGGGAGGATATCCCGAGCTGCTAGCAGTTTCCATTGTGGCTATGCCGCTTTTACCGGGACTTACGATGCAGTCTTGAAACCTTCCTGAACTTCTCGTTTCAATTTTTTTTTCCGCAATACGTTCCATGGGAGCCAACTATTCCACTCCCAGGACTACGTTGATTAATTTCTTATTATTTTCATAGGATGACGATGTCCCGGGGCCTGCGTGTTCACCCCTGACAGACTCCGGGCTACTGGGGATCCCACTCTCTGCACCGTAGCAAAATTACTCCTCGTTGTCTCTTCCATGGTTTAGTTTTAGTTCAGTGTTCCTTCATATAGGTTCCTCCTCACACTTTTAACAAAAGTGAGTTCCGGGCGTAGCGGACTCTAGAACATTAGTTAGTGTGAAATTATGAAACCAAATGTCCCTGTGCCTGTGAGTGGTTTCAGTCAGAATCCGAGCTAGCAAAGCAATGTAGTTGGGTCTCCATCGATGATTCCAAAACCGGTCTAGAATGTGTCGTTGGTGTCTTAGTGGTGAACGACAACTTTAGAATTTACTTCGAGATATGGAAATTTATGCCTGTCCTCCAAGCGGAAACACCGATTCTATCAACCTTAACGCCTCTCTCTAGTTCCCATCTGATTCGACAATGTAAACTTGTTGGGCAAAGCTCAGAGGAGAGTTTCTCAGGAGTCGAATCTGCTTAAAGACTGCATGGGTCCTTGGTTAGAGATTTCATTGATAGTTGGTTTTTGGGTGAATTAACCGGAGATAGCAGGCCTGCTTCTGGCACCTGTAACATATGAGTGACTCTCCACTGCCCTCCCTCAGTAAGAAAGACTGCAGAGTGCGGAAGGAACATACAAGAAGTACAACGCCCTAGTTCCTTGTGCAATATGAGTGATCTATTCCAATAGAACAATACTAAAGTTTGGGAGGTGGACAATGAATGAGTGTTGGATCCCTAATTATCCTCACCAATATTCACTGAGATGGTAATCTGCAGGTATCTACGCTTCTAATCTATTTTATAATGGCAGCCAATATCCGTAGGTACCCCATTACAACCGAGACTTCCGCAAGACTGCATAGATCCGCTTTAATAACTTTCATCCAATCATGGACATATGTATTTTTCATGCTACGAGTAACTGAGATGTTACCTTTGGAAATAATTGATTTTTATTTTTCAAAGAAGGATCTCGTACACAAAAACAAACTCGAATAGTTATATACAGATACCAGTAAATGTATAGAGCGATCACCGCATTCAAAGTCATCTAATTTACCACCCTATCTCCACTGACACGGAAAATTTCAAGTGAAACCTTCACAGAGTTGTAAACACACTCCTTTCTCGTAATCAAAGCCCTCATCCCTTGGCCAAAGTAAATCAGGGGTGGGTGGCGGAAAGGCAATAACAACTGGATTTTGCTAAGTTAGTAAATGACAGTGTTAGCGGTTGGATGGCAGGAAGCAACGGCAACGGCAACGGCAACGGCAACGACAACGACGGACGGACCGGGGATGGTCTTGAAAGTAAAGTAATTGTTAACTTTGTTTGTTGGGTTTGGTCGTTCGAGTGGAAATATGGTTTACGCTCTAAACATTGAATTCATGACTATCAAACAACCATATTCGATTTTGAATGATTTGGCTATTCGCCACCCCTCTCGCTATTCGGAGAATTATCCATGGCTTCCAAGTGCTGCATTAAACTCATAGCAACCATCAAAGGGGGTGCTGGGTGGTTTGGAAAAAAATTCCAACCCCTGCTCGTCTAGCTTATTTTAATGGCAACAATTTTAATTTTGTAAAAAACGAAAAAAAAAACTTTCTTATCGATGTCGGTTTGGTTGGGTGGAGTGGCGAGACCATATGATTGTTGTTAGTCTGTCTGAAGCCCAAGTGGAATGCGCAGAATTACTGCATAAATCCACACGAGCGACGACAACGACAACGACGACGGGAAAAATATTTTCCACAACACTTAAGCGAACTTCGAAATGGGAGGGTGCCAGCCCCGAAGGGTGGGTTTTTTCCTTTTAATTGCGAAAAAGGAATAAAGGAAGCATGTCGCTTTGCCATCGCCACCACGGTAGCGAGGTTGTAACTGAAGCATTTTCATTTAGAACAATCGACCGACCGACCGACCGACATTGAACCGGCAGGCAAGTGAAACATAATGGAGGTCAAGTGGTTGTAGGTTTTATTGGGAGGAGGAGAGAATGAAATGATTTCCAAGGATCCTCTTCGTTTTATTTTGAATTTTTTTTTTTTTTTTTCGTTTAAAGTTCGAACAAAGGACAAGTTAGTGGCTAAAGCATTTGACCCTGAAAATTGGCCCCTTGCACACTTGTCTGACTTTGGAGAGTGGTCAATGGTCATCCTTTCATCCTTTACTTTGGCTCAACTTTACATCCCTGAATATTGCATTAAGGAAAGTTTTATCCTCGAATTTTCCTCTATTCGTGCATCCTCTTGGTACTTGATTCCATTCAAGTGCATGTCATTGAAAATTTGAAAACGAATTTCAGTTGCTGAATATCAGTTGAAGGTGGTGGTTTCCTGATTTGGTCATTAGAGTGTTCACGTTCGTAGAATGAAAAGTTGCTTCATCCAGGTTAAGTTCGGTTGCTTTCAAGTATCTGGAAGAGTTATTTACTGCCGCCTGCTATGTACGAGTATTGCTCACAGCCAAGTCTTTTCGTTTCAAAACTAATTTAAGGCACAGCAGTTCCATAAATGTATGCACAGCACACAGTAGTCGGAGTCATATCGAGGCAACGACAAAGGAATAACGAAGAAGTTACGAATATCATTAAACTGTCGCCAGTCATTTTGTAGTTGCTGTCGTAAGTTTGCCTTCCTGTGGATTTCCATAATTTATCGCCGTTTATTTTTGTGTTGTGGCATTATCAGTGACAAATCTCTTATCAACAGCTTGACTTGAAATTGTCTTACGAGTAGGTTGTGGCTTGGTGATGTTGTCGCTGATAGCATTTGCAAATATTTCCGTATGGTTGGGACATTGAACTGGAAAAGATATTACGACAACGTTTCATACGATGAAGAAACCAAGAAGTAAAATGTAGGAACTTGGGCCTGCTACTTAGATCTGCAAACGAAATCTGGCATTCCAATTGTACTCGCCCTAGTAAAAACCGTCCTAGCACTGGACACGATCGGATAAACTCCCTGCTAAACGAAAAAACGATTACGATGTTCGGATAACCAGTGGCTCTAGGCGGGTCATCGGAAAACATACCCTGCATCACATCACGTCCGACAATGGATTCAGGTGGTTGGAATTGGTTACGGAACGTTACCTCTAAGTAGCCACTGCATCTTCATTAACCGTCGACCAAATTGATCGCATTGCGATGGACGCCACACACCTGCAGCATTCTGGATGTCCGAACATTCCGAGGAAATGAAATGACTCGAATCATTACCTTGTTGCAGCCAGACTAGATTCTTCCCTAGACCTCAGGCCCTCTCAAAATTAATACACAGACCATATAACAACAATGGGAATGTTGCCAACAAGCCATCAAAGTATCTGCTTCTGATATGATTCGTTTCAAAGCGGTATGATACATGCAGCCAAACAAGGAGCATATAAAAGGACGAGAAGATCGTTGAGCTCGAAAGAAGAGCAGAAAAGAAGGGAAGAGTACAGGCTTATCGGAAAGTAAGAGAAGCGCGCGATCGAGAATTTGGAGAGATGTTACTGGAAGAATGACTTTCGGAAGTTTTAGCAGAGAATAATATCGGGGCTACAAAGCCAGAATGGAAGCCTGCAAAGGTGAATGAGAATATGAGAAGACTTCTTCTTCAGACTATATAACACCGATGATGTTCAAAATTTTGGTGGGGGCTAACGCCCCCATTTATTATGCTTAATACAAGCTGAAAAACTAAGACTTAAACTAATACTAGGGGTTAAAGCTAAGGATGGTGAAGGAGATCGAATTTGAGGGAAAGTGTGCTGCGATTAAAATCGAAAACGGAAAGGTTGGAGTTTACCTTACGCAGCATACGGGAGATTGGTTCGTTAGAGCCATATGTGGTGTGGTGGATAGGTAGATAAAAGAAACGGGTGGAACGTAGATTACGAGGGTTAGTGTTAAAGAAAATGGAGTTGCAAAGAGGCATGCAATCGACGGAGCCTGAGAGGAGTCGGTGAATGAACAAAATGTCTGCTGCGTCCCTTCGTTCTTCAAGGGTATTCAGGTTAATGAGTTTGAGACGGTCTCGATAGGGAGGTAAGATTAGAGGATCGTTCCAAGGTAGACCTCGAAGAGCAAATCGAAGAAAACGACGCTGGATCCTCTCAATACGAGATACATACATGAACTCGCTGAAAGGGACAACACGCTTGGCTAGCGTACACGAGAAGGGGGCGAACGTAAGTGATGTATAGTGATCTAGTCACGTACGGGTTGCAGAATTCTTTGGACCATCTTTTAACGAAGCCGAGTGATGAGTTTGCTTTAGAAATTATCTCATCAATATGCGAGCGGAAATTAAGCTGCCTGTCGCATAATATACCAAGGTCGCGGATAGATTCAACAAGGGGTATAGGTTGGCCGTCGAGATGGTAAATTCGTTGAGGAGACTTCTTGCACTTACGTGAGAAAGTAATCGATTGACATTTGGAGACATTGAGCTCTAAGCAGTTCTTGATGCACCAGGTGGAAAAACTATTTAGATCTATTTGAAGGAGGGTGGAGTCTTGTTGTGAGGAAATGGGTTTAAAAAATTTGATATCGTCAGCATAGGGAGAAAGTGTTGAGTGTTGAATGAGCCTTTGAAGGTCGTTAATAGTTAGAATGAAGAGGAGTGGACCTAGGTGACTACCTTGAGGAACACCTGAAGTGGCCAAGAAAGGGGCCGATATGACAGATCTGAAACGAACATTATAAAAACGATTATCCAGGTAAGAAGATATCCATTTAAGCAAAATGGGTTCAAAGCCCAGGACGGACAATTTGAACAGGATTAGTTTATGAGATATCTTGTCAAAAGCTTTACTGAAATCAGTTGTTATAATTGTTATAACGTCAACTTCTTTACCATTTTCTAAGGCTGAGAGAACAGAGGACACGAATTCTACGAGGTTAGTGGTAGTTGATCTACCCTTCAGAAAGCCGTGTTGATTGGGGGAAATAAAAGATTTACACTGGAAGCTTAAGGCTTCATGCAAAATACTTTCGAGGAGTTTGGGTATATGGGAAAGTTTAGCTGTAGGGCGGTAATTAGTGACTTCGCTCTTTAATCCCTTTTTGTGTATGGGTGTTATGAAAGAGGACTTCCATATCTGTGGAAATTCACCTTGAGAGAGCGATAATCGGAAGAGATTAGCAAGGGGGCGTGAAAGAGTTGAGGAACACTTTTTAAGAAATATGGATGGAAGGCCATCTGGGCCGGGTAAGTATTCATCATTAAGTTGTTGTAATTTGTTTTCTATTACTGTATGATCAAAGCTATGAGAAATAGTAAGGCCAATAGGGAAGGTAAGTAGGTATTTGAAATAAGAGGGATCCGGTACGAAGGAATTATCGGCAAAAGATTGCTTAAAAAAAGTAGCAAAAAAGTTAGCTATGGTATGCGGATCAGTTGATGATATATTTTCGTATGAGAGGGATGGAGGAAAACCGTCGGATTTTTTTTTGTAATTAACGAATTGATAGAAAGACTTAGGATCATTTATAAGCCTTGATTGCGCACTATCACGGTATCGCTGATAGAGAAACTTATAGAGCTGGGCGAATTGAAGGTATGACCCGAGATAGTTTGAATAGTCAACAAAAGAGTTGGACCGGAGGAAAACTGTCCATAATTTGTTTCTTTTGTTACGTAAAGAGCGAAGTTTACGATTACATCACGGGGGGCTCTTAGAAGAGGTCCTATTACGCAAAAAGGGGACATAGAGAGAAATAGAATTAAGTAATTCTCTGTAGAAAATAGAGAGAGCACTTTTTAGGGGCATATTGGCGAAATCAAAAGAACACTTACTAAGATATGCGTTAATTTTGCGGAAATTCGCTTTATGAAAGTCGTAAGAAGTGGTAGCTGCAGATGGGGTGGGGCGGAAAGGAGAGTGGTGGAAAAGAGAAAGAAGAAGTGGTGAGTGAAAGTTATCAATGGTCGATAGTGAAAGGGGACAGAGCGAGACAGAGGAGTTTATGGGGTCAGTGGTGAAAATGAGGTCTAATTGCCTTCCCATATAGTTGGAGACTCCACTAACTTGGCATAAGCTAGAGTCTGTGAGCTCATCCAAGAAGAGACATTCTTTACTCGAGATAGGGTAAGCGATAAAAAAAGATTTATCATCTGATTGAGTCCAGTGCAGCTGAGGTAGATTGAAATCGCCAAATACGATGATATCATCGAGAGGATCAGATAAGTTAATTATTTGATCAATTGCATCGATAGCGAGTTGGTAACATTCGATTGATTGGGCCGGTAGGATGTAAAAACACATAATGTACAGGGACCTGCAGGGGAGTGTTATCTTTATTGAAACGTAGTCAAGTTTAGAGGAAGTAGAAACAGCGATTGGTGAAGAGTTTAGGTCATTGCGGACGGCCAATAGGACACCTCGACACGGAGCATCATCATTTGGACGGGTAAGATCGTCGTCTCGTAAAACATTGAAACTAGGGGGGAATAATTCCTGATTCTTTATATCGGGAATTAGATTAGTTTCGGTCAGAGCGTAGACCTCAAATGGGAGAGCGTGAGATTGGCGCAAGACGGTACGGGTCTTAGATCGCAGTCCTCTTACGTTTTGATAGTAAAAGGTAAGAGGAAGGTTATTACGAGAGGGCGTAGGAGTGGATGGTCGAAACACTGGCAATGGTAGCACGTTAGGGACGAAAAAATTTGTCGTTGTCAGCTCTGCTTCGTTGGAGGTGTGAGATCCTTTTTGAGTGCACATAGTTACCGAAAGCAGCAAGGTCGTCTGAGACTTTTTGCGGAGACATATTAAAAATCTCGTGGAACTTGATGTATAAGTTCCTCAGACTTGTAAGGTCAGTAGGGAGACCTTCCTGCTGTATTGAGACCATGACGCTTGTTTTAGTTTTCCCCTCATAACAAACTGAGTCTGATTTGTCATGCAGATATGCTAGAAGGAGACGCATATTCTCGTACGTCTTTTTTTCTCTAAGCCTAGAAAGTGCATAACGACATTCTGTTGAGCCAAAAGTTTGTTGGGTTATTTTAACTGTGGGTGGCAGAAGGGGGTCAAAAATGGGGCAGGTGGACGAAGATTTTGAAGGCGATGCAGGGGTGATTGAAGGGGCATTAGACACATGTTCAGGTGAGGGATTTATAATATGGGACCTAACGAAATTGGGATATTTAGCTCCGGTTTTAAGGTCAAAATTAGGGAAAGAAGTGCTAGTGGAGGCACGTGCAGAGGGGTTAGGTATTTCAGAGGGGTTATTGTGAGCGGTTGGTGCTAATTTGAAATATACGCGTTGACGCGGTGGCTTGGGTGGAACGGAGGCTGCAGGCGCAATATAATTAGAGGACCGATGAAGTCGGATCGGGATGTGAGTGGGAGGGGCAAAATTGGGGAATATATTAGTTTTAAATCTCCAATTAGAGTCAGAATTGGAACGGGAGTTGGAAACGGTTTTCGGTACAAAGTCAGGTTTGCTACGGTTTGGGACGGATTTCGGTATTTTATTAGAGTCCGGTTTGGGATGGGAGTTGGACTCGGAATTAGGTAACTTAGATTTAAGCTTCTTTTTATCCTGTTTCTTGGTAGGTGTTTCGATCCATTTACAGATGCGCATCTTTCCAACGTTGAAATTAGTACCAGCAGGGTTTTTAAATAACCATTCGTATCTAGCAGGGAGGTCGAATTTAAAACTTCGATTACCTTTGTGGTGAGATGGCAAGAACATTTCACATTTGCTGATGATGATGCCGTATTTGTCTGCGAAGAATTTCGTGATCCAAGAAATATCAGCGTTTACGGGGGTGCCTTTGATGAAGAATGTACTCATATCGGTTTAAATTTTTTCCAGTCTACGCCTCCATTCGGAAGGTGTCCATGTAGTACCAAAATGTTTGATTAGCTTGCGTGGGGCGGCGACGGGAGGAGTTGACAGTGAAACAGTTTCGGTCTCCTAGATTGAAGTGACAGCGGGAGAAGTTGTAGATTTAATTAACCGTGGTGGACGAGGAGGTGGTGGTAAAACTGGGTCGACTACGGTTTCCAGTAATTCAGCCAAAATTGATGTATTGTAGTGGACATTCTGATGGTGTTGTGTGTGGAATGGTAAATCGTCAATTTTGCTGCTTACCGTTTCGATATGATTCTCAATATCGAAAATGGTTGATTGTGCGGCAGCTAGATCATCACCAACACCGTTGATTCTGTCAAAGATTACTTCGAGCATTGGATCAGGCTGCATTAGAGATGGATGGTTCTTTGAGGTAGATTGAAATTGAGTCTCAAGATCTTCACGCAGGTTATTTATCGATTCGCACAATTTAAGGTTAGAGATGTTTTGGGCGGAACAAACTGCTTTCAGATCATTGATCGCAGTTTTCATCTCGACCAGACTTGCAGATTGTTTGTCGATGTTGGTGAGCTTGGGCTTAATTATATCGGTTGAGGACAGAATCGAGTTGCCTAATTCATCAACATAACTGACACTACTTTCTAAGTTGGACGTTATCATTTTTGTGAGATTTTTTTGGAATGAGTCATTAGAGTCACTGAGGCACTTTATAGCAAGCAACACGTGCGAAAGCGAGATTATCTTGCACTCATCACAAAAGAATAGGAGGTTGTCAGAGAAGTCTTTGATGTATACACTATTCCTTTTATTTAATCCGACACAAATTGCATGGAATGATTTTCCACAGATGCCCTTACAAGTGACAAAGTCAGCATTGACATCAAAGATTGGACAGTTAGTGATTCCGCAAGACATGGCAAATTTATCAAATGTAAACAAAAAGGTAAACAAATAACTTTACGCTCTGTTATGCACTGCAAGTGAAATTCAGCAAAATCGGAAAATTGGTCAACACTTGGGGGGGTAATGCACTAAATATATGCGGAACCGATATCAGAAGCGGCAGTTATTGAGCGCGAAAGATTGAGGTCAGCCAAAAAAAACAAAACAAACCAAAAAGACAGTCAGCACTTGGGGTAATGTAATAATGTCGCGGAACTGATATCAGAAGTAGAGATATGGAAGGGGAAGAAATAAATAATATTTAAAAGTTTAATGCGGAGCAAAACCAAAACACGTCCGAACACGACGAGAATAGACGATGAAAACAAAATACGGCTGTCTGGTAGAATTAGATCTTGGAAAAGCAAAGTCTTCGACTTCAAAGGTGCATATGACAGCGTGCATAAGGACTAACTATACAACAGCATGTCTAGTTTTGACATCCTTGTCAAACTCGTCAGGCAGTGCTCGATTGAATAGGCTCTGCTCCAATGCTGTAATGAATTAACTAAGACCTTGGGTATTGAGAAAGGTTTTATACTAGGCGGTTTTATGAAGCTGAATATTGATGCAGAAATGGCCAAAATGGGGATGGCTATACACGACAGCAAAACAAAGTACATGTTGTCATCAGAAAAAGACGATGGCCACCGACATGTTAGCCTGAACGCCTCCATTGGTACTTGCATATGTATGACTTGGAAGTACCTAAGGACTTCGTCTACCATGCCTTCGCGTTTACTAGCAGCAACGGCATTAGCATATAAGTCAGTCGTAGATTTAGGTTAGGTTAGGTTAGTTTAAACAGGGGTTTGCCTGTTGTGTGATATGTCATCACTCCGATACCAAGCACCAAAACGGGCCCATCGCGGTCCCTGTGGAACTAATTGAATTTGCCTTCAAATGGCAAAAATCTAAACAATCGCCCTAATGAAACACGTCCTTTTTTTTGGTCGATGGCTTAGCCATCGTTTTTTCACTGGTCGATTGCTAGAGTACCACAAGGCTACATCTCGTTAATCACGGCAAAGAGAAGGTCGTCTTTCGCGTAATTTTGCTTACGGCATAACACGGATGAAGTATCACCCTTCAGCTTTTTTGCATCGTTCGGCTCTGCGACGTCATTGGATCTGCTTCTTTTGCTACTAAAACTTGCCTTCCTTCCAGAGACGATTGACCCCTTTTTGAATTTTGTCGCGTCTGATCGGCTACCCCTCCCGCCTTTGCAGCTGCATCGCCCTTGCTTGCCGCCTGTTGAGTAAGCGATTTGTTGACTAGGATGGCCTTCGCTCTCTCAAAGGCGGCTTTTCCCATTCGTCTACGCTGCTGGGATCACAGCCATCATATTATATTTTGCTACCTTACGCCTAGCGTTACGTAGCAAAACCCTTGCCCTTTGGTGTGCGTTCTTCGCACTCTTAGCAGCTGTGATGGCGGCGACAGCACAGCGGCTGAGGCATTTGTTTCCACTTTTACCACCATCGCTGTCTTGCTCTTATTTCTTTGCCTTTTGGTGGTTGCTTCGGCAGCGGATGTTCCAGCTTCTTTGGCTAGCCTTTGGACCGAGGTCCTACCCTGTGTATCACCGGTATGAATACCAGCTAGCTCACCGGTGAAGTCGTTCTCGTTATTGAGTGTTCTTTCGAATACCTCACTGTCGCTAGCCAGTACCTCCACTTCTTCCATTTCCCCTATTAGGAGGGAGATGGATGAAGTCAAGATTTCGTTTTCACTCACCTCTAGCTCTTTCTGGACGCGGATGGTCGGTCTTATGTTTTGTTTGTTTTTCCATTTTAAAATTTAATCTGGTTCCCACGAGTATGGCCGGAAATAAAAGGTCAGTCCAGGCAGCGCCGCCATACCTGGGCAAGTCTAAGTATAAAAGTCCCTCGTCAAGGTGCCTGAGAGAGATTGATCGTGCTTACACCACCACTGGAATCAGGTTTGGCAGTTTTTAGTTCGCCACCGTAATCAGTTGAATTCAAGATGGCGCTCTCGTCAAGGTGCCTGCCATGCGAAGGCAGACTTCCTATTGCTATTTCTTTGGGCTAATGAGGCAATTCAGTTACTGAGCCCTCTCTCTACAGATAACATTGCCTTTATACGAATACTAGACCATTATCATTCCGGTCTTGCTCTATAGCGCAGAGGCTTGGACCTTGTCAAAAACAGATGAGTATCAAGCGTCTACGGATACAATGTCTGAGCTGGCTGGGTTATGTTGAGCGAATGGACGCTGCAGCTCTAGCCCAAAGAGTCCTCGAATGTTATCCCGAGGTACGGCGCAACAGAGAACGAACGTATCTAAGGTGGCGCACGCAAATCGATGGTGATTTTAACCAACTTGGAGTGCGGCACTGAAGGCAGCTGGCGAGAGAAAGTTCAGTTGGTTGAGACTCAAGTTCACCCCGGACTGTAGAGCTAACTACATAAGAAAATAATTCTGATGCAGAATCCGCCATCAAAGGGTAGCCTTTTTTTTATTTTTTTTATAATTGGCGCGGGCACAAAGGATGTTTGCACATAGCGAGGGTGAAGGGAAGCTAGAAGGGGAAAAAGAGAGATACCAATGTGCGTTGGTTTTAAATGTTTGCAAGTTATGTTGACTAGGAAATAAAGGGCACGGCTGGGCATTCTATAAGCGAGCTGTACGGATTAGGAAAGAATCACGATAGTTAGAGTATGTCCGAAGGTGGGATTGAGGGTGTACTTATGAGCATTCACAGCGAGACGGACCTTACGGTTAAAAGTTTGAAGGGACGGAATGCTACTGGCAATTTCGGAGGAGCACTGGTGGTGAAAATAGCGATACAACAAGGTGAGACAGGAGACGTTACGCGGGTGTTCGAGGGTTTCTAATGACTCTGTCGTATTGGCATCACCTATGAGTTTTATCGCACTATTTTGGACCCTATCTGGCAGTTGCAAAAGAGGTCTTAGGGGCACCTGACCGGATGTGGGCATTATACTCCAATTTTGGGCGGACAAACGCCTTATATATTGAAGCCAGGTCAGAGGGGATGAAATATTTCTTACATCGCTTAAGGAAACCTAGACATTTCGTAGCATTTTTGGCGACATCAAATATGAGGCCATTCCAACGTAAGTTGTCATTGACACACATATCGAAAATGGAAAGTTTTTTTCGGTTTCAACGATGCAAGTGCCATTCATAGACAACGGCTGGGTGTTTAAATTTCGCTTTAACGACAGAAGACAGCATTGTGTTTTGGAACGATTAAAGCCTACTTTGTTAGTGAGTCAGGGAACGAATATGAAAAACAGAGAGTACTGTCATCAGCAAAGGAATATATTGGATTAGAAGTACAATAGCAGCCAAGAGATCATTTATGAAAAGTAAAAATAAGATCTGTAAGAACTCTTGCTACTACACAATTCAAGATTCGACGCACTTAAGTATAGGCGAAGACAAGGCACAGTCTGGGAGTGTTGAACTGGCCGCAAAGTGTGCAGCAAGCAGATTGGCTTTGTCTAAAGAGCTGACTGGAAGAGCTGGAATGTCATTCTGAATGAGCGTTGGGATGGAGGATGAGACAGAATTTCTGATGTTTTTGAAAAACGATCAAAAGCTTTTACTACCTTTGACACATTGTAGTATTTTTTGCCTCAGTTGTTGGTCGTACTGGAATTTCACACATTTTAGAAAGGCGTTGCAGTCATTCCTGCCTCGTTTGAATAGTTTTTGGTTTGGTCTTGAAGGACCGGAAAAATATTTCTCTAACCCTACGGCCTTTCTACAGTCGTACCATGCCTTTTCTTTTGGTTTGATACTCTTCATCCGATGAGGGATAAAGGATCTCATTCCAAAGAGAATGGTGTCTGTGACCATATCAACAGCAGCATCCACGTCGTTATCGAGGAAGCATAACGACCAGTTAAAATTCCTAAAGAAGCTGTTAAGACCGCTCCAGTTGGCTTTCTCGTATTGCCATACGGATCTTTTAGGAATTTTTTCTCTAACTGTGTGGTCGGTATACGAGAAATTAGCTGATATAACACAATAGTCCGACGAGCCTAGAGGGCATATCAACGGTGTACTTATCAGGGTGAGAAGTTAAAAACAAGTCCAGGGTGTTGGCGGTATGACTATCAACGTCTGGTATTCGCGTGGGCTCATTTACAAGCTGGGTCAAGCAGTAGTGGATAATTAGCTTTCAGAGATGAAATTTTAACCATATGAGGTTGAATTCCGTATCGGAACAGGGACTACATTGCGGTGGAGTTTGGTAAGCTACATCACTGCGCACGTAAATGGCGAGGCCGCGGTGAGAGAAGAATAATGGCACTAGTTCGTAGTCCGGTAGTTTCAGATCAGAGTTATCTGAGAAGTTTGGGTGGGGATCTTCCAGTGTTTCACTAAGTGCCAAAACAGCTGGTCTATATTTACAGAAGTGGACGTACGCAGAAAAGTGGTTGCTCTTAAGCCAGCGTATATTGGCTACGTCTACCCTGAATTCCCTAGTCATAATCACATAGAAAACACAAACACCGACGATACGAAGCAAGGTCGCGAAGTGAAAATTCTGACGTTGGTTTACCGAATCAAATTGTTGTAGGCGTTATGCCCTTACAACAAAATGAAACAGTGCACCAATAAAAATTCGCACTTGCAACCCTCTATCCATCGATTGTTACATGCACTCAGCCATTGTTTTTGCCGTACGATAGAGTTATACAGCAACTGCAGTGACTGGTTGTAAAGAGCAGCACCTGACCAGGGGCAGGAGATGAGGGATGCCCGCACTATGATTTCTGATAATTTTTTGTATTGAAATCACTGCACCACGCAACGAATGTTTTTTTGTTTTTTTGTTGGTTGCGTTTTAAGAGTGCACTATCGCATGTGCACTAGTCGGTGGTTAGCTCAGTACTCCATGGGACGAATCAACTTTCGCACTTGTGTAGTAGCAAGAGTTCTTAAAGATCTTAACCCTTCTTCTGAAGCGGTGTTCTTTCACGCTGGCAAAACTATTGCGTAAGCTTTTTCATTAATCCTACTCTTTGCGACTCTTCCCGAGCAGATGGAAAACAGGATTTGTCCAGCCCGTCCCTAAAAAGGTGAATCTTCTTAACTTCCCCTACAGACTCATTGCACTTACGTCTCTTCCTTCCAAGGTCATGGAAACGCTGATAAATCGTCAGCTTATGAAATATCTCGAAACGCGGAAACATCTCAATGACCGGCAATACGGTTTTCGTAGCAACAGGTTCACTGGTGATTTGATGGCATGTCTCCCCGAAAAATGGAACCAAAGGAGTGTACATCAATCTGGCGAAAGCAAGATAGTTGCTCTTGATATTTCGAAGGCATTTGACAGAGTTTGACATCAGGCTGTTTTGTCGAAAATGCGTGCTTTGGGATCGATTACTCTATTTTTCAATGAATTAGAAACCACCTACGGAACGTTCAGTGCAAGTTGTCTTGGATGGTTTCAAGTCTGATATTCACAAAATAAATGCTGGAGTGCCGTTCTATCTCCAACACTCTTTTTAATTTTCATCAATGATCCCTGGTCTGCTACTTCTAATCCAATATGTTCCTTTGCTGATGACAGTACTCTCTGCTTTTCATATTCTTTCCCGGACTCACGTTCCTGCTCTTCGGATGTAGAACGGGAACTGCAGCGTATGTTAGGCTCATTAAATTCCGATATTAACAGCTTAACCAATTGGGGAACTATCAACAGAGTGGAATTTAATGTTGACTGCTGTCGTTAAAGCGAAATTTAAACACCCAGCCGTTGTCCATGAATGGCACTTGCATCGTTGAAAACGAAAAAAACTTCACATTCTCGGTATGTGTGTCAATGACTACTTACGTTGGAATGACCACATATACGATGTCGTCAAAAATGCTGCGAAATGTCTAGTTTCCTCAAGCGATGTAAGAAATACTTCACAGCCTCTGATCTGGCCTCAATATATAAGGGGAATATCCGCCTGGAATTGGAGTAAAATGCCAACATCTGGTCGGGTGCGCCCAAAACATCTCTGCACCTGCTAGATAGGATTCAAAACAGTGCTATAAAACTTATAGGTGATACTAATGTCACTCAAACAATGGACACCCTCGGACACAGACGTAATGTTTCCTGTCTCACCATGTTGTATCGCTATTTTCACCACCAGTGCTTCGCCGAAATTGTCAGTAGCATTCCACCCCTTCTAACGTTTAACCGTAACACCCGTCTCGCTACGAATTCTCATCAGTATACCCTCAAGCCCACTTTCGGACGTACTCTGAAATATCGTGATTCGTTCCTAAGCCGAACAACTCGTTTATGGAGTGCCCTGCCGAGCTCTTTATTTCCTAGTCACTATAACTTGCAAACATTTAAAACCAACGCACATCGATATCTCTCTTTATTGTCGTAGGCAGCATCCGCAATCAGGGTACCCACCAGCATTTCTTTTATCCACAAAACTAGAGATAGTGTGCGAGTTACACATGCTGTTAAAGTTTCCGTTGTCGAAAACACCCCCAATGTCGATGATAATGCCCAACCCGTAGCCTTCCTTATCGATCGCAGATTCGATCAAGTATGCATGTTGCGTCTAAGATTTAACAGAGTTGCTGCACTTTTATTAAGCGCCTTGATGTGATAGGCATATGAGATACCTCATTTTGTGTTGCACATTGTTAGAGTAATAAACGTACCGTAGAGCATTTTGTCCGCATTTCTTATCTGCAATGTGCCTGAGAAATGCCTGCAGAGGTACCAAACCATGGTTCAAGACCAAGTCGTTACAAGTCAATTATTGTCACCTGACACATGTTGAGCCATTTGAAATCAAACAACTCATTCGTACTCTATCGTAGATGGTTCAATCAATCTAATCGTAGATTCCCCAAATTCGTTGTATCTCATCACCTATATTCGTATCTCATTACATACAGACTCGTACGTATGTCTCTTATTGGAACAACTTGTAGTTTCCGCACCCTAATCCCCTGATTGACATTGAAATTAGCATTTCCTATAAGCTGAAGCTATGACTTGTATCAAATCCAAGTCAATATCCTTGATTCGGATAATCCGTAAATTTACGGTTCACCTTATCTTCAGGTACATAATCCAGTTTAATTTACCATGACAAGGTCATAAAATAATGCTGACTCTACAATACCGTCGCTGACTTTGTGTTTTCGTATCTCTTTTATATGTATCATCCCCAATCGAGAGGATGTCATTGTCGTTGCTGTTGCTGTTGTTGTTGTTGTTGTTGTCGTCTCTTGTTTTTATTACAGTAATCGAACTACCAAACAACTCAGGCAGGATCAATTGCTTGTGCTAAAATATGCTCTCACCTAAATAGTGGTGGCCTTTTCTACCCCTCGCAGCTATCGTCTTTACTGTGATAAAATTCACAGTGTTGCCGCTGTGTGGAAGAGTACGTATATTTTTGTTTATGCACCCAAGGGTAGGTATTCATCATAACACAAACCACTTTATACCCCCTCATTTGAAGTCATCATCAACATTCTACATCATCAACAGTGACGACAATAACAACAACTACCATCATACTCGTATACATTGCTGGAGAACATGCGCACATTATCGTTGCGCTTTTCTGTGGGGGTGGAAAGCTTTTCGCATACACTGTACCCCGCCGCACCGGCCATGTACTCTCTTTCTAACCATTGTGCTAGTACACGTTCTGTAGATACATTCGCTTGTACGTGTATACTCCGTATTTGGGTGGGTAAGGCAAACTAACTTTTCACAGCAACAAAAAAAATAAAAATTTTTTTTTTTCAATTTCCATCCAACTCACGACACACGCAAAGTTCTCTCTCGTTAGTCTGCCGAGTGTCGCGATAAAGTGCGTTTCGATAAGACCTCAGCACTGGACGTAGTACTATTACTACTAGAGAGTGCAAATACTGTATCCGTACGTTCGGTATATTTAGAATTATTTTTCCTCAATTTTTAATAAACAAATTAGTGATGAGGTTCTTTGCTCCCTAATCAGAAATAATAGAAAAAATTTTCAAATCGTTATCAATGTTGTGACAGTTGTCACAGTTGGTTGCAGATACAACAACTAACAACCCCCTACAGTCACAGGCAAGCCTCAATCTCAAAAAAAGTGAATGCTCAAGTGCAATTAAAAGGTGAAAAAGTAAAAAAAAAAATTAAATAATCATCGCCACCCCCAATTTGAAAAGCCAATTTAGTCCAAAAACAAGGAACAAGCAATTCAATTCTGCATCTCGGATACATTTCGATCCTATTCGATTCGATTTGATACGATTTGAGTTCGAATTTGAATTCGAATTCGAATTGGCGTTTGTTTAAAATAATCGGAGCAATCGAATGATGGAAATTGTGGTCGCGAATCAATCTTAACACAGATACATAGGAGTACTTGGTATTCGAAGCATTGTTGCTGGCGCGTATAGTATAGAATTTCAATCGATTTAGGTGGTGGTGGTGTTGTTGTTGAATTATTGGGGGTGGTAGTTGTGCGGTGTGATTCGCTGCCGCCTCCAAGTATCCCATAAAGTGGGATAAATTGAATAACAAACAAAAAAAAAATCTTATATTTGCCATTCTCGTAATATACCTATTTTCTTCTGTTTTTCTCTTCTTTTTAAACGCTTCTTGTTCTTGTTCTTGTTGTTGACGAATAATCCTTGCCACCCATCTCCTTGTTTAGTGTGTAAAAGTGTATCTCCATTTGCATTTGTGTTTGTGTAAAGTGTATAATTGAATTCCTCTTTCGTCTCTTCTCTTTTGGAGGGAAATTAGAAAGAGGGGAAACATAACAAAAAAAAAAAGGAAAAGGATGAAAGAAAATAAAAATGAAAAAATAAAAGTGCAAACACTCCAGAAGGAGAGAAGGCTGCAAAAAGTACAACCGTTTACACGTAAATAGAAACATTTGGCGTTCTACTCATAATATAGCCAAATCAAGCAACCGATAACCAACAACCAACAACCAACAACCAACAGAAGCAGCAACAACCCCTCTCGACACGTCGTCGTTGTGGCATCGGTCGGAAGGGTGTGTGAGGTCGAGGTAATAGAGAGAAAGCATCCAACCCCTCGTCTGTATAGCCACCCTGTGCTTATTTCATGTGGATTACCAACACTTAGTGCTTTTTTTTTTTGTTTTAGTTTCGTCCTTTTTATTTTCAACACAAACCGGATGAGGAAATACGTACATGTCGACTACAGTTACTGCACACAGTGGAGTCCTGCAAACTGAGTGATGTAAGTGTGGATAAAGTTTATTTCTTTTTATATTTTCTTGTTGTTGTTGGCGCTGTGTGTGTGTTTTTTTTACTATACAGCTGGACTTGATAAGTGCGACAAATTAATTAATTAACATGAAAGTTAATTTGAAGAGTTTTTGGTCTCTGTTTTTGCAGTTAAAAGACAGCAGATATTTATTTCGCAATTTTTTTATTTTTTATTTTTTGTTCTATCTGTTTGTCTGTCTGGCTGACAGGACCAGGAGGACGAGTTGGGGTTGTTATTAATTTTAATTGAGTAAGGTATGCGTGTATGGTATTTTTGTTTCTTAAACTATTCTACTGCCTGACCGAGAGATGACTCTGTTGGTGGTTCCGGGTTCTGAGTGCCGTGTTTGGTCACAGGGTCTGGGGATAAATTAATTTTCGTCGTTATCATCAGTTTTTTTGGGTGGAAGGTGTCGGAGAGTTTAGATGCTTAGACAGGGATTCAGGTTGTTAATGATGATGAGGAATTTATGACTGATGATGTGGCACGACACGTAGTTGGAATTTTGTTTATGCTTTGCAGGAGAATCAGGTGAAGTGATTGTAGAAAGGGGATTACTATACATTAATTATCTTTTAGGCTAGGCAAAGTGGCGCCCTAATTTAGGTCGACGGTGTTGGGCGGACAGTATATAATTGCGGGCGGTACTCTCTCTCCACTTTTATGAGTATGATGCATGATGGTAGCCTCCCTGCTAATACATAGTTCTAATGGCGCAGTGTTGTAAGATTAGAGAAAGTACCGAGCGACATCAACCTGTCGAAGTAAATAGTGTTTGTTTTTTTTATTAATAACGTCAAGTATTGAACGAATTAAATTGGATGGCTCATGACATTATGTTTTGACCACGACTTCGTGGACGAAGAAAAACGTTCTGTCTTTCAAAGAACTCACTGAGAATATTGGCTTCATACACCACTAACTTTACACAGAAGTGACGAGTGACGTCAAATCGCACAATTCCGAAGGCAAAATCACTCCCCCTTCGAGTCTTCAGTAAGCCAATGAGTTCATGGGAAGTAAGGAATGTACATAGCACCATCCTGGAATCACATGTCGTCTGGATCGATGTTGCCTTTAGTTTTGAATCACAGGGTCGGTTTCGATATTCTCAAAAGAAGCATCTTGAAACGGACCCTTATTTTTGTTGAACTTCGTCCGCCAGCCATAGTTTCGTGCCTTTACGAGTAGTTCCTGCACCACATGGATCTTATATGGACGCAGACCGAGATTTACTGCGAAATTTTCCACATACTAAGGCCAAACTGTTGCGATCGACTCCGAATTGACAATTGTACATTACATTGATGTGTAGGGTACGGTAGAAAAGATAAGAGTGGCTGTTGGAAACACCAACCCACTTAGGCCTATTGACCCATTGTGATGCCACGTGGATCTATGATCCTTTTACTAGTGGAACCAGTTTGAGCTTACAATGAAGCGTAGGAGACTGTTAGCGTCTATATTGTAGAAGAAAGCTACAAGTGAAGTCGTCGTCTTTGGGAAAGAGCTGGACATATACAGAGTAGGTGGAGGATTGTCTCCTCTTCTTCCTCGTCCATACAGCTTTTACAGAAATCGTTTGTAAAAGCGCCAAGTCTTCTTGCGTGTTTGCCTATAAGGCAGTGTCCAGTGACGACACCTATGATGTCGCTGAGATGTTTAATATTTAAAAGGATCAGACACTTAGAGCGATTCGGATCCAGCTTTGGCCAGATCTGTTTGGTCGCTAGACATGTTTGTCCAACAGTCCACCTAAGGTTTGTTCTTTTATTGGCATTCAGCTTTAATACTAGTTTGCACGTAGCGATTGGTATACCTATGCTTCCCTTTTCCGGTAGAATAGGTAAAGTGGTTCCAATTTTGGCGAGTTCATCGGCCCTATAGTTACCTGGAATGTCTCTTTGGCCCGGTACCCAGCAAAGGTGCAGTTTGAACTGCTCTCCATAAGAGATGATTGGTATTCAAGGACGATTTTAGAATTTAATGAGACCGAGTCCAGGGACTTGATGGCGGCCTGACTATCCGAAAAGATGCGGATATCCTTTGCAGATATCACGTTTTTCTTCAGCCAGTGCAGATGTTCTTTAACCGTCAAAATTTCCGCCTGGAACATGCGACAGTGATTTGGAAGACCGAAGGGGAGGCTTAGATTTAGCTTATCTGAGAAAACCCCACCACCAACCACGCTGTCGGTTTTAGATCCATGTGTGTAGAAATGGATTGACTCGTCCCCCATGAAAGCATCATCCTCCCAGAAGGATCTAGAGGGGAAGATTACATAGAAGTCTTTCTTAAATCAAAATTCAGGTATGGTGTAATCGATGTTCTATGTGAGGATTCCTAATATCGAGGGGTATGACGTGAAACATAATGTCTAATACCGCAGAGGGAGTAAACCGTAAGGCTCCGCTTACGCATAGACATGCTGTTCTTTGAACTTTGTTTAGTTTGCTGCAGTTGACTGCATTTTCTAACCGTCCACCAGACGACAACCCCGTAAGTAAGTACCGGTCTTATGATCGAGATGTATAGCTAGTGGGTTATGCGAGGTTGAAGGCATAATTTATTCCCAATGGCTTTTTTGCAAGAGAATAAGGCTACTGTGCTCGTAGCTATCTTGACTCTTTCTTGAATGTATCTTGAATAGGTTACCAGTTTAGTTTTCTGTCAAGAATGAGACCCACATCGGAAAATACTAAACTGGTACCGTTTATTGAGACTGTTGATGTCCTTCGATTATGAAGATGTGCTCAAGAGGTCGTCATCGGTTTCCAGGTTGCTTATCAGTATCCAGCTCATCCTTTTTGTAGACCCTTAGGTGTATTGATTCGAATCCGAACCGAATCATGCATTTTGTCTGCGCTGCAGGGTTAAGAGATTCTTTTTTGATCACGATCAACGCGCATCTATAAGAACCCCTTAGTTCCTCCAGTTGCTGAGCCTGATGATTTACAGAATGCTTTCTGCGGACTGGAGTTCGTCTGGGATCCAGGTGCGAGTTTAAGGTCTGCTAGGTCTGTCTCCTAAACCACCTATGGCTTTAGTGAAAAGTTCAAGAGATCTCTGATTGGCACATGCGATAAGTTTGACGTGGCCTTGGCACCAGCCTATGTCGGTTGTGATGGGAGGTGGTCCGGGGTTTTCCCGCAAGATGGCCAAGAAGTTGCTTGAAAGTTTTAGCTTGACCAACTGGCACCACCGTTCAGGTGTTATTGATCCGTCGGCATCGTCCCTGTCGATTACCGCGATCATTATTGCGTTCTTTAGGATCTCGTTGATCTCAGAGATGTGCTGTTGGATGGCCCAGGGGTTTATGTCTTGTACGTTTTGGGCCTCTTGGGAACCGGCACGGTTTCCTCCAACGATCTCTGGCGCTTGGAAGAGTCTTTTGGTGTTTTGGGAGCAGTGGACGCAGTGGGTAATCCGTTTTTTAGGACGTTGTTTGCCCACTCAATCTTTCTCTTTATATCCGCACTTCTCTCAACCTCCGGAATGGATCCGAAGGTTTTGATGATGCGTAAAGCATTTCGGCGTCTTAGGTAGAGCACCTTAGATGGAGCTTACCGATGCGGCTGAGCTCAAGATTCCTCCTTCGGGGAGGAGTTTTTATAGCGGCGACAAGTCCGTGGCCTGCCACAAACTTGCTGCTGCTAGAAGAAGTGATAGCATCATGGCCTGCCACAGTCTTAACACTCCTTGAAGATTTATTTTTAGGCTCGTTGCTCGACAATGCAGGAGCCTTGCCGGTAGTCGGTGCAGTTACCGTATTAAAAGAGTATCGGCCTCGGGTTTTGTTTTACTTGAGATATTATCCATAATATGGTCCCACGAGTAGCGAAGAAAGGGTGGTCCATCTGTACAGAGATCCGCTGTATACAGATAAGGCTAGCTAATCTGAAGGTCGCCAGGTATCCGGATACTCTGTTCGCGACTGAGCTATTTTTGCAGATGCTGGGCCCTCATCCAGGTTAATCTTCGGCACGAGTCGTATAGCACCTTGATTCAGTCCAGGAGATAAAGGAGTAGTTGGGAAAGAGGGTGGGGGTGGAAGAACCTGATGTGTTCTCCTGGGAAAAACTGCTGCCGTTCGATGGTGGAACGTAGATATGCAGCTACTTCCTCTAAACACGTTACTTAAGACTGATTAAGAGGAAGACAACGAAATATAAGAAGCTAATTCCGATTTCGAAAAGTTGAAGCGAATCAGATATGTTGACACCTGCACTGAGCCGAAAGCAGAGAATCTCTGTCCCATGCTTGAAGTTCACTTCCCAGGTAACCAAATAAAAATTAGCTCACAACCAGTTTCTATTCGTATATCACCGAAGCTGAAAGTGAGCTGAGTAATATAGCACGCCGTACCTGGTAACTGACAACGGTTGGAATGATGGGTGAGGCGTTTAAATACGCTCTTACTTCGTTTGATAGCTTCAAGCCCCCTTGCACCGATGGGATATTAAGACAGTAATACTACAAAAAGTTGTAGTCTAGTTGCTGGCAGCTCTGAAAAGAATTTTCACTAAAAGCCCGGCACTGGTGAACAGTGGAAGAGTAGTCTTTATACCAGCAATCGGAATCGCATCTGTCCAAGATGCGGAATAGAATCCAAAGCGGAAGATCTTTCAAGACTGCTCGTCAAAATCTGGTGTGCAGAATTATGACGAGACGAACCGACAAGATGTAACTCATTTGTGTTGACGAGCTTGGGAGTAAGAGATATAATGGCAAACTCTATCTGGTCAGAAAGATGAGCGTTAGTCGCCTGAGATGGCTGGAATGTGTTCAAAGACCGTTCTAACTAATGAGGTTTAGTGGCTTGGGCTCAGATCTATTCCGGACTGTCGCATCATTTTAATAAGTACGCATGAGGATACCTTTGACTAAACCTGTCCCATCCGCTTTGACGGCAGAGAAGGAAAAGTACAAAAGTACACCATCGTCCATTTGGGGTTCTATCGAAAACGCAACTTTTAACGCAACGAATCACTGGTTGAGTGGGTTCAAACAATGCTATTGGACAGAACTGTGGTTGCGGATGCTGACTGTAGCCAATATGTAAACTGAATGGTGAACAAGAGCTGCCTGGAGGGTAGTGGTGAGCTTCGTATTTATTACATTTTTGCATGTTGTCTATTATCTGCTTAATGTTCTTAACAGTTCCAGTGCCTTTGCTCAGGCATATACAGCTAATGTACCTGTACCGTCTACTAGATCATCCTTAGTCACTCTCTGTTCTAAAACGCAGGCAGCCCTAGACATAAGCCCATATTTAGTTTTTGAACCAGTTTTTGAACTAAATATGGGCTTTCGCCTCGAAAGGGTTGACGGCTTTCTATCAGTGTTTAAAGAGCTTTCGACAAGACATCAGGCGAGTCATCGAGAAGGATTCCTTGGATAAGACGATAAGTTCAATTATATTATATGCTTTACGTCACTACTTCTTTTACCAGGCTTCAAAGAACCGTCGCGCTCACGGGATTTGAGTGCCCTTAAAATGGTTGCACACAGCGCGAACGAAGGAAAATCAGGGAGGAAAGAAAGAAAGGTAGCGATGAACGTTGGTTTTAAATGTTTGCAAGTTATACTGGCTGGGAAATAAAGAGCTCGGCAGGGCATTCCATAAGCGAGTTGTACGGCTTAGGAAGGAATCACGATATTTCAGAGTACGCCCGAAAGTGGACTTGAGGATGTACTGATGAGCATTCATAGCGAGACGTGTGTTACGGTTGAAAGTTAGAAGGGATGGAATGCTACTGCCAATTTCGGCGAATCACCGGTGGTGAAAATAGCGATACAACAGGGTGAGACAGGAGACATTACGTCTGTGTTCGAGGATGTCCATTGTTTGAGTGACATTAGTATCACCTATGAGTTTTATAGCACTGTTTTGAATCCTATCCAGCGGGTACAGAGATGTTTTGGGCGCACCCGACCATATGTTGGCATTTTACTCCAATTCCAGGCGGATAATCGCTTTATATATTGAGGCCAGATCAGAGGCTGTGAAGTATTACTTACATCGCTTGAGGAAACCTAGACATTTCGCAGCATTTTTGACGACACTGAATATGTGGTCATTCGAACGTAAGTTGTCATTGACACAGATACCGAGAATGGAAAGTTTTTCTGTTTCGACGATGCAAGTACCATTCATGGTCGGTTGGGTGTTTGAATTTCGCTTTAACGACAGCAAACAGCATTGTGTTTTGGAAGCATTAAATTCCACTCTATTGATAGTTCCCCGATTGGTTATGCTGTTGATGTCAGAATTTAATGAGCCTAACATACCCTGCCGTTCCCGTTGTACATCCGAAGAGCAGGGACGTGAGTCCGTGAAAGAATATGAAAAGCAGAGGCTACAGTCGTCAGCAAAGGAATATATTGGATTAGAAGAAGCAGACAAGAGATCATTGATGAAAATTAAAAAGAGTGACGGACACAGACGGGAGCCCTGGGGCACACCAGCATTTATTTTGTGAACATCATTCGACGAGACAAAGCATAATTTGGAAGTTTTGAGCTGACCGCAAAGTGTGCAGCAAGCAGATTGGCCTTGTCCAAAGAGCTGACAGCTGGAATGTCATTGTAAATGAGCGTTGGGGTGGAGGATGAGGCAGGTCTCAAATTTTTGACCATGCTTGGCTCTTCGATTGATATTTAAATCATGAGCTGTAGTATCAAGGACATCTTCTACTTAAAGAGAAGTGGTCTCTTGGAGTTCCTTAGTGACGTTAGCGCTGATTGTCCTTTCACTTTGGGGATGTGGACTTACTGATACAAAGGTGCCAGTACTCCTTTTGCTGCGAAGTACGAAGATGATTTCCCGTGTGCTCAGGAAACAGCACTGATATATTTTTGGAGGAGGGAAACCTTAGGCTGAACTCCTCGTTAGAAAAACTTGCAGTCCTCCAAACAGAGATATACGCAATCCTAACGGCAATGAACTACATTGCGAAGAATACTTAGAGGGGAAGCTGTATCTGCGTCGGTAGTGATTGAAAAGATTTGCTAAGCATCCTTATCACTTCCAAGGGCGAGAGTGCAAATCTTTTCTGAATGCAATCGGAAGGCTGATTTTATTGGGTATGGTTTGGGATCACCGTTGAACTCGCTCGGCAAGGCTAAGGCATTAGGTTTCATATGAACATATCTTCGAATAGAATGACTCTCCAGTAGCCTGGCAGAAGTTTTCCTACGTTTCTAAAAGGTCAGCGTTATTCCTGCTATTCATCAGTGGAAAAGACAGAGAAATGCATCCGGAAGTATTATCGCTGCTCTGCGTTTTTCTAAGTACCTAAGAAAGGTATCAGTGACACAACATCTTGCAACGTTTGCTGTAAAAATGATGACGACAACACGAAGTACTATCTCTGAGTCTGGCAGGGTTTGGCTCTGACATCAGGCTGCAGGTACCCGTCGATGATTAGATGGGTGGTGGTACTGTAGACACTTTAAAAGAAACACTCAGGGAGTGCAATGGACTAGCTCTTTGTCTGATTGATGGATGGTGGTTTACCTAGCCTCAATCCATACTGATAAGGACCTCTCAGATTGTCGATATAGGGTTTCAAGTATTTACATTGCAGATAAAATACTGTGCGTGATGTTACGAAACATCAATTTCACTGCAGTTGTCGCTGGTTAGATGTTGTCTTTGCCAACCAACTATTGTGTTCCCATCCTCATCTCTGAATGCCTCTGGTTAAGTAATTGTGTGCTTTTCATGTTTTGGTAGAATTTTCGATCATCATTTCTGAGAATGCGTTTCCTCGTGATAAGCTGTGTTGCTCCCATAAGTAGCTCTCGTTCTACATTTCACCGTCACCGGCTTGCAAATCAGAACAATATTTTCTCCTGATTCAGAGAGACCTCATAAGATTAACATCTTCTGGATCTGATTTCAAAATCATCGTTGAGCCCAATGACAGTGCATTTCAAGTCTCCTTTGGTTTCCTCCACCTTCCTTATTTTCCAATTTTTTGTTGGAAGGTTAGCGTCGTGTGATGATGATCGTTTATCTGCACATGTAATGAGCTTATCCGCATCATGACAGGATGGAGCTGCACCACGGTTTTCCTTGTATTCAGCTAGGAAAATTTGAATTGGTGCTACTTCTGTCTTGCTTCATTTGTCCGATGTGATTCTTCCTTAATCATCGCATGTGGTCTATAATTGCCCTAATGAGCGATATCCTAGCAATATTACTGAAAGATTTAAAAGCTTATATAAGAGATCTGCTCTCGGAGCGCTAGATCTAGCTAGCTGAATTATTTTTTCTTGTCTTGTGCCTTAGTAAGTAAATTAGTTCCACAAGTGATGGATAAAGAAAGGTTCACCTGATGACGCCTTTAAACAGTCCATGAGTATATTACGGAAGGAATGGTTACTATAGCTATACTGTACACATCTTGCGGAGGTATGGATACGGCTTTATTCGCCGGTTACATATTTTTAGAATTCCAACTGTTTCCCCGTTTGCATATTGCACTTAGCAAGTCTCCTAATAACCGTTATACCAAGGAAGCACTTCATAGATATGAGTGCATAAATTTACCAGGACATTGTAAGATAATTTTAGTCCTTTACTCCGTTCCCTGCATTCGTCGTTCTGCTTCAACCCGGATGCCAAAAAATACTTTCATCCTTCCAGAGTAATTTTAGCATTGCTCTGAGTGTTTTTTTTGCATTTTCTCCCGAACGGAATGCGAGTAATTATGTAAAAAGGTTTTTATATTCAGTTTTTACTGTACTCGTATCTATGCTTTTTTCTTTTTCCCTACCGGTCAACTGAATCCATTCCAACGCGCTAAGTACAGAGAGAAACCTATAGTTTGACTCAAACTCTCACTCAAACCCCGTACTCTGTCCAAGTTGCGCTCGTTAAATGGAGTCATATTACCATCGGAGCAGCTCCAAACCGGTGCGGTGGTTGTAATAAACTTGACGAAATGAATCTTGATGCTGATAACATCAGATACGAATACTCGTCGGAGTTTTATGCATGAGTAGATAAAACGATAGCTCATTTCACTAATGGCATTTGTTGTTGAAAGGATTCTCATGTTACAATGTTATAACCAACCATCCCCTGGTAACCGCCTATCCGATTGCTTATAATCGATATTTGGTTATCTAATGTGATTGATTACGAGGTTAATTAAGCCTGCAATCCATGAAAGTGATCACGTTTATGAGAGAATATATGATGTACCAGTACTAGAGCTCACCAGACCCCAAAGAGGAAAATATAAATTTCACGATGACGCACGACGAATGAGTACAAGTGCCAATTAGTCTTCACCTCCATGGGTACAGCCATCGAGAGCGTGTATGGAACACAAGTGACGGATATCTAAGGAAATTAGAAACAATTAATATTTGTGTCAACACCAGGACCTTAATATGAAGTTGAAAGAAAAATATAGACTCCACACACTAACAACAACGTTAGCACCCACATATGACTTATTGTGGGGGAATGTTGTGAGAATGTCCTTGGGAAACGCATTAGTCCTTTAATTTGAACGAATATTTCACAATTTTTCCACCACGAGATAAGGACGAATAACTTCCTAATGGATACGAATGGCCACAACCAAGAGATACAGGAGAGTATCCCTTGGACGTGTGCTGGATTACTTGCATCTTTATGTTTTGAACATTGGGGAAAACGTAGGGATACGTAGGAGTGTGTTTATGGTATGAGTATATGTACGAGTATACCTATGTTATCTGTAAAGTTGTGTTGATTTTATTCTCTATGCTCCAATGCTCCAATGCTAAATTGTTCCAATGACGACGACGACGACGACGATGACAATGGTCTAATGAACAATTTTATTTCCTGGAAATTTCCTCTCACATGAAGTGTTCCCTCGGTTTGGATGAACAACCAGGTCTGGTGGGAGTATCTGGAAGACGACGAATTAAGAACTTTTCGAAAACAAGTTTAGAAAATTGAACATTTCGGACATTTTATTTGGAAACTAATTCTAGCACTCTGTAGTACGTAATTGCTGACTTGCAGTTTCTCGGTTGTGGGTTAACAAAGTTTTCATTGTTGACACATTTTTACGATAAAAGTTTCTGGGAGTTGGATGATTTTTTGGTTCTGGAATTTGGTTTCCAATTAAACGATTTACAGAGAGAATTGAGTTTTTAAAGCAGCAGCAAGGTTATTGTGTTTTTGGATTAACAACTGGATAATGGAAGACGGATATGAGTTCTAACTTATGTATTAGAGATGGCACCTTACTAACCGGTGTGGTCCTTAACCTACATGGTTCTCCCGCCATATTAGGGTTGCGAAAGATAGGAATATTTGCTAAAATCACAGACTGAAACACTCTGAAAATACTCTGAAGCGGAAACTCTCTGTTTCACGTACGATACTCACTTTGTTGATTCCCTACCAGCTCACAATCAGCTCTCATCACTGAAGTTGCAAGTGAGATGGGTAGTACAAACCGCGCGCCGTGGCTGGTATTTATACTCAGTTGTTGCGGCCATAAAATACGCTTTTCCGTCCTTTGGGGCCTTCAAGTCGCCTGACACCGACGGCATATATCCAATTATGCTACTGTAAGCCAGTTACTGGGAGCTCTGAAGTGAAGGTAGGTAGACAGGTAGGTAAGAGTGGCTGTTGGAAACACCAACCCACTTAGGCCTATTGGCCCATTGTGATGTCACTTGGATCTATGATCCTCTTACTAGTGGAACCAGTTTGAACTTACGATGAAGCGTGGGAGACTGTTAACGTCTATATTTTTTAGATCGTTTAGGTAATTGTAGAAGAAAAGTCCTAAGTGATGTTTTCTTCTCTGTGAGAGAGCTGGACATTTACAGAGTAGGTGCAGGATTGTCTCCTCTTCCTCCTCGCTTCTACAGAAATAATTTGTAAAAGCGCCAAGCCTTCTTCCGTGCTTGCCTATGAGGCAGTGTCCAGTGATGACACCTATGATGGCGCTGAGATGTTTCCTATTTAGAAGGATCAGATTCTTAAGGCGATTCACATCTAGCTTTGGCCAGATCTGTTTGGTCGCTAGACATGTTTGTCCAACAGTCCACCTAAGGCCTGTTCCTTTATTGGCATACCGATGCTACCCTTTTCCGGTAGAACAGGTAGAGTGGTTCCAATTTTGGCGAGTTCCTCGGCTCTACAGTTCCCTGGAATGTCTCCGTGGCCCGGCACCCAACAAAGCTGAAGGTTGAACCGCTCTGCCATCTCCATGAGAGATGATCGGCCTGACTATCCGAAAAGATGCGGATATCCTTTGCAGATATCCTTTTTTCTTCAGCCAGGACAGAGATTCTTTAATCTCCAAAATTTCCGCCTGGAACACGCTACAGTGATTTGGAAGACGGAAAGAGAGGCTTCGATTTAGCTTATTTGAGAAAACACCACCACCAACCCCGCTATGGGTTTTAGATCCCTCTGTGTAGAAATGAATTGACTCGTCCTCCATTTTCAGGAGGACATGGAAGTCTTTGTCAAACCAAAGTTCAGGTATGGTGTAATCGATGTTCTCTATTTTCCTGTTCTCCTTGCGGCGCATCTCTGTTGATACATCTTTTAGCAGAAGTCTCACATAGTTTGTAGTTGATTATCAGCATAAGACTGATCAACTCTTTCCTTTACAGTAGGCATGTTGAGCCGTTAACAGAAGTCTTGGATCAATTTTAGCTCGAATATGGATATCAATCAGTCGTTCTGGAGTTGCCAGAAGGAACGATGATAGACTTATAGGTCTGAGGTTCTGTGGGACAACATTGACTTCTCTCCATTACAGTGGAATATGAATAAGTTCTAAACAGCTCCTCATAATATTTTCTAGCGTAGGCAGAATAATATCTGAGGACCTCTGTAGCTCGGCAGGTATTATACCGTCCGGACCAGCAGACTTTTATGGTTTGATGCTATATATGTAGCCCCCAGAGCAGTTTGTCTCTTGTGATCAGACCATGCATTTTGTGTCCCGGTTGCAGTAGGGCTGTTTGGGCTGCTATTGGCGGCGAATTGGGAGCTACCTGGAAAGTGGGTGTCCAGTTGCACGTTGAGTGATTCATCCAAGAGCCATCGGGTTTTTTCAAACAGCTAGGCATCATAGGATGTGTAGAGAGAATTTTTCTTAGCCGTAATGCCTCAGAGGTTTTCGTGATTTGGTCACAGAGTGACCTCCAGGATTATCGCTTTTTTGTACAATTTGAGGGATTCTTTGTATTCAGTCACTTTTCTTGAGCGTTTTGCTAAGCTGAAAAGTTTGCAAGTGTTTCTAATCAGTCCCAGCTCTGAAGTGAATCTTTACTTAAATTTTAGCTCAAAATTAAAAATCGGAAAGGAGTGTGTAGTTAACTCGCGAAGAGCTTCAGGCCCATTAGACTGGCTTCCTGCATGTTGAAGATCGTGGACAGGATAGTCGAGCTTCCTCAAATGCATTTTCTGTCCAAGATACAACATGGAATCCACGGAAAATCCTGCAAGACTGCTCCTCAAAGTCTGGTGGGGAGTATTGAAGTGTCACTCGACGAGAAGATGTACGCCTTATGATACATTGTGGGGAAGCCTTTACATTATGTGTAACTCGGTCACTATCAATAGTCTTGTGGATAAGAGCAATGCTGGTAAATTGGACTCTAGTTGTGAATGCTGAATACGGCCAATATATGATTGCGCTGGCAAACTGCATCCGGCATCGTGTCTAGACTTGATTTTTGATTTCAAAAGCCTTAACGTCCACGCGCAGGCATATGCAGATGATGTAGCTGTACGGTCTACTTGATCATGCCTAGCAACTTTTTGCTCTACAACGCAGACATCCCTAAACGTGTTTGATGATTAATGCACTAGAAATGGGCCAAAACTTGGTAGCTCTGTTCACGAGAAGGGTAAAACAGACCGGGCCAACTCATCTACCATCCATTTCTCCAATGAAACTTAGTAGTTCTGGATAACATGCTTATTTGGACATAATACGAGTATGTTACGTCAAAAAACTCCAAGGGGCTGTTGGCTTTCGGGAACTATAAGTGAGCTTTTTGCAAGACTTGATGTTCCATTTACGCAGCGACAGTCAAGCTATGTTTAAAGCCTCACTGAACCCTCTCACTAATTCCATTTCAGAAGTGGAATTCAAGGCTTCTCCTAAGGCTGAATTTACCGAGTTTTACTTAGGTCCCAGCTCACAATAGGATCGCGGGATATGAGGTCGTCGGTAAACTTGATCAGACGAGAGTTTCTATCGATAAAAGGGTAGTATGTATCGATCCGGAGTCCTTAGATGGTTCTGGACGTTATAGATTCAATACGACAGACAAGGTATAACAAGTCTGGCTTTTCGTCTTCTTTCGTCAATCCTTGGGAATGTTGGGGTTCGAGAAATACATACTTCCTGTTATGCCCACTTGCTAAATAACTTAACCTGTGTCCCTTTCCGGAGTTGATGTCACTACTAAAGGTGCAAAGGTGCCATTCTTTCCTACTCTAGCTGTTCCCTCCAGGAGTTCATAGAAGTCTTCTTTACAGAAGTAGAAGTCTTTTTCTTCGTTGGGCCATGAGCGCATATAGGGCTAATGTTGGCGAATTTATTCCTAATACGAATTGACACCAATCACTCGCTTTTATATCGAAACACATGACTTTATCCCTAAGTCCTCTTCTAATGGCAGATTTGCTTCGAAATAAAATGTGGACACGATTCTAGTTGGGTAGTATATAGACGTCGTACTTTTTGGTCGTTTTCTTGTCCGATGCATTCTATAATATTCCCTGAGTGGTAAAATAAGCCTTATGAGCATCCAACGTCTCCAGTAGAAAATCGGGAAAAATTTCTCTGTTCTGAGTCGTAACATAACTAGTCCATACCTCTTAGGATTCTTAAGTTCAGTTTGCTAAATATTCTTTTTTTTCTAAGACTACTTTGCGCATGCATACGTGTCCTGGTGTCATTGCATCTTGGTGACAGAATTGTTACATACTTCTCGAACGTGAGCTTTGCTGCTTCAATTTTAAGGTTTAATGCCTTGTCTCCCAGAGCCTTGTTCACTACGGTGACGATAGGTGACTGTTGTGTCTTGCGATACCAAGTTGTGTGCTACTTCAGTTTACTGTTCAATTAATATAACTTCGCCTTCATTTCCGAGTTCGGCTCCTTTAAAATTGCCACAAATTAGTGGTTTGCTACTGCTTGATGATTCGATGGTGCGTTGATTTTCACTTCAAAGCGACAGGGGACTTACGATGGCTGTTGCTATAACCAAACCAAACTTATTCTGTTCTTTGGCGGAGATAGACTGCCTATGATCCTCTTGCTTTGTAATCGCTGTGAAATGTCCTGATGGTACGGCAGTGAGGCTTGAAGTTATTCATGCTAGCATACCTGCGACACACTCGACTGCAATAGCTCTTTCTAGTTATTTAGCGAATCAACGCCCGTCAGAAGATTCTACACTATAGAGCCCTTATACTAGCCATTATCATCGAAATTGGTGTGGTAACAAGACCCCGGCTTTGTTCTATGGGTATGTGTTCTTAACTTATCCCTCCATCCATTTTCCATGTCAGTCTTACAAAATCGCGGCTTATTGCATATAAATCACTTTGAATGTACGTTCTTGTGACCCCAACAACATCTGGTGCAACAATACTAACAGCTCTCTATGATCTATGATGCACCCGTACACCCAGGCTGCGGTGTTTGAACTGTTACCAACTTCAGGTCGCTGTTACTGTAAAAACACAAATGACATCGCGCTAAATTTGACAGTACTTCATTCTATGCTTGCTATTCTGGAGTTTTCTGTGTGATTGTGCTTCATTTAGCCGGAAAAATGCAACCAGCTATCGTTCATGAGCTGCAACATTTGAAAGTGAACAAAATATTTGTGTTTCACACAATTTCAATGATACCAACGTCATTTTATCTACATTTTTGCCAAAATACAGAAACTGATCTAGCCAGATTCCAAGGTATCTGACTACATTTCGACAGGCAAGAGGTTGTCCGTGTTCTCCAACGATAGAGAACTTTCGCCAATTTTTTCTGGTATCCCTAGAGGCTCTAGACAACGGCGTCCTAAAGAGAATGGTTTCCGACTTCTGAAAGTTGATTTTCAACTTCCAGTCATCGCAAAATCGTCTTATCTTATCGAAGTCACGCTGCAAGAGGGTGTTAATGACCCCGATTTTTGGACCTGGTCTGTACGCTATCAAATCGTCTGCGTACGCAATAGTATGGGGAAGTGAACCTATCAAGTCGCTTGTATAAATGTTGAATAAGATCGGCGAATTGACCGCGCCTTGCTGAAGACCATTTTTAATTTGAAATATTCCAACAGAAGTCACATCACCATTTTTCACGATGAACTGTCTGTTGGTTAGCATATTATAAAGAATGTACAAGAGTGGTTTACTGATCCCCAGCCTAGTCACCTTATAGAAAAGACCCTCTAACCATACGGTGTCGAAGGCCTTCTCCAAGTCAACGAGGCAGGATATCGGACACCAGTTTAGACGCGGCATGTGAGAAATCATGTCCCGCCTTAAAACCGAATTGATTATCCGGAACTATATGTTTGTCCTCAACCCACCTGGACAGAGCTCTATTGATTACCTTTTCAAAAACCTTACTGATATTCGGAAGGAGACTTATCGACCGGAGATTCGCCGGATTGGATATATCCTTTCCCTTTTTGGGGATAGGTTGAACTACCGCCGTTTTCCAATGCGCTGGATAAT
Source organism: Volucella bombylans (assembly GCA_949129095.1). Classification (NCBI taxonomy): domain Eukaryota; kingdom Metazoa; phylum Arthropoda; class Insecta; order Diptera; family Syrphidae; genus Volucella; species Volucella bombylans. Next base: position 112,738,292 of record OX422141.1, read on the forward strand.
GTGCATTATTCATTGCATTATTAAACAGGGTGGTGTAGATGTCCACCGCTTCTAGAGGAAGATGTCGAAGCACGATGTTCGGAATACCATCGGTCCCCAGTGATTTCTTAGCCCTGATTGTCTCGAAGATCTCATGGAGCTCTTCCTTCGAAATGAACGGGGGTAGGTCACCCTCTCTGGCAATAACATTATTGGCCATATTTTCGTGGCTGAACCGGGTGAAACCAGAGCCCTCGGATCGCCAGTTGCCTATTTCATTTCGAATGCAGAAGTCTTGCACCAAGACGCTATTGTCCAGGTCATAATTAGGGCCAATGATATCAATGGCCTTGTATACTTCCTGGAAAGTCGCCCCTATGGCCTCAACCTTCTCCTGTGGATCCTCGATCACAAAAAAGTCGTCATCATCAGCGGCCTCATTTGGATCAATACCTGCTATTGTCAGTAACCGTTCGTTTTCTGTTGTCCGGGCTATTTTAAGACACTGAAGGTCGTTTTGTTTTTTTCTCCGAAATAGTTTATTGATTTGCGGAAACATGTTCGGGTTGCTGGTGTTTACAGCCCGAACCTTGTTGTTCCAATATGAGCTTACAGCAATTCTGTAATTTTCTTTTATTAACTTTTGCACATTTTTAATCGACGACTTCAGCGTCCTAATCTCCGGATCTTGTCTGTCAGTTAACTGTCTGTACAAGTTTTTGAGTCTTGACAGAAGTCTACTTTTCTGTCGGTGCAGTGCGTCAATAGTAGGATTGCGGAACAGGTCTTCGTTAGTCGTACATCGATACCGCGGTATTGTTGCGTCCATAGTTTGTTTAGTTGTCTCGTCCATTCGTTTTAGGTACTTGTCGATCTCCTCGTTTGACAAATTCCTAATGGACGGTGGGTGGAGCATGTTCGAGGAGAGCGCTCTGTTCAAGGTTGCGGAGAAGCGCGTCCATCGAGTCTTACTGTAGTTGTAAGAATATCTTTGGACAAACTCCTCCAATTCCGCAATTTCGTTGGGAACTGTAATTTCGGTGCTAAAACCGCAATGGTCGCTGTCATACACGAATGTGCGCAGACAGTTTAATGTTTGTAAATTCGTACCCGTCAGTCGTATACGTTAGTCGTACAGCAGTAGATCCAAATAAGACCCGCCTCTGGGAAACGACGGGTTATCCGTCGCTTTAAGCCCAAGTTTGTACATGACATCGTGCTGACCCCACCAATCGAGTAGTAGGTTCCCTCTAGTATTTGGCAAATTATTTCCCCAATCTCTGTGTCTAGCGTTGAAATCCCCGCCGATTATAAAATAATTCTCCCCCGATTCCAGCCTCAGAAGTCGAAAAAGCGTGTCGAGCTCCGTAATGAATAAAGTGGATTGTGAAGCCTCAGGTGCAAAAACAGAGGCCAAGTACAGCCGATTTCCACTGCGGAGCGGTATGTAAACGACGACTGCCTCCAACACCCGAAACCTGCGCAACACTCCCTTGTACACTCTGTGAACCTTGGATCTGGGCCGATTTCTTCTTCTAACAATATAATTATTGTACTCCAGTTTGTGCTTATCGGTTAGCTTGGTTTCGCCAGCGAACAGCACATCAGGAGTTTGGTCTTGTAGCAATTTCAATATCGCTGCTCTTCGTTCGATCCTAATCAGTGAATTAACATTCACCGCAAGGACCTTCAAAGTTTGCTCCACCAAGTGCGTACCTATTACGACATGTGTTGCGCTAGGCCCGGCAGCAGCGCGTAGATCTGGTCCACCCGCTTGGCCTGTTCTTGCAGCTGAGCCATCTGTTCTTGGATTGCGAGCAAGATGGCCAGCATGTTAGGTGCAGCTTCCGTTGTTCTCGGCGTTGGCGCTGGAGAATCAACAGTCGCTTGCTGTACCGTGGCCCCCCTACCTGACGCCATTTGGGCGTAGGAAATTTGGGACGTGACGGCCGGTGTGGTAAATGGCTTTACCCCCACAAACTTGAGTCCCTCGCACTCCTTCTCTTTGAGCAGTGCCAGGATCTCCTCAGGATCAGAAGACAGTCCCAACCCCTTCAGCATCATCGATTGCCGCTTTTCACACTTTGGTGTGAATGAGTAATGTTCCGTCGTCGTTTCCTTTAGGAGCTCTTTCACTTTCGCGTAGCCCTCCACTGTATTACAGTGGATGGCATGGCGATCGTTCCCCCTTCTCACAATTTTAAAATTATTACCAATGGCCAACTTACAAAGGTCCTTGGTTGCATTTACTTCCAATTTATAGGTGTTGATAGGAGGCACTTTCTCCTTCTTATTCTTCTGCTGCTGCTGCTGTTATTGTTGTTGTTGTTGCTGCTGTTGCTTTTGTTGTTGCTGCTGATGTTGCTGTTTTTGGTAACGTTTTTGCTGCTGCGGTTGTTGCTTTAGCTGCTGCGTTTTTTGCTGCTGCGGTTGTTGCTTTAGCTGCTGCGTTTTTTGCTGCTTTTGCACTTGTTGTGTTTGTGTTTGCTGCTGTTTCTGTGCCCTTTTTTCCTGCAGTTGCTGTTGCTGTTGGAAGCTTGCCTTAGTTCCCTGCTCCCTTTGCCTTCGAGCGATTTGCCTAGCTTTAATAGCAAGCACCTTTTTTGTAGTTGCTGGATGCTGCTATTAATGGCATTCAGTTCTTCATCTTCGTCTTCCGACTCAGAAGTTGCCAACGATGCAAAGCTGTTATTACTCGCTTTGTCATGAGTCACTCTATCAGAGACGTATTCGTCTTCCGTCTCGTCACGTCTTTGTTTTTGCGCTGCTATTACTGCCGCAGACGTTGACGCCCCCCCCCCCCCCCCCCAATTTCCTACTTAGCAGTATTTCGTTAGAGGGACAAAGAGAGGGGCGTTTTGCTAAGTTCGATGATCTACTTTTTTTCCTCCATTTAATTGATCTTTCACTCGCCACTGTTATTGCTGTACCGTCCACTAATCCCACAATGGGGATAACGGGACGGTCTTTGTCACTCATCACTATTTAGTATTTGTGTCCACGTCACTAATTTTATTATTTATTTTTAATTAAATAAATGCCGTCCACGGGCAGGGCATGAACCCGCACGACTTGAAATATTAAAATTTCGCCTCCGCGCACTATTGCACTACGCCAGCGGTGCTTTTGAAAATTTGTGTGTTAATTTAATAATTTACAGAATTCGCTGAAGAAAAGCCGAAACAGGTCTGTATACTACCGTGGTCTGTGAACGACATTTTGATTAATGTAATGGAGTAACGCGAAAGAGTGACTGCTGCAGGATTGGGGGCCTGGCCACGTAAGTTGTTCGGGTCGAAATCATTCACGTTCATGCAAGACTCTGAACCGTCTCAAAAAGCCAAGGTATACCAAGAATGGCCGATGGATTTCTTAGTTCTTTGTTTGGGATTTGTTCTAGGACACGGTCAGCAGTAAAAAATATGAAATTCTGAGCGCTCTGAATGCCGGGGATGTCTAAAAAATACGGCAAGTCCACATGGACCGACTCCATGTTCTTTCTGCGCGAAATTTAAAGAAAAGTATTCAAACGTAAATTTTACGATATTTTCAATCAGTGACAGTTCATGGCGTCAACCAATCGTACAATGTTACCAAGTTGCACATTCTTTTTGAATTGTAATCCTCCGGCTAAATTTCCTATCATCGGTGTATGTAGTCTGAGAAACTTTCCCCAGTGTCACGCTGTTGATCCAACAGTTTTGGCTGGCTGACAATTCACCAATTTGTTGTGTTATTGCTTCTTTGGACAGGTTTTCCATCAGTTCTATAGCACTTCATGTATTAGACTAGCAGTGTGACCATAATTCCCTTGACATGGCAACTTAAAGCTTCGGATTTACTTTTCCCCGTTTGGTGGGTTCTAATTTTTTAAGTAAACCTGCTTCAATGATACTAATGGAGGCAACTGGAGTCAAAAGGTGAACCCATAACACAAGGGATAACTTGGAATCCTCATCGTCCAGAATATACTTGTATAGCTCCCTGGAATTGGTAAGCTAAACAAGCCTGCACTTTGCATCACACATACTCGTATGTAGAAAGAATTTAAACTAAAGAATGATGGTACGAGTACTAATGAAATTTGGAAATAAGGATCGGCACCGATCAGGTAAAATATCTGACGTCTTACGGCATTTGCTTAGCACTTGGACTCGTAATGTGCTGGGCACAGGTTCCAATTTAAATAACACCTTTGATGCTGTGTCATATTATACTGAAACGATCCAAGAGATTTCAGTCAGAAGTACACTTAAGAACTGCATGGGCTGGCTAACTCTTTATATCGCATCTTGAATAACTTCGCTGCTTTTACATCCAATGTTTATTGGCAACAGGCGCAAACATTGCTGCGACAAAACAGAAAATTGCTGACAACAGATTCTCGTAGTTATAATGAGTTTTTGTCGCCAGCATACACGTATTAGTCATCGGAATGCAGTGTGTTTCCGATTTTTTTTTCCGACTTTGTTGAGATAACTGCGATTGGAAAGCGTTGCAGAAAGAAAAAAATGTTGAATGACATTTTTCTGGGGTTTTCCCATCACAGAAGTGAATAATATTGGTTTACGGTTTATTTCAACTACATATTAGGTAGTAGGGGATCCTTATCGGATCATTTTTCTTTTTGTTTTTCTTGTCGGAATAGAGCACTCGGACAAAGAACTAGTCCATTGTACTCCGTGTCATTTCCTTTTAATGGAATATTTCAATCTTTCGAAGAAAGATGAGTAAGCATTTCAGAGATAAAGAGCCCACTACGTCAACGCCGAGTATCTGCAGCCCGACGATGAGATCGTAAGCCGGAGATTCATAAAGGTAGTGCTCCACGATGTCGTCATCAGTTTCCCAGCAAGAGCCGTAGGATGTTGTATTACAATGCCCGTCACGACGCCAATCAGCAGCCTTTATTCTTTCGTACTGAGGGACAGCAGGAAGACCCCTGATCTCTTAGAGACATCGAGAAACATTCGTTTGATCTGCTGGGAAACTGTAGAGTTATGTCATCTGCAGTTCTGCTCATATGAAACCCAACTGCTTATGGAGGTCTTAATCGAGAATGCAGCAGATCTAACGTAACTTCGGGCCCTGAAAAACTGTCTTCTGAGCTTTGCCTAGCAAGTTTTCATTGGATTTCCCGTGATCTCATTGTGACGTGGGACCCAGACAAGTCTTCGTGAGTTTAGACTTCCGACTGGGTTCGATGAAGTCTTGCATTCTCCAACTAGCTTGAAAGTCGTAAGAGGGTTCAGTAACGTTCTAAGTGCAGCTTGGCTGTTGCCACAGATGAAAAAGCTTCGCCTCCTACACGAAATTCTTCACAATACTATAGTTCGTTGCCATCATGATTGCGTATATCTCCGCTTGGAAGACAGACGCAAGTTTTCCTAACGAAAAGTGAAATCAAAAATTGTCGTCCTGCAGATAGACACCAAAACCGCATTCTGGATCGGTTTTGAAGTCGTCCGTGAAGAACCGACAACATCCGTTTCCTGGCTCCGATTCTTGTTGCAACCGGTCTTGTTCACAGGGAACGTCGGTTTCGTATTTTTTCTGCTAAGGGAGTTCTGATGTCATTGCATCAGACGGCATGTCCATAAGATCAAAGTCATAAGACAGCCTGCGCGCCATGTCATCAAAGCTCCAGGGCATGTTGTACCAAAGACCACTTCTTTTTATAAATATCAGTCCATGATATAAATATCAGGTCGATGGACTAGTGTCTTCTATCTGAACGGGACGGTAAGTAGATTTCATATTGAGAACTTTAACGTTCATAGTATTCCTTCCACGTGGATGTAAATTGATTGACTAGATGATGTTGATACTATTTATGTAATAGAACAACTAGTACGATCTTTGAAAATAGGTCAACTTTCTACTTAGAATAAGCGACCTATTTAAAGGCTTGACCATAACAATTGCTGGAATCGGATACCTAGCCGACGTTGCTGTACACCTCTAATCCAATTTGAATTCTCTTTATCCGGACTTGATTCAGTTAAACAAAAATGTTTGGCGTTTCGCATCCTATTGTACTTCCCGCTGAATCTTTAAGTCTGGCTCTATGAACCATTGTACTATTGGTACAATAAATCGAACGATAGTACAGATGGTGGAACGATCGGAAAATATAGCCTGCACGATACCATCTCCGATAACGGATTCAGGCTAATCGACTTTGCGGCGGGGCGAAACATTGTCGTAGCTGGCACGCGGTTCCCACATCTCGATATAAACAATGGGACTTGGAGAACTCCCGATCAATCAACAATCAACCAGATTGATCACATTGCGATCGACGCAAGACACTCCTCCAGTATTATGGATGTCCGTACTTTCCGAGGAGACAACATCGACTCGGACCATTACCTTGTTGTAGCCAAAGTACGCTTGCGGATATCCCAAACTACGCCAAGACAAACTAATGCTGTGAGGAAATTCGAAGTCAGACGGCTACAATCGCAGGAGATCGCCAAGTCTTTTTCCGATCGAGTGTCTCTTAATCTCTTAAGAGGTCCAATACCGCCAGCATCAAGCATCGAATATCATTGGAAACACTGCCAAAACGCCATCAGAGGTGCCGCTTCTGATGTGCTGGGTTTAATTTTTGTGGTGGACGGTGTATTAGAAACCCCTGGTTCGATGATGAATGCCGACAAGCATATGCAGCTAAGCAAGATGAATATAAAGCGGCGCTGCATAGAAGGATCAGAGCTGCTCATGAGCTCTATGAGCGGAAGAGGAGGGACGAAGACCTGCTTCTCAGGAGGAAGAAGAAAGGGCATGAGAAGCGTGCGGTCGAGGAAATTGAGAGATACTACTCCAGGAATGAGGTTCGGAAGTTTTACGAAAAGGTAAAAATAACATGCCTCGGAAACAAACCCCGAACCGAAGCCTGTAGAGATGAACAAAGGTACATCGCAGTCGATGCTGAGGATTTGGAAAGGCCATTTCTGCAGACTGTATGACGGCGATGACAAACCAAATACCGCTGTCAGGCAGAATCAACCTTTCAACCTGGACGATGATGACCAACAATTCCGTCCATCCGACCTAGACGAAGTGAAGATACTCGTAGCTATATCTAAGCTTACATCCAACAAAGCCGCTGGAGCGGACGGCCTGACTGCCAAGCTCTTCAAAGCGCAAGGCGATGATTTGGTAAGGAGCATACACCAACTCATCTGTAAAATATGGTCGGACGAAAGTAAGTCCGATGAATGGAGCCCCAGGATTTTTTGTCCGATTCTCAAGAAAGGAGACTCTCTGAACTGCGTCAGGCATCAATCTCCTTAACATCGCATACAAGATCTCGTCTGCTGTATTGTGTGAACGCCTGAAGCTGTTCGTCAACAACCTGATAGGTCCATATCAGTGTGGCTTCAGGCCAGGAAAGTCCACCGTCCACCAAATATTTACACTACGGCAGATCTTGGAGAAGACCCATGAGCTTCAGATCGATACATACCACCTATTCATCGACTTTAAGGCCGCGTATAACAGCATCTATAGAGACGAGCTATACAGAGCAATGTCTAGTTGCGGCATCCCTGCCAAACTCGTCCGTCTGTGCAATATGACGATGGAGAATGCACGCTACTCCATCAAGACCTTTGATGTCCAGAAAGGATTTAGACGATTTTTTTCAACATCGTACTTCAAAGAATAGTGCAAAACTCACGAGCAAACACAAGAGGCACTATCTTTCAAAAGTCCGTCCAACTACTCGCATACGCCGACGATATTGACATAATCGGGAGAAAGCAGCGTGATGTCAGTGGCGCTTTTGAGAGTATTGAGATGGATGCGGCGAAAATGGGTTTAGCGGTCAACGAGGGCAAGACAAAGTATATGCTGTCAAGCAAAAAGGACAACCAACACCGATGTCTCGGGCAGAACGTCACCCTCGACAGGTATAACTTTGAGGTAGTTAAGGACTTTGTCTACCTAGACTTCGCTATAAATACAGACAACGACACCAGTGCTGAGATCAAACGAAGAATAACTCTTGCCAACTGCTGTTTCTTTGGGCTAAGAAGGCAATTGACTAGTTAAGCCCTCTCTCGAACAACAAAAGTGACCCTATATACTCATAAGACCTTAATAATCCCGGTCCTGCTCTAGGGCGCAGAGGCATGGACATTATCAAAAATGGATGAGGGTGCTCTTGTTTGCTTCGAGAGAAAAATTCTTCGGGCGATCTTCGGTCCCGTCTGCATTGACGGTCAATGGAGGAGGAAATACAACAATGAACTCTACGGACTGTATAGCAACATCGACCTAACCAGAAGAGTGAAGATCCAAAGATGTAGGGGTCATGTAGGGCGTATGGACACCAATGTTCTGGTCCGAAAAGTCTTCGAATCCGCTTCCGAGGGACAGCGCAGTAGAGGAAGGCCAAGACTCGGGTGGCGCACGCAAGTGGAATCGGGATCGAGCTGGCTGGAGACGCTTGTTGACTAAGGCCCAGGTTCACCCCGGACTGTAGCGACACTTAAATTAAGTAAAGTGAATTATTTGATTTTTGCAGTCATAATACTGGTGGCAGTCATATATTAGAAGAAGACTTCGAAACATTGAAGGCCATTATAAACTGCTTAGCTATAAACGGTCTTGAATTTAGGTTGGCGAAATCCAAGCTCGCCTATAGTAAGCTCGACTATCTAGGTTATAGTATAAGCGACCAGGGAATACAGTCAAACGAGCGTCACAAGGAATCGATTCTAAAATATCCCGTACCCAAAATAACTAACCAATTATATTCTTTTGTTGGGCTCTGTTCATCCCTCGGTTCTCGAGCATTGCGGAACCACTTAACGGTCTACTTAAAAAGTTTAACGAAAAATGAATTCAGTCATATGAGAAACTAAAAGTGGTATTACCTAACACACCGGCGACATCTATTTGTGACCCAAAGAAAGAAACTAAACTTGATTGTGACGCTGCTGCTTTGAAACCACGTTCCGAACTTCATTTCGACAGATGATTGGCCATCTGGTAGCCAAGACGGCAATCCATTCTGGAGACTATGTCTTGCACTACTCGACATCCAAGTATTGAGCCTTTGAGGCGTGCTTTTCTCCGAGCAGTGAACAATTTTCCAATACATGAGGCGCGTACTGCAATCGATGAGTGGCGTCGGTTGTATGGTGGAGCAAGCTTTTTTTGCTGCTTTTACCAAAAAACGGTCTGTCTCGGTTGCAATGAGGGGAAGGAGTACTGCCGAATCTTCCAACCTTTGACATTCACATCTGGGGCTGCACTTTCAAAGACGGAAGTCTTTGGCACGGCATACAATGAAAGCTTGATAATTTTGGACACTGACTGTCGTTTTACTCTAAACTTATGGACATGCCATCAACATTAGAACTCCTGTTACTGCGAAGGTATGAAATCGACTTTGTTTGTACCCAAGAGTGGTTTCGGGCAGAGCCTGAGGCAGGAAAGAAATGTAGTCAGATTAAGATTCAGTCCTGTCAACTGTCTTCCAAGAAGAGATATACGGAATCCTGATGGCAATGACCTACAATACATTATGAAGATTAGGTGGAGGTGAAAAAATATGTTCGAGTATCTGCGTCCGCAGTGATAGCCAAACTGCCCCTAAAGCCTTGCTAAACACTCTCATCGTTACTCGTACAAGCTATTTCGAGAATGCAAGGCTTCTTGGAGCGCAATCGAAAAGATGAATGCAATGAGTCTTGTTTCTGCTTCTTTACAATGTGATAACAGGAAATGAGATTGCGATGAACTTGTTAGGTAAGGGTTAAATGAGCGTTTCTTAGAACCGAACTTGAGTTAAACCTGCCCGCGTTTTCGTTTAGGGTTTTAACTGACAGATGAGTTTCTGATGAGAAAAACTGTAGATGGCATGACTCTCCAGGATGTCGGCAGATCAAACGAATGCTTCCCGACTTGTCTTACAGATTAGAGACTTTTCTGCTGTCCCTTGGTAAGAAAGACTGTAGACTGCTTACTGGATCCGTAACAGGGTACTGTGATTCTATCAAACACCTTGGTGTGTTGGACTTAAATGACACAACATCTCGCGATCTTTGCTGTAAGAGTCACTTTAGGTTGCAGGGAGTCGGCACTGATGTGGTGTGTGATTGTACCACTGAAGGGTTTACTATGCCTCCGCTCAATTATCAGGAATTCACTCATCAATGACGTTGTCTAATAAAAAGCGAATTAGTGCTCTTATCGTAACGGTTTTTAGATGACACTACGATTTGACCAGTTACAAGCGGCCGGTCATAGGTCTTGTTGACGGTAAGACCACTGGTAGTCCCTACTAGGACTTAAATCATGGTACCATTGGGTTATGAGCTCCCGGATCTCGGTCCAGGCCTAACTTATTGAGGTAGGCAGTCTTGTGGGTGCGTCATGGTGGCTGTGGTTTAAACCCAAATCGAGGGAAGGCTCTTCCTGTTGGTTTGACCCATAGTAGAGCATCGGCCTCGACTCATACCAAGGGATGAACTTGTGCCTCCAAAACAGTTCCAAATTTGTACTCAGGAAGACGGCAGGCGGTGGCAAGGCTCACATGGATGTATTGGCATCCCGTGAAATTAAGTCTTTCCGACAGGTGTTCACGTTAAATCCTTGAATCGTTGAAGCGTTTCTTCTACAAGGTGGCGCAAAATTAATCACCCTATCGGAAGACGGTATAATTTTGCAAATGGCGTCGTACGCCAATCATATTTGCCATTTGTGAAATAGACAGCTGCAGTATACAAATAGACAAGCAATGGAGCGCTATACTCCGCAAGAGCGTGGAATCATTGTCTCGATGTTTTTGATTAATAATTGGTCGGTGGTGTTAGTGCAGCGTGAATTTCGTCAATTTCCTAATCGTGTCGCGCCAACTGGGCCAACATTCCGGCGCTTAGCTACTCGACTCGAACAGAATCGGACTGGTCGTTCGGCCGAGAATATCGCGGCTGTGGCTGTCGATGTCGCTGGAGAACGAACAAACATCCACCAGAAGACAGGCCACGCAATTGGGCATCACCAGACGGATCCTACAGTGAATTTTAGAGAAAGACTTAAACTTGTTCCCGTACAAAGTGCAAGCAGTGTATCAGTTAATATCTCCTGACCGTCAGTCGCGTGTGAATTACTGCAAAGCCATCCTCAATCTCAACAACGAAGAGGACGATTTTGTATCGAAAATCATCATGAGCGACGAGGCGCATTTCCAATTAAGCGGTTACGTCAATAAGCAGAATCTTTGTTTCTTGGGCACTGAAAATCCACGTGTGATGCACGAAGAGCCATTACATCGATAACAAAGTCACTGTGTGGTGCAGCGTTACGCGGGAGAAGTGATTGGGCCGTATTTTTTTGTGGACGCTATCGGCAATACGGTCACTGTTACTAGCGAACTCTACAGGGCCATGATAAACGACTTCTTACTGCTGAGATTTGATTAGCGGGTCTTGGTGAACATGTGGTTTCAACAAGACGGTGCAACCGTGAAGGAAGCGTTTCAGCGTAATCTCTCCTTTTTTCGATTTGGCATGGCCAGCAAGATCGCCCGATTTAACCATCCCAGACTTCTTTCTTTGGGGCTACTTGAAGTCGCGGGTTTATGTCAAAAAGCCTCAGATAATCGCAGCCCTTAAGAATGACAGGAACGCGAACAGTTATCACCGGAAATCTTCCGGAAAGCCATGGAAAATGCGATAAAACGGGCACAAATGTGTATCAACACTGGCGGCAGCCACTTGGCGGATATCATCTTTTCCACTTAACAGAGATAATTGTAAAGGTCCAAATAAAGATTTCCATCACTCAAAAAGTTCAGTAAAAAAAGAAACAAGGGGTACTCTCGTATTAGTTCTTTGCCTCAGTGGTTTGTTCCGATAGAAAATAAGAAAAAAAAAAAAACACGTGAGACGACCTTAAGTCAACGCCTTTTTCTTACTATATTCAAAAAATGTATAAAGCTCTTTTCTTTTTGAATACAGAATCGAATTCAATGTACCTGATCCCTTCTATTGAGTTGTTGGGGCCGCAGTCACTGATATTACTGGCTGGGCACTGCCTGGCTTTGGGCATACTGACTAATTACTAACTATAATCGACAGGGAAGCTTCTAGTAGTCTATTCATTGTCTCTTCCGACAGTAGACGCTAGTTAGATTCCTTCGTAGTGGTTCTATTTTGTTACACGTTTCGAGGTTATTCCGATTCCGAACTCAGACAATGTAGTTAGGTATCTCCTTGCTTTCCATTTTTATCTTCCAGAGGAAGTACAAACAATTTCTTGTTCCAATTACAACATCGAATAGAAGAACATCAAGACTGTCGCTATTTATGAAGAAGTCTATCCAACTATCTATGAGCTTCACGTATCAAATTTTGGGCGTCAAAGTGACATGGGTGCAAATTGATGGCAAGTTCAACCATTCAAACTCTCTCAGATACATTGCAATAATGACTGTCAGTCAGCTGCATCTAAAGATTCAGCGTAGTGCTTGTCTATGCATATTTGGCGTTCGAAAATATATGCATATCCGATAAAGCTAATTCCAGTGAGATGACACCTCAAGAACACTCAACTCTCCCAACGACACATCACTTACAAATTTACGAAGGTAGAGGTCAGTACAGTATTACACAAAGGTCAGAAACCTCCGTCCATGATCCTTTAATAACAACCCAATCAATGAACATTGAATTGCGCCTGTGCCTAAAAAGCCATTCCAACACTATCCCCTATACTCGTACTCGTACTATGAAATAGATGAATAGCTGGTGAAAATATTTCCACATTGTCGGCACGTATTCACAGAATTCTGTAATTCCCAGCACCTAGAGCAAAGAATGATACTCGACACCACAATATGGTGGTTTCCAAGGCAATTCCCATTCACACATAATTATGTTAGGACAAGGGCCTATTCACATCGGTCGCCAACCCAGAAGCAATCAAAAGTATACTGCGGCGACCACTGCATAACTTGGAGTATAATGCACGCACTAATACACATTGCCACACATATTTTTATATTGAGAGTAATTTCATTACAACCTATTGCAAATTCCAATAGCGAGGAGAACAAGTGAGCAAATGAACAAGAGAACAGCGACCACCACCAAGTCACCGGCCGGCCAAGCACTACCCCTGACTGGGTGTGGAGCAGGCCATAAGGCATGTTGTCATGACAATGGGGTAGCCCCCATATCGCCTCCGTACGAGTGTAGCCAGCAAAATGAATGCACTCCCTGAAGTGCATACAGGGCATTCCATCATATTTGCGTTATCATAATATAATAGTGCAGGATTAATTTTCAGCTCACTTGACTCAATTTCCATTCCACAAGTATCCAGAGTCCGGCAAAACATGTCTGAAAATTGTACCCACAGACACATCAACATAGTCAGATGCTCGTTCGTACTTTCAACGAAAATACGAGTACTTGCATGGGTTTGTTCATAAAGAAGCACCCTATGTGCCCATATGGTGTGGCTCTCTAGTGCTTTCGTGCCTAATACCCAGCACACAGCACCGGCAATGGGGATGATATTCATTTATTCGTCCAGCTATTCCACTGGACACTTTCGTGCTGACATACATACATAGACTCGTACTTATTGGAGTTCGTACCATGAAGTGATGGAATGCTTTCTATCCACCAGACTGGGATAAACATAGCACCGAGAGTTTATGTATCTAATTGAATAAAACCTGAAAGTGCAATAGCGAAACTCAATTTGTTTAGAAGCAATTTTGTTGAAAGGAAATTACAGTGCAACTGCTACTACTAGTAGACACTATTCGCAATTCCAGCCACTGGTCTCCACCAGGTAATGGCTAATCAAATTTTCAAAACAATTTTTCGTTATTCTCTTCCATTTAAAGATAAGATGATAAAACTCGATTATTCACTTATGATGAAGAGAAGTTTGACTAAACTTATGCCCATGCATATGTCACATACGAGTATCTGAATTGCATTGGGGGAGGATCGATATCATCCTAAGTAACTTATGTCGTTTTCGGATAAAAATTACCGGAGTTAAGTATTCAATATGCCTTTGGAAGTGTTGAAACCTTAGCAGAGGGGCTGTCTTCATCATTGGTTCAATGAAGAGTGCTGGAAAGCACATCATGCAACTCGACTACGAAGCGATGCTATATCCAAGGACGACAGCGACTCATGTGTTCTACCAGCAAACGAGGTGAGAATAACATCGGTCTCTCCGGAGGAAAAAGAAAAGACGTGCTATTCCAGGAGCAACATTCACAGTCGGTGTGGATGAAATGGAAAAATCACTTCTACAGACTGTTAGACGGCGAGAATGACCCGGGCTCCGCTGTCAAGCAGGACAATTCATTCAACGTGGGCGATAAAAGCCAACATAAACTAAAGATAACAATTTCCAAACATACTCGTAAATATACCAATGTCTTTCCTAGACAGGATGGACTACTTGGCGAACTATTTGAAGCAGCAACTCACTTTAGGTCTATCAATCGCTACAGGCAAACTCACGTCAAAGCTTATTACAATTATCAATTATCGCGAACGAGCGAATATTCGCACATTTTGACATTTCATGCACAGTTCCTTTTTCATTTGGTCACAGCGACCTGCGAATAAAATAAAACAAAACAAAACAGGGGAAATTTGAGGCTAAATTCACGCGAACGTTTTGGTCGTGCGAATGTACCATAAATTGGGTTCCACATTTGTGGAATGCAAGTTAAATTTGACAGATCGCAAAGAACACTCGCTTATTTGCGGAGAAATAAGTGAAGCGCTGATTTCTCTTCACAAAAACTAATTGAATTTGAGTTTTGTTTGTTTATTAATCCACAAATAAATTAAGTCCCTTTGGAATAGTAAAAAATTGTCACTTGCCTGTCTTTAAATGTACTAAAAATGATTTGTTCGGAGTCAGTTCATTCGTAATTCGCTGAGCTGTGAATGGACCTTATGGCGGAAAAATGGTTCACTATGCCTATCGACTGGTCAGATTTGTTTAAAACTGAGTCTTTACATTTTCAAGTGTTGGCGCTACAAGTTATCATCACTAGAGACCTTCTAAATTGCACCAACTACCTAGCTCACAGTGATCTGTCTCCTTAACATCGTGCAAAAAAACTTGTCTGCTATATTTTGTGAAAGTTTGAAACCCTTCTTAATAGCTCTGATTGACCATAGCAGTGTAGTTTTAGGCCTGATAATCCACAATTATTTGACAAATCCACACAATGGCGAATTCTGGGAAAAACTGAAGACATCGGCTGACACTCTACACCTCTTTACCGATTTTAAGTTTTTGCATTCTTGCAAGATTCAGCAGATACGTGAGATTGCACACTAAGCGCACAATTACGCACTTCTATTACTGAAAGCGGAAGGAAGGCTGAGTGTCTTGTGTGTCTCGTATACTCGTATATCACAATCGCATTCAATTAGCCATAAACGCAGCCTAAATCTAAATCTAAAGTTGCCTTTCAGTTGATTTTCTCAAAACTGGCATGGTTCTCGCACAAGAAGGATATACTCGTATATCCTATGCGTCGTTTATCTGGTGTCATACGTCACTACTTCTTTTACTATACCAGTTCCCGGAATAACCACCGCGTGGCACTCCCATTGTTCCGATTTGAGTTCTGTTTTTTTTTTTTTTATTAAGTTGGTAAATCTGTTGTTGACATTCCCTCTAAATCTTAGCGTCATAGCTTGACATTTGCAAAAGTTACGTAGCCAAGAGTACATCTATCTCTGTGTGTGTTGGCGATTTTTTTACAATTTTAGAAATCGATTTAAAGTTGCAACAACGAACTTGTATTAAATTTTGCGTAAAAAACGGATTTGATGGTGCGCGAACGTTGGAAATATTGGAAAAGTGTTTCGGCAACGATTCTCTAAGTCGTTTACCAGTCAAAAATGGTCGTTCATCAATCGAAGATGATGAACGCAGTGACAGACCGTCGACATCGAAAACCGACGAAAACATTGATGGAGTAAAAGAAATGTTGGTCAATAACCGCAAATTAACCATCAGAGAGATAGCGGAGAACTTGAACATTGCCTATGGATCCGTCCAAGACATTTTGGTTAATGATTTGGGTTTCTGTCGTGTAGCAGCAAAGTTGGTGCCAAAAGACCTCAATTTCATGCAAAAAAGAAACCGTGTTGACGTCGCAAAAGAGATGATTTGCGAGGCTGAATCCGATCCGATGGGTTTACGAGTATGAGTACGACACGCAATCCAGACATCAGGCAAGTGAATGGCGTTCACCCAATGAGCCGAGACTAAAAAAACCACGTCGTTTTCAGTCAAAACTGGAGGCAATGCTCACGGTTTTCATGGATTACTACGGTGTAGTGCATCATGAATTTTTGCCAGAAGGCCAGACAGTAAACGAAGAGGCGCTATGAGACATTTGCGTGGAGCAATTCGCCGAAAGAGACCAGAATTGTGGGCAGAAAACTCGTGGATTTTGCACCGTCGCACAATGCCATCATTATTCATAATTTTTTGACGAAAAATGCAACAAATATCATCCAACAGCCACCGAATCCAGCTGATTTGGTTCCCTGTGACTTCTTTCTGTTCAATCGAGTTAAAAAACCACTACGGGGAACGCGTTTCAGCAGCCGAGAGGAAGTAATGGAAAAGTCGCAGGAAGCAATGTTGAATATAAAAAATGTTTCGAGGATTGGATCAAGCGCTGGAATAAGTATGTTGCAGTCGATGGGGATTACTTTGAAGGGGACAATATAGATTTAGATAAATAAACTTGTATTTTTAATTTTCTGAATAAATTCCGGGAACCTTTTGATGGTTCAAAAGAACGGTCTGGTGGGAACACACGTGAACTTCAATATACGAATGTGTGAATGCATGAACTGGCAACAGTTCAACGGATTGAAAAATTAGAGAGTAAATCAACTTTATCCGTCGAAGTTCATATATCTGTTGATTATAAGCCACCTGCCATATGTATTCGTGCATTCTATCTGTCATAGCTGTCAGTTTAAAATGTCAACGGAATGCTGGATCAACAGATTGACGGATTCTATGGATTGGGGCCTTAAGAGAAATTTACGTAAGATTCTTATTAACCCAGTTTAGCTCCATGGTGAACAAACATGGACGCTCGTCTTTAGTTAAATTTACGTTGGCGGACTTTGAAGGAGGAGATATAATAGCATCGCAAGCATCGACCATTTCAGAACAATGCGTATCAGTCCCTTGGGATGGCTAGGACATGTAAAGCAAGTGAGTATTTATGATCCGGTCCAAAGAGTTTGTGTGGAAGTGGAAGAGACCCGTGACCATCTTGGAGTACATAACTGGAGTCAGTTAAGTAGAGACCGCGTTTACTGGAAAGGTTTATTGGTAGAGGTCTTAAACCAACCTTGACTTAAATACGGACTAGTATGTAAGTACATATCTGTAACAACAGTCCGTGATCGATACCAAATACAGTGTGTTGTATTCCTCAGAAAAGGTATTAAGTGATGAATTACGACCTTAGAACTGATAATACATACTATCGATTGGGTATTGACACTCAAATTAACTGAATACTTCAAGAAGAGTTGATACTTTTGAAGATTTTAAATAGTCTACCAGTTTTACAGACAAATTTCAAACGTCAAGTCGAAAGTGCCCACTTTCTTACCTTTATTTAAACATTGTCAATAATGGTCTTTCGACACTGCTCATTCATTTGTTTCAGCAGACATGAGAGTTGATATTCGACAAAGATGAAGGGAATATTGATTTAGACTTTACTCTGAAAATTCAAATAGCTGTATGCTCCGAATATATTAAAGAAGGTGTCTTCTAGTCAGGCTTTGTTTTCTACCTTATTGCATGCATGTATTGGGTGCCTTCCTTTCTTTGGACGCCTTTTCGTGGCACGAAGGCTTAAGAGTCAAAGACAGGTACGACGTGGAAATAAGCGCCAAAGACATCCAAACTAGGCGTAAAACTGTTAAAAATATGGAGGTGACTCTAAAGGGACATACTCCAGGTGGAAATCGCAATAGTGACAATCCACCCGTGGTCTTCTCGACTGTGGCTGGCACACGGATTCTGAAGTCCACAACCAACATGCTATCAAATGCCCCCACCGATTTAGGTGTTGACTCAGTAGCTACTGGATCACTTGCTCCTGATGATTCCTGCTGCTCTTTCTGCGAGACGTTCGGTGTAGATAGGCTGGAACGATGGAAAGATTACCAGAGAGGACCTGCCTGTTAGATTAGACCCTTGGTTGGTCAGAGTGCTGTTTTTGAGGGCTTATCTCGGGAAATCGAAAATCTTGCCCTGGCTCCAGAAGAGGCACAGTCAGAAGGACTGCCGTATAAGAGGCAGATGAAGAAGAAACGAAGCATCAAATGAGAAGAGAAACAGGTCAGCGGAAGCGACACCAACTGAAACCGACCAACCTCTCGAAACTGAAACTGGACCCTCTTCTTTTGCCCCGAACAGGGCCGAGAGGAAGGAAGTTTTCAGCACTCCCCATCTTGATCTTCACCTCTGCGCACGATGCCCCCGTGATACCAGATTGAAATTGCTACAACCAGCAAATGTTGTAGTTCTGGTCGACGGAAGTCGGCAAATACAGTAAAATCCCCGCTAAGAAATAACTGTTGTGAAGGCGTTCCCCGTGTACAAAATCAAGCTGAGACCGGTGCTGTAACCAGCAAAAGTTGCAGCTTGAGTGAACGAAACTTGGATTCGCCGGAAAACCCACTTCCAAAAAGGCCTCAAAACGCCAAAGGCAGCGAGACCGGGGTACCTGTAAGGATGCCGCTATCACCTCTCTGGCTCTCTGAATTGGAAAGGCTGCCAATGACAACAGTCTGAGCTACGCTAAGTGCAAACTCTGTGTCGATCAACTATGGGAGCTAGCCAAAGCAGAGAATGTTTTCATTCAAGTAGAGCGCTACGATATGGTAAACGGAACTCTTAGATTTAAGTGCTCCAAGCAACAAACCAACACTTTCGAGGTCTTCAGGTAACCAAAATTGACGCGCACCATCTTCAAGGTTCCGGGACAACTGAAGGAAATTGGGGATGTGCTGATACATATCCAGAACCCTGAATTTGACACTGAAAAGCGTAAAATCTACTCTCACAAGGAGAAAAGATTCGAGGAAACAAGGACGGTTGTTCTCTTGTTGTGGGCTTCGATAGAGCTTCCGTCCAGACCATTACGAGTAAGTTTAGGTACGACTCAGGTCACTATCTGCACCTTGAAAGGGTTAATTTCTACTTTGTTTCCAAATGAGTGCAGATAAGATACGACCACCCTAGTAATCATCTATTTTGCGTACTCAGATCAATCTTCAACGTTCCACGTCTACTTCTGCATCCCTATGTAGGAGACTTTCCATGTTGAATACAAAATCTCACATAATAGGATGTTTAAGGTGTCTCGGCAATTTATATTTATGTGTCGAACTCACTCTAACAATCTAAACTATGGCAATTTTGTAATCAAAGTTTAGTTGCTGCAGACATAAGTTACAAAACGAACGGAGAATGGCACAAATTCGTCGTTGCGTCTGCTTATTTACTCTTATTTACCCGAACTCATTGAATACTGTGACCCCAGGAAGATAGAACTTATCATATGCTGCGATGCTAATGCTCAGAATATTTTTCCGAAGGATAACAACGTTAGATTTCCCTCCTCTTGCAAACGGAGATATATGCAATCCTGGTGGCAACGAACTATCATATATTGTGGCGAATCGGTGGAGGGGGCGAAGTATTTGCATCTTTAGCGACAGTCAAGTTGAGCTTAGAGCCTTTCTGAGCACTGTTACGACTTCCAAGCTGGTTCGAGAATTCAAGGCATCACTGAACGCCGTCGGATGGCTAAATCCACTGAGCTTCGTCTTTGGATCGGGAAACGAAATCGCCGATGAACTTGCCAGACAAGGTTCAGGGGAGAGTTTTTCTGGACCCAAACCTATGTTAGGTCTGCCTGCGTCTTCGGTTAGGGCTTCCATTGACAGTTGGGTCTCATATGAGCACAACTGCAGATGGCGTGACTCTCCAGGTTGCCGGTAGACCAAACGAATTCTTCCCGACGTCTCTAAGAGGTCAGCGGACTTCCTGCTGTCCCTCGGTAGGAAAGATTGCAGGCTACTTACTGACGTCGTGATGAGGCACTACACTTTTGCGCATAACTGATTCAACATCCTGCGACGCTTGCTGTGAAAGTGAAGCGTTTACTTGTCTGTCTTCGAAAGGCTGAGAAATTTCACTAAAGGAGTACAATTGACTAACTAGTTCTTTGATTGAGTGCTTTGTTCGGGAAGAAAAAAAAATTATTTTGTCTGATATTTTTCCAAATGTGCTTCGCAGCAGGACAACTTAAGGAAGTACAAGACCGATAACAAATCCTACAACACCGGTACGAGTATGGTATAGACTTGGTCTATATAATCACCAATAATCACCAATTAAATGCCACAAAAAAGCTCTTATTTGCCAAGGTTTTGCTCCATTCAATATCGAAATCAATTTATTTTAAAAATCGGAAATATCCTTTTGTCATCGTTTTCCAATTGGATCTGCGGTTATTCTCGTATAAATCGACACAAGTGCAGCCATAGCCCGGTACACTCCATGCAACTTTATGTGTACATGACCCTGATAAAAAAATACGAATATTCCTTCTCCTTAAAAAGAAGGAAAACCACCTGAAAAACTCTCGGCTCTTTCCCCATTACCCGATTTCGTCATTTCCGTTTAAAAGGAAATAAACATATACACAGAACCACGATATATACATATTCGTACAAGTATCACACTAATAAAGGAAGTTTTAAAGAAATCATAAGCTCCTATCTCAACTACGTTTCTTGAAGGTCTTAGCTAACTTTGCTCGTTAAGTGGGTACGAATAGATAGATAGTAATAAATGAATTTGAAACTTTAAATGTACTAGATTAACTAGATTTTGTAATTATCACAGCAGGGATTTTTCATAAAAAGTTCTTGAGAATAATTGGCGTTAGCTTAGGTGTACTAATTTTAAATAAGTAATAAGCTCTCATTTAAGTCCTTGCAAGGGGACTCAATATGAAAGCAGAATGCAATTAGGGAGACGAAAAATTAAGCTACCGATGCTCATTGGTTTTAAATGTTTGTAAGTTATAATGGCTGTACTCGTATGTTGCGAGTACAGTCTGTCCGTATTTTATTCGAAAAATTAAATGTGAAATTGATGGGTATTCATGGGAAGAAAGATTTGAAGAGCACAATGCCGTGTCTATTTTATGAGGACATTGGTCGTAAAACAGGTGATAACAGAGGAAGCGAAGTTTGTTCCGTTTGCTGGTGAGTTGACGGACATCGTATATTTTTGAGTCTTCCACCAGCGTGAGTCTTGATTTTGGATCTGAACCAACAAGAGCAGCGAGGCTCTAAGATATAGGAACTACATTCTGGTTTACACCGACTGCTTGCTGCCGACAGCCGCATTGCTTGAGGGTTCGATGACTAGGAAAAAGAAAAATCTTTTCCACAGATATCGAAACAGATATCTTGGGACTTTTTGTAGTTTTCTAATTCGATGTCAACAGAGCGGTTCAACTGTTTTTTTTTTACTGTAGTAACAGATCACTCAGACAAACAACTAGTCCCTTGTACTCTTTGTAAGTTCTTCTTAATGAAATCTTTCAGCCTTTCGACGAAAGATGAGTAAGCGCTTCAGTGATAAAGTGTCTACAGTAACAGCACCCACCATGTCAACGCCGAGTAGCTACAGCCTGATGCAATGGTAAGCCGGACATTCACATTGATAGTGTTCCTCGGTGTCGTGATCACTTTCACATCAGGCGTCACAGGATGTTGTATCACTTATGCGCAGCACATTTGACTGCTTAACAAAAGTGTAATGTCCCATCACGACGTCAGTAAAAATAACCTGCAGTCTTTCATACTGAGGCCCGCTGACCTCTTAGTGACGGCGGGAAGCATTCGTTTGGTCTGCCGGCAACCTGGAGAGTCACGCCATCTGCAGTTGTGCGCATATGAAACCCAACTGTCAATAGAAGCCTTAACCGAGAACGCAGCAGGCCTAACGTAGGTTCGGGTCCCGAAAAACTTTCGTCTGAACCTTGTCTGGCAAGTTTATCGGCGATTTCATTTCCCCGTGATCCCATTGTTCAAGGATTGCACTTTTACAATTGAAAGGATTTAAAATATATCTGATTTGTGAAGGTAAAGAGTTTCAAATGTATGAAAAATAAACGCGCAGAATTATCTTAATTATAACGGCAAGGAACTAGGTTGATGGTTCTTGAGGAGCGAGTGAAACTAAGCCTGTTTTATGCTGTAGACCACCTCGGCATATGTTATGAGGAATAAGACTTAGGTCAGTACTAGCTTCCGTCGTGTTTCTCGTGGTGTGAAATAAGCAGTGATCCACAATTTGCGAAGACATCCGTAGATCCGACCAATGTCCACGCACGTTTGTGTGATTATACATAGATAAAGTGCAGTTTACTGTGTAGCCAAGCCTAGTAACTGACTCAACAGCTTTAATTTTATTATTATTCATGATAAGATCAGGTAAAACACTCAAGTTACTGACCAAGTGTAAATATGTTTCATCTCCTCGTTGATGAGGCAAACTAGTTCATTTAAGTTGTTGCTGAAGGGTTTCGCTTAATGTAGTTGGACATCGGCATATTTACAAACTAATTTAAGGTCGTTTATGGACATGCAGAAAAGTGTCGGTCCTAATACTGAGCCTTGAGGCATTCCTTGCCAGATTTCTTTTAAAACTGAAGAACACGCATTGGAAACAACCCTTTGTGATAAAGAAAACTGCGTACATCAATTTATCTACCCCTTCGCTGAAACCAAAGTTATTCCTGAGCAGGATTTTATGATTCACATTATCAAAAGCCTTCGAAAAGTTGGCAAGACTCTTGCAGTTTTCCAGATTTGAGGAAAAGCTGATGTTGTTATACAGCAGTTGATGGCATGGGTGAGATGAGAGATAATTTGAGGTAAAACAAGTTTGATGAAACGTATTGGAAGGACATCTTCACCTAAGGAATTTGACTTTACAGCTGCTATGCATTGAGTGATTTCGTCTTCTGTGGCTACTACAATACAAAGTCCTCAAATATTGGTACAGAACTTACAATGTCTACTCTCTGATTATAATCAGAACATATAGGTTTCTCTTTGACGTACGATGGATGGTGGTTGAGTAATTACGCGCTGTTTTGTATTCTAGCCTATTGACATCGGAAGGTCTACTGATTTACGCTGCCATTTGCTGTATAATTTGTTTCTGGCTTTTATAGAACTAACTACTTCAGACGACAAAGGACATATTTTGTTTTAGTCGGTACACATGCATCATACAATTGCATTAAGATTGACTGAAACAGCCTTACTTTTTCATTTGGATCAGCAGCTAATCGATATTGCTCCCAGGGAGTAGAAAGAGTTGCAATTTGAAGGACATTAGCGTCAATGGAATTGAAATTTTTAAATGTTAAAATGTCTTGGACGGCGGTTTTCGACAAATTGATGTCATAAGTGCAAAAACTATGTTTGCACATAGCGCGGCCGAAGGAAAATTGGGGAGGAAAGAGAGAGAGATACCGATGTGCGTTGGTTTTAAATGTTTGCAGGTTATAATGACCAGGGAATATCATAAACATCTATGCAGGGCATCCTATAAGCGTGTTGTACGGAATAGGAACGAATCACGATATTTCAGAGTACGTCTGAAAGTAGGCTTGAGGGCATACTGATGAGCATTCAGAGCGAGACATGTGTTACAGTTGAAATTTTGGAGGGGCGGAGTGCTACTGGCAATTTCAATCGAGCAATGGTGGTGAAAATAGCGATATAACAAGGTGAAACAGGGAACAGTCTCAGTCTCAGTGACATAAGTATAAGCTATGAGTTTTATCGCATGGTTTTGAATCCTTTCCAGCAGATGCAGAGAGGTTATAGGAGCAATTGAGTAGATGTAGGCATCGTAGTAGAATTTATGATGAATGCCTTACGAGGGCTATTTGATGAGCACCCGGTTTGGAAGAAGATAGGTGGCACTACAGAGCCAAAATGAGTGTACCATCATTTAGTATAACCCCTTTTAGCCCGTCTGTCAAAATTTGGTGACAATTCGACGCTTAGTTTTGTTTTTTCGGCTGAGGCCGGTCTTCGCCTTCTTTGGAGCACGTTCACCGGGTAAAACCCATTGCTGCGATTGTTCTTTGGTCTCTGGTGTGTACCAATGAATCCATATCTTATCGACAATCAAGAAACTCCTCAGGAT
Organism: Volucella bombylans; assembly: GCA_949129095.1. Taxonomy (NCBI): domain Eukaryota; kingdom Metazoa; phylum Arthropoda; class Insecta; order Diptera; family Syrphidae; genus Volucella; species Volucella bombylans. The sequence goes on from OX422141.1 coordinate 112,762,574, forward strand.
TTCGATTAAACAGGGCCAAGCACCACGTTTTTGAACTGGTCTCACGATTGCGCTTGTTCCCCGGTGTGAACAAATGCGGCACCCACCGCGACGACAGGTGTCTCATGCCCAAAATCTCAAAATCTCGTGCAGGATATGGCTAACGCATTCAGTTGAGATGCCTGCTATCTCAGTCAACTCGCGGTCCGCCAATACTAGATCATGGATTTTGTCCACAGTTTCATCTGTTTTAATCGTTTTTGGGCCACCTGCTCGCGGTTCATCAAAAACCGACGTTCGGCCATGGCGAAACTCTGTGAACCAATGGTAAACGGTTGTACGGGAAGGTGAATGGGTGCCATATCGACAATGCTTGATTTCCTCGCAGGTTTTGCCACTCAACAACAAGAATCGGATCACGGAGCGATACTAGTTCCCCATTTAGTAATATTCTTTAGTTCGGAATTTAATGAGCTTGGTATATTGCTACTCCTGCCGGAGGGCGGGGACACATGAGTCCGGGAACAAGTATATAAAGCAGATAGAGATTCTTACTCACTAAAAAACACCTCCCTTATACAGACTGCGACTGAGTTCACACTCAAAAAGCAGTTCTTCTATCGCGTTTCATTTTGCTTTAATAGGATATTTTGCAGGCGATTTCCCATTGACGTTTCCTACGTACTTTAAAAATTAAGCGCTGCTCATCATCGAGTGGCTTAGTCCTTTTCAGACGGCGTAATAAATTTGTCCCGTCAATGATCTGTTGAACAGAAATATTCCTATGTCCCTTTAGTCGATTTTTGTTTTTTCGCGCAGACATTTTAAGTTCGTTCTGCACGTTTTCGACTTCTAGGTCTCTGTGTATATCATCGTTTCTAATGTACCACGGTGCATTAACAAACCCTCGGAGAACTTTGTTTTGGAATGTCTGTAACACGTTAACGTTACTAATTTTGGTACAACCCCAAAATGTATACCATATGTCCAGACCGGTTTTAGCACTTGCTTGTATAGCAGCAATTTGTTTTCTAAACTGAGCTTGGAAAGGAATTTGTACTGCGTTGATAAACACAGGTAGATTGTCAGTTTTCTTGAGAGTGAAGTTCACATGGACATACCTGTTTTCATTAAGCGCGATTCGCCAAGTCTTTGTCCATGTAAGGGCGCGTTGTAACTTCGCAGTTGCTTCTTCGACGGTTTTAGCTGTTGTCAAAATGGCAGTGTCATCATCAAATGTGGCTAGCACAGTATCGTCCCTTTGCGGTATGTCGCGGGTGAAAAGCAAATATAGCAGAGGGCTAAGTACACTTCCTTGCGGCACCCCCACCTTTATTGTCTTAAAATCGGAATATTTGAAGGGTCGGTCATTTAGGAATGAACTTAAAATATGAGACAATTGCTCGGGTAGCACTTGTCGAAGTTTATATTTCATGCCCTCGTGCCATGCCTTATCAAAAGCTAACGAAACGCCAAGGAATGCGCTTGAACAGACTAACTTACACTCGATTGTTCGTTCAATTAGATCGGGTATTTGATGCACATGGTCAACAGTAGAGTGTTGGCTTTTAAAGCCAAACTGATGATAGAGCAAGATGCGATTTGTGTCAATAACAGGTTTAAGACGATTAAGTAAGATTCGAAAACCTTCAATATCATCGGGAGGAGCGATATTGGTTTGTACGACTTGACTTCAGTCAGCGGTTTACCGGGTTTTGGAACCATAATAACTTCGGCATCTTACTTTCCACTGATGCGGTACATGCCCTAGTCTTATGTTGTCATTTATAAGATAGAGCAGCTTTAGCACACCTTTTTTCGGTAGCGCTTTAAGTATTTTTCCCGTAATTAAGAAATATCCGGGGGTTTTATTGGGCTTAAGCGTGTCTATAACTTGTGTAAATTCCCTAAGTGTAGCTTTTTTCAAGGTTCGTCGTCACGTCTAGCGTATTGACATTCTCTGGAAGTACTTCCCTGTCGAATGGTTTGAACGTTTCTGCAAGATGGTCGGTGAAAACGTTAGCTTTTTCTTTATCTTCTTTCGCCCAGTCATTCTGGTTTCTTCTTTGGGACTTTCGAAGACTTTTAACTTTTACTCTCCATATGGAGTAATTGGTATCTTTTGTCGCTGTGAGATTTTCTAGGTAGTTATTAATACCTTGGTTATTGAAGTCCTTTGTGCGAATTGGGAAATGATAGGAGGAAAGATCGAAGCTTTCTTCAATTTTGACGTAACTACTTTCCGTTAAAGAAGTCTATCAAATCGGGTGTTTTAGCGACATCCGAGGGCCAGTACGTCGGTCTGCCTGTTGAGTAAAGTTGCCAACCACATTCCATGCTAGCCCCTGTAGAGAGTTTTGCCTTTGAAATTTGTCAACTTTAATTTTTGCTTCCAGAGAGTGGTCAATGGATTCTTTTATAAATAGGGATGACCCGCCTCTTGAGTTTCCCAATGGATGATGACCGTGGTAGTCGCGGTAACCTTTTAGTTTCACGCGTGATTGTGTCATTAGGTGAGTTTCAAATCAACTGCTTTTTCCTGAATAAAAATATTTACTTAATCAAGCCTTTTCTGTAGGGCGTTGGCATTCCACGCCAGAATATTGAGCTTCTCTGTCATGATTAGTTACACAGATCTGCTTCGAGGTTGAGAAGCCTTATTTATTTTGTTTGTCTTATTTGTTTTAGTCAGTTCTTCTAGTCTCTCGAGAATTACTGAGAAAACAGTTGAGGTGGGATCAGGTGATTCACAGTTGGTCTTTTTTGCTCGCACCGCTTTTTGCGCGTAAGTTTTTCCACTTTTCACTTGCGGATTGTTATTTTTGACGTTGTTGTTATTGGTGATTTTAGCGGCCATCACGGCGATTGCTATCTTTGCCTTCTTTAAAGGCTTTGGGGCTGGACCGCTGTTATGATTTCTCGTACTCGCTGGTCCTGCGTTTTTAGAAGGCATCCGCGAAGCCTCTATAGTTAGCTGGATGTTTTCCCCTGCAGTTGATGCATATTGATGCACGTTGGGGACTCTTTCGCGGCACTGCACTCTCGCGCCAGATGTTTTCCGATGCATTTTACACAGCGAGGCTCCTTCAGGCAGTAGGCCTGGGTATGGCTGAATCCCTAGAAACATTGGGGAATTAGCCTCGAATTTTTTCGCGGGCTTCAATTTTAACAACAAGTCCCAAAATTGAATTTACAAAATAAATCCTTTCTAGGCTTTCGGTTTTGTCGACGGTTAGCCTAAGACCGCATCTTGAGGTCGTCCTCTCATCTTCAACATTGCGCTGTTTTTGCGCAAGTATATTAACGTCGTCGATTATTTGTAAGCCTTTATTTTTAAGGTCAAATGAAATGTTTTCTTTAGGGCAAGTGATTTCAAGATTGTGTGCAACTTTTTATTGTCCGACGTTTCAAAGACGTTTATTGGCGGCGGCGGTCTTTGTTTGGGTTGCGTTTTTACTTTATTGACCTCTACAGTATTAGAGCTGGCTGGAGTCTCTTTTTGTACATTTTCAGGCGAGGAATCAGCTTTGCGTTACTTACCTGGTCTTTTTGTAAGTATCCAGTCTGTTTCTCGGACTAGCTCTTCTTCGTCCGTGTGAAAACTCGAGTTTTCCGGGCGGTCAAGTCGCAGTCGCATTGCGTCTTAATGGCATCTAATTCCTTTTTAAGTCCGGCGCAGAGCAATGCCATATTTTGGAGTCTGGGGCGGAGATCAGAATTTTGGCGTTCGAGACTTTGTAGCTTATTCGGAATAATACTATCGTCCAAAGCTACCAACTGTGCATGGTCTTTGCTTCAGCATGATTTTTCCAGCAAAAATATAAAAGAGTGTAGGAGGTGGAAGGGAGCCCTGAGGAAGACCAGCATTTATTTTGTGAATATCAGGCTTGAAACCATCCGAGACAGCTTAGATTGAACGTTCGGAAAAGTAATCGATCATCGAGTCATCGATCCCAAAAGCACGCTTGATGTCAAACTCTGTCAAATGCCTTAAAAATATCATGCCATCAAATAACCAGTGGACCTGTTGCTACGAAAACTGTCATTTTATGAGCTGACGCTTTATCAGCGCTTCCATGACCTTGGAAAGAAAGGTTATGCAAATAATTTTGGATTCTTTTTATATAAGAGGTCTGCTTAACTTTTTACGAATACGGCTGTATAATAGAATACCCGATTTTTGAGTTTTATAGTTTGAACAAGTTGGGTTTTATCTTCAGAACTACTGACTTCAGACGGAATAACCTGAAGTTTTTTTGTTTGTAAATCCTCGGTACATGTTTCAAAGTTGCAAAAGTTATAAAAAAAAATGATAAAATCATTGTAAGTTTTGTAAAAATCTCCTGATCTTCAACAACTTTTGACACATTAATTTTGGGGCAACCTTTACTTTGAGACAGTTAGAGTATTATGAGTACTGTTAGTACTTACGAGTTAAACTGTACCCCATGCTATTTTCACTAAAAGTCAGGCCATGGCATCGTAAGGCTCTGTTTCATTGTTCAATTGTTCATTCATTACGTTCAGACGTGTTTAAATTTCACTCTGCTAATTTATTTCCATTTAATTTTTTTTTCTGCCTAATTGCAATAATTCGCACAACCTATTTCTTGGTCATCGCCTTTTGTTGTGTTTTGCTGACTCGATTTATTTATTAAAGTGAAATTAACAACTAACCCAATTCTCATTCACCGCCTTTTGTGTTTTAAAATTTCTCAACTGACCTACCCTAACTCAATCATCGTCATCATGTCTGAATTATGTGGAAGTGTGAATTGCTCCCTAACAAGTGACCTAAATGCTGTTATGGTGATCTGCAGTGGTCTTTGTAGCAAGTCATTCCATGCCCTTAGCATTGGCTTGAGTAAAAGATCCATCGCGTACCTAAAAGATTTTAAAAACAACTTTTTGTTTTATTGTGATGAGTGCAAGGACATCACTCCGTCCCACATATTACTTGCTATTAAGTGTCTCAGTGATTCGGTCAGTAACTTTGCGGCAGAAAACAATCATGCCTTGAAATCAATGCAAAACCAATTTACAAAATATGATGACCTTCTTAAATCAGTTGAAGATTTGTCAATTTCACTCGAGCAATCTGCAATCTATAACAAGACCCAATTTAGAAACTTATCCATGCAGTTGGCTCAAAACAGTGACTTAATAAAACGAAATGACAAACATGACTTTAGTGAAGATTCCAAAAATTTTCTATCCCATAGTGTTAAATCAATAATAAAATCTTACATCCCCACAATAACAGACTCTTTAAGTTCTCTACGGTCTTCCCTCGATTTTCATCTTCAAAGCACATCCAGAAGCAGCGTTCCCTCTCCGCCTAATAATGATCAGTTGCTCATAAACATCATGTGCCAAATAAGCGATTTAAGCAACGAGTTAACCGAATCACGCGCGCTGTTAATCGAAATTGCTGATCACATCCGGATAACTTCCAGTAAAATCGAAGATATACCGGTGCAATCCCAGCCCCCACCGACTCCATCATACAACACCTCGCTTCTCACTGAGATGCTTGAATCTGCAATTATGGAACCACCAGTAACTCCTGGATCATCTTCTCCTCCACCACAACCCTCTTCGGTAAACGATGCTACTACACCAACTCCTGAACCCACAATCTCAAGATTCGGAATCTTATGGACACTTTCGGAGTGGAACATGAGAATAAAAAAGTTGAACAATTTCAACAAAGCGGAGTCAGTTGCCTTTTTAATAAGAGGTACTCTCCTCGATCGAAACAGGCTAACTAGTCTCTTCAAATCTAAATTTAAAATAGATGTCAGCAACTGCCATAAGATCTCCACCAACACCTTCAAGGTAAGCATCCCGTCTAAATATGAATGGATGTTTATCAACCCTGCTTCCGACGTCATCAATCTGGGTGGATTAACTATGGAAAGAATTAAACCGAATAGAGGAAACAACAAACATCGCAAGGATACTACCTTTACCTCAAAATTCACTAAATCTAAAAAACAGAATAATGTTAATTTTAAGTCTAATCCTATACCGAAGCCTAACTCTTCCAAAAAAAACCCAACTCCTAACAAACAAACTCCTGATGCAAATTGGAGTTTTAAAGTTGGGACATTTCCTGTCTTCACTCCTCCTTCAATTCATACTGCCAATCGCGTATATACTAAACGTTCTTCCACCGCGTCCAACTCAATTCCTAAGCGCGTATCTTTCAATCTAGATCCTCCTCCCAGTCATTTACAAAACCCAACATCTTCTCATTCCCCTCATACAAAAACGGCAAACCCCAACTTTATTCGCTCCCATATTTTAGATCCCTCCCCATGTTCTAAGCTAGACTCCCACCCTAATACCACACCACCTTCTTTTTTAGACCCCATTCTTCCTCCAAAGGCAAAGTTAACCAAGCACCTTATCGATTCTGGGGAAGATGGCCGATATGTTCTCTCTCGTTTAAGAGACCACAGATTATATGATAATGTTCGCTTATATCTCGCCTACCTACATGACAATCCTGACTCTGTCTGTATTGACGGTATAACGAAAACCAATGCAATGGTTTCCATTCTGCAAGAAGGCCTCCCCACTAATCATAATGATCTGCGGCAACTTTTTATACGTTTTCATGAACAATTAGACATGACTCCTGATGACGTGGCTAATGATCTCTCTTCTTTTGCGTCTCATGTTAGCTCCAAGCGCATACTACACCTCCAGAGAACACGATCTAGTTTCAAAAACTATCATCGCTCCTAACCCACCACTTAATTCTTTGCCGAAGCCTTCCAAATATCTGTCCCTGTATTATCAAAACGTAAGAGGATTACGAACTAAGATTTCTGCTATATATCTTAATTCGCAGATTCTGCCATACGACATCTTTGCCCTCACAGAAACCAATCTCACCCCTGATATTAAGAACAATGAATTATTTTCCCAAGACTTCGATTTACGCCGTGACGATGGTCTAGATAAAGAGGAGAATTTATATGGCCGTAGTGTACTTCTAGCTATACACTCTCGTCTCGAGTCTAGACCCTTTAAAAAACCGTCCACTGCATTCTTCGAATTCGTTTGCGCTAGAATTCCTATTTGCAAACGCAACCTATATATTTGTTGCTGCTATATTCGCCCCTCTCAACCAATTCAAGGTTACCAGCTAGCTGTTGATGCAATCGACTGCATTTTTAATGCTGCTGATCCCAATGACGTTGTTATTTTTTTAGGTGATTTTAATCTACCTAAACTTCTATGTTTCAGACTGATCAGTGCTATTATACTGCAACAAATCCTACCTCTGATAAAGAGAATCTTTTCATCGACTGCCTAACTGACTCTGGTCTATATCAATTAAGTGGTGTCACCAATAACATCGGCAGACAATTCGACCTAGTCTTCGCCACTGATACAGATAACTGCGTCGTTTCAGAAAGTAAACATCTGCTTTCTAAGTTGGATAGTTACCACCCTCCCCTTTCTCTTACGCTGACATATGACAATGGTCTTAATCCCGTTTCCTACGAATATTTTTACAGTTTTAATTTTCATAGGGCTAACTACGCCAAACTGAACAACCTCCTCAGTATGGTCAATTTTAACTTTCTCTACAATAACCCTAACCTTACGGTTAACGATGCTCTTGCATCCTTTTATACCGAAATTTTAAAATGTCTCTCCCAATCAGTGCCTTTTTTACCCAAAAGGAATCCCTCATCGTCACCACCGTGGTATAATAAAGAGCTGCGATCTCTTCGTAACAAGAGAAATAAGCTCTGGTATTCTTACTTAAAATCGCGTTCCGACACCGATTTCTTCTACTACCAGTCTGCCCAAATTAATTTCTCTGTACTTTGCCAAACTCTCTATAACAACTATTTAAACCGAATGGACCACACACTCATTTCCGACCCCAAAAGATTCTTTCAGTTCATCAAAACTAAAAGCAAATCGGATAACTATCCATCATCCCTAAATTTTCTTGATAGGTCCTCGGGCGATTCCCAAATTATTGCAAATCTCTTCGCAATCTTTTTTGGCCAAGCGTTCGCCATCCATTCCCAAGAGCTAGACTATTCTTACTTTTCCTACTTAAACAGCTGCCACAAACAACTTTGGAATCGGTGTCTATAACTTTAGAGCAAGTTAGAGATAAAATAATAAAACTCAAAGAGATTATTCTGCTGGCCCTGATGATCTTCCCCCTATATTTTTAAAGAAATGTCAAATGCATCTAGCCCAACCTCTTAGAGCTCTCTTTCAGCTTTCTATCACCCAGGGATTATTTCCATCAACCTGGAAAAGGTCGTTTATTATTCCCCTACATAAAAAAGGTAGAAAAGACGATATTTCCAATTATCGTCCAATTGCTAAGTTGTCCTGCATACTTAAGCTTTTTGAGAGCATTATCTATGACATAATGCTTTTCCATTGTAAATCTATTGTTTCCCTAAACCAGCACGGATTTTTCAAAGGCAGATCTACGACCACCAACTTAACGGAATTCGTATCAAGCACTTTATGTGCACTGGAATCTGGAAATGAAGTTGATGTGATTGGCCACCGATTTTAGCAAAGCCTTTTATAGAATTTCTCATGATATAATCCTTCTAAAATTAAAGGCTCTTGGTTTCCAGATAAACTTTATAACTTGGGTTCAATCCTATTTAAGTGAACGACTTTACTATATTCTATTTAGGTCCATGGTTTCTGACCCAATTAAAGCCTCCACTGGTGTCCCCCAAGGCAGCCACCTTGGCCCCTTATTATTTATTCTGACCATTAATGATGTTGCTTGTATCATTAAAAATTCATACATATCTGTTTACGCAGATGATATGAAAATATTTAGATATATATCATCTTCCTCAGACAGCCTACTTCTGCAGCAATATCTAGACAGGTTTTGTACTTGGTGTCAGAAGAATTTTCTTGAGCTTAACGTCAATAAGTGTCAAGCTATAACTTATACCCGTAAACGCCTCCCTACTTCACCTCGTTGCTATCTAATCTTTAATCTGCCTGTTCTTCTCTTAGTGAATGAGTTGCGCGATTTAGGTGTTATATGCGACAAGGAACTCAACTTCCGTTCTCACATTGATAGTATAATAAAAAAAGCCAACTCTGCCCTTGGTTTTATCAAGCGCTGGTCTAAGGAGTTTTCCAATCCTTATGTTACCAAATCTCTTTACATAACCTTTGTTAGGCCTCTTCTTGAATATGCCAGCCAAGTTTGGTCACCCTACTACAGAATTCACATCCTTCGGATAGAAGCTGTTCAACGCAGGTTTTTACGGTTTGCTTTACGTGGTCTTCCCTGGGATGATAGCCAAAACTTACCACCTTACACTGACCGGCTGAAACTTATAAATTTACAACCCCTTTCTATACGCCGAAAAGTTGCCGACATTCTCTTTATTCATCAAATTTTAGTAGGTAATATCGATTGTCCTTCCTTACTTCAAATTATTTCTTTTAACACCAATCCCCGCAATCTTAGGTCTGTGCCACTTTTCCGGCTCAATCTTCACAGAACGAATTACGGACACCTGGAGCCAATGTCTAGGATGCTTCGCGAAGTTAACGATGTTCTGCCTCTCTTCGACTACTATCTCAGCAAACTCTCCCTCAAGAACATACTTATTTCCACCTATGCCTCTCGTCCTAACTTTCTTTAACCGCTCCCACCCTTTAGTTTTTAAGTGAAAATGTTAGTTTTAAGTATATGTTTGCTTGCAATAAGCTTAATAAATCTGTCCGGGATTGACCCGGGCCGCAAAATCAAAATCAAATCATTAAAATCTCTGTATCTCGGAGGGGTGGAATCTTCCGCTTAAACTTTTCGACACATTACACCGAACACCCTGTATATTCATGTTTGGTTTTAAAAGTTACTTAACCCCTTACGGGGGATATAACATATTGTACAACTCAAATTGAAACTGAATGCTCTGTACAATTTTCGAGAGTTCTAGTTGCAAAATTAATGAGCTGCTGACTGAGCATATATTGCAGATGACGGCAGGAACGGCATGGGAAAAACACCATTTGTTTGGATTCCTGTGAAAAGACTTCAAGTTTCATTTGAATTCGTTTATTTACAAGAGTAATTTCAGACAGACGACTTCTTGTTGTCGATATTTCAGTTTTGCTTTTCCATACCGATAATCGACTCCAATCATATTGGTCCTTAAGCCATTGCATTGTTTTTGAGTCTGTTTTTGTGTTTTACAGGAAGCTGCATCTGGAAGTGAGGTTTGTTTTGAGAAGTTTCACTTGGACTCTGGGATGACCTCAAATACGTTTGTCTTTACTTTCAAAACATCTGGATTTGTTGCCAGTATGTGGGTTCCAGGACCGACCTTTCAAAGACCTTTAATTTAGAGTGTGGCTGAGTGTTGTACAAATGTCAGCAATGGACTACGTATGACGTTAAAGGCATTTTAGGTGATGTTTACGCTTGGATATGAAAGGAACACACCTGCCGTGTAGGTTTAAGTGAGCAAAAAGATACGCCTTACCTTCGCTCTCTGGCATTCCTTTGTTACCCTGAGTCGAGTCCTACCCATTAATCTCTTGCTATTCTTAGGGTCCCAGCACCCAGTACTTATTGCAACTCGAAACCAACTGTAAGACCATTGATGCGTTTTAGGTTTTAAACCACAGCCACCGTGACGATACCGAAGAAAGGCATTCTTAAGAACTGCAATAACTGGAGCGGTATCACCGTGTTGCCCATATTCCCAAAGCTGATGGCAACTATCATTCTCGGGAGGCACTAAGCGGGATTTCGCAGTGGTCAATCATGCGTCGATGATCTTACGAATCATCGTTGAACAACCGTCATAGTACCAATCCTAATGTCCGTCGATTTTGAAAAGACCTTGGATCGCGTTAATCGTGATTGCATCTGCAGATCGCTTGCTATGAGAGGCATCCCTAAAAAAATTGTTGCTTTTAAGAGTCGTACAACAGCGCAAGGTTTTGAACAGTGGATAGCTTACCGATGCATTTTAAGTGCGACAAGGAGTGAGACTTGGAGATGTACTGTCACCGATTTTCTTCTTACTTGCGATCGATGATGTAATGACTACCACGGTGGGTACAAACGAGAGAATTGGTATCCAATGGAACCCGTAAGCTGATGACATCTGTTTCCTGGCAAACAACATTGATGCCAACAAGATAAAAATTATGCACACTAGTCGAGACCAACAACAGCAGGTTTTCTTGAGACGGAGGACCATAGGAGAGGTAACGCAAGAGGTTTGGGTAGTTATGTGTCACTCGATGGTGGAACGGGCCTGAACGTCAGAAATAAAGCTTCTAGTGCATTCGGAATCCTTTCTGCATTGTGGAACTCTAGCAAAATAACGCTTCGCAATAAGTTAAAACTGTTTGAGTCCATTGTAAAATCTGTACATATACGCATGTGAAACGTGGAAAGGCTCCGCCAACATCTCGAGCAGGTTCCAAGACTTTGTTTATCGTTGTCTGCGTTACATCCTAAAGATCCGGGGGCCACAAATGATTTCCAACAAAGAAATGTGGCTTAGGACTGGACAAACAAAAGTGGATGTTGACATCAAACAGAGAAAATGGCTCAGATGACAATATATCGAAGCAGTGGTGCTTCCAATGGAACCGTCAAAGTGTAGGGCGAGTTGGTAGGCCAAGAACAACTGTTATGACGGAAGCTCAGTCCCAAAATTTGCGATCATGGACACAGCTGAGGTATCGAGCTGCAAACAGAGAGAGATTGAAGGACCTGTGTTGCTGGAAAATAAGAAGAAGTTTCGGTTAAGTTTCGTTAAGGGTCCAAAAGTTTGTGTGGATCGTAGGGATCACTATTTCAGACTGTTTGCCTGTTCACTTAGTAATTTTGCATCGTTGGGCAGTTAACCGTGCAGCACATCCCGTGAAATAGTGGTTGATCCTTCACAGTATCCTCTCCTCTCAGAATAGGGGCTCTGTTTTTGGGCAATAGGCTCCAATTCTAGGCTTTTGAATTATGACCATGGCTCAGCGAATTCTCATACTCACATACGCGTTCTTTTAAGACAGCCTAATGACTATCGCAACTTGAGGACCTAGCAATTTCCTGAATGTTTGCTATACCTCGTACATTCTGAGGGCAGATGGAAGTTCAAAGTAGCGGCCAAGACCGTTGATTCTACAATAGATCATTTTGAATATGCGTCCAATATTCAACACGAAGTTATCGCGCATGTTTTGAATTTTACTCGAAAATTCACTTAAGAAGTGAAATTTGACGTTGATCTCAAAAGAGCTGGTAAACTTCAGGTCCTAATATGCATGGGTAGTTGCTTTGAATAGTCTACTTTTCTGTCTGTAGGCATCATTACGGATTCGATTGGAGTAATCCCGTTGTCAATCGCCCACCTTCTGGACAACAAACGTCAACAAGTGGTGTTCACTAATACAGTGGGGTTATTACTCGTACATAACGTACAGTCACTTATTCATTCTACACAATAAGCCCTAATTTCCATGAAATAATGAACCTTACCATCTAACGCAACTCCATCTCAATTATAGGGTTCTGTTTGTCAAGTCCTTTGTCTGCACCTTATCCGAATCAATCAAAAACGCGCAACCAATACCCTTCCCACATAAATCTACAGAAAAATAGTGCAGTGAAAGTATAATTTCCATGTCTCAGGCTGGGATCCTTTTACATATTATATGAGTACTCCTATAACCCGTCACCCGAGCCGAATGTCCTTCATTAATGAAACGAAAAAGAGTAATTGTTTCCTCCATGTGTCAGCAAAAGCGAATGAGTGAGTCATCGCCTGACACTGTTTATTTATTCCAAGCGCTCACCATTCCCCAACCATCATCCGTTGAATCCATTGGACACCCTTAAGCAAATACCAACTTGATGTTTGGGGTGCTGCTTTGTATGGAATTGTAACCGTAATGGAACCCTTGCATCCGAAAATAAATGAATTGATGGTGCAGTAGGGGTAGTGGTATAGGTATGCCGTACAATGTATGTATTATGTATAATTGCGAGAGTCCTTTTCCAGCTGATGGTTGATGGAACAACAACAAAACAGGTATTGCGCTGAAATGATTGTCCGATATCTGTTCTATTGAGGTGCCATGCATGATAGAAAAATGAAAAGACCGCCATCACCGAGGGTGCCGAGGAAAATGAATTTTAAGGGCTCTGTGCCAAAAGCAATTAGTATACCGAATTCCCAATTCTCAGTTGCCGTTCGGCAGAAACCCCTACAATTGTGCATTCATGGACTGCTGCACGAAACAACATTGATTATGGATCTCCATACTTTCTCTGCTTCTTTTGAAGGTGAGAATACAATGAGTTTGATCACGAAATTCTCCAAGCATGTGGGCTTAAATTATTCCACCATGCTGGAGCGGAGTACAAGTGAGATAATATAGAAATTATGTATCTAGATAGATATTGGTTTCACTAGTAGATACTCGGTACTCACCTCTCTGCAGGCTTGAAAGTAAAATTGACGCCATCTTTACCGTCGTCATAGTCTCGTGTGTTCCACCCCCTGGCAATTTACAATTCACCCTCGCTGTATCCTTTATTTATTCAACAGCTCAATATTGTAAGGGATGTTGTTTGGCAGGGTTTTTTTTTTTTTTCGTTTTGTTTCTTCCAGACCTTTTCATTATCCTTGTCGAGGATGATGCTCGAAGAAGCTCTTGCCGCATAGTGCCTGGCGAACTCTGCTTTTTTTACTTTTTGTTTTGTTTTAGTCCAAACGAAGAATGGAATTTGTGGCTCGTCGTCTTTTTGGTAAATTGTTTCCGATTTTCGGTTCCTTTTATTTTCTGGGAAACGACGACATTACTGCGGTGCAATTTGCAGTTCAATGTGGTGTACGGGATACCGTATACGGTCCTCCAGGTCGCTACCATGAAGTGGTGGGTATTTTCTATTTCGGGTGCTTCATGCAAGGGAATGTTACCTCGAAAGTGATTATGAATTAAGTTTCTTATGAGCCGCGGTTACAGTTGTGGGGGTGATCCTTTGTCCTGGTTGTCGGTGCGGATTCCGAGGTTTTACCTTAATTGGATTGCTGGCTTGAGGTAGAACAGAGGGAGATTGATATATGGCTTACAGTGCACACATGCAATAAGCCAAATGCCTAGGTCATGACCGATTAATTACCTACCCATATTACTTACTGGCCATTATCTTTAGGTTATTGTTTCGAATTTTGATTGAGTTGTAAATATGCAATAATTGGTCCCGATGGAATGGAATTTGCTATATATGAGGCACTGAGTGTGTGTGTGTGTATGTTGTGAGTGAGGTTTACTAATCGGCTACGCAAAAACCCTACTATTACAAAGCAACCAATAGAATTGGTAACTGGGTACTGGGTAATGTCTAATGACATTGCAAAACGAAAAAAGGACAACGACATTCAGGGTTAGATTCGAAGACTCTTTAGGTTGGGACTGTGGCGTCCATTCGTCCAGGATGCCAGTGAAGAGGCGTCACAAAACCCATGGTATTGAACTTGTTCTTCATGAGTACATATTATTCTAGGAATTTGTACTTTATTGAGCAAATGCACTTCGTCATATAAATGCTTTGATATCATCCCATTCCATCTTTAATAGCCAACATTTTTGTAATATGATTTTTACCATAATAACGGAGGGAGAGATCCACCCTAAGGAATCGAAGATCTTAGATATCTCGGACAACAGTTTCCTCTTGGTGGTTATATCAGCAGTTTGTTGCATCACATTAAACAAAAGGCAGTCTGACACTGGATTCCATGATATTCCTTGTTGCAATTTTTTCCCCGATTATTGTAATTTTTATTAATTATTCGGTAGCCGGTCTGCCGGCAGGCATCAAACTTCAGAAAAAAAAAAAAAAAAAACAAACAACGAAGCGATCGCGAACCACACAGGTGGTGGTTATTTCGGTAATGGCGGACTGCAGCACCAACAACGAAAAAAAAACCCCCACGGGGAAATTTGCAACAGGCAGCAGATTGAGTGCTGCCACTTTCGGCTGCTCAGCTGGGGGTGGGTTTGTGGTTAAAAAATAAAAAAATAAACGGAAGTAGCAAATCTCAAAATGCGAATACACAAATATGTCCGTAGGCGCCACGCAATCTCTTTAACAAGGAATTGCGAAACCTTAAAACGATGGAAAAAAAAACACAACAAAGGTCGAAAGTCACGTTATAACGAGTATTATATTGATCGGACTTTTTTTTTATGGACAAAGGAATTGAGCGGTATAAACTGTTTACGGAACTACAGTTAAAACTACCGTAGCAGAAACCGCTTAAGAGTGGGCGGTTTTCGACCATCTTCCCGGACGATTGAAAATGATTTTTTTTTCCAGCGGGTCGCGTGTCCCGTTTGCCTTTCTTTGTACGGGGTAATAATAATTTTTTTTCACGTTGGCGAAAGCCTACCGGGATCTCACTATAAACTCTCAGTACACAATACTTAAATTTGCCTGGTATCTTTCTTTCCTCGTCTTCCCAGTTCTCCCTGTTGTTCCCTGATCCTGTCCTATTTTCCTCTGACCTTCAATTTGTTTCTTTTGTTTCACTTTTTAATTTCTCCTTTCTCTATTTCTTCTCTTTTGTCACTTTGACTTAGATCTCTAGAAGTGGCTGCACCGATTCGACTTATGTTCACTCAGACCATTGGTTACTCACCCACACATTCGTGCATTACATCTACTCGGTTAGAGGGCCCAATGTTTGGTATATTTGTACACCGCTCCGCTACTTAGCTGGAGCGCGTAACCATGGCTTAGAGCACCGCTACACCGCTCTTTCATACACTCTAGTGTGCCACTTTGACTACCCGGATCCTTGGGGAAATTTCCGAATTCTGAGAATCTCCTTTGGCCTGAGTGAACATTTCCCCTGAAGTAAGTCGAAGTGACAAAGAAAGTTCATTTTCTATTCTTTTACGATTACGAAAGGGGAACCAAGTCAGGATCTAGGGATCTTAGGTTAAACTTTTGAAAAATGACGAAGGAAGAAGGAAACTTTTCTCAAATTAAATTCCCTTATAAAAGGTGGACCCGGTGAGCTTTCGTGCAGATTTTGGGGAGAAAATGGGAATATCAGATAGCGTCCCACTCTTTACACTGGTTTGTTATTGTTGGTTTCTGTCTTGTGTTTCGTTTGCTCCTGTGCTTTTGTGGGTGTTTTGCGTAGTGTGTATTACAGAGAGTTGCCGAGCGTCCGCCTGGCTCTAGGCAACTGGTGTAGTTTGAAGGTGTTTCATTTACACAGAGGGTTCCAGACCGCCACATGCTCTGAGTGTTCCAGTGCGTTCCACAACTACGTTCCTCCAAAGCGACAACGGACACAACAGAAAAGGCGGGTCAAAAAGTGAAGGGGTTAGGAGCTGGAAGGATGGAGCGGATGCCTTGGCTCTACTTAAGGCTAGAGACTACCCATTAGGGGAGACAAAACAACATTTGGGACAAGGGTCAGCTATTTTGTGTTGGACCCTTGCAAAACAACCAAAACCTATAGCGCTTTCCTTGCGCTCTTGTGGCAGGCAGTCTGCCTGCTCTGCGGGGTTCTTCCTAGAGGCTTTGACCGTTAATCGTACATATTTATGTTGTCCTTCCAAGATGCTGAGAAAGTGCGCCGATGGCTGATGCACCCATGGCTGCCCATCACTCTCTCAGAATTTTGGATGAACAACTGTAAAAAGGAAAGGTTCGAAGGAGTGAAGCGAACGTTTCAGGGAAAAAGAGCCCAGCCGGTTGTAGTAATTTTTACCTCAACATCCTAATAGACAGATATTAAAGTCATTTGGAACTTCTACAATTGAATCAATTATATCCTCAAGGGGGATGTCAGAAATAACTTCAGAAATGTTCGAAGCCCACTTTCATAATTTAAAACCCGCCAGCCATGAGCATGTCGTTTAGCTGTGAAACGAGTTTCTTCACCTCACGAATCGTATTTGCCCCGCCACACAGTCATGAACATAAAAGTTTTCATTGAGGGCCTTAGAAGCCAAAGGAAAGCAATGTTTTTCATCTCTACTTAGCTGTTGAAGGGGAATGGACAAGAACAGAGCTGGGGAGGTACCATATGTGATTGTTGTAAGTCGGAAGTGTTTTACGAGTATTTCCTGGTTAGGAGACTAACGCCAGAGTATTCGTTGGTAATACCGATCGCAGTTTACTAATATCAGATGAAAAACAATATTTAAAATACCTAAATCGCAGTAAAACTGCAGTCAGTTCCTGTTGCAATGGTGCTCCTGCAAGTAATATAAACTATTCATGAAGAGATGGTGGCTGTTTACCAGGGTTCCGCACCTTCATTATCAACTGTGCAAAAGTGGTCAAGTGAGTTCAAGAGAGGCAGAGAGAGCATTGAAGACGACCCCCGCTCCGGCGCCCCGGCTACTGCTTGTACGGGAGAAAGCATCAAAGAAGTCGAAAAACTTGTTCTTGAGGATTCCCGAATAAAGGTGAAAATGATGGCAGAGATCACCAAGCTTTCAATTGGTACCATTCACACCATTCTTCATGACCATCTTAACCTTTCAAAGGTCAGTGCAAGGTAGGTGCCACGAATGCTCACAGCGCCTCAGAAAAAATTGAGAATCGCATGCTGTAGAGAGCTTTTGGAGATGTGTAGTGAGAACGCGGACGGTCTTATGGATCGAATTGTTACTGGGGACGAAACATGGGTCCACCACTATGACCCTGAAAGCAAACAAGAGTCCATGCAGTGGCATAAAAAAGGAAGTTCAAAGTCACTCCGTCTGCCGGGAAGCTTATGGCCACAGTTTTTTGGGACTCAAAGGGAATCTTGCTCATTGAGTACCAAAAAAAAAGGTGAAACCATCAACGCCACATCCTACGCTTCCACTTTGCATAATTTGCGGGAGGAAATTAAAAAGAAAAGACGGTGTAAACTCGCAGCGGGTGTGTTGCTTCTTCATGCCAACGCTCCTGTTCACACGGCGCGAGTTTCCAAGGCTGCTGCGCGAGATTGTGGTTTCGAAGAAATCCAACACCCACCCTATAGTCCAGACCTTGCCCCTAGTGATTATTTCCTGTTTCCGGATTTGAAAAAATGTGTTCGTGGAAAAAGATTTTCGGATGATGAAGAACTCAAGACGGCAATAAATGGGTATTTTGCAGAGAAAGAGGAAATTTATTTTTTGAGGGTTTAAAAAAGCTTATCTCAAGATGTAACAAATGCATTGATGTTAGGGGAGATTATATTGAAAAATAAAAACAATTTAAATTGAATTCGCATTTTCCTTCATATCGATACCGAGAATATATTGAACGCCCCTCGTAGACACATTTTTTTAGTCTCTTCCGTATAGGTTTACGAGCCCTATTACGGCGTTGGCCAATATTATGGTGCTGGTCGAGCATACTCTTGTCATTTTACCCTACATGAGTTGGAATTTACTTCGCCCAATCCTTATTATAGGAGAATCAGCAGTTTGCCGATCAATAGGCGCGCATGTTCGCTATTATCCAACTTCTATCGCATAAACCCTTGTTGATCTTCACATTCCGGAAACTAACCTTAGTGAGGATAGAATAACTAAAATCTGTCGTGCTTTGACCACTCCTAACTCGAGAAGTAGTATAGAAGCTCTCAAACTCACGCCAGTAGTTTGGAGGTAATTCCAACTCTGACCAATGGTTAAGAGAACTAGAGACTGGCCGAATGAATAGGATCGCAAATATGATATAAAGGTGACACTCCGTGACAGAGTAAGTGCAACCAAAAACTCGTTGTTAAGCAACTGTTTCTCCGAATATAGTGGTTGATGCAGATGTCCATGCCGTTTCCCCTTGAGGTATGTCTGTGCTGCCTGAGCAGATCACGGATGAGGTGACCGAATCAAGTCAGACATCTATGTTATCTGGATTCCATTTCGAATCGGTTAAGAAGGATGTGGGATTCTATGTTAGAGGAACTCGGATTTCAGGCTTGGTCTTGTCTCTAAACGTTTGCAAAGGAACCTTGTGCTGCATGTATTCGGTTCTCCAGCGATTCCACAGCATATTTAAGTATCGCAGTCTGTGTTTCCAAAGACTTTGTATTGCAGCCGAGCCAGAACTCAAATTTTGCATGTTAAAAGGGCCATGATTATTAACCAAAAAATGAGCTGGGGTCAGCGGTGCGATATCTGATGGACTGCTACTCATGTAGGTAAACGGACGAGCATTAACCATACTTTCAGCGTCAGTGATTAAAGTCCTCGAAGGAAAATTTTGCCTTACCAATAACCACTTTCAGAATATTTTTAATTGAGCAAATGAGACGCTCCCAAAACCCGCCCCACCATGGAGCTTGTTCCACAATGAATTTCCATTTTATACGTTTGTTAGATAGGAAATATTGAAGCGAGTCTTCTTTGAAGGTGCTTTCTCCTAGCTCCAAGGCCGTCCTACGAAAAGTGCGAGCGTTGTCAGAATAAATAACTCGACGAGCGATAAAACGCCTGAGCCCCATCAAACAACTCTCCGTTGACATACTTGGAACTAATTCCAAATGAATAGCACGTATAGCGGCGCATGTGATGACGATAAAATAAGATTTCGCCATTGAGCCATCCGATTCCTTAAAGCAGTAGAATGGACCCGCAATGTCAATGCCAACATTTTCAAACGGCTTCTATAAAGTTATTCTCTCCACTGGGAGAATCCCAAAGGGTTGGGAAGCTGGCTTCCCCCATAGTTTTTTACATACGAGTATGACGCATTCTTTCAGAATCTTCTTGACCAGTTGATGTCCTTTTGGTATCTAAGTTGAGATAAGACGAGATTGACTCCACCATGGAGAGACCTTTGATGAAAATCTTTCACTATCAGAAAGGTAATGTACGAGTTAGTTGGTAGTATGATGGGATGCTTGACATCGATCGACTCCTCTAAAGACTGAAGTCGTCCACCGAGTCGCAAAAGACCACCATCGTCTAGGAACGGGCACAATTGGGCAATTTTGGATGTCCCAAGAATGGACTTGTAAACCTTCAAAAGACGTATTTCATTAGTAAAACTTTGAAATTGTATGTACCTGATCCAGTATGATTCGGCAACGTTTAGTTCGTCAGTAGACAAAAGGATGGATCCCATTCTTTTTTTAGAAAACACAGGAGATAGCAGGAAACACGCAGCAGTCTATCCCATGTGCTGAGGTCTTTGAAATTGGCGACTGTCTAGCAACTGCCTTTCAGAATTCCTTTCCGTTATCGTAACCATTGGAACCGCAATGATCGGCATAGTTTCGATGTCATCGTTCAGGTTGTTAGCCAGCCAGATCGGTCCTTGGGCCCACAGCAAAGAAGTTCGTAGATTTTCAGCAGCTATTCCTCTCGTTAGAAGATCCGCCGGATTTTCTTTGCCTGAGCAGTATTTCCAATCAGAAACTAGTGTGTGTCGACGAGTCTTTGCTACACGGCTTTGCACATAGGGTTTCCATCGATCCGCCTCACCTTGTATCCAATTCAATGCGATTCGCGAATCAGTCCACATGAAACATTTTTGAACAGGTAACTTTAGGGATTGCTTGAGATAGACACACAATCGAGCCGCTATAACAGCGGCGGTGAGTTAGTTCTTTCGTCCCATCCTCTTTAAGTGGTGCCACTCTACTTTTTGCACACAAAAACGAGACCTTCGTTTCACCCGTAGACTTGATGTTCTTAACATAAGCCACTGTACCATACGCTTTCATACTCGCGTCTACGAATATGTGGATTTGGATTGTGCTTGCAATAGAATACGCCAAGGCATACCGCGGAATAGATATATTGTTTAACAGCATCAGGCTTTTGACGCACTCGTCCCACTCCAAAAGTAATCCTGCACTATGGGGGTCATCCCACCCAAGGCTTTTCTTCCAAATTGACTGAAATAAAATCTTTACCTTTATAACAACTGGGCAAAGTATTCCGAGCGGATCATAAATTCGTGCAATCGTTTGAAGAACAATACCCTTGGTGCCCTTGGCCAAATTCGAAGTCAGCAGATTTTCTACCGACTGAACAGACACAGCAATTTCATCACTTAGAACAAACCATAGCAGCCCCAAAACCTTTTGCACAGATGGAGTTTCTGTAGAACCGAAGGACTCGCGAATTTTAGCACTGTTCGAATTCCATTTTCTGAGGTTCATGCTGGCGCTTTTCAAGATTATCATAGCTTCCTCACAGATTCGTTCACCTTCATCTTCAGAATTAACACTGATCACCAAATCGTCCATATAAAATCCTTATTTGAGAACCTCGACCGTAGTGGGAAAACGTTGGTTTTGTAAAGTGGCTGTCAAAAGAAAGGGGCTACAGTTGACACCAAAAGTTACTCGTGTCATTCTTAGGTCGACGTGTCGCTGGATTGGAGAGCATTCGAGTACCAAATGAAACGGTGGCTATCTCGGTCATTTTCATGAAATAAAATTTGCAGAAAAGCATTTTCCACATCGGATACAATGCCAAATCGCCCTAGCCGAAAATTATGTAACAATTTTAAGACTTCTGGCAGCAAATTTGCACCCACACAGAGCTGATCATTCAGCGAAGGAACTTCCTCAGTACGAAATGAAGCATGGAAAACGATACGCATTTTAGTTGTGGTGCTTTCAGTTTTGTAGACTGGACGATGAGGTAAATAAAAAATGCGTTTCGAACTTTCATCGCCGTCAGAAACCACTGTTTCAGCAATACCATCCGATACCATTTGTCTTATAGCTTTATCGTACTCACTTAGACGTCCAGGAATTCTTAACAACTGTCGAGTAAGTGAACGCAATCGATTTTCAGCGGCTTGCCTGTTACTCATCAACAAAACTTGCGAATCCTTCCACGGTAAAGTTGCCTCATAACGCAAACCCCTTTTGCTGATACAGTTGGCGATTAGCTGATCTACTGTATATTGATTTTCAGCTTCTTCACTCCGTATTCCAATAGTCTCAAGAGCCCAAAATGACTTTATATCATTGTCGTTTAGCACAGGTAGATGGAGATTAACGCTGAGAAGAGAAGAGGAACATAAGTGTATGTTTGAAGAGCTAGTCCTACTGGACGATGAGTGTGACCCTTGCAGTGTCCAGCTGAAAACGGTTTCTATAGCCCTTAAACTAGCTGTGATACGTCTCTGCTTCCCAGTTACTACGGCCCAATAGAAATCTGATCCAATAAGGACGCTTAAACCAACTTCTGTATCCATGGCAACGTGGTGTAAATCTGCTAACCGTAGTCCTTGGAAAGAATAGCACGAACTTTGTAGGACATCCACACAAATTTCGGGAACGACGACTGCCTCAATGTACACTCTTTTCCTGCTAAATTGGCTTTCGATAGCAATTTTCACTTTATTTAATATCCGTGCAGGTGACTCCTCCTTGCTGCCGAATGGAACGATGGACATATTTACTGTTCCTATAGAAGTGAGACCAAGTTTCTGCACCAGACTCTCACGAATGTAAGAGTGTTGACTGCCGCCGTCCACAATAAATCGAATTAAGACGAGCTGTCTTCAAAAAGACATTTGAATTTTCTAAAACTGAATTGCAAGCGCACAGGTTCAACGCATTCTGATTATTCACTTTATTCGCCCCCATTGGCACAACTGTCTCAGCTTTTTCAGGATATAATGGTTTTTTTGTAAATGAAGGATCGCACAACGATGTTAAATGTTTTCCTTTACACTTTTTGCAAGAAAGCCATTTTGCACTGCGACATTATTTTGACGAATGTCCGCGTTTAGCGCAGCGAAAACCGCGACCGCTTGTACGTAATTTGTCTCTCTTTTGCAAAATAGGGGTATTAGCATCGCAGTCCTTCGTACGTTTCGTTTCGTTTTTAATGCATTTTATTTTATTCATCTTAAATTTACTAATTTACCAATTTGCTAACAGAAAAAATGCTTAAATACTAGCTTATTATAACTTAATTAACTTATTCTAACTTACTGGCCCAAAAAACGGGCGCTCTAAGCTAAACTATAATATATTTTTATTTTATGTCTTTCGACGTCTAATTTACAATTTTCAATCTTAATTACTGTTGATTAACATCTATTATAGTTAAACTAAGAAAAAATTAATTGTTTAAGAAAAACCTTAGTAACTGAGCATTTTTTTGTGTTTACATAAAACTTATAATAAATAATAAATACTTAAACTACTTAAACTAACTATTTTTGCTAACTTATACTCAATCTAATCTAACCTAATTGTTAGCAAACTTCAAGTTGCTAACCTAACTGCTAACTTAAAACTACCCTAACCTATGTAAGACGGCCATTTTCTAAACATAGTAAGGGAAATATGGCCCACTTTGCCTTCTGACTAGGCTAACCTGGACTTGAAGGAAACGACGAAGAAGTCGGGTCTTCTTCATTCAACCACCAAATATTTTGGTGCTGCAAGACAACATCTTTTTTATCGCGTTTTGAAACCGCCCTGCTAAACCTGAGACGTTCAGTACTGCCGTGTGCGACGTCTCTGTTGTAGTTGAGTCGCCCCTTACTCACTGCACGAGCTACGTGGAAAATTAGCGGCACCGCAAACCTATCCTGGATTAGCCCTTTCATGTCTAAATAGAGGAACACTTCAGGGGGCACGAAGCCTTTCAAGCGCACACTCTCATGATATAAGTAGTTGGGGTAGTAGGCCCCAGATATCAGGTTATTGGACGAGGTCATTGCTCTCGCAATATGCCCTCGAGTCAACTTAATAGCGAAGTTGTCCACTCTTATTAAATTCGCCCCTCATTGGGATAGAATTTTATGTATTCCGATTCTGGTGTTCTGTAAAGGAGAAAACAAACCCTAAGGCAAGCCCTCTCAAACACCCGAATCTTTTCCATTAAGCTCGCTCTCACGTTAAACCACACGGGACACCCATATACCAGCATGGGCCGGATGAGGGCCATGTAGCATATAACTTTCACCCTCGCATTGAGTTGGCTGCTATAAAACAGCCTCCTTGTAAGGGCAAAAGTACCTTTGGCCCTGGCCAGAGCAGCATCTACATTCTTGTTAAAATATAGATATTGGTCTAGCCAGATCCCAAGGTATCTAACTACATTTCGACAAGCAAGTGGCTGACCGTGCTACACCACGATCGAGAATTTTCACCAATTCTGTCTGGTATCCCTAGAGGCCCCAGACAAAGGCGTCCTAAACAGAATGGTTTCCGACTTCTGAAAGTTGATTTTCAACTTCCAGTCATCGCTTAATTTTGTCGAAGTCACGCTGCAAAAGCATGCTAATGACCTCAACCTTTGGACCTGTTCTGTACGCTATCAAGTCATCTGCATACGCTATGCTATGGGGAAGTGAATCGCTTGTGTAAATGTTGAATAAGATCGGCGAATTAACCGCACCTTGTTGCAGACCGTTTTTAATGTGAAATGTCCCAACAGAAGTCGCATCGCCATTTTTCACGATGAACTGTCTGCTGCTGAGCATATTATGAAGAATATACAAAAGTGGTTTACTGATGCCCAGTCTGGCCAGCCTTTAGAAAAGCCTCTCTAACCATACGGTGTCGAAGGCCAGACAGGCCGCAGTACACTGGTTTTTGCTTTTATTCCATTGGATGTCTGACACCAGCTTAGACGCGGCATGTATGACATCATGCCCCGCCTTGAAACCGAATTGATTGTCCGGAACTATATTTTTGTCCTCAACCCACTTAGTCAGGACTCTATTGATTACCTTTTCGAACACCATACTGATATTCGGAAGGAGACTTATCGACCGGAGATTCGCCGGATTGGATGTATCTTTACCTCTCTTAGGGATGATTATCCAATGCTCTGGATAATGTACATTATTCAATGCATTGTTAAACAGGGTGGTGTAAATGTCTACCGCTTCTAGAGGGAGATGTCGAAGCACAATGTTCGGTATTCCATCGATTCCAACTGATTTTTTACTTCTTATTGTGTCTACGATTTCGTGGAGTTCTTCCTTTGAAATGAACGGGGGTAGGTCCCTTTCACTGGCGATAACATTATTTGCCATATTCTCGTCACTGAACTGGCTGAAACCCGAGCTCTCGAATCGCCAGTTCTGTATGTCATTTCGCAGGTAGAAATTTTCCAGAAGGACTCGATTCTCCAGATCGTGATTAGAACCATTGACATCATTGGTTCTATACACTTCCTGAAAAGTCGCTCCTATAGCTTCAACCTTCTCCTGAGGATCCTCGATCACAAAGAAATTATCATCATCTACGGCTTCATTTGGATCTATGCCTGCAGTAGTCAGTATTCGTTCGTTGTCCGTAGTTCTAGGAATTTTAAGACACTGTAGGTCGTTTTGTTTTTTTCTCCTAAATATTTTGTTTATTTGCGGGAACATAATCGGGTTGCTCGAATTTACAGCCCGAATTCTGTTGTTCCAGTACAAACTTACAGATGCTCTGTAATTCTCTCTTAACAATATTTGGAGGTTTTTAATTGACGACTTCAGTGTCCTAACCTCCACGTTTTGTCTGTCAGTAAACCGCCTGTACAAGGTTTTGAGTCTTGATAGCAGTCTACTTTTGTGTCGGTGCAGTGCGTCGATGGTAGCATTGCGGAATAGGTTTTCGTTGGGTGTGTGTTCATACCGAGGTATTGTAATGTCCATCGTTTGTTTAATTGTTTAGTCCATTTGTTTTAGGTATTTGTCAAGCTCCTCGTTAGACAGATTCCTATTGGACGGTGGGTGGAGCGTGTTCGAGGAGAGCGCTCTTTTCAAGGTTTCGGAGAAGCGTGTCCATCGAGTCTTACTGTAGTTGTAAGAATATCTTTGGACAAACTCCTCCAATTCCGCAATTTCGTTGGGAACCGTAATTTCGGTGCTAAAACCGCTATGGTCGCTGTCATACACGAATGTGCGCAGACAGTTTAATGTTTGTAAATTCGTACCTGTCAGTCGTATACGTTCGTCGTACAGCAGTAGATCCAAGTAAGACCCGTCTCTGGGAAACGACGCGCTATCCGTCGCTTTAAGACCAAGTTTGTACATGACATCGTGCTGACCCCACCAATCGAGTAGTAGGTTCCCTCTAGTATTTGGCAAATTATTTCCCCAATCTCTGTGTCTAGCGTTGAAATCCCCGCCGATTATAAAATACTTCTCCCCCGATTCCAGCCTCAGAAGTCGAAAAAGCGTGTCGAGCTCTGTAATGAATAGGGTGGATTGTGAAGCCTCAGGTGCAAAAACAGAGGCCAAGTACAACCGCTTTCCACTGCGGAGCGGTATGTAATTGACGACTGCCTCCAACACCCGGAACCTGCGGAACACGCCCTTGTACACTCTGTGAAATTTTATACCTTCTTTAATGAAGATCGCGAAACCGCCTACACGTTTGGATCTGGGCCGGTTTCTTCTTCTAACAATATAATTATTGTACTCCAGTTTGTGCTTATCGGTTAGCTTGAGTTTGGTCTTGTAGCAATTTAAACATCACTGCTCTTCGTTCGATCCTAATCAGTGAATTAACATTCACCGCAAGGACCTTCAAAGTTTGCTCCACCATGTGCGTACCTATTACGACATATGTTGCGCTAGTCCCGGCAGCCGCGCGTAGATCTGGTCCACCCGCTTGACCTGTTCTTGCACCTGCTTTTGCAGCTGAGCCATCTGCCCTTGAATAGAGAGCAAGCTAGCTAACATGTCAGGTGCAGCTTCCGGTGCTCTTGGCGCTGGGGCCGAGGAAGCAACCGTGGCTTTTTGTACCATTCTACCCCTACCTGCCGCCATTTGGGCGAAGGTAATTCGGGGCGTGACGGCTGGAGTTTGAGGCTGAGTGGATGCACGCTTAACCTCCGCTTTCTGCTGACGAGCCATATTTGCTTTCTTCATATCTTGGAACTTGGGACAACCCCGATAGTTAGCGGTGTGTCCCGAGTTCTTGCATAAAGCGCATGAGAGTTGGCTTTTGTCTGACTCTTTCTCCTGACCCAAAGCACATTACTGAGAATTGTGGTTCTTTCCACACTTAACGCATCGATGCTGCATTTGGCAGTTCGACGCGGCGTGCCCGAACCTCTGGCAGTGAACGCATTGTATAACGGCTTCGCTGCTTTTTAATTTCTCCCAGTGAACAACCTGGTAGTCCAGAACTTTGATACTTCTTAGACTATCCAGTTTGCTGTTGGGAGTGAGCTGGGAGTAGTGTCCGCTTCTCCCTTTTTGCTCTTGAAGTGGTAAAAGGCTTAACCCCCACAAATGTGAGATCTTCGCACTCTTTCTCTTGAAGCAGTTTTAAGAGCTCCTCGGGATCAGTGGACGGTTCCAGTTCTTCAATAGGACCGTTTTAAATTTGTCACCTTTTGGTGTACACGTGAAGTACTCCGTCGTCGTTTCCTTCAACAAGTTTTGCATTTTGCACTGAATTACAGTGGATGACATGCCTGTCTGAGCCTAATCCGACTTACACAAGTCCTTGGTGTCCTGGACCTCCATGTTGTAGGTGTTGATTGGAGGCACTTTTTCTTTTTTCTTTTTCAGCTGTTGTTGCTGCTGAGGTTGTTGCTTTTGGTGTTGCATTTTTTATTGTTCTGCTGCTTTTGCAGCACATTATTTTCGTGCAGTTGTTGTTGCTGTTGCTGTAGGGAGCTCGCTTTAGCTTCTTGCACCCTTTGTCTCCGGGCGGTTTGCTTAGCTTTAATAGCAAGCACCTTTTTTTGTAATTGCAAGATGCTGCTACTAATTGCATTCAGTTCCTCTTCTTCATCTTCGGACTCAAAGGTAGCCAACGAGGCAAAGTTGTTCTTACCCCCTTTATAATGTCTCGTTATATCAGAGACGTATGTGGATTTATCACCCGACTCATGGTGTCTTCCTTTTTGCGACGCTGTTGCTGCCGCAGACGTTGACGCCCCCCCAATTCCTTACTTAGCAGCATTTCGTTAGAGGTGCAAAGGGAGGGGCGTTTTGCTAAGTTAGACGTTGCACTTAATTTTCTCCTCCGTTTAGTAGTTCTTTCTGTTCGGTGGGCCGATTCGATATCACTTGTTACAGTGCCGTCCACTAATCTCACATTGGGCATAACGGGACGGTCTTTGTCACTCATCGCGTGTCTTTTTGTGTCCAATTATCTAGTTTTCTTATTTGAACCCGCACTTCTTAGAAATTATACAATTTCGTACCCGCGCACTACCGCACTACGCCAACTGTGGCTATGAAAACTTGTACGTTGATTTACTATTATAATATATTGGTTCACCGAGGGAAAGCCGAAACAGGTCTATACACAAACGTGGTCTGTGGACGACTGTAGTCCTTCGTACCATGTTGTTCTGATGTACAAAATAAGCATGTGTCCTTTTCGCTCATTGAAACTAAGCTAGTTGCAGTTGTGGGAGTAAGCTGCTTACAGTTCGCAGTGAGAGGAGCAACACGACTCTTCTCTAACGATTCGACTTATCGTTTCAGGAACCGCATTATGCCTTGAACCCGTTTATCGCCGATTTGAGAAAGAGCAGAGCAGTTTAATTAAGATGAAGTGTCAGTTTCGCCAACATCTTTCTCCCTTTCTGCTGTACGATGAAAATCAATGCGAAGTTCAACAGGTAAGCATCGAAGTACAAATTGACTTAAGCATAACGTAGTATTGTTGAGGAGGTACTTGTAAAGCGGTTAGAGTGCGACTGCATGCTGTTATGGCGTTGTACAAGTTGCATAAACCACTGACGTCTGTTCGTGAGTGTATTGGTCTTAGGGAAATCAGCTCTTGCATGTATTTGTCGACTAAACGCTCGGTATTTCCAAACTGTTCTTGCAAAAGCGAAACCGCAGCATCATAACACATTTCTGATGCAGTAAAACCAGCAATCACCTTTTTGGCATTCCCAACCAATACAGATTCCAAATAGCTGAACTTATCTGATGATGTCAAACAGTTATTTTCATGGACCGCCGTTTTGAATTGTTCCCAAAATGGTAACCATTCTTGGAAATTGCCGTCAAATTTGTTTAACGACAATTTCTGCAGTTTCATAAACGAATTTAAGATAGCTGACTTATTATGATCATGAGAGGACTCGTCAGTATTCGTGATAGTGGGATTTAGCGTTCGGTGAAGTTTCTGAAGACGCGAATTGAGTCGAGCTAACATCACTATAGCAGAATCCTCATATTCCGCCACCTTTTCGAAATCTCTTTCCATATCCTCTGCCTTGATGAGATCTTTGGTTTTTACCTCCTGGTTGGTTACGAGGAGGCTTCCATGATCTGCAGTTAAACGTTCAATAAACGTAATTAGCTCCTCTTCGATACCGTCTAATGCGTCTTCATTATTTAATTGCGATTCATGCGACGCGAGAAATTCACCGGCAAATTTCACTATTTTTGTGACTTGCCCCTCTATAGGCAGAACGAGCAGAGAGTTCCATTACGCGTATTAAATATCCTTCCGGTTAATAATGGAAAATAATTTCATTCAAATGGCTGCCTCGGCTGGCCATGCAGTAGCCTACACGATCGGTCCAATTTTTAAGCACATTATCGATTGTGTGCAGCTGTATTTCACCAATGGCTTCACGAATATTGTCCTTTAAAGCGTCAATTGTCTCTGGCTTGTCGGCGTAACACTTATCTTTTACGGCACCCCACAAATAATGGTCCAACGGTGTCAAATCGCAGCTCCGAGGTGGCCAAGCGACATCAGCTCTGCGGCTGATAATGCGATCTTCAAAAACAGGGCGCAAAACATCGAGTGTAGCTTCGGCTGTGTGGCACGTAGCGACGTCCTCTTCAATTTTTGTGAACAAAAATTCATTCAACTTGGCCCGATAACGATCGCCATTGACTATAACGGCCACTCCTTGCTCATTTTCGAAGAAAAATGGCCCAATTATGCCTCTGGACCAAAATCCGCACCAAACAGTGACTCGTTTTGGGTGTATCGGCTTTTCAATGTATGCGTGCGGGTTTTCTGTGCCCCAAATGCGACAATTTTGCTTGTTTACATACCCGCCAAGATCAAAATGAGCTTCATCTGAAAAGATGATTTTTTTTGGCAAAATCGGCATCTTCTCTAAGTCGATCGCAGGCCCACTTAGCGAAGCGAAAACGCATTGGATGGTCAGTTGGCTTCAACTCCTGAACCAATTGGACTTTGTATGGCGTCATACCAAGGTTTTTATGCAAAATTCGTCTCAATGATGTCTCCGAAATGTTCAATTGTTGAGAACGACGGTGAATTGATGTTGATGGAGCTTCACGCACACTTTCTGCCACAGCAGCAATATTCTCGGGTGTACGCACTGTTTTTGGCTTTTCACGCTTTGGTTTATCGATGAGGATGCCAGTTTCTTTCACTTTTTTCACAAGATAACGAACATACGGAGCTGACGGTGCTTCTCTTCTTCCAAAATCCGTACGCAATTTTCGCACACATTCTGCAACATTGCCATGAATTTCAAAGTAATGTCGCAATATTTCCCAGCGTTGTTCAAGCGTATACACAACCATATTCGTTCAGCGGAAGGATAAAACTAATTATCTGTCAAATCAGACATGAGCTAAGTGTTACCATTCACGAAATAAGCACTAGTTGAAAAAAAAAAAACGTTAGATGGCCGACCCTTTATATATAAGTGAATGTATATACGAGTATATAAATTAAGTAAGTATTAGTAACAAACAAGTGAACATTAGAAATGCAAGAGATCCAAGTGAGTTGCCATTGTATAATTTTTAACAATCTATGCATGCACATAGCTAAGAGTTTTCTTAGCCTTGTGATATTTCAGTTCAGACTTTCGGAACAGATTCAGGGTCTTTTGATTTGCACAGTCCCCATGTGCAACAGAGCTAACTTTTCCATGTGAAAAAGCGACACTTCGACAGGACAACTGGTTACATAGCATTTCAACTCATGTTTCGTTTGGTTGACAACTTTTGACATTCTCGTTAATGCATCGCCACTATCCCTAGGCGATGTTGTATTTTCGACAGCAAACAAAGCGATAATTGGTTCGATAACATCATCCATCCAACTATGGCGCCAATATTTTTCCCTGCTCAAACTAATGAAAAGCTCTACATTCTCTCACTACAACCTACAATATGGACAAACTCATCCCACCATCGGCTGGACTATATAGATTAACTTTCACCCTCCATCGAAAACTACGTCAATTAAAGCAAACATAATTCTGTTATCTCGATGTGCATCTCATGTATCTACTTAATTAAGGAACCCCCAAAGAACACAATCCCGAAAAGAGTTGGGGACCTGAAAGTGATTTCATCCAAGATAAACTCATGTTTATCAGATAGAATGGACCAACTATCCATAGATACGACTTTATTTCTCTCAAAAATAATTAAAGATACGAAAGCTTGTAGTATAAGAATCTATTCATGGTAGGTTATGGACCAGCAGCGGTGTGGGAGGGGGAAGATTAAAGAAAAACCCAGCAAACACAAAGAATTCAATGCAAATCTAGAATATCCATATTCGTGTCCCTAGCAGGCCTTGCTCGTTCATATTGGATTCGAATTCAAAGCACATTTTGAACGTGCATAGCTTTGCCTGGCCTTCACAGTCTTTTCACAGTTTGTCTGCATTGAATTTTGAATTTCATTTCGAAAAGCAAGAGATAGAGAGAAAAGGATATTATTTGAAATATTCACTTCACATGGATTGCAGCATGTAACATACAATACGAGTAGTTGTACTAATACTCGTTTACTGGGATCTGTGGCCGACATAACCAGCCAAACCATTTCGACTTGAACAGTAAGTAAGCAATATAAGGTTAGTAAGTTCGTTTGATTGTGAAACGTTGTTGGAGTAGTCTCTCTTCTTACTTCACTTCGAAACGTGTCTGTAGTAGCAAGAATATCTGTTTCCTGTTTCTGTTGCCATACCAGGGAGAGACTGCATTTGTGTGGAAATATAAATATTGTCAGAGGAACAGAGGTACAGAGGAACAGAGGAACAGAGGAACAGAGGAACAGAGGTACAGAGGAACATGGTCTTCATATCATTGGTTCTACCCTCTGATAGTTGTTAAGGATTTTTCTTTTAAGTTCAACTTGGAGTAGGAGTTCGGTATCCAGCGATTGGTGCATCGCCCGAAGGATTTTGGTTCAATCAAATCAGAAACTAAAGTCATTGTTCGGTAACTCTTGCGTCTTTCTGGCTTAATCAGAGAAATGCACAACCATTGTATCTATACTCGCACATGTACATCTGTTGTTGATATTTTATGATGGACTTTACTTGAGATAATCAATGCAAACTCTATTCGTTTCAGTGGTAATAAAATCAGAGGAACTGCAAGGGGTTCTACGAAGGAATGGCCTTTAGTCGAATAAAGGAAATAGGACTTTGCATAGGTAGCCGACAAATCAATCCCAAAGCAAACACTGAAAGGTTTGATATTCCTATGAAAATGAGCCCTTTTTCCAGGAAAAGAGATATGGTAACGGGTGTACGTATAACAACTGTATTCTCACGTCTGACATATGAAACACAATTTAACAATTACGTGTATTAGAGAGCCTTAGGGAGGAATTTTGCTCCATAATGAGATCATAATTCTTTGACAGTCTTGAATGGACCTCCACTTTTGGTTCTATGGTTCCGAGGTTCCAGCTTTCAGTTGGCTAGATCTATCGGGTTGACATCCGAGATGGCTTGATCCTAAGAGCAGAGATTTGATTTTCTTTATCGTCTCGGATCTGTGGCAAAATATTCCATGCTATATGTGTTGGCCTAAATAAAAGAAACACGGTCTACCTTAAAGAGTTCTCCGAAAATCTATTGTTCTTTTGTGATGAGTGTATAAGTATTTTTCTCTCTCATGTGCTACTTGCAATAAAGTGCCTCAGTGAGTCCAATGAATTGAACCATAACTCACTCGTCAGAATGATAACGGACAAACTATCAATCTTTGAACAAAGTGTAAGATGTGCGGAAGACTTTGGTTATAACATTGAAAAACAAGTTGCGCGTTTAATTGAGCTAGAAAGTGCAAGATCTAGAAATGAAGAAACATACAAGCGCCACATTGATACAGTTTTAAGTGAATTTACATCAATCGGAACCGCAATGATGGAATCAAACAAAAAAAAAAACATGTAATTCCATCAACTCTCTCCGGGAAGACATCGATATTCATCTCTAATCATCCACATTCAATCTCCATCTCGAACCTGCAACAAACAATCACCAGCTCTCAAATCATTACGGGACAATGCCTGATTATTCGATAAAATTAGTGAGCTTAATGATGAATTCACCACGAATAGAACAGTGTTGAATGATTTGGAACACTTCATTGGAACAGTATGCCACAAAATTGATGGTCTTCCAACCCAGTTACAATACTTCAATTTTGGCTGAATTGTTACAAACTGAAGCCGAATCATTGCCAGATCCAGTGCCGACAACTAAACCTTCACCACCATCTCGCACCAGCCCTTTGATCCAAAAATCGCTTCTGTTGCCGCCCCACGGAAAGATGTTACACAATTTAACACGACGTGGACACCTTCAGAGTGGCAAGGCAGGCTAGACTGACTCCGCACAACGAATCAGATGTTCACCACCCTACTCATCAAAGGTGCTCCAAATTATGCAGATGTTGCTTGGATTTCCGAATTTTTAAAAAAGAGGTATGGCATCACCATCAACCAATGCACAATATTCCCAACATCTCACCACAAAAAAAAAACCAACGGAATTATTAACTTACCGACTATATATGAATGGTTGCGGGTCTCCAAATGGATGGATCAAACAACCAACAAAAACGCAGAAAAAAAATCGAAGCAAGGTCTCATGAAAAGTTAATTATAAATCGCCCAGATCCATTCCCCGTCCACATCCTAAACCTGACCCCGACTGGACTCTTAAAACCAATATATTTCCAAATTTTTCCCCTCCTGTTTATATCCCTAAACAACCCCCTTCACGTATCTGCACAAAAGCACCAAGTGCCTCTCTTCCATTAAAGCCCCAACGCGTTTCATTCAATTTAACCCCTGCCCCTGATACCATCACTGCTCAACCACCCACACCCCCTCCCACGGATAATAACAACTGTTTTCCCAATTTCGACCTTACAACTGGAGCCAAATACCCAAACTTTATCAGATCGCATATATTAAATCCCGCTGGTAGCTCGCCTTCTCCCTCGGTTTCACGTGCCCAGTCCCTACTTTTTATCCCCTTTCCCCCCCACCCCCCTAACATTAAACTGACCCAAAAGAATATAGAAACCACAGAATGCCGTTACGCTCTCTCTAGGCTAAGCGATAAAAAGATATACGAAAATATACGTCTCTTTCTCGCATATCTTTACGACAAATCCGACTCTGTTTGCTTTGAGGGAAAAACCAAAACAAGTGTCATGGTCTCCATCCAACAGGAAGGCCTTCCTACCGATATAACTAGTCTCAGAGAGCTTTACAATAGGTACCACGAAATCTTCGACACACCTCCTCAAAAGGTTGCGGATGACCTCGCTGCTCTCCGCAACTATGCACACTCTAAAAGAGTTTCCCACCTTCAGCGCAGCCGAGCTGACCACGACAAATTTTTTCGTTCCTAACTTGCCTGCATCTCATCTATACTCACCCACTCCTCCACGCAACAAACTACCTCTTACATTTTACCACCAAAACGTAAGAGGCTTGCGCTCTAAAACTCGTGCTGTCTTGTCTAAATCACACGGTATCTCTTTCGACGTATATGCTCTTACAGAAACCAATCTGATCCCCGACATACTCGTAAAGACCCAGGAGCTATTCCCATCTTCTTATAATATTTTCCGAGATGACGATCACTCTCTCCCTATGTTTAATGATCGTGCCATCCCTAAAGTTGATTCTCCATGTAGAGGTGTCCTACTTGCCATTCACAATAACCTCAACTCTTCTCTCATCGCTATCTCTTCTTCTGTCAAACTTGACTTTATTTCAATTAAAATAACACTTCCCAACAGGTCCTTGTACGTTATATGTTGCTACATTCTCCCAGCTCAACCTATTGAATCCTACATCCTTGCTATTAAAGCAATTGACCAACTAATTGACCTAAGTGATACCATAGACGATATCCTTATCTTTGGTGACTTTAATCTGCCCCTGCTAAAGTGGATTCCATCGGATGATCACTTATTTTTTACCGCATCAAACGCCAGTTCATCCAAGGAATGTCTTTCATGGATAGCATAACTGACTCAAGCCGGTATGCAACTAGACCTTATTTTCAATAATGATCCTATTAACTCCACAGTAACATTGTGTCCCTTTACCCTCTTCTTCTCTCATTTTTCCATAAATCTCCATCCCAGCCCACTTCTTCAACTCTTCTTACAACTTCCATAAAGCTAATTTTCGCAAACTCAATATCTATCTTAGCAAATGTTCTTTTGATTTTACCAACCTATCCTTATCTGATGCTGTCTCGGTTTTCTACAGTGAAATATTTAATTCCATTTCTCTCTACGTCCCCTTTTCACGGCATAAAACATCATCTATTTTCCCTCCATCGTACAACAGAAGACTTCGCTCTTTACGAAACAGAAGAAACAAATTATGGGCAGTTTTTCTTCGCACCAATTCTTATTATGACTACTCTAACTATCTTGGAACCTACCTCCAATTCAACCAGTTCTATAACTGCCTCTATCAGCGCTTTCTCGACACAGCGCAGACCAACCTTATCAACGATCCAAAGACATTTTATACATTTCAATGATGAATTTGTATCCAGATGGACTTCTAAAAATGTGCCTCCAATCTTTCGCACCCACTTTCCTCCCTCTTTCAACTGTCCGTCACACAAGGGGAATTCCCCCAAGTTTGGAAGATCTCTTTCTTAACCCCGGTTCACAAAAGGTATCAAAGAATGAAGTAACCAACTACCGTCCCATTGCTAAGCTTTCTCACATACCTAAAATGTTCGAAAGTGTTTTAAATGAAGTTCAAAGCTTTCAGTGCAAGTCACTTAACATATATCACTCAGTCAGCACCGATTTCTAAAAGGTAGGTAAACTACTACAAACTTAGTTGAATTCGTATCCTTTGCGCGTTCAGCCCTAGAAAATGGCTACGAAATCGATGTTATTGCTACAGATTTCGTCAAGGCCTTCGATAAAATATCACATCAGCTGATTCATTTCAAATTGTCTTCCCTCGGTTTCGATCCAATATTGTTACAATCAACCCCGTTTTTAGCCACTTCTGGTGTCCCACAAGGCAGCCAGCTAAGTCCCCTCTTTTTTATTTTAGATATAAACGATCTTGAGAAGATTATCAAACACTGCTCCGTATCCATTTATGCCGATGACACTAGGTTCTCCAAAACTATTTCTTCACCCCAAGACTCTATTCTCCTTCAAGAAGACCTCGATAGGTTTTCCCACTTGGTGTCTAAAAAATTGCTTTGAGCTTAATGTGTCCAAATCTCAATCTCTGACCTTGTCACGTAAGTCCAATCAATCTCCACCTCGACTTTATTTTTTGCATGGTCAATACGAGAGCGAGTTAAACTTCCTTTCGCATGTTATTATTGGCCCGGGTCTACCCCAGACAACTTTATTAAGCTTATTAACAAGCCAAACTTAAAGCTAGACTTAAAAACTAACAAAGATATACTGAACCTAATGGGGCGACGAGAAATGGTGAACGGGGGAGATGTTAAGGGAGTGGCATATTAAGCAGCACTTTTTTTATTTCTTGTTTGCTGCTATTTAGGTCAAAGACTTCGGCGTAGTTGTTCGTTATACGCAACATTCTGGATATGGGTTCAAAGTGACCGTAGTTGGTGCGGTGAGTTCGGATCAGGAAAAGTGGGACATATCTTAGATTACGGGAATTGGGAGTGAATGCAATATTTTGCGTTATTGTCGAGCAGTCGATATTTCCAGTCAGTAACTGGTGAATAAAAGTAACTGGTGAATCAGCGACTTCACGGCGTTTTTTTTTAGGGTATGCATGCTAATTAGTTTTAGCCTATTTTCATAGGGGGGTAATCCATATGGATCGGCCCAAGGTAGACCACGAAGTGCAAAACGGATAAACCTGCGTTGGACTGCTTCTATTCTTTGAATGTGGGTTAGTTTATAGGGTGACCAAACTTGGCTGCAATATTCGAGAAGAGGCTTTACAAAAGTAATGTACAGGGACTTTGTAACGTAAGGGTTGGAAAATTCGTTTGACCAGCGTTTGATAAAGCCAAGTGCAGAGTTAGCTTTATTTATAATGCTGTCAATATGTGAGTCGAAATTCAATTCTCTATCACAAATTATACCTAGATCCCGTACTTGGGTAGTGGAAGGAATAGGCTCGTCGCAGATGAAGTAGTTTCTTGGAGGTGGAGGCAGACGTTTACGGGAATAAGTTTTGCTTGCACCATACCGAAAACTTATTCAAGTCATCTTGCAGGCAATGGGAGTCAGAAGGCAATGAGATGACTTTGGAAATTCTCATGTCATCAGCGAAAATAGAAAGATTAGAGTTCGTTAAAATGAGATTTACGAGTATATCATTAATTGTGAGGATAAAGATGATTGGACCTAGGTGACTACCCTGAGGGACACCAGATGTTACTTTAATGGGTTCGGATATTGATATTGATCTGAAGATGACCCTGTATTATCGGTCTTCTAAATAGGATTTGGTTTGGGGAAAGCCAAGTTTTTTTAGTTTAAAGATGATAAGTTGGTGAGAAATTTTATCGAATGCCTTGCTGAAATCTGTGGAAATTGAATCGACTTCAAATTGAATCGACTTCTAAAGCATGAAGCGTCCTAGAGACGAACTCTGTTAGGTTAGTGGTTGTTGATTTACTTTCATGAAGCCGTGCTGATTTGTGTAGATAGTTGGCGTACAGTACGGAAGTAGTTGTTGATAGACTATGCTTTCAAAAAGTTGGGGTATGCAAGAGAGTTTTGCTATGGGCCTATAATTATCGACTTCGGCCTTACTTCCTTTTTTATGAATAGGGATAATGTAAGATTCCTTCCAGAGGAAAGGGAAAGTACCTGTTGAGATAGACAGGTTTATAACAATAGCCGGAAGGCCATCAGGGCCGGACGAGAAATCATCTTTAAGTTTGGTAATGCTTTCAGATACCAAAGTTGTTGTTATATTTAGTGAAATGGATGACGTCTCAGGATAGTTTCTCATATAACTAAAGTAACTAGGATCGGGTTCAGCTGTTTTCTTAGAAAAGGATTTGTTAAAATGAGAGGCAAAGAAATTTGCAATGATTTTTGGGTCGGCAGAAGATTCACTAAGAAATTTAAGAGTAAATGGGTAGCCGCCTGACTTTCTTTTGGTATTAATAAACTGGTAGAAGCGTTTAGGGTCCGAGACTAAGCTAAATTGCATGCGGTAGAGGTACTCAAGGTAAAGAGACTCACAAAGTTCAGAAAAACGATTATATACCGATCGATAATTACTGTAGTCGGAATCAGAACGAGTTCTTAAGAATTTGTGTCACGACTTGTTTCTGTTATTACGGAGAGAGCGCAACTCCTTGTTGTACCAGGGAGGAGCTGATATGCAGTCCTTTCGGAAGGTATACGGAACCGATTGGGCAAAGCAGGAGAAAATTAACGAATAGAACGTTGATAGGGCAAAATCAATGTTAGTTGTCTCAGCAATAAAGTCAAAGTTAATGTTGCTGATCAGGTTTTTAAGTTTGTTAAAATCGGTTCTTCGGAAGTCAAATGAAAATGAATTTTCCGAATCGTCACATGTGTTGCCATTTTCATATAAGTATATAATTGACAAGGGGTGATGAAGGCGGTCTAGGATAGAAAGAAGATGATCACTCCTATAAACGACACAGTTATCTGAATGGGATGTGAAAACAAGGTCGAGTTGTCTGTTCATTGTATTAGGTATTCCACTAATCTGATGCTGACTTGTGTTGGTTAGGCAGTCCAACATCAATATTTCTATTTCAGAGGTCGACTTACGAGAGACAAAATGAGACGAATCATCGGAAGGCTCCCATATAAGGTGAGGGAGGTTGAAATCTCCTACTAGAACAATGCAATCTTCAGGTTGTGCATCATCAGTCAAAAAATCAACTGCGTGAACTACAGGTTGATAAGACTCAATGGGTTGGGATGGGTGAATGTAGCAACAAAGTACGTAAAGACAGCGTTTGGGGAGCGTAATGTTGACACATACTAATGTTAAGATGGTCCTTAAAGCCAACTCATCACTTGGTTTTATCAAACGATGGTCCAAAGAATTTTGCAACCCCTATGTGACAAGATCACTTTACATCACCCTTGGTCGGCCCCTCCTTGAATATGCCAGCCCAGTATGGTCCCCCTTACAGCGAATTCATATATCCCGAATCGAGAACATTCAACGTCATTTTCTTCGGTTTGCTCTTCGTGGACTACCCTGGAGAGACCCATTTATCTTACCTCCCAGAGACGTAGCTGACATTCCCTTCATTCATCGACTACTCTCCGGTTCTGTGGACTGCGCTTCCCTTTACAATTCTATTTCCTTCAACACTAACCCTCGTAATTTACGCTGTCCTCGTCTCTTCTATATCCCACCACCGCACCTCTTATGGCTCTAACGAACCAATCTCCCGCATGCTCCGTAAGATCAACTCAAACCTCCCCCTTTTTGATTTTAACCTGAGCACTTCTCGTCTTAAATTTGATCTCCTCCACCATTCCCTTACTTCCTAACCCCTAACTCTTGTTAGTTTTTAAGTCCTAGTTTTTAAGTTACTTTAAGCTTGTATTAAGCAAAATAAATGGGGGCGTTAGCCCCCACTAAATTAAATTAATTAAAGAATAAATATGGGCTGTAGCTATCAGTTGCCCAGAGTCGTATCTGTGAGCAAGATTTATTCTTTGCTGGCTAGATTCCAAGGCTGGCGTCATTGTTACGGCTGTGTGATCGACATTAATGTGTTGTCCAAGAGGATGGAACCCTATGTTTAGTGACAGAATTAGACTCTCAAGACGTGATTGTCTTTCTCAAGTCTGAAGAAAGACTGCCCATGCGCTGGCGCCGAAACTGTCAATATCATTAGCGTATACCAGCAACATGACACTCTTATAGAAGATAGTGTCTGGAATGTCGTCTCTTGCGGCATGGAGTATTTTGTCCATCAGCATGTTTAAGACGTCAGATGCAAGATGATAGGGAATCAAGTTGTTTGAAACTGTGCTTTGATCAA
Organism: Volucella bombylans; assembly: GCA_949129095.1. Classification (NCBI taxonomy): domain Eukaryota; kingdom Metazoa; phylum Arthropoda; class Insecta; order Diptera; family Syrphidae; genus Volucella; species Volucella bombylans. Next base: position 112,802,722 of record OX422141.1, read on the forward strand.
ATAGCTTGGAAAGATTCTTATCTATTGTTAGTGGTGCTGATAAGGCTCACCGATCAGGGATACGAAATCCTGACATAATGGCATACAAGTGATCACCTATCGTACTGTTGCATTCAATTTAAAAAAATCGAACGGTGGTGGCTACCTCCTACCAGTTGTAATGCTACATTGCTAATGTCCAATCGGTTTGTACATGAAGGACTTCAATCTCTTCAATGCGATATTCCGAAGACTTACCCATCGGTAATTGCCGCAAACCTCGTGATCGTCTAAATCCCAGTCACTGAGTGTGCTCTCCTGTGGTTTTATTTTTCCCAGAAATGTGTGGCTGCGTCATCTAAGCATTGAATAGCTCTTCTAGCAGGCAGTCAGCGCCTATTGCATTTTAAATTTTTAGCTGCGTTTTTGCTTTCAAGATTTCGATGTAATCGATGTAATCAACGGCCATGTTGCTTGTATCACTATTTTTTCAGTTTTGAAAAGATATCCTTCCAATGGTTAGTATGGTCTGGGCATCTGTCATGAAAATGCGAATTTCATCTCTGCAGTATTTTAATATTTCAAAGAATTTTTAGGCAGAGCCCATCCACCAAACAATTCAATCTCTTCGTTTGTGTTTCTTGCATCTGAAAAGCCATTTTTCCTTCTTAGTCCTCTATCTGTAACGCTCTTTGGTAAACCGCGTTTCAACTGTGAAGTTTTTCCAGTGACGTCGGGCACCAATAATTTCTTCGTCAGCATAGTCCTCATAGATCGAGAGATACGCGGCTTCTGTGAGCATATCAAATTGTGACAAAAGGCGAGGCGCGCGTGCTCAAGCAGAAGCGAAAGTCGAGTAACAAAGATTTGGATTGTAACGCTCTACTTGAAGATTTTCAATGTCAAGCCCTCTGTACAGTTTGTGTTGCTCGTAGTGTATTATTACTCTGGCTGAAACAACAAAAGAAAATGATCCGAACCGGCATTAGTGTCACGAATCTGGTATTAGCATTACTAGAAGCGGGCCTTACATCTTTCGAAACATAATCAACTCGGTTTTATGTTCGTTGATCAGAGGACAGCCAAGTGACGTATACGTATCAAGACATTGTAAGCAAATCTCCCTTTTCAGAAATTTTTCCTCAACAGATGTCCTTCTTCTATGGAAAAATATTTAAATCTATTTATCCTTACGTCTCATCAGAAGTCTCAGACTTTCAATCTAGGTCTGCTTCCCCGTCCAGCATGGCTTACTGAAATGTATGTTAGATTAACTACTACAAATTGAGTCATAGAAAATGGCAATGACGTTCCATAAGGCAGTCATCCACGTCCTCTTTTTTTTATAGTAGGCTCGCGGACAAGAGATTTTACATACTCTTAAGATAAAGGAAGATAGTGAGGGAAAAAAGGGAGATACCGATGTGCGTTGGTTTTAAATGTTTGCAAGTTATAGGGACTAGGAAATAAGGAGCTCGGCAGGGCATTCCATAAGAGAGATGATGTACGGCTTATGACAGAATTACTATATTTCAGAGTACATTCGAAGATGGGCTTGAAGATGTACTGACGAGTACTGATGTACAGATGAGGTTTCATAGCCAGACGGGTATTACGGTTAAGAGTTAGAAGGAGTGGAATGCTACTGTCAATTTCGGTGGAGCACTGGTGGTGAAAATAGCTATACAACAAGGGGAGACAGGATATTACGTCTGTGTTTGAGGGTGTCGAATGACTATGTAATATTGTCATCACCTAAGATTGACATTTTCCGCTTTGGTTCCACTTTTCAGTGAGACATGCCATTAGCACGGGACGTGAATCAGGGAACGAATTTGAAAAGCAGAGAGTACTGTCGTCAGCAAAGGAATATATTGTATCAGAAGTAGCAGACAAGAGATTATAGATGAAAAGCGGAAATAGTGTCGGAGATAAAACGGAGCCCTGGGGCACACAAGCATTGTGTGTTGCTACGAAAACCATACTGCCGCTCATTGAGAAGTTTGCTCATGGTATATCAGCGTTTCCATTACCTTGGAAAGATGGAACGTAAGTGCAATGGGTCTGCAAGAAGAGAGAGAAGAAGATTCGTCTTTTTTAGGGACGGGTTGGTCAAATGCTATTTTCCATCTGCTCGGGAAGAGTCCTAAAGAGGAGGATTGATAAAAAGTTTGTGCAATGATTATGCCAGCGTGGAAGAACACCTATTCAGAGGAAGGTGAGACATTAAGCTCTTTAGGTACTCTTCTTAATACACGAGTGCGAAAGTGGATTCGTCCCATTCAAGATTCGATTAACTCAAGTGTAGGCGTAGACAAAGCATAATCTGCAAGTTTTGAGCTGGCCGCAAAGTGTCAACCAACAGATTGGCCTTGTCCAAAGAGCTGACAGCTGGAATGTCATTGTAAATGAGTGTTGGGATGAAGGATGAGGCAGAATTTCTAATGTTTACTGCCTCTGGGACATTGCAGTATTTTTTGCCTCAGCTTTTGGTCGTGGCTTTTGGCCATTTCTGGCTCGTTTGAGCCGATATCATTCGATTATGCTTCCGTGGTCCATAATGAACATCGAACTGTGATAACGGGATCTGAGACGGAGATCCTTGACACGAAGTGCCACGATGTGCGAAAACATGCTGTGACAAGAATCAACGAATTCACTTGAATTTTGAATTAATTTTAAAAGAGGATTGATTTATTGTCGATTTGGGAGCTAAACTACCCTCGAGTTTGGGGCCCCGGTGATTGCCACTTGTAACACCTCCGGTAGCTACGCCACTGGTTATTCTATATTCTTCTTTGTTCGATTACAGGAAGATGAACTTATAACTGTGGGGTTAGTGCTCGGAATACTTTCAGGGGCAGAAGCAACTATCAACTATCACTAACTGTGGCGAGCTGTCTCAATTCGGGTTCGGAATACCTCCTAATTGGTTCTGGTGTAGAAGGAGTATCTGACGTAGGAGATGATGCTGGTCTGTCGAAAAATGCTGACTTTAGCCGCTCCGTCGATATGGAGGTTTCGACATCGTTCACGTGCAATTCGATCACTGGAGTGGTTCGATTTTTGGGAAAACGCATAAACCAGAGGCTTGTGGTCAGTAAGGGTAACCAGTTCTCGACCCTCGATGATATGTCTGAAGTGTCGGACGGCGCGAAAAATTGCCAACAGCTCCCGATCATAAACCTTGTATTTGGCTACTTGTTCGGAAAGTTTCCTTGAAAAAAAATCCCAGTCACTGAAGTCCGGACTTAGTCTTCTGGTCGAAGGCGGCTCCGAACTAAAGGAATATCAACTTTTGGATGTGCCAGCTGGACGGCGTCATGAGTTTCAATTTGCATTTCTTGAATGCCTGCTCTCCTTCGGGTGTCCACTCCACAAACGATCCGCTTTTCTTTGCCCCCATTGTCAGCTGAACTGGGGGAGCCTGGATTTGCGATGCGTTTGGGATGCAATTACTGTAGAAATTCCACGCACCGAGGAACTTTTGCAGCTGATCGACGATATCCGGTGGCTTAAAGTTGACTACCACGTCTATCCTATCTTGAGGTGGTTTGATTCCCTCGCTGTTGACGGTGTAACCCAGGTAGCGCACCTCTGGAAGGCCAAAACCACACTTGGCTAAGTTGATGCATAGGCCAAAATATTCAAGTCGCTTAAGAACTATACGGACGTCCTTTCGGTGTTGTTGGTCACTGGTGGATGCGATTAAAATATCGTCGATGTAACATGTGCAGCATTCGAGTCAAGGCGACATCCATGTAACATTGCATAGTTTGGGCTGCGTTGCAGAGACCGAATGTCATGACGTTAAACTGAAATAATCCAAACGGTGTGATGACAGCTGTTTTATGTCGATCCTCGGGTGCCACTGGAATTTGATGGTACGCCCGTTTGAGGTCCAGCGTTGTGAACAGCTTGCAGTTTGCTAACCGTTGCGTGAAATCCTGAAGGTGGGGAATCGGATACCTGTCTGGTACCGTGATATTGTTAAGTCGTCGATAGTCCCCGCAGGGACCCCAAGTCCCATCTTCCTTTTTAACCATCAGCAAAGGGGACGGCCACGTGCTGTTGGATGGTTCGCAGATACCTCATTGGACCAAAAGATTAAATTCGTTGCGTGCTGCGGCTAACTCTCTATGATTATCCGCGTAGACACTAGTGCGGTCCACGATAAAGACTGGTGTTTGTGCTGATCGCCCTGGTGTCAATGCGCAGCTGATAGTGGTTGTTGTGTCCTCCAGTTTTCGCTTCTTAAGGCTACCAGAGAGCCCATAGTGGCAGAGGAAATCGGCTCCAAGGATGGCGTGAGTCACTTCGGCGATAACAAACGTCCATGGAAACTCCCGGCGAAGGCCAATGTCCAGTGTTAAAAGCTGTGTGCCGAATGTGTTGATGGGAACGCCGTTCGCAGCGAATAGTTTCTGTGAGGTACTCCTCCTGTTGATGTTGGTTAGTCTGGGCAAAACAGACACATCAGCTCCTGCATCGATGAGGAACCAAGTGCCTGATCTGCGGTCTTTGATTTTGAGACGTTCCGAAATGAGATTATTGCCTCCATGTACGCGAGCCTCGGTGCCGAACTTCTGGTGGTAGAAGCAAGGGCCTAGCTTATCCCTGGCACTGACTTGGCTTGAAGGCGAACTCGTAGCCCGGTTCCAACTTCTGGTACTGTCTCGGGACAATCTTTCCACCTTCGAGGAAAGCTTTTCAATTGCAGCTCGAAGTTCTTCTATGAGGTTGGCAGAGCCTCTCTCTGCAGTATTTCTATTGACAGGGCGCGCGCGTGTCGATTGGAGCGCTATATAACTTCGTACTATCGTACCACCTGGTTGTCAACAATATTAGCTCTCAACTTCTATTTTTTTTCTTTTATTATTCGTTGAAATATGTAAAACGTATAATTGCATCTAATGTCACATATTTAGTGGGGCCAAGAACTAGCTGATGTTTTCCCATGTCAGTAATCCAATTGAACCTCAGCTGCAACTTGACCCTCTATTGCTTTCTGGACCGGTTTTTCCAACGAACTTCGCTGCACATGACAAAACCGGCAGATTTGGTCAGCCTGAAGTTTCTCTACTATCGGTTTCTTAATGTGGAGACGTCCGTGGATGCGCACAGTTGTACATAGAAGTAATGAGTCATAGCTTCACATGGTGTGGACACTCGTTTTGAGTCTGCCATATGAAAACGGCTCAAAAGGCGTTGAATATAACCAGACTGCAAAACCTGCAGTTACACTTACAAGTTAATATAGTAGCCCCCCCTCACTGATCGTAAGTTCAAGACAATTTCTTCAAGTAGGTTACCAGGTCCTTAATATTCCCAATGTCAGTTGCTACGAGCCGTTCATCATCTATATATGGAGCGATTATGACAATTCTTGTCTCTTGACGAAGCACGAACAGCATGGATCAGCTACACAAGTTTCAAAATTGTAATTGTTGAGAAGTTTAGATATTGTCAAGTTTCAATTTCTCGAAGCGAAGAAGAGCACCCGCGTCCAAATTTTTGTTGCTGTAAAGCTTTGATTTGACCTCAGACTGTGAAGTTCCATCGTATTTCTTAGTATTTCAACGATGCTTAAGTTTAGATTGTAAAGGTTCCTGCTCTAGTAGTTTTCTGTTAAAAGCCTTTCAACCATCGCCACTGGATGAGAAAACACAAATTACCCTTCTTCTGCCGAGCTAAATTGATTTTCTTCGCTTTCCGTCATGTTCTACACTTCATCTGTCTTGATCGCAACTTCTTTCAATAGCTCATCAGCAACACCAGGTATCTTAGTCTCCTCCTCTGAATTCTTCTTGCTTGCATCAAGCTTTACAACCTATTCCTAGTTTTAATCTATTCCCAGAACACAATGTCACGAGAAACCTGTATTTTTTTGGATTCTGCTACCCAAACGCAACAAAAACACCCGAGAAAGCCTTTTTGTTCCACTTTTGCCTCTCCTCTTTGGAAATATGTATGAAAACATCGCTACCAAAAGTTCTCAAATTATTTATACTGGGAGTTTTGTTAAACCACAGCTCATATGGACTCTTATTCTTGATGGGACATGGTCCTTCACGGTTAAGTAAATACCCCGCTGTGTTGAGAGTTTCGTTCCATAGCCGGACAAGCCATTCGCATGCAGCATAATTCTGGATAGTTCTACAATAAACAAATTCTATTGCTCTCATAATCATCTTTAATCTTGACTCTCCTAATGATTTCGTTTTCATGGGGCCACAAAGGTCTGCATGCACGAGGATACCAGCTGCCGGTGCTCTTGGCTGACTTTCGCTGCAACTGGAACTGTGCATCTTACCTATAGCACATGCATCCCAAAAATATATTTCGGATTGTCAATAAAGCTTACACCTTACACGATAAAAATTGATGACTCTGGCTTTATTTTGAAGCTACGTTCATGGCATTATGTGTGGAATAGCACATCATTCAAGTGGCCTCCTCGGCTTCGCTGACAGTGGCTCAAGCGGTCGGTCTAAAATTTGATCACTCGGTCCAATAAGTGCGGCGTTATTTCGGCAATAGTGTCTCGAATGTTGGCCTCGAGCTCGTCCAAAGTGGTTGGCTTGTTAGCGTATACTAGGGACCGGACAAAATATTCGAGAGGTGTCAAATCGCATAAACACGCGGCCAATTGATGAACGCTGGCCGTGAGATGACTCAGTCGCCAAATTTCTGCTTCACTACGCCGAGTGTTGCGTCGCTGTATGACATGTAGTGCCGTTTTGTTTGAACCTCAACTCGGACATATCGATGTTGTCGAGCTCTGACCACAGAAAGTCGGCTAACATCGCTCTATACCTGACACCATTGACGGCAACGATGTCACCTTCCTCTTTTCCAAAGAAATAAGGTCCGAAGATGCCGCCATGACATAAACCGCACCAAACAGTCAATATTTTTGGATGCATTGATGCTTGGCCGAACACTTGTGGATTCTGTTCGCTCCAAAAATGGCAATTTTTGTTGTTGACATAGCCGCTGAGCCAAAAATGGGCCTCGTCCAAGAAGATGATTTTTTGGCAAAAATTCGGATCTCCGGCCAACATTTCCAGCCCTCAATTAGTGAACTCACGGCGTTGTCTATGATCGTCCGCCTTCAAATCTTGCACCAGCACGATCTTGTACAGATTTAGGCCCAAATCCAATCGCAAAATAAGTCGGGTTGACTCTCTTTCGATGCCCAATTCAGCTGATCGGCGCCGAATCGGCATTTTTAGGTCTTCTTCCATACTGGCCGCCACGACGGCTATGTTTTCTTCATTTCGCACCAATCTTTGTCTGGTTGGTGGCTTAAGATCCAAAAGACGATGCATGATGAAATGATAAACGTTACTGAATATTTTGACAGCTGGATGTCATTGGTAACTTTGACAGCTGCTGAAACATAACAATTGGAAAAACTATCATTGCTTTCTGGTCACCATTATATGTATTGAACATCATCGAAACCGCCTTCCCTCAGCTGTTGAGTTAAGCTCTCTTGAACGCTTTTTGTGCCATTTTATAATATCTGTGAAAGTGAGTTTGTAACGTGCAATCGGAATAGTCCTAGTTCTGAGAAACCTATCTATTTCAGTATCTCAGAGTTTAAACAACAAATACAATACTCGTACGAGTATATTGTACAGTATATTTGCGTCTAGGAGCAACGAAAACAGAGTGAAACTTCCATTTCAATTTGAATAATTCATTTGGCTTAAAGGCTGCAAGCGGTTTTTATAATTTAAATTACTCCTACCGTTAATTACAATCAATTTTAATTTAAGTTTTCCATTCTCGCCCTTTGGGTAAACAAGAATAGATTTATTTATTTTAATTTTTTTTTTCTAGACACAAACAGCGTCCGACCCTTATCCATATTTTATGTGCCCTCGGGGTGTAGTGCTGCTACACGAATTTTGTGGCACCCCATATAGATAAGAGTCAGGGATAAGATACCCAGTAGTAAGATATCCTATTTCGGTGTTTACGTTGACTCTATCCGTAGCCTGCTGACGCTGAACTCACATAAATTAAAAGATACACGAAACGGATACATGAATGAGTTTTTGTGCTAGCCTGCACAAGATAATTTAGATTTGATAAATTTAATTATCGTATCTGCTGTGGGATGGCACCAGGTGGTGACGTCTGGGCGGTATCACGGCTCTACTGGAGTGAACTTGGAGGGTTCGCTGTCATAGAGTGGGAGATGATGTGGGCTGTGGAGGTGCCTGTTTATGACAAAATAATTAAGGCATGTTGAGATGAATGGTTACACCTAGCACCTTAAACAGATGAGCTGAAAAAGCTGCAGGGTTTCTGTTCCTCTTCTCAAAGCAATCATGAAAGGGTTCAGAATTTGTTTCTGCATATCGTGTACATATGTTCGTTTGTCTTCGAAAGGAAGAACTACTGACGACGGTATATGTATCAATTATGATACATACCGTTTCCTTGAGAAACTGCTCTTGTGCTTGGCTCAACACATGAGGAAATGGATAACTAGTCGTAATAGCTAGAATCAAGCTTTATCTTCGAGTGAAAGATGGGTAAACGCTTCAGTGTCAGTACTTAGTACCTGTAGTAGAATGTGTTTCTTTTTTGTTTTTGGATGCGCCAAAGGATGTGCAACCTTCATAGATACCAGTAGGCCGGGCTGCTGGCATGCACGATTCGCTAGCCTGAATCATGTGATCGAGCATTAGCGACGGGCTAGGTAGAGCAGTTCTCCATGCCTCCAATGGTGAGCTGTCGTGCGAAAAACCGTACAAGTACTTGCGATAACCACCGTGGCCAGACAGGAACTCCGTAAGGTTGTAGTTGCAGTATCCATGTTTACATTCTGCCCAGTCATGAATTATCGGTATAAGTTTGTATGCCCATCTGCCTTTCATTGTATTATCCCAGCGAGCTATGTGGCAAAGCTATTGACATCGCTAAGCATCGTGTTGGCTTACGAGTAAGGCTCTTCTGTTTGCTCTTCTATTTATGCTCAACATTTCATCTGCTAGAATGTCGACGGGAACCATTCCAGCTATAGCAAAGGCGGCCTCGTCTGATATGGTTCGAAAGCCGATGATTGTCCGTGGCGCGCAGTTTCCTTTTGGTCTCCGTCGTTCTCAGTGTCTGTACCCACACTGGGGCGGCGTACAACAGAACTGATGTGACAACTCTGGAGAGTATGATCCTTTTTTCGTATGCAGGTCGTCCACCAATGCAAGGCATTTGCGATGCTTTCTTGATTAAATAGTCCAAGTGTGTTTTGAACCATAATCTGTTGTCCAGCATTACTCCATGATATTCAACCGCTTCTTTGGATCTGATTATTTGGCGAACACTACAGTTTTTCGACTGGTTACGAGGACAGCTTATGTTTTATGGTCGACTAGATCTAGGCTGGCGGCTGCTAGCCAATCCTTTTTCTGGATAATTGCTTCGTTTGTAGCACGAATCTGTTTACCTATTGTCACGATGGCAATGCCATTGGCAAATCCAATTACAATGATGTTCCACAATAAGGGCCCTATGACCAATCCCAGCGGAACTCCAGCAGTGGCGTTGTAGTATTTTTCACCTTCATCTGTATTATATCTCCTGTTGGTGACTATACGTCACTATACGCAGCAAACAATATGGCGTATCCATCCTGACAAATGATATTCTAATGAACGACCAGTTCGCCGAGTTAAAGAGTTAAAAGCATTTTTAACGTCCAGCGTTACTACTGTACAGCACTCCTTTATGCCGTAGAGCCATCTTTCCCTTATGACATCAACAATAGATCACAGTTTTCAAAAGCCAAATTGGTAGTCTGGGAAGACTGCTTTTTCGTCTGCCACTACGAGTAATCTATTTTAGATTATCTTCTCGAGGATCTTTCCCATGGTGTCCAATAGGCACATTGGACGATAGGACGTTGATTCTTTTGGAGGCTTCTTTCCTTTTGGTATCAGGACAAAATGTTGCATTTTCCACTTTTCTTTGAGGCACTTCTGCATCGTCATTATAAACAGATCTGTCGCCTATCTTGTTGCATACCTGGAGTAGCTCTTCCTGGGCAATTAGTGGAATATTCATTGCATTGACTTCTTTTATGGTATTGCACATAGTAGCTGGTATTTGGAAAGAAAGATGCTCTACTATGGATTTCAGCATTAATGGAGATGTTATTGGAGGGGTTTCCTAGCCCTTCAGTTTGGTCATTACCGTTCTGCGTGCCGAACCCCATGGGCTAATGTATGCCTCCTCATAGATGTGTTTGAAGCACGCGGTTTTCCTCCCCTTGATGGCTCTATTTAAATTACGCCTTGTCAGTTTAAAAGTGTGCAGGCATTGTTGGAAGTCTGGTATCCTGCTTGAACGCTTGCGTCTGGGTTTTAGGGACCTTGCCCGAAGTGTCTTTATTTTCTCGTTCCACCAGTAACACGGTGGTGCCTTCCTGCTGTTTGTTTTTCTAGGCATCGCCCGCAGCGGTGATGGTATTTGTGAGGCGATGTGCGAGGGTCCCTGTTCCATTTAGGGTTAGATCATCGTTCAACATCTCTTCGAATGTTTCCTTATCAAAAGTTCTGTCGTTCCGTAAGCTTCGGGGGCACGTTTGGTTTCTTTCCTTTTATTTCCAATACTATCATTTGGTGGTCACTGTGTGAGTATCCCTCACTGACCCTTCACTTTATGGTTCTCAGGATAGGGCCTGCTCAAAAGGGTGATGTCGATAATAGAGCCTATTGCAGCCTTCCGGTACGTATTTGCGCGACCCTTGTTGGCGATACTTATTGATAGTGGAGCGAATGTTTGTAATAGAGCATGTCCTCTGGTGCTAGTGAGTCTGTTGCCCCATTCTGTAGTCCACGCGTTAAAGTGGCCACCTGTAACCACTGGGGTTCTCTGAAGAGCGTCCGCGGTTAGATTGTCCAGCATTTGTTAGTATTCGTTGGATGTAGGGTCGGGCATAGCAGCCTCTAAGGTATCTTAATCGTTTTCACAACAAGCGTCGCAGGAAGTAGTGTTATGCCTGACATACTTGGATACTTAGCAAAGGCATAGTTCATAGAACGCCAGTAAGGAGTAGAGTCTTTCCCACTATTCAATTAGTCTGTCCGTAATGTGGGAACGGCATGTATTATGCAATACTTCTTACTTTTGAGGCTTGCGCTTACTATCTTCAGTATTCGGCAGAACGCTTAATCTCTCAAACTTATCACCAGTGTCCTCGATTTGTCCTCACCTGTTTCGCGGCACATCTATCGCATTAAGACTCACTTTTTTGACTGCGCGTTTCAGTGAATTCTATTGAATAAGGTTCTTCAATTCTTCCTTCGAAGTTTAGTGATGTCTGTAGGTGCCTGACTTGTTCTTATGTGGAGCCGTTTCCCTGAGAAGCGGTTTGGTCAGAAAATTCTTAGAATAATGCGTATACATAAATTTACGAATATCTGTGGCTTCGCTAGGACTATAAGAGCTGCCTTACAAAAACAATAACTAGTACTGTCATATATCAACTGAACTGACTGCAACAAAACAGTCATATCTTGGCTCTACACTACGGTACCTAGGAGTATGGTGGGCCTCAGTAACTCCCGCGATTACCTGTGCGCTGCTTTGAAAAATTCAACAGGTATCCCGTGGGTGAGGAAATACCCATCCTAGTCATTTAGGTTTTTTTTTAGATGGCACCACTGTCCATTGAAGACCAATAAAACTTTCCACTTAGCGCAATCTTTGTTGAACTAAGTTCAACTGCACACTACAACAGGTTGACGTCCTCTTCTACCAATGCGCGTCACCCGCGATAGTATGTTCTTTTACTGCGACGTCCCCTTGTGGAGAAATCGAAGCACTTCGGACCGAACTTGGACTATTTCTATTCTATTACACTTTCTGATCAGGTCTCTGCAGATATGCATCTTGTAGAGTTCGCTCCTACATCTTTTCATCAAACCGTACACCGCCTCAAAAATATTCATCCGCCATCGCTTACGTCCATGCTTCAGATCTAAAGAGCAGGAATTGGATAATTAGGGCCTTATGTCCGCTTAGTGTTCCTTCACCAGATCTAATTGCCCTCGAAGGACAACCGAATAACGATTGATGGGTGCACATTTTCGTTTGGTTTTTGACGAAGCGTTATTACCAGCGGTAATATGGGACTTGAGAAAGGCAAAATCCGTAACTTTTCGTACCTCAAAATAGAAGCCGTCTAATCTGACGTCCTGTTTGACTTGTCGAAAGTGGATTTTTAGCCACCTGTAGACTTAGAGTGCGTAAACCCGTACAGATCTTTGAAAAAACATTTCAGGCATTCACCAGACAAGATCTTGTAGTTTAGAAAGTTTAATTTCTCGGGGATAGGACAAACGATGGTGATATTGGAAATGAGTCATTTTATCGCTTGTAATCGCTGTATTCAAAATCAAACAATTTACAATTCAATCGCTTTTATCAACCACGTTTACTTCACTTTATCGTTTACTTGAACCATTTTCTCACAACTCTTGATTTACTTTTCAAATTCAACTTTAGAACTGAGGTGACCCTCTGTTCGACATCGGTATTGCTGTATTTCGAGCAATTTCTGTACTAGCCAGCATTCCATACTTCTTTTCATATTTACGGAACATTCGATATCAGTTATCAAAGAGATTCCATTATTCGTCGAATGGTTGAATCTTCTGCAATTCATGTGTAGATGGCACTGATAGCAATATAATGGCGGTTAGGCCGTTCAGTTCGGCAGTCTGAGGTTAGGTGAGGTTAGAGTGTTCATCATTAAGATACTTTTAGACCAGTGGTATGCCCATTGTGATACTACCGGGTGAGCGTGGTAGGCCGGTGTCGTAGTTACTGCTGGATCCAAAAAATTTGGTTGCTAAATTTGTCAAGGTTGGTGATCTTCATAGAGCAGATATTATTAAGATCTCCGAAGTAGAGACATCTGAAATCGTTGTGCGGAATATGGTACAGTGTCCCGTTCTTATATTGAATTTTTGAATTTTTTAGATAGTTCTTCCATGAGGTTGATCTTTATCTTTCAAAATCGCTTATGAGTCCAATAAGTCCAGACGTCTCACAGTTTCCCTACTATTTGTTCGCAAAAATCTGAGCCTCTCCAGTTCAGAACCAGCAAGTTATACAGGAAAAGTCTTCAGCACGTGTAAACTCAATTAGAGCGAAGCAACAGAAAAATTATTTGCAGAACACAAACAGCAGTGGAGCAGACTTTGAACAGCAACAAGGAACCTGCTCTGGGTGTGGAAACAAGCACACCAGGTCAGAGTGTCCATTCCGTTCAGCGAGATGCAACAAGTGTGGCCGAATAGGACATATCAAGAGAGTGTGCAAGTCCAAACAGAACGATAGCAGCAAACCAAAGAGCAACAACAAGCGGCACCAGGTTAACTCAATCAAACCATCTGTGTGTTTGAAGAAGCTCGCTGCGATCATTATCAACGATACCCCATGTGAGTTTGAGGTGAACTCAGGCTCAAATTTCACTTTAATATCAGAAGTTGAAGCTAGGAGAGTGTGGGGGCGCAACTTATCAACAACTGTTGATCCAGGTTTGAGTCTTTTTGATTATGGAAATAATTGCATTCCAATCTTAGGTCTGACTTACGTTGATATAATCTACAATAACAAGGAGATTCGCAAGCTCCCCTTGCACATTGCTGCATCCATCACGTGCGCTCGGCTCTAGATAAATTGCTGGATAAGTATACAAACATATTCTGCAAAGAACTTGGGTCATACACTGGTGAGGTGGTATCACTGAGTTTGGATCCAGCGGTTAAGCCAATTAAACTGCCAGCTAGAAAGGTTCCATATGCCCAACGATATTCTATTGAGGCGGAAATTGACAAACAGGTGGGTCAAGGAATTCTGGAACCGACCGAGTACAGCGAGTGCTTGACACCAATAGTCCCAGTAATGAAAGCTGACGGATCCGTGCGAATTTGCAGTGATTACAGGTGCACGGTAAACAAGGCTCTTGCAACGCAAATACCATCGATCATCGATAACCTTGCTGTTATACCCAGGGGTCGTTATTTGCGAAGATCGATTTAGCTCAAGCCTGCCAACAGATGCCAGTGGATGAAAAACGGCAAGAACCCTAACAATTATTACTCATAGAGGTGCCTACGGCATGAAAAGATTGCCATTCGGCATTTCGACAGCACCTGGTATTTTCCAGAAACGCATAGATGAGTTGTTGCGTGGAATAGCAGGGGTCGTAGTGTATTTCGACGACATTTTTATCATTAATATCGACAAAGGTTTTTCAACGACTCCAAGGAGCAGGGCTGCGGCTGAGAAGAGACAAGTGCCAGTTCGATATGACCTCAGTCACCTTCCTTGGTTACGATGTGGATGGTCGAGGGATTCGTCCATCGGTGGACAAGGTTAGAGTTATTATGGAAACACCAGCTCCGGAGAACAAAAAGCAACTACTGGCTTTTATCGGACTAATTAATTCTATCACTCATTTTTGAAGAATAAAGCGACGGTTGCTGAGCCACTTCATAGGTTGCTGGACAAGAATGCAAATGGAAATGGGACGCAAAACATTCAGAAGCGTTCAAGAACCTTAAAGGATTTTTGACAGGTGAGAATGTTCTTATTACTTATGACGAAAAGTTGCCTCTTTCAGTAGTTTGCGATGCTTCTCCTTACGGAATTGGTGTCGTCCTTTCGCACACATTATCGAATGGACAAGAGCGACCAATTTCTTTTTATTCTCGAACCTTAACGTTGCCTGAAAGGAATTATGCGACAAAGAAGCGCTGGCGATCATAGCGGGCATAAAGAAATTTCATAACTACCTGTACGGCAGAGCATTTACAATAGTTACGGATCATAGGCCGTTGATCAGTTTGTTCAATCCCGAGAAACCAACCCCTATAACGTTGTCCCCTCGAATGCTGAGATAGAGATTATTCCTGAATGTGTATAGCTTTAACATTGTATACAGACCCGGCAACAAGAACTCCAATGCAGATGCCCTAAGCCGCTTACCGATAGTTATTCCGGAGTCAGGTACGGAGCTGCAAGTCATTATGATCGAAGAGTGCGATGCGAATATACCTCAGTCAAGATTATTTGTTGTGGGAAGATCGAATTATTATTCCAGAGTCTGCACGAAGGGACATGCTGAAAATTCTACATGCTTGCCATCCAGGGATAGTCCGGATGAAGAGTCTCGCCTGGAGTTACATTTGGTGGCCAAACATGGACAGTTACAACAGTTAAAATATGTATCGTTTGTCAGCAGTCACGACCAGAAAAGGCTCAAGCTGCCTTCTTTCGTGGGAAGAGGCGTCCAAACCATGGCCTTTCCTTTCCCTTCCTTTTTATTATTGTCGATTCTTATTCGAAATGGCTAGAAGTGAAGCTAGTGGCCACGACAAGTTCAGCATGTGCCATAGGTAGCTTGCGTTCCGTATTTGCAACATTTGGGTTACCAGACACCATCGTGTCGGACAATGGAACAGCATTCACATCAGGAGAATTCAGCCAATTTTGTCCGAACAACTTGATCTCTCATATTTTTACAAGGAATGCGATCGTTAAAAAGGGATCAATCGACCAAAGGTAAAGAATTAGCAGTTCTAGAACCATAACAAAGCAAACGAGTCCAGTTTCATATGACGTTACCACAGAAACAGGAGCGGAGCCATTTAGACCAACTGCGAATGAGATGCACTGAGAATGCAGAGAGTGCAATGGAGGCCGGGGAAGAGACGTCAGTACTAAACAAGGTTCAGGGACCCACCATCCCGGAGGCAACTGCGAACGGAGAGCAGCAAGAGACACCGAGGCCAGAATATCTAGGATCACCGATAGTCCGACGTTCAGAAAGACTGCGGAAGAAAAACGCGTAGTTCTAGCAAAGGAGGGAGGGGTGTTATGTTCGAATGCAGCCATTCAAAACGAACACCAGACTGACAGCCGTAGTGTCATACGAGACTGACCCAAGTAGCTGCTAGTGCAGAATGGGGGTAGACCAAAGGATGGGTGTATGCAGGGTTCTTCAGAGAAAAGCTTTGCTCTAATGCCTTTGGCAGTTTAGAGCTGCAACGGCTCTTTCTTTTATCCCCCTTAGGTCCTTTCTTGCCAGTCGAAATAGGCCAAGTCGTTCTTGAAAATCGTGTCTCCTTCTACAATAGAATGCTGCACTTTCCGCCGGGCTGGTAAGCAGTTTGCACTGAGTGCTTTTATTTCAAGTAGCACGGTGTACCTCTTTTACTGGGTATTCTTCTGGGCATTGCTGCGTCATATGCTGTGGTTATTTTTGGTGGCCGAGGCTCGCACCTTTCTGTGTTGCGCATCGATGATTGATGCCATTAGCGTTTTCCTAAAAGTGTTTGCTCGACCACTGTTTGCAATGCTTACGTCCAAGGATGCGAATGTTCTCTGGCATTGGTGAGCCTGCTACCCGTAGCCCAATCATCAATTTCACGAATGACACCCTAGTGTAGATTCGGCGAAGACTTGCCCGAAACCGTTGGTACTTTGGTTTGGTGTAACAAATGGCTTCAAAACTTCAAAAACGGACGATGAGGAGGAAAGCAGAACTTTCGACATAAAAATTCTTCTCTTTGGTCCCAAGAAGGGCGAATGGAGGAGATGATACAACCTTGAACTCTATGAGCTAAACTAAGATGTGAATGTAGTCCAGAATGCCATAATACGTTGACTACATTGGGTCATACACATGAAACAAGTGGATAATGAAGCTTCCGGAAAGAGGATCTTCGAATTATTGCTCCCGTTTCGAGAGTGATTAAGCAATAGCGGATGCTGGAGCGCTCGGTCTGGACAACTTAAAAAAGGGTGCCCGGGATTGAAGAGAGTAGATGGGCTCTTCCCGCAAGTCCATCAATATATCAGAATGCTTGTAGTTTCACTGGAAATCTTTCACGGGCATCTGCACTTACGCTTTCCAGCATTGCCTGGAACGCGCTTATCGTCCAACTTAGCCACGCGTAGCAGCTTAAGAATTTGATCCCGCTTACCTTTGGTATCTTTGACGGCATGTTTTCCAAATTGCGGCATGCGTTGATTTATCGCAGATCCAGATGTTGCTGTCGAGAGTTTTATACAGTTCGTTGATCAAAATGATATCGGCTCCCTCGTCTCTAGCCGTTTGTGCCAGGACGTCCAGGTCTGTCCTACAGTGGTTCAGGGTAATCTGTATTATCTCCATGGTTTTTGGCTGGTAATGGCTCTATTGAAGACCGGCCGTTTGCTTCTACTGGCTACATGCCTAGTGTTCTTCGGATTTTCCTTCTTGCAGAAGTAACAAAGCTCGTCTATGTTGCAGTCTTTGGCTATATGGCCTTCTTCCCCACATTTTCTATATTACTCGGAGGGTAATTTTTGCATTTTTGTGCAATGTGGTCAAATTCAAGACATCTGAAACATGTAGTTAGGGTCTTTCGTTCCCGGACGCGACAGTTTACCCATTTAATTTTGATTCTGCCTGACTCTAGCATTTTGTGTACACTGCTTACGCATTGTCTATATCATTGAGCTGGTATTGTTCGTTGTCCTTTACTTCCAGAGTAATACGATGTGTCGAAACCCGAATCTCCACATTGTTCTCAAGGCTTTCACCAAGTATAAGAAGGTTGCATCGGCATCTGGGTTCGTCTGAGATTCGTAACCGATTCACAGAGAATGCTGAGTTTTGGAGCCGCCTTAGTTTTCCATAGTATTTCTGCATAGAAAAGTTCGTCCGTCATTGTCATCACAATTGCGTTAGGTCCAGTCTTCTCCTGTGTGGGCATTAGCTTCTTGGCTGGATACTCTTTTTTTTGATGACCTCTGCGCAAGTATTGTTTTTATCACATATGGTCGGTTTTCTGTCACTGGTTTGTCAGCCATTGTCCGGTTAGTTTTATGGTCTTTCGTAATTTTTTCCTCGCTCTGCGTGCCCGATCTGCGTGCCTGGAGGTGGGTTTTGACTCCGTTTGGAGTCGGGGGCTCATCGTTCATGTTTCGTGTTCATTTACATTTGCGCAGTCCTATTCCATCTCAAGGACTCACCTTTTTTCTCAACTTAGGTCTGGGACCTGGGACGCAGTAGCGTATTGCTACAATATTGGCTTGACATATACTCGTATTCCTAGAAAGTCCTATAAACCTCGCCAATAAGTCTCGATATCTTAAGAGGACCCGTATACGCCTTATTCTTCTTCAAATATGGTGTTGTGCGAACTGTATTTCTCAACTTTTTCATTATTTAAAATATCGTAAAGCAAGCTTTACGAAGTAGATTTCATGCTCTAAACACACACTACATGGTAAAAGTGGAAAACGGTTCAACGCCAAAGTAACACCGTGTTTTCCAGGAATTCATAAAGACTCACAACCAAAACAAACAAAGGCCTCCTCACCAAAAACTTTTTTAAAGGCTCCAGCTCAAAGGTTTTTGCAAGGTTTCTTTTGAGTACCGTCCTTGGTACGAGGAACTCAGATGCAATTTACCTTCACCTCAATAGTACCCTGCCAGTCAGCTAACAGTCAACTGGAGTCAACTGAGTCAACTGAGTCACCCTTTCTTCTACGAAACCACTCAAAGTTTAACCACATTCATGGGGTGGCATTCAATATGGCAGCAACAGCACCAGTAAATACGAGCTGTGTGTAGCAAGTGGTATTTTGAAAAATCAATAGACAAGGTGCGGCCTATGTCAATAGGAAACCCCCCCCCCCCCTCCAACTCACGGTTGCTATTTCAGCAAAATAACCACCCCGAATATTTTTAGGTGTACCACTCCGGTCCGCCACAAATAACCACAACGTTAACCCAGCTATTTGCACCCCAATCGATTCAAATTTCCTCGAATTTATTATTAATTCTAGTTAATCCCTCCCTGGCACTAAGTCGATGGCAGTAATTGCTTTTTCACGAACGAATATCGACGAATATCTCGTATTGGATGCGCCACTTGAAACGACACTTTTTTGATGTGATTTCAGGGAGTTCCTGCTCCTGGAACGAACCATTCGAAGCTGCCCCAAATGGCATTCATCCACTCGAATGCATTCGAGATTCCACCATTTTTGGGGACACGACAAAAGCACCCGATATCGACTATTTTTCCTCGATCCCTCCAGGACTCCTCTAACTTGGTGCTCCTTCATCTTTATCTGTGCTGTTCCTTTCGTGTCTCCTCGAATGGGAATAAGGACGAGTTATTAGTTTAGATATTCAAAAATCGTTGGATGCTAGAAGCACGTACTCAATACGCTGCATATATTAAATTTTGTGCCCAAAATTGAAGAAAATCGAGGAAGAGAGGCGGATACAGAAGAAGATTGTATGCATAATTCAACATTTAGACCGGAAACAGCTCCAGTGCGCTCCTTATACGAGCATGAAGACTATGCCATTCGTAGTGTGCTCCTTTTTGGTCGATTTTTGAAAAGACTGAAAAAACTGTAGCGACAATTCTTCGGGGAATTGTCTATACCTCCAGATACATGGCCATCAATTTTCCAGCAAAAAGAGAGAGAGAAAAAGAAAAGAAGAAGAAGAACTGAAGAGAAATGTATGTTAGGTGGTAGTAGCAGAGAGAAGTGGCTTAGATGTTGGAGCATTCTTGCGTGGCAGAAGCAGCAGGAAGGAATCTCTTACTCGTATTCGTATCTTTATCAAAACATGTCCTAAGCATGTTCATTTTATTTTTGAAAATTCATTTTCCATATGAACGAACAAATTCAATTCACTCTTTATAAATAGATGGAACGCTGGGCTGAGGGTAGACTACTTAATGGGATATACTCGAGAGCTTTTAGCAAATATATTGTAGTAAGAGTTGTGAAAGAATATCACTTTGGGATGAAAGGATCAGGTCAGTGGTAAACATGTCAAGCTATTGGTGGTGCTGGTGCTTGAAGTCTACTTCTTTGGAGTTGGCAATATGTAGAGTACGAGTATTTACATGCTTCAGAGTTACATAAGTGGCTTCAAAGAAGCCCACTCAGTTGGAAATATGTTGTTTTGTTAGGCAGCCTTCATGTGAAGTAATCTTGTGTCTATTTGAGCAGATTCATTGTTTGCTATTATGGAAGTCAATAACAGCTCCATGCACAGATTAGACTTGCACGAAAAACGGATATCAAGTGAAAATTTTCTTAGTATATCTATCCTCTGTAATTGGCCCTGCAATGAATTCTATGATGAAACGAATGAATACCGCAGGCCGTAGACCTTTACCAAACGGATAACACCGTCATCCAGGAAGTGCAATGGAATGGGTCCGAAAAAGAAATGCTGGAAAACTATGACATCTTTCTTAGTGATTGCTATACGGAGCAGAAATTACTCCAATTTGGATGTTGGTTCTCCATCGGACAATATCTACGGACGCCTGCATTACCGAATAAGTTGACTTGCGCACTCCATGAAGACCAATACATATTTCCGTGAATTTGAACCAGCTTTCGAAGCACTTTTTCCACTTTCAACACACCAAAGCATTGAAAAACGTTGAATCCGCAATTTATGATTGATGTGCGGGAATAAAAGGAAGTCTTTGGGTGCCAAGTCAGGGCTGTATGGCGGTTGAATCATCAATTCGATGTTTTAAGTGCTCAAAGTATGATATCTTTCTGAACTGACCGTTGTATGTCGCTCTAATGGCACGGTGGCGACATGTCCGATTTTTGCGAAGAAACCCCGCGATCATTTGCTTCTAAGTGATTCGAGAGCGAACAACTTTCGTTTTATTTAGGTCGTCTTGAAAGATAGATGTCACTAGTGTTTTACGTAGGAATCTGCCGTGAATGCTCAAACCTACGATATCAAAAGTACAAGTACAATACTACCACCAGTACCAGATTCGAAGTCGTGAGTAAGGCACAAACTTCCCCATTGGTGAAGGGTCGAGGTCTATCTAATACCTCCGCCATTCTGTGGGTCATGGCACCCGGTTGTAATGCAACTCCACATCGAGGGGACCAGTTGGTTCCACAGCAATCCCGTGGTTGAACACAGGTCGTAGTACACTACAACTATGAGATGTCCAAGGTCTACTCTCCCCGCGATTTTGGGTACAAACCTACCGCCATCACGGTACTCCCATAAGAGGGCCAACTCCAGGTACCAGAATATATCTTCCGGTCCAGCACATTAGAGCCCAGGACTGGCAACCTTTAAACAAAATTCAAAATCCTTAAGTTCCTGCGTCTTCTATTTAACACTTCTTTTGCAAAACTACGGGTTCTTTCGAACCATACGGTATCAGTGGAGTTATCAGGCCTCACCATTAAAGATGATGTCAGTCTTCACAGGTAGCTAAACATGAGCAGCTCGCAACCCAGCTAAGCCCTCTCTTATGCAAAAATGCATTAAGAGGGCCATACCCGGTCAACAAAAAGCCCAGGCTGAGGGTAAAGAAAATACCCTTAGGAAGAAATAAGTAACCCTGCCGTTTTCGCTAGCGTTCCACCTAGATTGTCGTCCAGATAAAATACATGCGCGTAGCAAGGCTTTACGCTCCATTAAGGATAGGAAATCCACTTCTCCGTCATTTAGAGGGAGACCTTTCCTGATCTTGAAAGCAATACCATGACAGTGTGGCACAGAGGTAAACGCCCAAGCAAGGCGACTCTTTGGCAAACCAAAATCCAACTACAGCCGTCCACAGTCATAGCCCTGTCGTACCATACCGAGGCTACATATGTATGTTGCACAAGCAACAAAAAGGCCATCATATATGATACGGACAGAACGCCTGTTAAGCCCCCAGTCTGGCCTATAGCACTCAGCATACGTTATCTCATTCGTACTAGGTGAGGCATGAAGTTCATATGCTCACCCAAAGTTATGCCTAGATATTTGACCTCAGTGTGATCAGATGTGTGATCTAATGCTAACGCCGTTCAAGCGTATCACAGGAGGCCGACTTCTTGTATTCAATATGCCCTTAAGCAGCATTGAAACCGTTTTCTCCTCCACAATTAACCCAACGCTTTCTCCTAATTCAGCAACGACTGCAAGAGCTCTTTCTCCTAGTGGCTCCGTTTGGACCCTGGACTGGCCTTCGGTGATGAGGAGCAGGCCATCTGTAGAAGTGCTGCACCCGCAGAGGCCATTTAATATCCACAACTATGGATCCATCATAAAGTTCCAAATAAAAGGACCGCAGATGGACCCCTAGGGGCAACCTCTCTCAACCCTCATTGAGACGCTGTCGTGTGTATTGACAACATTCGCTTTTCTGTCGGAAAAATAGCTTCCTAGAGCCCAATTCTTGCAACCTTGATAGTACTTGCTGCCAGTTCAAGTTATCGAAGGCATCTTTGAAGTCAATAAAGATACCTATAACCACCCTGGCGTTGCTTCTCTGGACTCTGTCTTTTAAGAAATACCATGCGTTCTCAACACACTTGACTTTCGTAAAGCTGAATTGGAAGAGAGACATTGGTTCCATCATGTTCCCCGAAATCCTTTCCACCATAACTCTTTCCAGTACTTTCTTAGGACCGGAAGCAGGTTGATGCCCCGATATCATTTAGGTTCAGACCCATTCCTATCGGGGGATTTGAAGAGCACGACCACCCTTGCCTCTTTCTCTCTGGTAGAACTGATCAAGCAATGCAGTAAGACAACCTTTCCATGTATGCCTTCAACGTCAGCAGTCTTCTTAATACTTCTGTAAATCTTTGTCCCAGGGATCATACCTATTATTAGAGACAAAGTTACTCCAGTGAGACTTTTTTGTGCTGACTATGAGACGCTTATACTCAGCGAGCACTCGCCAAAAGGCAATACCCAACTGAGCCAAGTTCTCAGCGTTGACCGCCCGAGCCCTTTGGAATTGCTTCCTTAGGTTTCTAACTACAATTCGCTTCTCTGTCAAACAAAGGGTTCCACCGACTTACCCTTTTTTGATTCGCCCTACCGTTTCTCTCAAAGATTTCGTCGTTAACCCGCGATATGCACTCATTGATGGGCGCGATTTGCCGGTCGATGCTTAAGTTATTGTACACTTGCGTTGTCAGGGAAGCAATCTCCGCAAGTATACGCTCACCATAAACACCCCAATTAACGCCTCGAACACACCATCTCCTGTCAGAAACCGTGTCCCTTTCTTCTATTACGTGAGTGATCTCAAACTGAATCCAGTTGTGATCACTCACCCCTAAACTAACCCACCACCTAAAGCTAAACGCCCTAAAAGCTGCCTCGTTGGCAAATGTAACGTCAATGTCACTTCTGCCAACATCGACCATTCGCCAAGAACCTCTCCCCGATTCTGGCTCCAGGTACTCGTTGAGAGTCCGGAAACCTTACTGAACCACAGAGGATAGGTTACATTGGCGTCAGAACCGATAACGAGGGGTTCGCTGCCGCCAAGCGGAAACAAACCATCCATATAAGCAATGTATGGGTCGATTGCCTCACTGTACTTGCAGTAGACGCTGGCAAGAAAAATCCTGCCAAACGCGCCTTCTACGCTCATGCAAACACCTCGTTCGCTGGAGGAAACAGGCACGCAAACTAGATTAACGTCGCTTATAATTACTGCAGCATTTCTTCTGATATCAGGGGAGACCCGCATTCCTGTCGGCAAACCCCTAACGCATCCATTAGATGTGTAGGGCTCCTGAACAAGGCAGTACTACAGCCCTGCCTAACCATTTGAGCTTCTAAGTCGACCCCTACCGAAAAAGCGCCCTGGCAATTTCCTTACAGCCAACCTGGCCAACGCAGCTACATGTATGGGGCAATCAGTTGACCCCATAAGGTGATCAGCCGGTCGTTCTCTTACCTTGCAGTTCCTACACTGCAAGTTCCCTTTACAGGAAGCCATTCTGTGGCCTTCCTCTCTACAGCGTCGGCAGGCATCAGCCTTGAGTGGGCAGTCGGCTACGGTGTGGACCAGGCCAAAGCAGCGGAAACACCCCAACCTAGCCTTGTATTCCCTTACCGGGAATGAAAACCTCTTAATGTAGCACCTTATAGTGCTACGTAAATTCTTTATGGCTTCAGCCGTGCTCTCTTAGACCACGTTGGTGGTGCCCCCAACCATCTTTGGAAACCATCTTGAATTCATTTTTTTTCACCCATAGAAGAGTTAAGACGATGTAGTTCCGTCATGAACTTGTCCGTGCTTATACTGGTGTGAACACTGTGAATAGCAACCCTGTCGCCGGGTTTTTCGGGCACTGCCACATCAAGGTCCAGGTCTTTGAATTTGTTGCTACTGGCAACAATCCGCTCCCTGTCCACAGCCGATGGTGTACGTACTCGTATTATCACGTCACCATTTTTAAGCGACCAGGTGGGCGACGCGACTGTGCCTTCACTGGTTGGGCCAGTTCCACCACTTTTGTGGCTTCCTTTCCTACCGCACTAGCGGCAATCCGCGCATAACTAGCTGCTTTGGCGGTATCGTCTTAAAAGACAGTCGAATGCTGTGTACTTTCGGGATCATATGATTAAATCCATGATTCGTTATCCGTCATGAATTACGAGAATAGACATCTTTTAAAGCACCGCGATCGGATTTTTTCAACATTTATTTGGACCAATCGAGATTAGCTTTTTTTTGGAGCGATTGTCAAATTTTGCCTTCCTTTTGACGGCCAAATGTTTGGGAGTGGGACTAATCCCCAAGAATGTCTCAATTTCACGATAAATCACTTGACGATCTTGGAATATCAGTTCCCGCACAGCATCGATGTTTTTTGGCACATCAACGTGCACGATTGAATGCGGAAAACAGCGAAACACACTGGCCCGGGATGGTGCTTCATCACCAAAAGTCAAAGCAAGTTGATCGGCGCCGTTCACCGATTTAGATGTATTTTTTGGCTGAAATGAATTTTTCAACTCCCTCTTAAAAAAAATGCAAATAACACTAGTACCCGTATGAGAAAACGATCTGAGCACTTGTACGTCAGATTTAACGTTTCTACACTGGTATTGCTATATCAAAACTTAAACGATAGGAAAGCCCTTGCTGATTTTAATGCCAAGTAACTAAAGGAGAGCATCTTTTGCGGCACAGTTCGAAAGCGCTGAAAACCGACTCAGGCTTGTCGAGTTCTAGTCGGGGTGAAATGCTATTGTAGTTGGCATTTCCTTGCTACAACCATAAAGAGTGATGGCAGTCAACCAGATTGACCACAGTCTCCGATGAATATTCAAAGAATTACGAGGGGCGTTCAACATATTCTCGGTATTGGGGTGAAGTTGTAGTTGTATATATAAATTGACTTATTTATCGAGTAATACTATTATTTTAGTGCATTCGTGTAAAATTTCATATAAATGTGATTATTAATTCGCGTTTTATCTCTAGTTAAACAGAATCATAATGGCAACTGAGACGATGATGGTGAAAATTGAGCATCGCGCTGTAATTAAATTTCTCACTAAGCAAGGAAAAAGTCAAAAAACTATTCATGAAGGGATGGTGGCTGTTTACCAGGGTTCCGCATCTTCATTATCAACCGTGCAAAAGTGGTCAAGTAAGTTCAAGAGAGGCAGAGAGAGCATTGAAGACGACCCCCGCTCCGGCGCCCCGGTTACTGCTTGTACGGGAGAAAGCATCAAAGAAGTCGAAAAACTTGTTCTTGAGGATGCCCGAATAAAGGTGAAAATGATGGCAGAGATCACCAAACGAACGACGAAACATGGGTCCACCACTATGACCCTGAAAGCAAACAAGAGTCCATGCAGTGGCATAAAAAAGGTACAGACCCCCCGAAGAAGTTCAAAGTCACTCCGTCTGCCGGGAAGCTCATGGCCACAGTTTTTTGGGACTCAAAGGGAATCTTGCTCATTGAGTACAAAAAAAAGGTGAAACCATCAACGCCACATCCAACGCTTCTACTTTGCATAATTTGCGGGAGGAAATTAAAAAGAAAAGATGGGGTAAACTCGCAGCGGGTGTGTTGCTTCTTCATGACAACGCTCCTGTTCACACGGCGCGAGTTTCAAGGCTGCTGCGCGAGATTGTGGTTTCGAAGAAATCCAACACCCACCCTATAGTCCAGACCTTGCCCCTAGTGATTATTTCCTGTTTCCGGATTTGAAAAAATGTCTTCGTGGAAAAAGATTTTCGGATGATGAAGAACTCAAGTCGGCAATAAATGTATATTTTGCAGAGAAAGAGGAAATTTATTTTTTTGAGGGTTTAAAAAAGTTTATCTCAAGATGTAACAAATGCATTGATATTAGGGGAGATTATATTGAAAAATAAAAACAATTTAAATTGAATTCGCATTTTCCTTCATATCGATACCGAGAATATATTGAACGCCCCTCGTACTTCCGTATACTTGCAAGGTTTTGGTTTGTATGAGATTTCGAAAGACAAATCCAGCAAACAGGCTTGAAGAAGAAGAAACAAAGTGTAAGGCAGAAGGCCAACAAGAAAAAAATAAAGTCAGCCATTGGTGGTTTTCGCCTGTCTTTAAGCTCTTACGTAGATCGTACATTTTCTTCGCATGATCATACCATTTGCCCGACTGTCAACGGCGGGTACCAGTCATCATTGAAATGTTGTTGTTGTAGACGTAGCTTTTGAGAATGATTATGACGCTGTTATTGGCGTTGAATTGTCTCATGCAGAACCCGCCAACGCAGACGGGACCAAATATCTAACGAACAATTTTTCTATCAAAACGACCAAGGATATCTTTATCCGCTTTAGAAAGGGTCCATGCTTCTGAACCATATAGCAGGACTGGGATTACAAGTTTCTTACATCGAGTTTCCTCTATATTCGGGAGAGGGCCTTGCTACACAGTTGCCTTCTCAGCCCAAAGAAACAGCAATTGGCAAGCGTTATTCTTCGTTTGATTTCTGAAGAGGTGTCGTTTTCAGATGTGATAACAGAGCAGAGCCGAGGTAGACAAAGTTCCTTACTACTTCAAAGTTATAGCTGTCGATTGTGACATTCTGGCCGATTCGTCGATGTTAGGTGTCCCTTCTTGTTGACAGCAAATGGGTCGTTTACCGCTAGACCCATTTTTGCCGCTTCTGTTCCTATACTCGCAAACGCACCAGTGACAGCTCGCTGTGATCTACCAATAATAGCAATATCGTCGGCGTATGCAAGCAATTGAACAGACTTTTGAAAGATCGTACCTCGTGTGTTGGCTTGTGGGTTTTGCACAATTTGTTCAAGTATGATGTTAAAGAAGTCAGATAACAGCGCCTATTGATTTTTTGGCATCAAAGATCTCGATTATGTCGTTACCGACCTTGATGCAGCAGAGAGTTTTCTCCATCGGCATCTTGCACAAAATCTATAAAAATCTATAAAACCCGGCACCTAAGCCACTGGTTTTCAGCACTTGACGCTGGCTGCAGAGAACTTTTCATGGCTGCGGAGTCTGTGATATCCGAGGACGTACCTTGGCTGCAACTAGGTAGTGGTCCGAATTTATTTTGCCCGCTCGGAATGTTCGAACATCTAAAATATCTTACGAGTGCTTTACGCCCATAGCAACATGATCAATCTGGTTGACAGTTTGCTGATTTGATGTCTGCCAAGTTCCCTTGTAAATATTAAGGTGAATAAACCGTGTGCTTGCTATAGTAACATTACATCCCGCAGCGAAATCGATTAGCCTAAGTCCGTTTCCTGACGTGATGTCGTGTAAGCTATGTCTTCCGATTGTGCTACCAAAGATGTCATCCTTTCCAATTTGGGCTTTAAATTCGCCAAGGACGATTTCAACGTCATACATCGAACGTTGCTCGTAGGTTTTGTCGAGGAACTCGTAGAAACTTTCTTTGGTAGCATTGTCCCTTTCCTCTGTTGGGGCGTGAGCGCATACAAGGCTGATGTTCGCGAATTTACCTTTGATGCGGATTGTTATAAGGCGTTCACTAACGTGTCGAAAGCTCAAGACAACAAATCCACATCCAAATAGGCGCTGCTTACGCTTCCTATAGCAATGACCGTAGTAAATATGACAGTTTTTCATCTTTCTTTTGCCCGGTCCATCCCTTTATAGCAGTCTAGGGCCCCCGCTAATTGTTCGGCTGCAAGCGACCTGTTCAAGGTCCGAACATTTCACGTGCACATCTGAAAGTCATTGCGCTTTGTTCATTTTGCAGGGTCGTCAACAGGGAATCCGTCCTTATCCGAGGCTATTGGCCGCTTCGTAACAATTACTTTTTTTACCCGATTTGGCAGTTAACCGGAGCCAGTAACTCCCTTCGGGGATGTGAGCGCTGCTGTTGGCCTTTATTAATGGCTCATCCACCACCAACTCTTTTCCAATACCCTGACTTAGTCTTGGAGATCCCTATAAAACTGGTATTCAAGTATGTTGAAGCAGCTCATATAGAGATAGCACCAGTTCGACCTCACTGGAACTGTGGACGCCACCGTTGATTCCATCCTTAGAATTTCTGCAGACATGTCATCCGTATTACCTCAGGTCATGGCATAAACCGATCAACCATGATAAGATAACAGGAGCTTTCTTTGGATGATAACATGGGGCCTATGATACCTATTTGTAAATTGGAGAAGCCTTGGTCTGGTGTCGGAATTGTTGCGACGGGCGATCTATTGTGTCGCTGAACTGTCATCCTTTGACACTCCATGCATGATTGCACAAATTTACTGCAGTACTTTCGAACCCCTGGGAAAAATTAGCTTTCGATTACAATTCTTGCTGTGGGTCTTACTCCTAATGAATGGCCAGTAGCAGCCGTGACTTAGATGTTTCCTGTAGAGTGGAGATTGTTCATTAGTTGAAACCGAGCTGAAATTTTTCTCGGTGAAACACAGGTAGATCCCCGCCCACACTTCTCAGATCACTCTGATCTGAAGCTACCTGACTACGAACTAGTGCCATTATTGTTCTCTCACCGCGTTCTCTTCTTAACAGCTTCTTTAGGAAGTTTAGCTGGTCGTTGTATCCTCGATAACGACATGGATGCGGCTACTGATATGATCACAAACACTATTCCTTTATCTCTCATCGGATGAAGAGATCAAACCAAAGGAAAAGGCATGGTATGAACCGAGCTGTAAAGAGTCTGTCAGAGAAATGGTTTTTCGGTCCTCCAAGACCAACCCGACGGAGGAAAACCGAAAAAAGTTTAAACGACCCAGGAATGACTGCAACGTGTTCCCTAAACTTGTGAAATTCCAGTACGACCAAAAGTTGAGGCAAAAAATACTACGATGTCCCAAAGGTAGTAAAAGGTTTTGGTCGTTTATCAAAAACGTCAGAAATTCTGCCTCATTCTCCATCCCAACGCTCATTCACAATGACATTTCAGCTGTCAGCTCTTTAGATAAGGCCAATCTACTTGCTGCACACTTTGCGGCCAGCTCAACACTCCCAGATTTTGCTTTGTCCCCTCTACACTTGAGTGCGTCGAATCTTCAATGGACGAATCCGTTGTACTAATCTAAGAGTGCTCAAAGATCTCAACATTCACAAATGCGCAGGTCCAGATGGTATATTTCCCCTTCTCCTGAAGAGGTTTTCTTCCTCGGTGGCAAAATCACTGCGTAAGCTTTTTCATCAATCCTACTCTTTAGGACATTTCCGAGCAGATGGTAAAAAGCATTTGTGCACCCCGTTTCTAAAAAAGGCGAATCTTCGTCTCTCTCCTCCTACAGACTCATTGCGCTTACGTCCCTTCTTTCCAAGGTCATGGAAACGCTGATCAAGCGTCAGCTCATGAAATATCTCGAAACACGAAAACTTCTCAATGACAGGCAATACGGTTTTCGTAGCAACAGGTCCACTGGTGATTTGATGGCATGTCTCACCGAAAAGTGGAACCAAAGCGTACATCAATCTGGCGAAAGCAAGATAGTTGCACCTGATATTTCTAAGGCGTTTGACAGAGTTTGGCATCAGGCTCTTTTGTCGAAAATACGTGTATTTGAGGTCAACGATTCTCTTCTTTAATGGATTAGAAACTACCTTTCGTCTTGGATGGGATTACAAGGGTCACAATAAGTGATGGTGTGCCCCAGGGCTCCGTTCTGTGTGCGACACTCTTTTTAATTTTTATCTTCAGCCCTAGATCGGGAACGGCAGCGTATGTTAGTCTCATTAAAATCCGATATTAACAGCATAACCAGTTGAGTAACCATTAACAGAGTAGAATTTAAAGCTTCCAAAATAGAATGCTGTCTGCTGTCGTTAAAGCGAAATTTAAACACCCAGCCATTGTCCATGAATGGCACTTGCACCGTCGAAACCGAAAAACTTTCCGCTCTCGGCATAAGTGTCAATGACAACTTACATTAGAGTGACCACAAATTCGATGTCGTCAAAAATGGTGCGAAATGTCTAGGTTTCCGCAAACGATGATACCACAATAATATCACTCAAACAATGGACACCCACGAACACCGACGAAGTGTTTCGTGTCTCACTTTATTTTATCGCTATTTCCAACATCAGTGCTCCATAGAAAGCCTACAAACCTTCAACCGTAACACCCGTCTCGCTACCAGTATACCCTCAAGCCTTCTTTCGGACGTACTCTGGCCAGCTCTCTATTTCTGAGTCATTATAACATTCAGACATTTAAAACCAACCTACTCCGTATCTATCTTTCTTTCCTCCCTAGTTTTCCTTCGCCCGCGCTGTGTGCAAACATTTTAAGGGTACCTTAACCGCTTGAGCGCGCGCTACTTTAAAAAAAAAATAATTTTGTCCAGCTAGATTTGCGATTCACCACACTGTGTGTCACTCAACAGATAAACAAATCCACCAAGCTGTTGCCAGCTTACGAAATCGAGATAGACAGATGTGCAGTGACGCCTTGTCTGTTTTTTTGTGTAAAAACGTAGACAAGTGGCTTATGATTCGTACAGATACAAAGCTCATGGTCTTCCAGCATATATGTACTTGGAACTCATAAGTTCTTACAGTTATTGGTAGAGAGTTCCATACTTTGTTAGCGTGAAGAAAAAATACAGAAGTGTTTACAAACATAAGAAAGCTCATTGGCGAATATACAGAAGAGAATCGGACCAAGAATTGATCATTGCGGCACACCTGGCAAAAGTGCTGAGGAAGAGTCATGTGTAACAACTCTCCGGAATCTGTCAGACAGAAAACTGCTGTTTAGCCTCACTGCACTGTTGCCAAGGCCAAACAGATTTTTCAGCTTCCAGGATAGGATTTTACGATGGTCTACTTTATCAAAAGCCTTTGATAAATTGAGTATGCAAAGAAGCGTAACATAACCTTTATCGTAGTGCTGTCTTATTTCCTCCAAAAATGTTTACCATTGCAGTGGAGCAGCTGTGGGTAGAACCAGATTAATGGATAGATGCTGGCTCAGCTGTTTAGCTATTGATTTCTCAAAGACTCGACATTAAAATCTGCTACGGATACCGGATTAGGTACAACTCGGTTAGTTTTCCAGGATTTGGGAAAGTTGATGTTGCGATGCAGTGATTGTGGGTTAAGTTGAACACACTATAAATGGGAGAATCAGTTTAATAAATCGCATATCTACCCCATCTTTGCAGAGTGATTTGGACTTTCAGATAGATGTGCTTTCCAGGAAGAAACTATTTAAAAGGTCAGGATCAATCGAGATACCTACTCGTATTAGACGTAGATTATTTCAAAGCTGCTTCGGAGGTGAAGATGTACTCGTATTTAATTTAACGCTTTCACAGTGCCTAAGAGTTCTGTAAGTACTGTACCCTGCGTGCGTCGTTGGCGGTTTTCTTCAAAATGATTCAAGAGGTAATATTAATTCAGTAATTGTTTGGTGAAGTGCACTTCCGTTTTTAGAGTCACCGACACACATATCGTCAATGTACGCAAAGCCAAAACGATGACAATCAGTGAGTACCTCATCCATATAGCGCTGAACCACCTGGGTCGCATTTCAGAGGCTAAAGGTCATGAACAGAAATTCATACATGTCGGAAGGTCTGGTTATTGCGACCTTCGTCGGGATATTCGCTTCCTCAATAGGGATTTGGTCGTACGCTTTTTGTAGGTCTGATGTGGAGAATATGCTTTTACCGTGCAACATATGTGTGAAGTCCTAGATAAATGGTATTGAGTATCGGTTGGTAATTGCGTTTAGGACCCGACATTCCCCATATGGTCACCATTCATCATTTGCCCTTTCCATAAGGTGTATCTGGCTGGCCCAATTGCTTTTCGATGGCCTGCACATCCCATGTTCCATTGAAATTCGAATTTCAAACGGCGAGGACTATAAAAAGCCTGCTGCCCCTGTTCGTAATTTGGTGAATGAGGGCTGTTATATCCTTAGACTATGAAAGCAGTGCGAGATATGGATCTTTGGGATAATTTGTGTAGTTATACTCGTTTCCAATCCGGCATACTGCTCGGATATTGCATTTATGTGAAAAGATCAAAAGATCGATCAAAGTGATCCAAAAAATTGACTCCTATTAGTTCTGCATTTTAGGCATCTGGCGCTGTAGGCACTTTATTCCTGAAACGATTACTCATTTTTCTACGTAAGAGGAATTACAAATGCCTTGGGAGACCGGTTGCCAATTGATACTTTCTTGTCGTTTACTAAAGCAGCAATTCCTAGAGCACTTTCACTAGAATTGAAGAATGCTTAAAGCATCTCCTCTCAGACTGACTTAGTTAGCGATTTGTTCTCAGCAACTGCAGCTACAACCATGCTTACAGATTACACAGCGAGCACAAAAGGTGTCTGAATCTGAGTCACTCAGATGGGGGATGGGATGTACTACTGGGTGAAACCCGAGCTCTCGAATCGCCAATTCACAATTTCATTTCGAAGGTAGAAATTGTGCACAAGGACTCGACCGCCAGATCGTGGTTCGGGCCAATGATAACATTCGCCTTGTACACTTCCTGGAAAGTCGCTCCTATAGCCTCTACGTGCTCCTGCGGATCCTCGATCACAAAGAAGTTGTCATCATCAACAGCCTCATTTGGATCTATGTCCGCTGCTACCAGTATTTGTTCGTTGTTCGTCGTTCGGGCGATTTTAAGACATGGAGGGTCGCTCTGATTATTTCGTTGTTGCTGGTGTTTATTGCCCGAATTTTATTGTTCCAATACAAACTTACAGATGCTCTGTAATGTTCCTTTATTAATGTTTGGAGGTTTTTAATCGACGACTTCAGTGTCATGATCTCCGGGTTATGTCTGTCAGTAAACTGTCTGTACAATGGTTTTAGTCTTGACAGCAAGCAGTCTACTTTTATGTCGGTGCAGTGCGTAAATAGTTGCGTTGCGGAATAAGTCGTCTTCGTCAGTGCGTTGCTACAGAGGTATCGTTTTGTCCATTGTTCGTTTGATTGTCTCGTCCATTAGTCTTAGATATCTGTCAATCTCCTCGTTTGACAGATTTCTGTTGGTCGGTGGGTAGAGTGAATTCGAGGAGAGTGCTCTAGTCAGTGTTCGGGTGAAGTGTGTCCAACGCACCCTACTATAATTGTAGGAATTCCTTTGAACAAATTCATCCAATTCCGCGATTTCGTTGGGAACAGTTATTTCGGTGCTGAGACCGCAATGGTCACTGTCATAAACGACAGTGCGTAGACATTTTGTAGTTTGTTGGTTAGTGCATGTCAGTTGTATTCGTGAGTCGAACAGCAGGAGATCCAAATAGGACCCGTGTCTGGGAAACGACGGACTATCCGTGGCTTTAAGCCCGAGTCGATACATTATACTGTGCTGACCCCACCAATTGAATGGTAGGTTCCCTTTAGTATTTGGTGTATTATTTCCCCAATCACTATGTTTGGCGTTGAAATCTCCGCCGATAATGAAATAATTCTCCTCCAATTCCAGCCTCAGGAATCGAAAAAGTGTCTCGAGCTCTGAGATGAATAAAGTGGATTGAGATGCATAACTGTTTTCCACTACGGAGAGGGATATAAACGATGCATGCTTCCAGCACCAGAAACCTATGCACTACACGACTGTATAATCTTTTGAAACGCAGTCCTTTTCTTACAAAAATCGCAATGCCTCCTCCCTGAATGGAGTTGGGTCGGTTTCTATGTACTATTTTGTGCCTTCTGTGCCTCATTTTATGTCTTTTGGTAAGCTTAGTTTCGCTAAACAAAAGCACATCAGGGGCTTGGTCTTTAAGCAACTTAAATAGTGCGGCTCGTAGTTCTAACCTAATCAGTGAATTCACATTCACAGCAAGGACCTTCAGGGTTTGCTCCGCCACGACGGCAAAAGGTGCGCTAGGCCAGGCAGTAGCGCGTATACTTGATCCACCCGCACGGTCTGTTCAGTTAAATGACGTTGGAGCTGAGCCATCTGTCCCTGGATAGAGAGCAAGATAGCTAGCATGTCAAGTACTGGTTCCGGTGCATTGGACGCTGGGGCCTGAGAAGCAACCTTCGCTTGTTGTACCGTATTTCCCCTTCCTGCCGCCATTTGGGCGTAGGTAACATGGGGAGTACCGGCTGGAGTGTGCAAATGCATGGGTGGACGTTTACCTTCCACTTTCTGCTGCCGGGCCACCACTACACCGATAATTTGCGGTGTGTCCAGTGTTGCTATTTTGCCCTATTAGCTCGCTCCTGCACTCTAATGTAAAAATGTTTCAACAAATTCATTACGACGCCTATCACATCTCACCTCCATCAACCGAGTATCGTGTGTGCAGAAACGCATAACACAAAAGAGTGCCAGAAGTCTTATACTCCTTAATCCTGTTCGATACAGAAATCGTCAGCTGCGGTTTCCTTACGATGGGTAAGTATAGACCCGTTTCATTTGAGGAATGGAGGCCGTTTAGAGCTTACATTTTCTAGAGCTGTAGTTTTTTGCAGCTGATCACATCACCTAAGGTACACTTTTAACTCGTCAGTACGCCTCTAATCAGAACCCTAGAATTTGAGACTCTTAAGCAAATCGAAACGAAGGACAGTATCTCTGCTGGTAGTTTGCTTCACTTTTGATAAATGGCTCACTAACCTTAATAACAACTTCTTCGTGATAGCTTTTCGACAAATTGTAGACCTTCAATATCAATCTAAAAGGTTCCATCCTAGTAAGAAAATTTTACTCTTAAGTCAACTACAAGGATGCCAACGTGCACTCTATTTAAACATCCGTTCCTTAAAGTTACCCAAGAGTATACCTCATTGACTACAGCTAGAAACTTTATGAGCTTCCATCAACTTTCCACCGAATGGCATTTTAAAAGAAAACATAAATTAAACTGTCATACTGTCACAAATTTATCTATGTAATGCGGTCAAGAGGTTCCCCCCTCGCCATTTTCATTCGCAAGCTGTTCTCGTTTCTTCAAGTCAAACAGCACTCAATGCAAGAGCATCAACAGTAAGAGCAACCCTTTTTCTTTTCATTATTCCCACCCCATCGCACCATCCGTTTCACAAACAATGTAGAGTTTTTCTTTTGAAGACTCACTTGTCAACATTCAAGGGAGCGACCAAAGAATAGACAAACAGTTCAAATACCCCTCAGGTGAACAAACAAATGCAATAGTCCTTAGCATACTCACAACAGGAGTAACTCCGTTTACAACCTTTCAGTATGACCCGCTCTAACCAACACACCAAGTACGAGTATTATGGCCCAAGCTATAAAATGAGCAAAACACAACGAGGTTAAGTCGAGAGAGGGTTAAGCAGTTTTAGAGGTTCCACTTTCAAGTCTTAATAAACCACATCCTTTGCCACATCACACACATTTGTTTGCACTCATACGAATAGACATGGGACGGGACATCCACAAGGTACAAGAACCGAATGCATGACAACGTCCTTAAAGATATGCCATTCATTCAACTGGTATCATGAGCAACAACAAGCGAGGTGACACTTTTCCATGCCATCCAAGTTCTAACCGGCTCTTGTAAAACAAAAATCTACCCCCAGCACTAGCTGTAGATAATAATATCAAGCACGAAATGGGTGGGGGGGCGACACAGAGATACATACACGTAGAGGGTTGCAAATTGAAAACAAAAACGAGGGAATGGGAGGAAAGGAACAGATCGAGTCGTTTTGTTCGTTAGCAAAGAAAGGAACATGAAACATGCCCTTGTGCTGTTTCCAAAACTCAGACCCGGTACCATGGAGATAGAAAAGACCATCGGGAGCAGAAATAGAATTGAGTCGGGATCGGGACGGTGACGAGGTACAAATGTATTGTGCTCTCGTCGTAAGCCTCCAGGGTGGTTTTTCATTATCGCTGAACTTGTTCGTTATATGTATTTGGTTGCCTTCATTCGAGTACTCACTCCCCTGGAACGACGTCTCATCGGAGGTGGGGGCAGAAGGTGAGTGGATTATATGCTGCCACTGATGTACTATTTTATTTTTTATACTCTACGTGTCCTTTTTCGCATATACACACATTAACTCGTCGCACCATACTACGGATAAGTTGCCTCCAGCATCCAGCAGCATCAACATCAGTGCCAGGCACAAATACGGGCATCAACCGACCGATTCAGCTATTCAGCAACAAGGGGTTAAGTGGAAACAAAGAGATGGGGGCTGCTACTCGTATATGGGACTACACACAGGATTACGCCAGGAATACTTGGGGCTGACATTCCTTTGCAGAGTTTATTGGGTGCGCCTTTTGTTGAAGAGAAATTGCCTGCCTGGCTTTTGCTAATGGTGCACAGCCACCTCACCCTCATCCTCATCCACATCCACATCCTCATACTTGTGGCATTCGCGCACGAACCAAGATACGACTAAAAAATAAACCCAGAACCAGCGGTTTCTGGAGGGGGGATGCACAGGGATAACTAAGCAAATATAAGTTTCTATTGAAATATTTGCGTCCGTCTTGAGAAGAAGGAAAGATTGCCGGTTACCACCAGTATCCATAGTGGTACTGCTAGTTCCATTCTGCGTATTGCTTCGTGCAGTGGCATTCGGGATGTTTTGAAATCTAATAAGGACGAGGACAATGCACAACAACAACGCAACGGCCGGTGTCGACACCGTCCATATCTCATTCTCCGTATCGTAATTTAATATTGTGCTCTGCTCCATCATATTTTAGGAGGTTGCATGACAAATTCGCATTGTTCTCATGTAACACGTCGGCATGGGGTACAATGGATATGGCTAGTGATGATTGGTGACTCCGTATTGAAATACACTGTTCGCGCTCTACCGCATGCGGTGACTGTGTAAGACATTGTGTCTAAGTAACAAATGCCACAAGTCGGCTTGCCACTGACTGAAGGGAAGTCGAATTCAATTGTTGTTAATTCTTTGGGGAAGAAGACGGAAGTCTATGGAAGGCTTTATGTAAGGGCAAAGCCAATTTCAGCTTATCAACAGATGGCAGATACTTTGCTGAAGGCCGCTCGTTGATAGTGGGTGCTGATATGAATTTAGAGTCAGTGTGACTCTGTCAGTAAAGGGGATTCAACAAATAACCTGGAAGAAGAAGGTGACGCGTCCGTAAAGTATTGCATTGTGTGGGACATTTGTTCATCCTTTAACTTGTCTGACAGTTGTAGTTTGCTTTTGTCTGCTATTTTCTGTTCCAGTGGATACATACGATTATGCCTTTTCAGCTAGCGTGGTATTTTGCCAACTGCCTACAGTTTAGCACATGAAGTTGGCTGAGGTGCAGTTGCACTTTTGTGCGACTCATCCTCTACTGCATTGTCCCTCTGCATTGAAGTCGGAAACTTTCCGGTGGTCTAGGCATCTAAGCTGGCATCGCTGCACAGCCCATACAGTTCGTCGTTGATACGTCTCCACCATCCCATTTTGCCCTTTTTGCTTCAATAGTCGCAAACGCTCCCTTGACAACTCGTTGGGTTCTTTTCATTCTACGAGTATCAATGTGAACAGAACTGCCAACATTTTTACCTTCTCCGGTGGTCTGGCTGACTTCTGAGGCTTTAGACTTTGAGAACAAGTCTTCTGACGCCTTCGACCTTTTAGCCATTATCGTTGAGTTGCTAGTTCCAGATGTGATTGGTTCAACAGTCTGAAGGTTCTGTTCGGTCTTATCAGCTTCAAGTATATTCCTCTGGCGACGTGCCCTCAGTTTTGGCTTCAGATTCTTTATTTTAGGCTAACCTTTTATTCTAATCAAGATCTGCGAGAAGTTAAAGAAAAACGTACATCCTCAGCTTAGGATGTAGTTCTTAGAGACCTTATCAGCTACGGATGTGATGGTTTCGTCTCTGCTCTTCTCCTTAGCGGTCCTGACAACTCAACAGCTTTTTGTAAATACGCCGATGGTTTGTTTAGCGATCTGGTCTAGGAAAACGTCCTTGGTAAGGTTGTGTGCTTCGGGATCACCGCAGTGATCGACAACCAGTCGTCATTAGCTGAGGTGACTACAAATTTCAGGATGGGATAGTAGGTTCTTCGTCACTAGCTTGATCTCCTTACCCGTAAAGGTCTGTAGCGACATGCTAGGTCATTCCTGTGCAGTCTCCACATTTTTTTTCTTGTTGTTTGAACGGATCGCCGTAAGGCATAACTTCGTGGAGTAGAAAAGTAGCTTTAAGCTAGAAATCACGGGCTTGTTTGTCCAAGCACACGCTTTGTTGCCATGTTGTTGATTTATTCGACCGAAGACTATCGGTATGTCTGCTTATGGGTACATTCGTTTTGCGAATGTGAGTATGTGTGGGTGTGGGCGTCTGCTAGGAGGGTGCTTCTTCCAGTTTACCTTTGTAACTGGAACCTAGGGCAGTGGAAGAGTGCATGCTCCACTCCTCTTCAGGAGTACCTATTACTTCAAAATGGGCAAAGAGGGGACTCATTGTTTCTAAAATGGTGTAGATATGACATGAAACAGCCATGTTCCGTTAGAAATTGTGTTATGTATAAATTAACTTATCCATGTTTGAGGTTTATCAAAGTTTCGATAGTCGAAACAAGGCGAAAGGTCCATCGCCCTTTTCACCAAAGTCTCCAGGGTTATTGCCACTGCCTTTAGCTCATGTTTCTTTCCGTTGCGTCGGTGTCTGCACCTTTTCTGCAGCTCTTCTGCAAGCATATCAATAGGAAGCATTCCTGCAATAATGCATGCCGTCTCATCCCACATTTTACGGAATGCTCCGATCACTCTGACTGCACAAAGCCTATTCACTGCTGTGATTTTCCTTTTGTAAGATTTAACTTTCATAGCTTCGACCCAGATTGGCGACCTATAAAGTACTGCTTTGGTACTACTCTGGCTTGGAGAAGTCGCCTGCTGTATCATGGAGGCACTCACCCGCGAAGATTTGCAACTCGCATATTCCAGGTGATACTGCGAGCACAATGGTTTTTTTCCTTTTCCACTTGCAATTTATACCGCTTTCGTTTTGTGTCCAGCTAATGTGAGACCAGATGATGCCAACCACCACTGAAAGTGTTTCGTTGCTTATTTGGACAACTCCTTCTAAAAGTTTTGCTGTTACGACGAGAGCGATGTAGACCGCAAATCCCACGCACGGCTTTAGCACCAGTACTGGCCCCAGGACCGATCCTTGGGGTACTCCGCCTGTGGCCTTGTACTCTGTATATGTATAGTGACACTCTCTGACGGAAGTAGTTTTTCACAATGTTTCGTAGCCCTTCTAAAATATGTACCCAACTCGCGGTGTTGAAAGCGTTCTTGACGCCCAATATTATGACACAGCAGTACTATTTTGTGCCACTTCTCCATCGTCATAGAATAGATCGATTAACAATGGTATCAATCTTAGAGTGTGCCTTTCGAAAATCGTACTGATGTGCTGATAATCCTCCTGCTTCTTCAATGACACGCTCTAATACTGTACCCGCAGCATCCATCCATACACAGTGGACGGTAGGCTGATAGGTTCCTGTTTGCTTCACTTTTGGAGCAATACGAGCTTCTATTTGTTCCATTTGTTGAGAAAAACTCCTTCGCTCAAGCAAGCGTTATAGATGTCTACAAATATGTCCATTCTGGCGTTGACCGCAGCCTTAAAGTCTATATTTGGTATGCCATCTGACCCAGGGGCTTTTTGTTCTCAAATCTATTGCAAGCATCAAATATCTGTCCAACTGTGACTCTAGGAATTTGTTGATCTGCTGTCGATAGCTTTCTGTTGTATATCCGCACAGGTGCGAGATGGAGCTCGGAAGGTTTTTAATTCCCACTTGGTAAAGTTAATCTTCCCCTAAGGGTTTTCATCTGCTTCATTGCACAGTTCGTTTAAACTGCGGCATTTGCTGGTGTTTATTGCCACTTTAAGATGTCCTCGTGCTAATTTACACCGATGCTCAAGATCAGTAAAATTGCTTCTTTGACAGCTACGTTGATACAATTTTCATGCGCCGTGGCATTCAGCTGGTAGCCGCGCGATTTCTTCAGTCCACCAATAAACTGGTTGATACGAGTAATGTGAACTAGTCGTTTGTCTTACCATAGATTTTTCTCACGCCCTGGTGTTGTGAGCGGTCAATTGAACAGATTTTTCAATGACCGAGCCAGTCGTTGTTACTTCGTTGCAAACGTCGTTACATATGGATAAAAGGCTGTTCATCAAATGTGCTAGTTTTGCATCCTTTTTTTCTTTTTTGCTTTTGCGTTCCACTTATGGTATTTTGGTGGCGTGGTCTTCGTTCTCAATCATCTCGCATACTATTGCCTGGTGGTCACTATGAGTGTAGTGAGTACTGACTTTCCATGTTGTTCTACTTGCATGTGCATTTTTTACAAAAGTTAGGTCGATGATCGAGCCTGCTCCAATCCTGCTAAATGTGTGTTCATTGAAGCTGTTTAAAAGTACTGAATCTAGGATCGAGAATGCCTCTGATAGTTTGTTTCTCCTCCTGATTGTTCTTGCACAGCCCCACTCCGTGGCCCATGTGTTGAAATCTCCGGCTAAGATACCTGGATTCCGACCTTTGGCATCTATGATTAGCCTATCTAGGAAACTATCGAGTTCTTCGATCTTAAGGCTTGGTGGAACATAACATTGGCCGGAATAAAGTACCAGTCACTGCACCTTTCTGCGTTTTGAAAGCGTCGTTTTCCGCAAGTCCACATTGCAGGTTTACCCGTAGCATCCGCTATGTATACCATACTCTCGATATGGTTCACTTAAGAGTGCTACATCTATACGTAGCTCACAAGTTGTTTGTGATAGGTAGGCTTGGGCGGCCTCGCACAAATTTAGATTTCGCTGCAGTATTTTAAGTTTTTCAACAGCAGGTCCTTCCATTTGACTACTCGTAAGGTGGTTACAACCGGTACCTTCCTTACCTTGGCAGAGTAGACATTTTGGTTCGCCATATGACCAATCTCACAACATCGTGAGTAATATTTCGACCAGTAACTTGTACTTTTACAAGCTTTGGCTTTATGTCCGAATTCCACACATTTGAAACACTTGAGAGGGCCTTGCTTTTCACGTTGGAATTCGTGGAATATTGGCGAATTGGTTGCAAAACTACCTGGCCGTAAGAACAAAAACTGTTTTATCGATAACTTTGGAGTGCCATAACCGTCGAAACTCAGACCACTCCTATTTATTTTATTTACGAATGATACGGCCATAGTTGTTCGACACCGGAGTATCGAAAGTGGAATACAAATATTGCAAGAAGAGTTTGATTAGCCAGTTGGATGCACATTCGAAGCCCACATCTTAAAAAAATCGGAACAAACTATTACATTCAAAAACATCTGCCAGAGTAGAGGTGAAGCTATTGAGGTTGTCTTAGGAAAGCTATCTATAGACTGTTCTTTGTTTTCTTTCTTTTCTTGCGAGAGAACTAGCGCATATCTGTCTTATTTAAGCCGCTTCGCCTCCTCAGATCCGATTCGATTCGTTAATGAAGGCAGCAATTCGATGCGTTTGGGCCCCAGGAAGTACTCGTATATTACATCTGTGAAATTGTCCCAAAGGAGAGTTTTTATTAACTTTCATTGTAAGTTGAGACTGATCGTATCGGGTCGAAGAATTGGCGATTACTAGACTCATTAGTTCAAAGGGGTTCTTATATAGAAAGTTTTACATAGTAGAAAGAGATAGTTGTAGAAATATATTAAACAATACGATGTAATATATATGATAGAGTTTAATTATCAACATCCTCTGGGCGGGCCAGCTGATTTCCAAAGGATATAACAATTGTATTGCACGCCTCATCTTCTTTCACCTTTCCATCTCTGCCCGGATAGCAGCATTCCACAATAGCTATTCTCCAATGTATCCGGGGGTGGCGATATCATAAGTCAAAACAACATCCCCTGCTCTAATTTCCTTTGAAAGACTTTGCTTCGTGTGATGTGCCGAACGTAGAAGGTTCAAATACTCGTTCTTTCACCTTTTCCACAAAAAGGCGGTGTACTGAATTCTAGACTTCCACCTCGCTTGTAAGTATGCTCTTTGGACCTGCTTATCAGTGAGTGTTGGTCCGTTCTCTTTCTCGGTTATCATGGAACATCCACCAAGGAAACTCTCTGGTTATCACTTACGTATGTCAGTGGTCGCATGTTGATTATACGTTCAGCTTCTGTGAGCAATGTGTGAAGCTCTTCTTGGACTTCCAAACGGTGACTTTCAGTACGTTCTTTACACTTCTCACCAAACGCTCCCAAAAACCCCCCCACCAGGAAGTTCGTTATACTCTAAATTGCCACGTGATGCCTCGGTTACTCACAAAACTAAGAAAATTTTCGCT
Organism: Volucella bombylans; assembly: GCA_949129095.1. NCBI lineage: Eukaryota > Metazoa > Arthropoda > Insecta > Diptera > Syrphidae > Volucella > Volucella bombylans. Next base: position 112,845,309 of record OX422141.1, read on the forward strand.
GGTTAAAATATCTCCAACAGCTCTCAACTCCGTTGCTGGCTTCTTAAAGGTTTTAGCGTTATCCGAAAATATAAACGTCGGTGTTCCTCTTCGGGCCATAAATCGTCTTATGCCTGCAAAGACAAAATCTCATTAATAAAAAATGTTTTTTGAAAATATTTCAACCAGCTTTCTTCAAATCCAATCCTCTAAGGAACTTCATAGGAGATCTTAACTTTCCTTTAAAACATAGGCTGTTATTCGCAGTAGACGACCCCATCTACTTATATCTTTATAGTGAAGCAGTGGCTCATTTTGCGCCGATGATGTCATCTTCGGCTCCTCGTACGTAGTTAACAATGAAATCGATTTCTTGGGTAACAGAGTCTCACCAGGCCATTCCTCAATACTCCTTTTCAACCAGTCCGGATATCCAACGATATGCCCCTCGTAATAAGATCTGCGGGATTTTCCCTATCGGAACAGTGCCGCTAATCCCTCGAATTAGTTAAATCCTGTATTTGCTTAACTCGATTGAAAACATATGGCTTCCATCGTCTGGTATCGCCTTTAATCCAGTGTAATGTTATAAGGGAGTCAGTCCACAAATAGTATCGCTCAAAAGGCAGTCTCGCGTTCCTAAAATATGCACACAACCTCGCAGCAATCACCGCCGCAGTTAGCTCCAGCGTCGGTAAACTTAAATCATCTGGTCTGCGTTCCTTTTTTATGAAATTTACCTTTATTCCAGTACTTATGTAAGTGATTAAACCGTACAAACGCCACCGCTCCATATGTCTTAGTACTCGCATCTGCAAATATCTGCACAGCTGCTCCCTGGGATTGCATTATTGTTCCCAGCCACCTGTTCAAGACCAACTCGCCTATTTTGTCAAAGCCTCTTGTACTGGCCTTCGCTTCCTTGGCAGCTTCAGCAGCTAAGGGTTCATAACAACTGGGATAAGATATCCCAAAGGATCATAAATACCAGCAATTACCTTCAAAACAGCGCGTTTCGTCGTAGTATTCAAGTTCGTTTGTTGTTTGGCATTCAAGTTGATTGTCAGCTCATCGCTAAACACGTTCCATCTCATTCCTAAAACCATATGTGTACCATCGCTACTTTTGACTCCAAATTGATTCCTCATATTCTCGTTATTGGTGACCCATTTCCCGAGAAAATTTTTCCGCTTTTTACTTACTATCGAGACTAGTTGCCAAATCGTTGACGTAAAAACTTCTGTTTAACACCTCGTACGTTTCTGGAAACTCAGCTGCTTTTAAATTGATGTGCATGTCGATCTCGGCGACGATCGATATGAAGGGACTGGCAGTAACACCGAAGGTCACTCAGGTCATACGGAACTCCTGCAGAGTTGATAAGGCTTTAATTGATGTTGGTTTATGTGCAAACCAAATAAATCGATGGCTGTCGCAATTTTCTTCCGCTAAAGCGATTTGAAGAAAAGCTTTCTCTATATCTGCTACCGAAAACGCAGCAGGACGATACGAGTAAGTATATCTGGAAGTAGATTGGAACCCGTAAACAGACAGTCATTTAAGGAAAGATTACCATGAGCTCTTGGTGAAGTATTAAATAGTATACGGATCTTTGTAGTTGATTTTTCGGGACGATATACAGGGTGATGCGGCATATAGTAGTGGTTCGTGGTTGCCGCAAGCTGATCTAATTTAACTGTTTCAGCGAAGCCTGCTGAAATCAACCGAACTTCGCCGGGTCTCTTGACAATCTTTTGATGAGTGAGTGCAAAATTTTCAGAGCTTTTTCTTTGTTGGTACCTAGTTGTACGTATAAACTTTTCCAAGGAAGAGATGCTTCGTATCTCGTCATCGTCTTGCGGATGCATTTCGTTTGTAGTTCGTTTATGACCTCGCTTTAATCCTTTCGTATTCCAAGACATTCTAGTTTCCACATATTTTCAACCAATAAACTGCAAAGAGTAGCTATATATTCATTAGAAATTGAATTTTCACCTGCGTTACTTGGATCTTGGATTTTCCATCCAAAGATGGTATGAACCGCAGTCAAACAATCAGTTAACCTCCTATATTTGCCGGTGACAATTTGCCAGAAATAGTCCGCACCGATAAGTACACTTAACCCTTGCTCCTGCTTATAACCATTTGGGTTGCTGTCTGCTAATGTAAATCCAATTAACTGGTGAATACGCTCCTCGGGATTTGGTAAAACGTCGAGGCAGATTTCGGGTACAATTATGGAAATCATTTCCAACGAACGGCTACTGTATTGACTTTGTACGCAAATCTTCACGGTCTTTAATTCCTGATGTTTGGAAACTACCGCATTACCGAATGCTATCATTGAAAGATTAACGACTCTAACAACAGGCAACTTCTGCCGCCACCAGAGATTATACGAACAAACAAACTCTGGCTATTCATTTAAACCGGTCGCGGTGGAGACAACTTTACTCGAGCAGTTTGCAGATATACTTTTGTCTCACTTTGCTTATGTACACTCGGAGCACTCGGCACTATTTTGATATTCACTATTAGCAGATAGGCTGTCGCTCACCAAATTCACTGCAGATGTGTGATTTGCCTCACATAAAGTTGTTGCATGTATTTGTTCGGAATCACAGAAAATTGAAGGCTCGAAATGAACAATCGGCTGTGTTTGTGATGTTTAAGATGTTTATTTCTAAGAAATTACATTATTACGAGTAGTATATATTTTTACAAATGTAAATTGCTTACGGCAGTTTGCACCTCCAGTCTCCTTGACACAGAATTCCGAAATGTCAAAGGTCTCATAGAGACTGAAGATGGAAACTGAAGTTAGCCGCAGTTACGAGTATATGTCGTAAGCCATCTATGGGCGAATTCTACTTTGGAGTGCATTCAGCAACAGTCTTCGTTTGCAAATTTTACAACATATTGTCTTGGCATGACAAAATTTTGCTGTGTGACCTCTATATGTACATATATGCAGCGAAAATACCTACCATATCTACCATCTGTTTCTTTTCTTCGATTGTGCGTGAACATTTACATTCTCTCGTTAGATGCTCAGTGGAGAAAAAACAGGAAATCATACTCGAAGAAGAGGGAGTGAGAAGGCCCGCTGCTGTTGACATTTGTATTGCCATGTGCTTGTTATTAGAAGCTGATCTCGTCGCTCTTCCCACAGCTGCTCTTTCTATAGACTCTACTACTTCTTTTAAAAACCGTAAAATATTTTTTACTTGTCTGTCCCCATCGAAAGAGGGAGTGAAACTGCTATCCTTTATCGATTCGTTATCTTCTAATGTTACCGATACTTCTTTATGCAAATGATGGTAGTCGATACGCAGCTCACTAGGCATACATTTAGGCAAAATAGTTTTGAGAATTATGTAGTAATGTGACGACGGTACACCTAATGAGTTGAGTGAACGGCTGCAAGCTATAACTGTCGTAATGCTACGAGTATTGCATCTGTTTTCTGCTGAATCGTTGGCAATGCTATAAGCGCCTGCATCAATTTGTCGATTAGTTTTTCTTTGTCGCCATACTCTTCTTGCAGAAGTGAGATAGCTCCATCATAACATGCGTCAGTGGGTGTAAAGCCCGAAATCGTTTTTGCCACTTTACCCGTTAAAACGGTCTGCAAGTAATTACATTTTTCAACGCCAGAAAGTGAATCATTTTCGTGTATGTTGGCCCGAAAATTGTCAAACTGCAATTTTGTCAAACGTACCTGCAATTTGGCCATTACACCTACTGCTGTATCTGCGTATTCAGCCATCTTCTGTGGATTTTTGTTCTCCAATCCTTTGGCCTGAACTTCTTGATTGATAGCACAAAGGTTTTCGTGCGCTGTTGTGAGGCGGTGAAGATAGGACGAAAGTTCCTCCTCAATTGTGCCTAAATTGCGATAAATCTTCTATTTCTCGCAAGGATGCTAACGATTTCAAATAAACATTCGCTTCATTCGATATTTTGGTCACATGGCTTCTACAGCCAGCACGCGCTTGGTGCTCCATTATGACCACGAATTTTTTACAGATTTAGTTAATCGCGACAAACTTTCAATTCTATACTTCGGTTTGTTACCGGGTTTTGATGAACGGAGTAGAGATTTTTCATTTTTGTTGTTGTCTATCTTCACAATATCTCAAACCCAACTCAAACATTCACCTGACAGAATGGGCTTTTCCATCCAAGTATGCTGTCGAAAAGAAGAACCAATAAAACAATTTAAAACAGAAAGCGGTACCAGGATTAAATTTCATAAAACCCAGTTACAAAGTCATAACCGATTTAATTTAAATGCACGATTATGAATAGTTAACTTACCGCAACTTTCCCGCCAAATTCTCTTCAAATTAAATCCTTTGCAGGGAGCTAGGGTCCCCTTTTTCTTTTGATATTTCGCATAACTACATATTTTGACCCACATTCTACGAGTATCTCTCTAATGTCCTCCTTAAAGGGTACACGACTGCCGTACACAGTGTACTCGTATACCCAATTTAAATCTGAATTTAATATACGAAGATGCTGTCTGTATAGAAGCTTGGAAAACATGTTTTCATCTTCGTCTTTTTGAATTTTCTGTTCTTCTGATTTTCCTACCTCCCCCCCTCTGACGCTCTTTTTTCTTATAATTGAACTAGTTTGCATTTGGCCCGAATTGGATTTTTGTCTAGGACTTCTACATTCAGCGTTTGCACTAGTTTGGCTAGCTAAAGAGTTTTCTCCTCCGGTTTTGTCCAACTTTTCAAAACAGCAGGACTATATATACGATATTTTTTTTTATACAGAAGGTGGATGTGGATGGATAAGGGAAGGACATCAAACTCCTTTAGTTTTTGAAAATGAAAAACGGACTTTGCACATAATGGCATTCGGTATACTCGCACAAGTATCTAATTCAGTCCCGTTAGAAAATTTTATTCAGTTTCATTGTATATTTTTGCTTTTTGTTACTCTGGAAAACTGTGGAAAACTTGTTGAGTAAATATTCGTAGTACACTTCCTTTGCACCTGAGCTAGCCTGCTTTAGAAACAGGCAGTGCTAATGGGTATGTGAAAGTTTTACAAGAGCTGCAAACACTGACTACTGACTGATTCTATTGGGTAGATTGGGTAGGGTTGCTCACAGTTTTGAATTCCTACTTTTGTAGAGGAAATGTGAGTACTCGTATTTCTAAGTACTATAATATTATCTAACTATAGAAACCGGGGAAAACTTGTAGAAAACTTCCCGGATGAGGTAACTGAAGGGTCTGCAAGATGGAGCCATTATCTTTGAGTAGCTATAGTTTGATTAGTTTTCGAGAATGTTTGTCGTAGTTAATAGTCTGCATCACAATTGACCAGAAAGTTATGGACATCTGCTAAGGATTTGCCCACCAGAATGCCGATAGGTGCCCGTTTCATAGATAAGAAATCCTGTCTGCAGCTCTATCTTGATAAGTTATAGTAATTTATATTCGCGAAGCAATGCACTTTAAGACTATTGTCAAATCGGATTCATCTTCTTTGATTGAATATATAGAACATATAGATCTTTCTCAATTTTACTCAGAACTCGAGCGATTTTCATCCCTCTACTCGGAAGTTAGTATATGTGGTGACTTTAACTGCAACATACTCTCAAACTTTTCTTTCCAGAATGAGAACCTTCGGTCCAAATCCAGTTAACAACACTCATCCAACAAAAGTTCTTCCACATTTCTTACTAATAATTCTGACAACTTAGTGCTTTATTTTCAACTTGAAGCACCGTGTTTCTCAAAACTTGATTTACTATTCGCAGCATTCAAAATTAATTCAAAGTTTAAACCCTTATTCTACAAAATATAGACACTTCAGGGCTATGAACCCTAGAGAACTTGAAAACAGTATTTGTCAGATAAATTGGAAAGCAATCTATACACTTGTTTCGCCTGATGATCAAGTTAATTTCCTCCAAAGATCAATAAAACAACTTTTTGATCAACATATACAAGTCTGCTCCTCGAATTTACCATCTCCACGCCCAACCTATATCCCTTGTTGAGTCTATCCGCAACCTTAGCATATTATGCGACAGGGAGCTTAATTTCCGCTCACATATTGATGAGGTAATTACTAAAGCAAATCTATCACATGGCTTCATTAAAAGGTGGTCCAGAGAATTCTGCAACCCATATGAGACCAGATTACTATACATCACTCACGTTCGCCCCCTTCCCAAGTACGCTAGCCAAGCGTGGTTCATGTATCCCGTATTGAGAGCATCCAACGTCGTTTTCTTCGATTTGCTCTTCGAGGTCTACCTTGGAACAATCCTCTAACCTTCCTCCCTATCGAGACCGTTTCAAACTCATTAATCTGAATATTCTTGAGGAACGAAGAGACACAGCAGACATTCACCGACTCCTCTCAGGCTCCGTCGATTGCTCATCTCTTTACAACTCCATGTTCTTTTACACTAACTCTCGAAACCTACGTTGCCCCTCTCTTTTATTTACCAATCCACCGCACCTTATATGGCTCTAAAGAACGGTTCTCCTGTTTTCTGCGTAAGGTAAACTCCAACCTTAAAGTTTTAGATTTCAGCCGCAGTACTCTCTCCTCAAATCCGATCTCTTTTACCATCCAAGCGTGGTGTCCCTTTCATCGAGTTCATGTATCCCGTATTGAGAGCATCCAACGTCGTTTTCTTCGATTTGCTCTTCGAGATCTACCTTGGAACGATCCTCTAACCTTCCTCCCTATTGAGACCGTCTCAAACTCATTAATCTGAATACTCTTGAGGAACGAAGTGTCCCTTCCCTGTACAGCAGACATTCACCGATTCCTCTCAGGCTCCGTCGATTGCTCATCTCTTTACAACTCCATGTTCTTTTACACTAACTCTCGAAACCTACGTTGCCCCTCTCTTTTATTTACCAATCCACCGCACCTTATATGGCTCTAAAGAACAGTTCTCCCGTTTTCTGCGTAAGGTAAACTCCAACCTTACCGTTTTAGATTTCAACCGCAGTACTCTCTCTCTTTTACCATCCCTAGTGATAAGTCCTAGATATCGCTAAACCTTAATTTGTTTTTAGTTTTTGAGTCCTAGTTTTTAAGCTTGTACATATTAAGCCAAATAAATGGGGGCGTTAGCCCACACTAAAATTAGCGCCTTCGTAGTCTAGTTATACAGTGCGTTCCACCCATAGTTTCCATTTAAAATGTTCAGCGTTCTCTCCTCATCTAGCACAGTCGCCCTAAAATATCTCAGGCGTTATTTTTTTTTTAAATAGTGTATTTCGCTATAAAGTATTAATACCGTAACAAAATTCGCCCAGACCTAGGATAGCCGAACGAAAATAACAGAAATTTAATCAGAGACTAAAATAAAACTATGAAAATGCTGGTTCCCGAGAGGTAAACTTTTTTTTCATTGTTTTTTATTTCGTTCGTTCAATTTTAATTTGTCTTGAATGTCCCTGTAGCTTCGACTGACAACTCGTAACTTTTCTTCTTCCCAGTCTTCTGTCCGTTTTATATGCCTCGATTCTTTTCTGCCACCACTAAATCCACCACTCGTTATCGTTCGCAGACCACTTATAGTATGGTTGCGGCATCTATTTTCTTCGTTGGCTTTGTTCAGTTTTTTTCTTCCGTTTTCTGTGGTGGTCTCTCTTCTTCATTTTATCTCTATGGCTGATAACTTGATCTGTTGCCATCAGTGTTCGACAAACAGAACACCTCATCAAGCTGTCAAAATCGGATCCGTAAACAAAATGTGAAGTAAGAATTGGTAGGAGTTGTTTTCTTTTAATTTTTGTTGTTTTTTTTTATGTTCTTCAGATTCTAAATCTGATTTCGCAACAATACAATAAAAAACGTCCTCTTTCGCACTGTTGTTACTAAGATCGCAAAGGATTGGCAGCTCTGGACGATGCGGAATAAAATTAAACGCGATCAGCTGTTTCACTTGTAGATCATATCTCAGTTGCGAGTAGTATATCTCATGTCGGGAATTGATGACTATACAGCGCAAAATTTAGATCTTAAAGCTGTACCCTGATCTCCCGATAAAAATTTCCTCTTCTTGAAATGATGTGATCGAGCACCAGCTTAAGTAGCATGCCTTGTTCCATCTCGGTTACTATCACTATATATTCAAAGTGCAGTCGTATATTTATTTATTTATTTATTTGTTGTTTGGAAGCAACAATTTGTATAATATATTTTACAAAAGTAATAAGTGCACAACGCGAATAATTTAAACTTAAAAAATTAAAAAAAAAAAAAAAAAAAAACAGCGAACAGGAGAAGTTATTGCCGTTGTGGAGCACAGTGTTGAGGAGAATCCGAATGAGTCGATTCGCCACAGTGTACAGCAATTGGAGCTATGCCCATCCACTTTGTGGAAGATTTTACGGAAGGATTTTGTTTTAAATGCTTATAAGATCCAGCTTGTGCAACAGTTGAAACCATTATACGCGTCTTAGGTTCGATGAATGGGCCGAAAACAATGATTCAACTTTATCCTCATTTTCAACGCAAAATTTTGTTCTCCGATGAGAAAACCCAGAAGCCTTTGTCGAGACGCCCTTACAACCGTTAAAACTAACTGTTGGGTGTGCCTTAGGAGCTGGTAGAATCATCGGCCCATTTTTTTTAAAGGAGAGCGTCAATGGAGAGCGCTATAGAACCATGAGTTCTGACTTCTTCGTTCCTCAGTTGAATGGCATTGACGCGACAGAGCTTTGCTTTCAACAATATGGCGCAATATGCCACACGGCGCGCGACACCATCAATTTATTGCGGGAAACATTTGCTGAGCGCATAATTTCGCGTAATGGACCTGTGAACTGGCCTCCACGATTCTGTGATCTCACACCTTTAGATTACTTTCTTTGGGGGTATGAGATGTGTTGCAGTGAAAAGAAAGAACAAGCGACCGATCTGTTAAAAAGGTTTATTGAGGACTAACAGAAAGTACATTTAAGGAAGTTTAATATATAGTATTCAAATGTAAGTGTGTAGTGGTGTGAGAGAGAGTTATCAAAATATTCATAAACAGTTTTCTCTCCAACACTCCCACTTTTATTAATATTTTTTTATAATAATATAATTAACAATTGATTCAAATAAAAATGATCATTATGAATTCGGAAATGAATTCTTGAAAAGTTTACAATTGATTGTTTTAACAAGAAGAATTAAAGTTTAGTGGAAAAATTCCAAGCATATCTCTTTGTTTTTGAAAACTATCTCGAGGAAGAGCCTTAGTCAGGATATCTGCTTTTTGCATCTTGGATGAAACATGTATGATGTCGCAAACCTTTTGTGCATACATATCTCGTGTAAAATGATACTTAACGTCGATGTGTTTGGTTCTTTTGTGGAATTCGGTGTTTTTAATCATCCGAACTGCGCTCTCGTTGTCCAAAAACAATGTTGAACTTTGGCAACAAACACAAAGATCTTTCAGCAACAATGTAGTCCAGGACAATTCCTTGACTGCTTCAGCGGCTGCTACATACTCGGATTCAGTTGTAGAGAGTGGAACCCCAAGAAATTTGAGCATCATCGAGGAAGCACACAAAACCGCTAGTAGAACGTCTGGTATTTCGATCTTCAGCAAAATCAGCATCGTTGTAAGTTTCAAGTTAAAATTTATTATTTTTATTAACCATAATCGCGAGTTCCTTTAATGTATCTTATAATACGCTTTAAAGCCATTACATGAACTATGGATGGTTTCTCCATGTATCTACTAACAACTCCTAGAGCAAAGGATATATCCGGTCTTGTCCCGATGACATGGTACATCAAACTGCCTACAGCTGCTCTGTAAGGAAAATTGTGATCAAAATCTGCACTGTCATCTTTTTCAAAATCTGATTTTTCTGCTGGTGTTGGCACAGTGTTTGAGTCCATCATCCCAAATTTGGAAACCATTTTCTCTGCAAAGTTTTTCTGGCTTAGATGTAAAACTCCGTCATCAAATTGTTTGATCTCCAGTCCTAGGAAATACTTTGCTTCGAAAACTTTGAGCACAAATTCTTTCTGGAGAGGTTCAACAAGTAATGCAATCATTTCATCATTATCTGCTGCTACAATACCGTCGTCGATATATATCGCCAGAATTATTCCTTCTCCATCAAACACGCAAGGATCTGTATCAGATGCTTTCAATTGAAAAGACTGAAGGAAAAAATTGAATCTTCCATTCCAGCAGCGCGATGCTTGCTTAAGCCCGTAAATACTCTTTTGAGGACGACACACTCGTCCTGTTTTGTCGTTGAATCCATCAGGCTGCTTCATGAAAATCTCTTCTTTAAGTACTTCATTTAAAAAAGCAGTTGGGATATCAAACTGTCGTAATTTGAAATTGTTCGAAACTGCCAACCGAAGAATTGCTCGGATAGAGCTAAATCGTGCTACCGGGCTAAAAGTTTCATCATAATCTTACTCCTTTTACTTGAGAAAAGCCTATTATTACGAGTCTGGCTTTAAAACGTAGCGGTTCGTTAGTGCTGGAGCCTTTTACCTTGAACACCCACTTATTGGCAATTATGTTCCGACCTTCGGGAGGAGGAACAAGTTCCCAGGTTTCATTTTTTTGAACTGCGTCCATTTCTTCTCTCATTGCCTCCTTCCACTTTTTCGAATTCTTTGAACTTAAAGCCTCATTAAGTGACGATGGCTCCAAAAGTTCTGCTACATAAGCGTACCCCGCTAACATCGTTGAAATGGAGCTGTCCTGTTTTCTTCGATGCATTTCTCAAACGACCTTTAATTGGAATGCCAGGATCATGTGTATCCTGTTCATCCGCAGATTGATACACGTCGTCATCTGGATTTGTGCTTTCACTTAAAATAAGAGTTGTTTTCACTATTAGAAAATAAAAATGTCACTTCTTTTTCAACAGACTGTCTTTTTCTCATCTCATCATCTGATTCTGAATCTTTAAATATTACATCACGACTTACTTGTTTGTTATTATTATTATTATTGGCCCGGGTCTACCCCGGACAACTTTATTAAGCTTATTAACAAGCCAAACTTAAAACTAGACTTAAAAACTAACAAAGATATACTTAACCTAATGGGGCAAGGAGAAATGGTGGACGGGGAAGATGTTAAGGAAGTGGCATATTGAGCAGCGCTGTTTTTATTTCTTGTTTGCTGCTATTTAGGTCAAAGACTTCGGCGTAGTTGTTCGTTATACGCAACATTCTGGATATGGGTTCAAAGTGACCGTAGTTGGTGCGGTGAGTTCGGATCAGGAAGAGTGGGACAGATCTTAGATTACGGGGATTGGGAGTGAATGCAATATTTTGCTTTATTGTCTAGCAGTCGATATTTCCAGTCAGTAACTGGTGGATAAAAAGTACATCAGCGACTTCACGACGTTTTTTTAGGGTATGCATGCTAATTAGTTTTAGCCTATTTTCATAGAGGGCTAATCCATATGGATCGGCCCAAGGTAGACCACGAAGTGCAAAACGGATAAACCTGCGTTGGACTGCTTCTTTTCTTTGAATGTGGGTTAGTTTATAGGGTGACCAAACTTGGCTGCAATATTCGAGAAAAGGCCTTACAAAAGTAATGTACAGGGACTTTGTAACGTAAGGGTTGGAAAATTCTTTTGACCAGCGTTTGATAAAGCCGAGTGAAGAGTTAGCTTTATTTATAATGCTGTCAATATGTGAGTCGAAATTCAATTCTCTATCACAAATTATACCTAGATCCCGTACTTGGGTAGTGGAAGGAATAGGCTCATCGCAGATGAAGTAGTTTCTTGGAGGGGGAGGTAGACGTTTACGGGAATAGGTTATCGCTTGGCATTTGCTGACATTAAGCTCCAAAAAGTTTTGCTTGCACCATCAAGTCATCTTGCAGGCAATGGGAGTCAGAAGGCAATGAGATGACTTTGGAAATTCTCATGTCATCAGCGAAAATAGAAAGATTAGAGTTCGTTAAAATGAGATTTATATCATTAATTGTGAAGATAGAGATGATTGGACCTAGGTGACTACCCTGAGGGACACCAGATGTTACTTTAATGGGTTCGGATATTGATATTGATCTGAAGATGACCCTGTATTCTCGGTCTTCTAAAAAGGATTTGGTTTGGGGAAAAGCCAAGTTTTTTTAGTTTAAAGATGATAAGTTGGTGGGAAATTTTATCGAATCTGTGGAAATTGAATCGACTTCTTCACCGTCTTCTAAAGCATGAAGCGTCCTAGAGACGAACTCTGTTAGGTTAGTGGTCGTTGATTTACCTTTCATGAAGCCGTGCTGATTTGTGCAGATAGTTGGCCTACAGTACGGAAGCAGTTGTTGATAGACGAGAATTGCATGCGGTAGAGGTACTCAAGGTAAAGAGACTCACAAAGTTCAGAAAAACGATTGTATACCAATCGATAGTTACTGTAGTCGGAATCAGATCGAGTTCTTAAGAATTTGTGGCACAACTTGTTTCTGTTATTACGGAGAGAGCGCAACTCCTTGTTGTACCAGGGAGGAGCTGATATGCAGTCCTTTCGGAAGGTATACGAAACCGATTGGGCAAAGCAAGACGAATAGAACGTTGATAGGGCAAGATCAATGTTGGTTGTCTCAGTTAATGTTGCTGATGAGGTTTTTAAGTTTGTTAAAGTCGGTTCTTCGGAAGTCAAATGAAAATGAATTTTCCGAATCGACAAATGTGTTGCCATTTTCATATGAGTATATAATTGACAAGGGGGGGGGGGGGGGGGTGAAGGCGGTCTAGGGTAGAAAGAAGATGATCACTCCTATAAACGACACAGTTATCTGAATCGGATGTGAAAACAAGGTTGAGTTGTCTGTTCATTTTATTAGGTATTCCACTAATCTGATGTAGACTTGAGTTGGTTAGTCCATCATCAATATTTCTATTTCAGAGGTCGACTTACGAGAGACAAAATGAGACGAATCATCGGAAGGCTGAGGGAGGCTGAAATCTCCTACTAGAACAATGCAATCTTCAGGTTGTGCATCATCAGTCAAAAAATCAACTGCGTGAACTACAGGTTGATAAGACTCAATGGGTTGAGATGGGTGAATGTAGCAACAAAGTACGTAAAGATAGCGTTTGGGGAGCGTAATGATGACACATACTAACTCAAAGTTGACAGTGTGGGGAATATCGACAGGAGTTGCGTGAAAGCAGTTCCGGATTGCTAGTAAAACACCGCGGCCATAAGGATTATCAGCTCTTTCAAATCCATCTTTTCGAAAAACGTTGAAATTTGGAGGAAACAGCTCATGGTTTTTAATGTCTGGAATTAGATTTGTTTCAGTAAGAGTAATTAGGTCATAGGGAAACTTTTGAGAATTGAGATATACCGAGGAGATTTTAGAGCGCAAACCTCTTACATTTTAGTAGTAAATGGACAGGCATTGTGGACTGAAGGATACAGATTTCAGTTTGTTAGGAACTGTAATTGTTTTTAAAATTTGAACGAGTTCTTTGCAAATGGGAAAGACGTTTGGAGCTGACATGCGAAGACAGGGTAGAGATGTCGAAACTCTCATGGTAGCGAACGAAAATTTGCATTAATTCCACTGGCTTAATAGGAAGAATTTCTCGTTGAATCGAAACCATTCTGTTGGTTTTGGTTATGCCAACAATGCAAACGGAGTTGGGTTTGTCGTGTAAGTAGGCAAGGTAGAGCCGAACATTTTCATAAATGTGGCGGTCTATCAAACGAGATACTACATAACGACTGTCATCGTTCATATCAGAAAATTTTTTAGTGATTTTACAGTTGGTGGAAGGAGTGGGTCAAGGTATTTTGGGTGAGAATTGGGGGCACGAGCGGATGATGAAGGGACAGGATGGTCAAGCACCCCGGAACTTGAATCTTGACTAGTGAGGGGGGTTGGATCAGGTGGATTGATAGATGAAGATGAAGAATGGGTGGTTGGGTTTAGTATATGGGAGCTAATAAAATTAGGATATTTGTCGAATGGGGCAATATTAGTTGGAACTTGGGTAGAAGGCGCAGGAGCAAGGTTAAATGAAACTCTGTTTTGAAGCGGTTTAAAGATTTGGTGAGGGGAGGGAGAGAATTTGGTGTAGCGACTCTGGTGTTCTTTTTAGATGGTGCAAAGGGGGGAAGGAGTGAGGAGAATCTTGGAAAGATATTGGTCTTAAATGACCAGTTTGAGTCGGGATGTTGATGGGATGGGGCAGAATTGTTCAGGCTATGTTTTCTTTTAATATAAACTTATTATCTACCATATCCTTCCGTTGGGTGATGACCATCTTTTCCGTTATTGGTATGCCGTCCGATGTTCCTTCCATCCAGACTCTGTAGCCCTTAACACCATCCATGTATCCAACAAAAATTCCTTTTTCGGATTTTACATCCCATTTCTGTCTTTTTTGGTCGCGAATGTAGATAAAACAACAATTTGAGGTCAAATCCTTTCCTGTCCACAGTGCGTATGGTGATTTGTTGTTTGAGTTTAAACACGTCCGGTTGATCACAAAAGCAGAAGTTTTAACTGCCTCCGCCCACAATTTTATAGGTAAGTTCTTCGCATGCAGCATTGTCCGACCCGCTTCCACCAGAGTTCTCATTTCTCTTTCTGCTCGGCCGTTTTGTTGTGGACAATACGGCACAGATGTTTGGTGAGAAATTCGATGGTTTTGCATTATACGCATACCACATTACATACCATTTTCACTTCTTATTGTATGTAATGTAATGTTGTTCCAGTTTCCGTCTCTAATTTCACAATGTACTGCTCCAAACACTTAGCAACTTCATCTTTGCTCTTCAGAAAATAAACGACACGATAATTTGAATAATCATCTTTAAATAGCAGGAAATATTTCGAATTTGACAAAGAAACCTGTTGCATTGGGCCACATAAATCCACATGCACTAATTCACCAGGCTTTTGTGCTCTGCTGTTGCTTACAGGATATTTTAATTTCGACTGCTTACCAAAAACGCAAGCTTCACAAAAAAAATTCTTTGAAACATTTACCGAAATATTCTCCTTCAACAAAAATTTTGAAACAGTGTGTTTATTTTGATGTGCTAATCGCAGTTAACACACGCACCAGCCCAGCGGAAATAGGATAGGTGTCAGTTTCCATCAGACGCTGATACTGCATTTATATATTTGCGCGTGCAATGGTGCGATGAATTTCGTGGGAACCAAGGTCACCATACTCAATCACGACGAGTTTAGATTTTAAGTTACTGAATCATTGTATGCACTTCTGTTTGAGTCGTGAATGAATCGACATTGAAATAAATTATAATTATAACGTAATTGAGCTTTTCATTTAGTTGATGGTGCGCGATTAGTTTCGCGCAAAAGTTAATTTTTGTTGGATCCTAAAAAGGATCCTTTACTGGCGCCCGAGCAGGGACCTGATTATTGTGTCCTTTTAAAAATTAAAGGAAAAATTAAAGTAAAAATAAACCTTAGTAAAATATCCCAAGTGAAAATAATGGGAAATCAAAAGTGAAGTTCCTTGTACCTGTAAATGGAAAAAACGATTTTCCAAGTGAATACTTAGACTCCTTTAAAAGGACTTAGTGAAAGAATAAGAAAGAGAAAACTTACTTAATTGAACCGAAACACAGTGAATACGTGAGTTCGAAAGGAGTGGAAGGCAAATAATTTTTAGAAGGAAGAACCTGATGAGGATGCAAACAGCCATGCCGATTCATATGCAGATTTTGTAAGATAGAATATAAGTTAGTTAAGAGAAATCCGTATATTAATTAAAAATTAATAACTATATATGTGTTAGCATTTGATAACTTTTTAATGTCCAAGAGCTTACTCTCGGAAAAAAGGGGCCGGCTCACTTAAAAATTATTTGATATAATTAACACTGGTGGTAAAGCTACTCGTTCCCTAGTAGGTCGCTGCGAAATTAGCCGCATTAACGACCAAAAAGGATTCAACGGGCCATTCGAACTAGGGTGACTACCCCGAAAATTTAAATAAGAGAGTTTAGCGGACATTCTGTAGGGAAAAATAAACAAATTAAACAGAAAAACAGAAACAAATTATGTATTAAGACAAAGAATAGAATTGTTCTTAAAATATAAAAAAAAGAGTAAAAGTTTAACAGTTTCGAATATACGAAAAAATTTTAGTGAAATAAATACATGAAAAGAGGAAAAGTTTTATCAAATAAACTATCGGAAATTTAAGCGAATATAACTAATCCCAAGTCTTACTGTTCCGTTGCAAGATCAAACAAATTTTTATATTGTTCCTCTCAATTTCTTCTCTCATTTAAAAAATTAAATAAAAATAATGGATGAACTAAGAACCTCGGTTACGCAGCTCACTGGAGCTGTTAACACAGTAATAGAACAGATTAGGGCCTTTGAAAACCGTATAGCAAATCTAGAACAGGCGAATCCTCGTGGGGAAGTAGCATTCTTTAACGATTGCCTTACTACTATCATGGATAGACTAGTACGGATAGAACAACGTAATCCTCCTATGCCCATTGAGCGAGAACATCAAGTTGAACCTCTACGTGGCCCTTCCTGCGAACAAGATCTTAGGGACATTTCTAAACTTCCGGATTCTGTCAAAGAATTGCAGACGTTTGACGGCGACCCGGTGCGCTATGTGTCCTGGGTTCATAGCGTCGAAACGGTGCTTAAGGATTACGAAATAGTACGAGGCAAACCCATTTACAGAGCTATACTTCAACACATTCGGCAAAAAGTCAGGGGGAAAGCAGACTCTGCTTTGATTTCCTATAATATATTCGATGCCGAGTGGGCTGAAATAAAAAGAGTCCTGTCTCTGCATTATGCGGATAAACGGGATATCCATACCCTAGAGCATCAGCTCAATCAGCTTAAACAGGGAAACTCCCGAGTTGACGACTTTTATGCTACGGTCAATCATCAGTTTTCTTTAATAATTAGTAAAATAAGAGCAGGGGTATATTCCACTGAAACCATGAACGCCTTGGTTGAATCATATAGGAATCGCGCATTAGACGTTTTCATAAGGGGTCTTAGTGGGGATCTTTCAAGACTCCTTATTATCCAAAAGCCGAAAACGTTGCCTGAGGCCTACTCAGCATGCCTCGAGATGCAAAATTTAACGCTTAGGAACAGCTCGGTGCATGTGAACGCTCCAAACATAATAACATCCCCCGTGAATCACAACCTCAATAGAAATCCTTATCCTAACCGGAACCCCAGCAAATCTAACTCAACCAGAACCGATTTCGGCCAACAATCTTTTTCAGCCAGGAGTTCAGTATTCCGAGATCGACGACCCCCTCAAAGACCAACAGGACCGAAACCCCCAGTTAAGATGGAAGTAGATAGGTCGATTCATTCGCGAAATATGAATTATATGAACAACCACAATCCTTTCAAGCGAGAGCCGAGCTCCGACAATTACAATCCAAACAAACAACAGCGGTTGTACCATAACTTCCTGTTCCGAGGAACGGAATGAGTCCGAACCCGCGGACCTTCCCAAAGAGCAGACATCCACGGAAAATTTTATGGAAGGAGCCTCGTTTCCAGCGTACCATACATAGAGTATGTTACGCGGGACGGGACTGTATTGATGTTCTTAGTGGACACCGGAGCGAACAGAAATTTTATCCGGCCAGGTTTAGTCCCAAATCCAACCCCCGTACAACAACCATTTTTTGTAAATAGTCCAGGCGGTAGAATCAATATTAGTAATAAAGTAACAGGTAAATTTTTCCACTTCCTAGGTTGCAATCTTGAGGTTACCTTCTTTGTTCTCCCCAACCTAATATCGTTTGACGGCATAATTGGCGATGACACGCTCAAACATCTAAGAGCGGTCATCGATAGAGAAAAACACCAGCTAATCATCGAAACAAACAAAATAATTCCCCTGAAAAACCGTGCTTCCGACACGGTCAATAACCTCCTGAACCTGAATGTACGTGCCGATACCTCGAAATCCGCAACAATGCGATTAGAAAGAATATGCAAAAAATACGGAAATCTCTTCGGTCCCGTCGGTAACGACAAAGTAAAAACAAATATTCGGGCCAGAATCCGCACAACAACAGATGAACCTATTTACGCCAAAAGCTACCCGTACCCTGCTTGTATGAGGGAAGAAGTTGACAGGCAGGTGAAAGAGCTTTTGGCAGAGAATATCATTCGTCCTTCCAGCAGCCCGTATAACTCTCCTATTTGGGTAGTCCCTAAAAAACCGAAACCAAATGGAGACAAACAGTATAGGATGGTAATCGACTATAAACGGCTTAACGCCGTCACGATTCCTGACACCTACCCTATACCAGACATTAATAGCACACTAGCCAGCCTCGGGGATGCTAAACTCTTCACGACTCTCGACTTAACGTCGGGATTCCACCAAATTCTAATGGACGAAAAAGACATCCCCAAAACCGCGTTTTCAACCATGAATGGGAAATATGAATATCTCAGGCTTCCTTTTGGTCTTAAGAACGCACCCGCCATCTTTCAAAGGATGATAGATGATGTCCTCAAGGATTTTATAGGGAAAATTTGCTACGTATACATTGATGACATCATAGTATATAGCAAAACCGAGGAGGATCACCTGAGGGACATAGAGACCATTTTCCATAAAATTAACGAGGCTGGACTAAAGATCAATTTAGAAAAGACTCATTTCATGGACACAACTGTTGAGTTTTTGGGATACTTAGTTACCCCGAACGGTATATTGCCTGATAAGAAAAAAGTTAGGGCCATCGACGGGATGCTGCCTCCAAAGAATCTTAAAGAGCTAAAGAGCTTCCTCGGATTAACATCGTACTACAGGAAGTTTATACGGGATTATGCAAAAATTGCGAAACCTTTGACGAACCTCACGAGAGGAGATTTTTCGCAGGTCCGAGCCAATCAGTCAAGAAGCATCCCTATTACTCTCAACGAAGAGGCTCTGAGATCCTTCCAGACTCTCAAGGAGTTACTTACTTCTGCAGAAGTCCTAGCATTTCCTGACTTCGAAAAGGGATTCAATCTAACAACTGACGCTTCGGACTACGCGATCGGAGCAGTGTTGTCGCAAGGCGAGCATGGGAGGGAGAGACCCATCGCGTACATTTCTCGGTCTTTAAATCGAACCGAAGAAAATTACGCAACCAACGAGAAAGAGATGCTCGCCATTGTCTGGTCGTTGGATAATTTAAGGAATTACCTTTACGGTGCAAAAAAAATAAGGATATACACCGACCACCAGCCTCTTACCTTTACGCTTAGTAATAGGAATCATAATGCCAAACTCAAACGGTGGAAATCAAGGATAGAGGAGTATAACTACGAGTTGATTTACACCCCAGGTAAATCAAATTCTGTGGCCGATGCTCTCTCACGTCTTAGAACAGAAGTAAATCATCTGTCGGATGCATCAGATGATACTAGGACTGCAACAGAAAACAGTACTGAAACTGCAAGCGAAGTACAGGCCAGTTCAGTTATGGGAGACTATGGCTCAAACACATCCACGGCTGAAGAAGGGTTTTGCGAAGTCTCGGATGATAATTCTGATACTTGCACTGCACACAGTGCCGAGCAAGATAATTCAGATTTGATTCCGCATGTAGAAGCTCCAATCAATGTCTTTAAGAATCAGCTCATCTTCAAGCCTGGTATCGAGCTTCAGTATCACGAGGAGCCACATCCTGGCTTCCATCGGCATTACATATCGGCAAAAAGTTTCAATCGAGAAAATCTTTTACAATTCTTGAAGGAATTCTTAAACCCAAACGTCATCAACGGGATAAAGATTCCTGAATGTCATCTCAGCACACTCCAGGGTGTTTATCTGGAAAACTTTAGCAAGTTCAAAATTAGAATTACTCAGAGAGTCGTTGAAGACGTTGCATGCGAGGATCGTAAACTTCTTATCATTGAACGTGTTCATAGGAGAGCGCACAGAGGTCCCAGGGAAAACAGGGAACAAATTCTTGAAGAATTCTACTTCCCTCATATGATGGCACTGATCAGGAAATATACCAATTCATGTGAGACGTGCAATTCGAACAAATATGATAGACACCCCATAACACCTCATTTTCAGGAAACCCCCTCTCCAAGATACCCATGTGAAATTCTTCACATGGATATCATGGAAATCCAAAATGAGAAATTCCTAACTGTTGTAGATAAGTTTTCGAAGTTTTCCAAATTTTTCCATATAAAAGATAAATCTGCCCTTTATATCAGATCTAAATTGCTGAAGATCTTACACTATTTTACAGTTCCGAACATTTTGGTTTTTGACAACGAGAGAGGGTTCTTAAGTCCTATCGTACTTAATTTTATCAAAAACTTAGGAATAAAAACTTATCAGACTCCCGCCTATAGGAGTGAAGTCAATGGACAGATCGAGAGGGTCCATTCGACTATCCTAGAAATCTACAGATGCCTTAGAGTGGAATATCCAAACCTCAGCGTGAAGGAACTGATCTACGTAGCCGTTGATCGCTATAACAATACAGTTCATTCGGTAATAAAGAAGAAACCCACCGATATATTTTTTAACAGGTCTCAAAGGGTTAATTATCAGAGTCTCTTGAATATCCGAGCTAAAATCAATAAGGACCTTAGGGCTGTCATAAGGCGAAATATGGATGCGAGGAATGCTAGGCTTAATTTAAAAAGGACTATCCCGAGAAAATATAGAGAGGGCGAGGTAGTCTTTACTGCTGACAAACGTATAAAAGGGAAACATAAGCCCTTGTATAAGAGAGAGATTGTAGCTAGGAACAATCGCGTAACGGTAACGACGGTAAGTGGGAAAAAGGTGCACAAGGCACATTTGAAGAACATGAAAATGTAGAAATGGAAAAAGATTAAGAAAAATATGAAAAAAACTAAAAATAAAATTATACCCATAAATATACATGTAAAAGTATAAATCATACTTAAATGTTACAAATCCTAATTGATAAGATACTTTTAAAATTTTTGCGTAACTACCGCTTTTTATATTTTTGTAATAATTAAACTTTTTAATAAATGAAATTGCAGTTTAGTTATCTTGGTTTCTGCGCAAGCATTGCACGTATTCCAGTACAAGTCACCATTGGTTACTATTCGAGAGGGAGAAGCCTGGTTAATAAATGGGTACTTTAAACTCATTCATGTTATTGACCTGCAACATTACGACACACTCGTAGACGAAACAGACCAACTTCTTAGAAAACATATACGAGATGACGACACTCGTCTAATTTTCGACTACCACTTAAACCAGACAAAGAATCGACTCAAAGAACTAGGGAGTTTACGCACGAGGAAGCCAAGGTCCATAAATTGGATAGGATCCGCCTGGAAATGGTTGGCGGGTTCCCCTGACGCAGCTGACTGGGACAAGATTCTCCAATCACAGACTGACATTATCGAGAATAATAATCATCAATACAAAATTAACAATAAACTATTTGACACGACACGCGAAGCCATAGAAAAGGTGAATAAAGTGGTGGACAGATACAATAACGCTATACAAAGAGAAGAGACCAACAAACTTAAGGACGACTTATTAAACAAGATACTTATACTAAAGGACATAGTTAACGAAATTATTAGGGCATGTCAGTTGGCCAAAAATGGGATAGTTAACAGCAACGTTTTAGACTCAGGAGAAATAAATGCTATAATCAACGAACTGGAAACCCTTCCATATCAAAACGTTGTGGAGGCTGTTGAATATGGAAAACCTTCCGTTTTCAGTAATGGAACAATGCTATTGTATGTCTTAGCTATCCCAAAGGTTGGGCCAACAATCTTTCATGTTTTGGCCGCTTACTCTACAATTACTGACGGAAAACGACTCGACCTAGACTACACAAGACTACTAGTTAACCGAAACGAAACTTACGGGCTTAACGGCGACTGTCTACACATAGGGAATACCTCCGTTTGTGAGGAAGGTGTTGTTAGAAAGCTGGACGAGGACTCATGTTTACCAAGGGTGCTAAAGGGTGGCACAGCAGCCTGCGATTTTACGAAAACAAATTCAGAAATCGTCGAACTAGTTGGCGAGAATACTATTTTCATAACTAATTTTAATGGTTCTCTTCTAGCCAACAATACTGTAATTCCTTTAGAAGGGACTTATGTACTTCAACTGTATAATGAAACTGTAAGCATCAGGGGCAGGACATACTCCAGCGTTACAGCCAAAAGTGCACATCCACTTCCCTCCGTTCTTACCAATGTAACAAGTAGAGAATTGAAGCCGGACTTAGAGTACCTACATGAAATGAGCATCGAAAATATAAAGCTCATAAAAGCCTTAAAAGGAAATTTTAATTTTTCTATAATTACAGAAGGTCTTATCATCATAGGTTTAGTAGTTGGTATTTGTCAGCTGTGGAGAAAGATCTATGACAAGGTTAATATTCCAAATCTACGAGCATCATCTTTTCACCAGGTGCAAAGTTCATATCCGGTGCAGTGTTGTAAACAGGAAGTGCATCGGCCAGTCGCAATTCAAGGCTATTCAGTACATCCAACCATGGATCTGCGGGACGCAGATATTTGAAAGGGCGGCAGTTAACACACGCACCAGCCCAGCGGAAATAGGATAGGTGTCAGTTTCCATCAGACGCTGATACTGCATTTATATATTTGCGCGTGCAATGGTGCGATGAATTTCGTGGGAACCAAGGTCACCATACTCAATCACGACGAGTTTAGATTTTAAGTTACTGAATCATTGTATGCACTTCTGTTTGAGTCGTGAATGAATCGACATTGAAATAAATTATAATTATAACGTAATTGAGCTTTTCATTTAGTTGATGGTGCGCGATTAGTTTCGCGCAAAAGTTAATTTTTGTTGGATCCTAAA
Source organism: Volucella bombylans (assembly GCA_949129095.1). Classification (NCBI taxonomy): domain Eukaryota; kingdom Metazoa; phylum Arthropoda; class Insecta; order Diptera; family Syrphidae; genus Volucella; species Volucella bombylans. Next base: position 112,868,122 of record OX422141.1, read on the forward strand.
AAGGATCCTTTACTTCGCTCATACCACGTTTGAAAATTATCTAATTTATTGGCAACATTAGCAAAACAATAGTTTTCAACCTTGAACATCATATGAAATAATGACTTCTGCCGCACTCCCACTGCCACAATATTGCCTTTATCACGCAACTCACACTTCATGTTATCTGATACAAGAGAAAAACCTTTATCTAAAGTCGCATTTGATGAAAATAGGTTTACTTTCAAATCGGGAACTAGTAACACATCTTTTAAAAATTTCTTTTGCCAAATAGCGTTATTGTAGGCAAGAATGCATGTAGTAGCAAAAATCAGTTCTCCGTTTCCCACACGAACCGCTTGAGGTTCTCTAAAATGACTGTATGTAGAACAATTTTTTTTATTGAACGTCATGTGGTTCGATGCTCCAGAGTCCAAAATCCAAATATCATTGCGGTTTTCAATATTACCAAGAGCAAGAGTGGAAATGAACGCATCCTTTTGATTCTGCATGTCGCTCTGACATTGGTGAGAGAGTTTATGTTGATTTTGGAAACGGTTTTTTTTCTTAGGGCTATCTTTTTTCCAATGCCCTGGCTTCTGCAATAACAGGACTTACCACCCCCGCTACCGCCAGCTTTATTCGTTGAGTGAGAATAATTTTGTTGGTTTTGTTTTCGTGCAGTGACAAATGCACTTTGTTGTTGTTGTGAAGTTCGCATTTCTTCGACGATTAGGCGGCTGGTTAAATTTGCGAGTGTTCGTTCTGAAGCACTTGTCGATTCACATGCAGTATGAAAGTGATTGTATGTTTCTGGAAGAGTCATTAACACTTTTGTAATTAGTATATTATCAGACACAGTCTCACACAGATTGTGTAGTTACTGCACAATTGACTCCAACTTGGATATATGTGTTGCAATGTCATCGCGTTCATCTTTAACCAAGGAATAGTACTTCTGTTGTAGCATGTGAATATTGGTGAGCGTCTTTTGTTCATACACAGCTTCCAGTTTCTCCCACATTTCTTTAGCAGTATTTGCAATTCATAATATGTGTTAGTGGTTGCTGCCCTAATGCCGTCACAATGATTTTCTGCACTTTACAATCAGACATAATGAAAGTTTTATATTCTGCCGAATCTGCTGCTGGTTTGACCAGCCTACCAGTAACCACATCATATAAGCCACATGACCGCAATATTACTTTTATCTGAAATTTCCAGGACGGCCACTGCTCTGCAGAAATGAGTTTTTCGATTCTTGCTTCAATTTCCATTGCTCCCAAAAACACACTGACCGTTTAATTCACTTTTACTTTATGTTTCTTGCAACCGAAACTGTCAATTAAACTATTTAAAAATTGTAACTTCAGTGCACATGGGCTGGACCCATAACCTGTTGCAGTGAAAAGAAAGAACAAGCAACCGATCTGTTAAAAAGGTTTATTGAGGACTAACAGAAAGTACATTTAAGGAAGTTTAATATATAGTATTCAAATGTAAGTGTGTAGTGGTGTGAGAGAGAGAGTTATCAACATATTCATAAACAGTTTTCTCTCCAACATGATGTCACTAGGCTATGCCGATTAACCAGAGATGTTGGTGCGATTTGGAAGTCAACATTCGCCGTGTTATTACTGATATACGGCCCCAGTAGCTCGATACAGTTGTCGAAAATTAGATTTCACGATTGCGCTTCATTCGCGCTAGGTGCAGTCTGCGCAGCGGCAGTGTTGAGTCCATAGATGCCTTGGTAGATTAAAGCCTGGTAGGCGAACAGGTGGATTGGCGATGAAGTTGTTAGCTGCTGGGAAGTCCGTAAAGGCTTTTTTCCACTCCTCATTGATATCAAAATTTGTGTCGAAAGGCCTCGTGGCTAGTCTCATGAATAGATTATGTGACTCTTCATGAATTCCCTAACCAGCATATTCTGTGGTCTTAGTGGAGGTGGTTGATGTTGCTCAACATTGCTACTCCAGTCTCCTAATACAACATATAATTCGGAGTGTTTTTAGGTAGGCGGAAAATTCGTTTTAAGAAGTATAGAGTCGTCTAATAACCGTGGTCCTGGTTTGATAGCCCTGTTTCAATCACATGCGTCTAACTGAACTGTCATCCGAGGCTGTTTATGTTCAGTTTAAGGTTTGACATTTTGCAATATGGATCGCTTAACAATCGCTGAAAATAGTGATTCTGTAGTAGGTACGTTTCGTGCATTACGAGCAGATTATGGTTGACACAAACGCCCATCTGAGCGTACTATTGGCAAAACTGTAAAAAAAATTCGAAGAGACTAGCCAAATGTTAACCGAATTTTTTTGATCTCGAATCGAAGATATAGATGTGGAATACATGTAGTTTCAACAACACGACCCGTTTTGGCTTTACTGCAAGAGAAACTTTCTGAACGAGTTATTTCGCGTTTTGGTGATGTGAATTGGCCACCAAGATCATGTGATTTGCTGCAAAAGATCGTGGTTATGCACACAATCCGCAAACTCTTGACGCTTTGAAAAGGAACATTCGTCAAGTTATTGCCGCGTTATTGCCTGATATGTGTCGAAAAGTCATCGAAAATTACCTTGTTAGAATCAAGTCCTGCAAGAACTCCCGTGGAGGACGTTTGAATGATGTTATATTCCATTCATAATGGCAAGATCTAAAAAATATATTGAAATAAAAATTTGATGGAAATTAACTTCCGGAATCACAAAATGGATGACCTTGTGAAGAACAAATCTTTCTACAATACTTCCCCTGATTGAACAGAAATGTGTTTGCTTTCTTTGTAGAATGCTGGTGCAAAGATATCGTTGCCTTTTTTCTCGTTGTATCGAATGATGGACAAAAAAAGTGATTCGATTCAATTAGTAGGATTAGCAAAATTAACACAACACATCAACTTATCCGACTTTCTCGCAAACGTTACCGGCGTTCCTCAAGGTTCCATACTAGGACCACTATTGTTTTCGATTTACATTAATGAGCTTCCATCTATAATCGAGAACTGCTCGTCTCATATGTATGCAAATGACTTGCAGCTGTACCTAAGCTGCCCCCTCGGTCTTATTGAGAATGGCGTTTCTTGTGTAAATTAAGACTTAGAGAATATATCACACTGGTCCCAGTTAAGTGGCCTCATTTTAAACTCAAAAAAGTCGAAATGTCTGGTAATATCAAGAAAAAGTATGGATCACTCTTATTTTCTTATTTACGCTGAGCATTGTTGAAATTTTTGGCGAAGTATGACAGTGGTTGCCAGCCAAGCCGTGTTTTCTGCTGCAAGACCTCACCCATGGCACAGTCTGACACGTCGGTGAAAAGTTCCCACTCGAGTGATGGATCTGGATGGTGCGAGCAAGGCGGCTTTCATTAGTCCCTCTTTACAAGCACTAAAGGCTTGCTGAAGTGTTTGCGTCCGAATGATGGCTTTATTTCCTCTGACAGTGGAGCTTGTAGCTTGGCTGCGTATTTGATGAAGCGTCTGTAAAAGTTGATGAAACCCAGGAATCTTCTGAGTTTGCAATCAACGATGGTTGCATGCGATCGCTCGAGATTAAAGAACCCAAAAAGGTGATTTTAGGCTTACCAAACTCGCATTTAGCTACGTTAACGCAACGCCAAATTTGTTCAGGCGTTCGGAAAGAGTCTGAAGATGCTGACATCATCGACACCCCCAAAATGTCATCTACGTAAGGGAAACAGAAGTTGAGACCATTTGTGACTTCGTCGATGAACCTCTGAAAGGTCTGGCCGCCATTTCGAAGTATAAACGTTGATGTCTGTTGGTGCGATCGGGATCTGATTAAATGCTCTCACCAAATCAATTTTAAAGAAAATCTTCTTGCCTGATAGATTCGCTGAACAGTCTTGTATATTTCGTGGAGGGTAGTTGTCTGGAATCGTGCGGTCGTTTAAAGCGCGGTTGTCTCCGCACGGACGCCAATCCCCAGATTTCTTGGGGATGAGGTGAAGTGGAGATGACCAGCAGCTTTCCGAACGGCGAGCAATTCCCATTTTGAGCATTGTTTCGAACTCATTTTTTGCGATTTTCATTTTGTCAGCCGCCAAATGTCGCGCTTTGCAGCTAACTGGAGGGCATGCTATTGTATTGATGCAATCACGTCGGCGTCACCAATGGAGTCCCGAAATGAAACAATTCGAATGAATTCGAATTAAATTTAAAGCGTATTGACAAACTCGATTAAATTAACCTTTGTTCTAGGAACGTTATTACAATCGTAAAATGCTTAAATTTTGACAGGTGGATATGCTGAAGGCTAAATTACGAATGAAATAGAATAGACAAAATATGCTAAATGGTAGGTTGCTTTAGTGTCGCACTCTTGCGGTCGATCCATGAAGTTGATGTGTTTTATATAAATTTTTATTTAACCATCAGTTGGATGTAGACTCCTACAAATAAATAAATAAAAATCGTACAATTATAAATGATTTATTCTCACAATTGAATTGTGTTTACAAAATAATTAATTAAAAGACTGTTTATAGCCAAATTATGGGCAACACAAGTAGATAATAATAAATTATATGATTTGAATAAATAATCGAGTGTTACTCGATTGCTCACGCAAGAAAAAGGAATTATAAAACACTGAAGTAGGAAAAGCCCTGCTGTTAAGCAGGCGAGGAGAGTTTTTCCCACCCCTGTTCATCGCAAGCGCACTCTAACTTGTGTTTGATGCTTTAAGGAGGTGCTTGCATTACATTCAGTTCAAGTATAGAATCCTCGTATAAAAGAATCGCTTTTGATGTTTTTTTTTTCTTTTTTTTTAAGTAGAGCGCGCTCAAGGGGTTAAGGTACCTTTCAAATGTTTGCACACAGTGCGTGCGAAGGCGATTTAGGGAGGAAAGAAAGAAAGGTACCGATGTACTTTGGTGTTAAATGTCTGAATTATAATGACTAGGAAATAGAGAGCTCGGCACGGTTATGAATCCTATCTAGAAGGTGCAGAGATATTTTGGGAACACCCGACCAGATGTGTGCATTGTACTCCAATTCTGTGTAGATGAATGCCTTATAAAGGGTTTTCCAATAGGGACTTGACAACTTTGAATTTAATTTGTGAACGCACTCTTTCACTAATCATCAAACTGTCACTGTCAATTTATTCAGTAGGGTAAGGCTATACAATACGCCGCACTTTTTTAGAATCTTCAATAAACCAAAAAATTAAACAAAAATAACAATTCTTTTATTAAATAAAAAATAAACAGTCTTTTCTCATAGGTTTGGCATATCAATACATACAAAAATATCTTAGCATATATTATATAAATTTTTTTAAAAAAAAGTTTTAGTGGGGCGTTTTGTCACTAAGGTGAGGCTTTTTATCCAACAACCGCTTTACGAAACGCCCCTAAGGAAAAAGTAGAATATACTCGCATGTGAAACTTAAATTATTTGTTTTGTAAAATTGTCTGTCGCTTCGCTTTGCGGCCGCAGCTGTTGCAATTTGGTATGTACATGGTACAAAACTCGTGCAACCAACCTTGGCAAGATATACACTGAATCCAGTCTTCTGAAGAAACTGTCTTCTAATAATTTTCAGTACATTCAATGCACTTATTACTACTTGTTTTATCTGAAATTTCATCTTCACTTGTGTTTATTTCATTGCTATATTCATCCTTACTACTTTCAGAGGAAAGTTTTCTATTCCTTCCTCCTTTTTTCTTTGTTTCAGCTTTTTTCTTTAGCTCTAACTTCCGGGTTTTTTCTTGTTCTTTGTTTTTTTTTTTCTTTTCCGCCATAATTTTTCGTTTGTGCATGTTTTCAGGTGAGGTAAGTACTCGTACAACTGTCTTTTGTTTTCTTTTTAAGTGATAAGCAGTATTTTCGGAACTGGACGTATTTCTGTTAATATTTTTGAGGGACTTATTCCTAATGGACCGGCTTGCGGCTGAACTTCACCAAATATTTTCAGTGGTGATATCTGGAGTCCAGATGTCCCCGGTTGTGGTTCAGGTGTATTTTCTTTATTAGTTTCAATCAAGTTCTGCTCATACAATGCATCTGACAATGAAAAAAAGTGATCTGGAATAGCACTTGGGTCGAAAGGATATATTTCTGTTGATTTTAAGGCAGAAATACCATTAGACACACTCGCTGATTTTCCCCAAACTTTTCCAATTAATTTGGATACATCGTACCGAGATAGTTTTTTATCTTTGTTGTTAATCATCCAGTTTTTAGCCTCCTGGAAGAAGTATGTTTTAAAAAATTGAAAAAACCCCTATCGAATGGTTGTAGAGCGTGAGTAGTGTGGCTAGGAAGGCACAGTAGTATAACATCGTTCTTTTCAGCCATCTCCAGCAACTGAATGTTATTTGAATGCGAGCTCTGGCCATCAAGCAACGTTTTTTCTTCGAACCATTTTAAAAACAGATCTGTGTTTACATAAGATGACTTTTTGTTCATGTACACATCTGCCCCAGGTGGGAGACCTTCAAAAAACTGAGGCTTGGTGTAAGTGCCTTTGAAAATTAGAACCGGTGGCAAAAAGTTACTTTCAGCATTGCAACAGGCTATCACAGTGATGTTTTCTCCTTTTTCGGAACTTGTGAGTGTGTAAACATTCTTAGCTCCTTTTGAAGCCAAAACTTTTCCTGGTTTCTTGTTTACTTGGATTCCTGTCTCATCCATATTTTAAATATTGCCAGGGTTGGCTAAAAGTTCATGCTCTTGGTATAGAGTTTTTAATGTGTTAAAAAATTCTTTGAGATAGACCTTCGGATTTTCTAGCTGAAATCTCTGGATGACATTACCAGTTGTTTGAGAATCGATGTGCTAATCCAAGACGATCGGCAAACTGATAAGCGATTTCTTTTACATCTTTTCGGTCCGGAGCAAAACCAACTTTTTCCAAGTTTTTTATGTGTACAACTAATTTTTTTTCTTGCTCCAATGAAAGAGCAGTTGACCGACCAAGCAATTTATTAGGCTTGCCTTTTAAGATATGTCTTCTCAGGGTTCTGGATGGTATGTTGAACTCCCTACTTGCTTCATTCACTCGCAACGTTTTGTTTTTTACATTCTTCATTGCTTCATCCATGTCTTTTTCAGACCATGATCCCCGCAATGTCGTCCTTGTGTAATTCCGTGGCATTTCTATAGACAATAAACAAATAGAAAAGCGCTGGTAAGTGATATACGAGTATGTATATATAGCATTGGGGCGTATTACACTTACTTTGTTGGGGCGTTTTGTAAATTTCTGATTCCAAGACGCGCCAGCAAAAATATAGAAGCCCAACCTGATTTAACGAGATAAACAAAGACGCACTAAAAAGCCAATTTTATCTACTTTCTATTGATATATACCATTTTTGTCTAATATTCATAGTTTTCGAAATACGAGTAACGAACATTTTACTGTACTTACCGCATTTTGTATAGTTTTACCCTAAACTCAACATTTTCATCATAGTAATGTACACGAACGAGCAACGTCTGCAAATTATAAAAATTTTCTACCGAAATTCGGAGTCGGTGACTGCAACTTTAAGAGCGTTAACTTCAATAAATAATAAATAAATTTGAGTCTACATATCCGTTGTGTGATGTTACCGTGTCAGTGAGACAACGGGTCGGCCGAAGTGTCGAAAATATCACTGCCGTTCAGGCGTCCATAGCAAACGATCCAAATCAGCCAACTCCACGGCGTTCTCAAGAATTGGGCATCGCTCAGACCACAATATGGCGTATTTTGCGTAAGGATCTTGGTTTACACCCATACAAGATCAAGCTGACTCAAGAATTGAAGCCGATGGACCATTTGAAGCGACGTACGTTCTCCGATTGGGTTCTGGAGAAGATGCGCCAACATGGTGAATTTGATCGCAAAATCATCTTCAGTGACGAAGCTCATTTTTGGATCAATGAGTTCGTCAATAAGCAAAATATGCGTTATTGGTCGGGTGAAAATCCACATTTGCTTCGTGAATCACCACTTCAGCCACAAAAAATAACTGTTTGGTGCGGTTTGCATGCCGGCCCGAATTGGAAAATATGGACTTGGACAACATGTGGTTTCAACAGGATGGTGCCACAAGCCACACAGCACACGCTACCATCGATTTATTGAAGAGGAAGTATGGTGAGCGTGTTATCTCAAGAAATGGGCCAGTCGATTGGGCGCCTCATTCGTGCGATTTAACGCCGCTTGACTATTTTCTGTGGGGCTACGTTAAGTCATTGGCTTATGCCAACACGCCGACGACGTTGGAAGAGCTCAGAGCCAACATTGAACACGAAATAGTCTCCGTTTCGGCCGGAATGTGTGGCCGAGTCGATGAAAATTGGGTCCAACGAATCGACCGCTGCAAACGTGTCCGCGGTCGCCATATGAACGAAGTGGAGTTCCATTCATAAATGTTTTGATTGTACTTCAAGCCGATAATAAAGTTTTTGAAATATCTCAAATGGTTTGCGATTTATTTAAAAAAAAAGTTGTCAAGTCCTTATTGGAAAACCCTATATATTGAGGCCAGATTGAAGTATTGAAGTATTGATTGAGGCCAGTTGAAGTATTTCTTACATCGCTTGAGGAAACTTAGACATTTCGCAGCATTTTTGATGACATCGAATATGTGGTCATTCCCACGTAAACTGTCACTGACACACATACCGAGAATGAAAAGTTTATCGGTTTTGACGATGCGGTTGGCATTCATGGATACTGGCTGGGTGTTTAAATTTCGCTTTAACGACACCAGACAGCATTGTGTTTTGGAAGCATTAAATTGTACTCTGTTTGTGGTTCCCCAATTAGTTATGCTGTTGATATCGGAATTTAATGAGCTACGCTGCCGTTCTCGTTCTACAGCAGGACCGTGAGTCCGGGAACATGAAAAGCAGAAAGTAGTGTCGTCAGCAGAGGAATACGAGTATATTGTATAAGAAGTGGAAGATCATTGATGAAAATTAAAAAGAGTGTCGGACACAGAACGGAGCCCTGAGGCACACCAGCATTTATTTTGTGAATATCAGACTTGAAACCGTCCAAGGTTACTTGAATTAAACGTTCCGAAAAGTAGTTTGAGGCTCATCGATCTCAAAAGCAAGCATTTCCGACAAAAGAGCCTGATGCCAAACTCTGTCAAATGCCTTAGAAATATCAAGTGCAACTATCTTGCTTTCGCCAGATTGATGCACGCTTTGGTTCCACTTTTCGGTGAGACATGCCATCAAATCACCAGTGGACCTGTTGCTACGCAAACCATATTGCCGGTCATTGAGAAGTTTTCTTGTTTCGACATATTTCATGCGCTGACGATTTATCAGCGTTTCCATGACCTTGAAAAGAAGGGACGTGAGTGCAATGGGTCTGAAGGAAGAGAGAGAAGATGATTCGCCTTTTTTAGGGACGGGATGGACAAATGCTGTTTTCCATCTGCTCAGGAAGAGTCCTAAATATTAGGATTGATGAAAAAGCTTACGTAATGGTTTTGCCAGCGTGGAAGAATACCTCTTCAAAAGAAGAGAAATATGCTATCTGGACCAAGCGGATTTATGAATTTTAAGATCTTTAAGTACTCTTATTCTTGCACTCTACATGAGTGCGAAGGTAGATTCGTCCAATTGAAGATTCGACGCACTCAAGTGTAGGAGGGGACAAAGCACAATCTGAAAGTGTTGGCCTTGTCTATAGAGCTGACAGCTGAAATTTTATTGTAAATGAGCGTTAGGATGGAGGATGAGGCAGAATTTCTAATCTTTTTGACGAAGGACAGAAAAAAATTTCCTGCCCTTGTATGTAAGTTTTGGCCGTATTAAAATTTCACGCGCTTAAGAAAGGCGTTGCAGTCATTTAAACTTTTTTCGGTTCTTCTCTGTAGGGTTGGTCTTGAAGGACCGATCTCTAACCCTGATAGCCTCGTTACAGCTCGACTCGTACCATGATTTTTCTTTTAGTTTGATACTCTTCATCCGATGAGGGATTAAGGATCTCATTCCAAAGAGAATGGTGTCTGTGATTAGCAGTTATCGAGGAAACATAACGACCAGTTAAAATTCCTAATGAAGCTGTTAAGACCGCTCCAATTGACATTCTTGTATTGCCATGCGATTCTTTTAGGAATTTTTGCTCTAACTGTGTGGTCAATGTAGGAGAAATTAGCTGATATGACACCGTGGTCCGACGAGCCTAGAGGGGAGAGCACATCAACGGTGTACTTATCGGGGTGAGAAGTTAAAAACAAGTCCAGGGTGTTGGCGGTAAGACTATCAACGTCTGGTATTCGCGTGGGCTCATTTACAAGCTGCGTTAAGGCATTTTCCGCAGCGAAAATCTCAACACACCGTCCTTCAGGTGTTGTCTGTCCAGAATGTCGAAGTCACCCAGAATTGTGCATATTGAAATCGCCCGTAATGACGATTTCAGGATGTAGGGATACAATTCTTTGTATATAGTCAGACAGCCCATCAAACTCGCTAAATGTCGAATTGCTATCCAATTTGGGTCCTCATTTTGTTTGGTAAGCTACATCACTACGCACGTAAATGGCAAGACCGCTATGAGAGAAGAATAATGACACTAGTTCCTAGCCACGTAGCTTCAGATCAGTGTGATCTGAGAGGTGTGGGCGGGGATCGACCTATGTTTCACTAAGTGGCAAAATAGTTGGTTTGTACTTACAGACAAAGTGTTTTTTTTTTACAGAGCAGAAAAGTTTGCGAGTGTAGTGGTTAAGAAGTGCTGCACTAGGTGGTGGTCGAAACGGCTCTGTCGATATTCTGTTGCACAAAATATTTTCTCTTTTGATCTGTGGGTCATGCTTTTGTTAACAATACAATGACTCCAATCTGAAGACATTGCGCGTTTTGCTCCTGATAGTTTTGCATGAACTTGTTTTGAGATTTGCAGTTATCAGAACACCTAGGTAATTGTACCTATCGCGAAATAAAAAAAAGGCGCGTCAGCGATAACAATTTTTGGATGAGAAATTAGGTTATTGGACTGATTGAACTGGGATAAGAGAAAGAGTAAATTCACAATTATGGAGTAAAGTAATAGAGCGACCGAATACAGTAGGGGTTTGAACTGAACTGAGTAGATAAATTAGCCAAAGCTTCGTATCTGGTGTTGAATGATTCCTGTTGTGTGGTTTCCAGGCCCGTTAGCCGCGAACTTATTCCCTCAAAAGATTGATACAGCTTATCCATACAATAGAGTATTTTTTCCAATGTGGTCGCGACTCAGTTACGAATCTGACACCAATTGTAACCGTTGGTGGTACGAGTGGTACAAATAAAAGAAAATACTTTATTTTCAAGAAAAAGTTACGAAAACTACAACTGAACAACAGTCGGCGGGACAGAAAAAGATTGAAGAAAATGTGGTCGTACTTTTTTGACAGCTGGCACATTTTCTAAGGTTTTTATAGGTCCTAACAATGTGATCTCCTCTCTGATTGCACCACAGATGCCATGAGTTTGAAAGGGCACTAGCCTCCTTTGAATCATCTTGACCTGGTTATTCCTATATTGCATTCTGTTTCCGAAACCTTGGGGCAAACTCCTTGGTCCTTTAACACAAAAAAAAATATCCAAACTTCGAAGTGGCGGCAATTTCCGATTACCGTCACATGCACAGAGGAAATAAAGATACTCCCGCCTGTAACTGAAACCTAAGACTCTCCGATTTTGGTCTGAAACCCGAAAGTATCTATCATTCGTAGAAGACCATGCATTGCTTAGTCACGAATTCCATTCGGAGCAATAAATTTTGCAGCCCTCACTGATGCTGTTCCCTGTTTCCGTCCCACCCGCTCCCAAAGGATTAAAAACTAATTCACCTAAAAACAGGCGAAAAAATTCGATTTTTCTTTTTCGCTCCCTGTTATTTCTGCATGCTGGTCCCCAATGGGCTGAAAAAGATATTGCATCCTTGAATATAATTTAGCTGCGCATCCAAAAAGAGAAATCAATACAAAAAAACAAGGACCGGCTTCAATACAATTGCCTTTGACTTGGACAATCGAAGTGCGAGTAATCCATGGGGTGGACGAATAGTCAGAATCATTTCCAATTGCATGGAAATGAAAATAAAATAAAAAATAGAAAAACAAAAATGAATACCGTTTCATATGCAAATACGAGTACTCGTTTGAAGTCATGGCATAGCTCCCTGTTCGATTTGGGTCCAAAACCCAGGTCGAAAACCCATCACGGACAGCACACATTGAATCATGCAGTAACCCATCAGTGATAATCCTCTCTTTTTGTTTTATTTATTTTTTTTTTCTATTTTTTGTTTATCCTTTTATGGCACACTTCCCCGGATGTTTGTCGTGTACTCGTATCCTTTTTTTGTTTGTCACAATTTTTTGTCAAAGTTTTTCCCATTTTTTTGCTGCAATATTCGTTTTGTCTTTGTTTTTTCCGCTCCCTTTGGCATTGTCATTTATCCATTTCTTTTTATTTTATTTCCCTTTTGTCCTATGCGAATGTTGATTACGGGTCATGAGGGCATGACAGGCCACCGGGGCGTGGGCGGCCAAAAAAAAAAGAAGAAAAGCCGTCCTCTTGCACGCGTACCACGTATTCGAAAAGAATGGATGCCAGCTCTGGTCATTATCCTTGACATTTGCACCCTCCCCCAAATCTATCGTTTCGGGGTGGTCTTTTGGGAGACAACACATTTTTGTGGTTTTGCCTTGAAGCTATGGGAGGCGAGAACAATAAAAATCAGCCGACGAGCCTTTCCTGAATGCGTGGATTGTTTTCCCATTCCTGGATTCTGGATTCCGCTATTTCTATTAAACGGAGCATGGGACAGCCGATTGGCATCACGTTCGGAGTCACGATTTGATCACGCTCCACGTCTATGTTCGTATCAATGTTCGTATGCCCACCGCCGCCGTTTTCAATTTCTGATTTCATTTGGCAAGAAATTTAATTCCATTTTCGAAACGGATGCGAGGTACGATTCGAGGTTTGCCCAAAAACGCATGGTGGTTGCCGCGTTCGCTTGAGTGGCTTCCATTCTGCCTGGTCAATGAATTTGGATTTAATTTTGGTTCCTTTGTTTTGAACGATGGATAGCTTCCGCTTGATCTGGGATATTGCAATTGAATTGCAAGTGGAGTGCAGCGGATGGATGGATTGTTACTCCCTAGATTGGGAATAAATTAAAAACGGAAATTTGTAATCAGGACTCGACGCAGAAATTTTGTGTATGCAAGGGAATACCTAATCCACAGATTGGAGGGAGAACCTGATTTGATGGTGGTTCAGCTGCATTTTTCCAAAATCAACTTAATTAGGTGCAATTGCATGAGAACCACGCTGGTGCTGGTGATTAATGATTTTAGATCAAATTCACCGTATGCTCGGTGTGCATGTTAATTAGGTGCTGGGTAGTGTAGCCAATTTAGATAAATTAGGGAGTGTATTCTAAGTACTTAGTGAGGAAGGTATAGATAATAGAGGATTCTCTGCTTAGAAAGTTCAAAGACACTGACATTCATGTTGATCTCATTAGATTATATAACAGTACTCCAGCCTGATACGACCTATTGTGATTTGCTCAAGATTTTGAGACAGATCCTCTGATAAATTCGCCGAAACCTTTCAAAGTAAGGTCCACCTAGTTAAACGTAGACTTCTTCTGTTTGGGTGGTTACAATGGCGAAGGATATGCTTTGCTGTTTCTCCATTTTCGGAGATTGTCTTTTGACTCTGGTCTTCTGGACATGCCGTCTACTGCAATGACACCAGAGCTCTTCCTGCAGAAAAAATACAAAATTGACTTTCCCTATGCCCAAGTCTAGTTTCGGCTAGAATCTGAGCCAGGAAAGGAATGTAGTCGGGTCTTCACGGATGACTCCAAAACCGACACAGGAGCATCAACTTTAGATTTCACTGCTCTTTAGAAAAACTTGCGCCTGTTTGTCAAGCTTTCCTTAGAGCTTTGCTGAAACATCTTCTGACTTCCAAACTAGTTCGAGAATGCAAGACATCACTGAACGTAGTCAGAAGGCTAAATTCACTGAGCCTTGTCTGGGTCCCAGAACACAATTGGATCACGGGAAATGAAATCGCCGATGAACTTGCCAGACAAGGCTCAGGTGAGAGTTTCTCTAACCTAATCTACGTTAGGTCTGCTGCGTCCTCGGTTAAGGCTTCCACAGCAGACCAAACGAATGCTTCCTGACGTCTCCAACAGGTTAGCGGCCTTCCTGTTGTCCCTCAGAAGGAAAGACTGCTTATTGGCGTCGTGACGGGACAACACACTTTGTCTAAGCGCTTAAATTTGCTGTGCTACTCTTGCTTTGAAAGCAATGATGACGCGAACTACCTTTGTGAATGTCTGCCTTACGCCCCCGTCAGGCCACAGGTACTTCGCGCTGACGTGATGGGGGCTGGTATTGTAAGTACTTTATCACTGAAGCGCTTACTTGTCTTTCTTCGAAAGACTGAGAAATTCCATTAAAAGGAACTTACAAGGAGTACAACGGACTAGTCGTGATCTATTCCCATAGTCAGAAAATGTACTTTGACTTTGCATTGTTACCTGGACTTCTACTCTGATCTGACATGTAGATAGTAGTTGTTGTAGTCTTAGTTGTTTGTTCTTTTAAGGGAAGAGGTTGACAGAAAATAGTTGATCCGCCTATTACCTTTAATTGCCTGAGCATTGAACTAGTTTTCTTCTTTATCCCGCCTTGACATCATCAATATTAAGGCAGAGCCATTCGTGGTAATCTTGATTGTACTTTTATTGTCTTCATAGACAGGCTGTAAACTTTACTGATGATGGGAAGTGTTGGTAGGAGTTCTATGCAGCTGAAGTTATATCAAAGGCGTTGATAGCAAACAGGATAGCTTTGATGTCAGAGAAAATGTAAATTTTCACAACGATGCAAAACCTTGCTCACATTGGTGCTACTGTTGAAGTTTTCGTAGAGGCAAGTCTTGGTAGTCGCTCCATATAGGTATGTACTATATCACAACTCCTTCCTCTGCTTTAGATCAATCTAACAAATGTAGGTTTCTTCTGATCCCAGTGTAAACAGTCAGCATGAAAAATTTGCTACCATATATGAGCTACTTCAAAGTATTCGAAGTGGAGATCAATAAAGATTTTCAGGACTTGTCCATGAGCTTAAATAGAGATGGCGTCGGATGAGCCCTTAATAGCTGCTCTCATATCATATCTCGTTTTGGCTCAAGGGTTCCTGAAAAAAGTCTCGTCCTCTAGGTTGGTAGTTGTGCATTTGCTCAGAAGTTCAGTTACGAAGCATGGACTTCTGTAAAAAAAAAAAAACAAAGACATTAAATAAGTAACAGGCAGCTGAACAATTACTTATCACATAATGCCATCTTGGAAGGCAGTGAGTTGAACTGCACAAAAAGTAGATGACAAGTTGTGGCATTTGCTATGGTGACTGCTACAGAGGTGCGGATTCGTTGTAAGGAAAAAGATCTTCGGCTTTCGGCACGTAGTTGAAAGTTTAGTAATAATCCGCAACCAATACGTCAACTCACGCCGCACAAAACAATTCGGCGTTGTTTTTACAAGCTCCTTTATTAATCTTGCAAGGAACGTTAAAATTGTTTGAAGTGATTTTTACGTTAAAACAGTCTTTTCTGACTGTGGACGATTTCCTTACCTTAATGTGAACAAAGGGGCATTCCAGTCGCCTAAGCAAAAGCCATTCAACCAAATTGCAAGTGTTGCGACTAACACAAGACACAGTGTGACAGATGTCCGAACATTCCATGATAGTGACATCTAAAGGAAGTCTACTGATATCACAGACACAAAATAGGAGGACGAGCAAAGAAGCAGATAATAAATAGACTAAAGGTGCGATCAGACGGTCAACCAAACTTGTCATCCGGATGACATCCTGACATCACTATGACGTAGAATTTGTCCTAAAGTTGTCATCCTGTGTGATCGCCTGTCATCAGGCATGCCATTGAACGTGTCAACCGGATGACATACCAGATGACACGATTTCTATGTCATCCAGATGACTTACGACAGAGGTAAGCATGCCTGTCGTAAAAGGCGACTAAAATGCACCCTCTGTATGCCGAGTGCGTGGGCATACAAAAAATGCAATGGACAAAACAAACGGAAGTAATACCCCAGGTGGCAAGCCAGTTTCACTGGCAAATCCACCCTCTTCGGAGGTAGGCTCTACGGATTCTGGGAGAGCCATTTATTGCTATCAAATCCCTTTGCAAAAACATTAAAGGTACTCTGATCTCCACCATCTAGATCGCATATTTCCGGAAAACAAAGACCGCCGGTTAATCAGTGAAAAGTAAATGCTTCGAGCAGGAGAACAATGAACTCCGAGCTAAACTCGATGAAATGCAACGACTCTTTTACGAGCTTAAAAATGAAGCAGATTGACTTCGAAAATAAAACGAGATTCTAAAAAACTATAGATAGATTGCGAGTCAGTGGAATACCTGACGGACGAAGAAGAACTTGCTCGCGAAACCAATCCGGTACTCGTAAAAAGGCCTAGCAAAAAACGTAAAGCAGGCTCATCTCCCAAAGTTTTACAACCAAGAGATGAAAATAAGCCCACCGTACCAACCAAGGCAAATCCCCAAACAAAGACTACGGAAAGTTACGGGACCTTCCAAAGAACACTAAAAGGAAAGTTCAATATAATTTCACTTCGTAATAACGTGTGGAAAATCAATGTCTATGACTCCGATTCTTACCGCGCATGTTCGCTGAAACTTAACACCGATAAAATTCAATTTTATATTTATGAAAAACCGTTATGAGTCTTCGCTAGGGGACTTCACCCGTCGTGAAAAAAAGAAGACGTTCAAGCACAAGGTTTTAAGATTACTGACGCCGTGAACATAATCTAGAAGGTAAAGCAACAAACGGATAGCGACAAAGATACCGTAGTCGAACGCGGACTTCCTATTTTCATGCTTACTTTTGATCGAAACGAGAAAGTCGACAATATTTATAAAATTAAATCCATCTTAAATATCAGAGTCAAAATAGAGCCCATGCGTAAGGGCAAACAAACTATAATCCAATGCAAACGTTGTCAATATTTTAACCACACGCAGGCGTATTGTCAAAAAGATCCACGATGCGTGAACTGCGCAGGCAAACACTTCTCGGAAGAGTACAAAACAAATAAGCAAATTCCAGCAGTTTGTGCCAATTGTACAGGAAATCACCCAGCTAATTACCGATGTTGCGAAATCGCCAAAGAAATACTACAGAGGCGAAAAAGTCCCACGAAATTCATTCATCCGGACCTAAAGGTGCAATATCCTAAAACCAGTGAGCCTAAGACAGCTAATAGAGTCACAATGAAGAAACCGGTAACGCAAAAGCATACACCTGCTCAAAAAAACGTTGCCGAATCAAGTGCAATTAAAAAAACCTGTACCGATCCACGTCAAAAGCCTAAAAAATAAATTTGGCCACTACAGATCCGCTGCCTCAAATTCTCGCAGTCATCTTAGAAAAACTAGATGAGCAAATAAAAATAAATAAGCTCTTGTTTGAAAAACTAAGCAAGCTCGAGTTCGTTGCTAAAAAATCTAACAAAAATGAAAATGAAACAGTTGACTTTGGTTATCAGGCGCATCATCCTCACTTTATATTAAAGACTGCCTTAAGCATGCCGAGAACGTGACAATAGAACTTGAATCTATGCAAATAAGTTCAGTTTCCGTAAACATAAATCATATAGACTATAATATAGCATCTTGTTATTTCCCTTCGAGATATAAGTTGGCAGACGACGACCTCGATCGCCTTTTTTACCATCTTGGATCAAACTTTATTCTCGGTGGTGATTTCAACGCAAAGCATACATTTTGGGGTTCAAGGCAGGTTACTGTACCAAGCAAGTATGAAACGTGGCTTGGACTTTTTTTTCGACGGGCAAGTCAACCTACTGGCCCACCGACACAAATAAAATACCTGACCTGGTCGATTTTTTCATTACAAAAGGGGTCCCCAAATATCTCACAACTTTAGAAGAATCCTATGATCTGCTCAGATCACTCGCCAGTAATTCTTTAACATCGGCAGGAGCATAGCAAAAACCGAAAGGCCGCCCAGATTGACGAATAAGGAAACAAACTGCGATGGTTTCAGAAGAAATTGCAAGGAAAATATTGCTTTAAGAGTTCCAATTACGACGCCGTTGCAAATAGAAGACGAAGTTGACAAGTTCGAGGAAATCATCCAAAGAGCTGCAAAGAGGAATAAAACACGGAAAGCAAATATACGCACCCGATATAGAACGTCTCCTACGAGAAAAAAAGGAAAGCACGCAAGAGATGGCAACAATCACGTGCGCCTCCGCATAAATCCTATTTGAACCGCCTATCAAATAAGCTAAAGCAAATGCTGCAAGAATATAAGAACAGTGAGACTTCTAATTACCTCGAAGGTTTGACTGTGGACAAGAGTTCCAATTATTCACTCTGGAAAGCCGTGAAGTTGACTAAGAAACCTGTTATGCACTTGCCACCGATAAAAACAGCCAACGGCGAATGGGCAAAAGAAGACAAAGAGAAAGCGAATTTGTTTGCCGACCACTTGGAAGAAACAATCAAACCGTTCGAAGAATGTCAATTGGCCCAAGAACTTAATCTCAGAACAAGATCCGACAACTACAATATAAAATCCGTATCACTGTCTGAGCTACAGCAAACAATAAAAAACTTAAAAAATAATAAGGTTCCAGGACACGATTTGATTACAAGTGAAATTCTAAAGGAGCTACCTCGAAAAGCGTTTGTCAAGCTCCTCCACATTATAAATGCTTCCATGAGACTTTTATACGTTCCAAACCGATAACTGAAGATTGATCTCGGATCACCAGTTCGGCTTTAGGGTCAAACATTCCACAATCGATCAGGTCTATCGGATAACAAATGTAATTGAAAACGCGCTAGAGGGAAAAAAGATATGTTCAAGCGATTTTCTCGATGTATCGCAAGCCTTCGACAAGGTGTGGCACGAGGGCTTGAAGTATAACCTACAACAAATTTTACCGACAGAAATGAATAGAATATTCGAATCTTATCTTGAAAATAGACTGTTTCGGATTAGACATGGAATTGAATACTCTCAATTCAAGGAAATTCAAGCTGGCGTTCCACAAGGAAGCGTTCTGGGGCCATACCTATTCTTACTGTACACTAGAGACATACCTCTAGATGAAGAGACTGTGGTAGCCACGTTCGCGGATGACACGGCGATCCTCGCCACAGGACAAACAGTTGAATCCTCGACTGCAAAACTTCAACGAGCTCTGAACAAAATATTTGAGTGAACGAAGAGCAGGCGAATCGTGTCAAACGAGACTAATGCCCTTATTCTGGCATACCTCTGTGATGTCTCATATTTCACAATAACCTCACCAGAGCGTGGTGAGTCACAATTTGTGAGGTTTTCGTATTCTAACCAAAACCTCACAAGTTGTGAGCATCACAAGAACTGTCAAAATTGTGATGTCCGATTGAGCAGCAGTGATCGGCTTCACAAGAGAAAAATAAACGATAACGTATTGTTAAATTTGAAAAACAAATGGAGGAAGAACTTTTGATTTTGCAAACAAAAAAGACGAAAGCTTAAAAAATATATTTATTTCTTGGTGGACAGTATACAAATGTAGTAAATATTTCAATTCTTTTAGATTACAATGCTTTCTCATTACATGATAGCTGTTTAAGAAAAAAAAAGAAGAAAAAAAAAAAAAAATCCAGATGACTGATTTGATTGACCGCGTGATCGATTGTCATCGCTATTGGGACTGGATGACCAAATTTTTTTGACAGCGTGTCATCTGTCATATGGATGACATTCCACATTGTCATCTAACATCGAATGACACGTTTGCATCGTTGAAAAAGTTAAAAGTTAATTTTCGTTTTGTTTCTGTGTTATAAAATGGTTCCGTGACATAAGGCCATATTTCGGCGTATGGCTTTATGTCACTTTAATTTGTAACATTGGTGCAGTGACATAACGCCAAACGACATAAGGCCAATTTGACTTCCGCTGTATATCTGATTTTGTTCACCTGAATAATGAAGCCACGCCCATAGTATGAAATCCTTGTAACTGTAAGCCTCAACTGTCAGGCAGGCGTCTAAAGCGAGTCTGGCGTATTTCAAGTTTGAGGTAGGTGACTCGCTTCGCTCGCTAACAGAATTTCGCCCTCTTCTCCGCAGGGTTTAGTCGCTCCGCTAAAGGTATGTCAACAACTGTCAGGCAGGTGCCTATAATCGCGTCTGTGGCGTGAGTGGCTAAATACCATATGGTCTTATGTCTCAAATTTGTATACCCCGAAATATGGCTTTTTGACACTTTGTGAAATGCCTTATGTCACGGCACCTTATAAAATGAGTGACAACGACGGTGAAGCCGATATTGAGGCCAAAAATAAAACACCCTCGGTTTCAGGAAAAAAGGGAGCAGAAAAATATTATTTTCCTGGGACCGTCAAACAGAGTCTGTTTCAATTGCAGCTGTTCAGGTAAATCCTGTCCTTTAGGATAGTGGGCGGAATGATTACAAAACTCCGAACTCTAAAATTAATTCCTGGAAACAGGTGGCGGTCAATTTAAATATTAAGGGTGTTGACGATGTCGAGGCGCATCTTAAATGGCAATGACTTCGTAGCCATTTTAAAGTCCATTTGGGCAAATTTCTAGCCAGAAAATCAGGCCAAGGGACAGGCGAAATTGCGAAAGCATCGTGACCTCATCTAAGTGAAATGATGTTTTCGGAGTCTTCCGAAGTGATACAATCATGCCCATCGACTTCCACGTTAGAATTGGTGGGTATTCGTACTTCAATTGATCTGCTTTCATGTATGTATACATTTACACATTACTATATTCGTTTGTTGTTTTTCAGGAGGATGCGTACGGTAATTACTCAATTTTAAATGAGTTGACGCAGTTGTTAAACGCTGAACCGTTACCCGAAGCTGCCCAACCAACACCAGTGCCGAAAAAAAGCCAAACAAAACCAAAACAGTGTTTCCTCGAATTCCAATTCTGGTAGCTTTCGGAATTTGGCGGCGAAAGTGTTGGGAAATATAGCACATAGGCAAGATAATCGGCATTGTGTGTTCGGTGAACTGGTCGCATCATATTTGCGAAGACTTCCAGAAGACGTCGCGTCGCCTTCAATTTGGAGGGTCGAATCATGCAATTGATATACTCTCAGTCGGCGCCTTCACGCACAAATGTCACCGACCCGAACACCATGCCGACTACTTCTATTTCGCCACCGCAGACTGACTCCACACCGAATCAGCAGCAGGCCTTCCATCGACCAATATTCAGCCGATTGGGATTACATCCTCCACTACCTGACACTTTTTCTGTTGTTTTCGTTTTTCGCAAACAACTAATTACAAATTGTCATCAGTGTCATTAGTGTCATCTGTGCCATTAGAGTCATCTCGTGTGATCGCCTGTCATCCGGCTATGTCAAAAAAAGCGTGTCATCCATTTTGGGACAAAATGACACTTGGATGACCGAACGGATGACACTGTGTGATCGGGTGGCATCCAGCAGATGACACGCTCCCAAATGACATGCAGATGACAACCGAACTACAAAAGTTCCCTGACGTCAGCATGGCATCCGGATGACAAGTTTGGATGACCGTCTGATCGTATCTTAAGAATCGATCGATTCCCAACAACGTAGGGAAGTTTTTTTCTTCTAAAAGGTACTATGCGAAGCAAACAAGCCCCGAACAGAAACCATCGAAGGTGAGAAAGGAAATTTTGTAAGCAGTAGAGTTGCAATCGATGCATAGAATATGGAGAAAGCAGTTCTGCAGACTGTAAAACGGCAAGAATTTCTCAAATTCCGCTGTCAGGCTGAGCGATTCATTTAACTTGGACGATGAAAACCAAGCTTTTGTCCCACGCACCTATGAAGATATAAATATCTAAACATAATGGTGACATAGCTGCCGAACCAGGCGATGATTCAGTAGACAGCAAAAATTAACTCATTTTCGAGATTTGGCCGTAGGAATGTAAGCCTGATGAATGGAACTTCAGCATCGTTTGCCCGATCCAGAACAAACGACCACCGCAAAAATGTGCCAAGTATAGAGTCATCAGTCTCCTTAGTATAGGGTAAAGGATCTTGTAATATCTCAAAATCATTAGTCAACGAAGTGATTGGTCCCTATCATTAGAGACTTAAGCTCGGTTTGTCCATAAAATGGCAGAGGCTAGAGAAAATTTAAGAGATCCAGATCGTCCAGAACTTCTGCCTCTATAGAGGCGAGCTATACAGCGGAATCACTAGTTTTGATATTCCTGCCAAACTGGTCGAGTTGTGCAGAAAAACGGTGGACAACGTACGCTGCTCCATAAGGTCTGAAGTAATGTTACGAATAATTTTGATGTGAAAAAAAGGTTTAGACAAGGTGACGCGTTATCATGCGAAAGTCGCAAGCCACAACGGGAATGACAATTTTCGGAGATATCGAAATACACTGATAACACTTACACCTAGCAGGATGCGGGTAAAATCAAGTGTGTGATGCTAACATCACACATAGCATCTAAGAATCAAGCAGAGAGTCGCATTAGACAACCAGGACTTAGTCGTTAGGTACTATGCCTACTTTGACTTCGCTATAAACTGAGGTAATGACATTTTATCAGAAATCGTTCCCTATCATCGGTTGCTTCAATGTGGCTATATGTGGGAATACAGATATCCTTGGCCGTTGTAAACGCTAGATTTGTCGAGTGATTTCTTGACCAATTTGTTTTAACGAGTTTGGAAGACAAGCTTCAACGAACCTGGCGGTCTGCTTTAAATGGTTTTCAATTATTTTCAATCGTGGTCAAGCGTTTTATGAAGACACAAGCGTCGACATTTAAGTCACTACACAACCCCAACTCCTACTCTCACCTCTAAGAGATGAAGCCTGGGCAAAAAGCGGATGACAAACTACGAAACAACTACGGTGAAATTCGGAAATACAAGCCTGATTGGCATGCATGCCCCTACTGTGGATAGAGATGACAGCATCAAAGATGCAAACAGAACCGAGTCAAATAAGGCCATCGAAGTTCGGCGTTAAAAAAGTACAATCGCAAGAGACTGATAGAACCTTTCCCATTTGCTCTTCCCTCAAGCTCACTCAAAATTCAAGTCCATAGACAAGCTGTGGGACACCAATGGGAAAGTTGTCAATTGTCAACGAGCAACCAGAGAAGCTGATTCGAATTTGATTTGTTTCAAAGCGCGGCCACAAAGAAACCTCTGGTTTGACAGTGAACGTAGGCAGGTACATGCAGCCAAAGAAAAAGCACATAAAGCTGCACATCGAAGGATGAGAGCTAGTTCTGGGTTTAACGATCAGAAAAGGAGCACGAGAAGCGATCGAGGAAGTGAAGAGATGTTTCTTCAAGAATGGCTTTCGACGTTCCATTTTGGTAAGCCTGCAAAGATGAACTTGAACAACTAGTAATAGAGTCGCGTTCAGTGCTGAAAATATGGAAAGTCTACTTCCGCAAACTGTATAATGGCGATGATGGTCAAAATCCTTCACTCTGGACGAAGACAAAACAGAATTCCGTCTGTAAAAAAGCTTCTAGCGCAGATAAACTGCCTGCTGAGAAGCTAGAGATGAGCTGGTTGGTTACATCTTTAAGGTATGATTAAACAAAGCATGCCCGACGCATCGAATCTCAGCATCGTTTGTCTGATTCACAAGAAATTTGACCCTTTTGACTGTCTGCTGAACAAGTCTATGTCATATTATATGAGTGGCTGAAACTATTCAATCTGGTTGGTCCCTATCATTGGCCAGGAAAGTCCACCATCGACCAAATATTCAACACGACTTCAGACCTTGGAAAAGACCCGGGAGTCTCAGATCGATGTTCACTATCTATGTATTTGTCGACTTGAAGCCCACAAATGGCAGCGTGGATAGAGATGAGTAGTACAACACCGACTCTAGTTTTGACACAGCGCCAAACTCGTCAAGTTGTGAAGGATGACTATAATTTCCGCTGCTTCATCAAGGTCGAATCAATTGAAGACAAGGCGAACGTGCTGTCATGCGACTTTCTTGACATCGTCCTAGAAACAATCGTGCGACTGACCAACAATAAAACTTTCGTGGGTTATGAGGTGTAAGCGGCTTAATGGTTCCGAAATTAAGTGTGTGCAAAGCAAAGTACGAGTACATGCAGTTATAATTTCGACGCACTTAAGAACTTCAGCTATGTTGGCTCCGAAGTTGCAAACAGCTACGGCATACGAGTAAGCGCAGATATCAGACGCAGATTTACTCTTGCAAATCGCTGTTTTTTTTTTTAACTTTGGAGGCAACTGAGTAATAGAGTCCTCTCTCCTAAGTCCAAACTGGCTTAATACAAGACTCTTGTGACCCCAATCCTGCTCAATGCCGCCGAGGCTTGGACCTTGTCAAAATCGGACGAAGAAACAGCCAGGTGGCTGTTTCGAGAGAAAGATACTCCGCGTGATTTTCAATCCCGTTTGTACCCACGGGGAATGAAGGAGGCAGTTTAACCTCGAATCTTACAAGCTATACAGCGACATCGATCTAGACATACTATATGTGCTTGGATCCAACTTATGTCCCAGAGCTCAGGCTATGAGTCTTTGAGTATTGAAACATTGAAAACGAATTAATATCAACCCCGGGGTTAGAAAGTCTTCGATTTATACCTGAAAGGCAACGTAGTGAAGGAAAGCTTCGCTATTTAGGCCCTAGGTGGAGGGCACATCTATCTTTGATTGATTCAGTTCAGCTCCCTCCAGTTACAGCCAATACGAGTTGTAAATTGTAGTGCCAGTTG
Source organism: Volucella bombylans (assembly GCA_949129095.1). Classification (NCBI taxonomy): domain Eukaryota; kingdom Metazoa; phylum Arthropoda; class Insecta; order Diptera; family Syrphidae; genus Volucella; species Volucella bombylans. The sequence continues at coordinate 112,892,957 of OX422141.1, forward strand.
CAATCAGACATCCTCCAGACGATAAGGCAAAAACTGAGTTGACTGAGTTTACTTAAGACAGCTATAATTGACCGATTCTTGCCCCACATAAAACTTATTCGACGTTATCGGCTTCGAGACGTAACCTTAGCGGCAACAGCAGAGAGTCCAGCTGGCTGTCTAATAAGATGTAGATTAGACGTCATTACCCGAGGTTCGTGCTTTTCGAAAACCAAAAAAGTGTGACAGTAATCGGGTATTCAAATGCAGACCACCATCATGCCATTTCATTTCTAAATGATATTTCCGACTCCTGTTCTCCGACATCAGTTGCCTTTTTCTTCCTCCGATGTACCACATTTAAACAGAAGACTGCTCCGAATTTGATTCAGATTCAGAGTAATGCAAAGTACAATAGATCTGCTCCAGCTGAAAACCAACTGGCAACACTGACACTGCGTTTGCATTCTCACATTTAATGTTTTTGGCGAAATGTAATCCGCCAGAACTAGATCCGGATGAAATGCGAAAATATTGTCTATTCATTGCCGACGTCCTGATGTTTGGTAATTTATGGTCGAGGTTATTTCTGGTGATTAAGAGCGGGATTTCGATTTATTTATTGTTTTTTTTGTACGGTACACCTACCAGTTAGATGGATTTTAATTAATTACTCATGTCCCGAAGTGAGTTCTGCTTTTAAAAAGCCGAACTGGAAGTGAACTGAAATCCCCGCACAAACTCGCATTCGAATGTGTTTTGCAGCGGAATTAACCAGAGTGCAAGTATTGCTGCTCAGTCATTGTTGAATTATTTATTTGGATGTTTTCATAAGTGCCAGTCAGCGAATCCATTTGCATTTGGAGAACAAATCATCCTTGGATTCGTTTAAAATTCACGGTAGGTTAATGTGTTTTTTTTTTGTGGATGATCCTCTGTGTGTGTTATGGGATGTCCCAGGGATGTCCTACGAATATCCAGGGACTTAAGATGAGTTTGGAAGGAACTAATGTATGTGAGAGCAGTGTTTTGTGAACTTTTCCAAGTTGAGATGTGAGATTTTTTAATGTGACAAAATGTCAACTGCGCGTTTTGGGAGCACCCATGTTAGTGTCACTGGGAATGTGAGTCACTTTGTCAACATTGACGTATCTATGGACACAAAAACTTTGTTAAATTAACTGTTTATGAGAGGTGGTAAGATGAACATACCTACTACACTGATTAATAAGTTTATCCCCAATACAGGATGCTTTGTGTACGCGTCATATAAAGTTTAGGATGAAGCTATGAAGGTGGGTGGTACTGAATAAGGCCATCAGGTAATTGATGTTAAGGCCTTTGGGCATTATTCCATGAATCATACTCGTACCTCGAAGGGTATGGAGCTTTTGTAATGCCTGTGCGTTACTTTTTTTTTAAAGATCGGTCACAGAGGTGTAGATAGGTTGGTAGGTAAGTAGTTAAGAGTGACTGTTGGAAAAACTAACCCACTTAGGCCTATTGGCCTATGATCCTCTATCTAATGGAATCCGTTTGAGCTTACGATGATGCGTAGGAGACTATTTAGATCGTTTAGGTCATTTCAGAAGAAAGCTCCTAAGTGAAGATTTCTTCTCTGGGAGAGAGCTGGGCATGCACAGAGTAGGTGGAGGATTGTCTCCTCTTCGTTTGTAAAAGCACAAAGCCTTCTTGCATGCTTGCTTATGAGGCCGTGTCCAGTGATGACACCTATGATGGCACTGAAGTAATCCCTATCAGACTCTTAGAGCTATTCAGATGCAGTTTTGGTCAGATCTGTTTCGTTTGTTATTGTATCAGCATCCAGCTTTAGTTTGCACTTAGCGATTGCTAACGATGCTACCTTTTACCGGTAGAATAAGTAAAGTGATTCCAATTTTGGCGAATTCGTCGGCTCTATAATTCCCTAGAATGTGTCAGTGCCACGGCACCCAAGGTTGAAGGTTGAACTGCCTTGCATGTATGTAGTAAGAATGTTGGCGTGGCCAAATGAATTATTTGTCCACTGTTTAGTCGCTTTAAGGCGACAGCAGCAGACGACAATCGCAGCTACTTGCCTGCTGAAAATATCGAGGGGTGTCAAATGAAACAGAATGTCTAATGCCGCAGTGAGGGTAGACCGCAAGGCTCCGCTTATGGACAGACATAGTGTTCTTTGGACTCTGCTTAGTTTGCTGCAGTTGACTGCATTGTCTAAGGTCGTCCACGTCCACGTCCACCACGCCATAGGTGAGTGTCGGTCTTATAACCGAGACGTATGGCCAGTGCGTTGTGCGAGGTTGAAGGCCCCATTTGTTCCCTTTTTTGGCTTTTTTGCAAGAGAATAAGACTACTGTACTCGTAGCTATCTTGACTCTTTCTTGAATGTTAGGTTTCCAGTTTAGTTTCCTGTCAAAAGAGAGATGCAGATATTTTGCTGTATTGGAGATGGCTAAATTGGTACCGTTTATTTAGAGAGGGTCTATGATTGGAAATTAATATTTCCTCAGTTTTATGGGGGCTTACTCCCAATCCACAGCGATCTGCCCAACGGGTTAATCTCTTAAGATTTTTCTGAAGGAGAACTTTAATGGTATTAAGATGCTTACTGAGACGGCTATAGTAACGTCAATCACTCTGCTACCACCCGCTTCCAGGTATATCAGCAGTTCATTATCCACTAAGTTCCAGAGAAGGCGTGAAAGGACACCGCCTTGCGACGTACCTCTGCTGACACATCTTTTAGCAGAAGTCTCACCCAGTTTGGAGTTGATTATCCTGCTGTTTAACATAAGACTGAGCAACTCCCTGAGTGAGTCATCTACCTTCAGAGTTGACAGCGCAGTCGTGATTGCGGATGTGTCGACGTTGTTATAGGCACCTTCTGTGTCCAGGAAAGCGACCATTGTGTACTCTCTATATTGTAGGGATCGTTGGATGTGGCTTTTCAGTGAATCTAGAGTCATTTCCATCGACTTTCCTTCACAGTAGGTATGTTGAGCCATAGACAGAAGTCGTGGCTTAATTTCAGATCGTATACCCGTATACGCATATCAATCAGTAGTTCTAGAGTGCGCAGAAGGAAAGATGATAGAATTATAGGTCTGAGGTACTTTGGGAGAACATTTTTCTGCTTTGGAATTGAAAACTACAATAAGGATAATATCTGAGGACCTTTGTAGCTCGGCAGGTATTATATCGTCCGGATCAGCAGAATTGTATGGCTTGAAGCTCCCTTTTGGCAGGTGTGGTGGCAACAATGCTCAAGAAAAAAATCCCAGAAAGACATCGAACTAAACGTCTAAGATACGATTGAACAAGTAGGACAACCACATTCCTGCAGTAAATTGAGCTGAAACGAACTATATAATAGCGATAGTCTGTTATACTAAGACTCTATCAAAATAGATAAGTGAATGGGTCCACATTCGACGTGGCCGCCGCCTAAAAGTACGTTGAAAAGGTGAAGAAGACTCATCACAAAGATATAGCAGAGTATGGTTGAGCGTCATGTGCTCAAAACAGTGAATCCATATTCTGTCAGAGATGGAAACTGCTTTCGAATGCGAAAGATAATGTGCTCCAGAATCTGTTGGACAGAATTGAAAGCGGCTGGGCATTTTAGTCCATATTGAGGGTGTTTTCCACAAACATGGTTCCCGGTACTTATATTGTGAATGTTGCTCGATTTGCGAGCTTCACGAGAAGCTGACTGGTCTAGCTGGTATTTGGGTGTCTACCTGGATAACAAATTTCTTTGAACTGAAAAAGTTTTGTCCAGAATGTCGAATTTGTCAGTTTTCTGGCAATGTCACCGAGAAGGGTCCTTTATATCTACACGGATATGATGAGGTCAATTAAATCCATCGGTTGACTAGCGGAGTAAGCTTTCACGAAAATACGTCACTGCTGCTTTTACCAGAAGTACGAAGTCGACTTTCCATGTGCGCCTGTCTTTCATGCGAAGATACTCGTAAATGCTATCCTGGTGGGAATAAACTATATTGTGCATGATGGAATATGATACCATACCAAAGCTAAACTCAACACTTTTCTGAACACTCTCATCACTGTCAAGCTAGTTCGAGAAATCAGGTCTCCTTCGAACGTAGTCAGAAGGCTGACTTCAAAATAGAATCGCGATAAAAGCGATCACCGATGAACTTGTTAGGCAAGGCTCGTAATAACATTTCTCAGGATTGAAACCTGCGTGTGCATTAACTTCGTTCTCGATTTTATGTGAGGATTACCGTCGACTGCATGACTTTTCAGGATGTCAGCGGACCATGCGATGCTTGCTGTGTGAGTAAAGATGACACAGCGGACTACTTTCTCTGTGAGTGTCCGAACTGCTGACACTCATCTTTCCAGGGCTGACTCAGAATTTCCAGTAAAAAAAACACAAGAAACCTTTTTATCTTCTACACGCTGGGCCTGAGGGAAATGACTTCGATGTTAACGATGCAAAAATTCCTGGAGTTGAAGCCATAGAAGAACTTTTCCAAAAATTTTAAACGCCTGGAGCTGCTCGGAAGTACAGAGACGAATCTGGATGGAAGCGACTTTACTGCTTCTTTTGCAAACTGTGCTGATACAAACGATCTAAAGGTTGATGGTGGTCTACTTGGATTCGCATTTCAGGTTATTCATAGAGCGGCTGACGGTCAGAGAGTTGGGATTCCAGTTTCAGTTTTCTGTCAAAATCATCCTGTTGTTCAGCCTTAGTGTTCGAATAAATTTTGCACTTTTTACAGCATCGTAATGTTTGACTTGAAGAGCAAAGCAAAGCAACTATTTCCTCCAACCATATATGGTACGAGTAGTCGAGGAAACACATCCGGGCGAAATCATTAGATAACTTTGGGTGTTCAAGCCCCAAATGTTCGTCAAGTAGAATTTCAAACCTGATTATTTCTTAAATACTGGAAGACTTGTCTTTGTTCGACAGCTGGGCTCCCCTGTAGGGTTGCCGATCGAATGTATAAATGCCAGTGTTGTCTTCTTGACAGATTCTTTTATGGCAGATTCTCAGCCATATACCTGCTTAGTCTTTGGCTTCCAAGTCGGAAGGTTCGGTTTTCGAACCCCAGCCTCGCTTAATTCACGTAAGACGAACAACAAGTCCAATTACAGTAATAATTTAGTCTCCCTATTAAATGTTGGATGCCACCCATGGAGCGAAACAACCACTGAACCACTTTAGTCATTGTGACTAAAGCCAAAGCTTGGGCAAGGTCCGATAAATGGATTTCTGCCCATTTCTTAGCCTTCTGGTGCGCCTTTTATTTCTATTGCGACCGTCATGCCCAGGAACCCAGGTTCAAGGTGGCGAGATTGATGAATGCTTTATGGCACTGTAGGAGGATATTTAATGTGCACGTTTAGCTAATTAGTTATTTAAGTAACGATTGACTATCCGGAAGGATACTTATTTTAACTTAGTAGAATGCATACTTCCAATTAGGCAGTTAGATCTGCATGAAAGATAGTGACATCTTTACTCAGTGCGAATAATAGGTGGGTCTGTCGTTCTATGACTCGAGCCATTTAGGATTAGAATCTCTGAATCTCCTGAAAGAGCTTGAGATTTGGCAAAGATGCCTCCTCTGTTCTTTAGTATTTCCTAGTGACCATTAGGTTACTTTACTTGAAGTTGTTTGGGCGATGGGGATTGCTTGTTTGCATAGCTGCTTTCTTTTAAATTGAGATCATGATGGTGCATGAGATCCCTGACTGTAATCGCATTATTGTCCCTAACTATACAAGAGATATCATCTGTATATCCTAGGAGGGGAGGACTGTACTCCAGCTTGAGGACAGCCCTTTACAGTAGTGATATTCTATTCATCATGCCTTAGATTTGCCGTAACATGTTTGGTAATCAGTTTTGTAGTCTTTGGGTTTGCACCTCTCTTAAGGAGGGCATGCTCCATCAGTCTAAAGTTCGCGCTTTCAAAAGCACCATCAATGTCCATGAATGTGCAGGCTATGCTTGCCCTTTCTACGGCAATGATCATTGTGTCGTTTGAAGGCTAATTAGCCTGTAGGATTTCAGAGATTCCGGTTGTTTATTGCCTCCTTTTGGTATGAAGGTTACCATTACTACACTTCAAGTCAAAGGAATATATTCCAGTGTGAAACTAGCCCTGAAGATTTGGAAAATACCATCCGGTCCCGGTGTTTATAGGATCTGAAGGAGTTTGCCGCCCATTTTACGAGTATATTTTTAAAGGTTATAATCGTGGCTACTATGCAACCAAACGGTCTCCAATGATTTTACAACACACTGTCCTGTGCTTCCTGGTCCGGTATGTTACTCCTATGACTAGAAAGTGGACCCTAATTTTTCTCTAAAAGTGTTGTGTTGTGAGCATTGGTATAGCAGCCAATGATAGAACCTTCCTGTGGTTATTGCAGTACTCCAGTAGTCATTTGACATTTTCAGGTAGTGCGTCCTCAGAGTTTATTGAAAAGTGGGATGAGGCAATAAGCACCTCTGTTTTGCTACCATCCAGATCCACTGCCACCCAAATTTCACTGTATCCCCGTCTAGGGAGCCTGTAAATGGCAAGATTTCAATGTCAGTGTCGATAATTATCGCGACTCTTGGTCTGGAGCCACTTGTTTGACAAGTCCCTCAGCAATGGTATTCGCAGCATGAAACGACATTGAAGCTTTTGTTTGTTCTGTCCCTGTACACAGTTCAGGATCCTGATAGTAGCAACTCTTGTGGATTCGAAATTTTAAGCTCCTCTATGGCCCTCAGTGCAGCAGAGGATATAATAAATTTGAGCAGTGGTTATGGTCGCGTCAGGATAATCCCTTTCTAAAACTGCTGTTTTTTTTTATATAATTTGCGCGCGCTCAAGGGATTTAAGTACCCTTAAAATGTTTGCACACAGCGCCGTCGAAAGAAAATCAGCGAGGATGGAAAGAGAGGTACCGGTGAACGCTGGTTTTAAATGTTTGAAGGTTATAATGACTAGGGAATAAAGATCTAGGCAGGGCATTCCATAAGCGAGTTGTACGGCTTAGGAACGAATCACAATACTTCAGAGTACGTCCGAAAGTGCGCTTGAGGGTATACTGATGAGCAGTCATGCTGTCACTGCCACGCATACCGAAAATGGAAGGTATATCGGTTTCGACGATGCAAGTGCCATTCATGGACAACGGCTGGGTGTTTAAATTTTGCTTTAACGACAGCAGACGGCATTGCGTTTTGGAAGCATTAAATTCCACTCTGTTGATAGTTCCTCAATTGATTACGCTGTTAATATCGGAATTTCATGAGTTTAACATACGCTGGCTTTCCCGTTCTATAGGTGAAGAGCAGGGACGTGAGTCCAGGAACGAGTACATTTGGATTAGACGTGGCAGAAAAGAGATCATTGATAAAAATTAAAAAGAGTGTCGGAGACAGAACAGAGCCCTAGGGCATACCAGCATTTATTTTGTGAATATCGGACTTGAAACCACCCAAGACAACTCGAATTGAACGTTCCGAAAGGTAATCGATCATCGAATCGTCAAATGCACACATTTTCGACAAAAGAGCCTGATGCCAAACTCTGTCAAATGCCTTAGAAATATCAAGTGCAACTATCTTGCTTTCGCACGATTGATGTACGCTTTGCTTCCATTTTTCGGTGAGACATGCAATCAAATCACCAGTAGACCTGTTGCTACGAAAACTGGCAATTGAGAAGTTTTCATGTTTCGAGGTATTTCATGAGCTGACGGGTTATCAGCGTTTCCATGACCTTGGAAAGAAGGGACGTGAGTGCAATGGGTCTGAAGGAGGAGAGAGAAGATGATTCGCCTTTTTTAGGGACGGGCTGGACAAATGCTGTTTTCCATCTGCTCAGGAAGAATCCTAAGTATTAGGATTGATGAGACAGCTTACGCAGTGGGTTTGCGACTGTGGAAGAACACCTCTTCAGAAGAAGGGGAGATATACCATCTGGACCAGCGGATTTGTGAATATTAAGATCTTTGTGTACTCTTGCTACTACACGAGTGCGATTCGTCCCATTGAAGATTCGACGCACTCCAGTGTAGGCGGAGACAAAGCACAATCTGGGAGTGTTGAACTGGCCGCAAAGTACGCAGCAAGCAGATTGGCTTTGTCTAAAGAGTTGACAGCTGGAATGTCATTGTGAATGAGCGTTGAGATGGAGGTTGAGGCAGGATTTCTGATGTTTTTGTCAAACGATCAAAAGCTTTTACTACCTTCGGGACATTGTAGTATTTTTTGCCTTAACTTTTGGTCGTACTGAAATTTCGCACGCTTAAGAAAGACGTTGCAGTCATTCCTAGTTCGTTCAAACTTTTTTCGGTTTTCCTCTCTCGAGTTGCTCTTGAAAGACTGAAAAAACATTTCTCTAACCATGGTAGCCTCTTTACAGCTTGAGTCTTACCATGCCTTTTCTTGTGGTTTGATGCTCTTCATCCGATGAGGGATAAAGGATCTCATTCCAAAGAGAATGGTGTCTGTGATCATATAAGCAGCGGCATCCACGTTATCGAAGAAACAATTCCTAAAGAAGCTGTAAAGTCTGCTACAATTGGCCAATATGACACAATGGTCCGACGAGCCTAGAGGAGAGAGCACATCAACTGTGTACTTATCAGGGTGAGAAGTTAAAAACAAAGAAGAAAAAATAGAAGCTGTCTTGACGTCTGTAAGTACACCTTTTAAGGGACAGTGATTGGTTGTTTTCTTGGTTTTTCAGTGGCAGCCTTGGACATAGAGAGCTGATCGTTCTTTTGCCGCTTATTGTTCAACCCCTCCGGCGGAGTTTGGTCCGTGAATCTACCTCATTTAGTGGCTGCCTACATCGCCTTGTCGGACTTGCGCTCAGTCCTTTTTTCATAAGGTATGCCAGTTTGTTGCCGGCATCACTTAGTCTTTTCTAGTTACAAATCGGTCCATTTTTCTTTGTAGATGCTTCCTCTGCTTTTCTGCTGCTTCATCTGCTTTTAGTATTCCCACGAATAAAAGGGTATTTTAGAGCGCCGGTAACGCAGTAACGCATTTATTTAAATGATTCTGCACCTGTGCACCCTATGCAAGACTGCATATAAATGGCTAAACACATATTGTGCTTCAGTCGCCAAAGTTGGCTAAGAGATGTGAAGCGAATCAACACCTCGGACCGAAGAGTCTTCTATTCCTTCTCTTTCTGGCACTCATTAGTGCCAACTATCTTGGAGTGCGCAACTGGAGGTAGTTTGCCAAGGACCGTGTTAACTGGAAAACTTCATTAATGGAGGCCCAGGTCCTCCTGTCTTGTCTCACCAACTATTGTGAATAAGTTAGTGCTTCTGCGTCACTTTGTTTTGTTTTTCGAATTTGAGTTAATTTTGGAGAAGTAGTCTTCACACTGAGGGACAGATACTCTTCCCCTTTTGTGGATTATCATTCAGATTAAGGGCAAAACTTAATCTTAGAGACCTACCTAACGTGGTCTGCAGAAGAAGTTCATATTTTTCGATTATCTCAAATCAAAAGTAAGAAAATATCTTCCAAAACACACGTTTACCCAGAGTCGAATATATGAAAGATGGCCTTAACCCAATTGTGCATAAGTAGATACCGTTTCCTAGGAATTACATAAGACATTGAGCGGATTACGATTAAATAACGATTGATGATCTATTTCGAGTATAATCGTATCGTTTCCATGTTCACGAACCATCTTCCCAGAAAAACTTGCAAACAATTACCCATTCCACCCACCTCTGTATCTATCTGTCTGCCTATAAACCACTCAACCCAACCACAAGACTACCCACTGATATATGTATGCGCACTTCAAAGTTAAGACGTATTTATGATGGTTAGTCACGAATAAAGCTGCCCAAAAATATCCTACGTGACTATCCCTTTGCTGCGGAGATAATTCGTTTCTACAAAAATTTGATTAACCATTTGCAGGCCTACATACGGATTCGTACTCATATATTTGTATCTCCGTATCTTAGCACATAAATATGTATGTAGAACCCTAATTCATTGGAGGCAATTTTGAAATCGATTGGCGTCGATAGTATCTAGTACGAGTATCTAGTATCCCCACCCGTATGAATGTAGAAGTACCTATCCATTCATGAATATGTTAGATAGATACGAGCACACACGCATGTGTTAGCATTTTCCATTTTTCATCTCGACTTTTCACTTCGTTGACCCAAATGCAACTTTCAATTGATGTCCTGGAAGCTGGAACAGTGTGAACAGACATTATCAGATCATGAAACAGAATCAGCACCAGCACCAGCACCAGCACCAGCACCAGCACCAGCACCAGCACCAGCACCAGCACCAGCACCAGCAGCAGCACAGCACCGGCACCAGCACCAATTCCAATTCTACAATAGTAGCAAGCGTTGTTAACTGGATTTCGATGCGTTCCATTGAATGCTCGAAGGTGGTGGGAGACGTAAAAGTGTATTTCCGTATCCCCTGCAATCTGTTCTCATACTCGAACTCGTGATTCGCTATCGGATAAAGTTTGACATGTGTTGTAAAAACTATGTCCAGGACAGTTGAATAGCTCCCACGATCAAGGGAATTTTTTTACTTTTTTTCCAAATTCCATTCTCTGGCGTTAAGCGCTTTCTAATAGTGTCACTCTAACCAAGAATTTGTGAACGTTGCACTTTGGATGCCATGGAACTAGCGCACAGAAAGGAATACTGTGTCGTACAAATGCGAAGTGATGTAGGACTTTACTTATACGTTGTCCTTTTGAAATTGGAAGACGACTACTTTCCCAATTGGATAGTGGAAAGGGGGGAGGAATAAGCTGTAGCCTGACCTTTGAAAGAGTTCGATGGGGATGATGTGATCGAAAATATAAAGAAGTAAAGCTGAACGACATCCAAGCGATTTTGATGTTGATTGTTGCAATTTAGCTTAGTGGTTTACTGTTGAAGAAAAGTGGATTTCATAATGAGGAAAGGATTTCATAAGAATTTCAATTCGTCCTACAGTTACTTTCTAAATTGAAAAGATTTAAACCATTTGCACTGTACTGGGTGCGAGCTGTCTGTACTCTGGCACAAACACGAGATCCTATTCAATGATCATCACCTTATGGTTGACACTCTCAATGTACGAACTGCTTCAACATCAAGACTCCGTCACAGAGAATCTGAGCTACAACATCGACCGGCTAAAAAAAACCATTCCGTGCACCAACAACTAAGCAAACATCTTTCGCAAGTTGCCAACCTTTCAAGAACAATGTTCTTGCTGTCGATGATATTATTTGAAAATGACAAGGAAGACAGAGCACGTGGCCTTCTGACCGCTTGTCTTGCAGCAACACCAGCAGGGAACGAGTTTAGGTCACAATACCGGCTGAAGGTGAGAACTAATACAGCGTACCGTGCAGCGTGACAAACGCAATAACACGAATTTGATGGCAGAAAAAGCAGATACAACTGGACATAAATGCGACAGCAAAACCTACGAAATCGTTACAGTGTAAGACTCTATTCCTTCTATGCAGCCCCGTTGCTCATGAACTCTACGAGTAGAAGAGTAGAGACGAACACTGGCTTCTCAGAATTGAGAGTTTCTACTCCAGGATTGAAATTCGGATGTTTTACTCCCAAGCGAAGCCTGTACAGAGCATAGTAATAGAGTCGCAGTCGATGCTGAGGATTTGGAAAAAACATTTCTGTAGACTGTATAACGGCGATGACGAACCAAATACCGCTGTCAGGCAGAATGATCCCTGCAGCTTGGACCATGTAGGCCAACAAATCCGTCCACCCTGGCCAGATCTAAGCCTAAGTTCAACAAAGCTGCTGGATCGGACGGCTTAAGTGCCGAACTTTTCAAAGCAGCAGGTGATGACCTGGTAAGAGGCATAAACTCATCTGTAAAATATGGTTGAATGAAAGTACTCGTATGTCCGATGAATGCAACTTCAGCATTGTTTGTCCGATCCTCAAGAAAGGAGACCCTCTGAACTCTGCCAACTACAGAGGAATCAGTCTCCTTAACATCGCCTACAAGAACCTATCTGCTGTATTGTATGAACGCCTGAAGCCGTTCGTCAGCAACCTAATTGTTCCGTATCAGTGTGGCTTTAGGCCAGAAAAGTCCACCATCCACCTAATATTCACAGAACACTCATGAGCTCCAAATCGCTGCTCCATCAAGGTCGGTAAAAAACACACTGAGACCTTTGATGCCAAAAAAAGGATTTAGACAAGGCGACGCGCTTGAAAGAATATTCCAAAACTTACGCACAAGAGGTACAATCTTTCAAAAGTCCGTCCAATTAATCGGATACGCCGATGTTATTAACATAATTGGAAGAAAGCAGCGTAATGTCAGTGGCGCTATTTGGCTATGCAGTCAACAAGAAGAGACACCCAACACCGACAGTATGTCAGCCTCAACAAATATAACTTTAAGGTGGTTAAGGACATTGTCTACCTAGACTCTGAGAGCAATTCAGCCAACAACAGGAGCGCTGAGATCAAACGAACAATAACTCTTGCCAATCGGTGCTTCTTTTGTCTAAGAAGGCAATTGACTAGCAAATCCCTCTTTGGAACAACCAATGTGATCCTATATACTCGTAAGACCTTGATGATTCCAGGCCGTATAGGCCTAGACTTTATCAAAAATGGATGAAGGTGCTCTTGGCTGCTTTGACAGGAAAACTCTTCGGGTGATTTCCAGTCCCGTCTGCACAGCCGGTGAGTGGAGGAAGAAATACTACCACGAACTGTACGGGCTGTATAGCGTCATTAACTTAGTCAGAAAAGTGAAGGTCCAAGGTGGCTGCGTCATGTCCGAAAAATTTTCGAACCAGCCCTCGAGGGACAGTAGAGGAAGATGACGACTCAGTGCAAGTGGAAATAGACCTCAACCAACTCAGCATGCGAAACTGGAGGCAGCTACGAGTAGCTAAAGATCGAGATGGCTAGAGACGCTTGTTGGTAGAGGCCCATATTCGACGAAAAATTCTTCTCTCCGAAAAGTTCAATATCTGCTCTGCCTTCTTGCTTATCGACAAGTACTCGGCTACATATAGCAGAACTGGCAAGAGTCCCGAACCTAAATGTTTTACCAACGGGTAAGTCTTCGCTAGATCTCTACTAGGACGCCATTCCATTAACCATTTCGAAGTTATTATTGGCAAGAGTTATGTTTTGCCTAGGCAATGATGTTGATAACATGTTCTTGGTTTTGTCCTCATTTTCTTCAAGGTCGGCTCGTTTCGCCGGAGCAACCGATGTTGATGTCGTCAGATTTGTTGAAGATCGTAAAGATTAAAGAAATCACATTACAGTTCATCCCCATGCCGAAATCGAGTACACCCATAGAATTTAGCCTCGATGCGGATTGTCATAAGACACTCGCTCATGTGCCAAAAGCTCAAGACTTCTCTGATAAGTTTGCGCCGTATGACGCTGTTTCTGTTCCATACAGCAACCACAATAATAGATATTACAGTCACAGTTTGATCCATCCTTTGCTCGGTCCACCCAATCACACTTCCTGGAAGGCGATGATATCTGCATGATAGCGGGCCTCTGCTAATTGTTTGACTGCATGTGGTACGTTAAGATCCGAAGATCGTTGTCTTTTTATCGTTTATCACGGTCGTCAACATTGGATCTTTTACTAGCGGAAGCCATTAGTTAGTTCGCCACATTTTGTTGTGAGCCCTTTGACGGCGTAGGCCAGTATCATGGCAATGTCCTTGACATTTTAACCTACATGAGTAAGGATTTAGTCACCCTGTTACGTTACACAACCACTGGGAGGTAGGGCAAGCGCTATGTTACGAACATGATTATCGTACTTCTGGCCTAAGTCAAGTTATAGGACAGTCAGCATGTTTCCGATCATTCGCCGCTCAGGCCCCGGGAAATATGCCTGGATATATAGGGTTTTCCAATAATGACTTGCCAAATTTTTTTTTAAATAAAACGCAAACCGTTTGAGATATTTCAAAAACTTTATTATGGGCTTGAAGTACAATCAAAACATTTATGAATGGAACTCGACTTCGTTCATATGGCCACCGCGGGTACGTTTGCAGCGGTCGATTCATTGGACCCAATTTTCATCGACTCGGCCACACATTTCGGCCGAAACGGCCGCTATTTCGCGTTCAATGTTGGCTCTGAGCCATTCTTGAGATAACACGCTAACCATACTTCCTCTTCAATAAATCGATTGTAGCGTGTGCTGTGTGGCTTGTGGCATCATCCTGTTGAAACCACATGTCGTCCAAGTCCATATCTTCCAATTCGGGCCAAAAATAATCGGTGATCATGGCGCAATAACGCTGACCATTCACAGTAACGTGACGATCGTTATCGTCGACGAAAAAATATGGCCCAATAACGCCGCCGGCATGCAAACCGCACCAAACAGTTATTTTTTGTGGATGAAGTGGTGATTCTTGAAGCACATGTGGATTTTCACCCGACCAATAACGCATATTTTGCTTATTGACGAACACATTGAGCCAAAAATGAGCTTCGTCACTGAAGATGATTTTGCGATGAAATTCATCATCTTGGCGCATCTTCTCCAGAACCCAATCGGAGAACGTACGTCGCTTCAAATGGTCCATCGGCTTCAATTGTTGAGTCAGCTTGATCGTGTATGGGTGTAAACCAAGATCCTTACGCAAAATACGCCATAATGTGGTCTGAGCGATGCCCAATTCTTGAGAACGCCGTGGAATTGACTGATTTGGATCGTTTGCTACGGACGCCTGAACGGCAGCGATATTCTCGACACTTCGACCAACCCGTTGTCTCACTGACACGGCAACATCACACAACGACTGTGTAGACTCTATTGCCTGTCTATTAGGGCGAGAATTACGACCTAAAATTGGAGTTAACGCTTTTAAAGTTGCAGTCACCGACTCCGAATTTCGGTAGAAAATATTTATAATTTGCAGACGTTGCTCGTTCGTGTACTTTACCATGATGAAAATGTTGAGTTTACTGAATAAATTGACAGTGACTGTTTGATGATTAGTGAAAGAGTGCGTTCACAAATTAAGTTCAAAGTTGTCAAGTCCCTATTGAAGTACAGTCGGTCCGGAGAATCTGGAAAGGTTATTTCTGCAGATTGTTAAATGGTAACGATGAAAAACACGGACGGACTGTCAACATTTCCGTCCACCCGACCTAGATGAAGTCAGGACAGCCATCTTGGGGCTCTATTGCATTTAGTGCTCCTGTTGTGATTTTTGATGCGCAGTTCCGATTTAATTCCACAATATTCCACTCTACTGCTCTTTAAAAATTATTTCCTGTAGCAACAAATTTATTTGAATAAATTTTCCATTTCAAAAAGCCTTTGGTCTATTGATCTATGGGAGGTGGTGGCATTCACATTCATTGGAAAGTCCTTTTTTGAATAATTAATGAAATAAATGAGTAATGGCGTTGAGTTTTCACGAATGAGTACCGTTTAATTGACCTCATACAACAGAACTTTATATTTATTAAAAAATAATTAGTTTGATCAAATAATTGGTGTCATGTCGGCGAGGTCTTTGGTGCTACACGTACATATATGTTATGTAGTGAATAGTTTTAACTTCCTATTTATATTTATGTTTATATTTCCTATTGTCATCCAATCTAATAGTCGAGAGCTGTCCTTATGAAGCCAAAAATAAATAAAAATATTAAAAACAAATTACATGAATGTGAATTATAGTTTTTGAATTGAAATAATATTTGCTTTATATACGCAGTAGATACATTCGTAGATACGGGTAGTTTGTACGAGAGGTAGAGGTACATGTGTGTTGCCACAACGAATTGAATTATTTAACGCCCGTGCATACACTTACGAAGGACGAATGAAACCTCCACCTACTCTCTCGCAAATTTGGACAAACTTTGGACTTTTTAATCCACTTTCTGGCTATCAAATTAATTGCAATTGGGTTGGCGGAAGTAGATGCAATTCTTTAATCGTTTTTGATTTACTTAATAAAGGGTTCTTCCTACTACAGATGACATAGATGCCATATTTTTGTTCTAGATTGTTCACCATTTAGTACACCTTTGTTAACAACGTTTTCAAGTCATCCAAATTTTTTACAAAATTCACGATCAGTTACGTGCGTTAACTCCAATTTGCGACCATTACTATTCCTACTAGTTCCTCTCTATTTCATCTGTCCCTCACACAAGCGGAATTTCCCCAAGTTTGGAAGACCTCTGTCATAACCCCGGTCCACAAAAAGGGATCAAAAAATGAAGTAATCAACTACCGTCCCATTGCTATGCTTTCTCATATACCTAAAATATTTGAAAGCTTTTTATATGAAGCTCTAAGCTTTCAGTGCAAGTCGCTTATATCACATGGATTTCTGAAACTTTGTTGAATTCGTATCCTTTGCGCGTTCAGCCCTAGAAAATGGCTACGAAATCGACGTTATTGCTACAGATTTCGTCAAGGCCTTCGATAAAATATCACATCAACTGATTCTTTTCAAATTGTCTTCCCTCAGTTTCGATCCTACTCGTATATTGTTAAAATGGATACCTTCTTATCTGGTGAACCATTATTATGGCCTTCGCTTTAGGTCAGCCTTCTCAACTCCGTTTTTAGCCACTTCTGGTGTCCCACAAGGCAGCCATCTAGGTCCCCTCCTTTTTTTTTTAACTATAAACGATCTTGAGAAGATTATCAAACACTGCTCCGTATCCATCTACGCCGATGACACTACGTACTCCAAAACTATTTCTTCACCCCAAGACTCTATTCTCCTTCAAGAAGACCTCGATAGGTTTTCCCACTTGGTGTCTAAAAAATTGCTTAGAGCGTAACGTGTCCAAATGTCAATCTATGACTTTGTCATGTAAGTCCTCAATCTCCTCCTCGACTTTATTTTCTGCATGGCCAATACGATAGCGAGTTCAACTTCCCTTCGCATGTTGATCCCTTCGAGATGATCCTTAAAGAAAACTCATCACTTGGTTTTATCAAACGACGGTCTAAAGAATCTTGCAACCCTTCTGTGACAAGGCCACTTTATATTACCCTTGTCTGGCCCCTTCTCGAATATGCCAGCCAAGTCTGGTCCCCCTTGCAGCGGGGCCATATATGCCGAATCGAGAATATTCAACGTCGTTTCCTCCAATTTTCTCTTCGAGGTCTACCCTGGAATGACCCATTTATCTTACCTCCCTATCGTAACCGCATCAAACTTCTTAACCTGAATACTCTCGAAAAACACAGAGACGTAGCTGAAATTCTCTTCATTCAACAACTGCTCTCCGGTTCTGTGGATTGCGCTGCCGTTAACAATTCTATTTCCTTCAACATTAACCCTCTTAATTTACGCTGTCCTCGTCTCTTCTATATCCCAAACCACCGCACCTCTTATGGCTCTAACGAACCAATCTCCCACATACTCCTTAAGGTCAGCTCAGACCACCCCTTTTTTGATTTTAATCTGAGTACTTCTCGTCATAAACTTGATCTCCTCCACCATTCTCTTACTTCCTAACCCCTAACTGTTGCTGGTTTTTAAGACCTAGTTTGTTAGTTTAAGCTTGCATTAAGCGAAATAAATGGGAACGTCAGCCCCCACCAAATTAAATATCATCTTCCTGAGATACAATTATATGTATAAGACTAATCCCCTTCAAAGTACTCCTTGAGGCGTTACAAACTTCTCCCAACGGTTCTACTACTGCCGGAAGCAGCACTAAATAGCCTATTGCTGGTATGGCGCTCAGGTGATTCCTAGCAATCTGCATGATGTCTTTCCTGGTCTGAGATTTGGTCCCTTTCAAAGGCACTTCCAGTTTCGGAAAAGTCAGAAGTCACAGGCAGTGAGGTTACTGGAGTAAGGAGGTTGGCGAAATCATGATGAAACTGCCATTTGCCATTTGTCCACAGGTCTGGTCGTTTGAATCTCACTGAACTAGCTAGATGATGCAGAACCTTACGGTAGTACTCTTTGGTGCTGTTCATGATGATCCACTCCACTGGATGCTCGTACCATAAACCTGGGACTAACCAGTGATCACTGATTTGACAATATTGGGAACACAGTTCACACTGTGATCTCCACACGAAGTTGCTTCTGCTCAATTGTCAGCAACTTTTCCATAGGTTTTGCTGAGACCTTCCTGATGGTCAAATTTTCAGTTAATTTCAGAATGAATGGATCCAACACTGATGATCAGCTCGTCAGGACCAGGCACTTACTTGATCCACGATAATCTGCTGCACTCCCCACTGATGAGCGCCCATCACCGATGCGGTTGTACCACTCCTTTATCTATGTTGTGCGGTAATGATGTTGGTCAAGGGCAAGTCATTAATAAGGCCTGTGCAACATTTGGGGCAACATTTGGGGACTGTGTGCGATCGTAGAAGATCATCTCTTGCCAAAGAGTGGCCTTGCTTGGTTGTTTGCCTGTTTGCCGTACTGTCTCCACGGAAACACTTCAGGTTCTTACGGGAGTGCCTCCTCTCGACTTGGAGACGATCTGACGTGGAATAGCCATCAAGCTAAAGAGGGATATCCCCTTAAGTGAGAGAGATTGGTTGGCTGACATTGGATGTTTTTACGGGAGTGTAAGGCCCGGCTAGACGAATGCGTCAGTGATAACGGCAGGGTAACTTACCTGAAGAATGTCTTGTTCATGCGAGAGCGGCGGGAGCTGATGTTTAATTTCAACTTGGGCTTTCATCTTACTGGACATGGTTCCTTTAATGCATTCTTGCATAAAAGCGACCTTAGCCAGGTGGAAGGCTGCTCGTGTGGAGCTTCTTTTGAAAACTGGGTGGACATTCTGTGTGAGTGTCCCTTGTATGCGCAAATAGCAAGGATTCAGGACTATGCGAACATAGTTTTTTCTAGATGTCGATATAGGCAGCTATACCCTGATACTTAGGAAGGATGATTAAAGGCGTTCAGTCCTGGGCAATGAGGTGCTCCACTGGAAGTAACTGCATGGTTCTGAAGCTCAACCGGAGGATATATTCTGGTACCACGGGAGGTCAGGAGCCCCCGGAACATGGTTCTGGCCTGACTTAGGAGTTGGCCCCCTTGTGGGTGACGTGGTGGCTCTGTCTAGTATGCCTAGACGGCGCCCTGATGAATCTCCTTCACGTGCTGTCTGTCGGTTTATACCAAAAAATCACGGGGAGAGTAAATCGACTTTAACTCGGACAACTCATGGTTCAGCATAGGCTGTAGTACTCCTACTACGACTTGTGTTCAACCATTTGATGGCTATGGAACCAATCGGTCTGCTCGGTGTGGAGTTGCACAGCAACCGGGTACAATGACCCACCGAATGGCTGAGGTTTTAGATAGACCTCAACCCTTTACCAAGGGAGGACATCGTGGCTTATACATCACTTCTAGTAGGTACTGGAGGTGGTTTTAATACCATTCGAAGGGCGTTGATTGACGCATTGTATTAATCCCGACATGAGCGTAGGCGCTCCGTGGAATAAGGCCTACACGGCAAGTGTCCATGTAAAACACATGAGACTATCTGTCTGCACTTGAAGGAGCCACTCCCATTAATCAAGGCTTCGCCCATCAATGACGTTGTGTAATAAAAAGCGGTGGTAGAGCAAAGTACTGGTCTTATCGTTACAGTTTTCAGATCACGCCACCAAAGGTTACAAGTGGCCGGTCATAGGTCTTGTTGGTGGTAGCACCATCGGTAGTCCCTACCAGGACTTAAATCACCGTACCATGAGAGTCAGGAGCCCCTCGGATCTCGGTCCGAGCCTGACTTGTTAAATGTAGGCCTCCTTGTGAGAGGTTCATGGTCGCTCTGGTTTAAACCCATATCGTGGAAAGAGTTGCAAAAATTACTGGGTGCTGTGACCTTAACATCAGCAAAAAGTTTTAGATCAGCTTCGCCCCATAGCAAGTTCTGCTTTGGTAAGTCAGGAAAGTTGCAGAGCGATGGGCATCCCGTGAAATTATGTCTTCCTGATAGGTGTTCATGACTGCGAGCGACTGGGAGCGACTGTTTTAGAAACTCTAAAATATAGCAATTATTACAGGGCGTTATGACCCTAAGATTGCCGGAGGTTTTGGCTAGGGCCCACCACGCTAGCTTGAATGGATTTTCGCCAGGATGATTAAAAGATGCAATAATGTTGTTCAACTGACGACAGTTTCTTTAAACCTGTGGCGGCGACTGAGTGGTCCTGTAGTCGTAAAAAAAATTTAGCATGTGCACCAGACATCCCTGCTAGTAATCCCTAAGCCTCCCTCTCTAACTTTGGATACTTTTTACGTCGTAAACGTACAATTGAGCATTTAGTGAAACAATTCGAAGAAGTGAGGAGTATACTGCTGCGTTCCTAAGAGCTGGGCATATCTGGAACGCCCCAAAAACTATCCTCAGTGATGAGGCACCTTCTTGATGGCAATAGCTTTTATAAAAAGCTAAATTACCTCATTTGATCTATGGAACTGCCGGAGGAGTTCCAACAGCAGCCATTATATTCTGACTGTTTGGTTTTCTTGCCGGCGGTGTCATTGCGCCGTACTTCTTTCTGTCAGTTGCCAGCCTCGCTCGTGCGATATAACATCATTAAAACCTACATTAGCTCTCCACCAACAAACTAGAAGTTCAAGACAACTTGAAGGCGAACTTTCGATTGGAAACTGCTGGAATATCGGTCGGATTATGCAAGAAAGTCATGGAAAATTGGATCCAGCGCATCCGCTCATGCATTTGAATTCAAATGAAAAACAATTCATATTGGCGGCGGGGTAAGGCTTGACCGTGGACACATTGCTTCAAACAACGATGATATCGGAAAAAATATCTCTGATAGAGCTATGGTGGTAGCTTTTAACCCTACATGCTCCAAATCCCACAATCGTACATAACATCACCTCTGGTGACCATAATCTCTGCTAATGTTAACTTCATCTCAAAATCAAGTAAAGCAAGGCAATTCATGGCAAGGAATAGCAGACTCACAAGCTATGGTTCATTCCTACTTAAGCCACTGGACCAGCTTGAAATATATATTTGGTGTAGAGGCAATACCACAGGAACTTCAAATAGCTAATATGCTAACTTATACATAGACTTTCTGCGAAGCTAATGCTCAGGATATTTCCTGGTGAAGGAGCAACTGTAACAGGGAAGTCAATCATCACCTGGGGTTCATACTACCGTCTGACTGTCAAATATGCTGTTGGTTCTTTTGATATCTGAAACTTGCCTGACACTGATATATCCAATCACGCTGCAAAAAGGTAAGGCAAGCCTGAAGTGAAGCTTCACTTCCAGCTTGGTACTGGCAAACCCCTGCCGAACAGTAAGAGTACTCCTTATGACTACCAAGAGCTTCAAATCAGTTAGTCTAGCTTCTAGCTTGGAAGACCTCTGAGAGAGTGGTTGAGTTTCATGTGGGACAAACTGTTCTGCTAACGCATGTTCCGTCCAAGATGCAGCATAACTTCCGACGTTAAAGGTCTTGGGAGACTGCGGGCGACAGAATTGACAGCAGTGGACATAATTGAAGACGCACTCGGCATGCCTTGGCCATTTTCATCGATATTAACGGCACTATACCTCGGTCAGATAACACGCAGATGATGTAGCTGTATTGTCTGTTGGATCATGTGTAGCGACTGTCTGCTCTTAAGTGCACTAGAAATGAACTTTAAATAAATCCTCTTAAAACTGAGATTGTTCTCTTCATGAGAAAGAGAAAGCTGACTGGTCTTTCACATCTTTGGCCTAAACATATCGCGTCGAAAACCTGCATAAAAGACGCTGTCGACTTCTGGTAGTATATAGAAACTTTAGGAAAGACAAGAAGAGTGTTCCGGGACCTACAGAGTTAGGATAAGGCAAATTCTATAGTTTGCATTGGTAGTTAGTGAAAAAAGATTTTACGATTATGCACCACTGCTGCTTTCACCAGGCCCCTAGGAATGGAGCTCTGTCTAGCATGCCTGGATGACGCACTAATGAATCTCCTTCACGTCTAGTGTAGGTACTCAAAAGTGGTTTCGGTTAGAATTTGGACCGGAAAAGGAACGTAGTGCGGTCTTCACGGATTGTTCCACAACCAATTTAGGATGTGATGCTGATGTCTAGAGGAGGATAATTTCACTCTTCGTTGGGAAGACTTGCGTCTTTATTTTAAACGAACGGACTCGTATGCATTCCTGCTGGCAGAATTGCGAAGAATCGATAGAACAAAAGATTTATGTGTAGGGTTTTCCAATAAGAACTTGACAACTTTTTTTTTAAATAAAACGCAAACCATTTGAGATATTTCAAAAACTTTATTATCGGCTTCAAGTACAATCAAAACATTTATGAATGGAACTCGACTTCGTTCATATGGCCACCGCGGGCACGTTTGCAGCGGTCGATTCCTTGGACCCGATTTTCAACGACTCGGCCACACATTTCGGCCGAAACGGAGACTATTTGTGTTCAATGTTGGCTCTGAGCTCTTCCAACGTCGTCGGCGTGTTGGCATAAACCAATGACTTAACGTAGCCCCACAGAAAATAGTCAAGCGGCGTTAAATCAAACGAACGAGGCGGCCAATTGACTAGCCCATTTCTTGAGAAAACACGCTCACCATACTTCCTCTTCAATAAATCGATGGTAGCGTGTGCTGTGTGGCTTGTGGCATCATCCTGTTGAAACCACATGTCGTCCAAGTCCATATCTTCCGATTCGGGAAAAAACTAATAGGTGATCATGGTGACCATTCACAGTAACGTGACGATCGTTATCGTCGACGAAAAAATATGGCCCAATAACGCCGCCGGCATGCAAACCGCACCACACAGTTATTTTTTGTGGATGAAGTGGTGATTCATGAAGCACGTGTGGATTTTCACCCGACCAATAACGCATACGCATACGTATTTTGCTTATTGACGAACCCATTGAGCCAAAAATGAGCTTCGTCACTGAAGACGATTTTGCGATGAAATTCATCATCTTGGCGCATCTTCTCCAGAACCCAATCGGAGAACGTACGTCGCTTCAAATGGTCCATCGGCTTCAATTCTTGAGTCAGTTTGATCTTGTATGGGTGTAAACCAAGATCCTTACGCAAAATACGTCATAATGTGGTCTGAGCGATGCCTAATTCTTGAGAACGCCGTGGAATTTACTGATTTGGATCGTTTGCTACGGACGCCTGAACGGCAGCGATATTCTCGAAACTTCGACCAGCCCGTTGTCTCACTGACACGGCAGCATCACACAACGACTGTGTAGACTCTATTGCCTGTCTATTAGGGAGAGAATTACGACCGAAAATTTGAGTTAACGCTTTTAATGTTGCAGTCACCGACTCCGAATTTCGGTAGAAAATTTGTATAATTTGCAGACATTGCTCGTTCGTGTACTTTACCATGATGAAAATGTTGAGTTTACTGAATAAATTGACAGTGACAGTTTGATGATTGGTGAAAGAGTGCGTTCACAAATTAAATTCAAAGTTGTCAGGTCCCTATTGGAAAACCCTTTATATAGAGTCTCGTTCTTGCTCCTTAAAAAGGCTTCATTACATAGCCCGATTCGTCGAAGCTTTGTGTCCCTTCTTACTGGCAATATATACTTTCGCAGCTAGACCCATTGTTGCAGGTTCTCTTTTATTTCTTGCCAACGAAACAATGACATTTCGGTGACTTCTGCCAATGATGTTAACGTTTGGATGGCGAATTTCGCACAATTTTCCAAGTACGAGTATCCTTTCAAATATCAAAAGAGATGACAGGTGCACTTCACCTCTGTAGCCATAGTTCTTAAAATCGGTGAAGGATGATGAATATATTAATATTTTCCAAGATCTTCCACAGAGCTCTACCTAGCTCTACAACTGCACTGATATGGACCTATCGGCTTTAGACGTTCACATAATATTACAACAGACGTGCTGAGATTGCATTCATCGTGCATATTTTCCTCTAGCCAACGCTTATAGATGAGCTGGTCCATGTTCCTTCCCAGATGACGGCCTTCGTCCGGGTAGAATGGTCTGTTCTGTCTGAAAGCCTCGTTTTCGTCGTTGTGGCTGTTAAATATTCTACAGAAGTGGTTCTTCCAAATTTTCGGCAGATTACATCTCCACTACATTGTTTCCGTGGTCACCGTTGCATTGACACATCCTTTTTAACTTCTGGCAAAATTTTTAAGTCGCATTATTTCAATACTATTTTTCGATCTCCTCGATCTAGCGTTTTGAACTTAATATTTTCCTCCGGTTTTTCCTCTGCTGGTATATGTCAAAAGCAGCTCTTTCAAGTCTCGCGTGCAATATTGCATGGTACGCTTCCAACATCAAACTATTGTATGAGTTTCTTATTTGTGATTGCCTTGTTAAATCTGGCAGGGGTAGCATTTTTAGGGTTTACTTACAACGCTTCCACTGGCTCTCCGCACTTAATGCTGGAACTGCAGGATTATGAGAGAAGTTGAAGAAAACGAGGACGAAAAATTCTCTGGCATTCTCTTGCGTCTGTAGCCGTCCGAAATCTTCTCGCAATATTTTCTTGGAACTGTACTGCCTTTGTACGACGATGTTCCGTCCACGTTCCTGTATGTAATGTCGTACCCGCTGTGCCTATCCATGGTGCTAATTTAGGTCTTCTCCTATTTTTTTTACTTTTTCGTTGAGTTTATTGATCCAAATTTGAAGAACTTCCGCAACAGATTAATGTTTCTGCTGTGTTGAAGTATGTTCGCATAGAAGGCTGATAGCCTTGATACATATTGTCACTAGTCGCTCACTTATATGTCTTAATCACATGACAAGTTTGCTTCCAATGCGCGAAATAACATTGGCCGTATAGATACCACAGATTTTGATCTTTTTCTTGAGCCTTATAGGCCTTACAGCGTATCCACTAGACCTTCAGAAGCATCAAGGTTTTTTTTGGAGTCCTCATATTGCTTTGGAAGGGTAGTCAACAGTATAGTCAACCTTTTCTGAGGCTGCTGTTGCCGTCGTAACATAGGATCCTTTTTGCCGAAGGCTGGTGAGGCGTAAGGGTCATTACCGCGGTCTATAGCATTGGTAAATCCTGCTGTTTTCCCCAAAGGGCATCTTGATATGACTTCTCAGACGCAAGGTATCGGGTCAACACTTTTCTGTAAGCTTATGTTTGGGGTTAAAACGATAGAAGCACTTGGGCACTCTGATGGGTTTAATATCTGACTTCTCAATCAATCACTGAAGGTCACACAGCTAAGCTAGAGAACTTGCAATTGCGAAATTTTAGGGGTTAAACCAAGCTTAATAGAATATACCCTCATTGTGGTGAAGAGGTGATGACACCATTTTTGCCCGCCATATAAAGTTTATCTGGGGGAAAAGGGTTCATCTAAATACCTGAAGCTAAAAACCTTCAAAGTACTATGCCCTTACTCATATAGCACTACTGACTCTATGTTGCAGTAAAACAGTCCTAGGTTACTTCTTATGTTGAAAATAGTGCGCGTAGTCTCAGATGACACCTTGTATACAGATTTTGGTTTCCCGACCTTGGTACTCATATTTAATAAGGTCCGCCGTCAACCGAGACCATGCATACGCAAAAGTTGACAGCTCTTAGCTTTCCCCACAACACTTTCCATATCTACCACGCATCTCGCGTAATAACAAAACCCAAAACACTTATCGAAATGATCTGTCAGGGGACCTATGCCAGTATTCACGACCAGAAGCGTACTTGTTCTTAAATTCATCTCTTTTCAGTTTTCACAATCCATCCGTCTGCCCTTCTTTGGCAGCTCGACGATGCTCCCTCGTTTTTTTTTCTGTTCGTCCGGAAAGTGCCCATTTTTCCGGGCTCTATTTTTCAGTGTATTAAAGTCTCAGTGGTTCCCTGCAGACTTAATACCATTCCCAGTTGCCTTTTTCGCTGCTCTCCCACAGCAATATATCGAAGTCAGCCCGAGGTATCATGCCACATGCTTTAAATCTACCACACATTTACAATAAATTTAAATCGTCAGCCATTATCTACAACAACGTCCTTAAATTCATCCATCCATCACATAAAGCAACATCCATTTGCCACATTTTCGTAAGCTCAAAACCATTACCCACATGACACACAGGTTTCACTTTAGCCTCAACAGCGCGCGCTCTGTCACCTTAAATTCACCACTCTACGTACGGGTACGTCAAAAATTTGTCGAAAAATTTCCCACCCCTCCAGCAACACTGTTACTGTTGTCGACATATTTCCAACAAACACTCTGAGTATTTTGCTCCGTCACCGGAAATGCACATTTCATCTTTCTCAGGTATAGCAATTTTATCCTTTCTCCCACTCCCCTCCACTAACAATCCACCACACCAACAATCGTGTTAGGCACGGGCCTAAAGCATTTTAAAGGCAGCCACTCTCTGCCATAGTAAGTCTGCCCATTTGAAATGTGCAAAATTGAAGGGAAAAATGAAAATAGAAAATGGAAAATGAAAGAATAGTATGGGTACTCGTAAAATGGAGAAAATAAAAAAAATGGACGACAGACGACGACGACGCCTGAATGGAAGTAACGTTGTCAGTTATCCGTAGCTCCAGCGACTGTCATCATTTGAAGCGAAGCTGATTCTAAAAGCATTCACATTTGTGGAAAACTCCACCAGAATTACAGAGAGAATGGGATCCTGTCGAACGGATGCTCTCTAGATGTGTGCACCGGACGAACACCTTTCTCATAAATCATTTGCAACAAAATCGGAAAAGTCATATCCACTATCCTTGTTGCTGGAGTTTGAGTTGGATCTGAAGTTTTGACTGCAGCTGGAATTGCTATTGTAGTAAGATACTATTATCAAGCAGCCTAACGTTTGCTATCTTTAGAGTCCGGTGTCCGGATGTCTGCTTGAGTTTATTATTGTACAATGACAACCACAGCAACGACAGCAACAAAAATGGAAGACAAGCAGGTTGTTTGAAATGCCCATTCGATTGAAATACGTTGCTATCCAAAGGGATTCGACTGGGATGATGGCGGAAGCATAGGTATGGCGCGTCTGTGAGTGTTTGTAAAAGGAAACTTTTATCTGCTCCAGTGCGGGTGTAAGTAATAGCATTTTCAAAAGCTATGCATGGTAGGCTGTACAGATTCTAAGTGCCACCTGCTACTGGTATTCTGTAGGTGAGAGCGAAATCATTTACTCGAGCAGCATTCATAAAAGAGTCAGTTTAAGGAGAATTGCTCAACACATCCGACAAATAGAATACTCAACGGATTGATTGATGAATCTTTGGAGATTTATAACCCACATTCGAGACTGTGGGATAGCAGACTGGATTTATACATAATTACTATATGATTGCAGAATTGCAATCGGAGTAGGTAAATTTTGACGCGAATACTTCTACAAATTTGGTCTTGCATATGAAGCAGCGACATTGAAGGATACTCCTTCGATGCAAGTGTCACGTAAAGCTAAAGGACTTATATTACCAAGTGGAAGTTGTGATGTTCCACGCTGAAGAAATTGTAGTGAACAACCATTTTGTGATCGTTTGGACACTTTTGGCAATTTCACCTTTGACTCAGTAAATCTCGTCATTGTCTCAATCAAAAGTCTTGACACTGCATCTCAACAACCATCTAGAGGTGCTTCATTTATACGATCACCGTTCATGGAGAGACATGTACTGGGAGGTTCCAAGCATTTCACAAATAGTTACGTCAACAATCCGTTCAGCGTGGGTGACTTTATCACTACTCGTAATTCACATTTCAAATTCCACTTTAGAACTGACTTGCACTTTTTATGGAGCGCCCCTGACATCTTTCGAGAACGTTCTCTTCTATCCAGATTTCCATACATCTTTCCATTTTGAAAGAATATTCTCCAAAATTTCTCCGCTCTCCATTGTCCAATGGTTGAGTCTTCTACTATTCAAATATGGAAATCTTCTGCTATTCAGATATAGATGACGCTGCTCACATTTTAAGTGGTCATCACAATATATTCGGCTTTACTGGCACATTTACATTTTTTTTAAATCGCGACTTGGTAGAAATGCGACTGGATATCAGTGTCCTGTCTCTTCCGTCAAGGCTTTGATGATTGTGGGCTTGCTGTCATAATTTTTGGATTCCCCAGCGGAATAATTTGAAAATCGCAAGATCTAGGCGACCAGCTCTGGTTACTCAAACCGGAGATTACACGACCAGTGGATCTTTTGTGAAATAATGCTTTTGTACCACGTGATGTGTGGCGAGTGGCACCGTCCTGTCGCAACCAAATGCCTTCAAGACCCATGTCGGTACTTACCGACATTGACTGTGTGCGCATTCCCGCTAGAGTCTTAGAAGAATAATGGTCCAATGATGCCTCCAGTCTAAAATCCACACTAAACAGTGACACGTTCTGAATGTGTTTCCTTCTCATGAAGCACATGTGAGTATTCGTCACCGCGAATGCGGCAATTTTGCTTGTTTACGTAGCCATCAACATAAAGATAGACTTCATCGTTAAAGATGACTTTGTTGGAAAACTGACAATAAACTAACTCCCTCTTCCCTATGTGCGGTCTATAGATTTGAGCGGTTGGATCAGTTGGATTTTGTAGGTATGAAGACGCGAATCTTTCGTGAGACTACTCTCCACAATACTTCTTAAAATGCTCAATTCTCGGCCACGATGCCCAATGGATGTCCTCGGACACTCGGCTACATTGTGGCGTTGGCTTGAACGAACGCTCAGTCTCCTTGAACTTTCCGATCATTCTTTTCACAGTCGATGGTTTCCAGGGATAACCAAAAGTATGCTTTCAGAAAGTAGATTACGTGTCGCAGATTACGAACGTCGGCATAATGAAGGGCAAAAATTTCGAATTAGAAAGCGTATTTCGACAGGCAAGAAGTTGTCCGTATTGTCCAATGATAGAGAACTTTCACCAATTTTTTCTGGTATCCCTAGAGGCTCCATACAACGGCGTCCTAAAGAGAATGGTTTCCGATTTCTGAAAGTTGATTTTCATCTTCCAGTCATCGCAAAATCGTCTTATCTTATCGAAGTCACGCTGCAGGAGAGTATTAATGACCTCGATTTCTGGACCTGTTCTGTACGCTATCAGTCGCTTGTATAAATGTTAAATAGGATCGGATTGACCGCGCCTTGCTGAAGACCATTTTTAATTTGAAATATTCCAACAGAAATCACACCACCATTCTTCACGATGAACTGTCTGTTGTGTAGCATATTATAAAGAATATACAAGAGTGGTTTACTGATCCCCAGCCTAGTCAGCTTATAGAAAAGACCCTCTAACCATACGGTGTCGAAGGCCATCTCCAAGCCAACAAGGCAGGATATCGGACACCAGTTTAGACGCGGCATGTGAGATATCATGTCCCGCCTTAAAACCGAATTGATTATCCGGAACTATATGTTTGTCCTCAACCCACCTAGACAGAGCTCTATTGATTACCTTTTCAAAAACCTTACTGATATTCGGAAGGAGACTTATCGACCGGAGATTCGCCGGATTGAATATATCCTTCCCCTTTTTGGGGATAGGTTGAACCACCGCCGTTTTCCAATGCGCTGGATAATGTGCATTATTCACTGCATTATTAGTGATAGTGATTGCGCTTATTCTCCGGTGTGAGCAAACGCGGATTTTTAATTGATTAATTTATTTATTTCGAATTCAGAATAAACCATAGTGTGCTAAAGACAGTGACTTTTTATACTCTTTTTTCTATAAAAAAATTCCATAAGCCCTTATAAAAGCAGAGAAAGAATAATTTGTTTTCCCCCTCAACACCATTTAAACAGCAATTCCTCTCCCACTCACTTATTTTATCTCCCGCAAACACCCACACTACAGTACCCATGTACAATATGGATCCATGCAGTGAATGCCTCTCCGACCTCCCCGCCGATGGAGATTTCGTAACATGCCACAGATGTGACCGAAAAATGCACTATGGATGTACCTCCATTTCAGAAAAATCCTACAGAAAAATGAGCATTGCTAGGAAGGAGGAATGGAGATGTTCAACCTGTAGAAAGGAACTTGCAGACCTCTCTGCACCCAAAACACCGGCTGAAATAACTTCGATTCAACCCCAATCGAAAAGAATGCGAAGCGTAAGTTCCCCTGAAGTTGCACAGCAAATTGAAAATCCAGCAACAAGCACTATAGGAGCACTAAAAGTCACTAACAACGACACACTTCTATATGAAATGCGAAAAATGCGTAAAGAAATGTCAGACATCAACACAAGTTGTGAATTTATGGCCAACAAATATGAAGACATAAAGCAGCACATGACAACCAACAATGAAGCACTGAAAAAACTTTACAACGAAATAAAGGAACTAAAGGAAAGCAACCAGAAAAAGGACCAACAAATTTATTTAATGGAAACGAAAATTAACAGCCTCGAACAACAATTATTAAAAAACAACATAGAAATTAAAAATATTCCGCCAACACAAAACGAAAATCTAATCGAAGTTGTCCAAGCACTCGGCAAAACATTGGACCAAAACATAAACAACTCAGATATCACTGACATTTACCGAACCAACAAAAAAAATCCAAACAAATCAACGATCATCGTCAGCTTCGCAAGCCACACATGCAAAACAAATTTAATTAAAAAAGCAAAAACAATGCGGAGTATTCCACTGAAGAAGATCAGAGAAAATACTTGCAATGCCCCTGTTCCAAGTACAACACCCGAAATCGAAGCATCAATTTATGTTAACAATCATCTCACACCTACTAATAAGCACCTTCTTTGGCTAGCAAAAAACAAAGCCAGAGAGTGCAGCTGGAGGTTTGTGTGGGAAACAGCCGGCAAAATATTAGCAAAAAAAAACGAAAACGGCGAATCCATACACATCGGGTCTTGCGACGATGTAAATAAGATGAACAACTAATCATTGTTGTTGTACGTCATACATATCGAGAGAATCGAAATAAAATAATCAAATGGAAAACACATATAGTGAAGCTGATGTTGACTTTAGGGTAATACATGGTATTAGCGGCATCGAAAAGAAATATTTGGAAAAAATGAATTTTTGTTGTGTCAGTTTTAATATTAGATCGATCACCAAAACGTGGGATGTATTTATAGCGGAAATCGAAAATGTGCTATGTTACGTCGATATTCTAGTGTTGAATGAAATAAATATACCTGAAAAAAAAAATAATTTTTATAACATTGACGGTTTTAATCCTGAATTTCTAAACCGTGATGCGACGAAAGGAGGAGGAGTTGCAATATTTATAAAAGACAATATAACTTACAAAATATTACCAGCTAGCCCAATAAACTACGAGGGCATACACCTAGAAATTTGCCATAACAGTGAACAAAAGCATGTACATGCAATATACAGGCGACCTAGCTCGAGTGTTGGAAGGTTTATTGAAGAATTAGATGGAATTATAAAGGGGAATAATGAGAATATCGTGTTGGGAGATATGAATATTAACATCAGAGACGAGAATAACTCACTTGTTTTAAAATATATGGAGATGATGGCTTCCAAAGGGCTAACATGCGTGATTAAATGTCCCACGCGTATTGATGTTTTAA
Source organism: Volucella bombylans (assembly GCA_949129095.1). Lineage (NCBI taxonomy): Eukaryota > Metazoa > Arthropoda > Insecta > Diptera > Syrphidae > Volucella > Volucella bombylans. The sequence continues at coordinate 112,924,520 of OX422141.1, forward strand.
ATAACACAGCGACGATAATTGACCACATATATGTCAGCATAACTAAGCGTGATATATTCTCAGCAGTTATTGAAACCGATCTCTCTGATCATTGCGTTGTTTTATATGCAACGAAAAGCTTAAATAGCTCTGAAACACTATGTGAAACCGAGGTTAAAAATATTAATCAGCAAAAAGTTAATGAGCTTATTCAGAGTACAGACTGGCAACATATACTTCAAGAAAATGACGTTGAGGCACTCTATAATAAGTTCGTAGGAGAAATGAATAAGATTTATGCTGAATCAAGTAAAATAACCACAAGGAAAAGAACACGGAAGCATAAGCCATGGATAACTCCAGAAATAGTCCCAATGTGCAAAAAAAGGGATGAGTTATATAGGAGGTGGAAAAACAGCCCCAGATGTAAGACGTTTGAAGATGAACACAAAAGATATCGAAACACAGTTACTAAGAACATTCAACTTATAAAGGCCAAATACTACAAGCAAAAGTTTTTAAATGCCAACAGCGACCCGAGGAAAACGTGGAGTATTGTGAGTGAACTGCTAGGAAGAAAGAAATGCTCAGTAGACGAAGCAATTAAAAATAATTTTCCAAATGCTGCCGATGGCTTAAAAGACATTGTTGAGGAATTTGCGGAGCGGTTTTCAAATCAAGCGGAACACATCATTCATATCTGTGATACAAAAACCTCAAACCATGAGAACTGGCAACTTGAAAAAAGTATTTACGTAGAGGAAGCAACAGAGCCTGAAGTTTACAAAATACTGTGTCAACTGAGTGACAAAAAAGGTCCTGGAGCAGACAACATTAGACCAGTTGATCTCAAAATAAATGCTATGTGTCTCACTCCTATAATCACGAAGATCGTAAACCGTAGTTTGTGTCAGTCCTGTGTGCCAAAACTAATGAAAACCTCAATAATTCGCCCAATATACAAGGGAGGAATTAAAAAAGATATGGAGAATTATAGGCCGATTTCAATTCTACCAGCGGTTGAAAAATGTTTGGAAGAGGTAGTTGTTAATCGTGTTAATTGTTTTATGTCGAAGCACAAAGTGATTCATCCAAACCAATTTGGTTTTCAAAAGTGCAAGAGCACTCAATCCTTACTGGGGGAATTTACCAACGTCGTGAATGCTGGACTGAATAAAAACCACCACGTACTTGTGCTCTTTATAGATTTCAGCAAAGCTTTTGATACCCTGACTCCTGAAAAACTTGTGGAAAGCGTCAACAGATTAGGACTGAGAGGAGTGCTGGCAAACTGGCTTAAAAGCTATCTGAGTGAAAGAGAAATACAAGTCAAGATATCCGACACATTTAGCAAAAAAAGAACGATCAAATACGGCGTGCCACAAGGGTCCAAACTGGGCCCCATATTATTTATACTGTTCACAAATGAACTATTAAGAACATTTAAAAAAGCTACTGCATATGCCTACGCTGATGACATCGCAATCGTCGTAAAACACAAGGACTTGCACTTAGCCATAAAGATACTGCAACACGAGTTCAACCTCGTATCTGAATGGTGTCATGACAACGGCCTGGTGATCAACGCAAATAAAACTAAGTTGATGCATATTCGGACGCCATCGAAGCCAACGGAAGTTATTCAAATCTTTCATCGAAATGATCGTTGTCCATTACTGAGGAACAGCAGCACAATCGAGGTAGTTAAAACCATTAAATACCTCGGAGTTACCATTGACGAGAATTTCCTGTGGCGTGAGCACATCAACGTACTGCGTCTCCAACTTAAGAGCACTATATTTGCAATGGTGTATCTTAAGCGTTACTCACATATGGAGGTACTAAAGCAAGTGTACTACTCGTTGGCAGAGTCACGCATTAGATACGGGATTCTGGCCTGGGGAAACGCAGCAAAAACCCACCTGGAGAAGATATCTAACCTACAACATCGTCTTGTTAAAATTATTCGACACACTAATTCAAGTTTTAAAGTTTTAGATGTAAAGGCAATCTTTCAGATGACAACACTCCTAACTTACATGGACGACCGACGGTTTCTTCAACCCATCAACCACATGCTAAACACCCGAAGACGTGCCCAAGGGATGCTAGAAGTTCCGACAGCTTACAACTCGTACGGAGACAAAGAACTACGATGCACTGTTCCTAAATTGTTAAATTCGCTCCCATCGTTACTGAAAATTATTCCTAATTTTAAAAAAAGGAAAAAAGAGATTAAAAAACATTTTATTGAATTTCATCATGTAAAGTAGAGTCATATTAGTAGAGTCATATAACTTCAAAACGAACAACTAATTGTATTTAAACCTTATCTTTTCAATTTGAAATCACTTCAGAACTGTATCAGTGTTATGTCCAACCACCTGCAGATAAGCACTTTGCTTTGCAGGTAAAACAATGTTAAAGTAAATTTATGTGCAAATAAAAAAAAAAAAAAAAAAAACAGGGTGGTGTAGGTTAGGTTAGGTAAGAGTGGCTGTTGGAAATACCAACCCACTTAGGCCTATTGGCCCATTGTGATGCCACGTGGATCTATGATCTTCTTACTACTGGAACCAGTTTGAGCTTATAATAAAGCGTAGGAGACTGTTAACGTCTATTTTTTCTAGATCGTTTAGGTTCTTGTAGAAGAAAGCTCCTAGATGACGCTTCCTTCTCTCGGAGAGAGCTGGGCATGTGCAGAGTAGGTGGGGGATTGTCTCCTCCTCTTCCTCGTCCATGCAGATTCTACAGAAATCATTAGTAAAAGCGCCAAGCCTTCTTGCATGCTTGCCTATGAGGCAGTGTCCAGTAATGACACCTATTACGGCGCTGAGATGTTTCCTATCTAAAAGGATCAGACACTTAGAGCGACTCAGATCCAGTCTTGACCAGATCTGTTTGGTCGCTAGACATGTTTGTCCAGCAGTCCACGTAAGGTCTGTTCTTTTATTGGCATCTAGCTTTAGTGTTAGTTTGCACGTAGCGATTGGTATACCTATATTACCTTTGTCCGGTAGGATAGGTAAAGTGGTTCCAATTTTGGCGAGTTCATCGGCTCCGCAGTTTCCTGGAATGTCTCTGTTGCCCGGCACCCAACAAAGGTGAATGTTGAACTGCTCTGCCATCTCCATGAGAGATGATCGGCATTCAAGGGCGGTTTTAGAATATAATGAGACCGAGTCCAGGGACTTGATGGCGGCCTGACTATCCGAAAATATGCGGATATCCTTTGCAGATATCACGTTTTTCTTCAGCCAGGACAGAGCTTCTTTAATCGCCAAAATTTCCGACTGGAACATGCTACAGTGATTTGAAAGGCGGAAAGAGAGGCTTAGATTTAGCTTATCTGAGGAAAAACCGCCACCAACTCCGCTATCGGTTTTAGTTCCATCTGTGTAGAGATGGATTGACTTGTCCTCCATGAAAGCATCCTCCTCCCAGAATGATCTAGGGGAAGCTTACATGGAAGTTTTTGTCAAACCAAAGTTCAGGTATGGTGTAATCGATGTTCTCTGTGAGGATTCCTAATGTATTAAGAATATTGGCGTGGCCAAATGAATTATTTGTCCACTGCAGTCGCAGCTACTTGCTTGCTAAAAATGTCGAGGGGTGTCAAGTGAAGCAGAATATTTAATGCCGTAGAGGGGGTAGACCGCAAGGCTCCGCTTGTGCATAGACATGCTGTTCTTTGGACTCTGCTTAGTTTAATGCGGTTGACTGCATTTTCCTAAGGCGTCCACCAGACAGCCACCCCGTAAGTAAGTATCGGTCTTATGACCGAGATGTATAGCCAGTGGGTTATGCGAGGTTGAAAGCCCCATTTGTTCCCAATGGCTTTTTTGCAAGAGAATAAAGCTCTTTCTTGAATGTTAGGGTTCCATTTTAGTTTCCTGTCGAAAAAGAGTCCCAGATATTTTGCTATATCGGAAAATACTAAACTGGTACCGTTTATTGATGGAGGGTCTATGATTGGAATTTTGTATTTCCAAGGACAAGATCAGTTTTATGGGGGTTTATTCCCAATCCACAGCGATCTGCCCAGCGGGTTAATCTGTTGAGATTTACTTGGAGGAGTTCTTTAATGGTATTTAGATGTTTTCCTGAGACGGCTATGGCAACGTCATCCGCATAGGCAATCACTCTGCTACCACCCGCTTCCAGGTATATCAGTAGTTCGTTAACTACTAAGTTCCAGAGAAGGGGAGAGAGGACACCGCCTTGCGGCGTACCTCTACTGACATATCTTTTAGCAGAAGTCTCACCCTAGTTTGTTAGTGGTTACCCAATTAGTTATACTGTTAATATCAGAATTTAATGAGTTTAACATACGCTGGCGTTCCCGTTCTACAGCCGAAGAGCTGGGCCGTGAGTCAGGGAACGAATATGAAAAGCAGAGAGTACTGTCGGCAGCAAAGGAATATATTGGATTAGAAGAAGCAGACGAGGGATCGTCGATGAAAATTAAAAAGAGCGTCGAAGACTGAACGGAGACGACCTGGGGCACACCAGCATTTATTTTGTGAATATCAGACTTGAAATCGTCCAAGACTACTTGAATTGAACGTTCCGAAAGGTAATCGATCATCGAGTCATCGATCCCGAATGCACGCATTTTCGCCAAAAGAGGCTGATGCCAAACTCTGTCAAATGCCTTAGAAATATCAACAGCAACTATCTTGTTTTCGCCAGACTTATGTACGCTTTGGTTCCAATTTTCAGTGAGACATGCCATCAAATCACCAGTGGACCTGTTGCTACGTTATTGCCGGTCATTGAGAAGTTTTCATGTTTCGAGATATTTCATGAGCTGACGATTTATCAGCGTTTCCATGACCTTGGAAAGAAGGGACGTAAGTGCAATGGGCCTGTAGGAGGAGAGAGAAGATGATTTGCATTTTTTAGGGGCGGGCTGGACAAATGCTATCTTCTATCTGCTCGGAAAGAGTCCTAAGTGTTAGGATTGATGAAAAAGTTTACGCAGTGGTTTTGCCAGCGTGGAGGAACACCTCTTCAGAAGAAGGGGAGATATACCATCTGTACGTTGAGATCTTTAAGTACTCTTGCTACTAAACGAGTGCGAAAGTAGATTCGACGCACTCAAGTGTAGGCGGAGACAAAACACAATCTGAGAGTGTTGAACTGGCCGCAAAGTGTGCAGCTAGCAAATTGGCCTTGTCTAACGAGCTGACAGCTGGAATGTCATTCTGAATGAGAGTTGGAATGGAGGATGAGGCAGAGTTTCTAATGTTTTTGACAAACGACCAAAACTACAAACTACCTTTGGGACATTGCAGTATTTTTTGCCTCAACTCAACAACGCACTCATCTCGTCCATGCACTGATCAAGCAACCATGCTGCGACCAACTACCCTCAGAGATTTTAAGTGGAACGCCGAACTTCCAATTATCAATGATGGTATAGGAAGCCCAGATATTGTAGATGTGGATAATGTTTCGCTGACATCTGTCTGGAACTCGTCTGTGTGCACATTGTTTAGTTGGCATTTGCGGCCACCGCTACTCCTGCCATTCATGCTCTTGCCTCACATTCGCCAATACCACATGGAGTGGGTCGAAGTTTGCAGGATATGCGGTAGCTGCTTGTCTACGAATTCTTTTAGAAGAACTGTGGAGTTTGTTGCTTCCATCGTTGCACATACGAGTACATTTTTGAAAGCTATAGCGTAGTCAATTATTGATTCCAGTCTTTCGGCTATGGAGTTGTATAATTTGTTCTGGCCGCGTTCGACGTGTCGATGTTTTACTGCTTCCATTGCTCTTTTGTATTTGAATAAGGTTTTCGTCGTTTAAAAACGCGGGTAGCCCCGTACTCTTTTCAAAAGAACTGATCGAAACTGGCCATTCTTCTGGAGAAAAACTTGGGAAAATCCATCGGAATGGCGGTCCTTACAGCTAGTTGCCGAAAGGAAAGTAACTTACCACCCTTGAGGAAACCTAGTGTGGCATTTCTGGTGAGTTTTACCTGGTTTTGTTGTACTAAATTGCTACAGCCGAGCAGAACTTGTTGTTGTTAAATCCTGACGTAATGCTGATCACGGATATAGCACTCCTCGTAAGCATGAGTCTGCTTTTCCAAAGACTATCAGTGCCAGTGAACTACAATATATTTTGGCAAACGAGTGAATGGTGTTACTGGACCCTCTAATTACTTTCAAAATAGTTCAACTTGCAAAGCATAGTGCAATTATTGATAGTCGAAGGTTCTCTAAAAATTGAAAGGCACGCTGTTAGTATATCGGAAGGCTGATTTCATTTGTAATTTGTGTCATCCATACTTTGTCTAGAGATCCCAGCTTCAGCTTCATCAGAATTTAATATTTGCCCTCAAGGTACTTGGAGAAACCTCTATGCAGAGTCAACGAAATAATGGACATTTGAAGCTGATTTTTCGCTTCCATCAGAATAGACTTTCACATATGTATCGATTACAGTATGTATCTCCAGCAACTACAGTAATACGAGTAGATACTTATTTCGTGAAGATAAGTGAGCAGATTAACTCATTTGAATTCCATTAAATTTTCTGACAAGCTACACTCTCCTGTCTAAATATGGTTTTGAAGTTTTATCCACAAAATCCTTAACGTTTGCATTAAATAACGGATGCCAGATGAAGGAAATATTTCGTATCCGGCGTGTGGATTAACTATACCATCCCGAAGGCTTACAAGATGTGCACGAGTATTTCAAAAACAACTTTCACGATACTAATGTGCCCTCGGCCATACTCACTCGTATATCATGCTTGTATGTGCGAATGAATGTAATTTCTTTAATAATTACATACGAGTATATACAAAGATACGAATACAAACAAGTCGTGATAACAATGCAGGAGTACTCGCCGTGTTCTCCTTGCTACAATACTTCTAAGATACGAGTCGAGTACCAAGCAGAATGCTTCATTCATGGAACATAATGTAACGGTTTGGCTTGCCTAAAAGGTCCTTATAATTATAAAATAAATTTTCATAGCACAAAATTATACGGGACATGGCTCTTATGGGCTTGTGCCTTGACTACACACGGGTACGCAGATGTATCTGTGTGTTTTAATTTTTATTCAATTTACGGTAGATGGAAGGCACTTCCAGTCAGCCGAAGCAATTTTTACGATTTATCGGGCTTATGGGGGAGGGCGTATTTATTGCGCCTGCTATTGTTGTCTACAAAATGTATTCGCACACACATGTTTTATGTTGACGTTATTACATTTCTGGGTGTATCTATGTTTGGTGCGGGGCAATTGCTTATGAAATTACATTATTTTGATTTTATGTTTATTGAAAATCAATAGCGAGTATGTAGGAGTAGGAATATATCGTCCTGTGTTATATTGACGCACCCTTATTTAATAGCAAAGAACACCAATTCGAACTAGTCACTGATGGTGGTATTGAGGCTCTAAAAACGCGGCGGTTTGAGTAGCCTTACATATGTAGGCCAAATCAGATGCGGTAAAGCATTTCTTACATCGCTTGAGGGGAGCCTAGATATTTCACTGCATTTTTGGCAGCACCTAAAATATGGTCATTCCAACGTAGGTTGTCATAGATACACATAGATGAATTGAATGCTTTTCGGCGATATAAGTGGCATTCATAATGGCATAATGGCTGGACATTCGCTTTAACGATAGAAGGCATCATTGTATATTGGAAGTCCAGTTTATGGTTCCCCAATTGAGTATGTTGTCAATATTGGAATTTAATGTCCTTGTTGTCACAGTGACGGCAATCTCTACTTGGACCGTTACAATTGTTTCTGCCAAGTGGAAAAGATGATTTCCGCCAAGTGGCTGCCGCCAGTGTTGATACACATTTGTGCCCATTTTATTGCATTATTCATGACTTTCCGCATTCCTGTCGAATATTCTCCTTAACGGCTGCGATTATCTGAGACTTGTTGACATAAACCCGCGACTTCAAGTAGCCCCAAAGAAAGAAGTCTGTGATGGTTAAATCAGGCGATCTTGCTGGCTATGCCATATCGCCAAAAAAATAGATTACGCGTCCAGGAAACGCTTCCTTCACAATATCCATTGTGGCTATTGCTGTGTGTGCGGCTGCACCATCTTTTTGAAACCACATGTTCACCAATCCCCGCTCATCCAATTCCGGCAGTAAGAAGTCCTTTATCATGGCCCTGTAGCGTTCACCAGTAACAGTGACCGTATTGCCGATAGCGTCCTCAAAAATCATCAATCAATCACTCCACCCGGGTGAACGCCGCACCACACAGTGGCTTTGAGTGGATGTAATGGCTCTTAGTCCATAAACCAGGCATTAACTGATGCACTGTTTGCACTTTGTACAGGAACATGTGTAAGTCTTTCACTAAAATTTGCTGTACGGTCTGTCTGGTGATGCCCAATTGCGTGGCCCGTCGCCTGGTTGATGTTTCTTCGTTCTAAGCGACTCGGCAGCCACAGCCGTGGTATTTTCGACCGAACGGTGAAGGAGATCGGATTTGAGGGAAAGAGTGCTGCGATTAAAATCGAAAGCGGAAAGATTGGAGTGTACCTTACGCAGCATACCGGAGATTGGTTCGTTAGAGCCATATGTGGTGCTGTGGATTGGTTGCTAAAAGAGAAGGGGGGGAACATATATTTCAAGGGTTAGTGTAACATAAAAGAAAATGCAGTTGTAAAGACATAAGCAATCGTCGAAGCCTGAGAGGAGTCGGTGAATGAAAAGAATGGCAGCTGCGTCCCTTCGTTCCTCAAGGGTATTCAGGTTAATGAGTTTGAGACGGTCACGATAGGGAGTTAAGATTAGAGAATCGTTCCAAGGTAGACCTCGAAGAGCAAATCGAAAAAAACGACGCTGGATGCTGTCAATTCGAGATACATGAACTCGATGAAAGAGACACCACGCTTGGCTATCCTACTCGAGAAAGGGGCAAACGTGAGTGACGTATAGTGAGCTGGTCACGTACGGGTTGCAGAATTATTTGGACAATCTTTTAACGAAGCCAAGTGATGAGTTTACTTTAGTAATTATCTCATCAATATGCGTGCGCATAAGGTCGCTGATAGACTCAACAAGGTATAGGTTGGCCGCGGAGAAGGTAAAATCGGGGAGGAGATTTGTTGCACGTACGTGAGAAGGTAATCGATTGACATTTGGTGACATTGAGCTCTAAGCAGTTCTTGATGAGCTGAGTGATGAATTGCCCTTTCAAGATCGTTAATAGCTAGGGTGAAGAAAAGTTGACCTAGGTGACTACCTTGAGGAACACCTGAAGTGGCTAAGAAAGGGGCCGATAGGACAGACCTGAAACGAACACTATAAAAACGATTATGCAGGTAAGAAGATATCCATTTGAGCAAAATGGGTTCAAAGCGCAGGACGGACAATTTGTACAGGATTAGTTTATGAGATAACTTGTCAAAAGGCTTACTGGAATCAGTTGTTATAACGTCAACTTTTTTACCAGTTAGTGGTAGTTAATCTACCTTTCACAAAGCCGTGTTGATTAGAGGAAATAATAGATTTGCACTGGAAGCTGCATCTTGCTGCGTATTATACACACATGCATTTCTGCTCCGATTGTGGGATTGACTAAATTAAAAGGCCCTTTCGAGAAAATATGGAGGAGTCATTCGAAGCCTCGACGCTTGGTAAACTTTTCGCATCAAACTTACCAATTTCAACCTGTCTGCTTAAACGGAGTGGGTTCCAACTGAGCAGGAAGCTTCTATGACCTAGCAGCCTGTCTAATCTAAATAGATCATAGTGGTGATACTAAAAGTACCTGCGTATACTGCTAGGTTTACTTTCATTGTTGGTGTGCTAATATCGATCCTTCTGTCTTAGAGTACATCGTGATTTGTGACGGGCACTAGATAGTTTATTTATTAACGATTGCCTTACTAACTCCACTAAAGCAGCACTCATGCAAGCTAAAAGCTTAAAGTAGAAAAGAATTAAAAATATTTGTGTTACGACACTCTTTCAAAGTGGTTGGCTTGTTAGCGTAGGCTAAGAACTTGACGTAGGCCTAGAAAAAATAATCGAGTGGTGTTAAATCGCCTGATCGCGCCGGAAAATTGATGAACGGCGAATTTCTTCTTCACAATTCACAACTTCGAGCGTTGCGTCGCTTGTATGGCATGTAGCGCCGTCTTGTTGGAACCACAGCTCAGATACATCGATGTTGTCGAGCTCTGACCACAGAAAGTCGATTAACATCGCTCTATAACTGAGACAAAATCCTTTCCGGTCCGAAGGTCCGATGATGCCGCCGTGCCATAAACCGCACCAAACAGTCAATCTTTGAGGATGCATTGATCTTTGACCAAACACTTGTGGATTGCATTCGCTCCAATAAGGGCAATTTTGCTTGTTGACATAGCCGCTGATCCAAAAAAATGGGCCTCGTTGACTCTCTGGCGATTCCTGGGTCTTTTTCGATACTTTTTGTGCCAGGCTTAAGACGTACCTACTTCCCAGGTAACCAGATCAAAACTGACTCATAACCAGCTTCTCACAGTGATGCAACAAGTGGGATCAAATACACAACCCGCGCTAGCTGATACATGTCATCGATTGTTGTGACGCTGCGCTGTTTTCGATAACCCCAAATTGCCTGGCACCGATGACATATATCCAACTCAGAAGAGAATCTTCACTGCTAGCCTGGAAATGGCATATATACCAAATCTCTGACGCATGTGTATACTTCAGAACTATTAGTCGGAGTTATATAATGTTGGAGAGCATGAAGAAAATGGTTGACATTCATGTCTCTGTTCAGGATGAAACATGCTATTCAACGCGGAAGATCCTACGAAACTGCATTTCAAAATTTGATGGGCGAAATTGATGGCGTACTGGCGTTGGGAATTTTCGTCGACATTGAAGGCATCCTGTCTACACTTCTATGATGCATGCTACTCGGCTCATTGCTTCAAATTCTCAAGAGCTGTAACGTTTGTATGTTGAATCATGCCCAGCGACTGTCTGTTCTAAAGTAGATGCAGCTCTAGGCGTGATCAACGTTTAGTGCAATAGAAATGGGCTCCCAAAACTGACATTGTTACATGAAGTAGGGAGCTGACTGGTCAGACTCATTTAGTGCTTTGAGATATAACCATCTGTTTCTCCAATGGAACTTAATATTTGGGTATCATCCTGGATAACAAACTCCTTTGGGCTAAAGATGCCACGTCGACTTAACTTAAAAGGCGCTGTAGGCTTGCTGGCAGTGTAAAGGAGCTTTCGGGTTGTCTATTGGAACAAGCTTTCATGAGAAAGAGTCCCAAGAACGGTGTGTTTCGATTGCATGGCGGGTTTTCTGGGATACCAAGCCCTACTCTAGATGGGCTAATATTCATATCATTAGCTGAACACTGAAAGCCATCTTTCTTTTATAAAACAACGATCATTTGTGCAACACGCACTGGAGTTTTGACGACCTTACCCGCTGACTGTCGATTAAAGCGGCCTTATAAGCCCCCTCACGACTTCCTAATTTACACTGTGCTTGCTTAGAAAAGACTTACTCAGAACCTAAACCTGCTGTGGGACTGTATGAGTCTTCCATTAGGACTTCCGTTGACAGGTGGTTTCATATGGGCACAAATATAGATTGCATAAGCCTGCAGACTAAGCAAATACTTCCCTCCGTCTCTAAGAGTGCAGCTTCATTCCTGCTTTGCATCAGCAAGAAAGTCTATAGAGTCCTTACTTTTGCTAAGCGTGATGTTATGCAGCGCTTACTGTGAGAGTGATAACAACAACACGGAGCACTTCCTCTGTCCGACCTACGCTCCCGTCAGGGTGCAGATACTCTACGCTAATGTGGTGGATCCAAATACTGTGGACGCTTTTGCACTGATGCGTTTTCTCATTTCTCTGCTATCGACTACAAAAAGAAGTATCAGCACCGAACTACTCGTAGAAGGCTTCTTAGGTGGGTGACATATAACTCGAGGCACACCACGAGATGGGTTGTTCTCTCCCTTACTATAGAACTTTGTAATCCACGAGGTACTAAGGCCTGTGAAAGAGGAAGACTGTATAGTAGGGTGTCCCAGGCTATAAGGGTTAAATTTTTTTTTTTAGATAGAGATACGCATACCTTTTTTTTTTTTTCTATTTGACCCAGATAAGTGAAATATCAAATATTATTGCGATCGGATGACGATAACCCGTGCCGACTTAACGCCAAAATCTAAACATAAAAATTAGTATGGAGCAATGGAGGGAAAAGCAAAACTCATTTATTTTTGAAATAAGGCATCCGGTATTGGACTTTATTATTATATTAATTGTTGAAAGTAGGTTAATTATTTATTAATTTTCTTTTTAATGTTTGTTTTTTACAGTCAGGATACTTTTGTCGATGTTCTTGTACGCAACGAAATAAAAATTGCTTTTGCTCCTCTTGAACAGTTAGCAGGCCGTGAAAATCTTGCATCAACTTGACTGCTCTTTCAGCAGAGTCATTAACTGCTTTCAGTTTTAATAGCTTGCTTTTAGCATGTTGGTACGAAGCATTTTTAAGCCACAAAGAGGGGCACTCGTGGAGAAAAGCACCATCAATTTTCAATCGACTAAATAAGGACTTGCTTTTGACTGAAACAAAGTCATCGATGTTTTTTTCTGAAAACAAAAAAAGGAGGATTATTGATATAATTTTTTAGTTATGTAAATAAAAAAGTTAAAAAAACAAACTTAATTTTCAAACTTACCATAAAGTCTGCCACAAAGTTCTTCTTTCGATGGAATGTAGCATTTACCATAGGCAGATGGATATTCTTTGGCTAAGTTAGCAACCATTTTGACTTTCGTTTCTTGGCTTACATCATCATCAAATAGAGACAAGATAGACACTTCGTCTGTCAAATACCACAAATGCAAGCAAAACTTCTGTAATGCTGCTTTCGAGATGCTTTCATCTATTGTTTCATAAGATTTTATAGCTTTCAGGAAACACAAATCCTGGTAAGGTGCTTTTACTGCTAAAATGCATTGTAACCAATGCCTAACGTATATTGTCACGATGAACAGGAAGACGTCTAACAGAGCTTCTTTATCTTTGTTAGAAATTCTTAATTGATCACCAAGTAACGATATTTTTAATGAGTAAATCGCTCTCGCCATCCATCGAGCTTGGTGCATGGCACCTGGAGGCCGGATCTTAAATTTTTTTTCTGCATCGCCGCCAAGAAATATTATTGAAAGTTCGATTAACTCTCTGTAATCATCCCTAGTAATTTCTTTAGTTAATTCAATTTGGTAAAAATCGATAAGTCTGTTGATCTCAGAAACATTCAAACATGATAGCTTTTCTGTACAGCTCTGTATTTTCTCGGGATCGACATTCTTCCAGTTCTCTCGAAATTTCTTGAACATTGGAATGTCTGGGCTTGTGGTAACTTGGCAGATTTTTGCTTCAAACACGCTTTTTAGTACTAATTCGTAGACGTGATGGCGGCAAGCAAAAATAATCATTTCCCTGCCTAGTTTCTGTTCGAGAAGTACACAAGTACCATTGATTCGACCAGTATTTGAAGCAGTCGTATCACAACACAAAATCTGCACTTTATCCTCAAGATTCCAATCAATTATAGCATTCCAAAGTACCTGGGCCTGTTCCTTTCCTGTAGAGTTATCCAACTTTGGTACAGCGATAAGTTGTTCTTTATCGTCAAACGTTATAACTATCGGCAGACGTTCTTCCTTAGATTTGCGTGAATCTAAAGCCGGCAAAAGTTTACCATCCCAGTGGAGTGTTACAATATCCGGAACCTGGTTTTGAAAATTAACCTTTATGGCTTCCGCTCGCTCTTTTCGCTTTTCCGTACGAACCCTTTGAATAGTGGACTTGCTTATAGGAAATTCGTCTGTGTTATGTCCAAGAGCTTCAATAGTTGCTTCAATAATAAACACAGCATCTCTCACACTCAATTGACACCGATCTAATGCTGCCACTAATTTTGGAGTGATAAAATTCTTCCTCATAACAGTTTTATTTATACTGGATTCTGTTTTGGTTAGGTTTGGCAAAATTTCCTGTAAATCCATCAATTCTGAATCAGACGACAAACTTTCTTGTAGCGGGTCATAAGATGATGTTGAAGGAGCTAAGGATGAAAAATATTTAGCACGTCGTTTTTGCTCCTCGACGTTTCTAAGGTGCGCTCTTTCTTCTTTGTGTGTTTGTTTTTGGTCAACTCCGGCTAAATGACCAGGTCGGCCTGGTTCTCTTTGGCGCTGCAAAAAAATCCTATCTTCATCTATCTTTATTAATTGAAGTGCATCCGCATGTGCAATGTCAAACAAATTGTTTAAGTTTGTAACAAACTCATGTCGACGCTGCTCAAACACGTTTTTTGTTTTGTTTGCATTTTTTTTGCAAATTTCTCCAAACTTGATACAATGTAATTAATTTTTTAACACAATTAGGTAGAGATCTTGTCGGGATACGGGCCTTTTCCCAATAAATAATGCACTCACGAATAGTAAGATTTGCGCTCTCATTGACACTTAAATTCACTTCACGAATATTATAGAACAAAACTGCCAGTACTTGCCCATTAGAGGGAAGTTTTGAACCAGTAATTTGATGTTTAACGTTCCCTATTAAAAATATCTCCTTTCTACAACTGCGTAACTCCACCGACATGTTAACAGAACGAGAACAATGTGTTTACTAATAAAATAAACATGCAATAACAAGTTATCGATATGTTATTACTCGCGTGCCATGCCTTGCAAGTACTGACATGTTTAGATGCAAGTCGGCACGGGTTCCTCTGGTTCAAAGTACATGAAACTTTATTTACTATTGTTTTGACAGTATTCGAATAAAATAAGAGGGTATGCGTTACAAAAATTTAAACTTGATTTTTTTGGGACACCCTACTGTATAGTGTTTACTGATGCGAATGACATTGTGGTGTATACTATTGGTGAACGCCTTCATATTCTAGGCGACCTAATACGATGAGCCCCAAACAGATTCTCTAGCTGGAACTAAAAGAGTAGTTTTGAGCAAGTAACTGCGAATCGGTTTCAACTCCACTTATTCTACCCGGAATCAAATTAGGGTTTATGAAACAGGCAACATTCCTTGGATGGATTTAGTACAACTTGGAACCTGGCTTTGTTCCAGATAAGGGGGAATACAGCCTAATTGCCCTTGGCTATCAGGCTTTTACCAATGTAGCAATATGATGGTCGGCCTTGAATCTACACTTCAATTGCATCAGGCACTGCTGCACTACACATACTCTTCTACGTTCCTTAAAGCTACCTTTCGGTGGACCCGTCTCCAAACAGTCCAATCGTCCAAAATATCGACTAAACCATTCCATACCTCCTAACCCCATGTTTGACAGTCAATGCTGGGCTACAATCCCAAACAGGAAAGCCTGGTACACTGATGTCACCGATACACTGATGTCTCAAATCATGGGAGGAGGTGTATTCTCAGAGTAACTCGCCTTGAGTATCTCGTTTTGCTATCCAAACCATTATAGAGTACATCGGGCAACAGTCTTGTCTGAAGTGGAGTGTGCTATCTACTAGGGATATCTGCATTTGCACTGATAGCCAAGGTGATATTAAATCCCTGAACTCAGTTATAACAACAATTTTAAAGAACTGTTGCCTGTCTCCCAAAAATATGGCCAAACAGTTCATAATCCACATTTGCTGGGTACCTGTCAAGGTTATACAGCCATGATGAGCCCAAATGAAAGGCATAATCTGCAATCTGATCATACAGATTTGGACTAAGCTGAATCAGAGACGTACAAAGAGTATCTTATCTGTGAGACGGTCACATCTTGTCATCATAGTGGGCATCATCACGTGCCACCATTTAATTGGCAGGGACGCCAACAGACACGCTCCTCATTTCAACAATTTTTGCAGAAGCTATGCAGATGTACATTTGCGCTTTCTACCAGAAGAAACACTCATCTGGGGAATGCAGACAGCCACTTGACCTAGCCTAAGCGAGCTATGGGGGCCAAAAAGTTCGAATGGAGTTACGTTGTACTCTTGGATCATAGTATCATTCCACAGCCAGAGAAACTCGGCAAAGGAAGCAACTAAATGGAAAACAATGCTTTGGTCCAAAAGCATTAGACCTCCTTCAATGGTAATCTTTTCATTTTCTCTCTCCCTTTGGGGGTTCTAAGTATTACTTGATGTTTCGTGTCTCTTTGTCGAAAAGTGCATTTTAGCATGATCCTGAGAGAGCATCGGCTACCACATTCTATAGCTTAACTAAACCATTATGTGTCACACAAAACTGGTTCGGACAATGACAATCCAGATGCTTACTAATGCTAAAAAGCTTTGCCTTACATACGAGTATCTGCACTTTTACAATATTGTATTCGCACAATAAAACCATTTTCTAATTCCTCTTTTCTTCTCTACTTACAGGTGCTGGTCAGCCAACAACTTTTGGATTATTGGTCTGTAAGTATTCGTTACGACTTCCTTAAAAGTTTTCACTTTTTTAAAGCGACCAAGTCGTTCCAAACAACAATTGCATCACAAACTTTCCCCAACACTTTACAAAATTGTTGAGATCTTATAAAAAAAAAAAAAAAACTTTGCTCAACTGTGTACAACTTTCAACAAAATTCATTTACGCTTAAAAATTCAAAGTATACTCAAAAAGGACAAAGAAAACGATACAAAGGAGAGTCTCAAATGAACTGGACAATAAAATCGCCTCTCGAAAAGCGATCGAAGAAGAACTATTCAAAGAGTCCAATTCCATTTTGTAAATTTTATTGCAAAGGAATCAAATTAAAATTGCAATAACAATGAATATCCTTAATCAGCTCAGAGGGGAGACTTGCCCCATATACGGTGTCCTCGTATAAGTTAAGTACAAAATAATTGAAAGACCTCCTCGTCGTTTTGTCGTTACGTGTTTTCTCCTCTCGATTTATTTTTAAATTAAAAAATTGAAAATATACAAATAAATATTTCATCTCAGTCCTTATGGGCATATCCCCATTTTCGAATTAATCCATATTTCGTGCTCGATGGGAAATTATTTTAATTGAATCGAACATCGAATGGGCCTTGTTCTTGCATGTGCTGACGGGAAGGAGGGTGTTATGGAATCGAATGTTTGACCACAACGGATCAATAGGTATATTGCTTGCAAAAAAATTTGGCTGACGAGCCTACTGATTAAGGCAATGCGTGTACTTCTAACTTCTTCCTGGCATGTTAAGCCTGATGACGAAATGAAGTCAAGAGTTTCTCTGATTTATGGGCTAGTGACACGCAGTGCTGTCACTAATTTACCCAGAATGAGCCATAAAGACAGATATTGTGACTTGTTGGTGCGATTAAAAGCAAATGCTATGCCAATGTTGGTGTTAATCATCTGAAATATTTGTTCTGATAGACGATGTCACTTTTATTATCATTAATTATGGAAATTAGACTATATTTGATGGCCTTCAATCCGGAATTAAACTCAGAAAAGTGTATTTTAGTCAGACGAAAACATGAGAATTACAAAGAAGGAACTTTTCCTCTTCTTTTATTTCATACTTACTTACTTAGGCCGATAAACATCTGCATTTAATGAAGTCTTTAGTCGATTGCCTTCATTTAGGCACTTCGGGCTGATTCATGTCTCTTAATGCTTGTGTGCGCCTTCCGGTATAGCGAAAATTGATATCCCTTCACTCCATGTGGCCTAGCCTTTTCCGTCCAAGCCGATGGCGCTATACAGCTTGTAGAGTTCACTGTTATATGCATCTACTGTCCCAAAGCCAGAAATCACTCGAAGAATCTTTCGCTCAAAACGACCAACCATCTTTTCATCCACCTTGGCTAGCATCCATGCTTCTTCCGCATAGAAATAGAGTGGACTGCTGATTGAGTCTCTCTTGTCAAGAGCTTCAAAATCAATTGCGTTCATAGTCCTTGCGTCCTATTTCTTTTGCGACATGTGAAGAGAGGGTTTATGCCAACGCCTTCCACCCTCTTTAACATGACCTATAAGATCCCAAGATGAAATTCTTGCCTGGTGTATTCATCAAAGTTCTGATTAACCCGGTTCAGTGACACGTAACTACGAATTCTGGAAACAACTCAAGAAGTCGTGACTGACACACAACTTCTCCTTATCGATTTTGAAGTCGAATTATAAGGGATGACCAGATAGCGATGCTAGTTTTTCCAATTGTTATGCTTCAGCAGCTGTCAAAATATTCAGTAAGTTTGCCATTTCATCATGCATCGTTCTACGCTTGCCGAACGTGCGGAAATTATTAAAAAATATTATCATGAGGTCGGTCGTCATTATGGCTTCAGTGAGCAGGCAATTCGTCGGAAGTTTGAGCGTGAGTACACTCTTTTAGATCTTAAGCCATCAACCAGACAGAGATTGGTACGAAATGAAAAAAAAACATAGTCGACGTAGCGGCCAGTATCGAAGAAGATGATACAGAAATGTCGATTCGTCGCCGATCTGCTGAATTGGGCATCGCTAGAGAGTCAACCCGGTTGGATTTGTGCTGATGCAAGAATTGAAGCCGGATGACCATAGACATCGCCATGAGTTCGCCAATTGAGCGCTGGAAATATTGGCCAAAGATCCGGATTTTGGCCAAAAAATCAACTTCTCGTACGAGGCCCATTTTTGGCTCAGCGACTATGTGAACAACCAAAATTGCCGTTAATGGAGCTAACACAATGCACAAGTGTTCGGAATCTAGTTTAAAAATAAAAGAAAACCGCACTCACTATGCTTACTATCCATCCGAAAATGCTAGAGGCGGAACTTTCCTATTTATCAAAGATTAGATTGAACATTCTATAAATAAACACTCGTACAACAATATTGCGTCCATTTATTGCCCTCCGCGATACAAACTAGAAAAGACCGACTTTATAAATCTTTTGGACTCACTTGGACCGAATGTTATTGCTGATGGTGATTTCTGTTAAACCGTTATTGAACTGTATATATCATCGCACATTTGAATATGTGCACTACTACTAATGTATTCTTTCATTTCTGTTTTCATATGCTAAGTTACGAGTACTTTGTGTTTTGTATTTCACTCTTGAATAAACTGTCGTCATATATTCTGCTCAACAGGTTATGGGCCCAGTGGTTGAAAAATAATAATAATAATACAGTGTTTGTGCATTGCAAAATGAATGTGTCACAAATAGAGAAACTCGATGAGGACAATTATGAGTCCTGGAAACTACAGATGCGTAGTGTACTAATTTGCAGTGATCTGTGTTGATACGCAAATGGTTCTCTGGATCACAACACAGAAGACAAATCTGGAAGTGATGTTTGGATCAACAAAGACGCAAAAGTAAAAGAAAATCAAATGGGATACATAAAGGGAACAACCACGGCACACGAAACTTGGAATGCATTGGAAAAGAGCCATAAGTCAAAAGGACCAACTAAGAAAATCATGCCTTACAGGCAACTTTTCCAAATGCAAAAGCACCAGCATCATAATATGCAGCAACATTTGCGAGATTTTCTGAGCCGTGTGGACCAATTGGAAGAAGTTGGGATAACAATTCCAAAAGAACTCCTATCGTCATACGGTGACCATATTTTCCGAGACAAAATAATGAACAGAAAAATGTTGACCAGTTTTCAAGATTTTTTTTTATTTTATTGAGTAATAGTAAATAAATATAATATAATATAAATTAATTAATAAATATAGTATAATTATATTTATAAAATAAACAAAAAAGGAACTTTCATCGATAATAAACTGTTATGTGTTCCGGTTATTTCATTATCTGATATAACGTTCATATGGCCTAAAAACTCATACTCCTCCATGAATTTAACGTATTGATCCTTCAGTTCTGGATTTTTTTCTAGTATTTTCTCCAAAGATAAAAACCTTCTTCTTGCCATATCAATGGAATCTCCTAAAAGTGCTGTTGGATCGTCTTTAAAAGGCAATTTTACGATGAAGTTCTTGTTCTCAAACGTTGTATTATTTTAAAATGCTCTTCACACCTGAACTCTTCCTCACTCATGGTTTTTACCGGAGTATCATGGCCTTCTGTCTCCCAAAAACTTCGCACCAATTTATCCAATGTAGATAAGGTGGGTTTCGTTGCAATAAGAGTGCAAAATGGTCCTTTTGGTAATTCTGTGCTTCCTGTAACTATCCAACCCAATTTAGAGTTTCTCAAAACTGGTAGATTATATCCGCATCGTATCTCCCCCTGAAGAAGCAGGTCAAAGAAAATTTCTGCTCCTACTCTTATGTATGTGGACCCATGAGCGCAAAATCGTAAGTTTTATTGACGAAAGGTCACAATACAATCGAAATATTTTTTTTAAAAAGCAAAAGGGGAAGTATTTAGTCCATTCAAAGAATTTAAGCCCCGCGTAGAAAACCAAACCGGAAAGAAGTTAAAACGATTGAGGAGCGATAATGGTGCGGAATATTTGTCAAAGCAATTTAAAGAGTTTTTTAAAAAAGGAAGGGATAAGTCAGCAGTTAACAGTACCATATACACCACAGCAAAATGCAATCGCCGAGCGTTTTAATCGCACTCTCTTAGAGGCTGAACTTCCCAAAAAATCTATGGGCTGAAGCTATTAATACTGCAACGTTCATACGGAACAGATGCCCTACCAGCGTCCTAAGGAATAAAACACCTTTTAAAATCGGGAATGGGAAAAAGCCGAATGTAAGTTTTCTTCGATCGTTTGGAAGTAGAGTTTTCGCACTTCAAAAGGGACCAGGAAGAACAAAGCTTGATCCGAAAGGAAAGGAATTTCGTTTAATGGGATATTCTAAAGAATCAAAGGCATACAGGATTTGGGATGCTGAAACAAACAAGGTGATTAAGAGCAGAGACTTTAAGTTCTTCGAAGAGGTAAACTCAAACAACTATGCATTGGACAACAGCAGATTGCCCTGGGGTAGAATAACATCCAAAGAAGAGAACAAGATAAACTAAAGGAATTCAGAGAACCTGTGAAACAACCGAAATCGATAGATGATGATGATTCCAATTCGTATGTATCTGGAAGAAGTAGCGATGGGGAAGGCGATGAAGAGGAGCATAAATTATTTGTCATGTCTCCAGAACTTAGTAAGAAGATTTCTCAAAACACATTTCATGACAAAAGGGAAAAACAAAAACCTGTAATGACTTTACGATCCGGGAAGAAAAATTTTCAAAATGAGGTAAATTTGTTAACTTGCAATAAATTAATAGAGCCTTTATCTTTCAAGGAAGCTATGGAAAGTAACGATCGAATAATGTGGATGGAAACAATGAACTCAGAGCTAATGTCTTTGGACAAGAACAACACTTGGGTACTGGTTAAACGACCTGAAAACAAAACGGTTCTCAGCAACAGGTGGGTGTTTTGCATCAAGCGAAAAGAAGACGGAACAGTCGACCATTATAAAGCGAGGCTTGTTGCCCGAGGTTGTGAGCAAAATTTTGGGATAGATTTCGACAAAGTTTTCGCACCAGTGGCGAGGTACGAAACTATTCGTACGCTGTTTGCAGTTTGTGCCTTAAAGAGTCTACATCTTCACCAAATGGATGTCATTACCGCATACGTACAAGGGTAATTAGACGACGAAATTTATATGGAACAACCAAAATATCCAGGAGGAAATACCAATTCTCATAAGGTATGTAAGCTACGTCGACCACTTTATGGTTTGAAACAAGCTGGACGCCAATGGCATAAAAAGTTAAATGAGTTCTTAAGCGAGATAGGTTTTGAGCTAGCTACATCCGATCAATGCCTTTATGTGAAAACGAAGGAACATGGGACCGTCATCATCGTGATATATGTCGGCGATTTATTGATTGCATCAGATAATTTAAAGGTCCTGGAAAAGACGAAGAAACACCTAGCGAATAAATTTTACATAAAGGATCTGGGTAAGGTGAGGAATATTTTGGGAATAAACGTAACAAGAGATGGAAATACCGGAGAAATAGAAATTAATCAAAGAAATTACATCGAAAATTTGCTGGAGAGATTTGGAATGACAAATGCAAAGGAAGCTGCCACGCCTTTAGACAACAGTCAAATGAAAAATTTGTTCAGTAAAGCAGCAGTTACTGAAGATGCTAAGATGGTTCCATACAGAGAGATTGTTGGATCCTTAATATATCTTGCTAATTCCACTCGTCCAGATATAGCATTCGCAGCGAGTTTCTTGAGCAGATTCTGTTCGAATCATACAGAGCTACACTGGAAAGCAGCAAGGAGAGTCCTGACACCGAAGACCGAAGGTCGTATTCAGGATATATGCTTATTTTGGCAGGAAGTCCCATCTGTTGGAAATCAAAAAGGCAAAAGTCAGTTGCACTTTCAGCTATGGAGGCATGGCACTCAGTGAAGTCACCAAAGCAGTAATCCATGTTAGAAGACTTTTATTTCAAATGGGTATTTCTGGAGTAATTGGTAAACCAACTGTAGTATTTTGTGACAATCAAGGAGCCATCAAGCACATAGACATCCGCTATCAGTTTTCTCGTGAAGCACAAAAGATTAATGAAATTAATGTTGAATATATTGCCACTACAAACATGATTGCGGATGTTCTAACAAAGCCATTAGGCAAAGCAGAACTTATGAATTGTATTAAGTTTTTCTGTTAAAGTATCAATTAATTACTTGAATTTTTAAAATTATTATGTTTAACTAGTTAAGAAATATGAATTGAATTTTGAGATTGAAATATTTTAAGGCTTGATCAATGTACGATGATAGGGGAAGTGTTAAACCGTTATTGAACTGTATATACATATCATCGCACATTTGAATATGTGCACTACTACTTATGTATTCTTTCATTTCTGTTTTCATATGCTAAATTACTTTGTGTTTTGTATTTCACTATTGAATAAACTGTCGAACCGTACGGAGGTGTTTCTTTTTACGCATATACTCGTACATATATTCTGCTCAACAATTTGAACTCGAAACATACCTTCAACGTTCACAGCTTTGGCGATTCATCTAAAGGTAGACTACTTTACGAACTTCTTTTCGACGACTTAAAAGTTGGCAATAATCGCGAGCTCCCCAGCACAAAACTTTTTTAAGCCATTTGTGTAATGCGCTCAAGAAAGCAATCAAAGATTTCAAAAATCGAGGGATCTCTAAGTATTTTGAAGGCTTAACTGCTGAAATCTGTTCGAATTATTTATTAGGTAGGTAGGTAGGTAAGAGTGGCTGTTGTAAATACCAACCCATTGGCACATTGTGATGCCACGTGGATCAATGATCCTCCTACTAATAGAACCACTTTGAGCTTATGATGAAGCGTAAGAGACTGTTTACGTCTATATTCTTTTGATCGTTTATGTCTTTGTAGAAGCTCCTAAGTGTAGTTTTCTTCTCTGAAAGACATCTGGACATGTACAGAGTAGGTGGAGGATTGTCTCCTCTTCCTCCTCGGCCATGCAGCTTCTACAGAAATCGTTTGTCAAAGCGTCAAGCCTTCTTGCGTGCTTGCCTATTAGGCAGTGTCCAGTGATGACACCTATTATGGCGCTGAGATGTGTCCTATTTAGAAGGATCAGACACTTAGAGCGACTCAGATCCAGCCTTGGCCAGATCTGTTTGGTCGCTAGACATGTTTGCCCAGCAGTCCACCTAAGGTCTGTTCTTTTATTGGCATCGAGCTTTAATGTTAGTTTGCATGTAGCGATTGGTATACCTAATGCTACCCTTTTCCGGTAGAATAGGTAGAGTGGTTCAAATTTTGGCGAGTTCGTCAGCCCTATAATTCTCTGGAATATTTCTGTGTCCCAGCACCCAATAAAGTTGAAGGTTGAACTGCTCTGTCATCTCCGTAAGAGATGATCGACATTCAAGAGCGTTTTTGGAATTTAATGAGACCGAGTCCAGGGACATGATAGCGGCCTGACTATCCGAAAAGATGCGGATATCCTTTGCAGATATAACGTTTTTCTTCAGCCAAAATTTCCGCCTGGAACACGCTACACTGATTTGGAAGGCGGAAAGAGAGCTCAGATTTAGCTTATCTGAGAAAACACTACTTGCTACTTGCCTGTGCAAATATCTAAAGGTATCAAATGAAACCGAATGTCTAATGCCGCGGAGTGGGATGATCGCAAGGCTCCGCTAGCATGTCTATGCAATGCTGTTCTTTCGACTCTGCTTAGTTTAATGCAGTTGACTGCATTTTCTGCTGTCCGCTAGACGTCCACCTTGTAGGTAAGTATCGGTCTTATGACCGAAATATGAGAGGGATATGCGAGGTTAAAGGCCCCATTTGTTCCCAATGGCTCTTTTGCAAGAGAATAAAGCTATTGTAGCTTTATTGACTCTTTCTTGAATATTATGTTTCCAGTTTAGTTTCCTGTCGAAAAAGAGTCCCAGATATTTTGCTGTATCGGAAAATACTAAACTGGTACCGTTTATTTAAGGAGGGTCTATAATTGGAATTTTGTATTTCGTGGAAAAGAGAACAAGATCAGTTTTATGGGGGTTTATTCCCAATCCACATCGACCTGCTGAAGGAGTCCTTTAATGGTATTAAGATACTTACCTGAAACGGCTATAGCAACGGCATCCACATAGGCTACCACCCGCTTCCAGGTATATCAGCAGTTCAGTAACCTCTAAGTTCTAGAGAAGGTGTGAAAAGACACTGCCTTGCGGTGTACCTCTGCTGACACATCTTTTAGTAGAGGACCCACTCAGTTTGGAGGTGATTATCCTGAAATTTAGCAGAAGACTGAGCAACTCTCTGAGTGAGTCATCTACCTTCAGAGTTGACAGCGCAGTCGTGATTACGGATGTGTAGACGTTGTTAAAAGTACCCTCTATGTCCATGAAAGCAACCATTGTGTACTCTTTATGTTGTAGGGATCGTTCGATGTGGCCTGCCAGTGAATGTAGAGTTATTTCCACTGATTTTCCTTCACAGTAGGCGTGTTGAGCCTTAGACAGAAGCCTTGGATCAATTTTAGCTCGTATGTGGATATCAAACAGTCGTTCTAGAGTTTTCAGAAGGAAAGACGATAGACTTATAGGTCTGAGGTCCTTTGGGACAACAGGAAAGCTTTTTCCGACTTCGGGAATGTAAACTACATTGACTTCTCTCCATGACAGTGGAATGTGGATAAGTTCTACACAACTCCTCATAATATTTTCTAGCGTAGGCAGAATACTATCTGAGGACCTTTGCAGCTCTGCAGGTCTTATAAAGTCCGGACCAGCAGACTTGTATGGTTTGAAGCTATGCAGCGCCCAGAGCAGTTTGTCTCTTGTAATCATCAGTAGGCCTGTTTGGGTTTCTACTGGCCGCGAATTGGGAGCCACCTGGAAAGGGGGTGTCCAGTAACAGGTTGAGTGATTCATCACATGAGATTGTCCAGAAGCCATCGGATTTTTTCAAACAGCTAGGCATCATAGGATTTGTAGAGAGGATTTTTCTTAGCCCCTCAGTTCTTTTTTTGTATAATTTGAGGGATTCTTTGTATGAGTCCCAGTCCGTCACTTTTCTTGTGCTTTTTGCTAAGCTAAAAAGTTTTCTACAAGTGTTTTTGAGCAGTCCCAGTGCTGAGGTCCATCAATGTGACTTTTTCTTGTCTCTAGGTTGAATTAGAGGGCAGGAAGCGGCCATAGCCTGATTGAGAGCCAGAGTAAATTCCTTGACTATCATCTCAAGATCATTGGTGTCACGCGGGGGACTCGATAGTTCAGAGGATAGCATTTCTGACAGTATTCCTCTGCCCAATCAGTTTTCCTGTAGTTCCGGAATGCTTATTCACTAAGCCATGAGAGGTAGAAGAAGAAGCCGAACTTACAAGTATTTGCCGAGCACGTAGAAGAAACGTTGAAATCATTTGACGGGCAAGCCCTAATAGAAGATCTTGGTGGTATGATTACGACACCTGACAACTTTAAAATAAAGAGTCTGTTGTTGGTCGAACTTTGCCAGACAATAAAAATTTTTAAAAATAACAAGGTTCCTGTATTTGATTTAATAACCTGACAGATCCTCAATGAATTGCCAAAGAAAGCCCTTACCAAGCTTCTGCATATTATAAATGCCGCGCCAAGATTATTATAGCTTCCAAGACAATGGAAAGGCGACGAGGTTGTAATGGTTCTAAAACCGGGGAAGCCTCCAAACGGCAAAAAATCAAACAGACCAATATAGTTCCTGCCGAGAGTAACTAAGGTATTTGAAAAACGCCGACAACCAGTCATTGAAGGAAGACCTTTGATTCCCGATCATCAATTCGGCTTCAAAGCAAAGCACTCCACAATTGACCATGAAGTAGAGAAAACTTTAGAGTAGGAGAAGATAAGTTCTAGCGCTTTTCTGGACGTCTCTCAAGCCTCCGACAAGGTAGAGAATGAAGGCCTGAAGTTTAAGTTAAGACGGGTTCTCCCAGAACAATTATATGAGCTTTTCTAACCCTATCATGCGAAAAGACTAAGGAAATCCCTGCCCAAGTACCACAAGAAAGCGTTACTGGTCCGGTCATGTCCTTACTCTACGCTCGAGAGTGTTGGCGCTGTTGTAGCTACGTTTGTGGACGATACCGCTATATTAACAACAAATAAATCTGTCGAGTTAGCAACTGTAAAACTCCGACGAGCTTTGGACAAAATTACAAAAACATAAACAACCTACCCATTTTCAACTGGTCATCGTTAGTTACTACAGTAATTAATTTTCTGGCAGGTGACTTCAGTGATCAGCCAGAGGAATGTGTGAAGTCACAATTAAACATACGAGCATATCTATGGATTGGAGCAATTCAGGAAGCTGACATGACTCCAAGAAAATCAATAGATTTTGAGGAAAATGGTTCGAATGAGAGACAACATGGACAGTACAACCATCAAATTCGAAGGAAATTTCTGAATTTCAAAAGCAAGAACGCTTCGCATTTACATATCGCATGCATGGCTATGAAAGCGTTATTGTACCAGTGAAAGGTATCTGTACCCAAATTTTTGCGTTGACTAAAGCACGTGGTCACAGCATGATGATTGATGATCGACCGAGCTATTTAACTATCCTCACATTGGTAAGAGATGCAACTGTTCGATTACCAAACGAAATCCATCCGAAGAAGAGTTTGAAAGAATGCATCAGCAGTGTTAGGGTGTTGGGAAACATAAAAAGCCGGCAAATCTCAAATTCAAAGCTAAAGCATTGATAAAAGAACCAACAGCTGTCACAATCACTACCCTTTCTTCTTCTTCACCTGCCATGATGCCTTCAAATCCTATTATCAAAAGCTCAGCAAACGCACCTCAAATAAGTAATCCCCAGTCCCAGACACAAAAGTCCTTAGTTAATCCTGAACTCATATCTGGTGATAAAATAGAAGTGGTTGAACCAACTTAAATATTTTTAATAGACACAGCTATGTCAGCTTCAGTCATCCCAAAGCCAGTTTATTTCTCCAAAACTGTTTGGAAATGCATCGTCATTTGCTATACAAAATAAACCCAACACAACTCCCATTATAGCTACAACACCAACAAATTCAAAGAATTCAAAGTGTACACGTTTCATCAGCAAATACTCATACTTCCAGTCCGGCATAAAACATCATCTATTTTACCTCCATGGTACAACAGACGACTTCGCTCTTTATGAAACAAAAGAAACAAATTATTGGGCAGTTTTTCTTCGCAACAATTCTTATTACGACTGCTCTAACCTATTTCCAATTCACTCAGCTCTATAACTGCCTTTACCAGCGCTTTCTTGACACAGCGCAGACCAACCTTATCAACGATCCTAAGACATTTTATCAATTCGTCAACTACAAAAGAAAATCAGACGGTTATCCCCTATCTCTCTCGTTCGATAATATATCATCGACCGACCCACATACTATTGCCAACTATTTTACAAAACTTTTCAAACAATCATTTGCAGACAACTTCTTCGTACCCGACCCCATATACTTCAAGTACCTTCCCAATTTCTCCATTGGCCCCTCTCTCTCTCAACCTTTTGATCCCACCCTTATCGAAGAAAAGTTACAAAATCTCAATAATGAATTTTATCCCGTCCAGATGGGTTCCCAGCAATATTTTTCAAAAAGTGTGCCTCCAATCTTTCGCACTCACTTTCCTCCCTATTTCATCTGTCAAAGGGAATTCCCGAAAGTTGGGAAGACCCTTTCATAACCCCGATCCAAACAAAGGGATCAAAGAATGAAGTAACCAACTACTGTCCCATTGCTATGCTTCCTCACATACCTAAAATGTTCGAAAGTTGTTTAAATGAAATTCTAAGCTTTCAGTGCAAGTCGCTTACATCACCCAGCCAGCATGGATTTCTGAAAGGTAGATTAACTACTACAAACTTAGTTGAATTCGTATCTCTTGCGCTTTCAGCTCTATAAAATGGCAACGAAATCGATGTTATTGCTACAGATTTTGCTAAGGCCTTCGATAAAATATCACATCAATTGATCCTTTTCAAATTGTCTTCCCTCAGTTTTGATCCCATATTGTTACAATCAACCCCATCTACCACTTCTGGTATCCCAATAGGCAGCCATCTAGGTCCCCTCTTTTTTATTTTAACTATAGACGATCTTGAGAGGATTATTAAACACTGCTCCGTATCCATTTACGCCGATGACACTAAGTTCTCCAAAACTATTTCTTCACCCCAAGACTCAATTCTCCTTCAAGACGACCTCGATAGGTTTTCCACTTGGTGTCTAAAAAATTGCTTTGAGCTTAATGTGTCCAAATGTTAATCTATGACTTTATCACGTAAGTCCAATCAATCTAGTCCTCGACTTTATTTTCTACATGACCAATACGATAACGAGTTTAACTTCCCTTCGCATGTCGATGAGATAATCCTTAAATCCAACTCATCACTTGGTTTTATCAAACGACGGTCTAAAGAATTTTGCTACCCTTCTGTGACAAGGTCACTTTATATTACCCTTGTCTGGCCCCTTCTCAAATATGCCAGCCAAGCTTGGTCCCCCTTTCATGCCGAATCGAGAACATTCAACGTCATTTCCTCCGATTTACCCTTCGAGGACTTCTCTGAGATAACCCGTTTATCTTACCTCCCTATCGTGACAGCCTCAAACTCCTTAACCTGAATACCCTCGAAAAACGCAGAGTCGCAACTGAAATTCTCTTCATTCATCGACTGCTCTCCGGTTCTGTGGATTGCGCTGCCGTTAACAATTCTATTTCCTTCAACATTAACCCTCGTAATTTACGCTACCCTTGTCTCTTCTATATTTCAACCCACCGCACCTCTTATGGTTCTATGGGACCAATTACACAGCACACCTGAACACTTCTCGCCTTAAACTTGATCTTCTCCACCATTCCCTTACTTCCTAACCCTTAATTGTTGTTAGGTTTTAAGTCCTAGTTTTCAAACTAGTGTACAGTAGTTTAAGCTTGTATCAAGCAAAATCAATATACAAACGAGGCAAAGTATCTAGGGATGGCAAAAGATGCGAAACTCAAATGGAAGCCACACATTAAAAAGACACGCGACGAGCTTGAAAATAAATTCAGACAAATGTGTTGGCTACTTGGAGGACATTCCAAATTACACGATGACCAGATAGAAGGATAGGAAAAAAAATTTAAATAAAACAACAACACCCCCCGAGTGAGAAGAGAACCACCACTTGACGTAGCACCAGAGAAAAAAACTGGAAAGGTGTCAAATCACATGACCGCCGCAGCTAATTGATGAACACTCGCCGTGAGATGACCCAGTTGCCAAATTTCTCCTTCACAACTACGAGCGTTGCGTCCTTTGTATGGCAAGTAGAGCCGTTGGAACCACAGGTCTGATATATCGATGTTGGCGAGCTGAGACCGTTGACGGTAACGTTGTCTCCTTCCTCATTTCGAAAGAAATAAGGTCAGCTAATGCCACCATGCCATAAACTGCACCAAACAGTCAATCTTTGAGGATGCATTGATCCTTGGCCGAACACTTGTGGATTGCATTCGCTCCGATAAGGGCAATTTTGTATGTTGACATAGCCGTTCAGCCAAATATGCCTCGTCCGAGATTTTTTTTTGGCCAAAAACCCGCATCTCCGGCCAACATTTCCAGCGCTTTATTAGCGAAACCACGGCGTTGTCTACGGTCGTCCGGCTTCAATTCTTGCATCAGCACAATCTTATACGGATTGTTGGCTCAGATCCAACTGCAAAATAAGCCGGGTTATCTCTCTGGCGATGCCCATTTCTGGGTCTTTTTCAATATTGGTCGCTACGGCGGTGTTTAAACTTTTTCACGGTGCGACGAAGCCATGATGACGACCGACCTCATGATAATATTTTTTAATAATTTCCGCACGTTCGGCAAGCGTAAAACGATGCACGATGAAATGGCAAACTTTATTGAATATTTTGACAGCTGGATATCATTGGTAACTTTGACAGCTGCTGAAACATAGCAATTGGAAAAACTATCATTGCTATCTGGTCACGCGTTATAACCAACTGATTTTATACAAGCAAGTGCTTAAACTTGTTTGGACGTTTGGTAGACAACTTTAGAGTTGTACTAAACGAAGCAATAGAGATATCCTACAGTCTTTTCAAAACAAACTGACAAGAGTCATAGTAAATGCTCCATGGTATATCAGAAGCAGTGCTATCCACATAGAGTAACTACCGTCGAAGTTTGCTCGAAAACTCTGTATTTGTCTTCAGGAACACTGCAACAACGTTATACTCCAAATAACGGACGAGACAAACCTTGTGCGCCGACTACAAGGAACGAAACGGGTTTAGCAGGTACTTTCACTGGAAAGTTAACTGCCCAACGCGAATATTTTTGAAACTAAATCTACTTGATAAGGAAACTTAGTCGGAGTTAACCAGTAGAAGGGAAGTGTTCCGAAGGAGCTCCGCGCACTAACCTAGTTAGGTAAGAGTGGCTGTTGGAAATACCAACCCACTTAGGCCTATTGGAACATTGTGATGCCACGTGGATCTATGATCCTCTTGCTAATTGAACCAGTTTGAGCTTATAATAAAGCGTAGGAGACTGTTAACGTCTATGTTTTCTTAGGTCGTTTAGGTCGTTGTAGAAGATAGCTCCTAGATGAAGCTTTCCATAGTCTGATTGAGAGCCAGAGTAAATTCCTTGACTTTCATGTCAAGCTATTGGTGTCACTCGGGGGACTTGATAGAGTTCAGAGGATAGCGTTTCTGACAGTATTTCTCTGTATTTTGGCCAATCAGTTTTCCGGTTATTCCGGAAAGATGGATGGCTGGGGGGAGCATCACTCAGGCTGAATTGGATGTATCTGTGGTCTGAGAAGGAGTGTTCAGACGATACCATCCAGTTCGTTAGAATTTGAGTGATGCTGTCGGTAACAAGAGTGATATGTAGCACTTCCTGTCGGTTTCTAGTTATAAAAGTGGGTTCATTGCCAATGTTGCAAATAAAGAGGTTAGTACTTAAAATATAGTCAAAAAGTGACTAACCGCTGGGGGTGGCCGTGGGTAGTGGTACTAGCAATCGCTTCTCATTCGGAGGGTCCAGGTTCGAATCCTGCCCATGGCAAGTCAGTTTTTCATTTGTGTAATTGGAACTCAGACAGAAAAATTCTGCGTGTGAAGGCATAACACTGACACGTAGACTTGGCTGTTGTAGAGTTTCAACCACAAAAAAACTAGTGTGAATTATAACTTCGAATCACTCTGAGTGAAGAAAAAACTCTCCGTCCAATTCGGACTCCCACCCCTGGAGAGCTAATATCGAAACCAAACACACCGGAGTTTCAAACCACTACAAGACAATTTTCCTTTCTCCTCCTTCTAACTTTCCGCCCGCGCCATGGCAACAGTAAAAGGGTATCTAACTCAGATGGTGAGGTCAGCTTTTTGATTTCCAGCTTCCAGTACCACCCTTTCTAGTTTATCACCAGGGAGGGGGTCCACATGGTCGTGACCAAGGTAAGCCGATGCCAGCCAGTAAAAGCCTTTGGCAGTCTCTAGTCTGGCAACGGTTAAGTCGGGGTCGCTAAGGTTAGGAAGTAAAAATACATTAACGCTACATCCCACTAATATACAAGTTCTGATCTTACCTTTGTCTCTTGTATAGAGCGTATGCGGGTGTCCTAAGTCCACGAACCACGCCTTCTAATATATTTTCTGTGTTTTTTGAAAGGCGCAGAATGAGTGCGGCCGAAGCCTTTTTTGAGTACTGGAGATTAATCTGGAGAAACTGTATCATTGCTACAGTTTTCCAGAGTAGACTCCACCACGGTGTTGTTGAGGTCCTCCGATTCTGAAGATGTGCCCAAGAGATCATCTTCTACCTCTGATCGTATAGGACATCTCTTTGCTTCGTAATGGGTTTCCATTTCCGGCAGGGTGTCAGAAGAGGCGACCGACGACTTAATTGTCACCTCGGATAGATTGGAGTCGTCGCTATCCATTTCTGGAAAGGATATCGACGCTCCGAGATCGAAGGTTGTATTATCTGGTGTTAAAGGAGGTTGCTTATCAGCATCCAGCTCATCCTTTTTGTATACCCTTAAGTGTATGGACTCGAATCCAAACCGAATCATGCCTTTCGTCTGCGCCAGAGGGTTAAGGGTTATTGATCACGATAAACGGGCATCTATAAGAGCCCCTTAGTACCTCCAGTTTCGCGACTTCCCAGTCATAAGTCAGAAGAGTCGGGTTACTGAGCCTTATGATTTCCAGAATACTTTCTGGACAGGAGGGTTCGGCTGGGATCCAGGTACGAGTTCGAGGTCTGCTAGGAATGTGTTCCTCTCCTAGCAGACCAAGTTTCTCCTAAACCACCTATGGCCTTGGTGAAGAGATCAAGAGGTCTCTGGTTGGAACACGCGATGAGCTTGACATGGCCTTGGTGCCAGCCAGCGTCGCTTGTGATAGGAGGTGGTCCGGGGTTTTCCCGCATGATGGCCAAGAAGTTGCTCGAAAGCTTCAGCTTGACCAGCTGCCACTGTTCAGGTGTAATGGAACCGTCGGTATCGTTCCTATCGATCACCGCGATCACCAATGCGTCGTTTAGGACTTCATTGAAAGACCTCAGAGATGTGCTGTTGGATGGCCCAGGGGTGTTGGAACTATGTGTTTTGGGCCTCTTGGAAATCGGCACGATGCGGCTAAGCTCCAGATTCCTCCTTATGGGAGGAATTTGGGTAGCAGCAATAAGTCCATGGTCTGCCACAAACTTGCTGCTGCTAGGGGTGGAGGAAGTGATAGGACCATAGCTTGCCATAGTCTTAACACTCCCTGAATCTTTATTTTTAGGCTCGTTGCGTTTGCCTTTAGAGGATGGTGCCTCATGGCCTGCCACAGTTTTACCTCCTCTCGGCAAGGCTCCTGCATTGTCGGTGCAGTCACCGTTCTACCGCCCGGTATTAAAGGAGTACCGGCCTCGGATTTTGTGTTAAAGGTGAAATGGGTATCCATCTGTACAGAGATCCGCCGTATACAGATAAGGCTAGCTAATCCGGAGGTCGCCAGGTATTCGGATACTCCGTTCGCGACTGAGCTATTTTTGGAGATGCTGGGCCCTCAGCCAGGTAGATCTTCGGCACGGGTCGTATGACACCTTGATCCAGTCGAGGGGAAGAAGGGAGTGGTTTTGGCAGTGGAGTGGGGGAGGGTTTTCAAGACTCGTCTGGAGAATTTTTTCTCGAGATTCACTAACCCTACTCAACCTCTACAACTCGATAAGTTCGATGCTCGCGGTAGAAGGCGCACACAGTATCTGTGAGGATTTTTTACCTGCCCATAAAAAAAAATTTAAGTATGATTCCTTATATTATATATCTTGTTTGTACTATAAAAGACCTACTACGGGCAATTGATAGCAGTCGTGCATTGCTGATTCATCTTGTACCCAAAGGCATTTTTCCAACGAAGCTAAATATTTGGTTGTTATCCTGGATAACAGCGGCCCATGATAAGACCAATTATATACCATCCATCAAGTGTCTGGTGAAGTAAGCTTTAACGAAAACGCGTCACTGAATCTTTTACCAAACTCTAAAGAGCGGTCTGTCTGGGCTCTATTGGGGAATTCCGTAGAAGACTTGGATATGCTTTAGGCGCTGATGGATCTCCCTCTCCTTGATACTCATATCATTGGTTGTCCTCTCAAAGCTATCTCCCGTTTAAAAAGAGGTATTCTTCGGTAAAACGCGCACAGTATTTTGACTCTGGCTTTGTAGGCGTTCCGACTGCTCCAATGATACCAGAACTCCTCTCGCTAGGATGGTTTCCATCAGGATCGGGTCTTAACTGATGGCCTAAAAACTGATTTAGGATGCTGTCTCTTGTCGTTAAGAACACGTACGTCCATATCCAAAGTGAAGATATGCAATCTTGATGGCAATGAGCTATATTGTGAAGAATCGGTGGAGAGAACACTCTAGCCCTATAGTGAGAGCCAAATTGCGTATCTGAACCCTCACCACTGCTAAATCATTCTAAAATGCAAGGCTTCTCTGAAAGCAGGCTGAATTCACTGAGTAATTTTAGAGTCCTGGGTCGTAATGGAATCGCGAGAAATGAAATCACCCATCAACTTGATAGACATAGGAGAAGTTCCCAGAACCAGAAACTAGGGCCTTTATTATTTCTTATCAGCATAAGTGCAGATGCCCTAACACTCAAGGATGCCGCCAGACCATACGGATGCTTCTTGGTAGGAAAAAGTGTAGACTACTTACTTTTGTTATAATCGGGCACTGGGCGACACAAAATGCTGCCAGAACGATGACGATACTGCGCAGCACTTCCTCTGTAGTTGTCTGGCATACTGCCGCATCAGAGCAATATCAGAGCAAATTCTCGATGGAATTCATCGAGTTCTTTGATTTCAAAAAAGGGCTTAGACAAAGCGATTTCTTTGAAATCATTCTTGAAACAATAGTGCAAAACTCACACGTCAACACAAGAGGCACAATCTTTCAAAAGTCCGTACAATTACTCACATACGCCGATGATATTGACATAATCGGAAGAAGGCTACGTGATGTGAGTGGCGCTTTCTCAAGTATTGCGACGGGAACGGTGAAGATCGGCGTAATGGTCAACAAGGGGAAAACCAAGTATATGCCATCAACCAGAAAGGACACCCAAAATCGACGTCTCGGACAGAACGCCACCCTCGATAGATATAATTTTGAGGGAGTTTCGGACATTGTCGGCACCAGCGTTGAGATTAAACTAAGAATAATCCTTGCCAATCGCTGCTTCATTGGGCTAAGAAGGCAATTGACTAGCAAAGACCTTAATGATTCCAGGCCGTATAGGCCTAGACTTTATCAAAAAATGGATGAGGGTGCTCTTGGCTGCTTTTAGAGGAAAATTCTTCGGGTGATTTTCAGTCCGTCTACATAGACGGTGAGTGAAGGAAGAGATACAACGACGAACTGTATGGGCTGTACGGAAGAGTGAACGACTGAGGTGGCTGGGTTATATAGGGCGTATGAACACCAATGCTCCGGTCCGAAAAATCTTCGAATCCGCGCCCCAAGGACAGTGCGGTAGAGGTAAACCACGACTCAGATTGTGCACGCAAGTGTGCGAAACTGGAGGCACCTGGCTAAAGGTCGAGCTGCCTGGAGACGCCTGTTTGTTGGAGTCCAAGGTCCACCCCGGACTGTAGCGCCATCTTAAAAACACTCGCATCGGGCTGTAGATACTCGGCGTTTATGTGGAGGGTGCCGGTATTGTGAGCAATTTTTCACTGATGCGTCAATTTATCTTTCTTAGAAAGGCTGAACAATTCCAGTAAAAGGAATTTACAAGGACTATGATATTAAAAAATGATCAGAAGAGTGGGTGTTAATTTGATTTCGCCCACTGAACTACAGAGATTACTGTGTAGGTCGAATGCAGTCTTCTTGAAACCATGTTGCCTTCGAATATGATATGAGTTCTTCATGTTCTTTCTAATTTCCATTTTACTTCCTAGGATCCATGGATGCTGGGGAGAGGCGTCATTTTAAAGTGTCCTCTGTCATACTCTGTTCCAAAGTAATGCCCACCCTCCACTTTCAGGCGACATCTTCTCTTCGGGTAACCATTATTTATCCAGATTGCTGCCTCATTGATATCCTCGAAACTCGATAGTCATCTACCTATAAATTTAAGAATCAATTCGCCCAACCATCTAACATTACCAATTCATTGTCATCCTGAAAATTTTTTACACACAACCATCCGAACAATTGCGAACAATGTAATTTATTTACAAATGATGCTGAATCATGTTACTGTCCTTCTTTCCCTGTTGTGTGTACGAGAATAGGTAATGTCCCAAGATACAACTACGATTAGAGATACAGGTTGACGTTGAGACAAAGTACCTATACTAACAGTTAAATACGTATATACGTATGTATGGAAGCTACCCACATGGCAACTCTTGGCTCACATTAACCACGCAATTGTTAAGTACGCATGTGCTAATATTCCATTCCCATCCCAGTTACCACCACCAACACCATAACTATCAGGCTGCAGGTGTTGCATGACGAAAGAAAGCTTTTGAATTTCTCTCTTTTTTTTAACCATCCCCTTCCCCCACCACCCTCCGTCATACAACAAAGAACAATGGCAAAAAGAAAACCGAAACAAAACCTTCAATGACGATGACGTAAATCTTGTATAACATAGAACCTCCCAAGGCGACTTGCGTTAGTCAGGTTAGTGGAATAGGACTACGTGTATTCGTACAAGAACGAGTACATCCTTCGACATTTGATTGCCGTCGCATTAAGAGCGCCTCTCTCTCTCTCTCTCTCTCTCTCTCTCTCTCTCACTGTGTCTATATGTTTGTGTATACATTGTATACGTACGAGTATCAGGTAGGTACCAGCAATGCTATCCATGTTGGCCACCCTCCACCTATTATTGTAGATACGACCAAAGGATTGTATTGTATCATATCTCTGAGCTGGCGCTATGAATGGATGAATGTGTCCTCTCCAATTTATCTGGCATCCATATATTTTCTCGTTACGTGCTAATGGGCTTGTACAGATACTCGTACACGTACTTCTCAGTTCTAAACTCCCATGACGGGGCGCACTAGCTCTAGCACTGGCCATATGTGTCCCGTATCCTTGACGTGGCATTTGTGCGCGCGTGTGTTGATACATTTTTGTATCTATTTATCTGTAAGTAGATATTTGTTGTTTTTTATTGTTGTTGTTGATGTTGCTGTCTGTCTATCTGTTTGCCTGTTTGTCGGTCGTGTTGTTTGTACACTTGTCCTAACGCAAATAAAGTACTCTTCATTGAATTCCTTGTTGTGTTTGTACTCGGTACTCTCTACTCTCTACTCTCTACTCTATTCCATTCCATAGTGCTACCTTCAACTCAGTGACATACTGTTGATTCTCGTATGCCACCCTGGTATTCTATGCGGGCCTGTTCCATATTATTATGTACGGTGAATAGGTGAAGGAGCTAAGCAAGGATTTTTCATCCTTTTAAAAGATTCATACCGAAGTTGAGTTCAAGGTAAGCGCTGCTTTATGAAAAGCTTAATGTCGTCGCAGCGTTAGAATGCATAATTGACAAGTGCATGCTCTAGAAAAGCAACAACCCCACATTGAATGCGAATAGAAAGGTAAAGTTATGTACGAGTACAATGTACATCCTGCTAACGTTGCTCCATTTAGGAATACGATTTTTATTTTAAGAGATCTTCCGCTAAGCACCATCTATCCATCAAAGCCAAAAAAGGAACAATTAATGCCACAGTCGAGGGATGCACCGCGCAGACATACGTACTCGTATGTATACTACGTGCATGCAACATATTCGTGTGTAACTTCGAGCGTGGCAACTCTGGATAATGCGAAACAAATTAATGACAATTATTTGGAATAGGCAAATTGAATTGTGACGATTGTTTGCCAGGGTTTGTAATTAGACTGCCACTTGTTGAGAGGGGGTAGCAGAATCGAACGAGACAGTAAACAGCAACATGTTGTTTGTAATCCGGACGGGGTCGTTCAGGATCAGGGCCGTACTGTCTGTCAAATCGGAATATGTAATTGCGAATCATTACGAGGAGATTGGAGGGATATTAGTACTGCCTGTCTCTGTAGGAGTCTGGCGGAGGGTACTTGTATTTTTAAATACCGTCACTTGTCAGTGGACTGTAGATTGCCATGTTTATGTGTTTGCTCTCACATTGACTTGATTTGATTGAGGGTAGCTTTGTGAAATTTTCCCAAAAGTCTCTGGGGTAATCGACCCCAAAATATGAGATATGTACATAGGAGTATGTAGGCGTTGAAGAGTAAACCTATTGTCGAGACAAGTAAGTATGTTTTGTCGGCAAAGTTTTGTTGATAACATTTTTTATATTGTACGTATACGAGTACTTGTGAACATGGCAACGGGGACAAATACTTACATACTCGTACATACATATATGTATGAATGGGGACAATTCTTGGAAAGTTTCTGAGTTACTTGGCAGACGGTGGTACTCGCATGATTTGTATGATATTTTCATTTTTATTCTGTGTCTGTTCTTTGGAAGTCAGGGATCGTATTTCTTATACTTCGACCTGAATTTGCCCTACAGAAAGTCTGTAAGAAGAGGACGTGTGGCAGAAGAAACCCTTCGTCGCTGGTAAGGACAGCGCATATAATACAGAAGTACACCGAACTGAGCTCTCTGACCTGGTATGCATGTACTGTACAATGTACGTGTGTGTATGTCGAATCGTGTAAGACAATGTAGGCTGAATAATTATTGCGGTACAAATTAAAACCGTGCGCGGTTAAGCCACTCGAACGTCGGATAATAAAGGGAATATTCAGCCTTACGGCCAACAAACTATCGAACGAGAGCTGACTTGTGTTGTCTTAGATGCTTTGGTTTCCTATAAATTGATGGCTCGAGTTAGTTGGGGTGCTCTTTTAACAGCACACTCGCTTCTCTGAATTCTTTTGGAAACGCTTTTCGGGCAGGAGCATCAATGGTCGTGTCCTTCACCTCTCCTAGGCATTTCAGACGGTCTGAACGTCTTTCGTGGACTAGGTTCACGTATCATTCAATCTGCTTCTTTAAACTCCATCAACTCACTTTTCTTTCGGTGCCCTGCAGTAACTGGAAGGCGATATCAAACTAAGCGCGAAAAACATTCTGGCAAAACACTAAATTCTATACGAGCACTACGAGGGGCGTTCAATATATTCTCGGTACAGATATGAAGGACAATGCGAATTCAATTTAAATTGTTTTTATTTTTCAATATAATCTCCCCTAATATCAATGCATTTGTTACATGTTGAGATAAGCTTTTTTAAACCCTCGAAAAAATAGATTTCCTCTTTCTCTGCAAAATACCCATTTATTGCCGACTTGAGTTCTTCATCATCCGAAAATCTTTTTCCACGAAGACATTTTTTCAAATCCGGAAACAGGAAATAATCACTAGGGACAAGGTCTGGACTATAGGGTGGGTGTTGGATTTCTTCGAAACCACAATCTCGCGCAGCAGCCTTGGAAACTCGCGCCGTGAGAACAGGAGCGTTGTCATGAAGAAGCAACACACCCGCTGCGAGTTTACCCCGTCTTTTCTTTTTAATTTCCTCCCGCAGATTATGCAAAGTGGAAGCGTAGGATGTGGCGTTGATGGTTTCACCTTTTTTTTTGTACTCAATGAGCAAGATTCCCTTTGAGTCCCAAAAAACTGTGGCCATGAGCTTCCCGGCAGACGGAGTGACTTTGAACTTCTTCAGGGGGTCTGTTCCTTTTTTATGCCTCTGCATGGACTCTTGTTTGCTTTCAGGGTCATAGTGGTGGACCCATGTTTCGTCCCCAGTAACAATTCGATCCATAACACCGTCCGCGTTCTCACTACACATCTCCAAAAGCTCTCTACAGCATGCGATTCTCACTTTTTTCTGGAGCGCTGTGAGCATTCGTGGGACCCACCTTGCACTGGCCTTTGTAAGGTTAAGATGGTCATGAAGAATGGTGTGAATGGTACCAATTGAAAGCTTGGTGATCTCTGCCATCATTTTCACCTTTATTCGGGCATCCTAAAGAACAAGTTTTTCGACTTCTTTGATGCTTTCTCCCGTACAAGCAGTAGCCGGGGCGCCGGAGCGGGGGTCGTCTTCAATGCTCTCTCTGCCTATCTTGAACTCACTTGACCACTTTTGCACAGTTGATAATGAAGGTGCGGAACCCTGGTAAACAGCCACCATCTCTTCATGAATAGTTTTTTGACTTTTTCCTTGCTTAGAGAGAAATTTAATTACAGCGCGATGCTCAATTTTCACCATCATCGTCTCAGTTGTCATTATGATTCTGTTTAACTAGAGATAAAATGCGAATTAATTATCACATTTATATGAAATTTTACATGAATGCACTAAAATAATAGTAACTAAAACTAAAATAACTCGATAAATAAGTCAATTTATATATACAACCACAGCTTCACCCCGATACCGAGAATATGTTGAACGCCCCTCGTATAAAGGGTTTGCTAACAGGGACTTGACAACTTTGAATTTAGTTTGTGAACGCATTCTTTCACTAATCATCAAACTGTCACTGTCAATTTATTCAGTAAACTCAACATTTTCATCATGGTGAAGTACACGAACGAGCAACGTATGCAAATTATAAAAATTTTCTACCGAAATTCGGAGTCGGTGACTGCAACTTTAAGAGGGTTAACTCCAATTTTCGGTCGTAATTCTCGCCCTAGTAGACAGGCAATAACAAGCTTAGTGCAACAATTTGCGTCTACATATTAGTTTTATATGCATTTTATTTTCTTAATCACTAACTCTTACATTCTAACAAAAAATGCTTAAATGCTAGCTTAAAATTACTTAACAATCTTATACTAACTTACTGGCCCCACACAGGCACTCTAAGCTACTCTAAATTCTTATAACTATGTCTTTCGACTTCATTTACATTTTACTTAGAACTATTTATTTTGTATACTTAAAGCTAAGAAAAAAATTTGTTAACAAAACTTAGCATATGGACTTTTTTTTTTTAATAAAAACTTAGTATCTAACTTAAAATAAACCTTAGCCTACGTAACCTAAATGTACAATACACACATAAACATACACCTTTGTATACACTGATATATGTATATGTTTCTTAAATGCTAACCTAAACCTATGTAAGCTGGCCACCGCTATTCACAGAGCAAATAAATTGGTCAGCTCTGCCTCTTTAGTGAGGCTGGTTCGTAATTGACGGAAACGACGACGAAACATCTTCTCCATCATTCAACCACCAGAAAAGCTGGTGCTGCCGAACGACATCCCTCTTATCGCGATTCCCCACCGCCCTACTGAACCTGAGATGATCCACACTGCCGTGTGCGACGTCTCTGTTGTAGTTGAGTCGCCTGTCCCCAGCTGTCCGAGCGACATGGAAGATTAACGGCACCGCTGATCTATCCTGGATCAACCCTATCTGATCTAGGTAGAGGAATGCTTCCGGTGGAACGAAGCCGTCAGAGCGCACACTCTCGTGGTAAAGGTAATTGGGGTAGTAAGCCCCAGATATCAGGTTATTCGTCGAGGTCATTGCTCTTGCAATGTGCCTTCGAGTCAGCTTAATTACGAAGTTGTCTACTCTCATTAGGTTCGCCCTGTTGTAAAGGACCTCATTAGGATAAAAATTTTTGTACTCCGACTCTGGTGTTCTGTACAAGCGAAGACAAGCCCTCTCAAACACCCGAATCTTTTCCATTAAGCTTGCTCGTACATTGAACCACACGGGACAACCAAATACCAGCATGGGCCTGGTAAGGGCCACGTAGCAGATTACCTTTACCCTCGCATCGAGTTGGCTGCTATAAAACAGTCTCTTTGTAAGGACAAAAGTACCTTTAGCTCTGGCCAGAGCAGCATGTGCATTTTTGCCAAAATACAGAAACTGATCTAGCCAGATTCCAAGGTATCTGATTACATTTGGACAGGCAAGAGGTTGTCCGTGTTGTCCAACGATAGAGAACTTTCGCCAATTTTTTCTGGTATTTTTAGAGGCTCCAGACAACCGCGTCCTAAAGAGAATGGTTTCCGATTTCTAAAAGTTGATTTTCATCTTCCAGTCATCGCAAAATCGTCTTATCTTATCGAAGTCACTCTGCAAGAGAGTATTAATGACCTCGATTTTTGGACCTGTTCTGTACGCTATCAAATCGTCTGCGTACGCAATAGTATGGGGAAGTGAACCTATCAAGTCGCTTGTATAAATGTTGAATAGGATCGGCGAATTGACCGCTGAAGACCATTTTTAATTTGAAGTATCCCAACAGAAGTCACATCACTATTTTTCACGATGAACTGTTTGTTGGTTAGCATATTATAAAGTATGTACAGGAGTGGTTTACTGATCCCCAGCCCAGTCAGCTTATAGAAAAGACCCTCTAACCATGCAGTGTCGAAGGCCTTCTCCAAGTCAACAAGGCAGGCACCAGTGCATTGTTTTTTGCCTTTATTCCATTGGATATCAGAAACCAGTTTAGACGCGGCATGTGAGATATCATGTCCCGCCTTAAAACCGAATTGATTATCCGTTTGTCCTCAATGTCCTCAACCCACCTAGACAGAGCTCTATTGATTACCTTTTCAAAAACCTTACTGATATTCGGAAGGAGACTTATCGATCGGAGATTCGCCGGATTGGATATATCCTTCCCCTTTTTGGGGATAGGTTGAACCACCGCCGTTTTCCAATGCGCTGGATAATGTGCATTATTCATTGCATTATTAAACAGGGTGGTGTAAATGTCCACCGCTTCTAGAGGAAAATGTCGAAGCACGATATTCGGAATACCATCGGTCCCCACTGATTTCTTAGCCCTAATTGTGTCGAAGATCTCATGGAGTTCTTCCTTCGAAATGAACGGGGGTAGGTTACCCTCTCTGGCAATGACATTGTTGGCTATATTTTCGTCGCTGAACCGGGTGAAACCAGAGCCCTCGGATCGCCAGTTCCCTATTTCATTTCGAATGCAGAAGTCGTGCACAAAGACGCGATTGTCCAGGTCATAATTAGGGCCAATGGTATCAGTGGCCTTGTATACTTCTTGGAAAGTCGCCCCATGGTCTCAACCTTCTCCTGTGGATCCTCGATCACAAAGAAGTCGTCATCATCAGCGGCCTCATTTGGATCAATGCCTGCTATTGTCAGTAACCGTTCGTTGTCTGTTGTCTGGGCTATTTTAAGACACTGAAGGTCGTTTTGATTTTTTCTCCGAAATAGTTTATTTATTTGCGGAAACATATTCGGGTTGCTGGTGTTTACAGCCCGAACCTTGTTGTTCCAATAAAAACTTACAGAAATTCTGTAATTCTCTTTTATTAGCGTTTGAATATTTTTAATCCTAATTTACGGGTCTTGTCGGTCAGTTAACTGTCTGTACAAGTTTTTAAGTCTTGTTAGAAGTCTACTTTTCTGTCGGTGCAGTGCGTCAATAGTAGGATTGCGGTACAGGTCTTCGTTAGTCGTACGTCGATATCGCGGTATTGTAGTGTCCATAGTTTGTTTAATTGTTT
The DNA here is from genome assembly GCA_949129095.1 of Volucella bombylans. Taxonomy (NCBI): domain Eukaryota; kingdom Metazoa; phylum Arthropoda; class Insecta; order Diptera; family Syrphidae; genus Volucella; species Volucella bombylans. The sequence goes on from OX422141.1 coordinate 112,968,071, forward strand.
CGTCCATCTGTTTTAGGTAATTGTCGATCTCCTCGTTTGACAAATTCCTATTGGACGGTGGGTGGCGCGTGTTCGAGGAGAGCGCTCTGTTCAAGGTTGCGGAGAAGCGCGTCCATCGAGTCTTACTGTAGTTGTAAGAATATCTTTGGACAAACTCCTCCAATTCCGCAATTTCGTTGGGAACTGTAATTTCGGTGCTAAAACCGCAATGGTCGCTGTCATACACGAATGTGCGCGGACAGTTTAGCGTTTGTAAATTCGTACCTGTCGGTCGTATACGTTCGTCGTACAGCAGTAGATCCAAATAAGACCCGCCTCTGGAAAACGACGGGTTATCCGTCGCTTTAAGACCGAGTCTGTACATGACATCGTGCTGACCCCACCAATCGAGTAGTAGGTTCCCTCTAGTATTTGGCAAATTATTTCCCCAATCTCTGTGTCTAGCGTTGAAATCCCCGCCGATTATAAAATAATTCTCCCCCGATTCCAGCCTCAGAAGTCGAAAAAGTGTGTCGAGCTCTGTAATGAATAGGGTGGATTGTGAAGTATCAGGTGCATAAACAGAGGCCAAGTACAGCCGCTTTCCACTGCGGAGCGGGATGTACACGACGACTGCCTCCAACACCCGGAACCTGCGCAACACGCCCTTGTACACTCTGTGAAATTTTATACCTTCTTTAATGAAGATCGCGACGCCGCCTCCACGTTTGGATCTGGGCCGGTTTCTTCTTCTAACGATATAATTATTGTACTCCAGTTTGTGCTTATCGGTTAGCTTAGTTTCGCTAGCGAAAAGCACATCAGGAGTTTGGTCTTGTAGCAATTTAAACATTGCGGCTCTTCGTTCAATCCTAATCAGTGAATTAACATTCACCGCAAGGACCTTCAAAGTTTGCTCCACCATGTGCGTACCCATTACGACATGTGTTGCGTTAGGCCCGGCAGCAGAGCGTAGATCTGGTCCACCCGCTTGGCCTGTTCTTGAACCTGCTTTTGTAGCTGAGCCATCTGCCCTTGGATTGCGAGCAAGATGGCCAGCATGTTAGGTGCAGCTTCGGTTGTTCTCGGCGTTGGCGCCGGAGAAGCAACAGTCGCTTGCTGTACCGTAGCCCCCCTACCTGACGCCATTTGGGCGTAGGAAATTTGGGACGTGACGGCTGGTGTTTGAAACCTAACAGGTGAACGTTTGACCTGCACCTTCTGCTGCCGAGCCAGGGTTCTGGATGGTATGTTGAACTCCCTACTTGCTTCAATCACTCCCAACGTTTTGTTTTTTACATTCTTCATTGCTTCATCCATGTCTTTTTCAGACCATGATGCCCGCAATGTTGTCCTTGTGTAATTCCGTGGCATTTCTATAGACAATAAACAAATAGAAAAGCGCTGGTAAGTGATATATGTATATATAGCATTGGGGCGTATTACACTTACTTTGTTGGGGCGTTTTGTAAATTTCTGATTCCAAGACGCCCCAGCAAAAATATAGAAGCCCAACCTGATTTAACGAGATAAACAAAGACGCACTAAAAAGCCAATTTTATCTACTTTCTATTGATATATACCATTTTTGTCTAATATTCATAGTTTTCGAAATAACGAACATTTTACTGTACTTACCGCATTTTGTATAGTTTTACCCTAAACCCAACATTTTCATCATGGTAAAGTACACGAACGAGCAACGTCTGCAAATTATAAAAATTTTCTACCGAAATTCGGAGTCGGTGACTGCAACTTTAAGAGCGTTAACTCCAATTTTCGGTCGTAATTCTCGCCCTAGTAGACAGGCAATAACAAGCTTAGTGCAACAATTTGCGTCTACATATTAGTTTTATATGCATTTTATTTTCTTAATCACTAACTCTTACATTCTAACAAAAAATGCTTAAATGCTAGCTTAAAATTACTTAACAATCTTATACTAACTTACTGGCCCCACACAGGCACTCTAAGCTACTCTAAATTCTTATAACTATGTCTTTCGACTTCATTTACATTTTACTTAGAACTATTTATTTTGTATACTTAAAGCTAAGAAAAAAATTTGTTAACAAAACTTAGCATATGGACTTTTTTTTTTTAATAAAAACTTAGTATCTAACTTAAAATAAACCTTAGCCTACGTAACCTAAATGTACAATACACACATAAACATACACCTTTGTATACACTGATATATGTATATGTTTCTTAAATGCTAACCTAAACCTATGTAAGCTGGCCACCGCTATTCACAGAGCAAATAAATTGGTCAGCTCTGCCTCTTTAGTGAGGCTGGTTCGTAATTGACGGAAACGACGACGAAACATCTTCTCCATCATTCAACCACCAGAAAAGCTGGTGCTGCCGAACGACATCCCTCTTATCGCGATTCCCCACCGCCCTACTGAACCTGAGATGATCCACACTGCCGTGTGCGACGTCTCTGTTGTAGTTGAGTCGCCTGTCCCCAGCTGTCCGAGCGACATGGAAGATTAACGGCACCGCTGATCTATCCTGGATCAACCCTATCTGATCTAGGTAGAGGAATGCTTCCGGTGGAACGAAGCCGTCAGAGCGCACACTCTCGTGGTAAAGGTAATTGGGGTAGTAAGCCCCAGATATCAGGTTATTCGTCGAGGTCATTGCTCTTGCAATGTGCCTTCGAGTCAGCTTAATTACGAAGTTGTCTACTCTCATTAGGTTCGCCCTGTTGTAAAGGACCTCATTAGGATAAAAATTTTTGTACTCCGACTCTGGTGTTCTGTACAAGCGAAGACAAGCCCTCTCAAACACCCGAATCTTTTCCATTAAGCTTGCTCGTACATTGAACCACACGGGACAACCAAATACCAGCATGGGCCTGGTAAGGGCCACGTAGCAGATTACCTTTACCCTCGCATCGAGTTGGCTGCTATAAAACAGTCTCTTTGTAAGGACAAAAGTACCTTTAGCTCTGGCCAGAGCAGCATGTGCATTTTTGCCAAAATACAGAAACTGATCTAGCCAGATTCCAAGGTATCTGATTACATTTGGACAGGCAAGAGGTTGTCCGTGTTGTCCAACGATAGAGAACTTTCGCCAATTTTTTCTGGTATTTTTAGAGGCTCCAGACAACCGCGTCCTAAAGAGAATGGTTTCCGATTTCTAAAAGTTGATTTTCATCTTCCAGTCATCGCAAAATCGTCTTATCTTATCGAAGTCACTCTGCAAGAGAGTATTAATGACCTCGATTTTTGGACCTGTTCTGTACGCTATCAAATCGTCTGCGTACGCAATAGTATGGGGAAGTGAACCTATCAAGTCGCTTGTATAAATGTTGAATAGGATCGGCGAATTGACCGCTGAAGACCATTTTTAATTTGAAGTATCCCAACAGAAGTCACATCACTATTTTTCACGATGAACTGTTTGTTGGTTAGCATATTATAAAGTATGTACAGGAGTGGTTTACTGATCCCCAGCCCAGTCAGCTTATAGAAAAGACCCTCTAACCATGCAGTGTCGAAGGCCTTCTCCAAGTCAACAAGGCAGGCACCAGTGCATTGTTTTTTGCCTTTATTCCATTGGATATCAGAAACCAGTTTAGACGCGGCATGTGAGATATCATGTCCCGCCTTAAAACCGAATTGATTATCCGTTTGTCCTCAATGTCCTCAACCCACCTAGACCGAGCTCTATTGATTACCTTTTCAAAAACCTTACTGATATTCGGAAGGAGACTTATCGATCGGAGATTCGCCGGATTGGATATATCCTTCCCCTTTTTGGGGATAGGTTGAACCACCGCCGTTTTCCAATGCGCTGGATAATGTGCATTATTCATTGCATTATTAAACAGGGTGGTGTAAATGTCCACCGCTTCTAGAGGAAAATGTCGAAGCACGATATTCGGAATACCATCGGTCCCCACTGATTTCTTAGCCCTAATTGTGTCGAAGATCTCATGGAGTTCTTCCTTCGAAATGAACGGGGGTAGGTCACCCTCTCTGGCAATGACATTGTTGGCTATATTTTCGTCGCTGAACCGGGTGAAACCAGAGCCCTCGGATCGCCAGTTCCCTATTTCATTTCGAATGCAGAAGTCGTGCACAAAGACGCGATTGTCCAGGTCATAATTAGGGCCAATGGTATCAGTGGCCTTGTATACTTCTTGGAAAGTCGCCCCTATGGTCTCAACCTTCTCCTGTGGATCCTCGATCACAAAGAAGTCGTCATCATCAGCGGCCTCATTTGGATCAATGCCTGCTATTGTCAGTAACCGTTCGTTGTCTGTTGTCTGGGCTATTTTAAGACACTGAAGGTCGTTTTGATTTTTTCTCCGAAATAGTTTATTTATTTGCGGAAACATATTCGGGTTGCTGGTGTTTACAGCCCGAACCTTGTTGTTCCAATAAAAACTTACAGAAATTCTGTAATTCTCTTTTATTAGCGTTTGAATATTTTTAATCCTAATTTACGGGTCTTGTCGGTCAGTTAACTGTCTGTACAAGTTTTTAAGTCTTGTCAGAAGTCTACTTTTCTGTCGGTGCAGTGCGTCAATAGTAGGATTGCGGTACAGGTCTTCGTTAGTCGTACGTCGATATCGCGGTATTGTAGTGTCCATAGTTTGTTTAATTGTTTCGTCCATCTGTTTTAGGTAATTGTCGATCTCCTCGTTTGACAAATTCCTATTGGACGGTGGGTGGCGCGTGTTCGAGGAGAGCGCTCTGTTCAAGGTTGCGGAGAAGCGCGTCCATCGAGTCTTACTGTAGTTGTAAGAATATCTTTGGACAAACTCCTCCAATTCCGCAATTTCGTTGGGAACTGTAATTTCGGTGCTAAAACCGCAATGGTCGCTGTCATACACGAATGTGCGCGGACAGTTTAGCGTTTGTAAATTCGTACCTGTCAGTCGTACAGCAGTAGATCCAAATAAGACCCGCCTCTGGAAAACGACGGGTTATCCGTCGCTTTAAGACCGAGTCTGTACATGACATCGTGCTGACCCCACCAATCGAGTAGTAGGTTCCCTCTAGTATTTGGCAAATTATTTCCCCAATCTCTGTGTCTAGCGTTGAAATCCCCGCCGATTATAAAATAATTCTCCCCCGATTCCAGCCTCAGAAGTCGAAAAAGTGTGTCGAGCTCTGTAATGAATAGGGTGGATTGTGAAGTATCAGGTGCATAAACAGAGGCCAAGTACAGCCGCTTTCCACTGCGGAGCGGGATGTACACGACGACTGCCTCCAACACCCGGAACCTGCGCAACACGCCCTTGTACACTCTGTGAAATTTTATACCTTCTTTAATGAAGATCGCGACGCCGCCTCCACGTTTGGATCTGGGCCGGTTTCTTCTTCTAACGATATAATTATTGTACTCCAGTTTGTGCTTATCGGTTAGCTTAGTTTCGCTAGCGAAAAGCACATCAGGAGTTTGGTCTTGTAGCAATTTAAACATTGCGGCTCTTCGTTCAATCCTAATCAGTGAATTAACATTCACCGCAAGGACCTTCAAAGTTTGCTCCACCATGTGCGTACCCATTACGACATGTGTTGCGTTAGGCCCGGCAGCAGAGCGTAGATCTGGTCCACCCGCTTGGCCTGTTCTTGAACCTGCTTTTGTAGCTGAGCCATCTGCCCTTGGATTGCGAGCAAGATGGCCAGCATGTTAGGTGCAGCTTCGGTTGTTCTCGGCGTTGGCGCCGGAGAAGCAACAGTCGCTTGCTGTACCGTAGCCCCCCTACCTGACGCCATTTGGGCGTAGGAAATTTGGGACGTGACGGCTGTTGTTTGAAACCTAACAGGTGAACGTTTGACCTGCACCTTCTGCTGCCGAGCCAGGGTTCTGGATGGTATGTTGAACTCCCTACTTGCTTCAATCACTCCCAACGTTTTGTTTTTTACATTCTTCATTGCTTCATCCATGTCTTTTTCAGACCATGATGCCCGCAATGTTGTCCTTGTGTAATTCCGTGGCATTTCTATAGACAATAAACAAATAGAAAAGCGCTGGTAAGTGATATATGTATATATAGCATTGGGGCGTATTACACTTACTTTGTTGGGGCGTTTTGTAAATTTCTGATTCCAAGACGCCCCAGCAAAAATATAGAAGCCCAACCTGATTTAACGAGATAAACAAAGACGCACTAAAAAGCCAATTTTATCTACTTTCTATTGATATATACCATTTTTGTCTAATATTCATAGTTTTCGAAATAACGAACATTTTACTGTACTTACCGCATTTTGTATAGTTTTACCCTAAACTCAACATTTTCATCATAGTAATGTACACGAACGAGCAACGTCTGCAAATTATAAAAATTTTCTACCGAAATTCGGAGTCGGTGACTGCAACTTTAAGAGCGTTAACTTCAATAAATAATAAATAAATTTGAGTCTACATATCCGTTGTGTGATGTTACCGTGTCAGTGAGACAACGGGTCGGCCGAAGTGTCGAAAATATCGCTGCCGTTCAGGCGTCCATAGCAAACGATCCAAATCAGCCAACTCCACGGCGTTCTCAAGAATTGGGCATCGCTCAGACCACAATATGGCGTATTTTGCGTAAGGATCTTGGTTTACACCCATACAAGATCAAGCTGACTCAAGAATTGAAGCCGATGGACCATTTGAAGCGACGTACGTTCTCCGATTGGGTTCTGGAGAAGATGCGCCAACATGGTGAATTTGATCGCAAAATCATCTTCAGTGACGAAGCTCATTTTTGGATCAATGAGTTCGTCAATAAGCAAAATATGCGTTATTGGTCGGGTGAAAATCCACATTTGCTTCGTGAATCACCACTTCAGCCACAAAAAACAACTGTTTGGTGCGGTTTGCATGCCGGCCCGAATTGGAAAATATGGACTTGGACAACATGTGGTTTCAACAGGATGGTGCCACAAGCCACACAGCACACGCTACCATCGATTTATTGAAGAGGAAGTATGGTGAGCGTGTTATCTCAAGAAATGGGCCAGTCGATTGGCCGCCTCATTCGTGCGATTTAACGCCGCTTGACTATTTTCTGTGGGGCTACGTTAAGTCATTGGCTTATGCCAACACGCCGACGACGTTGGAAGAGCTCAGAGCCAACATTGAACGCGAAATAGCGGCCGTTTCGGCCGAAATGTGTGGCCGAGCCGTTGAAAATTGGGTCCAACTAATGGACCGCTGCAATCGTGCCCGCGGTGGCTATATGAACGAAGTCGAGTTCCATTCATAAATGTTTCGATTGTACTTCAAGCCGATAATAGAGTTTTTGAAATATCTCAAATGGTAGGCGTTTTATTTAAAAAAAAAATTGTCAAGTCCTTATTGGAAAACCCTATATATCGAGGCCTGCACAAAAGAGGAAAAGTATTTCTTACATCGCTTGAGGAAATCTGGACATTTCGCAGCATTTTTGGCTATATCGAATATGTGGCCATTCCAACGTAAGATTTCGTTGACATACATACCCAGAATTGAAAGTTTTTCGGTTTCGACGACGCAAGTGACATTTATGGACAACGGCTGGGTGTTTAAATTTCGCTTTAACGACAGCAGACAGCATTGTGTTTTGGAAGCATTAAATTCCACTCTGTTGATGGTTCCCCAATTGGTTATGCTGTCGATATCGGAATTTAATGAGCTTAACAGGAAACGAATATGAAAAGCAGAGAGTACTGTCATCAGAAAGGAATATATTGGATTAGAAGTGGCAGATAAGAGATCATTGATAAAAATTACTTCTGCTGTTGTTCTGATATGCCCATATCAAGTGGTATGTAGTACATAGGACCAATATTTATGTCCGAATGATCCAGCGGATAATAGCAACCACTTACGAGAAAGCCAATACCTTGTTGACTTTTCACAGAACAGCAAGGGTTCGACAATACTTTAAAACAACAAATGCCGATACCCACAAACTCCCGCAAGGCTATGCACCAGTGTTATACTGGGACTCATGTTGGTCACTCGAAGGACAATCGCTGCAAATTAAGTTTTCAATGGAGGACTAGGTTAACTGCAAATTAGAGTGGAGTCCTCCTCCTTCCAACTAAACAAGGCAACCCAAAACTTCTTAAAAAAAAAACAAAAAACCAAGTTCGAAACTGAGCTGATATTAAACAATTCTTAAACGAAAAATAACTCGAAAGTCATGACCGCCGACAAATATCGATGCTGGTATTTGGGATTGATTCTCAATTCGTGACTTCCCTATAAAGGCTCTACTTAAGGCAGCACAGGTACTCATTAATTGTAAAATCTCCATAGACAGAATGGCAAAGATCCCTTTGAATGTCCTTCTTTGTTCCGCCTTCTTCAGACAATGCCGGTATCTGAATAGCTAATTTACAATAACTAACTATGCAATTATAACAACTTTCTTGTCGAAGTTAACCTACAATAACCTCCGATAAAAATTCGACCCAAAGTCATTTGTTAGCTCCAAATTGCCTCACTGGTAGCCAAGCTTTTTCCTCCTTCTAACAAACCATCAGCTACCCTGTGCTCTGTCCACACCTCCTTCGAGGGTTTTTAGCGTGGAAACGAAATACCTTTGCTGTGAAAATTTCCATTACAAATTCTGCTCAATTAAAAAGTTGTGGATGCCCATCACGAACAAGTTTCCAAAGTGCATGGTGGTGGCGTTGGCGTTGTCGGTTGGTGATCGAAAGAATGCCGAACATTTCCGGCTGCTTGCTTCCGGTGGCTCTCTTCAAATAATTTCGATGCAACGTATTCCACATTTTCCTGTTGTTGGTGTGCTGGTTCTCCAAGAAAACTAATTGAAAGAGAACTTTCTCGAAAAAGGAATGCTTTCGATCGAATTAAATTGAAAATTAATTAAACCAATATCGTGGCTACTTCTAACTGGTCCATGGGAAGCAGGGTGTGCTCGTATTGGCTGCTGCTTCATTGCGATGTGGTATTGATTTAGTTTGGTGGAAAGTTTGGATAAAGCGACTTCGGTAAGTTGGTCATGTCATCGGAAACGAATGGGGGGAAATTTAATGGAAGAATATGAGATGTGTCAGAACAATTGAACGTGCAGTGCAATGTCCGATTAAGTTGGTTGTTACCACCTGGTTATCCCCAATGACGATGTAATAGTTGCTGAGCAGGTGACAGATAAGGGACCATGTTGTAGCAAGTGTAAGTTGATTGTCATTAGATAAATGATGCCAGAAATGTTCATGATACGCTGGATACTCGATGCTCAGTGTTGGTGAAGCTGCGGATGGGATGGTAGTTCTTGTGTGGGGATATTGTGTGACATTTCCTGACAGCATATTCCATTCAATGTGACGGGGATTGTAGGCCGTAGCAGAGCTTACTCTTGTATGGTTTGCTGGAAGTTGAATTTTAATTAACACTCCCCTATCAACTCGGTTTATGAGTTAACTTCAGGCAGCTTGATATCTACGTCGTAGATAGTAGGTACTGGTTGGCTACATATCCACAGGCTATTCCTCTTTCAATCTTTTCATAGACAAAAAGCGTAGTTTTAATTTCAAAGGATGCCACACGCTTCTCTGTTGTTTCCTCAACTGTTTCTCAATGCTGATGTCGGAGTTATTTGCTGATTAAAGAGGGAACTTTGATTCGTCGTTTCTTCCAGTCGGTGAAGTGAGTTTGGTTCTTTGAAAGGCCTCACATCGCTCTATTACGACTTACTATAGCAGAATTACTGCACGAAGGCACTTAAACTTGTACAATTGTGTGGCCAACATCTGGTTGTTGCAATCAAAAGCAACGTAGCGAACGGAGAATGACGAAGATCTGCTTCATGTTCATTTTCATAGCCAGCACCGAAGGCAGCAGTAATGCTCATTCAACACTGTAGTTCCAGGAAGGTGATTATTTGCTTATATGTATACTCACTAAGATGACACTACAAGCCAGGGTGAAAAATGGGCTCAACCAATATACCTCTCCAGTTAGCGCTATCTTCCGGTAATTGCATTCAGTCACACACTCCTAGGTGGTTGAGATTCCATTCCACTAATGCGTGCCACACAAGGCGAGATCTTCCCCTACTGCATCGGGGCGCAACATTGCTCCTTTCATTCTATCTCAAGCGACTGAAGCGCATTTTTCTGACACAGCATGTCTTCGCTAACCTTCATATTTCTGCGCCATAGAGCAGCGCCAATGACTACGACTGTGACTTAACTACTAAATTTCCTTGCTCATCTCTACTACTGGTCTCTGTTTGAACAAAGCTTTTCCTCGATCGAACGATACTCATGCTCTCTGTTGTTTCATCGAGAAGACGGTGTTCTTTCCTCCTATTTCTAATTTTGTTTAAGTTCACCTAAAACTACGTCTGACTTAGGGCATCGCTTGTGGATTTTTATCGAGGAATTCGTAGAAACATTACTTTTTCCTCTTCTTTCTGTGGGGGAGCAATTGTAAAGGGTCTTTCATTAAGCGCTTCCTACCTTTAAATTTTAATAAAACAAAGTCTGTGTGAGATATCATCGAATTTTTTTATTCGTTTGAAAGGCCTATCGATGCCATTATGTATGAAATATATTGTCACATCGTTCAAATGTCCGCCGCGGCTTCTGTGAGTGGCGCACATCCGAAATGTACAAATTTCCATGACTCTGGAGCATAAATCACGCTGACCGATGGCATGGGTAATGTTGGCTTTGAGGGCCGCTGTGATTTGTGGTCAGAAAACCCCACAAGAAAAAGTCTAACAGGGTCAAATCGCACGATCTCGGTGGCCAGTTCACATCACCTCCACGTGAGATGACCATGCCCTCGAATGCAGAATTTACAGTGTGGCGTGAGCTGTGTGGTACATAGCGCCGCCCAGTTGGTAATCATCGACCTATAGCGCTCGCCGTTGATGGTGATGGCCTGGCCAAAGTCGTTCATGGACCGATGACGCCATCAGCCCAAAATCTACACCAAACACTGACATGTGGATTGGTATAGTCCCAAATTCGACAATTTTGTTTGTTGACATACCCCTTTATCCAGAAATGCGCCTCATGGCTGAAGAAGATTTTTCGATGAAAATTAGAGTCAGTTTTTCCAACTGCTCCAGAGCCCATTCACCGAACACACGTCATTGTCTATGGGCGTTTACCTTAAGCTGCTGGGTCAGTCGAATTTTGTGTGGGTGCAGGCTCAAGTAACGACGCAAAATTCGCCAAGTTGTGGTCTGCGAAAAGCCGAGTTCTTGTGGGCGACGTGAAATTGACTTGGATTCTCCTGCACACTCTCAGTGGACTCAAATTTATCCACCACACTGTAAATAATCGTCTCGGTAAGACGATTATCTCGACCGTAAAATGGGCGATAAAACAATTTTATCATTTGCACGTGTTCTTCAATGCTATGTCCATCCATGGTGATTTGGCAAAACAGACTGAATAAATGACATCCAATTTGACAGATGTAGCTTCAACAATATGTCGGCTATCAACTGTCAAAATTCTTAAGTCCCTGTATATCAGGCTGATGTTGGTTGCTTGTTGCGGGTTGTTTTTGTCCTCTTGTTTAAGACTGCCACTTACATAAAATCCGCATCCAAGTGGGCACTGATTTTGTTTTCTTTAGCAGTCACCGTAGTATTGTATATGTCAAAGTTTTTCATCCTCCTTTTGTCCTGCCCATCCTACCGCACTTTCTGAATGGTGGAGTGCGCTTTTCAGACGAGACTCTGATGAACATGTGCGATGCTGATGATAAGTCTTTGAATAGGGAAATTGACCTTAATCCGTGACGTAAATCTGGGACTGGCCGTAAAGTTTCAAAGTTATGTTGGAGCTGGGTGATCTTCAGTATCAGCTGTGTAGTGTCGTGGACATAAAAACTCCATACACTATTTCAGCTACAGTTAGGTTAGGTTAGGTTAGACAGGGGTATGATGGATATGCCATAACCAGGCACCAAAACGGGCCCATCCCGATCCCTGGGGAACCAATTGAATTTGTCTTCAAGTGACAAAAACCTAAACATTCGTCCTGGTGAAACACCCAATTTTCCTGGAAAAACCAAGAAGGCCTTTGGAGTTCGTACCGTCTATTTCCTCTAGGTTTTCGAAAAAGTATTTCCCTAAAAGTTTTCTTCGACTACGCGATATTGCCTCGCAATCACACAGTATGTGTGTTATGTCCTCAACAGCTTGCAGATCACCGCAGAATCTGCAGATATCCGTATCTGAAAGTTTGAGTCTCTTTTCATGCAGCCGCAGGAGACAGCGTCCTGTCAGGATTCCTATTAATGCTTATCCCTGTTTAAGTTTATTAGCTCCCTGGCGTTGGCGACCTTTTGCCGTGAACAAATCTGAGAGAAATTATCCTCCACGGTCAGATGTCACCTTTAAGGGTACTGCAAAGCGAGCGATCCAATTGCAGAAAAGAGCTCGATGTCGATTCTTCGAGGGGGTAGGCTTCAGGCCACCGTGAAAATCGATTCGAAACGGAACGGAAGTGGCCTCATGGAATCCACGTGAATATGCTGGAATCTGGAAACTGGGCTTATGGCGAATGATTTTGAATCTCTGGCATAGTACACATGCTCAAGCCCATGTTTTACTGTAAAGCTACGAACTTTGCTGTATCCTTCGGGCCGGGATCACGCAAATCATGTAACGAATCAAATACCTTGCATCTAAAACATTGTGGGATGAAAGGTCTGGCAATCTTTTGAGATACTTCACAATAAAGGTGTGACAATGAGCTCGACAGTTGTACTTTGATGATCTGCAATGAAGAATTGGATTGTAAAATGTTGTTGAATTCTAAGTCACCTGATTGTACTGCTGCTAAGTTGACAACTATTGGCCTACTAATGGCCTCGATTCTGTACAGTGTATCTGCGACGTATAGAACTGACTAATGAACTCAAAGTATCTAAACTGTCTCGATGAAGTCTGTTTTGCTTAAATCCAAAAATCAATGGCCTATGCTCTGTAAAGATGGTAAAAATTCTAGTAAAAATTCTTTATTTTATGTTATGCTATACTGAACCCTTTTGCGAAGTAAGACAGGGGATGTCACCCATATATCCAGTGCTCCCATCGCATTCTCTGATGCGTCGGTGAATAGTCCCAAATGTAGGTTGGATCAGGATGCTGCTTGGAAGAGACCCTGCTTTCAAGAGTCGAAGGTTTGCTGAAGGGACGCTGTCCATGTTATTGCTTCTTTTTCCCTTGATGTTTCGGCCCCTTAAGGCAGTCATTTAGTGGTGCTTGAGGCTCAGCCGCATTTTTTATTTATTTATTTATTTATTTAATCAAATAATTTACAAATAAATTTACAAATTATTTTAGTAAGACATCTGGGTAATAAAACCATAAGTAATGCCGTCTTTAATCGAAAACAAATTTAATTAATGAAATATTAGTTAAGTTAAGGGACAGATAATATTAATTTTTACAAACAAGGTTTCAAAAATTTACATAGTAACAGGCATAAGTAATTATATTTCGTTGAATTTGTTATGAAAATCTAAGGCTAGTTTTATTCGTTCGATTGTGTTGTAATCTGAGGGGTTAAGTATAGTTGCGAATAGCTGTGATATACGTGTACTTTCCAGTGACGGGTTTATCTGACGTGATAGAGGACATTCGACAAATATGTGCCAAATAGATAATTCAGTCTGACAGGGTTCACATACTTCCGGGTTCTCGCCAGTGTACAGATGTTTAGTGGAGAATAATGTTTTTCCAACTCTGACTCGAAGTATTCTTATGCAATCTTCCCTGCTAAGCTGATTATTGTATGGTATACGATGGTTGTCGGGGTTGTGTGCTTGAAGGAATGTAAGACAATTTTTCCAACTGTCAGCAAGTTCCTGCTTCTTCTGTGTTCGGAATATTTGTCGAGTCAATTGGTAGAAGTTTGGGGACTCAATAATCAGCGGGTAATTTACAGCATCTTTGGCTCCAAGATCTGCAATTTCATTGCCTTGGATACCGATATGCCTTGGTACCCATGCTAGTGTGATATCTCCAGTTAGATTACCTCTAAGACGTTCTAGTGTAGGGCATTTGTTGGTTTCATTTCTGAGAACTTTAAGAATGCTTAAGTTATCTGTCAATATTATACTACGTCCAGAGTAAATTTGTGCTACAGATATGGCCTTATTTATTGCTGCCAATTCTGCAATGTAGCTTCCTGCTTCTTTAGGTAGAATTCCTTGCCAGATCGAAGGTGTTTGTGCATTTATTTCCCATTTAACTACAGCATAAGACGAATGGCTGTCACTATGTGATCCGTCTGTATAAGATAGCATTTGAAACAATTCAACAGGGGTATTCGTCTTCTTAAACTTAGCTAGATCCGTATTAATTTGTATTAAGTTCCTTTTCCAGGGCGGTGTACTATATGCTATTGAAGTATTATCAGCAAAGAAGTTCTCTTGGTTAGCTATTAAGCTGAGTATTCGAGCAATTGCAGAGAGGGAGTTTTTTCGTTTACTTCCTCGTGAAGTTAAAATTTCATTTGCAGTACCATAGAGGGGGTGTGTTTGATCGGATATTGCCTTACTGACCAAGTTAACAGATCTTATTTTGCCAAAATTTTGGAAAGCCTGATACCCAGTTTCAACACGTAAAGCTTCGATTTTAGTTCATTTAAGACATCCTGAGGCTGTTCGGAAGCAATTATTAATTCCAGCGTCGATAGCGTTGCAGTTTTTTATTGTTGTCCACATGTAGGTGGTAAGGCCATGCTGCAAAGTTCCTTCAACAAGGGTTTTTGCTATCGTCAAGGCTGTTTCCAGATGGGGTCCTTTTTTCTTGGAGCATATCATTTTCAAAAGATTGTTTCTTTTTTTCAATTGGTCAAGAATGTTTTTGACATGGAGATTCCATTTAAGATTCCCACTAAAGGTAACGCCTAGGATTTTCAATTCTTTTGAAGGTGAAATGCAAGTGCCTCAAATGTCCAGCAGAGCTGGTTGACAATTTCTTTTTCTGCATGCGTGTAGCAAATCTACTTTTGAAGGTGGAGCAATTGCACCTGTGCCTTGGCACCATGTATGAATTGCTTCATCTGCAAATTCCAAAATAGATTTTACTGTCGGCGGGTTTCCAGATGCGGCTACATAAATATTATCGGCGTATACTCCAACGAGGTCGAGGTTTAATTCTGGTTGTGATAATTCGGCTATTAGCGAATCTATATAGGAGTTGTATATAACAACCGAGAGAGGAGATCCTTGCGGAGTTCCATTTTCCAATCTGAATCGAGAGGAGTTGTATCCGTCGATATTGACTCGAAAGGTTCTTCCATTCATAAAAGACAGGATAATTTTTAAGATTTGATGTGGAATTCCCCACAGATACATCTGCTTAAGAACAAAGAACAGGTGTCGATGTGACCCGATCAAAAGCTTTTTGTAAATCAGTTGACATGACTACGTTGTGCTTAGTTTTTGAAAGGTTTTCTGCGAGCCTATGCTCTAACAGGTGGATAAGTGTATGAACATCTCTGTTCTGTCTGAAAGCATGTTGTCCCGAATTCATTTTTTTCTCTGCAAACCAACTTATTCGCCTCGCAATAATTTTTTCAAAAATTTTGGAGGAAACGGGAAGCAGCGAGATAGGTCGATACTCATTGACATTATGCCGATTTCGAGAGTCCTTAGGAATTGGTTTGACCTGAGCTGTTTTCCAATCGTGTGGAAAAAAGCCAGTCATTAAAATATTATTGTATAGAGTACAGAGTCTATCTTTGAGATTATCCGAACATTGCTGAACCATCCTATAACTTATCTTATCCTCCCCTGGTGTAGTGCCCTTTGTCATTCTAAGAGTCATGTCAAGTTCCAGTCGTGTTATTTGTTCATTAAGAAGTTCGTATTGGTTCTCATTTATCTGAAGCTCGCAGAGATTGAAATTGGTTTTTTCCTCGATGACGGATTCGGGATAAGTGTTGTCGTCGCTGTACTCTTTCCATTTCTTTCCAAATATATTAGCTAACATCTCAGGATCGTTTTGTACTCTATTATTATCAAGGATCATGTATGGAAACTCTTGATGGGATCTGGAGCATTGTAATGATCGTATTCTGTGCCACAGAGTGCGCATATCTAGCGCTGGGTTCATTGAGTTGACGAATTTTTCCCAAGAAGATCTTTTTGACTGAATTGATTCCCGTTTTAATTTAGCGCAAATTCTCCTGTAAACAATGCAGTTTTCAGTTGTTGGAAACCTTCGAGCTGTTTTCCAGGCCAAATTTTTATTTTTGACCAGGTTAGCAATGGCTGGAGTAAACCATACCGGGTTTGTTTTTGAGGTGTTTTTCTTTGTTACAGGGATTGATTTTGCTGCGGCAGTTCTAATTATCTTTTTGATTTTTGAGGCTTCCTGGTTGGTGTTTTGGGCTCTCGAAATTGTCAGTGCTAGAGTTTTTGTTGTTTTTTCAAATAAATTCCAGTTGGCGAATTCTTCCTTAAAGCGGGCTGTGAATTTAGTGTTAAGTCTCCGTTCATGAGAACGAATTATAATAGGTATGTGGTCTCTACATTCTCCCTGGGGAAGAACCTCCCAATGAAAATAGGGTGCCAAATCCTGAGTTGCTATGAAACATCAATTGCGGAAAATGTATTTCTCGTACTGAGGAAGGTTGGAGAGCCATCGTTCATAATGATAAGATTCCGGTCGTTGATAAAGTTTTCAAGCAATGTACCTGCACGGTTTGTGGCGTCTGAGCCCCAAAGAGAATTATGAGCATTTATATCTCCCAGTATAAAATGATGACATCCATCATTAGTTCCTGCGATACCATCTAATATATCCATATTTACTTGAACATCGTGCTCTCTATAAATATTGGTTATTTTTATAGGAGTTCTATCTGGGATTTCTATGGTATTGTAAAGCAAATTGGAGGAGGAAGTTGTGTGCGACGTTACGGGAATATTTTGTTTAACGAGAAAACCAATGCCTGCTTTACAGTAGTCATAATTCTTATTAAAGGGGAATGGTTTGAAAATTTTCATTTTGAATAAGTGTACATTTTTGGGAATTATGTGAGTTTCTTGCAATGCTATTATGTCTGGATTATATTTAGCGATAATTCGCTCCAGAGTGTGTTTGTTGTTGCAATAGCCTTGTAAGTTCCATTGGAGTATAAGTAAATTCGAAATTATTCTGGTCATTGTGATGGTTTATTATTTGTTGATGGAATCGATGTATTTGGAGTGTTAGTAGTTTTTTGTATTAAGAGAGTGTAGTCATTTGTGTTACTTAAGAGAGTTTGTTTTGTTTTGAGAGGGTCAGCAGGTGTCTGTGGTACTTTCTCAGAATCATCAGCTTCCATGTCAACGTCATTTTCGGAGTCCGAAATAGATGATAGTGACAGATTTTGTTTATCATTTGACATTACTTTGTCTTCATTATTTTTTGATGAGGTTAAGGTGGGGGATGATGTAGTTTGATTTGGTGCTAAACTTTTATGTGTTTGTTTTTTTTATATTTTGCATTAGTGTTGTAGATGCATGAATATTATTTCTAATGTTTTGTTCTCGAATAATGATATTTTTTCTTCTTTTTGTGTGTTTGATATACGGATTAGTTGTGAAGTTGACAGTTCAGCGGAGTAAGAGGGTTCAGTGGAATTTTTTGGTTCGTTTTCCTTTCCATGTTGTTTTGATTTTTCTATGCGGGTTTTTATTATATCTGCTATTGTTGTACTGCCAGAAGTCCTTTTCTTGGGAGCAGGGAGTTGGTGGAGAGATGGGTTGTCGTTGTAGATCTGCCAGGCGTCCCGGACGGTGCACCGACGATCAATTTTGATCTTGTTGACGGATTTATATCGGAGAAAAACTGGACAAGAGGGATCGGAGGGGGTGTGGCCTTCGGTGTTACAGTTGATACAAAAAACGCGTATGCATCCTTTGTGGGGAGGGGGAGAACAGCAATTTTTACATAGAGGAGCTCCTGTACAGCGATTCTTGGTATGTCCAAGTTTTTGACAAGATACGCATCGCATAGGGTTGGGTATGTACTCATCAACCTTGCAATTAACCCATACAACTTTGACTTCGTTTGGTCGCCGAATTAAGTCGAATGTCAAAATAGCAGCACCTGTTGGCACTAATGAATCACCTTGTTTTCTCAACACTTTCCTAACCTCAATAACTTTGAATTTTTTCAATTCCAAAAGAAGCTCTTCTTCGCTAATTTCCATAATATGCTTCGAGAATATTCTTCCTTGAATAGAATTAAGGCTCAAATGACTGGTAACTCTAACGGGTATGGAATCTATGAGCTTGGTTTTAAGGAATTTTTTTTGCTGTATCCACGTTTAGCACTTTGAGAAGAAGGTCTCCCGATCTCATGGCTTTAACTTCCAAAATATCTTTTGAAATAAACTCAAGCCCTCGGTTGATTTGGATGGGGTTATAAGAAGAGAGAGGGCGGCTATTTTCACCTGTTTTTTCCATCCCTGTGATAACTATGTATCTAGGAATATTGCTGTCATTGTTTATGACAGGGAGTTCTGGGAACTCATCTCCTGAGTGTTTGCGTTTTGTCTTTTTGGTATGGTTCTGGTTAAGGCTAACTTCAGGTTGTAAGCCTTTGAACCAGTTTTTTCTAGGGGGATCTGGGCCCCCGTCCATAATTTTTTACCGCAACTGTAGTAGTTTGTTATTTATGTAGATATGTAGGTAAGTAATTAAATTTCACTTACCCCGAGGAGTAAAATAAAGAGACGTCAAATGAGAGAGCACAAGTCAACCAAATTAAATTCGTTAAGTAATACGTATAGACACGGCGCTTGCCCGAACTGAACTGCCGCATTTTTTATGAAACGCCTATAACGTCCACTGTGTCTAGTGGTTTAAAATCCATAATGGCTTTGACACGTTCTTCGGGTGGTTTCGTACCTTCGCTCTAGATAAAATAGCCTAAAACTGTTGTAGCATGCTTTACAAATCCACTCTTTGCTAAATTGATTACAATTCCATGTCCACTGACTCACTCGGAAAGACTTCTCAAATGTTGTAGATGTTGTTCTTCATTTACTGATGCCGTCTATGTACGAAAAACAGAACTCGAGTCCAGATGTCACTTCATTGATGAATCTCTGAAACTTTTGTCCAAGGTTTCTCAGGCCAAACGTCATGAAGGTGAGTTCGAAAAGTCCAAATGGGGCAATAATCGCTGCTTTTTGGATTTCGTCTGCGACCATTAGAATTTGTTTAAAAGCCCTCGCATGATCGATCTTTGAGAAGACATTTTTCCGGGCTAAGGTTGCCGCGTAATCGTGAATGATTCGTGGTGGATAGTTGTCCGGTATGGTGCGGGCGTTCACGGCCCGGTAGTCACCACTAGGACGCTAATCTCCACTCTTCTTTGAAACAGGTGAAGGGATGATGACCAGTAACTCTTGGAGCGGATCCTGTGTCTACCAGGAATAGCAGTTTTATTTTCTTGTCAGTAATAAATGGGAGGCTGGAGGATTGGTTGGTGAATTACTGTCAGCTAACTGGTGATGAGAGCTATTTTACGAGTATTAGTTCAGCTTCCGATGATCGAGAGCGGTGGTTCAAATTGTGAATTTTATTTCTTAGTGCAGTGGATAAAGATTCGACCTGTCTGGACAGTTCCTTTATTTGCTACAGCTGAAGACACGTTAGCGATTTGATGCTGAGGAATGATTTCATTATTTTATCGGCAATTGCTCCCAACTTATCGAGAGTAGTTGAAGTGTGTGCGCCGCAAGCAACGACTGCGCACTCGTTGGAAGCCTATTTAGCTAAATTGCCTTCAATGCGTCGTCAGTCAATTTTGTGCCTCATAAATTCCTAAGATTGCAAGGGCGACAAAATTGCGATAGCTTTCTGTTGCCGAGTTGCTCTGTTGCGGTCATGTATTCGAGATGTGGAACAACGAAGCTGAATATGCACACGTCGGATCGCATATTGATATGGTCGAACTCTGTTTCTAGTTGGGAAACCCAAAATCTGACGTTTTCTCGCCAGAACGGTAGTGGTTTCACTGTTGTGTGATTTGCTCCACTTCGGGGACTTGTATAGTTTGTTGCTGTTTTATCAATTGGATTTGCAAGTGCTGACTGAGGACGCGTTGTCTATTCTGGATCGTATTGCTGATTTGCTCTCTGTGCAAAGTTGACTTCAGCCTGAACATTACTCTCACGTGCAACAGAACTCTCGCTTTTATTCATCGTACTGTCGGATTTGATAATTTGATGGTCTATTGATTGATATTGATATGCTCTTAACCCCAATGCAACAACACTTGAAAAGTCACCAAAAATGGATAAATGTAATATATGCCATTTATATATATATGCCATTACATATATATATGTAATATATGATAAATGCCCTTGATGTAAAAAGGAATCCCACCCTCTTGGATATCCCTTCCAATGTCCAAGCAACAAAACGGGGCATTCGCCAAATCCAAACCAATTCTCCAGTACCGCTTAATCTAAGAAGTGATTGGCGAAAGTTAGCAAAAGTGAAAATAATGGTCGACATAGTAAATATTCAGATGCATTTTCCACAAACGACAACCTAATCGGACACTGTACATTAGGAATTCACCACACTGTACATTTAACAGACGAAGAAACCCATATCGTTACTCCTGGGATGACAGAAAACTCATAAACCAAACCATTGACGAATGGAAAAGGCTTAACATCATAAGAAACCCTACATCGGAGTACAGCAGCCCCGTCATTATCATAAGTCAACCCAACCATTCAAGCACAGCAAGGCGCTTAATAGTGGACTACACAGTACTCAACAAAAAAGTGGTTAAAGACAATTTCCCACCACCAAATATAGCTAAAGTAGCTGAATGTCTTGCTGGCTAGTCCATTGATGACTTTAAGCGTAAATCCAGCAGAAATTCCAAAAACGGCATTTATCACGCAAGATGGCATGTACGAGTTTTCGAGAATGCCCTTTGGACCATCAAATGCTCCAAAAACAATGGAAAGGATCATGAAAATCACATTCTCCGAATCAAAAATCCCACCACTTACATGGAGGGCATAGGACAGTCAGCAGCTGACGTCGACTCTGCTCTTGCAATCCTCGAAGATGTTCTTATTCGTCAAATAACATCCGGTCTTTGTATATCTCTAAAGAAATGTCAGCTTTTCTAGGAAGACATTTTGCTTTTAGGTTATGGAATGTCCCCCAAGGATATTCGCCCTGATCACCAACAAATTCAAAAACTGAAACGGATCAAAATTCCTTCCAATGCTTTTGTCGCACCACAGAAGATTTATAAAAGACTTCTCAAAAATAGCCCTACCAATTCGAAATGCTATCAATACAACGCCGTTCGTGTGGACTGCTAAAACAAAAGCTAAAGTCACCTCCTACATTAGCTCGCTTTCAGCACGATTGTGCCACTGCAGTACAGTACAAATAGATGCATCACTCACCGGACTATACTATCACAAATGCAAAGCCTCAAAAAAGATGACGTCGCCTAGGTTTTTTTTGTTTTTTTCCTAAATTGCGCGCGTTCAAGGGATTTAAGTACCCTTAAAATGCTTGCACACAGCCCGGGCGAAGGTACCGGTGAATGTTGGTTTTAAATGTTTGAAGGTCATAATGGCTAGGAAATAAATAGCTAGGCAGGGCATTCCATTTATAGCGAGACGGATGTTACGGCTAAAAGTTTGAAGGGGCGGAATGCTACTGGCGATTTCTATGGAGCACTGGTGGCGGAAATAGCGATAAAATAGAGTGAGACACGAGACATTACGTCGGTGTTCGAGGGTGTCCATTGTTTGAGTGATATTAGCATCACCTATGAGTTTTATCGTACTGTTTTGAATCCTATCTAGCTGGTGCAGAGATTTTTTGGGCGCATCCGACCAGATGTTGGCATTTTACTCCAATTTCAGGCGGATAATCGCCTGAAATCGACCATATATTGAGGCCAGATCATGAAGTATTTCTTACATCCACAGTCGGGGGAATACATATAACCCGCCAGTTAACGCGGTCCTTCTTTGACTAAATATTATCCATTTTGATCACATCTTAGCGAAAAAATTATTTTCCTAAACGCTAGCTAATAGAGACTTCAACAGATGTGCCTTTGCGGCGGCATCCCATACTCCTGTTTTTCTTAGGGGGCGCTACGTATTCTAGCATTCCCCACTTTGTATATACTCGTATTCAGACCAGGTGCGCTGCGTACAGACGGCTTAACACCATCGGGAAGAAGTCTTTCCATCTCTTGAACTGTAAGTATGCAATTGCTATGTTATAGTATGTCACGTCTTCCGCTATTTCGGACTTGATTCCTTGTTGGACAATACTACACTTCAAGCTTAGATCTTTTACTGTAAATTTAATATTGAGTAAGACATAAATCTTGATTCGTCTTTAGATATCTGCTGATAGTCCAAAGATCCTAAAAGTCTCTTTCAATTTATCGACATCAAAAGAAAATCCAATAAATATCGTGTTACTTCCCTGAAGCTCTCCGGCAGAACCTCTGGCGTTCGCCAACCATATCCAATAACCTAACCATCTTTATTTTTCGTACTTAAATAACTGTAAACGACAACGTTGGAATCAACTAAGTGCGCTGTTCTCGCTGTTTTTTTTTTTATGAAAATGCAACTTTATTGTGCAAAAATGGTTACAAATGAATCATTCAAAGTATTGCCCATCGCTTGCTAAGACTTTTTCCCATCTTTTCCGAAAGAGCTCGAATACCGTTACGGTAAAAGTATTCATCTTCTGAAGCTATCCATGAATCAAACCATTTTTTGATGTCTTCACATGAGCAGAACTGCTGATCAGCCAGACCATATGCCATCGAACGGAACAAGTAATAATCGGACGGCGCAATATCTGGCGAATATGACTTGTGGGGTAGGACTTCCCATTTGAGAGTTTACAGGTAGGTTTTAACGGTTTTGGCAACGTGAGGCCGAGCGTCGTCATGCTGTAGAATACCTTTTCCGTCCCTCTGCTGGTATTGTGGCCGTTTTTCGCATGCAATCGCTTGAAAATGACTCCTAATACGGAAGCAAGCTCTTCTTGCATTTGGCCTAGATCCTCATTGAGCAATGCCTCCAATTCAGCGTCTTCGAAGGATTTTGGTCTTCCTTCATGGTAAAATCAACCGGCACTTACTGCTAGAGCCATCTATTGACAAACTTTATTACGTTAGAACAAGTAATTAAAAAAATAGAAAATCTCACTGATGACTGTTCCACTGCCTGCAATGCTATTGAAAAAATGTGGAAATTATTTATTGTAACTCAACCCATTACAACTCTCTTTCAGCTTTCCATCTCCGAAGGAGTCTCTCCCATGATTTGATTTCATTGTAAGTCTATCCTTTCCCAAAATCATCCTTTCATTTCCCAAAAAAGTCCATCTGCAACTACAAACCTTCCCGAATTCGTCTCAAACAATTTTTGAGCAATTTAATGTGATCTATGTCAGGAAAGTCTTTGATAAAATCTCTTATAATGTCCCATAATTCTGCTCAAACTGACGACTCCAGGCTTTCAACCAAGTTTTATTGGATGAAGTCCTACTTAGAAGACGTTATAATGTTCTAATTAGGTCGATCTAAACCTATTAAAGCCTCTTCTGGAGTGCCTCAAGGCAACTATCTTGGGCCCTTATTATTTATTCTAACAATTATTGATGTCGACTCTATTATCAAAAGTTCATATGTATATCCGTCTACGCTGACGACGAAAATCATCCGACATATGTATCTTATCACACGATTGTTGTCCTCTGCAGGATGATCAGGATTATCAACTTGGTGCCAACTTCCAGCTCCCTTTTGCCCTTATTCAATCTTAAATCAACCCGAGCGTGTGCCCTTATTAACTGAATAGCGTCTTCTAGGTATAATCTGTGATAGGGAACTCAATTTCCGATCCTATATAGATAATAAGATCATATCAAACGACGGTCTAAGGAATTCTCCAACCCTTATGTCACCAAATCCTTTTACATAACATTTGTCCGCCCTCCTGTGGAGGGCCAAGTCTGGTTACGTTATTACATAACACACATTCTCCGGGTAGAAGCTTTTCAACGTAGGTTTCTCCAATTCGCCTTACGAGGACTTCCCTGGACTTATAGACCTACGACCTCTCTCTGTACGCCGAAATGTTTCCGAATTATTTTGTGTTCATTCGATTTTAGCTGGCAACATTGACAGTCCCTCTTTACTTCAACTTATCTCTCTCAACACTAACTCACTTAATTTTAGGCCGCTCTTTCACCTCAATCTTCTCCGAATAAATTACGGATGCCTGGAAACAATTGCTATAATGCTACGGAAAGTCAACGATGTCCAACCTCTCTTCGACTTCCACCTCAACAAGCTATCTTTAAAAAAATGTCCTTTACGTGCCTCGTCCCGTTTTGTCACACCACCATCTGTTTAGATTTGTTAGTTTTAAGTCTAGAGTTTAAGCTGGCTTGTAATAAGCTTTAATGAACCTGTCCGAATTTGACCCGTGCTTCAAATCAAAGCGGTGAGAATACCCAGCGAGTACTCCTTCTCATCCAAAGTTTGGACCGTAGTTTCGCAGAATCTTCCGCGTTGGTAAGCGTTTTACATCTTGGTCAAAGGATTCAATCCCCAGCTTTGCGCTTTGCGCACATGAAGTTCGACCATTCTCCGCATGCTCTTCAACATGAAGAAAGACAGCCGGATTGGTCGGAAACTCTTGCCGAGCGTACTTTTGGTATATGTATGCCAGTGCCTGGTTCCGAATTGCTAGCAAATGGTCTTTATTTTTTGTACCATAACTGAAGTCATCCAACGACGTAGTAGTATATTTGGCTGCCTCATTTGTCACCACAACCGATTACAGATACTAACTAGTGCGACTTGAGTTACTCAGTTTGCAGCATCAGTGAAAAGAGCTAGTTTTGAACCGGTTCTGATCGGGTTAACTAGTAAGTGAGCCTCAGGGAAGAGACATAGACTAGGTGATATACTGAGTCCTTTCAGTCTATCAAGTTTGCCCCTTTTGAGGACTTTGGTTGCTTCTTTAAGTCGCTTCGAAATCCGAATCAGCCTCTTCCATTTTTTCTACTTTGACCTGTAAAAATTGGAGTCTTTTTTGGGTTCCGTAGGTCGCTGCAAATTTGCGTTTTACCGTAGAACGGGCGATCTGCTAGAATATTCCCTCTGTCCTCTGTATTTTGTTTTTTTTTTTTTCTGGGGCAGTGGCGAACTTATCGACCCTCTTCTTAAAGCCTGTGCAATTGGTTTTTCGTAAATTCTTCCTCTTCCGCAACGTCTCGTATCCGATTCTGAATTCGACATCCCTAAAGTCCGACATGGAATTCTCAGATAGTAATGCCCTTAGCGCACTTTTTCGACAGTTGGGTCGATTACTTGCTAAGAACCAACATAATTGACAGACAAGGTCTCATGATAATATGAAATCTAGGAGATGATGGCCAAGTTCCCAACCGGATCGTAGAAAATAAGATCACCGATGAATTTATTTGACAAGGCTCAGAGCAAATTTTCCCAGAATCCGGGTTTGAGCTCGGACTCCCTAGCTATTACGGATTCCATTCCAGTTGCATGACTCCCCATGATGCAGGCACTAATCTTTCAGAAGAAAGCATGCCCAATGAAAGGACATCGCCAATCGGTGTTGGTTTTTGGTTTGAGAAGGATATTGTGTACAATCCAAGTGACCCTACATAAGACCCTGATCAGTCTTATGTAGCAGTCCTATTGTTTGATAGAGTTTCCTTATATGGATAAGGATAAGTGCTGTGTGATCATTGCTCTTGCTTGAGCTGACGATGAGTGAAGACACAGATTCAGGGATGAACTACTCGAGCTGTTAAAAGGAATCTTCTTCGTCAGAAAAATTGGAACACAATGGTTTCAATAATTGAAACATGCCTAGCGGATTGACATCAATCCGTTAGCCTGGCAAATCTTCAAAGGGGTAACACAGTAAAGGAAGGTTTCATCTTAGGTTATGCACACATATGGAAATGGAAATGAACCTCAACCAACTAGGATTGTTTAATTAGAGACAGCTGAAGAGGTATATTGGGTGAATATGTGAGGTCCAAATTGATAATTGACAGGCTCAGACATGTAATAGTCGAACAATCGGAATCACATCTCCAATCTTCAATCATCCAAGAAAGTATGAGCGCCGTGAATAAGGATGGAGGGTAGCATAGGTGGCTTCCTCTTAATATTTCTGAAGGTGCATCTCGAAGCGGAAATTTCTATCAACTTGAACTAGAAACGAACAAGTATGTGTCACTATTCCGACTAAACGATGAGTTATTAGCTACAGACAGGCTCTAGAAATGGTCGAAAACCCGGTACTTCCACTTCTTTTCGTGTATACCCGTCAAGGAAGAAGTACACTAACAAATCGACTGAGACTCACATGAAATGTGGAAGACGAGTCACGGTAATAGGACAAAAGCTGACGAGTTTCAGAACTTATTGCCAGAAATCCCACACTGTTGGGTGTTCTGTTCCACATTTACATTTTAATGAGTCATTGTAGTGGAACGGGCTCCTTTATTCTCTGCCCTCAATAAGTCTCCAAAAGGAATAATGGATACTCTGCGAATAAATAAAAGGAGAAACCGAGGTAAACCATAAGCAAGGACCTACATCAATATTTTACTCCGAAGCCCTCAAAACATGGCAAAATTCCATTCCTTCCTGTTGGCCCAACTCATCTGAAAACGCTCATGCATGAGGACGAATATAACTACTCCCAAAAAACAAACGTATGAATCGGATAAAACTTATAAAGGACGACCGCATTAGCATGTCACTCCCGTCAAACTCCTCCGCAACTATTCCTCGTCTAGATCTGTGTATACATGGCCCAGGTGGTGTCAGTCATTGCTCACTGATGGCACATCCCCCGAGCTATAGCCGTTTCGCCATTTCAACAGTATCTGTGCGGTTACAAGCCCTGTACTCCTCAACTTCAAATGTAAATCCCAGCAATAAAAGTTCGCAACTGTTGATGAATGAAAGTCTCGATGAATTATTAACTTGCGTATCGAGTCTTTCGAATGTAGGAGCAGAATCCAAACTCAGCTCCAGATCCATATCCACCCTTCGGGGCATGTATCATGTGTCTGTGTGTTCCATAACTCTATACATAGTGGAACTGGAAATTCTATGGAAACCTCGTATATGGGTAGTGCGCGGCAGAACAAAAATTAATTGAATAAGTTCCCTCTCTCACAAATCAGTGCACGCTTTGTGACATTGACAAATTGAATCTGTCGCCTAGAAAGCATAGGTCATGCTGGCTTCCATGACGACTTGAAACTATGGCGTACCGGAGGGATCTACGCTGTGGGGTGAAAGGATCGAAATGGTTCTTTGAATGTAAATTTGAGTGTGTTCTTCTTGGGTAATAATCCAGTGAACGTCAGGCATGAATAGCTTGAATTTGATGGGTAAATAGATGGATGCTGATGTAATGGCGCCGGAAGTGGATCTGGATTCTGCCATTCCCCAATCCGCAGAGGGTTACATAGATGTGAAATTTGCATGGTTATTGCTTGTAATTTGATGGTTCCATGGCGTCAGTCTTGCCACAAACTAAAACAAAAAAATGAGCATTCGTAATGAAATCACTCAAAACATTGATTCGGCTTTAGATGCCCTTCGTACACATGCACATGTGATGCGCTCTTATAATGCAAGGACTGGGAAATTTCTGGCAAGCTTACTTATTTTTAAAGTTTGCATAGGCAACGTTATGTACGCATATGTTGCATTCTCCTCATGAGCTATGGTATAATCGATTCAAAGTCAAAAAACTAGCCTCAGAATAGGCGGATCAAGAAGACGACGACGGCCAGATTGGAAAAGGAAAACGAGAATTGAAACCTGGAACATAAAAACATGTGGAAAAGCACATCATCAAATAGCCGCCTCGGCTTTGCTAGCAGTTCTTCAAGCGGTCGGTCTAATTTTTGATGACTCGATCCAATCTGTGCGGTGTTTTTCCGACAATAGCGTGACGAATGTTGGCCTCTTTCAAAGTGGTTGGCTTGTTAGTGTAGACTAAGAGCTTCACGTAGCTCCAGAGCAAATAATCGAGTGGTGTCAAATCGCATGATCGCTGCGACCAATTGATGAACGCTCGCTGTGAAATGACCCAGTCGCCAAATTTCTCCTTCACAACCTCGAAATTTCTCCTTCACAAAACAAGCAATTGTATGATATGTAGCGCCATCTTGTTTTAACCACAGCTCGGATATATCGATGTTGTCGAGCTCTGGCTACAGAAAGTCGATTGACATTGACTTACATCTAAGACCATTGACGGTAACGGTGTTTCCTTTTTCTTGGCGGTCCAATGATGCTGCCATGCCATAAACCACACCAAACAGTCAATCTTTGTTGATACATTGATGCTTGGCCGAACATTTGTGGATTGTGTTTACTTCAAAAATGGCAATTTTGCTTGTTGACATAGCCGCTGATCCAAAAATGGGCCTCGTCCTCGTTTCTTGGCCTAAACCCGGATCTCCGGCCAATATTTCCAGCGCCCAATTAGCGAACTCACGGTGTTGTCCATGGTCATCCGACTTCAATTATTGTGTCAGCACAATCTTATTGTCAGCCTTTAGATTCCTACCCTTTCAATCGCTGACAGAATATCCTCTGTGGAAATGAGAAATGCAGTAAAAGAAGGAGTTAAGGAAGGAAAGAGGATAATTTGGGAACTCAGTAGAAGCCCCGCTCATCCAATTCCGGCAGTAAGAAGTCGTTTATCATGGGCCTGTAACGTTCGCCAGTAACACTGACCTTATTGCCGATGGCGTCCTCAAAAAATACGGCCCAGTCACTCCTCTCGCGTGAACGCCGCACCACACAGTGGCTTTGAGTGGATGTAATGGCTCTTCGTATATCACACGCGGATTTTCAGTGCCCCAGAAACGATGATTTTGCTTATTGACGTAACCGCTTAAGTGGAAATGCGTCTCGTCGCTCATGATGATTTTCGACACAAAATCGTCCTCTTCGTTGTTGAGATTGATTTACAGTAATTCACACGCGACTGACGGTCAGGAGGTATTATCTGATGCACTGTTTGCACTTTGTACGGGAACATGTGTAAGTCTTTCACTAAAATTCGCTGTAGGGTCAGTCTGGTGATGGACAATTGCGTGGCCCATCGTCTTCGTTCTCATCGACATCCACAGCCGCTATATTCTTGGATGAATGACCAGTCCGGTAGCGGGCACGCCCTACATGGTCTCCTGTGGTTCCACTCTGTTCGAGTCGAGTAGCTAAGCGCCGGAATGTTTGCCCAGTTGGCGCTGCACGATTAGGAAATCGACGTCGAAATTCACGCTGCGCTAACACCACCGACCGATTATTGGTCAAAAACATCGACACAATTATTCCATGCTCTTGCATAGTATAGCACTCCATTACTTGTCTGTTTGTATACTGCAGCTGCCTAGTTCACAAATGTCAAATATGATTGACGTACGACGCCATTTGCAAAAATTATACCATATGGCTAGAAGGGGAGAAGTTAGAAGTATTCACAATATGAAAATGACTAAGGCAAGAAGACCGTCTTAGCATAATCTTATTATATGCAGACGTCACACCAAAAAATCCAGACGGACTACGACAAGCATTGAAGAAGTGATCCAATAATCTCAAAGGAAAGTGAATGGTGGTAAAAGCAAAGTGATGTGGGTCTCTGAAGAGACATCTGCTTCGGATGGACGAGTCAAGACAAGCCAAACAGGTACCGGAAAAGAGAACAAAAGGTACTACACCGAGTCGGAGACCCCGAAAAACTTGAGAAAATCGCATCCAGGACGAGGGGCAAACCTTTGCAGAGATGAGAAGAGAGAGCCGGGACGCACAATGTCGCACGGCGACATTTTTCTGACACAACTGGATCAATTTTAACGGATCAAATTTCCTTGAAGAGTTTTAAGCGATAAACGTCTTGGACCATTTGATGAAATCCATAATTCCATGCAAGAGCACAGTCAAGGTGTTCCCAGTAAGTTTGCCATTGCTCTCTTCAGTCCTTGGCAATCGGCATTCACCGACATCGGTGACCCGTGACCGCACTTCAAGAGTAGCGATAGATTCTACATATTAAATTGTCTCCCTGAAGTAAACTTCGTAGGAACCACGTGTTAGAGGCTATAGTTCGCAAAGACCGTTCTGCACAGCGTCGCAGACCATAGTGCAATTTTCTAGATACACTGGGCAATTCTCTGAATTCGTTGTAGATAATTTGCCTCCGCCTGCCCTTCTCAAATGGATCTTGAACCATATCCGGGCCAGAAGAGTCTTTACTTAAAGCAGTACCAACTAGAGCGACCAAGCTACTCGTAAGAACCGCTGCAGGAGATAGTACATAGTTTTAGATTCACTGCAACTACAGTGTTCGGAGATCTGACTTTTAAATGAAAGTCTTGCTTACATTTCTTGAACGTCTGTTAAAACTGTAAGCCGTAATAGAACATACCTTTCTTGGTATCGTCGACTCCGCAAATTAAGGCGGGAGAGTAAAAAGTTGATATTCTCTGTTCTGAGGACCTGCTTCGAACAGAATCTTAGTTTGAAAAGGAATGCAATCGATCTTCTTCAATGATTCCAAAGCCAACGCATTTCTTTTAATTTAACCCCTGCCCCTGATACTATCACTGCTTAACGGCCCACACCCCCTCCCACGAATACTAACAACTACTTTCCCAATTTCGACCTTACAAACGGAGCCAAATACCCAAACTTTATCAGATTGCATATCTAAACATCTCCACTTCTAGCTCCGAGAAGACGATCACCCTCTCCGTATGGTTACTGATCCTACTTGGGTATTTAATTGGCTTTGTTTCAATTAAAATAACATTTCCCAATAGGCCGTGTTGTGTGTTGCTACCTACATTCTCCCAGCTCAATCTATCGAATCCTACATCCTTGCTATTAAAGCAATTGACCTAAGTGATTCCATCGACGTTATCCTGGATTCCATCGGATGGTCACTTATTTTTTACCGCGTCGAACTCCAGTTCATCCAAGGAATGACTATTCATTGATAACATAACTGACTCAAGCCTATGCTACGTAAGCGGCGTTCCTAACTCCATCGGTAGACAACTAGACCTTATTTTCACCAGCAATCCTATTAACTCCACAGTGCCCCTTTATCCTATCAACTGTCGACAACTTTCACCCCCTGTTCTTCTCTGATTTTTCCTTAACTCTCCACCCCAGTCCACTTCTTCCCTTAACATCTTTTCTTACAACTTCCATAAAGCTAATTTTCGCAATATCTATCTTAGCAAATCTTCTTTTGATCTTACCAACCTATCCTTATCTGATGCTGTCTCCATTTTCTACAGTGAAATATTTAATTCCATTTCTCTCTTCGTCCCCTTTTCGCGGCATAAAACATCATCTACTTCCCCTCCCTGGTATAACAAAATACTTCGCTCTTTACGAAACAAAAGAAACAAACTTGGACAGTTTTTCTTTGCACCAATTCTTATTATGACGACTCTAACTATCTTGGAACCTACCTACAATTCACCCAGCTCTATAACTGCCTCTATCAGCGCTTTCTCGACACCTCGCAGACCAACCTTATCAACGATCCTAAGACATTTTATCAATTCGTCAACTACAAACCCCCTCATTTGCAGACAACGTCTTCGTACCAGACCCCATATATTTCTAATACCTTCCCAATTTCTCGATTGGCCCCTCTCTCTCTCTCAACCTTTTGATCCCACCCTTATTGAAGAAAGTTACAAAATCCCAATGATGAATTTTTACCCCGGACAGACGGGATCCCAGCAATATTTCTCAAACAGTCTTTCGCACTCACTTTCCTCCCTGTCCCACACACAAAGGGAATTCCCGAAAGTTTGGAAGACCTCTTTCATAACCCCGGTTTACAAACAACTACCGTCCCATTGCTAAGCTTTCTCACATACCTAAAATGTTTGAAAGTTTTTTATATGAAGTTCTTAGCTTTCAGTGCAAGTCGCTTATATCACCCAGCCAGCATGGATTTCTGAAAGGTAGATTAACTACTACAAACTTAGATGAATTCGTATCCTTTGCCCGTTCAGCCCTAGAAAATGGCTACGAAATCGATGTTATTACTACAGATTTCGTCAAGGCCTTCGATAAAATATCACATCAACTGATTCATTTCAAATTGTCTTCCCTCGGTTTTGACCCCATATTGTTAAAATGGTTATCTTCTTATCTGGAGAACCGTTATTATAGCGTTCGCTTTAGGTCAGCCTTCTCAACCCCGTTTTTAGCAACTTCTGGTGTCCCACAAGGCAGCCAGCTAGGTCCCCTCTTTTTTATTTTAGGTATAAACGATCTTGAGAAGATTATCAAACACTGCTCCGTATCCGTTTACGCCGATGACACTAGGTTCTCCAAAACTATTTCTTCACTCCAAGACTCTATTCTCCTTCAAGAAGACCTCGATAGGTTTTCCCACTTGGTGTCTAAAAAATTGCTTTGAGCTTAATGTGTCCAAATGTTAATCTATGACTTTATCACGTAAGTCCAATCAATCTTCTCCTCGACTTTATTTTCTGCATGGCCCATACGATAGCGAGTTAAAGTTCCCTCCGCATGTTGATGAGATAATCCTTAAAGCAAATTCATCGCTCGGTTTTATCAAACAATGGTCCAACGGATTTTGCAATCCCTATGTGACAAGATCACTTTATAATACCCTTGTCTGGCCCCTTCTCGAATATGCCAGCCAAGTGTGGTCCCCCTTTCAGCGAATTCATATATCCCGAATCGAGAACATTCAACGTCGTTTTTCTTCGATTTGACCTTCGCGGACTATCCTGGGTTGACCCCTTTATCTTACCTGCCAATCGCGATCGCCTCAAACTTCTTAATCTGAATACCCTCGAAAAACGCAGAGATGTTGTTGACATTCTCTTCATTCACCGACTGCTCTCTCTCTATTTCCTTCAACACTAATCCTCGTAATTTACGCTGCCCTCGTCTCTTCTATATTCCAACCCACCGCACGTCTTATGGCTCTAACGAACCAATCTCCCGCATGCTTCGTAAGGTCAACTCAAACCTCCCCCTTTTTGATTATAACCTGAGCACTTCTCGTCGTAAACTTGATCTCCTTCACCATTCCCTTACTTCCATACCCCTAACATTCACAACATCTTCAAAAGTCAGCTGATTACTGATTACTATGCTTTTGCTTAACACTTAGCATGTTGAGCACAAGTGGCATTTCCTTAAGTCATTATTTTGAGCATTTTTGAGCAGACGGGTCTGCTGTGATCGTGCGGAACACAGTAAACCAGGTCAAGTGTCTCTGATAGCCTACGAGTGGTTGGATGTCGTACGATTACAATAGCCATTGAGTGCTATCAATCTGACGATGCCCAGAGCCGTAACTATCGCTGGTGGTAGTCACCAAGTAAAGGTCTCATGCAACCGAGCTTGACTCGCCACACTTATAAGCGCGAGTATTGAACAGGATAAAATCAACA
Organism: Volucella bombylans; assembly: GCA_949129095.1. Lineage (NCBI taxonomy): Eukaryota > Metazoa > Arthropoda > Insecta > Diptera > Syrphidae > Volucella > Volucella bombylans. The sequence goes on from OX422141.1 coordinate 113,001,539, forward strand.
TTGTGGCGTTGTCTGTCAAAAATGGCAGAACCTCAGAAGTATGACTAGCGGCGGACGAATTGGCGTGCCTGAATCAACGAACACGTCAACAGTCAGTGTGCTAGATACTTTCAATGCTTTTCAATGCTCAAATAGTGATTATGATGAATGAACTCTTAATAGATCAACGGGAGGTTTTACACTTACTCTTATCTACCTCGTTAATATCGGGCGTTTTTTCCCAAAAAAGGTCAAAATAAGAGCCTGGCTTTCCATTTTACTGTTATGCCTGTATTAAACTAGTCGACTACGTAAAACTCGTACTGGACGGTGGAATGGGCCGAACAAATCGGAAATAAACTCCGCTGATTGACAAAACTTAAGAGCAATACCCTAAGTAGGACGGTTATATCGTTTTAGATGATTTAAATCCCAAAATATGAAAAGATGGTGTCTTTGGTAACACAATCGCAGAGCATAATGTTAAAACGGGACTAGGCTAGTTGACTATGCTGAGATAAAATATCACGATATATTATGCGGCTTCCTCACCTTAATATTCTCCAAGAAATATGACAGTCATCCGTCCATAAAATCGCCCAACACATTGATCATCTTGCGATCTACTTAAGATACTCCCTAGTATTACAGATGTCTGAACAATCTGAAGGGCTGTATGTAGACTCGTACCATTACGTAGTTTTATATACTGCAGAGCTGCAGAGCCTTTGTAAATCGCTAGTCTCTCAACCTGTCGTCAATTCCCTGTCATTTCGACTAATGCAGATCGGTTTTATCGATATCGCAAGGAGATTTAGTAGACGGTTCACAGTCGGTGCCAAGGATGTAAATTATTCTGCGGACGGCGATTCAATTGCAATAAGGCAGGAAGGAATAACATTTCCGGGGGTCCAACCAAAATAAAGGAATCTCAGCAATATCTAATGTTGAATGGAACAGCGCTGCAACCGGTAGCCGCGCTACTTAAACCAAAGCGAGATGACTTGGTGGAAAGCATACACCAACTTATTTATGATTTAGGCCACGGCATTGTCTTGCACTGCATCAATTATAGAGGCATCAGTGTCCGTAACATCGCTTAGAAGACCCCACCTGTTGTATTGTGTGAACGCCTGAAGCCATTGTTTAAACTTCAACTCTAAAGCTTTCATAACATGATGGCATCATATATGGCCTATTGCAATATTGTCCATCTGATTCGATGTTCAGTGCCTATCAAACAGTTCTTAGCTTATTTTGTGATGTTTCAACATTTGATAACTAGGCGATTACCATCACAGAAATTTATCAATTTCAACCGCTGGCCGTTGTCATTCCGACTTTCGATGTTCAAACCCTTCATCATGTTTACGACGCACAGAGGAGTATTTTACCTAAAAATGTCGACAAAAATATAGGGTGGGTTTAATAAAACTCTTGCCTTTTAGGAATGTGTTTTGGCTCATATTAAGAATGATTGATTGATTTATTACGCCGAAAATTGAATTTTTATTAATAACTAGCTGGGCCGGCAGACTTTGTTCTACCCTGGTGCAGTGAGTTTGATTTGGTTAAAGTCCTTGTGTAAGAAAGTCTGGAAAGAAGATGAACGATAGGCAAGGGAGCCGAAAAATTGTCTCTCCAATAATCAAGCGCGTAGTAGCGCGAAAATTGCAGTTTATTTGAATAAAGAAAGACAAACGACTTGAACTCGTCAATAAGAGCTAGTGAATGGTAGTTGTGCATCTTTTGACAGTTACTTACCGAAGTTTAGCCCCATTTACAATACTGCGAGATGCGATACGAGAGTCGCATTCAGACATCGGACGTCTGTTTGCAATGATACGTGAAAGCACCACTCACAAATAACAAGCTCTAAATCAAAACAACAACAATTTAGCTGTCACGCATTGCGAGATGCGAGAGTTTTCCAAATTTTCGAAATTGACTGCGATGCTCGCTGCGACACTCCCATTATTGTAAACGAACACATAAATGCCCAAAGCCTATTGCCGAAAATTGACGAGTTTAGACATCTGTTTGAAGGTTCTAAAGTTGATGCAATCTGTGTTTCAGAGACATGGTTCCCTCATCAGGATGAATAAATCCTGCAGAAAAGCTAAATGGCTATCAGCTTTTCCCTGTAAACATGAGTTATACCGCTTGTGGAGGCGTTCCCGTGTACGGTAGACAAGGGATTACTTGTGTGTTCCGTGCAAGTCACCACCCATTTGTCCTATGGAATACATATTTGTTGACCTGGTAAGCGGTGACGATAAGCTTCTACTTGGCACCGTCTACAGACTCAACAAATCTGTAGATCTGTTACCACTTATATCCGTATTAGAGGACATCGCTATAAGTTCAACAAATGTAGTGTTATGCGGTGATTTAAACAGTAAGCTTATTGTTGAAAAGCAGCTGACTGATAGTATGAGTGCATTCAACCTCTTTCCGGTAAATTCCACTTCCCCCACACACTTTGGTCCAAGTTTTAACACACTGCTAGATGTTTTCTTTATAAGCGATATGAACAGAGTTCTTTTTTACAACCAGCTTTCTGCACCGGCGTTCTCCAAGCACGATCTTATATATCTAACATTCGATTTTAGTATACCTAAATCAACTACCACATTCCAGTTTCGCGATTTTCAAAATATCGATCAATCTGGCCTCGAAAACAATATACGCACAATCGATTGGAACCAAATGTATTACATGACCTCGCCCGATACTCAATCTGAAGTCTTACATTCTAACATAGATTTCCCCTTTGATAGATTTGTACCGTGTCCATGATAGATTTGTTTGTCCATGAAATCAAATTGTTGATAGCTTAGAGGAATGAGGCGTATAAAACATGGAAGAGATTTCGCCTCGAAGAGCACCACAGACATTTTTGCACCCTTCGTAAAAGAGTTGTTAGTAAAAGTTAGATCGGAGAAAGCTAAGGTAATTGGCGAACGACTCGACCTCTCCTTAAATAGCCGTCACTTATAGAACAATTTGCGTGATATTGGAGTTGGAAAATCTAAACCCGTTTCTGTGCAGAATATCGATGCAAATGAGCTAAATAAAAGATTCGTCTCATCCATGTTACAATCGAAAGCACAGTGATAGTGAAGCCATAAGTCCAGATAGTTCTACTGTGCAACCATTTGAATTTTCTCGTATTGACGATAATGATGTGGTCAAGAGTTTTTTATCCGTCAAATCAAACGCTACAGGCATCGATGGCATAAACCCTGTGATCATTAGAGCAGTTATGCCTTTAATTTTGACTTACATTACACACTTGTTCAACACTATTTTGACTACTGGGGAATTCCCTAAGATCTTAAAACTGGCAAAAGTTATTCCTTTACCCAAAGGCTCTGGTGGTGGCGATTTTAGACCGATTTTTATTCTACCATTCCTTTCTAAAGTCATCGAGAGTATAATGCACAAGCAAATTGTTATATTTCTCTATATTGGCAACACCATAGTTTTGACATTTCTAACATTTTATAAACCTGAACATGTAAGGAAACTTAATAGTATGTCATTTGCTTGTTGTACAAAGGTGAAACCTTCTCTTTTGTAATTTGGCCATCAAGGTGAGCAGACGAAAATAAGAAATAAAATATTAAGTAGTAAATTCGTTGTTCTTAATTTGGTTCCCATTATAACACAAATAAATACACATTTAAACAGGTTTAATTTGCTTGCTTCAAGTCAGTCCGGGTTTAGACCAAAGCATAGTTGCATAACAGCTCTTATAAAGGTAGTGGATGAAATAAGACAATCCATTGATCAGAACATGCTAACTTTTCTTATTCTGCTTGATTTCTCCAAGGCCTTCGATAGTGTAATTCACAAAGTTCTATTAAGAAAATTACTAAACTTATATCACTTTTCATCATCAGCAGTCAAGTTGTTATTTTCATACCTAAGTGATCGAATGCAGTCCGTGTTTATTAACGGTAAAATGTCGGACTTGCTCTTATTACTAAAGGGCGTACCACAAGGCTCGATCATGGGTCCATTGCTGTTCTCTCTTTACATAAATGATCTTACAACCGTAATTGTTCACTCAAAGGGTCACATGTATGCAGATGACGTGCAGCTGCACAAGAGTTGTACTGTTGATTTTATTGAACAATGTGTTCAATGTTTGAATGAGGAGCTTAATCGACTTTTGATGTAGTCTAAACTTAATGGCCTAGTACTAAACCCTAAGAAATCAAAGTGTATTGTAATACATAAGAAAAGCCTTGATTTGTCTAACTTTCCCAGTCTCTATCTTAACGATAGGCCTATAAGCTATGTTAACTCAGCAAAAAACCTTGGTGTCGTTTTTAATAGGACACTTGGTTGGAATGATCACATAAACTCCATCGTTGGAAAAAGTTTTGGTGCATTACAAAGGTTGTGGAAGTCCCATCGCCTTACAACAAAGAAAACTCGACTTATGCTGGCAAAAACTCTAATTGTCCCAATCCTAACTTATGGATGCGAAATCTTTTGTCACTGCGACGCAAGCAGTAGCCGGAGGAAACTGAATCACATCTCAAGTTTCGCAAGACGTATATTTGGCATGTCGTTTAATAATTTCTTAAAATATAGAACTTTGGTCTTTCTACGTCGGATATTTCAATCGCAACAGCCTTCTTATTTATATGAACGATTGGTTTTTGCTTCTTCCAATCGCACAAACATGATTAATAACCAACGCTTCACCTGCCTTTCATCTGAACGTCAGTTTTTCATCAATGCGATTCGTTTATGGAACTCGTTGCCCAGAAACTTGCGCGGAATAAACAACTGTTACGCTTTTCAAATGAGTTTGTCGCTTTACTTTTGCAACCGATAAAATGGTACTTTTCTTTTCAAATAAAGGGTCCGCCATCTAACGTTTTTTTTTCAACTAGTGCTTATTTCGTGAATGGTAACACCTAGCTCATGTCTGATTTGACAGATAATTAGTTTTATCCTTCCGCTGAACGAATATGGTTTTGTGTACGCTTGAACAACGCTGGGAAATATTGCCTGCGATCGACTTAGAGAAGATGCCGATTTTGCCAAAAAAATCATCTTTTCAGATGAAGCTCATTTTGATCTTGGCGGGTATGTAAACAAGCAAAATTGTCACATTTGGGGCACAGAAAACCCGCACGCATACATTGAAAAGCCGATACACCCAAAACGAGTCACTGTTTGGTGCGGATTTTGGTCCAGAGGCATAATTGGGCCATTTTTCTTCGAAAATGAGCAAGGAGTGGCCGTTACAGTCAATGGCCATCGTTATCGGGCCATGTTGAACGAATTTTTGTTCACAAAAATTGAAGAGGAGGATATTGGCAACATTTGGTTTCAACAGGACGGCGCTACGTGCCACACAGCCGAAGCTATACTCGATGTTTTGCGCCCTGTTTTTGAAGATCGCATTATCAGCCGCAGAGCTGATGTCGTTTGGCCACCTCGGAGCTGCGATTTGACACCGTTGGACTATTATTTGTGGGGTGCCGTAAAAGATAAGTGTTACGCCGACAAGCCAGAGACAATTGACGCTTTAAAGGACAATATTCGTGAAGCCATTGGTGAAATACAGCTGCACACAATCGATAATGTGCTTAAAAATTGGACCAATCGTGTAGGCTACTGCATGGCCAGCCGAGGCAGCCATTTGAATGAAATTATTTTCCATTATTAACCAGAAGGATAAAACTAATTATCTGTCAAATCAGGCATGAGCTAAGTGTTACCATTCACGAAATAAGTACTACTTGAAAAAAAAAAAAAACGTTAGATGGCGGACCCTTTAGAATAATGTAACATACTAAAGATTTATAGTACTCGTACCTATGATAAAAATTAATACTTAAATGTTTGCGGATTAAATTATAATTGCAGGCTAAGGATTAAACTTAAATCAAATTATCAATTTTATCAAGCTTAAATGTAAAATTTCTTTTTTGCCTATCTCTCTATAAGAACACATTTGAACCTTACACTACTTAAAACATACTGTATCTTATTGTGTAAAGATATTATATGAATAAATACAAATACAAATCCAAATACACATTGAATTACATGTTACGGAAATATTTTTGACAGTTCATGAGCTCTCGTTTTCGAACAACGTATTGCATCTCGCAGTATTGTAAATGGGACGCGCAGTTTTTAGTTGACAGTCGTTTGAGTGCGTCGATGTGAGTGTTTTTTGTGAAAATCGAAAAAATTGGGTATCGAGCTATTATTAAATTCTTAATTTTGAAAGGCATTACGCCTACGCAAATCAAAAATGAATTGGACTATGCACCAACATTTATCACAGTGAAATTTTGGGCAGCTGAATTTAAACGTGGCCGTAAGAGCTTGGGAGATGATGAACGTTCGGGACGTCCAAAAACTGCAACCACTGACGATAACATTGCTAAAGTTCACCAAATGGTGTTAGACGACCGCTGAATTAAAGTGAGAGAGATGGTAGAGGAGGTGGACATGAAAAAGTCCAAAGAACGTGTTTGTTACATACTCGTATTAAATCAAGTTTTAGGCATGAGAAAGCTGCCCGCGCGTTGGGTGCCGCGTTTGCTTACGTTAGACCAAAAACGTGTTCGAATGAATATTTCCAGTTGGCGCAGTTTAGGCGCAATAAATCCGAGTTTTGGCTCCGATTAATTACTGTAGATGAAACTTGGATACACCATTATGCAAAGGGTGAGCCGGCTCCAAAAAAAGCAAAAACTATTTTTTCGGCTGGGAAAGTGATGGCGGCTGTTTTTTGGGATAGTAAAGGAGGGAGTTATCTTAATCGATTATCTTCAAAAAGGAAAACCCATTACAGTAGCATACTACGCAAAAGAAAATCCTGTTTCACCAAGACAACGCGCCTGCGACACAAACCTGCGCTCGGCGGACAGAGATTTTCGTCAAATGAGGAGGCATTCACCTTCGTGAACAATTATTTTGCAGAGAAAAACGCCAAGTATTATTTGGACGGGTTAGAGATATGGGAGCATCGCTGGGAGAAGTGTGTAGAGTTACAAGGAGACTATGTAGAAAACTAAAAAAAAAAATTTGAGAAAAAACGTCTTGTATCATTGTTCGGTCGGAAACTTTTCAGACAACCCCCGTATTATTTATTTTGAGTTTATTTCAACGCTAAATCTTGAACAATATTTTTTGTTAGTCCATCAGGAAAAAGATTTGATGATTTTCGAACACTTGAACACGCAATATACGAGTACTATAGTTGTCCGTGAAAAAAACACGGATTTTCTAGATACTATCCGCATATGTTTGTTTATCCTTGAGACTTGGTTATGGTCATCGTAAAGGCTAACCGTATGGGAAATCGTAAATGTTTGAGCTGAGTTGGTGCGTCAGTGAGCATCATTGGAACTCATGACAGTAAAATATTCTCTCTTTTGAAGTTTCCGTTCATCGTGGTATAATATTTCCCATAATTTTGTAATAACTAATCTCGTTTCATTTCAAATCTGGGCGCATTTAATTTTCGAGAGCGTTGTTCTGCCGACCTGCTTTCACGCACGAACCATACATTTCAATTGTGTCGTGTGCTCATCGATCAATATTTAATAGCGCTCTTTCTTTTGGTATATTTAAATTATTAATACAATTAATATAAGAAGGCACTAATTACTTTTTAGGTCTTCAATTAATATTGTAGAATATTTGTGTGGGTGCAAATGATAGAACTTATTCTTTTCCATACAAATCGCTTTATTCAGTACAGTTAAAATCCACTATTTAATTGTTTCTCTCAATACAATCCAATTTCTCAACCGCTTATAGTTTTCTTATCTTTTACTTAAACCACTTAATCACTTCTCCTAATTAACACTTCAAATTCAACTGATACCTTGCGGATGCTGGTATTTATACTCGAATGACATACTTCGAGGACAATCCTCGCCATCTAGCGTCCCATACAATTTCCAATTTGCTAGAAAATTCGATTCCACTCTCCAGTCATCAATGGTCGAGACTTTGTTATTCAAGTATCGAAATCTACTGCACTTCGAGTATCGACATCCTCTGCTATGTAAATCTAGATGTCGCTGCTCACATTTAAGTGGTTATCACATTGCTTCCTCCCTACAGTTGTTCGTCGCGAACAATTTCGTCATTCATCATCCCGTTGAAATGACCAAATGGACCAATTTCAATTTTCCTCGATCCCCACGCTGGATTCGGTAGACAACGTCATTAATGCGGGTTATCACCTTGTATGAACCTTCCCAGTCCTGTTGCAATTTTGGTGATTTGCCTTTCTTACGCTGAGGATTATACAACCAGACCAGATCTCCTCCGTTGAAGCCGAAAGATTTCGCCTTGATATCGTACCTAGTCTTCATGCGGCTGCTTGCTATATTCATCTTTTCTCTGGTGTCTTCATGCAATTTACGAATCCTGCTGCGCAAGTCATTTACGTATTTGTTCACCTCTTTGGGCTCCGTCGGTGGGGATCCGAATTTTGCTTCACTTGTTTGACCAAATAAGATCTCGGATGGTGTGTGTCCTGTTGAACTATGGACCGCGTTTCGGTAGGCCATTAAGAAGAGGGGTATGTGTCGATCCCAATCCCGCTTGGAGGTGCTGACGACCTTAGAAAGATGCTCATTCAAGGTCCGATTGAATCGCTCGACCATTCCATCAGATTGATGGTGTAGTGGCGTTGTCCTTGTCTTTCTTATTTTCAAATATTGGCATATTTCCCGGAGGACTTTTGATTCGCCCTTGATCACAGTGTAACTCCATTGGGACCCCAAACCTGCTCACCCAGTTGTTGACTATCTGTTCGGCTACGGTCTCAGCCTCTTGATTTGGGATGGCAAACACTTCGGATACCATTAAAGATTTCGGGAACCGGCCCAGCTATTCGTTCGAAAGGTGCTCCGACATTGTATTGTTGCATTTGTCCATGTGGCTTTACTTTTGGACCCTTGGTAGCCGCACATCTTATGCACTTTTTGCACCAATTCTCGACATCTTGTTTAGCGCTTAGCCAAATGAAACGTTCCCTTACCTTTTCCAACGTCTTGTTTATTCCCAAATGGCCTCCTGAGATTCCGTCATGTATTTTATGGAGTACTTGGCTGACTCTGGACAGTGGCACTAGTAGCTGCATACGAGATGTTGTCCCATCTGCACCTTCCCATTTTCTCTTCAGCAATCCATCTTGCACACAAAGCGAGTCCCACTGTGCCTAGTATGCCTTCAGAGTTTGGCTCCGATCTTATATCTGCTGCCAGCTTGGTCTTTCCTCGTGTTCCTTCCAGGCCAATATTGGTTCGATGTCATTGTATATACTCCAACATTCTATTGGCTCAGTCCTGATCATTTGGATAGTAGCCTGTTCTTTCACTTTCTTACCACTGACTACTTCTGCTGGGAGGCTTTCATTGCATTGTTATACCTGTGAGACTGGGATAATTACCCTGGAGTCGACTCCTGCTACAGACTTCTGCCCCGCGAAGTAAGCATTTCCCAACTGATGGCTTCGGGAAGTTTGACCGGCTTCTTGGTAGTTGTTCCTGTCGGTTATTCCTTCTATTTGCCTGTAACCTCAGTGCAGGCAGCCTTTTCGTCGTACCGGTTCTTTACAATGCCATTGCAGATGTCCTACTTTATCGCAGTTTCAGCAGCGCATTCTTCGTCTCCCCCGCAGAATATTTCGCCATTTCCCTGACGAAATGTATTCCTTTGGAAGCCTGATTGGCTGCTTCCATCGCCAGAGCGAAGTCAAGTGCTTCAGCAAGGGTTCTTTTCCCGGACATCCTTACAGCTGACTGTAGCTTCAAATCTGCAATTCCCCCGATGAATGCGTCCTTTGCCATTTCGTCGATTATTTCTTGGTGGGATATGACAAATGTGCCAGTCTACTGACGTCTACTTGGAGCTGTTGCAGTATTTCTTCTCGTTGCTGCATCTGGCTTTGAAATTGAACCTTGTAAACCTCCCGCATGTGGCTATAGCCAAACCGTTTCTCGATAGCGTACACTAAGGCCATATAGTCTCTATTCTTTTCGATATCGATTGTTTGTAAAAATTCTGCCGTAGGACCGTGCAAGGCCATCGCTAGGGCAAAGCTCTTCTCCTTATTTTCCCAGTGGTTCGCATAAGCAGCCATTTCGAATTGCTTCTTATACGCAGACTTTGAGGTCTGACCATCGAATGAAGGAGGCTTCAACTCTTTTCTCCTTGGACAGCTTAAAGAACATTCTCGCAGTTTCTGTTTTCGCACCTTGTCGAGCTCTTTTGCCAGTTGCTCAATTTTGCTGTCCATTTGTTCGAATTTTTCGTGAACATTTTTCTCTATTCTTACAAATTTGTCATCGATTTCTTCGAACTTTTGCTGGAGAATGTTCTTTTCCTCTTCCAGATTATTCTTTTGTTCGTCCATTTTCTGTTGAAAGGCCTGCAGGCTGTTCTTCTGTTCGTCTAGATTTTTCTTCTGTTCGTCCATTTTTAACAACAGGAGTTGCATCATCGCAGCCATGTCACTGCCGGTTCTTATCTGTTCATCCTCGTCAACGTCAAAGGAGCGTATATCAGGATCATGTCGCTCGTTGTTCAAGGCCTCCTGAAGTCGGAGCACCAAGTCACTTTTTCCTCCACTGACGCTAAGGCTTCTCTTGTTCAACTCGGATTTGAGTTGGACGAGGGTCAACTGCAATACTTTTCGACCCATTCTAGCTTATTCAAAGAGTCACAAGACATACTCGTTCTTCGAGAACAAACCACGCCATCCAGCGTCCCATACAATTTCCAATTTGCTAGAAAATTCGATTCCGCTCTCTAGTCTTCGGGTATCGACATCCTCTGCTATGTAAATCTAGATGTCGCTGCTCACATTTAAATGGTTATCACAATATATTGACCAAATTTACACGTATTTCAATATTCGACAAACCGTTTTACACTTCACAAATTTTTAAAAATGTTTTAAATTTCACAAATGGACAAATGGATACTGTTTACTGTGAAGTTGGTCTGGTATTGAAACAGCAACATTCACATCAGGGCTTGATGTGGCTGTTACCTGCTGAGGGTTCAATAATTACTGTCTTTCTTCTTCTAAGGTCGACAGCTGGTTGAGCTCTCTTTCCAATGCTTCTTCGAGAATTTCATCAAGGTCCCTCAATGGTTGTGGTTGAAGGTCATCTTGATTCTCATCATCGGACAGGTCTTCTAGAAGATAGGCTTCAATTAGCGCGATATTATTCGAGATATTGCGCATGGTAAGACCTTTCAAATAAAAATAAACCCAAAGTCCCTGACGGTACTTTGCAGCCCCAGCAGATTTTCATAATCTTAAAATAGAAATAACTGGAAATGTGTGTAAAACTCGTAAAAATACTTTTATCGATAAAGCTAACTAACTAATTCTAAAAGAAAATTAAACTTATCTTGCAATTTTCTATTTTGAATATATTTTTTGAAATTTTCACACTTCACTTACCCCGCCGTTTGTGCAAGTCTCAACTTACAAGCTTCACAAATTGGTTTGGTTCGGTTCGAATTCGGTTCGTAAGTTATAAAGTCACAACGCACTTACAACAATTTTTTATACACTCTTCTTCTCCTTATTCTTCTTCTTCCTCTTCTTCGCTGTTATTAAAAGTTGAGTTATTATATTTTGTACCTGGGAGCAATAGCTGTAAAGTTTCGCTGGTGAATGACTTGTTTTCCTTTTGCGCCTTTAACCTTAAACTACTCAAAAAAGGGTCAGAGCTTAATAGGAGTCTATTCAAGACATCTCTCTACTACAATCCTCTCGAGAGAACTTTCTAGAAAATAGTTGCCTGTATAAAGGAAAATGCTTATTTCTTACCTCTGTCGCTTCCTCGGATAGTTGGCCAATAGGTAGTACACCATGGCTCATTACTGTGGCCCCATGAGTTAAAACTTTATGTATTGATGGCGACATTGGATACCAACCATAGAGTTCAACATAAAGTTTTGCAGTTTCTGTAGTCTAATTTGAAAATTTTTGTACTTCAATGTTACGAGTATGTCCACTTGACATTGCCTCCAATATTACCCTTAATTTACTAAGAAGATTAATGTCTATAAACTGTAATTCTGGAAGCAGTTTCAAGATTCGCAAACAATTTCCTAGACGTGTTTCAGCCATTTGTATTACCGCATCCGGTTTTGGGAATGTCCATAAGCAGACCCATTTCAGTTTTAAAATCGGCCTGAATTCTTTTCTTTGTCTCCGCTAGTTTGATTTTGTCCACATTGGTTCTTACCTGCCATTTCTTAATGGGAAGTTAATAAGACAAATGCAAAAGTGACTCAAAAAATTGAATCCTTACATGACAGTATCGAGAGTCTAAGCCTTAAAGCTTTGCCTGCTTAAATTATTAAAATTCTTTGACGTTTCTCCGCATATAAATATTTCTGTCTTTCTTAGGTTTCTTGTTTGTTTTTCAACGTATTGAATTTCTTCATTGGAAATATCAACCGTTTCTGTGCCGAGCTGACCATGGACAAGTGCACACGAACAAGCGCACTTGTGAAACTCGTGAAGTGAGTGGAGAAAAGAAAGAAAAAGACAAACGCACGAGTGTGCGTTTACTTGGTCTTACTGTCTTGCTTGCACTCGGTCACTGCCGTTGCTGTATTACATTGTTATGCAGCGCGTGCAGTGGCTGAGTATGTAGTAAGTGCACAACACCTACAACAATTTGATTCGGTAAACCAACTCTGAATTTTTACCGCACAGCTGTGCTTAGTAACGTCGGTGTTTGTGTTTTTTGTGTTTGGCTTTCTTTATAATGAATCGGGAATTTAGAGTGCACATTGCAAATATAAGCGGGCTACAAAGTAATCACTTGTCTGCGTACGTCCACGTCTGTTAATTCAGACCAGTTGGTTTGGCACTTAGTGAAACACAGGTAGATCCCCACCCACACCTCTCAGATAACTCTCATCTGAAGCCACCTGGACACGAACTAGTGACATTATTCTTCTCTCACCGCGGTCTCGTCATTTACGTGCGTTGCGATGTAGCTTACCAAACTCCACCACTATGTAGTCCCTATTCCAATCCGGAATTCAATTTCATGTGGTTAAAATTCCATCTCCGTAAGCAAATTATCCACTACTGCTTTGTTTACAGAAGCCCCAAACTGGACAGCAATTCGACCTTTAACGAGTTTGATGCGCTGTCTGACTCCATACAAAGAATTGTATCCCTGTATCCTCATACGTCATTACGGCTTCTGGACAGACAACACCCGAAGGGCGGTATGTTGAGATCTTCGCTACGGAAAACAACTTAGCGCAGCTTTGTAAATGAGTCCACGCGAAAACCAGACGTTGATAGTCATACCGCCAACACCCTGGACTTGTTTTAAACTTCTCATCCTGATAAGTACACCGTTGATGTGCTATCCCCTCTAGGCTCGTCGGATCATTGTGTCATATCAGCTAATTTCTCGTACACCGACCACAAAGTTAGAGAAAAAATTCCTAAAAGAACCGTATGGCAATACGAGAAAGCCAACTGGAGCGGTCTTAACAGCTTCTTTAGGAATTACAACTGGTCGTTATGTTTCCTTGATAACGAAGTGAATGCCGCTGCTGATATGATCACATACACTATTCTCTTTGGAATGAGATCCGTTATCCATCGTCGGATGAAGAGTATCAAAACAAAAGAAACGGCGACACACGACCTGAGCTGTAAAGAGGTTGTCAAGGCTAGAGAAAAGTTTTTTCGGTCCTTCAAGACCAACCCGACCGAGGAAAAAAAGTTAAACGAGCCAGGAATGGCTGCAGCATCTTTCCTAAGCGTGAGAAGTTTCAGTGCGACCAGGAACTGAGGCCAAAAAATACTAAAATGTCTCAAAGGTAGTAATAATGTTTGGTCGTTTGTCAAAAACATCAGAAATTCTGCCTCATCCTCCATCCCAACGCTCATTCACAATGACATTCCAGCTGTCAGCTCTTTAGACAAAGCCAATCTGCTTGCTGCAAACTTTGCGGCCAGTTCAACACTCCCAGATTGTGCTTTGTCTCCGCCTATACTTGAGTGCGTCGAATCTTCAATGGGACGAATGTACTTTCGCACTCATGTAGTAGCAAGAGTACTTAAAGATCTGAACGTATATAAATCCACTGGTCCAGATGGTATATCTCCCCTTCTTCTGAAGAGGTGTTCTTCCACGCTGGCAAAACCACAGCGTAATCTTTTTCATCATTCCTACTCTTTAGGATCTTCCCGAGCATATGGAAAACAGTATTTGTCCAGCCCGTCCCTAAAAAAGGAAATCATCTTCTCTCTCCTCCTACAGGCCCATTGCACTTACGTCCCTTCTTTCCAAGGTCATGGAAACGCTGATAACCCCTCAGCTCATGAAATATCTCGAAACTCGAAAACTTCTCAATGATCGGCAGTACAGTTTTCGTAGCAACAGGTCCACTGGTGATCTGATAGCATGTCTCACCGATATTTCTAAGGCGTTTGACAAAGTTTGGCATCAGGCCTTTTTGTCGAAAATGCGCACATTTGGGATCGACGACTCTCTTCTCCAATGGATTAGAAATTACCTTTCGGAACGTTCAATTCAAGTTGTCTTGGACGGTTTCAAGTCTGATATTCAAAAAAAAATGCTGGTGTGTCCCAGGGCTCCCTTCTGTGTCCGATACTCTTTTCCATTTTTATCAACGATCTCTTGTCTGCTTCTTCTAATGCAATATATTCCTTTGCTGACGACAGTACTCTCTGCTTTTCATATTCGTTCCCTGACTCACGACCCTGCTCTTCGGCTGTAGGACGGGAATGGCAGCGTATGTTAAGCTCATTAAATTTTGATATTAACAGCATAACTAATTGGGGAACCACTAACAGAGTAGGATTTAATGCTTCCAAAACACAATGCTAAAGCGAAACTTAAACAACAAGCCATTATCCATGAATGGTACTTGCATCGCCGAAAACGAAAAACTTTCCATTCTCGGTATGTGTGTCAATGACAACTTACGTTGGAATGACCACATATTCGATGTCGTCAACAATGCTGCGAAATGTCTAGGTTTCCTCAAACGATGTAAGAAATACTTCAACCCCTCTGATCTGGCCTCAATATATAAGGCTCAAAATTGGAATGCTCACATCTGGTCAGGTGCTCCCAAAACACCTCTGCACCTGCTATATATTATTCAAAATGCGATAAATTTCATACGTGATACTAATATCAATCAAACAATGGACACCCTCGAACACCGGCGTAGTGTCTAATGCCTCACTCTGTTTTATCGCTATTTCTTCACCTATTCAAACTTTCAACCGTAACACCCGTCTCTCTACGAATGCTCATCAGTATACCCTCAAGCCCACTTTCGGACGTACGAGTACTCTAAAATATCGTTATTCGTTCCTAAGCCTTACAACTCGCTTATGGAATGCCCTGTCTAGCTCTTTATTCCCTGGTCATTATAACCTTCAAACATTTAAAACCAGTGTTCACCGGTACCTCTCTTTCCATCCTCGCTGATTTTCCTTCGCCCGCGCTGTGTGAAAACTATAGAAAAAAAAACAAAAATCTGTTTAAATTATTGTTGTTGTGAGCCATCGCAACCGCATTTTGAAAATAGCTCTAAATATTTCTTTTCGTCTTCGTCTGTAGTTTTCATTACATCTTCGAAGTATTTTCAGCAATCGCGAAGTTGTATGATCAAGCAGAACCTGTAATTTGATTTCAGTTTCTGTCACTTTGATCGACTCTTCTCGAGGAGAGCAATCTTTTGTCGCCCTTTGCAAAAGTGAGTAGCATGGATAAATCTTTTACTAGCAGTACCACAATCAACGAAATGAGATAGAGCTTCTGAAGGAGTATGTTAGCATATTTTTGTTTTTCGCCGCTTACTCCTTTCACTAGATTCCTCAAAGTTTTTTATTGGTCGACCCGGTTTTGTTGCTCCCCAGTCCCCAGGTAGGTAGCTTTATGGTTGAGTTTGGTTATTTCTCGTTTCTACTTAAAAAACGATCCTCTTTATTACTGGCAGCTATCCTTTTCTGATTAAAATGAAACTTAAAAGATTCGAGGGCACATCTAAGTGAACTTTCTGCACCTTCTGGGTATTTGGTGATTTTTTTGAGTTCTTGCTCTAAAATACAAATTTCTCCACCAAACTCCTGTTCGGATTTTGCCTTATAAGTTCGTATAATGACCTTCTTGACCTATCTTTTTGCAAGATAATTATGACAATGCAGTCAATTTAAATTTGATAGCAAATATTTTGGCGGGATTATGAGGGGGAATTTTTTTTAAAGCAATAAAGGGTTTTACTATAGGGACTTGACAACTTTGAATTTAATTTGTGAACGCACTCTTTCACTAATCATCAAACTGTCACTGTCAATTTATTCAGAAAACTCAACATTTTCACCATGCTAAAGTACACGAACGAGCAACGTCTGCAAATTATAAAAATTTTCTACCGAAATTCGGAGTCGGTGACTGCAACTTTAACTCCAATTTTCGGTCGTAATTCTCGCCCTAGTAGACAGGCAATAACAAGTTTTGTGCAAAAATTTGAATCTACATATTCGTTGCGTGATGTTGCCGTATCAGTGAGACAACGGGTTTGTCGAAGTGTCGAAAATATCGCTGCCGTTCAGGCGGCCGTAGCAAATGATCCAAATCAGTCAATTCCACGGCGTTCTCAAGAATTGGGCATCGCTCAGACCACATTATGGCGTATTTTGCGTAAGGATCTTGGTTTACACCCATACAAGATCAAGCTGACTCAAGAATTGAAGCCGATGGACCATTTGAAGCGACGTACGTTCTCCGATTGGGTTCTGGAGAAGATGCGCCAAGATGATGAATTTCATCGCAAATTCATCTTCAGTGACGAAGCTCATTTTTGGCTCAATGTGTTCGTCAATAAGCAAAATATGCGTTATTGTTCGGGTGAAAATCCACATGTGCTTCATGAATCACCACATCATCCACAAAAAATAACTGTTTGGTGCGGTTTGCATGTCGGCATGTCAATATGCGGTTTGCATATTGGGCCATATTTTTTCGTCGACGATAACGATCGTCACGTTACTGTGTGTTGGTCAGCGTTATCGCGCCATGATCACCGATTATTTTTGGCCCGAATTGGAAGACATGGACTTGGACGACATGTTGTTTCAACAGGATGATGCCACAAGCCACACAGCACACGCTACAATCGATTTATCAAGAAATGGGCCAGTCGATTGGCCGCCTCGTTCGTGCGATTTAACGCCGCTTGACTATTTTCTGTGGGGCTAAGTTAAGTCACTGGTTGATGCCAACACGCCGACGACGTTGGAAGAGCTCAGAGCCAACATTGAACGCGAAATAGGGGCCGTTTCGGCCGAAATGCGTGGCCGAGTCGTTGAAAATTGGGTCCAACGAATCGACCGCTGCAAACGTGTCCGCGGTCGCCATATGAACGAAGTCGAGTTCCATTCATAAACGTTTTGATTGTACTTCAAGCCGATAATAAAGCTTTTGAAATATCTCAAATGGTTTGCGTTTTATTTAAAAAAAAAAAGTAGTCAAGTCTTTATTGGAAAACCCTATATTATCGAATTTTATGTTACTCTAAGAATCTAAGCTGAACTCATTTTAACTGGTATAGATAATCACCTACAATATGAAAAAATTGGATTCACTCGAAATGACTTCCTTTTATTTTAACAGAAGCTTCAAAAATGTATGGCCATTGGGCTATAGCGGCACGTATGGTGTCCATGGAGATCGTGGACGCTGCTCTGGTTAATGTTGTTTTAAGGCTTTCCAAATTTCTGTAGGAAGTCTTGCAGGCCATGTTCTCCTATTCTGACCACAAACCATAATGCAGTGGATTCAGATCTGGACTCCCCGAATTTCAATCTTCTGCTGCTATAAAGCCAGGAATATTGACACTGAGCCACACGGTTTTGTCTTTGTAAGCTGGAGCAGAGTCCTGTTGGAAGATCCATCTATATCAATTGAAAAGAGTATTGGGCAAACCCTTCTCAATACCATCTAGCACATCTTGGTAAACTTTTGCATCAGTTTTTACGCTTTTTTCACAGAAATGGAGGCATGTGACACCATGGTGAAAGACCCCCCATCAAACCATTACGGAAGCGGGATGATTTCCACGCTGAACCCTTGGAACAACTTTGTTCGCTTCCTTAGATGAAGTGGCATAAATTTTGTCATTTTGTTTGTTGAAAACTTCTTCCACGGCAAAAATTTTCTCATCCGTAAACAGAATGTTTTCATGGCCATTGTTCGCGTACCACTGCAAAAGTCGCATGCATCTTTCCAGCCTAATTTTTTGTAATTGAGGAGTTAGAAGATGACCCGTGGACCGACTTTCATGGATCTGGTTAACATATCCAATTCTTTACTACCGCATTTATACGGACGAAGCGCGTGCGATCACTTCTTGGCCTGTCCTCTACTCCAGACAATTCGCCGAAGCGAGGAATAACCCGATAAACGAATATTCTCGATATTCCGAGTGGTTTTAGCAACTCGAAAATTTGGCCATCACTCTTTCCGCACTTATGCAATGCTATTACCGCGACTCGATTCTCTTATTCGATTCCACTCCATGTTAATAGTTTGCAAACTGAAACCATAGATAAACTAACCTAGATGTCAAACTCTACTAATACTTTTGCAAACCCTTAACTTTCGCACAGACACTCTGTAAGTGAATTCCAACACTTTTACATCTCTATAACTTTGTCAAAATTTGCTAGAATTAGAGCGCTTTGCACGAGTACGTGTAATGAGGATGACGTTTTTTTGATTGAAATGGGTGTGATTTGTATAAAATGGGAGGGAAATTGCCATTGATGACAATTCACGGGGTCACACGGATAGGGACGTTCAGTTCAAAACCGGTTTTGATTTTCCAATATCTGGAAAGTTTGACATCTAAATTAGTTTATCTATGACTTAAACCAAACTGACTAGTATTCTTTACTGATCAGTGCATGTGTTCTGAAAAAAAAGTTAACGGTTCTCTTCCCGCAAGAAGTTTTGACCAATAAGCACTGGAAATTGTGTAACAGAACTTATGACAGGACTAGGTATGTTCAGATAAAATAAATTTTCATACGAAAAAGACCATGAAATGTCACGCTTTACACTTAGTCGCTTTCAGCAACAACATGTGATTAACACAACTCCCGACTTTCAATTGATTGTGCTCCACAGCAAAAATAGAAACGCTACATAAATATC
The DNA here is from genome assembly GCA_949129095.1 of Volucella bombylans. Classification (NCBI taxonomy): domain Eukaryota; kingdom Metazoa; phylum Arthropoda; class Insecta; order Diptera; family Syrphidae; genus Volucella; species Volucella bombylans. Next base: position 113,020,765 of record OX422141.1, read on the forward strand.
CGTTATGTAATGTAATTGTTTTGGGGTTAAAAAATTTCATTTTTTTTACTTTTGGCTAGGTTTCTTCATAGAGATCCTCTATGCGATTGTATCGATTGCAGCAGCTGCCTCTTCAGAGGTGTTCGCTTAGAAGCTCGCTGTCAATATCCTGTCACTGCAGACGAATTCCATTGTTAGGGCTTTTTTGTATTGGTGCTGGCATAAGCACTACGTACACTTTCAAGTGGTTTGCCAGAGTAGAATTACCGATGGTTACTACCCAGAATCCGATCATTTTCTTTTGTTAGTAGTTGTTCAGTTAGGCCAGAGTTTTCCATCTCTCTTAAGCTGAATGAATATAAGGCTCGGCTAGGGAATGTTGAGTTAGATTGGTCCTCGTTGATGTGCACCATGCATTTAGATCAGGGAACTTGTGTTTGCCTAGGAATTGCATTCTGATGCGTGTCAGGGCAACTGCTCCTCCTTGTTCCTGCAGAAATCGTTGGGAGGAATACTCGATTGTCCTTCAATAAATCACTGTTCCGTGTCTATATGTATGAGCTCGTAGATATCTCTTCTCTTGAGCTTGAGCAGCTCTCGCGTCAAAAAGCGCTTGAAAGTGTATCATTTGTTTGGATTATTGCCTAAAATAGTTCCGAACCTCAAAACCCAGAAGAGTGTTATCTTGCGCTGCCTAGCAATTTCGTTGATATCTCTAGCTAGACCCGAATTTATGGTGTTCGACGTTAGAGGTCCCATGGCTGCTTGCCTGTTTATGATTATTCAGCCTGAACCAACCAGCAGCCTGATGAATCGCTAAGACTTCGTCTTGGAAAACAGTATGTGGACAGACTGAAGGGTTGATGTATGCAGTGGTTTTTGGTTATTTTGGAGAGGCCACGATGTTTGGTATGACCTACATTTAGCTCATTCCATTACTGAGTGTCTTCTAGACAGGGAGCCAAGTTACAATTTATTCGCGAAAATGCCCTGTAGGTAGCACCTGAAGTAGAATTGAAATAGCCTCCGTTCAAGAAGTTGTTAACGCGCTATTAATGCCTATACAAGCAACCGGTTGCGTTTCGCCAAAAGGTAGAATCGGTCTCACGACTATGGTGAAGATACACTGCATGACTTTGGGTTGTAGCCTACAGCCCTCGCCACAACATTCTGCAACATCTTTATACCACAGTTTGTCTTCCAAGATGAGGCTAAGCTACCTGGCACCCCTCGAGATACTTAGACAAGTACTATTTAATTTAAGTGAGATGATGCAGGATATCATCGGATACAGCTACATGTCTAAAAGGAGATACACGGGGAGTGATATTGCCTGCGTAAGCTACCACATTAAACCCCTTGTTCTCTAATTTGGGAAGCAGCTCACTTGGGAACTCAGGCTATTTCTCCTGGAAAGCAGCGAGCAAGGATTGCATTTTTGACAACCATTGAGAATAAATTGGACCAAGCTGTTCACAGAGGTCCAGTTTTTGAAGCACATTGCTGACCAAGGAGGTGTCAACCGTGACGAGGAACGACACCACTGTATGCCCCTTGAGAGAGAGAGTTTCGATTTAGATTGCCTTTATCGTAGGCATGCTGGCAATCTATGATTATGATTGTATTTGATATGAAAGTTGAAGATCCTCTCGAGGTTTTTGACTAGTTTTTGAATACAACATCAATCAAGTGGCCGCCTTTATTGGCCAAAGCAAAATGTGCCCTTTTTGCACTTTTTCGAGCATCTCGGGCGGTATAGCGATGATTTCGGCGGCATGAATGTTTGCCTAATGCTTACTGGCGTATACTTTGCTTTTCAAATAATCCCACAACAAGAAGTCCGGAGGGGTCAAATCTGGAGATCTGGATGACCAGCCAATGTCGCCATTTTTTGACAGTACACATCCAGGGAATTTACTTAATTTAATTTTGGTGGGGGCGAACGCCCCCATTTATTCGGCTTAATACAAGCTATAGCTTACAAATTAAACTTAAACTAAAATTTAAAACTAAGGTTGGTTGGAGTGGTGAAGGAGAACGGATTTGAGGTAGGGAGTGGTGCGGTGGAAGTCAAAGACGGTAGGGTTTGAGTTGATTTGACGTAGCATACGGGAGATTGGTTCGTTCGCGCCGTAGGAGGTGTGGTGGGTTGATAGATAGTAGAGTCGAGGGGTACGTAGATTACGAGGGTTAGTGTTGAGGAAAATAGAGTTGTGAAGGGACGCGCATTCAACGTGACCTGAAAGGAGTCGATGAATGAAGAGAAAGTCTGCTGCATCTCTGCGATCTTCAAGGGTGTTTAAGTTGATAAGGTTGAGACAGTTTTGTTAGGGGGCAGATTAAAAGGATCGTCCCAGGGCATACCTCGAAGAGCAAATTGAAGAAAACGGCGCTGAATGCCTTCAATTCTCGAGATATGAACACGATATGGGGACCATACTTGACTGGCGTACTCTAGGAGGGGGCGAACAAAGGTAATATAGAGGGACCTGGTCACGTATGGGTTGTTGAATTCTTTGGACCACCGTTTTACAAAACCTAGTGCAGAGTTGGCTTTGAGGATTATCTCATCCATATGTAAACGGAAGTTGAGCTCGCTATCACACAAAATGCCGAGGTCACGAAGAGATTGTACGGAGGAGATAGGTTGGTTATGGAGAAGATAGAGTCGGGGAGGAGATTGGTTCCGTTTATGTGAGAAGGTGATGGATTGGCATTTGGCGATGTTAAGTTCCAAAGAATTTTTGAGGCACCAGATCGAAAAACTATCAAGATCTTGTTGAAGGAGGAAAGAGTCATGGGGAGAGGAAATGGTTTTGAAAAATTTGGTATCGTTGGCGTAAAGGGAGACATACGAGTGTTTGATGATCATATCGAGATCATTTATGGTTAATATAAAAAGAAGGGGACCGAGATGGCTGACCTAAAACGAACACTGTAAAAACGGTTTTTGAGGTAAGAGGATATCCATTTCAACAGTATGGGTTCAAAGCTTGCTAAAATCGGTTGCAACTACATCGACTTCATTGCAATTTTCTAGGGCAGAGAGGGCAAAGGATACGAATTCAACGAGATTTGTGGTGGTTGACCTACCCTTTAGGAAGCCATGTTATCTAGGAGAAATAAGTGATTTGCATTGGAAGCTTAGAGCTTCATACAAAATACTTTCGAAGAGTTTGGGTATATGGGAGAATTTAGCAATGGGACGATAGTTGGTTATTTCATTCTTTGATCCTTTCTTGTGGATCGGGGTTATGAAGGAGGATTTCCAAGCCTGAGGAAATTCTCCTTGTGAAAGGGATAGACGGAAGAGATTAGAAAGGGCAATGGAAAGAGAGGAAGAACATTTTTTAAGAAATATGGCAGGGAGGCCATCTGGGCCGGGTGTGAATTCGTCATTGAGTTGGTGTAATTTATATTCGATATAAGACGGGTCAAAAATATGAGAGAGAAGTGGGCCATTGGAGAAGTTCAGTAGGTAACTAAAATAGGATGGATCTGGTACAAAGGAGTCGTTGGTGAAGGATTGCTTAAAAAAGGTGGCAAATAGGTTGGCAATTGTGAGTGGATCGGTTGATGACCTGTTGTTGAAAGAGAGGGAAGGAGGGTAACCATCGGACTTTCTTTTGTAGTTAACAAATTGGAAAAAGGTCTTAGGGTGGTTGCAGAAACTGCATTCTTGGATTTGCAGTGTAGCATGTCGCACCGTCTTGTTGAAATCAGTAACCAGCCAGACCTTTTTCACACATTTCTGGACAGACATAATGAGCCCACATCCACCTATATCGATTCCCAGAAAATGGCCCAATGATTGATTGGGCGCAAACGCCAGCCCATACAGCCACTCTTTGGCCATGCAATGGTGTTTCATGGATCTCGTGTGAATTCTCCATCGGTCATCAAAATTTACTTCCAAAACTCAGCTTCAGTGTCAACCATTCAAGCGAGTATTTGCCCGTATTCCAAGCGACGTGAACGGTCTGTCGGAAATATTCTTTGAGTCAAATGCACTTTATACGGAAACAAACGCTAATCATCCTTCAAAATGCGCCGCAAGGTGGTTCCACTGACGTCAAAATGCTGAGCGCGATGACGATACAACACCTGCGGGTTCTCAGAGCGTTGCAACCAGTTCAGTGGAACGCCTTGGGCGTTGATGAACGGCATGTCGACGATCTTCCACTGTCACGTGCTCAACAAAATTCGAAACCAAACGACGAGCAGTGTTGTCAGACGGTGCTTGTTGGCCACGGTATTTTCGACGATATGCACGTTGAGTTAACACAACTGAACGACTATTTTCAATGTACAGCGTCACTATTTCGGAGCGTTGTTTCGTTGTGAAGCGATTCATGGTTAAAATTGTACTGGATTGACTTTTCAAAAACCTGTCTATCCAAGTCAATCGGTTGAGAAATGTCAAAGTTATTCAGTGTGGTGCATTGGCGCAAGATGGCGCGCTCTGTACATAATTTGGTACAGTAAAAATTTCTCCTACTGGAAGTCGGTTCTCTAGTGCGGGCGCGTACCCTCGCTAATCTTATTCTAGAACAGGATGAGGTAAACTTCATCGAGCCTTACGAGTGGCTAGGATATCACAATGTGAAATCCCCATCCAGCCGGTTTAGTCTAAGCGGTCTTGCTCTGTTTCTCCCAGTTTGTCGTCTGACGATTGCAGTCGATTATAGCAGGAGGCAATTGATTATGGGTTATGCTAAGCTGCAAGCATCGTAGGCCACACTAGAATAGTCCAACATACACATTCCAGTTGTTCATCGGATTAAAAACAGCATTTAAGACAAGATCGGCATCAAGAACTTCTTGGCGGTTTTTTGTAATGAATGTTACAGACTTCAAGATAGGCTAGTGTACGAGTAGATACTACTGCATAAGGCGTGGTGTGCCTTTACGTCACAACCCAACACGATTTCTTTCTGACTGCAGGCGACCTCATCAACCAGCCTTTTAAAATGTCTGGATGGAGACTTTGCCTTTTTGCTGCCCTTAGAATTTAACAGTAATACTGCGAAGTCGTCTGTGCTGCATTAAGAGGAGAAAGAGCGATTAAATATGGAGAGTACAAGCTTTGGGTGTACCTTCTTTATTTGTCAGATATATGAATTCGCTTCCAGATGAGTGATGAGATTAGAGTTTGGCCTTGTGCGGGTTAATCTGTACCACCTATAGCTCCATGTCATGGTGGTAGAGATACCTCAATGATTCAAGCTTTCTGCATTTCTGAAGATGACTTGCCCATCGTTGTAGCCTTGGTTAGCCACTTCTTCTTTCTTTCACAGCCTGAGGCCTACATTCCCTCAAGAAAGTCAAGGAAGTTCATTACTTCTAGAGTTTATGAGTTGTAGTACCACTGTGGATAGCATTTCGCATTGGTCGTTCACCATTAGGTAATTTATCCCCGGCATCCATATCGCAGCCAGCTCTCAGTTTAATCATTTATGGCAACTTCTTGGTAATGCAATGTCCTGCAGCAAAGGTTTTGATTGCTTAGCCTATTGAAATGCTTATATAGTAAGTTCGGAATGCGTCCCTTTATTTGTCATCAATACAGATTTGGTTGCACAATTCGTGGCTCTAGTTTCACTGGGAAATGCTCTATTTAGATCTTAAGGTCCTGTGTTCCTTTGCTGCCACAACACTTTCAAATTAGTGTCTGTTTGATAACTGAGTTCTCCGAATCTGTCGGTTTTTCGCAAAGTTTGAGGTCAGGTTTCCTCTTAATCATCTAGAAAATGTGTCGGAACTATAATGACATCTGAACTTTCGAGTTCTCTTCAAATCATGCTGCTTTCGTCTTTGATTTTCTCTCCTTTATTCTTGACTTATTTGTGAACTTTCAGGTCAAACATTTACATGGTATCTCTACATTTACCGATACTTCCTATCGTTGTATTGCTTTATCTAAGGTTTCGAAGTAAAGTTCCGTAACGAACTCAGCGGCTTATTTAATCAATTCCGGTGGCTTCTTTCGTTTAGTTTGCCTCTTCCGATTGAGGTGGACACTCCTATGTGTCATATACTATGCCGAGTCTGAAGGTTTGCACTTTTCTTCAAAACGATTCGGGATACCACTTCCAATAGCAGTCAAGCTATGCACTAACATTCCAGTTCTGCCTTTGCCCGCTAAATCACTTTAATCGGCTGCCGGTATTGAGGATACGAATCTCTGCACCTTACAACTGAAATCCTCTCCTGAAATGTGAGCTCTCCTTCGACCCATAAAGCATTCATCGATAATCATCTGTTCAATCGGAATCTCGTCTGTTAGAACAAGCCGTCAACTAGTCAATTGATGGTTCTCACCTTTGTGCAGATGTCGCTCCCGGATGAGTGCTATTGGTGGCTGATAGGAACAAGTAACCATACCATGGTTTTCAGGGCTTGAGAGAATCAAATCACTTCGCTACTATGTCAATCCAATTTGTGGCTATATCGAGTGTCGTACTGTGCAAGTACAACGCACTCATTTGCTGTATCAGCACGAACTCATTGGGTGTTTTGTGCTTTTCCTTCCAGCAAAAGAAATAGTTTTGTTCAAGAGTTGCAAAAAATTTGAATTCTCTTGTGGATTCTGACCTAACCCTGAACATCTCATTTCGCATTAGAAGCACATCTAACCGATTCCTAACTATTTAAAGTCGAACAAATCATTTTCTGCTTCATCTGAAGAAGAAGCAGTTACCTCTTGAGAACTGCAAGAAGACCACAATCTCCCAGTGTTCATCCTCAAAATGCAAATTAGGCCACACAACTGAAACTCATTTACATTCCCAACAAACTCTTCACTTTCAAAACAAAGAAGCCGGTGACTAACAACCATTTGTTTGATTTGATAAAGGAACTCCAAGTCGTCAAGCTGAATAACAGCTACAGTTCCCAACCATAGAAGGTGGCGGTAATGTGGCCAAGTAATATATCAAAAAGTCAACTCATCAAGCAAGCTACTTCGAGTCCACATCTTAATTAAGGCCAATGTCCATCTCTGTGCCATTAAGCTAAGCTGACCCAAGTTAAACTCCATCGCAATGTGTACGGACGAACAGACTAACCGTCTTCGATATAGACTGGCACAACGATTGCAATTAATTGCTTTAGGGTCAAGTATGCAAATTAAACTTCAACTTTCATTCCGCATTCTGGGGCAGAGAGCTGTCGTCGTCATCTACACAGCTACACAGCTACACAACTACACAATCCACCTACATAAAGTACATTCCAATTTGATATCATCACTTCGAACGTCATGACCATGAAGGCTTATGCACGTACAGATACCTGAATCCTTACACCTCAACTCCGGCCCACGGCAGAGAGATGTCGGTCCGTCCTCTCTCCCACTCTGGGGATTTGTATGTTTTTTAATGAATTCCGTTGCATTAATATGCGAGGGATGTTCGGGGTTTCGAACCCATGCCAGAGACCGGGGGCATACCATAAGGTCGTATGTGGTAACCTATAAAAGATGTGAATCCATTCCCAGCCAGCTTGTCATACGTTGAGCACGGTCTGGATCTTCGGTTAACTGCTGGTGTCAGTCTGCTGGGTGCACTTCTCTAACCCCAAGGATTACATACGAATACCTGACGAATTTTTACCTTCCGAGAGGAAGTGAGTGGGTAGAAGGCGTTTCGTTTTAACTCTGCCAACTCTGCTCGCATTTGTAAAACAATTGAACATGCATTATGTAGCCGTACATGTTCTCCGGCTCGACATCCGTTCGCATTTGAGAAGTAGGAAACGGCATGCTGGTGATTCTTTGAAGACATTTTAATTTTGCAAATTTTCTTTTGAAACACGTACAACGGTTGCATGCTTTAATAATTTATCGAGAAAAAAAAAAAATAGATGGAGAAGTTGACGAGCTCACTGCTGGAAGTACCCTTGTCTTGTGTGTCAATTGAAATGGTCTCCTTTTTACAGAGCCATGCTCTGAAACAAGTTGCTTCAGAATCCGATTTAATGGATGCTGCTGCTCTTGATGTGGCTTTCGACAACACAGTTGTCCTACATATCGTGACCTGGTAGAGTTAGAATGTGTTCGGGGGGGATTGGCTTTGGTGATCAAGAAGCACACACCAACTGGCCTGAATTAAAAAAAAAAAAACTTTAAACATTGATGAGATAGGTCAGGGAGCCACCGAACCGAAACCACTCTCTGTTGACAGTTTCTAAAACTTGCACTAACGTGCTATAGGGGTTTTGAGTTCCGAGACAAAGGAAGCACGTCTGATAGGCCGATGTGGAGCTGCTAGTGGTTGTATGAATTCTTGTAGAATTAAAGAATCAGCAGGATTACCTACTCGTGTATACAATTGTGGCTCTTAAGGCCTTCTGGTGTGAGGTTTTTGGCTATGCTATTACCCGATATTTGCAATTTCTACGAAATTCTACTTAAACGCACCGTAGAGACTTACGATAGTGTGAGACTCATGCAATGATCATGTTCGAACCGATCTGATACTCCCTTAAATTCAGCCTGAAACCGCGTTAGCATTACTTCAAGGTAGAACCACGATTCGGGTTCTTACAACCCCGCGACAGTAATGAACAAGCTCATCTCTCAACCAATCCGAAGACAACCATTGCAAGCGTCCCTAAGGGCACCAAGGTCTCTTATCGGTGGGCTTCTATTCCGACCTCCCATAGCAACTCTTTGTTTGGAAACCTAGTGTTTCACTCTTCTGATAAGATAATCCTGCGGAGTCAGTGCAGTAGAGTTATGCACCGGTCTCCGCGACCATTTGTATCTAAGCGTAATCAAGCAAGGTGCGGAAGCCCTTTTCTTTACCACCGAATGGGCGTAGGCATCCATGATTCTCCACACGTTCCCTCAACTCAACATCGCCGGAACGACGTTTTCGGGGATTATGATGCTGATGCCACCTTGCGCAACGGAAGAACGTGTGGTCGGCAATATCATCCGCAAGGCAATAGTCGCATTTGGGTGATGTTTTTACCCCCATACAATTGAACTGCCTGTGCGCGGAGAGAAGCTACATATGTGCTCAGCACTGGTATGAGTCCGTATGTCCACATAATTAGGAATTCCTCATTCCGTTGCTGGTTCCAGCACGCCAACGTTCTTCTCCTCTCGTCACTATCTTCTTCGTTTTCCGAAATTTCTTGCGCGTTCTCGAGCCAGCAACATGAGGGTAAGTGCAAGTAATTCCAAGGGATTTGACGCGTTGTACAGCAGTAAGACGCTTTCGGAGACCCGCCAACACCTTGACGCTGTACAGAGCTATAGAGTTGCCAACCGAGGCTAGTAACCTTCTTTTGGCGTCTCGCGGGCCGCCAACATTTGTCATCAACCCAGACAGACTTCCACTTAAGCATCGGCCCTCAAAATGTGCTTCCAAATGTGAATCGTGAGTTGACCCACATTTCGAGTTAACGAATAACTGCAACCGATCCAGCGTTGCCCGGCGAGGATGAACATTTCCGTTTTTTTGGGCCGCCAGCTTAAAGTCGTAACCCCGCAGTTAGTCCCCCCTAGGTTATCGGAGACATTGCAGCATTCTCTAATCCGGGCTCGGTACAGCTTCTTCAAGACTTTCTCCGTATTATCCAGCATACACAGCAGTCGGAATGACAACGGTGTCAACGGGGTGGCTTGCTCTTATCCGAAAGAAGAAGACAGTGGAGACGAGACTGTTCTGTGCTTTGACTCAATTTATCCAGTTTTCTTGCAACTCACTGCATTCACTTTCAAGCTGAAAACCTTTACTTGAGGATGTGATGTGTATCGGAGCATTTGTTAACTCGGGCACTTCAATGCGGATGTGGTGTACATTGTTACCGAAAATGTGGTTCATAAACCTAACTCTAGGCTTACCAGTGTGCTCCTTCAGTTGAAAATTTTATAAGACATTAAGTTTTAACAACTTTAATTTTTGCTAAGAATTCTCCAATTAATCCCGGTGTGCATTTCACTTTTATTTCGACGGTAGTACCCTCCACATAAAATATCTGGGAACTCTAGCGAACGCTTTCTTCATCTGTATTCCGTAAACTTCAAATTGAGTGGATGCTCACCTGCCTGCCGCAAATCTATGTTCACTTGAAGTTAGAGTATATAACCCCCCTAGACTGTCTAAAAGTCAACCGTATACCTACTTACTTTCTGTGGTTGTTCCAGTTTTGTGTTGTTTCGTGTTGCTTTTGCCCAGTAGTTTGGCACCAATATTGGATCGTGTTCGAGTAGGTCTGGAGAATACACTTTGTGTTGCCCGAAACTTGAGTGCTTCTTAACACGGTTGTCTCTGCAAGCGGGGCAGTTTGGAACTCAGGTGACATCATCTCCTGATTAATTGGATTGTTGTAACTAGAACTAGAATCACGCGTTTGTTTCCATCCAAAAGAGAATAATCCAATATAACGTCAAATCACAATGACTTCCACATCATTTTCGCATCAGTTCCTCGTAATATTGAAGAACTCCGTTCTCGGTTTACTACGATAGATACGAGTACGTTCTCTTCCGTCTTAGCATGCAAATCGAAAAATATCTCATAACTCTGTGACTCATACGAGTATGTGCAAGTGCTCATGTATTATGGGATATCTACTTGGACAAAACAAAGGCACACATGCTTATCTCTTCGAATGAATTAAAGTTTATGACCAAACTCATGTGGCATCCATGTGACGTATGTATTGTATCTGGTTGGCAATCAGCATGTCACCTCATGCAAGAGATTAGTCGTATCTTGCCCTCTTTGATGTGGTGCCGTGGAACCTCATCTAATTCCTTCTAATCTTCAGCTCTAGAATCAACTCCGACACCTCTTATCGGGCATGCGTACGTATGTATGATTCCAATTTCCAACACTCATTGTGCTCATTGATTCATTTATTTGTGAGATGTCGTGTGAACTATGCTTTCTTACGACTACGAGTATATGACACCACCCAGCAGAGTGTCAACAACTTTTGAACTCGAAAATTTCCAATCTCAAGCTTCTTATGCAACAGATAGAAAATGAGGGAGAGAGGGATGTCCTTAGAAGCCGTTAGAAACTTTGTATTCAAGAAACGACTTCACATTCTGATTATCTAACAACGTCTCTCTTCCTGATAATGTGGATGAGTAGACAATGGACTTGGATAGTGGATAGTACGGACCATGGATAGTACGGACAGTGAATAGTACGGACAGTGGATAGTACGGACAGTGGATAGTCCGGACAGTGAATAGTACGGACAGTGAAAAGTACGGACAGTGGATAGTACGGACAGTGGATTGAACGGACAGTGGATAATGTACGGATAGTGTCCATCGATTTGCAACGAGTACTCGTACTCGTACTCGTTCACAAGGAATGACACTTTTTGTGGCAGAGTGTGCAGAACACTGCTATGTACAATTGTAGTTATCCTCAAAAGGATAACCACTTGCCATATGCTGTTGTGTCCCATAACTTAATCCATCTGCTTCCTTAAATATTTATTATCGACACCTCACCTACATGAAGGGCATGAGTAGAATATCCTATTCCTAGCTCATCGATCCATTGTATGCTGCCTGAGTCAGATGAATCCGAAGTCGATATGTCAGAAATATGATTAAGGCAATCGACATACCGAGTGAAATCTGGAGTTCCTTATATGTACTCTCTGGAAAAGGATACTTTTCCTAAAATTTTCTTTACAATTGAGGTGTCCTGCTACCCAGTGGTCCTCCTAGTGTTTATAGTTTATTTACATTAAGCTCCAAAGCTCCTTAAGGTATTTTCATTTGTTAGCAACAAAATTATGTCCTGTTCTAATTTTTGTCTTTCTCTAGTGTTCGTCCTTTCTCACATGGAACGAGATATAAAAAAGAAATATGAGGATGTGTAATCGGCTTAGAGAGACTATAGAGAAGACCTATATGTACGAGTACGTAACAAGCATAAGCCGATGTCAATAGGAGCATATGTCATGCACGGAAGGGTCGTCTAACTGTGTATAACATTGGAATATTGATTCCTTTTTCTCGTGACACTTTGATTGTTGTTTGCTCTCAGGAAATGTCACACAAACCCGGATCACCACAACATTTTCTACTCTTGTGTCGATGTGAGTACATATGCAATGTAGGTCCTTTGAAATTCGTTTGGGAACGATAGCTCGAAAGAAACGTGCTATGTGTCATTTATAAGGATACAGTAAGAACTACTGACAATGAAAATATGTCATGGAGTGATGGTTTTTTAGAATTTAAAGAAAGACCACAACAAAGCATTAATGCTCTAGGGAATTTGCAACCTTCTGAATGTTGGGGTTTCCTTTGATCAATTTAATGTCTTTGGATTGTGAAGTAAGATGTAAGCTCGTGTCTATTTCTAATTGTTAGGAAGGCTTTCAATTACATTTAGACCTTAGTTCCTCCTTAAAACTACGCAGCTACCAGTACTATAAAGGCAGTCCACTTTCATGTGGTAGGTTAGGTATGGGTAATGGAAGAGGTGGTATGCTGAAAGAGAAGATGTTTGAACGACGCTACGGCCCATCAGAATTCCCGTAGAACAATACCTACAAGAACCTAAACTCTTGTAAATTTTGAGCTGCCAATGTAGACTCAGATAACTGCAGAGTTGCAGGCACGATATATCTAAGGATACGTAATAATGGAGAAATGCTAACGAATTGGTGATGATGAGCTCACTGTCTAACGCGCATGCCTAGTGGGCGTCTGATCTAAAGCGCTGGCAACACTACAACTGATCGACTAATCGGTATGCTCGGTATGCTAAATGACGAGATGATGCCTCTGCTATGCCTCGATTTTCAATGGCGGGTCTCCTAAACCAGTATAACAGTACAAGTATTGTTTGGTCTGTGGCCCAGCGAGTCACAACCATAAAGCACAATTAACTACGAAATGAACACAAATATCCCGGATACAGAGGGATAATTTGTTGACGACCATTGATTAGCGACTGAAGACAGCGATTAGATTTTGGAACGTTAAGACCCTCCTCGACAACAGGAAAGAAGGGCCTCCAAATTCAAGATTCCTCCAGCTTGGGCGTGAGTGCATGCGATAGGAATTCCTGGAGTTAACCCTCTGAAACTCCGACAAACCGCAAAACACAACACGCGACTACTGACCCCAAAAACACGTCCTATTTGCCACTCAGTGATAGGATATTGGCGTCTACGTTTAGGGGTCGAGTAAGGAATATCCCCATCATCCAGTGCTGCGTTCCATCAATTTACGCGGACGAAACGAGGTTAAGTATGATTTCTACAGTCAACTAGGCGTCATATCCTGATTGTAATGCGAGATTCTAATGCGAAGGCATGAAACAAAAACATCAAAAAGGACAACGGAAAATGGTTTGCTGAGTTTTGCAACTTCAACCGTCTGGTCATTGGAGGCGCCTGTTTAGGCACAACGACTACCACAAAATCAGTTGAATCACGAATGACAGACCAGATCGGTCATATAGCAATCAGCTGGCGCTTTAGAAACTGCATCGAAGACATATTTCACATGTATTAGGAGCAGTCATTGGTATGGAGCGGGACCACCGTCTTATGATAGCTTCAAATCGCCTTCGTACTGCATCCGTACCACTGTTCTAAATTGGTGAGAATATATCAACTTTGGCATGCCCATATGCGTCAACAAATACCTGTAAACATCAACGAGAACTGGAAAGCTGTGAAGAATGTTTTTTGTTTTATCTGTGGCAGATATCATCATCGGTAGAAGGCAAATAGCCAGATTACATGGCTTTCAGCACATACCTGGACAGATGTCACTAGTGTTTAACGTAGGGAGCTGCGGTGAAGGCTCAAGCCCACGGTGCGTCTTCGCACGAGGTATCAAAACAATGCGGTGGAAACTGCCCTTTGGGTAGTACAAGTACAATACTACCACCAGAACCAGATTCGAAGTTGAGACCTATCTAATACTCTGCCATTCTGTGGGTCATGGCACCCAGTTGCAATGCAACTCCACATCAAGCAGACCAATTGGTTCCATAGCAATCAAATGGTTGAGCACCAACAACCACCACGATACTCCTCTAGGTCAGGCTGGAACAGAAGTTCCAGAGGCCCCTGACCTCCCGTGGTACCAGAATATATCTTCCGGTCGAGCTTCACAACCTTGTGGTCACTTCCAGTAAGGCACCTTACAGCCCAGGACTGGCGACCTTTAAACAAAATTCAAAATCCTTAAGTTCCACCCATTAACTGTCTACTGCATCTTCTATTAAACACTTCTTTTGCAAAACTACGGGTTCTTTCGAACCGTACAGTATCAGTGATAACTCCACTGACATCGTTGATCCCACCATCAAAGATGATGCCCATAGCCTGCAAGTCCCTAACGTCTGAGTAATTGGGGCACTCACATAGGGCATGAAGCCAGGTAACTCCACACGAGAAGCTCGCAACCCCGCAAAGCCCTCTCTTATGCAAAAATGCATTAGGAGAGCCATGGCCAAAAGTCGCAAAAAGCCCAGGATGAGGGTAAACCTCCGTTCTGAAAATACTCTCGTGGTCAGCACATTCCTTAGGAAGCCATAAGTAACCCTGGCGGTTTAGCTAGCGTTCCACCTAGATTGTCATCTAGATAAAACACATGCGTGTAGCAAGGCTTTACGCTCCATTAGAGATAGGACATCCACTTCTCCCTCATTTAGAGGGAGACTTTTTCTGATCTTGAAAGCAATACCACGACGTATCGCTTCCAGATACAGAGGTGGCACTCCCAACAACACCTGCATTACCTCTGTGGAGACAGTGTGGCACACAGGTAGACATCCAAGCAAGGCGACTCTTTGGCAAGCCAAAATCCAACAACGGCCATCTACAGACATAGCCCTGTCGTACCATATCGATGCTCCATATGTTGCACAAGCAACAAAAAGGCCATCCTATATGATACGGACAGATCGCCTATTAAGGCCCCCGTCAGATCGCAGAATGCACCTTACCTGGCCTACTGTACTCAACATACGTTGTCTCATCCGTACCAGGTGAGGCATGACTTTCATACGCTCACCCAAGGTTATGCCTAGATCAGCCTAGTCACACATCTAATGCTAACGCCGTTCATATGCATCACGGGAGGCTAACTTCTTGTATTCAATGTGCCCTTAAGCAGCATTGAAACCGTCTTCTCCTGTGACACACTTACCCCAACGGTTTCTCCCCATTCGGCAACGACCGCAAGAGTTCTTTCTCCTAGTTGTTCGACTAGTGCCCTAGATTGGATAAGGAGTAGGTCATCTGCATAAGCGCAGCAACCACAGAACTCGTTTAGTCGCAGCAGAAACGGATCCATCACCCAGTTCCAAATAAAAGGACCGCAGATGGACACCTGAGGGCAACCTCTCTCAGCGTTCACTGATACACAGTTCAAATTATCGAAGGCATCTTTGAAGTCAATAGAGATGCTTATAACCACCCTGGCGCTGCTTCTCTGGACCTCAACATACTTGCCTTTCGTAAAGCCGAATTGGAAGAGGGACATTGATTCCGTCATATTCCCCGAAATTCTTTCCACCAGTGCTTTTCCAAGCACCGGAAGGAGGCTGATTCTCCGATATGATTTAGTATCCAACCTATTCTTGTCAGAGGATTTCAAGAGCACGACCACCCTTGCCTCCTTCCATTTCTTGGGGAAGTAGCTACAAGCAATTCATTTGCTATAAAAACATAGCAGGTATTCTGGAATGGCTTTCCAGATGGCTTTTACCAGGAGATGTCCTGGAGTGAAACATCATACTCGACTTCTTCAGTCCTCAGTTCCGGAGGACTGGAGGACCGGAGTCTCTTCATTCAGTCTTTGCCTTCAATGTCAGCAGTCTTCTTAACACTTCGGCAAATTCGGCACTTCTTCGACTATCAATCAACATATATCATCATACCGTTTGAGACGCTCCGGAAGGCGCAGAATGTTCTCAAAGCGATTAGTTTATATATTCGCGGTACCTTTCTCCCAAATTATATCATTGCCAGTGCGCCCGTCCATGCTGGAGACGGGTACAGTAATTGAACTAACTTCTTTCGACAAAAATAATCTGCGACTGCATCTAGGTCCACCGATGTTTAGTATTAATCTCATCAGCGAGGATTGGGTGATCGATGCTTTTATCTCAACATAGTCTAGGTGAGCCTATCATCATATCACCTATCCTATAGAGACATTTCTGGTGTTAAGAAATTAGTGGAAACGGGTAGTTTGCAGACAAGAAATATATTTCTTGTTTTTATTCAAGACATCAACCCTGAAATGTCAGACGAAATGTCTGAAATTTAGTCTGACATATTTGTGTATGGTGGAGACGCGGTGTCAATGCCCTTTTTGAATTTATTACTTGGGCATGCATGTGTATAACGATCTTGCGGCTGGTGATATCAACTGCTTCTGTTTTATGTTCTGCTAAATTCCAGCTTGCTGTATCAAGCCAAGTTTTGACTCGGGAGGTTGCTTGGTTTGTTGCCGATTCTATTTTGTGGAAGTGCTAGGCCACGGTTATGAGGGCGTTATCGTCCGCAAAGCCTATTATCTTCATGTTTGGGACTTTGGGAGCCTGAGGACACCGTCATATATAATATTCCACAGCAAAGGGCCTAGGGTGGATCCTTGTGGCTCACCTGCTGTAACCTTGTTGTATTGGGTACTATCGTCAGTATCATAGCTTAGTTTTCTATTCTTCAAGTAGCTATTGATGTAATTCTGAGGATGCAGTTTGGTACGATCATCCTAGCAAGTGCATTCTGATGTCTAATGTTTCATATTGTATCCAGAAGGTAAATGGAACGATAGGGACGACGAAGGAACTCCTGTATGTTTATTTCCTTTAGAGAGAAGCACTAAATGCTTTAGTTTCCAGTTATCTGCGAACCATATGTACGAGTATGTTTGGTGACAAAGTTGTTTCGAGGTAGATCCAACCGGCCATTAAGCGGCGCTCCCCATTGTCTATATATTGGTTGAACCGAATTCTGCTGGTTCTTATCACTCTCTCCAGCATATTGATGGGTGTGTTGGCCGTTTATTCCTCAATTTTTTCTTTTCAGGTGGTATAGACACGGGATTTCAAATGCCCCAACAGAAAGAAACCATCAGGGTTCAAATCCACTCCAAATTACCCCTGAGGTGCCCTGAGAAGGGGTCTCGCAACACAGCCATCGATGCCTTAAGTCCCCCAAATCGTAGCAAAACTGCAAGCCTTACTGCTTCGATGTTCTCAGGTGTTCCGATGGGACGTGCGTTTTCAGTTCTTCTTTTCTGCACAGAAACAGTCTCCTTGAACATTGTGACACACCAAAAAATTGATTTCCGGTCCGGGACAAGATCCAAGGCGCACTGGATTGGAACCACCGAAAACACCGGCCGTTGGGAAAATAGACCTCTACAGCGAACGAACTCTGTTCGATACTCCAACGCATGCTGACGACTGAAATACAAGTTAACAAAACTTTTGGATCCCTTCTCTCGAACAAGACCAAGCAAAGCCACATTGGACTCCTATCAGCTTCAGAGCGCTCATTTCAAATATGGAAGCTATCTTGGGGCACCTTGCATGGTTCATTCTAGTAGACGTGAGTGTCTCATTCAATACGTAGTCTTGAACGACTTGTATGCTAGCTACTCCTACGCCTATTTCGGAGAAACCGATGTTTTGCTGGGCTTTCTTCAATTATTTTGTTGCGCCGCCTTATCTTTTGCTATCGACTTTCAGTAATCCTTCAATTACAATATTTTGGTCAAGGTTTGCACAGGAATTTTCATATATTTACGTGTTCCACGATGGGACATATCTCTTTTGGAGATATTGGAGCCTCCTACTGTAGGAACTTTTATCGATATACTGGTGCTCCTCACCAAAGAGACCAACAATAGTAAGACCAGCTCAAAATCGCAGTGTTTTCAAGGAGTTCTTTCTATATACCTAAACTGATGGAACAAATCTACAGGATTTGCCAGAACATAGATACACATAATTGTAATGGTAGTGCGGACTAACCTAATCCTCCCTGTGGCTGAATCGTTAAAGACTTACGCCCTAATAAAACATGATTTAACGGCTACCAACCTATTGGCGAGTCCCCAGTGGCAAATAATTGAATCTGTTAATCTGTTAATGACATACTAACCTTCCAATTGTCCAATGATATGGATACGTTTTAATTTCCTCATAAGAAATGCACACAGCCTTTGACCATTTCGTCCATTTCATCAAAACTGCACGTACTTATCGCCCATCAAACCATGAAACCATAAAACCTCTCCCTGGCCTCGATATCGTTTACTTATTCATCACTGTTTTGGTAGCCTTTGGCCGATCACCATTGACAATCATTTAGTTTGCCATTTCTACAGCTATAGAGCTACGAAGTGAAATTGGAATTGGAAGCGCTTTCATCATTCTAGATGGACTTGCTCATTCGGAAACCACATTCGTGTGCACGCAAACATGTTCCAGCCAAACTATGACCATGTAGTCGCACTCGTACTACCTGTCAATAAATGTCCGATGATTATCCTAAAGTGTGTTCCATTAATATGGACACTGTGTCCAGTGCAGAGCTGCACAGAAAAAATCCATAAAATCCATCACATTTGCGGATACCACCCCAAGTAAACATCATGAATTCCTACACCACCCTAGCCGATGTGGGATAGGTTTAGAGGGGGCTCGGAGCAGAAGTGACCTCTGTGCACCTACATCGGGACATGTTGCAGTAAACTGGTAAACATTAAATAGCAAACATTAGCAGTAAATAACAAAAGGACCTGCTGCTAGAGATACTCGTAACACAGTAAAGTTGATTTCCATTTACAATAAATGAATTAAAGACCTGCTGCATAGAGTCCTGTCAATCCACCTACAGATAGTATGTCAACTCTCCTGTGAATACCTCTCCGATGTGTTCCATAGATCCAATCATAATTCATGGATTATTTCACTTAGCCCCAACCCTCAACCCTTCATGCTTCATGGAACAACAATATCCAGTCAATCTCACGCATCGATTGGTCGCGATATCGGAAATTATGCTGTCAGTCATGGTGTATTGTTTTCAAGTTGAATGTGTGTAACGAGGTCGTGGTGACCTAAATAGGGATTCTGGCTCACTTGGTCAAATAGCGATGAAAAGCCCTCATTGACGGGCATCGCTAGATTTCATATGAAAGGCAGCATCCATTCAAATGGTTGCCATCGATAGTGCGGAACATCAATATTTTACCACGACTCGTTTAATTAGGCTACACGGGAGATTTAATAATGACTTGCCGATGATGGATGCAGCTTAATTCAAACAAACATGATGCGGAGAGTGGAGATAAAAACCGCCATAGGCAACTGAGGTTTAACTAAAAGGTTTTATTCATCGTTTTTATGCCTTGGTTTATCCAAGGGAACTTATCCTGTCAGAAAAATGACGGCAGTTCATTTCAAGTTTCATCTGACAAGACAAGTGTGTATTCATGAAATTGAAGAAATGTCAAAAGAACTTAGGTGTAAGCGTCAATATAACCTACCAAATCCGATACAGGGATGGATTCTGAATTGAGAGGACGTTTTCGATTAGTAGGAATACGTATCCATGGTACAGCAAAAGAAGCGTCGGTTTGATGAGTTCAAGATTGGGTATCGTGTCGACCACCGTAATACATAAAATACAATACAAAAGTAGTGTAGTGCAGTGGAGTAAAAAGATAAAAAATGTACACAGTGCGGGTATCCAGCCACTCCCGCTCCTGGTCGTAAGTACTGTTGCTTGCACTCAGTCACTGCCGTTGCTATATTTGTCATACGGCACGGCCAGTGGCTAAGTGTAGCCAATAACGGATGGATAGCGAGTGAGAATTTTGTTAGTGCACTATTTTCTATTGTTGTAAGGGCATAACACCTACAACCCTAAACGTCAGAATTTTCACTTCGCAGCCTTGCTTCGTATCGTCAGTGTTTGTGTTTTCTGTGTTTGTTTGTGATTAGTACTAGGGAATTCAGGGCAGACGTAGCCATTATACGCGGTCTTAAAAGCAACCACTTTTCTGCATACGTCCACGTCTGTAAATACAGACCATCTGTTTTGGCACTTAGTGAAACACAGGAAGATCCCCGCCCACATCTCTCAGATCACACTGATCTGAAGCTACTTGGCCACGAACTAGTGTCATTATCCTTCTTTCATCGCGGTCTCGCCATTTACGTGCGTTGCGATGTAGCTTACCAAACTCCACCACTATGTAGTCCCTATTCCAATCCGGAATTCAATTTCATGTGGTTAAAATTCCATATCCGTAAACAAATTATCCACTACTGCAGAAGCTCCAAACTGGACAGCAATTTGACTTTTAACGAGTTTGATGCGCTGTCTGAATCCATACAAAGAATTGTATTCCTGTATCCTCATACGTTATTACGGGCGATTTCAATATACACAATTCTGGGTGGCTTCGACATTCTGGACAGACAACACCCAAAGGACGGTATGTTGAGATCTTCGCTGCGGAAAACAACTTAACGCCGCTTGTAAATGAGCCCACGCGAATACCAGACCTAGATAGTCATACCGCCAATATCCTGGACTTATTTTAAACTTCTCACCCTGATAAGTACACTGTTGATGTGCTCTTCCCTCTAGGCTCGTCGGATCATTGTGTTATATCAGCTAATTTCTCGTACACCGACCACACAGTTAGAGAAAAAATTCCTAAAAGAACCGTATGGAAATACGAGAAAGCCAACTGGAGCGGTCTTCATAGCTTCTTTAGGAATTTTAATTGGTCATTATGTTTCCTCGATAACTGCTAATCACAGACATCATTCTCTTTGGAATGAGATCCTTTATCCCTCATCGAATGAAGAGTATCAAACCAAAAGAAGAGGCATGGTACGACTCAAGCTGTAAAGAGGCTATCATGGTTAGAGAAATGTTTTTTTGGTCTTTCAAGACCAATCCGACCGAGGAAAACCGAAAAAAGTTTAAACGAACCAGGAATGACTGGATCGTCTATCATAAGCGTGTGAAATTTCAGTACGACCAAAAGTTGTTTCTGGTTGTTTGTCACAAACATCAGAATCTCTGCCTCATCCTCCATCGCAACGCTCATTCACAATGACATTCCAGCTGTCAGCTCTTTAGACAAGATCAATCTGTTTGCTGCACAATTTGCAGCCAGATCAACACTCACAGATTGTGCTTTGTCTCCGCCTACACTTGAGTGCGTCGAATCTTCAATGGGAGGAATCTACTTCCACACTCGTGTAGTAGCTATACTTAAAGATCTCAACGTACATAAATCCGGTGGTCCAGATTGTATATCTCCCTTTCTTCTGAAAAGGTTTTCTTCCACTTTCGCAAACCCACTGCGTAAGCTTTTTCATCAACCCTACTCTTTACGACTCTTTCCGAGCAGATGGAGAACCACATTTGTCCAGCCCGTCCCTAAAATCGAATCATCTGCTCTCTCTTCCTACAGACCTATTGCACTGACGTCCCTTCTTTCCAAAATCATGGAAAATCGTCAGCGAGATATCTCCAAACATGAAAACTTCTCAATGACCGGCAGCACGGTTTTCGTAGCAACAGCTCCACTGGTGATTTGATGGCATGTCTCACCGAAAAGTGGAACCAAAGCGTACATCAATCTGGCGAAAGGAAGATAGTTGCACTTGATATTTCTAAGACATTTGACAGAGTTTGGCATCAGGCTCTTTTGTCGAAAATGCGTGCTTTTCGGATCGATGACTCTCTTCTTCAATGGATTAGAAATTACCTTTCGGAACCTTTGGAGGAATTAAATCACATCTCTAGTAAGCCGGATGCACCTCCATCTGCAGTAAGCCCGAGTAACAAATCCTTACACGACGAGCTATATACATCACCCTCAACCACTGCAGCCCCAACTCATTCAATAGCCGCTACCACCGAAGCCCCCGTTCAACCCTCTACGATAAATGCAACTTCGATCACCAATCCCGTCCCAAGACCATTGCAAATAATTAGGACTTTTGGGACATACTGGCCTTTCCTTTAATGGACCAACAGAATTCAAAAATTAAATAAAATGAATCTTGAAGCCATCAAAAAACCGGAACTGTCTAATTTCTTCCTCCAAGCTGTCCCACGTCACGCAAGCCCGTCCTGGATCAAAGCCCTGTTTAGGAGGAAATTCGGTATACAAGACGTAAAATGTAAACAAGTCGCCAAAGTCAAGAGCAAAAACGACCAGTGTTTTGAAATACGTATACCCACTAAATACGATTGGATGTTCAAATCATCGGACGGCATATCAATATCGGAAAAAATGGTCATCACCCAACGGAAGGATATGGTAGATAATAAGTTTAATAAAAGAAAAGATAGCCCGAACAATTCTGCCCTATCCCATCAACATCCCGACTCAAACTGGTCATTTAAGACCAATATCTTTCCAAGATTCTCCTCACTTCTTCCTCCCTTTGCACCATCTAAAAAGTACACCAGAGTCGTGACACCAAATCCTCTTCCTCCCCTCACCGAATCTTTAAAGCCGCTTCAAAACAGAGTTTCATTTAACCTTGCTCCTGCGCCTTCTACCCAAGTTCCAACTAACATTGCCCCATCCGACAAATATCCTAATTTTATTAGCTCCCATATACTAAACCCAACCACCCATTCCTCATCTTCATCTATCAATCCAGCTGATCCAACCCCCCTCACTAGTCAAGATTCTAGTTCAGGGGTGCTTGACCAACCTGTCCCTTCATCATCCGCTCGTGCCCCCATTCTCACCCAAAATACCTTGACCCACTCCTTCCACCAACTGTCAAACTTGCTAAAAATTTTCTGATATGAACTATGTCAGTCGTTATGTAGTATCTCGTTTGAGAGACCGCCGCATTTATGAAAATGTTCGGCTCTACCTTGCCTACTTGCACGACAAACCCAACTCCGTTTGCATTGATGGCATAACCAAAACCAACATAATGGTTTCGATTCAACGAGAAGGTCTTCCTATTAAGCCAGCCGAATTAATGCAAATTTTCGTTCGCTACATCTCTTCCGACGAAGTTCATAATGATCTCTCTACGCTGTCTTCGCATGTCAGCTCCAAACGTCTTTCCCATTTGCAAAGAACTCGTTCAAATTTTAAAAACTATTACAGTTCCTAACAAACTGAAATCTGTATCCTCCAGTCCACAATGCCTGTCCATTTACTACCAAAATGTAAGAGGTTTGCGCTCTAAAATCTCCCCGGTACTCGTATATCTCAATTCTCAAAAGTTTCCCTATGATCTAATTGCTCTTACTGAAACAAATCTAATTCCAGACATTAAAAACCATGCGCTGTTTCCTCCAAATTTTAACGTTTTTCGAAAAGATGGATTTGAAAGAGCGGATAATCCTTATGGCCGCGGTGTTTTACTAGCAATCCGGAACTGCTTTCACGCAACTCCTGTCGATATTCCCCACACTGACAACTTTGAGTTAGTATGTGCCAACATTACGCTCCCCAAACGATGTCTTTACGTACTTTGTTGCTACATTCACCCATCTCAACCCATTGAGTCTTATCAACCTGTAGTTCACGCAGTTGATTTTTTGACTGATGATGCACAACCTGAAGATTGCATTGCTCTAGTAGGAGATTTCAACCTCCCTCACCTTATATGGGAGCCTTCCGATGATTCGTCTCATTTTGTCTCTCGTAAGTCGACCTCTCAAATAGAAATATTGATGATGGACTGTCTAACCAACTCAAGTCTACATCAGATTAGTGGAATACCTAATACAATGAACAGACAACGTCGTTTATAGGAGTGATCATCTTCTTTCTACCCTAGACCGCCTTCATCCCCCCTTGCCAATTATATACTCATATCAAAATGGCAACACATTTGTCAATTCGGAAAATTCATTTTCATTTGACTTCCGAAGAACCGACTTTAACAAACTTAAAAACATCATCAGCAACATTAACTGAGACAACCAACATTGATCTTGCCCTATCAACGTTCTATTCGTTAATTTTCTCCTGCTTTGCCCAATCGGTTCCGTATACCTTCCGAAAGGACTGCATATCAGCTCCTCCCTGGTACAACAAGGAGTTGCGCTCTCTCCGTAATAACAGAAACAAGTTGTGCCACAAATTCTTAAGAACTCGTTCTTAACTTTGTGAGTCTCTTTACCTTGAGTACCTCTACCGCATGCAATTTAGCTTAGTCTCGGACCCTAAACGCTTCTACCAGTTTATTAATACCAAAAGAAATTCAGACGGCTACCCATCTACTCTTAAATTTCTTAGTGAATCTTCTGCCGACCCAAAAACCATTGCAAATTTCTTTGCCTGTCATTTCAACAAATCCTTTTCTAAGAAAACAGCTGAACCCGATCCTAGCTACTTTAGCTATATGAGAAACTATCCTGAGACGTCAGCCATTTCACTAAATATAACAACAACTTTGGTATCTGAAAGCATTACCAAACTTAAAGATGATTTCTCGTCCGGCCCTGATGGCCTTCCGGCTATTGTAATTAAAGAGTGTGTTACCCATCTCGGTGCTCCTCTTGCTGCCCTATTTAACCTGTCTGTCTCAACAGGTACTTTCCCTTTCCTATGGAAGGAATCTTACATTATCCCTATTCATAAAAAAGGAAGTAAGGCCGAAGTCGATAATTATAGGCCCATAGCAAAACTCTCTTGCATACCCAAACTTTTTGAAAGCATAGTCTATCAACAACTACTTCCGTACTGTACGCCAACTATCTACACAAATCAGCACGGCTTCATGAAAGTAAATCTACAACCACTAACCTAACAGAGTTCGTCTCTAGGACGCTTCATGCTTTAGAAGACGGTGATGAAGTCGATTCAATTTCCACAGATTTCAGCAAGGCATTCGATAAAATTTCTCACCAACTTATCATCTTTAAACTAAAAAAACTTGGCTTTTCCCCAAACCAAATCCTATTTAGAAGACCGAGAATACAGGGTCATCTTCAGATCAATATCAATATCCGAACCCATTAAAGTAACATCTGGTGTCCCTCAGGGTAGTCACCTAGGTCCAATCATCTCTATCTTCACAATTAATGATATACTCGTAAATCTCATTTTAACGAACTCTAATCTTTCTATTTTCGCTGATGACATGAGAATTTCCAAAGTCATCTCATTGCCTTCTGACTCCCATTGCCTGCAAGATGACTTGAATAAGTTTTCGGTATGTTGCAAGCAAAACTTTATGCAGCTTAATGTCAACAAATGCCAATCGATAACCTATTCCCCTAAACGTCTGCCTCCACCTCCAAGAAACTACTTCATCTGCGATGAGCCTATTCCTTCCACTTCCCAAGTACGGGATCTAGGTATAATTTGTGATAGAGAATTGGATTTCGACTCACATATTGACAGCATTATAAATAAAGCTATCTCTGCACTTGGCTTTATCAAAAGCTGGTCAAAAGAATTTTCCAACCCTTACGTTACAAAGTCCCTGTACATTACTTTTGTAAGGCCTCTTCTCGAATATTGCAGCCAAGTTTGGTCACCCTATAAACTAACCCACATTCAAAGAATAGAAGCAGTCCAATGCAGGTTTATCCATTTTGCACTTCGTGGTCTACCTTGGGCCGATCCATATGGATTACCCCCCTATGAAAATAGGCTAAAATTAATTAGCATGCATACCCTAAAAAAAACGTCGTGAAGGCGCTCATGTACTTTTTATCCACCAGTTACTGAATGGAAATATCGACTGCTCGACAATAACGCAAAATATTGCATTCACTCCCAATTCCCGTAATCTAAGATCTGTCCCACTTTTCCTGATCCAAACTCACCGCACCAACTACGGTCACTTTGAACCCATATCCAGAATGTTGCGTATACCGAACAAATCCGCCGAAGTCTTTGACCTAAATAGCAGCAAACAAGAAATAAAAAAGTGCTGCTCAATATGCCACTCCCTTAACATCTCCCCCGTCCACCATTTCTCCTTGCCCCATTAGGTTAAGTATATGTATCTTTGTTAGTTTTTAAGTCTAGCTTTAAGTTTTGCTTGTTAAGCATAATAAAGTTGTCCGGGGTAGTCCCGGGCCAATAATAACGTTCAATTCAAGTTGTTTTGGACGGTTTCAAGTCTGATATTCACAAAATAAATGCTGGTGTGCCCCAGGGCTCCGTTTCGTCTCCGACACTCTTTTTAATTTTCATCAATGATCTCTTGTCTGCTACTTCTAATCCAATATATTCCTTTGCTGATGACAGTACTCTCTGCTTTTCATATGTACTCGTTCCTGGACTCACGTCCCTGCTCTTCACCTGTAGAACGGGAACAGGCAGCATATGCCAAGCTCATTGAATTCCGATACTAACAGCATAACCAATTGGGGAACCGTCAACAGAGTAGAATTGAATGCTTTCAAAACATAATGCTGTCTGCAGTTGTTAAAGCAAAATTTAAATACCCAGCCATTATCCATGAATGGCACTTGCATCGTCGAAACCGAAATGCTTTCCATTCTTACTTTTCCTCTTCTGAGCTGGCCTCAATATATAATCATCCGCCCAAAATTGGAGTACAATGCCCACATCTGGTCAGGTGCTCCTAAAACATATCTGCACCTGCTAGATAAGATTCAAAACCCTGATACTTCAACAATATCATTCAATCAATTGACACCCTCGAACACCGACGTAACGTCTCCCGTCTCACTTTGTTTTATCGCTATTACCACCATCAGTGCTCCATTTAAATCGCCAGTAGCATTTCGCCCCTTCAAACCTTTAACCGTAACACCCGTCTCGCTATGAATGCTCATCAGTATATCCTCAAGCCCTTTTCGGACGTACTCTGAAATATAGTGATTCATTCCTAAGCCGAACAACTCGCTTGTAGAATGCCCTGTCGAGCTCTCTATTTCCTAGTCATTTAATATTCAGACATTTAAAACCAACGTACATCGGTACCTCTCTTTCTTTGCCTTCGTCCGCGCTGTGTGCAAACATTTTAAGTGTACCTTAACCCCTTCAGCGTGCGCAACTTTATGCAACTGATGCTGCCAATTCTGTATGCCCCACATTGAGCATCAAATGCAAGCTATTTAGCGAGCTTTATAGAGACTTTAGTCTCTGCTGCTTTGACAATGTCGTCGTGGATGGGCGGTTCAGTATTTGCCGACGCTTTAGTACGTTGCCTCAATAGTGTGCTTAAACAGCTCTGATGAGGTGGGGTAATATTGCACAGTACAGGAAACCATGGTTTTGGCGTAGATCTTATAGTGCCGGAAATGAGTCTCAGGAGTTGGACGTCCACCTTGCTCACATATGTGTGTCACTGGAGCGCAGTATTTCGATCATGCGATCGCTGATAGTAAGATTAAAGAGCAAAGGAGCGAGGACTCTGGGGCAAACCGTTGTTAAGCTTTCTCACTATGCTTTCGTTGTCATTGATTGAAATTATTGAGAAGACGCGATGTCCTCAGGCACGGGATTGCTTTCAGTGGTTTAAAGATAACCCCAACCTTACAGACGGTGTCTTACGCTGCGGTTAAGTCGACAAAAGGAACGGATATTTTAAGCCCGTCCTCAATCCTGCTTCAATGTGTGCCTTCAATGATAGCACCATGGACCGCGCAATTTCTACCCGCACCAAATCCGGCTTGTTCGATAGGTACGAGCTCGTTGATGGTAGGGTTTATTCGATAGATAAAGCGTTCGAGTAGTTTGTAGCAAGTATTTAAGAGTGCTATAGGACGGTAACTTACCCAGCTTGAAAATGGCTATAACTTTCGTTCGTCTGAACGCCGTTGGGATTTTGCCTGATTCAAGTATGTTGTTGTGCTAGAAACTCCAGGTAGATGCCATCGGAACCCGCAGCCTTTCCTGTTTTTACTGCCAAAAGAGCGGTGCCAATCTCTTCGGGTGTAAAACTGTCCGAGAATTGTGATAACTATGGGGTATTGGTGTTGAGGTTTCTCAGAGCCCGTTTGATGGTGACTGTATGTTCATTGTCCACGGGGGTACGAGAAACATTCACTATGCGGTTGGCTACTTTGTTCGGGCTCATGCAAGAGTTTGTAGAGTTGATTCTTCCGAGTTTGCGAAGGAGACTCTATGCTTTCTTGCTAGAGTGGACGAAGCTGAGTGTATTGACCGTTGATATCCCTTTCTTTTTGCCGATCTCGACAAGTGATCTTAGTAGTTCTTTGACAGTTTCTGGGCCTCCAGTCTCTTCGCCATCTCCGAGAGTGGAAATCCTCTCCGTCCTTTGTGTCGAAGATTAGGTACAGGTGGTTTTAGTCTGCCCATTACATTAGCACGTCACCATTGACGTCGCTGTTTTCATACCTCCACATGCTATGGTGGCTGTTGAAATCACTAATGAAAGCTGTGGGTTTGTCCGGAACATTGAGGACATTAGGCGGCCACGGTGTTACTGGGGGTTTGTATATATTTAGGATATAAATGCCTCTAATTTGGATCGTTATTGTAAAGATATTGTTGCTGGAGTCTGCGCTAATCAGTTGAAGTTGATTGCTTTCCCGTATGATTGGTGGAAAGTTACTCCGATCCGATAGTAGCCTGAGACAATTCCTCAAGCCATTTGAGCATCGTCCAATGCAGTATAAGAGGAATGCTGGAGAATAGAATCCTGATTACGGATGCTGACTGCAGCCAACTTGTGATGGCGGTGAAAGACAGGGGTTACTCGCAAGACGACGCTACTGTACAAGTTTTTCCACTCACTGCTTAACGCTGACATTCTGATGCCTATGTTCAGGCATATGCAGATGTCTTCGGCCAGAATCTGAGCCAGGAAAAGAATGTAATCAGGTCTTCACGGATGGCTTCAATACCGATTTAGGGCGAGACGAGAATCTGTGAAGGGAGCAAAGCATACGTATCTATGTCAACAGCCAAGAAGTGCTTAAATCCTTACTTCAAACTAGTTCGAGAACGCAAAACTTCACTGAACGTTGGCAGAAGGGTGAGTTTTGTCTCGATCCCAAATCGGTTACGGCTTCCATTAACAGTTGAATTTCAGCATATCTGCAGAGGTTTCTAGCAGACTATAGCAATTCTTCCCGACGTCTCTAAGAGATCAGCGCTTTTCCTGCTGTCCCACAGTACGAAAGACTGCAAACTGCTTATGGGCCACTATTCTTTTGCTAAGCAGCTCAGTGTGCTGGGCATAATTGACACAACCTCACAACCCCTTTCAAGGACTTTGATTGGGCTACAGGTTTCACGGAGTGTTTCGATCTTATCCCAAAAAGACCTTCTTTTTGCTTCGATTCCAAACTTCCTCCAAATTAGTCTTAAGTAACTTGGTAAGAAGTTTTCAGGTTTCCCTACATAGTTAATAGTTATTGCGAATCTGAATTTGACCACGTCACTTCAAAATCATTTTGTGAGGGCACTACTCAGGTTCTGAACAACTTCCTCTACCTTCTGTCTTGTCCTGGGCTTAAGCAGAGGTGTATAAAAATTTTCAAATCTCTTTCTTAAAGGAAGTCCATCTTGCGTCTGATTTAATATTCGATGTGCTTATACCATAGTACGTACATGGAAAACGCAAGGTTCCAATACGACGCATCTACTATTTTTCCTTTTTTATAAATTTCAGTTTCTAGTGCTATAGCTACGAGTATGTCGTTCCCTGTTTTTGGATGTCCTGTCCAAGATGATGGCAATTCTTCTTTTGATTCGCTCCGTGATCGTTTGTAGGCTTTCGCTTTCAGGTTTCAGTTCTTCACCGAAATACGTTTTTTAGTTCGAAATTTCTACCGGTCATTGTACCGACTTTCCAACTTTTGATTTGTACGAGTTTTTCAGTCAGCTTTTATTACAAGTAGGGAAGGGTGGTGAATCCGATTATATGAAAACCCAAGCGTTCTCGGTTTAACCTCACACCGTCAACTCCTACTACTCACCTAAGCGTAGTGACTTCTGGGTGCCTAGTACCTCGGTAACCAACCGCTGTGGAAGCTCGTTGTTGGCAGCTGGCGAAAGAGTGGGGGAGGAGTGTCATCTAACTAAGACACTTTCTCTTGTTTTCGGACGGCAGCGGCCGAATTCTAAGGATGGAATCAGCAGTGGCGTCCACAGTTCCAGTTAGGTCGAACTAGTGTTATCTCCATATCTATGTTATATGGCCTGCTTCAACGAACTTGAATATCAGGTCTATAGGGATCTCCAACACTAAGCCAGGGTGTTAGAAAAGAGTTGGTTGCGGATGAGCAGGTAATAAGGGCCAACGGCAGCTCTCACATCCCCAAAGTAGGTTACTGGCTCAAGAATTTCGTCCGGCCTTCTAGGTTAGAGGTTGTGCGTGGGGTTAACTGCCCAACCACGTAAAAAAGTATTTGTTACGAAGCGGCCAATAGCCTCGGATAAGGACGACTCTACAAAACGAACAAAGGACAACGACTTTCGGATCTCCACGTGGAATGTTCGGACTGTGAACAGGCCGCGTGCAGCCGAATAATTAGCGACTAGACTGTGATAAAGCAGATATCATCGCCATCCAGGAACTGAGGTGGAATAAGCCGGGGAGAATAACGATGAAACACTGTGATGTTTACTACGGTGATTGCTATAGGAAACGTAAGCAGCGCCTATTTGGATGCAAATGTTTTGTAAGCGGCAGACTTAGGCAAGAAGTCTTGAGCTTTTGACATTTGAGTGAACGCCTTCTAACAATCTGTATTATATAAAAATTCATAAGACATAGCCTACACGACACCACGTCTGGAATCAGCAAACTGTCAACCAGATTGATCATGTGTCGATCGACGTAAGGCACTCCTCAAGTATTTTAGATGTCGGAACATTCCGAGAGGCCAACATAGACTCGGACCACTACCTAGTTGCAGCCAAGGTACGTCTGCAGATATCTAAGAAGCACAACAACGTGGAAATACTATGAGGAGATCTAACGTTGAACGGTTGCAATCGCAAAAAGCCGCCAGAACTTTTGCCGATCGCGTATCCCTCAACCCCTCGAGAAGTCCTTTGCAACCAACATCAAGGGCTGAAGACCAGTGGCTTAGATGCCGAGAAGCCGTCAGAAATGTCGCAACTTATGTGCTGGGTTTCACTCTCCCACCACCACGAAACACCTGGTTTGATGAAGAGTGCCGGCGAGCACATGCAGCAAAACAACATGCCTAAAAAGCGGCGCTGCACAAAAGGACGAGAGCGGCTCGTGAGCTCTACCAGCAAAAGAGGAGGGAAGAAAAAAAAAGAGCAAAAGAAAGGCGCGATCAAGGTAATAGAGACCTGCTACTGCAGGAATAATGTTCGGAAGTCTTACCAAAAGGTAAAAGAACGTGTTAGGGTAATAAGACCCAAACGGAAACCTATAGAGATGAACAAGGAAACCTAGTAGTAGAGTCACAGTCAGTACTGAGGATATGGAAAAACCGTTTCTAAAGACTGCTAAACGGCACAAATTCCGCTGTCAGGCAGAGCGAACCATTCAATATTAACGATGCAAGTCAAGAATTCCGTCCACCCGACCAAAATGAAATGAGGATAGCAATATCTAAACTGAAGTCGAACAAAGCTGCCGGGCCGGACGGCCTACCTGCCGAACTATTTAAGGCAGCAGGAGATGACTGGTAGAGAGCATACTCGTACACCAGCTTATTTCCCAGATTTGGCCGGATGAATGGAACTTCAGCATGGTTTTCCCGGTTTACAAGAAAGGAGATCCTCTAAACTTTTTTTTTATAATTTACGCGCGCCTAAGGGGTTAGATACCCTTTTACTGTTGCTATGGCACGGGCGGAAAGTTTGAAGGAGGAGAAAGGAAAATTGTTTTATAGTGGTTTGAAACTCAGGTGTGTTTGGTTTCGATATTCGCTCTGCTGGGGGGGGGGGGGGGGGGGAGTCCGAATAGGACGGAGAGTTTTTTCTTCACTCAGAGTGATTCGAGGTATAATTCACAGTAATTTTTTTTCTGTGCTTGAAACTCTACAACAGCCAAACCTACGTGTCAGTGTTATACCTTCACACGCAGAATTTTTCTGTCTGAGTTCCAATTACACAAATGAAAAACTGACTTGCCATGGGCAGGATTCGAACCTGGACCCTCCGAGTGAGAAGCGATTGCTAGTACCACTACACCACGGCCACCCCCAACTATAGAGGTATCAGTCTCCTAAAAATCGCATATAAGATTTTGTCTGCTGTATTGTGCGAGCGCCTGAAACCATTTGTTAACGATCTGATTGGACCCTACCAGTGCGGTTTTAGGCCCAGTAAGTCCACGATTGACCAAATATTCACACTACGGCAGATCGTGGAGATAGAACTTCAGATCGATACTCACGACCATTTTATCGATCTTAAAGCCGCATATGACAGCTATACAGAGTCATGTCTAGTTTGGCTGCATCAAGGTCAGTAATAAACTAACCGGGACCTTTGATGTCAAAAAAGGGTTTATGCAAGGCGAAGCGCTGTCATGTGATTTTTTAACATCATACTTAAAAGGATTGTACAAAACTCACAAGCCAACACACGAGGTACGATCTTTCAAAAGTCTGTTCAGTTGCTTGCATACGCCGTCGATATTGATATTGTTGGTAGAAAACAGCGAGCTGTCAGTGGTGCGTTTACGAGTATAAGAATAGAAGCGGCAAAAATGGGTCTAGCGCTAAACGAGGGCAAAACAAGAAAGAACACCCAACATCAACGAATCGGCCAGAATGTCACAATCGACAGCTATAACCTTGAGGTAGTAAGGGACTTTGTCTACCTCGGCTCTGCTCTGCTATCACATCTGAAAATGACATCTCTTCAGAAATCAAACGAAGAATAACGCTTGCACATCGCTGTTTCTTTGTGCTGGGAAGGCAACTGTGTAGTAAGGCCCGATCAACCAAGGAAGCTCTATATAAGACCCTGGTAATCCCAGTCCTGCTCTATGGTTCTAAAGCGGATGAAGATATCCTTGGTCGATTTGAGAGAAAAATTGTTAGTAAGATATTTGGTCCCGTCTGCGTTGACGGGTTCTGCAGGAGATGAACTCTACGAGCTGTACAGTCACATCGACATGGCCAAAAAAATTACGCATTGGGCGTTTGAGATGGCTGGGACATGTAGAATGAATGAACGTGAACTCCACTGCAAGATAACGCAGTGGAGGAAGGCCTCTCTTTAGGTGGCGCTCGCAAGTGGAAGGGGACATCAACCAGTTAGCCAAAGACCGCGCTAATTGGAGAGGCTTATCGGTTGAGGCCCTGGTTAACCCAGACTGTAGGGCCGCCTAAGTAAGTAAGTAAGTAAGTAGGGAAACGAACAGCAGCAATACTCTGAAGCGATTGCCGCACAGCAGCTGTACTAAGGTCCTACCATCATATCGAAGGGAAACCAACTATTGTATAAGTGTTGCCCTAGATCTAGTATCTTTTCTTATCTAATACATATATCCGCTCTCACAGTCGAAGGAAATTGTATGCCAGCTACGTGCTCGGCTTACTTCACAACCCCCAACTCAATCACAAACACCCTTGTAACGTAAATTTCGTAATTTTATCATTTTCAGATGACGGAATTGCCTCAATTGCACGACAACAAAGGCGCACTCAAATTGACAGTAATTAGCAATCTCAGCATTCCATGTGTTGCATTGGAATTTGCAATGTGTTATCGCCCTAAATAACTTGTGACACACAGCCCCTGTAGCTGCAGTTATAGAATTTTGAGAAAGCACACTCAAATAGTTAGAAGGAGAAGGACACTTCAATAGAGGATGCAAATCAACGGAACAACAGGACCGACAATGGCTGCTTCTGAGCCACCAGAGCCACCACCAAGGAATCCGGACCGAATAAACGCATCATTAAATAAACTGACAGACACAGTAAGTACATTCGCCCTGTCCCCCAATTCCCGATAGATGGTAATTTGTCCCAGAGAATCCCTCCCCCAACTTGTCCAAGGCAACCATCCATTCAAAAGCACAGAGCACGGAACACAGAGCACGACTCGTTGGGAGTGCAACACCCCCAACAATGTTGCTTGTACACATTGGTTCTCAGCAATGGATCTCGGCCCATCAAAGGAGTCGACAATTTTGTGTGTGCACCTTCTTACTCGTAGATTGTATAGATTTGAGTATGTAGATACTCCAGAGGATCCGTCCTTGATGCAATGTGCTATGTTCCGTCTGTTTGTCCGACATTCCATTTACTCGTATCTCTATAGCACCAATTTGTATGTAGTAAGCTTCAGCCTTGGCACAG
The DNA here is from genome assembly GCA_949129095.1 of Volucella bombylans. NCBI lineage: Eukaryota > Metazoa > Arthropoda > Insecta > Diptera > Syrphidae > Volucella > Volucella bombylans. The sequence continues at coordinate 113,054,965 of OX422141.1, forward strand.
AAAATTGTTGTTTTTTTGTTGCAAACATCTTCATTTTCTATAGATCTATCTTACGCCAATGTATCCTACACTACCAGTATGTATATTTGTATCTGTATCTGTAAAAAAAAAATTTGTGTACTTTATGTTTGTGTCAGTGTTGTATGTGCGCATATCCCGTCCGTTCTTGCAGAAAACCACAAAATCTTTGGACGCCAACGATAAGCTAGTCAACAATAACAAACCGTTGAAGCCGCTCTTGTCCTTAGACAATACACTGACAGTGACGACGAACTCATCCACGACTTCAGGCGCCAACACGAATAGCAGTGGAATTATTACATCTGCCGCTCAAGGTAGCGCTGGTATCGGTGGTGGTTGTGGTACTTCAGGAATCCATTCCCCGTCAGCCCTCATCTTTAGCAAGAGAATGGAGATTAATAGCCAAAGTGGCAATGGCGGAAGTGGTGCCAGTGGTCCGGCTGGCGGTACCACCAACTCACCTGGATCGAATGGCATTCGAAACCTTCTGCTAACCTCACCCTCACCCCAAGTCGACAACAATCACCAGAGGTCAGTGAATTTAAATAAAAGTGACTCGAACAATCATTTGCAAGGTGGCGGTGTCGGTGGCATTGGTGGATTTAGTTGCGGCGGAAGCGGTGGCAACAGTGGCGTCGCTGGACCCAATGACGGTGGACAAATTGATATGATAAATGGGACAAATCATGCCGCCATGAGTACGGGTATGCTATTCCCTTTCATTACATGTAAATTGATGTTTTGTCATCCCCCCACTTGCTGGAGGTGACATTTTTATCGTTCTTATTTTTTCTATCTTTTTGTTGTCGTATTTGTTTATTTGTTTTTTTTTTTTTTTTTTTTTTACGATGCTGAGATTATAAATTGTTGTTGAAGTGTTGGTTAGTTGATGTGGTTTATGGGTAAGTGTACACACAGCCCCGAGGTTAATTGGATTTTCCTTTTCAGCGATGACATTTGAAGAGCGATGAGATATTTGAAATCCAAATGGACAGCGCGGGAAATATTTAACAAGAAAAACAAACCTACAAGCCGTAGGTGCTATTGTGCGATTTAATCATTTACTAGAGTGGATCCCTCACTTAATTAAGCCATAGGGACGCTATTCTCTGCAGGGACCCTAGACTCTTTGTCATAAATTTTAATTGAAAAAATAATTGAAGCCGATTCAACCGTTATTGACATAGCGACGAATTGGTTTTAGTGATATCTTTAGAAGTTGCACGTCAACTATAGGCGTTGCACGATAAACGCCGCTGTAACTATGTCTACACACGAATAGTGCTTGCTTTACCTCCTCGTGGTAGTAGCCACTCGATACTGTTCTCATTCATCCAGCTGGTACCAGATAGGATAAGAAGGACATTATTCAGAAATAGCTGAAGCCCAGAAGAAGAAAGTACGATAGATAAACTCGCGTGACTAGATCAACGGCATCGTCAGCCGTCAGCGTGGCGGATTCACCTCAGACATCAGCTACCTCAGTTTATTTGGAGCTGAAGTCCATAAGAATTCTCAGGACTATCAGGCTGCTGATTAATCATTAATGGGTCAACGGCAACAATCATATTCCCAAACTGGCAACTGATTATCCTGTCTCTTTTGTCCAAGGGCTTTTCAAGTTGGAAGTTGTGGATGGTTGCGAAGCAACCAGTAGCCTCATAAAAGGACAGATTTACTTCGGACCTTGAACAGGACATGTACTACACTGCTTTAATATGATGGGCCGGGTAGAAGAAGGACGAAGAACTGTTGGCATATAGCTACAGAAATAGCTAAGACCGTTTATTTTCGTGCGGATATGTACAACTCTGTTGAATAAGTCAAGAAGTCGTGAGCGAACTGCTTGTAGAAACCTCCATCAAGGCTAAACTCACCAGCATCAGCCTAATATGCCCTCAAGCCCCCCCACAAGAAAAGGTAAACTACACTACCAAAGAACAAAACCCACGAGCAGTGCTTTAAATCTAGAATAAATCCTCCAGCAAAGTAGGAATCACTGCTTATGCAGTCTGGAAAACAGAAATAACCAGACTAGACCGAAGCGAACATCTTCGTACACTTGTCCAAAATTAATTAAAGACAACAATGTCTAAAAATAGGCAGCTTAGGCCAGTAGGAACAAATTTGGTAGAGATACTACACCAACTCATATCCACAAATTGAATGGAACCTTAGTATGATCACCCCCGATTCGCATAAGGAGCAATGTCTAGTTGTGTAGAATGGCGATGAAGAACACTCAGGTAGGAACAATCTCATTTAAAAACAAAAAGGCAGCAAGATGTCACTGAAGTGAGGAATCGGACAGAAAGCACAACAGACAGCTATTTCTTTGAGGACATTGGAGATTTTGTCTACTTCGATCCGTTTTTAACTCCGATAATGACACGATTTTTGGTCCCATTTGGGTTTATGGATCCTAACAGAGGAGTTACGCGTATAAAGCTGTAGGCTGGAAAAATCTACGATACCTTGCCTTAAATGACGAAGTGGTTGGAGCAGCTGGAAGCACTCGGCCAGATTCCGCTCTACTTACAGAAATTTATTGGTTGATGCCCTGGTCCAACCATTGCTGGACTGTAGTACAGGTAAATAAGCAGACCTTAGAAATATTAAGAGCCCCGAGCAGAGATTTAACCAATGTGCACCACAGCAGTGTGCGTTAAAAGATGCCCAGTTGAAGGTGCCCTCCACGCTTACAAAAATGTCGAAAACTTGTTTTTACACCGAAAATCTTGTCGAGTGAATAAGTATTTTTATCGATTGTCAGTCGAAAAGGAATCGTCACTGTTCAACAGGAGTTGGTAGGTATGTACATAAGGCTACCACGCAGAAGTTGGTCCTTGCTTTTTTGAACCATAAATGATATCTGGCATGTGTACCAGGCAACTTGAAACAATTAACTGCCTTTTTGGCCTAAACTTTTACCACAACCGATATAAAGTTGTGGAGGGTCAAATGTGTCCACTTCACTGTATCAGTAATGATATTGTAGATGCGAATGAGCTATGACGAGCTAACCGAAATTTTTGCGAGAAAGGAGCCAAAACTTCGGAAAATCTTTTGAAGTTCTCCGACCAAATAATGTCCGCCCCAAGAAGATGATCCAATGGGCCATCACTCAAAAATGGCTAAAAAAAACTTTCAGGACTTTATCACCAGATGATTCACAGCTGTCAATCCAGATCTATAACCGTTGGATAACGAGCTATGGTCCAATTTCTTCATGCACGTGGCGCGTGCTCTAGCCGATGATTGCTTAGGAAGTGCCTGCTCATAAAAAAAGAACAAATGAACAAAGAAAAGAACAAAGAACAAAAAAAAAAAAAAAACAAATTGCGGGGCAGACCTAAATTACGGCCGCTCTATTTTAGATTATCTCATAAGTAAGGCCAAGATTTTGTTCATATTTTTGCATTTTCTATTTTTCTCTTTGGCCTTCTAACCTCGGCTCACAATACCAGCAAATATGCAGAACTATCAAGTATGTCCGGTCATCAAGAAAAGCGTCAAAAACTTTCCCAGAGTTGAAAGTTACCACCATACCGCATCAGAATAGCATAGTGGAGGGCTAACTATGGTAGCTAATTAACGTTCAAATTTGCGAAAATTGTTTAAGCCTGTTTGAGAAGACCCTGTCCAAACCCCCAACCAAATGATGCTCGCTAGCAAACCCATGGACATCTCAAGAAAATTCTACTTCAACCTACCGCACAAAACAAAAACTGCTCAACAGTGGCTTAAAAACAACGACCTTCGTTGAACATTCCAAAGCCAGATGATTTATTCAGCCTGACATTTTTCATTATCGGCTTCCATGAATGCGTAAACTTCTTTGTCCAATTTACCTGAAATCCTATAGCGTCGTTGTTTTTAAGGGCGCTATAAGCGCAACGGACTTTGTATGCCGCCTTGGTGTATTCCAACTTGTACTTCGGATTCTTCAGTTATTTCCATCAAGTTTCATTTTAACTAGCATTCTTAGTATACATACGGCTTGTCAACTTTTTAAGATCATAGCGCCGTCCATAAAAGATCTCTGGGAGCTCTCCCAAACCGATAAAGGTGATATCCAGATTTATCGAAACGTCGTGGTATAACACTACTCGCTATGATATAACACGGTGTGTCAATCTACCGCATTAACTGTCAACGAATTTCACCATGGTGTGCTGTCAACTGTCTAGAATTCATACCTATATGTATGTACTTTCCTAGTTTTCGACGTTAGCTTTACCGATTAATAACTGTTACAGTTTCTCGTGACGCCTTTGCCTTTAAACAAGTCAACCAGAAAGCTCTCCCTTATCTGGTTAGGGATCCAATCGTTTACCATCATTTTATTAAATAAAATCGTGAGCCATACACATTCAAGATATCCGATTGCCGTTCGTATTGGTGGCCGTATGATTCGGTCGGATCGCATGTTCTTGGATCATTCTTTTTATGGCTTCCCTACCTCAGATTTCAGTTAAATCTCTGATTTCTTTTTCGTCTGGAACAGCCGCAGGAATGGTAATGCGGGGCTGTAAGACGTTGAAGTACTATTTCTACTATTGCAAATTGTATTGTTCCACGTTTTCAGCTGCCCTTGAATATACAGGGTGGTCAAAATACAAGTTTTTTTTAAGAATAAATTAAAATGAACAAAAATCAATTATTTTCGGTGCGAAGAGCGAACATTTCCCATTCCCATTAGTTATAGAATATCATTCGCATCCTGTCAACCCAATTTACCAAGATTGTGTTGACTGTTTCTGGCTCCATCTCAGGAATGGCTTGAATCGTTTCTAGATTGTCCGCATAATGCGATCCTTAAGGGTAGCCCATAAAACAAAGTCAAGATTTCGAGCGGGAAAGAGCAGTCAACGTCAAAATCACAGATTTGCATTTGGACCACGCGTTATATGTAGAGGAGATTGAATCTTTTGTGTGTCCTTTCTTTGTTTTGAGACAATTTTGAAAATATTAGTTCGTTTGCTTGCTTGTGCTTCTTCTATTGCTTGCCTCTTGTTCATAGGTTGTGCGGATGCTTCTTACAGTTCGTCCGCTTGCCTGGCCTATCTTTTGCTAGGTTTGTAGTCAAACTCAAAATACGCTATATCGATTTCGCTATTTCTGCTACACTAGGTCCACGCTTGGAAGGCTTGCTTTTGGTTGCCATCGACATAAACCACAATGTTTTTTAATTGTTCTGGAGCAGGCATGTTGAAACACTGTTCTACGTTTTTCATCGAAGTTGCTAAACATAACTTGTTGGTTGGTTGATTCCTGCTCTTAGTTTATGACATTTCGGAGTCATTCTCGTAAATGAAGCATCCACAGCTGGTCGCTGGCCTAATATCATTTATTGTATGTCACTTTTCTGGAGTGATGCAGGCTTTTATTGATTTGGAATTTCTTCGACAAAAGCTAGTGATTCGCTTAAAATCACTTAAGGATCTCTATATTTTGTGCCTTTTCATTTGCAGCCTCAAGTTTCTGACATTTCGCCACTTGGTTTCTTCACATCTTATTGATTATACTTTGCTTTGATACGTTTTCTACCTCGAAATTCTTGCCCGTCATTGTGCCGATGTGCCAGCTTGCGATACAATATTTATTTCGTGAGACCCTAACATTGTTCACTTCCGGAAGCCGTCGAATTCTGACATGAATATTTATATACGTTCACTTCGCAAGATCGTGTACTTTCGTAATATTCTCATCGGAAACTAAACGAAGAAATACTCTCGTAAGTCACTGTTTCGTTGTGCTAAGAAGGCAATTGACTAACGAAACCTGGTTCAGTTCTAGCTAGTTAACTCTCTGGGCCTTTATCCCAAAAAATAAATTTGCTAATTTAACGTTTCGTTGAGTCTGCAAATATCTTGAGAGTCGAATGGGGAAATAGTATGGAACCTTAACTGCAATTGATGGATGATCCTACCAAGCGAATTTCTAATATCCTATTCTCTAAGTTTAGGACAGTTCATTTGGTTGCATTCAGGAAAATTAAAGCAGACACAACCTTCTCGCTTGGCAATAATTTAAGGCAAAAATGTTGGCATTTTTTTCTATTTTAAAGGGAGACTTGACTTGCCTCTCCCGAACAACACTCTTCCTGATGAATGAAACTTCATGACTTCTTCCTATGATGACTTCAAGTCGCCTGGCATATTAACAGTCATGCTACAAAAAGGAAGAGTTTTAGACCAATTAGTCTGACTTCCTTCTTATTACAGGACATGGATCGAATTATTGAGCTCCTAGATTCAATAACCCGCGTTTCAAAATCTGTTTATCAAATTGGTGACGCACTCGTGAGAAGAGGTGTGCGCTGTGCATTTTCGTCTTCCATAAATGCCCATTGACAACTCAGCGAATTGCAAATCTGATTACAGCGAACAAATCATTTTTAGAACATTTAAAAACAGGCAAGTGACAATTTTACTATTCCAAAAGCGCAGAGTTTAATTTATCTCTGGATTAATAAAAAAAAAACTCAAATTCAATTAGTTTTTGTGAAGAAATCAACGATTCACTTATTTCAACGCGAATAAGCGAATGTTCTTTGCGAACTGTCAAATGTTACTTACATTCCACAAATGTGGGATCCAATCTACATTTGCGTGAATTTAACCTCAAAATTCTCCTGTTTCGATTTGTTTTGTTCCCAGGTTGTTGTATCTAAATAAAAATGTAGCGAATATTCAATTCGGCCAGAAATCACGGCGTATACGAACCATGAGTTTTATGAAAGGAAATACTTGTGAACAGAACCCTCTGATTGACTGCAGTCAATATGTGATAGCAGCAATAAAAAATGTTTGTTCGCAAGACGAATAGTTCTAATGTCTGTGTAGGCTCAGCCATATGCAGATGATGTACCTGTACTGTATGTTGGATCATTCCCAGTGATTTTCTTTCTAAAGCATAGCCAACCTTGGAAGTGATCGACGATTGATAGAAATGGGCTTTCAACTAATCCCCTCAAAACTGAGATTGTTCTCTTTATCCGTTTTACCAACGAAGGGTGTCATCTTTGATAACAAACTTCTTTGGATTAAACATTCCACGTCGAAAACGCGGTAGGCTTTCTGGCAATATAAAGGAGTTTTCGGGAAGACGTAGGGCTTGTCAGCGAAGAGGCTCCTCCGCAGTTATAGAGTTATGATATGAATTGATTGTCTACTGGAACGGGCTTGGACGAAAATAAGTTACTGCTGCTTTTACTAAACTCTAAAAAAGTGGTCTGGTTCGGTTGCGTGGTACTTTTCTTAACACTTCCAGTGGGCTGCACTCCCAAAGCCATCTTTTGCTGGAAAAGAAATGGTCTCTGCTGCGAAAATGTGAAAGTGCGAAAGGTCAACTTTTTATGTATTCAGGAATGATTTCGGCTACAATCTGAGCAAGGAAGGAAATTAAGTCTATTCTATGGCTACAAAACCTATCTAGAATGTCTCGAAGATGTCTGTCTTCCAAGAAGAAATCCACGCAACCCTGTTGGCAATGAACTGGTATCGGTATCTGTGGTTACTACGAAAAACTGCCAACGTCGAATTAGGTCAAAATTGAGTCATGAATACCACAAGACTCAGGGTATCAAAATCTAGCAATCTCCTGACTTCCTACAGCAACTTAAAACTTTAAACGCGTTTCCCGAAAAAGTAGGGAAAATCGATTTAGGCGACACCACAAAAGCTCGTATATTCTGTACAACCGGTGAAAAGGCGAAATATCGGCATGACGGCTGTGCTGGCCCTAAAACCTCACCACTTCCAAGCTATCATTGTAAGAGATTACAAGGTTTGTCTGAACGAAGACGGAAAGCTGAATTCACTGAGTCTTGTTTGTGTCTCAGGTCACAGTGGGGTCACGGGAAATGAGATCGCCAGTAGAGTTTCTCAGGACCCGAACCTACGTTGAGACCGTCCGCATCCTTGGTTAGGATTTCTATTGACAGTTGGTTTTTTTATGAGCCCAACTGCAGAGAACATGACTCCAGAATGCAGGTAGATCAAACGAATGCGTCTCTAAGAGCCAGCGAATTTAGTGCTCTCTCTGGAAAGCCTGCAGACGACTTATCGTTGTCGTTACGGAGTAGTGCACTTTTGGTAAATACTTAATTGCCCCAGGAAACACTTAGTGACATAACATCCTGCGGCCCTTGCTGTGAATGTGATGAGAAAACTGCCGGGCACTTGCTATATGAGTACCCGGTACTTGAAGCAGGTGTGATGGGTAATTCGGTCGTAATTCGACATAAAAACACAATTAATTGTGTCTTTTGAATATGACTCTTCGCCGCTATAGAGCTTATCCTGAGACTATTTTCTCTCTTAATATTTACCCCACCGAAGTTACAGAAGTTGTTCGTGCTTTCCTAGGAAATATGTACATTGTACAATATATCCCGGAATTGCCTTCGATTTAAATCGTCCTTTGTATATTAAAGACAGGATACCTACTGATTCCCATAAATATTGCATTTTTGCGTGACATCGGATATTGAAAGCGTGTCATGAGTTTATAAAGAGATTTTATTTTGAGTGTGCTTTTGAAGTTTATTTCGTCTTCCATTATCAATCCAAGTAATCTATCGAACAGTTTCCAACAATAGCGTTTCACAATCCATCCAATGAACCCAATTGAATACTCCCGCATGAGCCCAACAGATAGATTCCCTACTGCCAACGCATTCAAAGAAAGTATTCTCCCCAATCATCCACATCTACTATTTCGGAATCAAAAGCCGCAAGTATTCCTCACCAAAGAAGAAGAAAAAACAAACAAAAAACACCAAAAAGGATGCGAAAAAGCGCTTGTGAAGAAAATCAATAAATTCCCACAAAGTTCCACTTCCACATCGCTGGAGCCAACAAATCCAATCTAGATAAGACGGCTGTGTGTACTCGTACTTATACACCTTCCAAGAAGCATCCTCTCACCTAATCCGTAATTGATATTTTGTTTTTCGTTTTTGTTGTTGTAAATTCTGAATGTTAATGTTATTCTCTATAAGAAAAAAACAAAAAAAAAACATTTTTCTTTCGTTTTTGTCTCTTTTCTCACTCACTTCATTCATACATATGTAACATGCCTGGTATGCCTCTCATTGATCCTGCACGACACCATCTCCATTTAACCCCCCTGAATGTGCCCATTTGCTCGTTATCAAAAAATTCAAAAACAAAAAACCAAAAACGATAAAAAGTTGATAAGAAAAACGCCAATGATGTTGTTGTTAAATTCACGGATTTAGGACTTAGTGGCACCGGTAGTCAGGGTGTAAACGGCTGCACCCCATTTAACAATCCCAAGGATCAGCATCATCTAAACAACATGGATAAGGGTAGCGGCGGAGGTTTAGGTGGTGGTGGAGGTAGTAGCAACAGTAGCAGTTGCGATGGTAATCGCAATGAAGATTCAAAATTCCAATACACCGGAGAGGGAAAAGGTTTGTATCCGTTCATTTGTTTCACTAATGGCTTCCATTTCTAATTCATGGCAGTCCCATTCTTAGATGCGTCTCCGTCCAAGTTGCGACTGGAGAATGAACGACTCACAGCGGAAATCCAAAGATTGCGAAAACTACTTGAAAATTCACCGGACGGTGCCGTCGGTGGCATTGATTTATCCGATAGCAACAGCTGTGATGCCCATTCCACAGATGGCAGTAGCAGTCGTGTTGATCGATTGGAAGCCGAACTGAAGGCGGCTAAAACACAAATTGCCGCCCTGCGCCTGGAGCGGAAGAAACTTAAATCGGATAAAACAGATCTACTGGCACACGTGAAACAATTGTGTGCCTCATTGCAGGACAAGGAACAAGAGCTGAGGGATTTTATTCGTAATTACGAACAAAGGATCCGAGAGAGCGAAACGAACAATGCGAAAATCTCCTCGGACCGAGAACGTGAACGATGGTCCTTGCTGAAGCATGCTCGCGACGAGGCGGAAAGGTCATTGGCATTGGCACAGCAATTAAGTGCGCGTGATGTGCAACTGCAACGTTTGCAGGAGCAACTCCAGGAGGCCAGAAGACAATTATCGGGATGCTTATCGGACCAGGAGAGTCTTTTGTCATTTGCTCCATTAACGCCTCCATCGGGTTTGATTAACCATTTGTCGGCGGCGGCATCAGCCAATTCGAATGCTTTGTCGGCTTATGGCAGTGTTGGTGGTGGTAGTGCTTGTGGTGGTGGTGGTGGAGGTAGTATAACTGGTGGCAGCATCGGAGGCGGTGGTGGCAGTGGAAGTGCTGGTGGCGGTAGTGGTGATTCAGGTGTACGAGGCAGCAGCGACCGAGAGAGTGCTGCCGGTGATTTGAATCTTAGCGATGGTACATGCGAAAATGGTCCTTGCATCACAGTGGATCCGGACAGTATTTCCATAGTGTCCAGCCAGAATATGTATCAATGTAAGTTCAGTTTACTGACGATGTTTCGTGTGGTACAGTTGTGAATTGTTTGTCTTTTGCAGTTGGAACACCGAAGGAAAGAAGTCCCACATTGTCACCACTAAATTCGGCGGCTTACTCCAGGTAAAGTACATTGAAAGTAGTTTGACTGAATTGCTTTGTAATCCCATTCACATTGTATCATTGGTTTAGGTCTGTGGAGCAATTAGGCTCCCCAGGAGACAATGAATGCCCATCGGCATTGACTAGGAAATTCGCCGCTAATAAAACTGGAGCTCTTGCTACACGAAACGGACGTGGCGGTACCTGGGGAAGTATATCACGGGTATTTGCCAGATCCAGAAACAAAAACAAGGCTCTAAGCGCTGATGCCGCTAACGAATGTGAGTTCTTTCTTCGTCGTCCATTGTTTTCTATTTCCAAAGAAATTGAAATTTCCCACTTTTTTTGTTTACTTCAGATGCGGACTACTCTTGGAACTCGCTCACCGAAGAAGGGTACGCTGAAAAACTTCGTCTGCTACGCGAAGCATCCCAAGTCCCAATGGAACGTTGGCGTGCCTCTCAAGTTCTGGCCTGGCTTGAGGTGGCACTCGGTATGCCACAATACAGTGCAAGATGTTCGGAAAATGTTAAAAGCGGCAAAGTTCTGCTCGAATTGAACGATGCTGAATTAGAAACCGGATTGGGTCTGGCCCATCCGATGCATAAGAAAAAACTTCGCTTAGCTATTGAGGAGCAACGTCGTCCCGAACTGGTGAGGTATCCATTGATAACACAACTCGGTCATACATGGGTCGCATCCGAATGGCTTCCAGACATTGGTCTACCACAATATACAGAATCATTCCTTCATTCGCTGGTCGATGCTCGAATGCTAGATACGCTTTCCAAAAAAGAATTAGAGAAATTTTTAGGTGTAACTAGGAAATTCCATCAGGCTAGCATAGTGCACGGTAGCTATCAATCAATTTGAATTTCTTTTTCCTTTTTTTTTTGAAAAAGTTTCTAAAATTTTTTGACAAACGATTGGAGGTTTCTAATTGGATTTTCCTTTTTTTCTGGTTTAGGTATCCATGTCCTGCGAATTGTGAAATATGACAGACAAACGCTGGCAATGCGTAGAGTGCAATCGGAAACTGTGGATACGGATCCAATTGTGTGGACGAATCAACGTTTCATCCGTTGGGCAAGGTCAATCGATTTGGGCGAATATGCGGATAACCTAAAAGGTAAATTGGGTTAGAGTCTTTATTTGGCTTTTTTAGATTTGCGATTTCAGGTTGCTGCAGTGTTACGAGGTCAGTTTGTGGAATTTTTGGTAGTGAATTTGGGGTGAGGAGAGTCCTTTTTGTGTTTTTATATATCCAGTGATGAATTAGTGATTGATTGATGGGTCACGTCGTACAGAGAATTGGGTTATCTCAGTTACTTAGGTATTCTGTGGTTCCTATACTTTTGTATCATACATCATCTGGTGAAAATTATTTCTGTGTCCCCAAGTATTTCATCTTAAAGTTGTTCTTTTCTTTTTTTGGGTTTATTTCATGGTTTGGATGAAAGGGAATAAATCACAGGAAAACCAGAGAAAACAGAGTCTCGTTACACACCAAAAGTGACCTTTCTTAAGGAATTTTTAACGGAATCAATGCAGAAACACACACTGGTAGAAGGCTGTCGCTGTCTCGCACCAATAAGTGCGTTTGTATTGTAACTATAGGGCGTTACGTTCACGTAGGTACTCTAGCCGGTACATGGCTTGCCCGAAGCAAAGCTTTTCTAAGCGACTAGTAATTTGTCTCACTAAGGACATCACCACATCATCACATCTACTCCACAATCACCGAGACCTTTCACCCGGGGAACAATGAGGAGCAATCTCGTGCTTTAGTTTTTAGAGGTACCTAATTTTTAGAGTTCGTTTGAGTTGCACTGCCCTACTTCCTTATACAGTCCAGGCTGGACGTGAACCTCAACTAATGAACCTCTTCAGGTAGGATGATATTTAGTCAATTGCATGCTTCAAGATGGCTGAGGTCCTCTGGGATCGAAGACTCTTTATGTCGGAGCATTAATATTCATTCGCTGTACATATCCTAGCCATCTCAGGCGACTAATGCGCACTTTTCAGACCAGGTCGGTATCGTTGTGTTATATCATCTTCTGCGAAGACCTTCAATTCAGATAGAATCTTGCGCTGGAAACGACTAAGACATTGGAAGAGGATTGGCAAAATTGGGGTCTTGTGAGGTGATGAAGTGTCAGTATCAGAGTCAACAGGGGAGCTGAGATAAACACTGCCTCTATCTAACTTACTTTACTTATTTAAATGGCGCTACGGGATGAATCTAAGCATCCACTAATAAGCCTCCCCAGATGGTGACCAGATAGCAATGATAGTTTTTCCAATTATTTTGTTTCAGCAGCTGTCAAAGTTACCAATGACATCCAGCTGTCAAAATAAGGTAAGGTTTGCCATTTCATCATGCATCGTTTTAGGCTTGCCGACCGGGCGGAAAAGTTTGAGCGTGAGTACACTCTTTTGGATCTTAAGCCACCAACCAAACAGTGATTGGTGTGAAATGAAGAAAAGATAGCCGCCGTAGCGGCCAGAAATATCGATTCGACTCCGGCCAGAAATATTTGCAGCGGTCGATTCGTTGGACCCAATTTTCAACGACTCGGGCACACATTTCGGCCGAAACGGCCGCTATTTCGCGTTCTATATTGGCTCTGAGCTCTTCCAACGTCGTCGGCGTGTTGGCATAAACCAATGACTTAACGTAACCCCACAGAAAATAGCCAAGCGGTGTTAAATCGCACGAACGAGGCGGCCAATCGACTGGCCCATTTATTGAGATAACACGCTCACCATACTTACTCTTCAATAAATGGGTTGTAGCGTGTGCTGTGTGGCTTGTGGCATCACCCTGTTGAAACCACATGTCGTCCAAGTCCATATCTTCCAAATCGGGCCAAAAATAATCGGTGATCATGGCGCGTAACGCTGACCATTCACAGTAACGTGACGATCGTTATCGTCGACGAAAAAATATGGCCCTATAAACAGTTATTTTTTGTGGATGAAGTGGTAATTCATGAAGCACATGTGGATTTTCACCCGACGAATAATGCATATTTTGCTTATTGACGAACCCATTGTGCCAAAAATGAGCTTCGTCACTGAAAATGATTTTGCGATGAAATTCATCATCTTGGCGCATCTTCTCCAAAACCCAATCGTAGAACGTACGTCGCTTCAAATGGTCCATCGGCTTCAATTCTTGAGTCAGCTTGATTACGCAAAATACGCCATAATATAGTCTGAGCGATGCCCAATTCTTGAGAACGCCGTGGAATTGACTGATTTGGATCGTTTGCTACGGACACCTGAACGGCAGCGATATTTTCGACACTTCGACCAACCCGTTGTCTCACTGACACGGCAACATCACACAACGAATATGTAGACTCAAATTTTTACACTAAACTTGTTATTGCCTGTCTACTAGGGCGAGAATTACGACCGAAAATTGGAGTTAACGCTCTTAAAGTTGCAGTCACCGACTCCGAATTTCGGTAAAAAATTTTTATTTCAAGTTTCAATATTTCTGGCAAGTTCAACGGGATTCTCACTTGAGTCATATGGGACTCCACGAACAATAACATCGCTGAACCGCTGCTGTCGATGTAAATCAGCTAGCTGCTCCGTCATTCTTTTATTCTCCTCAGAGAGCTTCTTCATTTCCTTCTCACATTGTTGGATTGCATTACTCAGAGCGCATACTGTCTCACTGATCTTATTGTTTAACTTTACTTCAAACTCTGAAAGAAGAAATTTGAATTGTGCAGTCAAACTTATTTCTAACTCTTTAAGATCACTGGATTGAAAAGGCTTTTTATCACTTTTAGGATGTGGCTTTGATTTTGCCTGTTGGGCAGGTGCTGGTGATTTATCTTGTGAAAAAACACTTTTCTCTTTAATAGATTGAGAACGAGTATTGAGTGACATTTTGAAACAGTTAAACACTTTAGGTGGATGGCCAGAACAATTTAAAATTAGATAGTTTATTAAGGGATAAATGCACAAGAGTCTGAAAGAAGAAAGGAAAGAACAGGCACAATTGCGAACAGTCAAAAAACGTATACTATTAAGTTGTTACTCAAACGTTAGGTTAATAAACCGGCTTAAAATTCTTTCTTTATTAGATGCAAATGAAAACACGTCAACTCTAGATGATAGTACATTTCATTCAAATCAATTGTTGCGATCTCTTGAGTAGAGATCTTGAAATAAATACTCCGGTTGATAGTGCAATTACGAGTATTTATTATAAAGGTTCCGCCATCTAACGTTTTTTTTGTTCAACTAGTGCTTATTTCGTGAATGGTAACACTTAGCTCATGTCTGATTTGACAGATAATTAGTTTTATCCTTCCGCTGAACGAATATGGTTGCGTATATGCTTGAACAACGCTTTGCTAAGTGGGCCTGCGATCGACTTAGAGAAGATGCCGATTTTGCCAAAAAAAATCATCTTTTCACATGAAGCTCATTTTGATCTTGGCGGGTATGTAAACAAGCAAAATTGTCGCATTTGGGGCACAGAAAACCCGCCCGCATACATTGAAAAGCCGATACATCCAAAACGAGTCACTGTTTGGTGCGGATTTTGGTCCAGAGGCATAATTGGGCCGTTTTTCTTCGAAAATGAGCAAGGAGTGGCTGTTACAGTCAATGGCGATCGTTATGAGGATATTGGCAACATTTGGTTTCAACAGGACGGCGCTACGTGCCACACAGCCGAAGCTACACTCGATGTTTTGCGCCCTGTTTTTGAAGATCGCATTATCAGCCGCAGAGCTGATGTCGATTGGCCACCTCGGAGCTGCGATTTGACACAGTTGGACTATTATTTGTGGGGTGCCGTAAAAGATAAGTGTTACGCCGACAAGCCAGAGACAATTGACGCTTTAAAGGACAATATTCGTGAAGCCATTGGTGAAATACAGCTGCACACAATCGATAATGTGCTTAAAAATTGGATCGATCGTGTAGGCTACTGCATGGCCAGTCGAGGCAGCCATTTGAATGAAATTATTTTCCATTATTAACCGGAAGGACAAAACTAATTATCTGTCAAATCAGACATGAGCTAAGTGTTACCATTCACGAAATAAGTACTAGTTGAAAAAAAACGTTAGATGGCGGACCCTTTATTTCCCGAGAGATCTTACTACACAAAACTATAAAAAGGAAGGAAGTCTTAACAAGAAAGAAGGTTAACTACGTACGACGTCTCTGGATGGTGACAGGCTTGATATCGCAGATGTCAGCACTTGATGGGTGATGACAGTGTTGCCAAATCTAAATGTTATTGGCGGATGCAACACCTCCCCTCTTAGATGGAAGAGACGGTGGGCTGAACCTCTTAGGAGCTCGGCGTTTCCTATCTGACCTTCGAACCAGTGGTGTCACATGTGGTCTGTTACAATTTACATCTTTAGGTTCGCTATTGAGAGGCTCTCTTGAGTCAATCGACGTTGTTGATGTTCCAACTGGTAGAGAATCTTCAATTTGCTGTGGTGTTAAACCTAACGATGGGAATGCTTCATCCAAGGCTGGCTGTAACTCAAAATCTTCCATTAAGATGTTAATAGGCAATTTATTGCCATTGATATGAGTGCTCAGCATAGGTGAATTTCTTCTTCTAAGTTGGTTAGTATGGGCACGTACAAGTTTCTGTCTTGTCTGGACCAAAACATTATAGTTGACATTTCCAATTTTCTCAACTATTGTACCAGGAACCCAATCGCTTTTATTGTATTTAAAAATTAAAACGAAGACCTTGTCTTGTAGATAAGTTCAGCTGGCGATTTCCCACTTGGAGTATTCCTATTTGGTGTTGTTCGGTACATAAATAAGAACTGTTGAAGTGCACTTTGTATCGTTCCCTCCCTTCTAAGCTTTTGAAAAGATCGCTTTAGAGTATCAACAAATCTCTCTGCTAATGGGCAGACTGAGGATGGAACGGTGCAGTCCTCATGTGGCAAATACCTGCTGATTCGCAAAACTCCTTGAATTGGTGGCTACAAAATTGAGTACCATTATCCGATACTATTGTCTACGGATAACCTTGCAGTGAAAAAATTTCTCTTAATATGTTTATGGTTGCAGCTGATGTTGTAGTGGAGATTTGTACTATTTCTGGCCACTTGGAGAAGGCATCAATGATAATCAGGTAGTGGGTATTTTGGATTGGTCCAGCGTAGTCTATATGAAGCCGCTCCCATGGTGCAGATGGTAAAGGCCATGACTGCAAGGATGTCTTGACTGGCGATTTGGATGCTGATTGGCAAGCTGAACATTGGTCTACAAACTGTTTTATGTGCATGTCAATTTCGGGCCAGTAAACATAACCTCTAGCGATTGCCTTCATTTTTTCGATGCCTGGATGTCCTCGATGAAGCTGATTGAGAATTCTGGATCAATAAGAATTCTGTTGCACTAAGAGAAAACACGTCTTACATTTGCAAGTTGAGAAGAGGAACTGTATTTCTATTAGAATAAGTATACTGTACAGATCATTAGAAAACTGCAATCATTTACATAAGAATTCATAGTGGTAATAATATAAGAGAGCAATAGTGGAATGACAAAATAGCAATTTAATCACACAGGGTGGTTCAAAGGTTTTTTCCCTTTTTTTTTACAAAATAAACTAATTACTTTAACACTCCCACTTTTATGAAGGTAAAAAAAAATTACATCAATATTAAATCATCTTACAAATTCAAAATTAATTTATACAACTTAAAGCAACAACCCCCATCATGGAACGAAATCGTTGAAATTTGTCCTTGGGTAACGCTTTCGTGAAGATATCACCAACTTGGTTTTGTGTTGGCACATACTCCAACTCAAAAAACTCTTCTTCGAACTTTTCCCGAATGAAGTTAAAACGGACGTCAATATGTTTAGTTCTCTTATGGAACTCAGGATTCTTAATCAATCTGATGGCTCCTTGATTGTCGACGTATAGAATTGGTTTTATCTTTTGCCCCAGCAAATCTTTTAAATGTTGTTGAATCCACGTTAGCTCTTTGACTGCCTGACTAGCAGCCACAAACTCGGCCTCAGTTGTAGAAAGGGCAACGCATTTTTGACGTTGCGAGGCCCAAGTGATGCAGCTTGATACCAACAAGAAAACATACCCACTGGTTGAACGCCTTGTTACTACGTCACCAGCATAGTCTGCATCACTGAAAGAAGTAAGATTAAATTTAGTATTTTGGAAAAATATACCGTAATCAGCTGTCCCCTTTAGATAACGAATTATCCTCTTGACCATGATAACATGAGATGGGCTTGGATTATCTAGGTAGCGACTCACACATCCAACTGCAAAAGCTATATCCGGACGTGTAGCCACCATTAGATACATAAGACTGACCACAGCTTGTCGGAATGGAAAATTTACTTCCTCATATAAGTCTTCTGAACAGCTCACTTTTGCTGAAATTTCTGCTGGGGTTGAAACAGGTACAGCATTCGACATATTAAATTTTTCAATCAATCTTTTCACATATTGCGATTGGTTAATGTGAATCGACCCGTCCTTGAATCTTCTTATCTCTAAACCCAGGAAATGTCTGGCTGGAAACACCTTAATTTCAAAATTTAGTTTAAGATGCTCACAAAATTTCGAAATCTCAAAGCTATCCGTTGATGCTATTAGACCATCATCTACAATATATAAATGGCCAAAATCACCTTTTTCCCGTGTTTATTACTAATAAAAACACATGGATCAGCTGCGCATGGCCGAAATTTGAACGCCTTCAAAAGTTTGGTAAAGGTTTGGTTCCAGCACCTTGACGCTTGCTTGAGCCCATACAAACTTTTCTTAAGTCTGCATACTCGACTGCTCCCGTCCTCATAACCCCTTGGCTGCTGAACATATATTTCTTCTTTTATTTCACCATTTAAAAATGCCGTTTTAACATCAAATTGTTTGATATGTAGTTTAGAAGATACTGCTATACCCAAAATTGTACGAATCGAACTGAATTTTGCCTCTGGACTGAACGTTTGGAAATAATCCACTCCGAACTGCTGGCTAAAACCTCGAGCTACTAATCTAGCTTTATACCTTTTACCTTCATTCGCCGTTGAGTTCTTGATTTGGTATACCCACTTAGTATCGACTATCTTCAGATTGCCAGGCAATTTCATCAAAGTCCATGTGTTATTTTTATTCAGCGAAAAAATTTCTTCATCCATTGCCTTTTTCCATTCGTCCGCATCTTTACATTGCATAGCCTTTTCAAAGCAATCTGGTGTATAAGACTCTGCCAGAAAAACAAAACTCTCCCGAATGCAACAGTTGATATCACTTTGAGCTTTCCTGCTTTTGTTCCTTAATCGGCCACTAATAAAACTAGTTTCTCGTTGCTCCACAACGTTCAACTCGTCTCCTACAGCATCTTTATAAACATCATCACCATCATTATCACCATTACCTTCAGCATCATCATCAACACTAACAGCATCACCAACAGTATCACCAATAGCATCCCCAACATTATCGTTGTGTTTCAAAATGGACGGCTCATCTGAATCCTTTTTCTCCATGGGCATTTCACTTTGAAGATCTTCATCATCCAATATACGGAGCAGCTTACCATGCTCACTTACTATCACCTTTGAATCATGAAATCGAACATCCCGACAGACTTCAACTTTATTGTTCTCCAAGAAAAATATCCTATATCCTTTGACACCATCACCATAGCCTACGAAAATACCCTTTTTTGATTTTTTATCCCATTTTCGTCTCTTTTGCTGCGGTATATGAACAAATGCTTCAGTTCCAAAAACTTGGAAATTAGTTATGTCAGCTTGTTTTCCATACCACAGTTCATGTGGTGTTTTTTCCTTTTATTGGGCTGGGACCAGTGCGATTAAGAACATAAACTGCGGTATTCACTGCCTCAGCCCAAAGTTTCATGTCCAAATTTCTTCCGTGAATCATTGTCCGAGCTGCTTCTACAATTGTTCGCATTTCACGCTCTGCACATCCATTTTGTTCCGGCGTGTAAGGAACTGTCCTTTGATGAACGACGTAATTTTCCATTAAAAGTTTCTGAACCCCTTGGTTGGTGTATTATAAGCCGTTATCAGATCGGAAAACCTTCACCCTTGAACCAGTTTCAGTTTCAATCAATTTAAGGTATCTTGCAATTAGACCATGCACCTCTGTTTTCTCCTTCATAAAGAAAACCGTCCGAAAATGCGAGAAATCGTCTTTAAAAAAGCAAGAAATACTTGCACCCTCCAACTGAAGAACACTGCATCGGCCCACATACATCAGAATGCACAAGTTCCCCCACGCAACTCGCTTTATTTTCACTGGAATGAAAGACTGTACGATGTTGCTTTCCATAAAGGCAATCCTCACAAAAAAAATTGTCTTCATCTTCAAAAGAAATACCCCTGGCCTTCAATTCGCTCTTCACTTGGCCAATATTTTGATGTCCAATTGCTTGTGACCTTCAAAAGCAATTTGAACAATCTGGATTTACGTACTCCCACTACCAAAACAGATTCTCCTTTGGAAAGTTCACATTTTAAGTTGTCCGATGATAATTTTAAACCTTTGTCCAACGCACAGTTCAAAGAAAACAAATTTAGACGAATGTCTGGAACGTAAAGCACATTAGCTAAATGGTTCTCCTCCCAGTTGATGTTGTTAAATGTCAACACATTAATGTCTCCTCTGCCATATGCATTAATGGTGTTCCCATCTCCTAACCTAACGACTATCGGTTTTGCAAAAACTTTATAGTTTATAAACCACTCTTTTCTGCTAGTCATGTGGTCACTCGCTCCGGAATCCAAGAACCACTCATCAGCACTAGCTTCACTTTGTGTTAACAGCGACTCACAAACAAAAGCATTACCCCTCTTCCCACTTGAATTCGGCCTTTCCAACAGCTTCTCTTTCTTCTTTGGACACTCGTTCTTCCAATGCCCTGTTCCTTTGCAAAAGAAACATCTTCCTGGCTTTGAAAACTGTCTGGTTTTATTATGCGATTTATTAGGTGTATATGGCTTATTGGCAACTAAAGCACTAGTCCCTCCAGGTTCAAAAAAATTGTTCTGTGAATTAATACGCCCCTCTTCTAGAACTAGCCTGCCAGTAAGATTGTCTAATGTCTGCTTTTCAACTGCCGTTGACTCCCAAGCGCTATGGAAATGACTAAACGATGCGGGCAAAGTCATTAAGATTTTGGTTATGACCATTGAATCGGAAACCTTTTCTCCAACATCGGATAGCTGCTGCACAATGGTCTGTAGCTTTGAAATATGCAAGGCTATATCATCTTGCGGATCCTTACTAAAACTGTAAAATTGCTGTTGAAGCATGTGGATACTCGCCTTTGATTTCAGCTCATAAACCCCATGGAGTTTGTCCCACATTTCTTTTGAGGACTTGCAGTTTATTATGTGCAAAAGGGGTTGTGAACCTATCGAAGTGGCGATAACCTTCTGCGCCTTGCTGTCGAAACGGCTCCACAGCAGCAATTTTTCAACATCAGTCGGCTTGACTTCATCCCCTATCACATATTTAAACAAATCAGATGCACTCAAAATAATTTTTATTTGAAATTTCCAGATATTCTACTGATCCCCATTGATCAGTTTTTCAATTTTCAATTCAGTATTCTCAGCTGACATGACGGCAAAAAAGAGTTAAACGAAAAAAAATTCAAAGTGACCAGTTATGTACGCTATGTACGAGTATATATATATTCAGATGTATTTATTGTCAAAATCAAAAAGAATATAATTTTTTTTTATTTTACAGCAAATTTACCCAAATACCAATCGTCGGCGAACTGATTTTGCTTCTCGGTATTAATTCAATTACTATCCCGTTCACATATGTACGTACATACTCGTATAAATTTGCACCAAAAGACTTTGACTTTAATAAAATAACGTGATTCTCAAAAAAAACGATTCACGCAACTGGGCCCATAACCTGTTGCACTAAGAGAAAACACGTCTTACATTTGCAAGTTGAGAAGAGGAACTGTATTTCTATTAGAATAAGTATACTGTACAGATCATTAGAAAACTGCAATCATTTACATAAGAATTCATAGTGGTAATAATATAAGAGAGCAATAGTGGAATGACAAAATAGCAATTTAATCACACAGGGTGGTTCAAAGGTTTTTTCCCTTTTTTTTACAAAATAAACTAATTACTTTAACAAAAACATTCTGGAATAGTCAGCCTGTCTCCAAACATGACACAATCGTTGACCAATGAAAATGCTTCACGTCTATTATAGAATGGAATAATGATGGGGGACAAATCCTTTTTGCCAGGCCATGACGTTCTTATAAAATCGCTTACTTTTTGCAAAATCGGTGATTTTAACGTTGCAGCACGAATCATTTTAAATGTAACTGGTAAATGTTTGAATGAATGCATCAAATCGGGATGTGCGACGTCGTTGGTGTCCACTGTAGTATTCGCAATAACGTAGTCTTCATCTGTGGATTTTGAATGGAACCCTATTAATCGAGATAACATGTCTGCATTGCCGAACTTCGCTGTTGATATATATTCAATTGAAAAATCATACCTTAGCAGAAATAACGCCCAGTGTTGCAACCTATTTGCAGTGTAAACTGGAACACCCTTCTTCGAACCAAAAATAGTCAGCAGTGGCTTGTAGTCAGTTTGAAGTGTAAAATGACGTCCGAGCAGCATTCTATGGAATTTTTTTATTGCGAAAATAAGCGCCAGCCCTTCTTTTTCCACCTGGCTGTAATTTTTTTCAGCTTTAGTGAGTGTCCGCGAAGCATGCTGAATTGGTTTGATACTACCATCTTCCAGTCGATGAGATATACAAGCACCAATGCCAATACTACTCGTAGAAGCGTCAGCTGCAACAATGATCGGTAATTTTGGGTTATAGTGAATTAATCCCAAGTCTGATAGCAAAATTTTCTTGCAGTTGTTGAAAACGGCTTGACAACTTGATGTCCACTTCCATTTGGTGTCTTTCCGCATTAATGCATGTAAGGGCCCACTTTGCTTACTGGTGTTGGGGATAAAACGACCATAATAACTGATTGCTCGCAGAAAAGATCTTAGCTGAGTGATGTTCTGAGGCTCCGGTAAGGATACGATGGCTTTTGTTTTTTCTGCATCTGGTTGAAGTCCATTTGAGGAGATGATATGACCTAAATATCGTAAGCTTGATGTGAAAAATCAGCATTTTTCCAGCTTAATGTGAAACCCGTACTAACACATTCGCAAAAGTACTGCACGGAGTCTTTTTACGTGTTGCTCCATTGAATCTCCTGATATAAGGACATCATCCAAGTACGCTGATACTCCCTCAAAACCAGAGAGCATTGTATCCATGAATTGCTGAAATGCCCCGGGTGCTGACTTAACTCCAGGAGGCAGGCGATTAAAACGAAAAAGGCCTCGATGTGTGTTGCTTGTCAGCCAGTTTTTGCATTCATCTTCGACTTCAACCTGAAGATAGGCATCGGACAGGTGTATATGGGTAAATACTTTGGCTCCTGCGTGCTTAACAAAAATATCATCAGGCATTGGGAGAGGATACTGATGTGGTTGAAGAGCATCGTTTAATCCCGTTGAATAATCGGGACATACTCTGATTCCTCCATTAGCTTTGCGGACGGCTACTATTGGTGCTGCTCAATCAGAAAAATCCACAGGTGTTATTATGCCGCAATGCTGTAAGCGTTGAAGTTCTTCATCTATTATTGCCAAGGATGCATAGGGCACGGGACGGTTTCTTCG
The DNA here is from genome assembly GCA_949129095.1 of Volucella bombylans. Classification (NCBI taxonomy): domain Eukaryota; kingdom Metazoa; phylum Arthropoda; class Insecta; order Diptera; family Syrphidae; genus Volucella; species Volucella bombylans. The sequence continues at coordinate 113,078,246 of OX422141.1, forward strand.
GAAGATTGGTGTAGTATTGGCTTTAGGATACATTCTCGCCTTGAATTTGTTGCAATGGCCTAGAGCAACAGTAAATATATCAGCAAAGTCCTTTTTAATACATTCTATATACTCCGCCTTCGGTTTACATAGTTACGCCTGGACCTCTAAACATATGTTATGTAACGGCTGATTCCACAGTCCAAATTCGTCTATCCAGTCAATACCAAAAAGATTTAGGTGTGGAAGATCCGCTACATGGCATGATAATTTTGTTTGCTTATCCAAAAGCTCTACATCTGCAATGAAAGATCCAAGCATTTTGATTAAATTACCTTGAGCATCTTTTACTGCCACGTCGCCTGTGTCGATTGCCAATGCGGGTTGAGCAAGCTGTTCCCATATTTATTGTATTATTTATTATTCTGTAAATTCCTTAAACAATATAATTCAAAATAAATTCATTTACATTAATCTATATAATAATAAGATTAGATATAAAATTTAAGAACTTCATTTGACATTCTGTATTTTCTATAATGAAAATAGTGTTGAATGCCATTACCCTGACAACATGAGAAATCAAATAAATTATGTATGTATGGGTGGGGTGACCCTCAAATAAAAAAAACTGATACAAATAATTACTCAAATATTATAAAGCAAACTTAAGCAGACACATAATAGAACAAATTTGCTATAGAGCATCAAATAGATGATTAGTATAAAAACTTGTTTCATTGGTTATACCAGAGAGTAAAAGAGAACAGATTCTAAGCTAGTGAAGTTGAAATTGAGAAGCCAGGATTTTACGAGTTTGAGAAACAATCCAGGCAAGGTAATCGATGTAGCGCAACTTCGCGACACCACTGTATAAATTACTTTTTGCCACTCGTATACGCCACTGTAATATAATTTCTTTCACACAATCGAGCCGCTACTTTATGGCGTGATGCTGTGGTATGTTATTTGTCTATGTACAAGACAATGCAGAATTTACATATATTGTACATACCACAAGCATACGAGTATTACCTTCGCTTTAGCATTCTTTTCCGATAGTCAGTTGTAATTAGGAAGCCGAGCAGGCAACATCAAAAAATATAAATTTATAAAATAAATCTTTTTAATTTTTTTTATTATTTCTTTTTGCTTTATTTTATTTCTTTTTTGTGGAAACAAATTCCACATTTGGTGACCCCGACGCACGGATAATATATAGCCATGCCTGATCCAACACCATCGTCAACCAACGCTCGTGCTCCAACCGTTGATAACACATCAGTTCAGCGTTTCATGGTTCGTCCACCAGCTTTCACTGCCGATCGACCCGCTCTATGGTTCGCACAACTTGAAGGCCAATTTCATCTAGCTGCTATCACCGACGAAACAACAAAGTTTTTCTTTGCGTCCTCCCATTTGGATGCCTCCGCCGCCGCTGAAGTGCAAGACATCATCCTTCATCCACCCGCCGTGACACCATACTTGAGTCTGAAGGCAGCGCTTATCGAGCGATTAACCTCATCGCAGGAGACAAGGCTCCACCAGCTACTCGACAAGGAAATTTTGGGTGACCGGAAACCGTCTCAATTTTTGCGGCAACTGAAAGGCCTTGTCGATAACATTCCTGACAATATTCTTCGAACCAAGTGGTTGAGCAGGTTGCCACCTGCAGTCCAAAAGATTTTAGCAACGCAGCAGGATACACCGTTAGAAAAGCTAGCAACGCTCGCCGACCATATAATGGAAATTTCATCTTCCCACCACATAGCGGCTGTTGGCGCTACCAATTACGCAGATTCTGTTACACCTTTGGACCCCCGGCTATCCAGACTCGAAGCCATGATTAATGAGTTGGTAAGTTCATTTAAAAATTCAACGCATGAGCGCCCACGTGTGCACAGTCGTCCACAACCCCGTCCACGATCCCGTTCAAGATCCCGTTCGCAACCGGTTTCTCCTAACAGCGTTTGCTGGTATCACACCACATGGGGAGAGCTCGCCAAGAATTGTCGCAGCCCATGTACCTTTGCGGGAAACGGAACAGGGAGTCGCTAATGGCGGCATACGACTCCGCACTTCAATCACGCCGCCTCTTCATATCAGATAGCGCTACCAAGGTCCGCTTTCTCGTGGACACTGGCGCTGATCTCTGCGTCTACCCGAAAAAGCTCACAACAGGTCGTCAAGCAGAAACCAGCTATTGTCTTTATGGAGCAAACGGATCACAAATCAAGACTTTTGGCTGCATTCTGCGCACTTTGAACTTTGGCCTGCGACGAGATTTTACTTGGCGCTTCGTAGTGGCGGACATCGAAAGACCTATCATAGGAGCTGACTTTCTGGCCCATTTTGGTTTACTTCCAGACTTGAAGAACAGTCGCCTCCTGGATTCATCGACCGGATTTTCAGTGGCCTGCGTCACATATGCCATTGCAGATGTTTTATCGATCAAAGTGCTACCCAACACTTCGTCATGGTTGCACATATTAGCCGAATTCCCCAACATCACCAAGCCCGATGGCATTTGCAAACCAGTTAAGCATGCAACCCAGCACCACATCACGACTACACCTGGCTCCCCGCTGTCTACTAAAGCACGCCGCCTTGCTCCAGACCGACTTGCCATTGCCAAGCAGGAATTCGATAAGATGGTAAAACTTGGTATTGCCCGTCGCTCAACGAGCCCTTGGTCATCACCACTTCACTTAGCGCCGAAAAAGAATGGAGATTGGCGACCCTGTGGTGACTATCGGCAGCTCAACGCCCGAACAGTGCCAGACCGATATCCAGTCCGAGTCCTCGAGGACTTTACATCAAATCTCGCTGGGAAGCATGTGTTTTCTACGATCGATCTGGTACGTGCTTTCAACCAGATTCCTGTGGCGCCGGACGACATTTGTAAAACAGCGATCATTACGCCATTTGGTCTGTTCGAGTTCCCATTCATGACTTTTGGCCTTCGCAACGCAGCACAGACCTTTCAAAGGTTCATTGACGAAGTCACAAGGGAACTCGACTTTGTGTTTCCGTACATAGACGATATTTTGGTAGCATCCAGAGACGATAGCGAACACCGAAGTCACCTCCGCATTCTCTTCAAGCGTTTATCCGAGTTCGGAATCGTGGTCAACTCTGCAAAATGCTATTTTGGCAAATCCGAAGTTAATTTCCTCGGATACCATGTTTCCGCAGAAGGCATTCGTCCTCCGCCAGAAAGAGTAGAGGCCATCATCAACTTCCATCGCCCAGATACCATCAAACAGTTGCGTGAGTTCCTTGGTATAATAAATTTCTATCGTAAATTTCAGAAAAACGCAGCGACGTGCCAAGCCCCTCTCCATGAGTGCCTGCAGGGCTCTAACATCAAAAATTCAGACCGAATCAACTGGACAGCAGAACGAGAACAAGCTTTCACAGCATGTAAAGAGCAGCTTCGTAATGCCACGCTTCTCATGTACCCGGACACTAATTTACCGTGGGCTCTTTTTACTGACGCGTCTCTTACATCTATAGGTGCAGTTCTACAACAACGAAGAGGTACAGTTTGGGAGCCCCTCGCGTTTTTCAGCCAGAAACTGCAACCAGCCCTGAGGAAACGAAGCCCCTACGACCTAGAATTACATGCAGTTTACGCGGCAGTGCGCAAGTTCAGGCACTTGCTAGAAGGACGCAACGTTTCGATCTACACTGACCACAAACCGCTACTTCACGCCTTCTCGCAGAACCCAGAAAAGGCAACGCCGTGGCAATTTCGGCGTCTCGATTTCATCAGCCAATTTTCGACCGACATCCGACATATATCTGGGAAGGACAATGTTGTCGCTGACGCCTTGTCACGTGTTGAGGCAATCGCTACTGTTGTGTCCGCTACTGACCTCGCCCAAGCCCAAGCCACTGACGAAGAACTCCAGCACCGCCTCCGAAATCCATCACAAGACGCACTTCATCTTCAACCTGTAAGCGTCCCGGAATACGACCTGCCGATTTACTGTGATGTCAATGGGAAGCTAGCTCGCCCTTATGTGCCAAATAGTCTCCGTCAGCGGATTTTCTCATCTCTTCACAGTGTAAGTCACCCTGGTGCGAACGCATCCGTTAAACTTGTCTCACAGCGATATGTCTGGCCTGGTTTGAAGAAGGATTGTCGTCGCTGGTCTCGGGCGTGTCTAGCTTGCCAACGCAACAAAATTTCTCGCCACGTTGTATCCCCAATCAACAACTTTCCAGCTGGACGCACCCGCAGATTCGAGCACATACACGTCGACATTATTGGACCATACGTACCATCAAGAGGATATCGTTACTGCCTAACGATCATAGACCGCTTCTCACGTTTCCCTGAAGCTTTTCCGTTAGAGGACACTGGAGCCGAATGCGTGGCTAGGAAAATATTCGCCGGTTGGATATGCCGTTACGGTGTGCCATTGCGGATAACCACTGACCAAGGAGTGCAATTTGAGAGCCAGCTGTTCAATGCTCTCAGTCAACTGCTCGGCAGCAAACACATTCATACAACGACATTCCACCCGCAATCAAATGGTATGGTCGAGCGCTTACATCGACAACTGAAAGCTGCTATTCGGTGCCATGAAAGCTCGACTTGGGTTGACACATTACCAATAGTATTGTTGGGCATTCGCACAGCATGGAAGGATGACTTGGGTACTACTTCATCTGATATCGTCTATGGAGAGCCGCTTCGATTACCTGGTGAGTTTCTCGTGCCATCTCCTTCTAATCATTTATCACCCAAAGATATCGCCGAACGTCTGAGGATGCAGTTTGCGAATCTTGCACCTGTTCCTGGTACACGTCATGGTCAACGGAAGGTGTTCATATTCAAGGAGCTTGCCACCTGCTCCCATGTCCTAGTCCGCCTTGATGCATCACATAGTGCCTTCACTCCACCGTACGAAGGTCCATACCGAGTTGTTTCAAGACATGAAAAATACTTCATCGTGGACATTTGTGGTCGATCATCAACTATATCCATCGATAGGTTGAAGCCTGTGTTCACCTTGAGCAATGCCGACTACAACACAGCAGACAATAACGACAACACCAGCAATAACACCATCCTAGAGCAACCAACCGTAACGACCACACCAGAAACATCACAACAAGGCCAATCCGGTTACTCATCATCATCATATCGCCCCAGCAATAACAGTGATCCGCCGTATACATCTACTCCATTCAGGCGCGTCCGATTTAACCTTCGGAAATAACAACATATTATTAATTACATATATGTATATATATTTAATTTTTGTTTTTTTTTGCCGAAGGGGAGTATTGTAGCGCAACTTCGCGACACCACTGTATAAATTACTTTTTGCCACTCGTATACGCCACTGTAATATAATTTCTTTCACACAATCGAGCCGCTACTTTATGGCGTGATGCTGTGGTATGTTATTTGTCTATGTACAAGACAATGCAGAATTTACATATATTGTACATACCACAAGCATACGAGTATTACCTTCGCTTTAGCATTCTTTTCCGATAGTCAGTTGTAATTAGGAAGCCGAGCAGGCAACATCAAAAAATATAAATTTATAAAATAAATCTTTTTAATTTTTTTTATTATTTCTTTTTGCTTTATTTTATTTCTTTTTTGTGGAAACAAATTCCACAATCGATCTGAGCGATATAGGGAGTCTATTAAATAAACGAAAAGACAAAATATAATAAAAATTACGATAAGCAGTGGTATGAAAGGGTGGAACAGATACAGAGTATGAAAAGTTTCCACGCAGGTTAAAGTTAGAAATCAGTCGGAAGTTCCGATTACCAGACTTCATAAAAAAGGTCTTCAGCACCTTAAAGCGGTATAAATGTCGGACGGGAAGAATTTTTAAGTCACAGAACAGAGGGTACGTAGAATATCTCCTAGGTTTGCGGCATAATTTTCTTAGGATATATTTCTGTATTATCAAAAGGGGTTGTATTTTATTCCTATAAGCACCTCCCCAGCAAGTAATACCGTATTGTAATTTTGAATGAAAAATACCATAATAAATAATTTTTAGCAATTTAGTAGAACAGATATTTCGCAAATAGAAGAAGTGCCTAAGCGTGCATCGGAAATAGTTCCTCAAAGCTTCTACATGACTAGAAAAGCTCATTCTAGAGTCTATAGTAAGTCCCAGGTATTTGTACTCACTAACAATATCGATAGGGAAATATTTATCACTGCAATTTAGGCTGACATCAAAAGAAGGAGAAGATAATCCAGATCCACAGTTACAATTCGCAAACAGGAATCTTTTACACTCTGGTGAGTGGAAATAAACATTCAGATCCAGATCAAGGTTAAACGACAAATTAAAAATCATAATCTTAGTCTTACGACTTATAAGCAAGTTGTGTTTATAAAACCATGTTCTTACAAGACTAAGGTCCCAATTTAAGTTCAGGCGACTATTTGAACCATAGGAGAAACCTATATCATCCGCAAAAGCCGTTGGAGCACCTTTAAAATTAAGAGTAAAAAGTGAGTTTATGTAAATTTGAAAGAGAATCGGACCTAGGACAGAACCTTGGGGTACCCCTAAGTTGAGAATCATAAGATCACTCCTGATTTCATCAATTTTTACTCTTTGTGTTCTATTTATTAGGTAAGATCTAAACCACTCTAACATAAAGCCACGAAAACCTGCTTTTTCAAGTTTATCCAGTAGAATAAGATGATCAACCATATCAAACGCTTTGCTAATAGCAATATATAGACCAGCAGTACACTTTTTACCATCTAAGTTTGATATTATTTGTCCACAGAACTGTAGGAGTGCATCCTCGGTTGATTTTCCCTTTTGAAAGCCAAATTGTGTAGCATTAAAAAACTTAACTTTTGTGAGATAACTCACAAAGATCTTATTCATAACTGGGAGGAGTGAGATGGGCCTATAATTACACATTTCAACAGTAGAACCCTTTTTGAATAATGGGATAACATCAGCACACTTGAGGTCTTCAGGATAAACTTCCTCAAATATGCAGCGATTAAAAATGTAAGCTAGGACATCCATTATATGACAAGCAATTTGTTTAAGGAGGATATTAGAGATACCGTCAGCACCACATGAATAAGTATTTCTTAAAGTGTCGATAACTTTTAAAACTTCAAGCGGAGTAATAGGTTCAAATGCAAAACTATTAGAACACATTGGTTCAGCAAAGCAATCAGTAGTCGAACAGAAACGACAAGTAGGTTGAACAGGACATGGTTGCATGCAGGTGGCTATGTTCATAAAATAGCAGTTAAATGCATTTGCAATGGCTAGTTTATCAGATACAACACAGTCATTGACACGAATAACAGTCGGTTTTATTGCAACAGAGGATTTGTTTAAGATACTGTTAACAATTTGCCATTCACTTTTTAAGTTACCTCTAGCAGAATTGAACTTAGAACGGTAATAGTTATCACGACAATTTGGAATTTCAGTTTTAAGTTCGGTACACAGATTTTTGTATTTGCTTTTCAAATACAGATTACCAGGGTGTTTATAGCATTTAGTTCTAAGTTTGTTTTTAGCCTTAACTTTGTTCAATAAGTAACTGGAAAACCAAGGTTTAAGCCTTTTGGAAGACTTTTTAGGACTAAAAGTATAAGAACAACACAGAATATGCTTTTTTAGACAATCAATAAGCATTGAAAAGGAAGCAGAAGCATCAGAACACAGATAGACATCTTCCCAAAACTCACAAGAAAGATTGTATTTGAGATTGATGTAGTTTATCTTCGTTACCCTGTCAGGAGGTACAGAATTCAAATTGGACATTCTATCGGAAATATTAAACATGAACCCAGTCATAGAGTTCAGTAATCATTAAATCAATAACACATTTCTCTCAGTTACTGAACGAGCCATTCCTGAACCGTCCATAAATATGATCTAAACATCTACCTGAGACAAGTCTAGTAGGTTCATTGATGAAACTAGCTAGGCCATGCGATGCTAACAATTCCATATAGCTCGAGACAATTTCACTTTTTTCCAAAATGTTAATATTGAAGTCACCAATTATAATGACATTATTTGATTTTTCATTTTCTAGTAGATAAGAAAATTCTTCTATAAATGTCGAAACATTAAACATATGTAATCTATAAACACATAAAAAGACATAGATCTCATTGTTAGTTCCGATGGAAACCTTTAGAATATCAGCACTCAAACAATCAACACAAAGGACCTCGTAAATTATATATTCCTCTTTCTCTCTTATAAAACAACCGACACCACCCGCAGCGTAATTTTCATTAGTGTTAAAAAAAAATTATAGCCAGACAAAAAATAATCATTTTTTTCAAACTCATAAATCCAGATTTCGGACACAAAAATAATATCTGGGATGCACAGAAAGGAATCAACATGAGTGACAAGAGCTTCGAAATTTTCTCTTCGACTTCTGATATTTTGATGGACAATGAAGAACTTATTACAGCAGAAGGAACTATCTGTTAAAATATTATCAAAATTAAAGCTGCGAAGATCAACGGAAGAAAAGTCATCGAATACATCATTTTCATCATTCATTTTTTCAGATAGAAAAAAAAAGGAAAAAAAATGCACTAAATACGTGCGAGATCACTGAATGATCTAATTGACATGACTTTTCCTCCCTCAACCTTTCTGACAAGAATTTTATTATTTTTGAACCACACATATTTAACATCTTTCAGCTTTCTTGTCTCTTTCGCTTTCATGAAAAGAGCTTGTGTATATTTAGTGAGAGAATCATTAATATATATACCGGTTCCCCTGCTGCTGCTCTTAGTACTGCTGCTGTTAAGTTTGTTTTTCTTCATCTTCTTTGCGGTCATTATTCCTTCCTTCGTGTGTTGATCGGAAAATCTTAAACAGATGATCGGTTTAGCGACAGAGGAGTCTGCATCGCTGTTGGTTTTAGCTATAACTTTCTTGTTATACTTACATTTGAAACATCTTTCAAATTTGTTGTCAGGAACATCGATGGATAGAGCATTCTTAAAGAGTTCTTTAGCCTTGGACATTACGTTATTGTCATTCACGTCCGACACTCCAACAATCTCAATACGAGTACAATTATTGAGAAGATGTTGTTGCTGCCAATTTAGTTTACTCTCCAAGAAGTCCACTCTCTTCTTAAGCTCTGTATTCTCTGATTGTATCAAAGAAAGTTGTTGTAGAAAGCGGTGGTTAGCTTCCTCTAAGTTCGACAGCTTCTTGTAGATCATTTGAAGAGTGCATTCTCCCTCGATGTCATCGAACTGTGTAGACCGAACAGTTGGTCTTTGTGCTGTTCTACTTTCCGGTTGAATTTGTTGTTTTTAGTAGCAGCCAATGCGTGGTTGTTGTTTGACATTGGCGAAGCCGGCAGCGGCAAATGCAAAGAGCAGCGTCCCTGTACTGCACATTTGTCACAACGAAATGCACTACCGCTTGTCTTAAAAAAGTCTGCATCTTGTTCAGTGATGTTCACGCACGAAAAATGAAAGAAATGCGAGCAATCATCACATTTGATTTTCGTTAAGCAATTACGATCGATTTTATGCGAACAAACGGAACAGTTCATATTGAGGAAACGAAAAAAAAATAAAAATAAAAAAATTATATTTAAGTTCTGAGATTCTAAGATGCGCACCCCACGACAATCCACTATTTTTCTCGAGATAATAGTGACATCGGAAGCGGTATCAAGTTGAAGCTTGACACTCCTATGGTTGATTTTAAAACACACAAATTTCCGATTGGCTTGAATTGAGTTCGCTACTATTGAATTTGTTTTAAATCGCTGTTTTCGCTGAAACTTTTTTTTACTTCGAGATGAATACGAAGAAGTTGGATTTTTATTGGTTTCTTTCCTTGAAAAACAAGCACACGTTGCTAGCATGATGAGCAAGTGTGATCTTTGAATGGACAATATGCGGAAAAATGCATCTCGCCACATCCCCAGCATGGAGATCTCGGCACTGATTTCCCTGAGGTGCTTTGTTCGGCCAAATTGGTGGCACTTCCTGCATTATGCTTTGATTTTTTGTTTTGCTGTTTGCTTCCAAATGAAATGGAGTGTACCTTTGATAGCGATGTTTCCAAAAGCTGAGTATCTTGCTTTAACTTTGAGATGCGTTGACACTCCAAAAGTAGGTTTTCTAATGTGATTTTCGATTCGTCACCTATTTCGAGCAAAGAAAGCAATCTAGACCGCACATCCGAGTCATTACCCGATTGCAACCCTTTTACGAAAATCAGACACTTGAACTGTTCGTTGGTAAGTTTATTGAGCTCGAACTGTTCGCAATTTTTATTGACATTGCTTGCGTACGTTGTGAAATCTTCGAGGTTACTTTTAATTGTCTGTAAGCAACTGAAGCGCACGCTAAATCTTGATTGCGACTTTCCAAAAATATTACTTAGCTTATCAATTGTAGTTCTAAAATCGAGCCTAGCAGGTTTGGAAGGCAAAATAAAATTGGTATACCGAATATACTCTGTAGCTCCCATTTTCCGTAGGAGGAGGCGAACTTTGGCTTTATCGTCTAATGAAGCAGCATCTTCTTCGAATAGTGAAGCGTAACGTGAAAACCACTTAGCAAATGTGACGCCATTTTCTTCATCATACTGGAACTCCTGTATATTTTTACACAGCACTTCGATAGTACTCGTATATTCCACAGATGACTTTTCCTTATGGGATTCTAGCGCATTTTTGCTTAATTTTTCAATAAGCATTGATTGATTATGCATAAGTGCTAGAAAAAAGGAGATGAAATCTGGTGGCACCGTCGACCCGTGGGGTACGTCGTCATGCTGTCCGGTACTCATCCTTACTGTTGAAGACAATGCTCGTTTGCATTGACTGTTTTAATTAAGTATTTGGACAGGGCACATAAACCTTGACCGTTTGTTTTGTAGATCCAAGCACATAAACTTGTACTACAGTGGAGATTATGATTAAGACCCCTTACCACTGGGGGGGGGGGGGGGGGGGGAGTCTTAATGTAGCGAAAAGGACAAGCTCGAAGTGTTGATCAATAGCGAGTGATTCTTTATTGAACTCTTAACTATATTTATACAAAATTATTGCTAACTAAGCTTAAATTATAACAATGAGGAAAAATAAATGACATGACCTATATAATTATTGTTCATACAAAGCAAAAAATGACAGTGAAACAAATATTGTCTATGTAGCAAATGTGAGTTGCATAATTTGTGAGTGCAATGAATTATAGTTTGTGTATAAAGTATACAGCGAAGCTGTTGATGGAAAACATAGGTGTGTATTTATACGGTATTGTTGTATGAAATACATTTGTGTGTAAATATACTTAAAAACTAAACACTTACTTATTTGAGTAATCTTCGTCGCCACTGTTGCGATCTCTTGAGTAGAGATCTTGAAATAAATACTCCGGTTGATAGTGCAATTATTTATTATATTTCCCGAGAGATCTTACTACACAAAACTATAAAAAGGAAGGAAGTCTTAACAAGAAAGAAGGTTAACTACGTACGACGTCTCTGGATGGTGACAGGCTTGATATCGCAGATGTCAGCACTTGATGGGTGATGACAGTGTTGCCAAATCTAAATGTTATTGGCAGATGCAACATCAATCAAAGAGAGTTTTACTTTATTGTTCACAATGGTTGATTAAGGAATGAATAGAGAAAACAGATACACGATTTGACAAGTGTTAATATTGATTAAGATGTAAACACAATTGATTTATATCATATGCAATTCAGTACAATATTTCAACAGGCAGAGTTCCACTTGACGAAATAATCTCGAAAAAAATTCACTAGCTCTCCGACTATTAAGCAATTTGTATCTAAATAAGCACAAAAAGTATCAAAATTTGCTCTTAAACTTCGAATGTTTTGATGAAAAATCGTAAAGACTTTAGGGGGGTTACAGAATTGAGATTCAACACAAATTTCATTAAGGATCGATTATGTTTAAATCACTTAGCTTTTTTTTTTTTTTTTTGTTTTTGTATTGTTAAGTTCTTAATTGTTGGAGATCAGCGATACAAATGATTAATTAAGATATTGAATCCCTTTGAGACTGTCCTAAGTCCATCGATTATAGTACACAAATATGTATGTCACCAGAGTCGAATCCATCGAGCCGAAAGCATATTTAATTAAATCTTAATCGTCTCTTGTCATTTCTATTCATTTGGGGTATGACTATGACATGACTACTATTATTCCTCCTCAACCGATTATTCAATCAAAGTTCGAGAGGAGATAAAGTCATAGACATTGTACATGCTTCCATTCGCTCATCATAACCATGCTCCTATAATTGATAACAATCTTTTGTTTGTATGTATTATAATTACAGATAGCGGTGTACACGGTGGCTTAGTGGTTTTGGAACCATCATTCTCAGGGGACACCATGGCCACTGCTTTGGGCATACCCCCATCAAAGAATATCATACGAAGGCATCTTGCCACCGAATTCGATGCCCTCATCCTACCAGCAAGGTAAGTCTTCAACACTATCTATCTACATTTCGGAATATTTTTTTTTTTTTTGATTTCCTTACTTTGGCCTATCATTAGCACACACACATCATGTCATTTTCAAAAAAAAAAAAATCGTTATTTACCCTCTCTAGTCCATCCATACTCAGCTCAATTCATACAACAGTTTTATACCATTTAGTAGTCGTGATTTGTATATTTTTCATTCCGTTATATACTTAATTCCTATTGTATATCTGCTAAGTCACAGATACTTGAACCTCTCTAATTCGTTTTCTTTTCTTTTCCATTTTTTTTTTGTGTATTTTCTTTTTGTTTTTTAATTTCCGTTTGTTCTTTTGTACGTTCTCTTCTTTTTTGTCCCGCACCTTCGGTATCTCGAAGGTATATTGTTTTTTGCCAAATGGAAGAGTATCAGATGGATAACTCTCGAGTTTTCTCCATGAATCCGAAGCCAATGGGAAGATAAATTTCATCGATTTCCATACGAAAATGAACAAAAATAAACAAACTTTTTTTTTTTTGCAAAGAAAAAATATCTCTCAAATTAGTTCAAATTTATAGATACAAAAAATATTATAAATAATTATGTAGTAAATCGCTGTAGACAACACGAAATAAATGGAAAAAAAAAATACAAAAATCATTACAATCATTACAAATCAAAGAGAAAGATACAATATTAAAATCAAAAATCTAAAATCAAAATACAAAGGCATAGAAAATATTTAAATAAGAAAAAAATTAATCAAAAGCAAAATTTTCTAGTTAGCTGAATTAACATACTACCACCACTCGTAGATACAACACAAAACCAAGTACTCTCTCTCTCTCTCTCAACTCGAATCCACAAATACATCTACACAAACACAAAAATGCGGTCAAATCAAGAACAAAAAACAAAAATTTACTCACTATCTACTATAAATTATCTATAGAAGAATTTATAAAAAAAATTAAAAAGGATATAGTCGTAGTAAAAACAGAACAAACTGCAAAAAAAAACATACAAAACCTACCTATACAAGAAGGATAACAATTAAATTTACTGCTATGCCGACATGTGTGTTTGCCTTTGCTGTTTTGCACTTTTTCCTTTTTTTTAAATATCATACATATTTTTTTGTTTTTTTTTTAATTTTTTAAATTTATCTAAGGATATGGCATCTTTGTTATTTGTAATTTTTATATATGTAAGTGTCGCAAATATAAATATATATTTTTTTTAAATTATAAAAAAAAAACAAAGGAAAAGTATCTGACTCAAAGTTTGTTAAATCCACTATAGGTAAGGTAAGGTACGTGGGTGGATAAAGGCCTCCTTTTGAGTTGTTGTTCGTTTTTTTATTTTTATTTTTTTTCGAATTTCATTCATCGAAGTATGTGTCATATGTTCCTTTCTGTTATATGAGTAAATAAATCTGTTTTTTTTTTTTTAAATAATAATTAGCAGCCCCACAGTTTATAGTTGGACTTTATTTCTTTTGAAGAAACTTCTACTTCAATCTTTGAATTTATTTCTCAGCTCTGCTTGAAAACTTCTCTTGCTGTACAGCATTTTTTATCTGTTGTCTATACTTTGGTTTTTCTTTGAGACAAGACTTTTTAGGAATGTAGATTTGCTATACATTACACTGAGACCCAACAATGAATTAACGTGAATGATTTTGAAAAGATTAGGTACAAGGATAGACCCTTATGGTCATTCATTCGATATATCTATCAAATATTGGTCCAAATTACATATCAAGAATAAGAAAGAAAAAATTGGACCTTTGGTTTTGAAACCATGGGGTGTCCCTTGTCCCTGACACAAGGAGTTGAAAGTAAAAAAAAAACATTTATTTTTATTTTTATTTTTCTATAATGAGCACGCGCTCAAGTAGCTTAAAGTGATTGTACACAGCGCGGGCAACGGAAATTTAGGGAGGGAGAAAAGAGAGGTACCGATGTACATTGTTTTTAAATGTTTGCAAGTTATAACGACCAGGAAATACAGAGATCGATAGGGCATTCCATGCGAATTGTACAGCTTAAGAATGAATCACGATATTTTAGAGTACGTCCGAAAGTGGGCTTCAGGGTATACTGGTGAGCATTCATAGCGAGACGGGTGTTACGGTTAAAGGTTTGAAGGGGCGAAATGCTACTGGCGATTTAAATGGAGCACTGATGGTGGTAATAGCGATAAAACAAAGTGAGACGGGAGACGTTACGTCGGTGTTCGAGGGTGTCCATTGATTGACTGATATTAGTATCATCTACAAGTTTTATCTCACGGTTTTGAATCCTATCTAGCAGGTGCAGAGATGTCTTAGGAGCACCTGACCAGATGTGGGTACTGTACCCAATTTTTGGCGTATGAATGCATTATATATTGAGGCCAGAACAGAGGGGGTAAAATATTTCTTACATCGCTTGAGAAAACCTAGACATTTCGCAGGGTTTTTGGCGACATCGAATATGCGCTCATTCCAACGTAAGTTGTCATTGACACACATACCAAGAATGGAAAGTTTTTCGGTTTCGGCGATGCAAGTGCCATTCATGGCCAACGGCATTGTGTTTTGGAAGCATTAAATTCCACTCTGTTGATAGTTCCCCAATTGGTTATGCTGTTGATATCGGAATTTAATGAGTTTAGCATATGCTGCCGTTCTCGTTCTACAGACGAAGAGTAGGGACGTGAGTCCGGGAACGAATATGAAAAGGAGAGAGTACTTTCATCAGCAAAGGAATATATTGGATTAGAAGTAGCAGACAAGAGATCATTGATGAAAATTAAAAAGAGTGTCGGACACAGAAGGGAGCCCTGAGGCACAACAGCACATATTTTGTGAATATCAGACTTTAAACCGTCCAAGACAACTTGAATTGAACGTTACGAAAATAAATTTCTAATTCATTGAAGAAGAGAGTCGTCTTGCTTCCAGATTGATGTACGCTTTGGTTCCACTTTTCGGTGAGACATGCCATCAAATCACCAGTGGTCCACTGGTCCTGTTGCTACGAAAACCATATTGCCGGTCATTGAAAAATTTTCGTGTTTCGAGATATTTCAAGAGCTGGCGATTTGTCAGCTTTCCATGATCTTGGAAAGAAGAGACGTAAGTGCAATTGGTCCGTAAGAAGAGAGAGAAGACGATTCGCATTTTTTAGGGACGGGCTGGGGAAATACTGTTTTCCATCTGCCCGAGAAGAATCCTAAAGTGTAGGATTAATGAAAAAGCTTACGCAGTGGTTTTACCAGCGTGGAAGAACACCTCTTCAGAAGAAGGGGAGTTATACCATCTGGATCAGCGGAAAATTGGAAACTGAGATTCGACGCACTCAAGTGTAGGCGGGAACAAAGCAAAATCTGGGAGTGTTGACTTGGCCGCAAAGTGTGCAGCAAGCAGATTGGTCTTGTCCAAAGAGCTGACAGCTGGAATGTCATTGTAAATGAGTGTTGGGATGGAGGATGAGGCAGAATTTCTAATGTTTTTGACGAACGACCAAAAAATTGTACTGCCTCTGGGACATTGCAGTATTTTTTGCCTTGGATTTTGGTCGTAACTTTTGGCTATTTCTGGCTCGTTTGAACTTTTTTCGGTTTTCCTCGGTCGGGTTGGTCTTGTAGGACCGAAAAAATATTTCTCTAACCCTGACGGCCTCTCTACAACTCGAGTCGTACCATGCCTTTTCTTTTGGTTTGATACTCTTCATCCGATGAGGAATAAAGGATCTCATTCCAAAGAGAATGGAGTCTGTAATTATATCAGCAGCGTCATCCACGTCGTTATTGAGGAAACATAACGACCAGTTAAAATTCCTAAAGAAGCTGTTAAGTGTTGGCTGTTGGCTTTCTCGTATTGCCATATGATTCCTTTACGATTTTTTTCTCTAACTGTGTGGTTGGTGCACGAGAAATTAGCTGATATGACGCAATGGTCCAACCAACCTAGAGGGGAGTGCACATCAACGGTGTACTTATCAGGGTGAGAAGTTAAAAACAAGTCCAGGGTGTTGGCGGTATGACTATCAACGTCTGGTATTCGCGTGGGCTCATTTACATGCTGGGTTAAGGTGTTTTCCGAAGCGAAGTCCTTCGGATGTTGTCTGTCGAGAATGTCAAAGCTACCCGCCCGTAATGACGATTTCAGTATAAAGGTGCAGAGATACAACTCTTTGAATGGATTCAGACAGCGCATCAAACTCGTTAAAAGTCGAATTGCTGTCCAGTTAGGAGCTTCTGTAAATAAAGCAGTATGGATAATTTGCTTATGGCAGTCTAACGTTGCATTTCTCCCATCGAGTTGGTGGCTTCAGATGGCATAACCTGCCGCGGGTTTGATTTTCTTGCTCTATCACTTGAATCTTGAGTCCACATTTTCCAACACAGATGGACGTGAAGGACCTCTTTTCTTACTTAGACTCTAGTAACGATAAAGCAACTCTTCGTCGAAAGGGAAGTAGACGCATATTACCGAAACTTTGCTTTTGTAACTGCTATCAATTATTGAAGGTTACATCGAGAAGATACGATATGAGCGGATTATATCACTTGTTTCCCCTAATAGATGTTCGGTATAACGATATGTTTTGATCAGTGCGGTCCACCCCACCCATACTTTTGTTGTAATGGCTTATAAGGCTGGGTTGCTCCAACAATTTCAATTTCTTTTCGACTCTCGAAAAACGTTTCACGAATTTCTGAGTTTGAGGCCAAATTGTTGTCGTTCCATTTACAAATCAAAATTCCTTTTTCTCCGCAGACCGAATAATCATATGATCCCCTTTGTTTTCTCTTCAGCACTTTATCATCTTCAAGGGGACAGTTTTTTATTCGATTGCTCCGTATTGTTCCTGGAAAAAATGTGGATAGCAACTGAGTACGTGTTACAACAGTCTCTTTTTACCTGTAGCATTGATGTCTCTTTCTTTCAACTCTGACAGCAGACCCAGCGATATAAAAATATTTTCGAAGTAGACATGGTAAAACATTTGCAAACTACGACTCTGCAACATATCGCAAAAAGGCCCAGTCTTTGTAATTTTGGCTTGTATATATCTGCTCCTTGGTACGGTTCAAGCCGCTGTTGCTCCAACCCACGCTTCGTAGAGTGGCGGCCATAATATGGAACCATGGATCAATCAATGCAATACTATTCTTCCACTGGAGCAAATTCTAAAAATTTTTTATTCAAATTTTCGAATGATGGCCGAAATTTGCTGAACTTATCACTTCGGTTTGGATTATGGCGTCGGCTCTTTTATCACTTATGCCCAGCAGACTTACGAGTAGATGCTTAGCAAAAGATTTCCTTACAATTAAAGCCCTGCGACTCCAGTTAGTTTAGTAGGTAGTTGTTTAATTAAGTTATAACAGAGTAAGAGGAAGAAAAGTGAGGTACCGATGTACATTGTTTTTAAATGTTTGCAAGTTATAACGACCAGGAAATACAGGGATCGGCAAGGCATTCCATAAGCGAGTTGTACGGCTTAGAAACGAACCACGTTATTATAGAGTACGTCCGAAAGTGGGCTTGAGGGTATACTGGTGAGCATTCATAGCGAGGCGGGTGTTACGGTTGAAAGTTTGAATGAGCGAGGGGTAAAATATTTCTTACATCGCTTGAGGAAACCTAGACATTTCGCAGAGTTTTTGGCGACATCGAATATGCGCTCATTCCAACGTAAGTTGTCATTGACACACATACCGAGAATGAAAAGTTTTTCGGTTTCGGCGATGCAAGTGCCATTCATGGCCAACGGCATTGTGTTTTGAAAGCATTAAATTCCACTCTGTTGATAGTTCCCCAATTGGTTATGCTGTTGATATCGGAATTTAATGAGCTTGACATACGCTGCCGTTCCCGTTCTACAGCCGAACAGCAGGGACGTGAATCCGGGAATGAATATGAAAAGCAGAGAGTACTGTCGTCAGCAAGGGAATATATTAGATTAGAAGTAGCAAACAAGAGATTATTAATGAAAATTAAAAAGAGTGTCGGAAACAGAGCAGAGCCCTGGAGCAGACCAGAATTTATTTTCTGAATATCAGACTTGCAACCGCCCAAGACAACTTGAATTGAACGATCCAAAAGGTAGTTTCTAATCCATTGAAGAAGAGAGTCATTGATCACAAGAGCACGCCTGATGCCAAACTCTGTGAAATGCCTTAGAAATATTAAGTGCAACTAACTATCTTGCTTTCGCTAGATTGATGTATGCTTTAGTTCCACTTTTCGGTGAGATATGCCATCAAATCACCAGTGGACTTTTGCTATGAAAACCGTAGACATTGAGAAGTTTTCGTGTTTCGACATATTTCATGAGCTAACGATTTATCAGCGTTTCAATGGGTCTGTAGGGTCTGTAGGGTCCATCTGCTCGGAAGGAGTCCTAAAGAGTAGGATTGACGGAAAAGCTTACGCAGTGGTTCTGCCAGTAATTAGATACATTTGAAGGACAGAACTGGTTTTCCTTTTGTAGATACCCAAAATCATTCCTTCATTGGTTAAAAGATAGATCCCTCAGTCAACAGCATTTAGGAATGCTTGCCCTCATGCTATTGATTTGTATCTCACCCACCCCCGAGTTTTCCGAATAGGCCAGCTATATTGGATTTTTTTTTTTTTATAAAAATAATTTAGGAAAACAAAAAACACAGACTTTTTTTTCCAAATAAATTAACTCATAGTATTTTTGTTCTCTCTTCTTTTTTCTCATTTTCTTTTTCGTACATTTTATATGCATTCCCACTTCTTCACCTTAAACCCTTGCTGTGTTCACTATACATTCGAAAACAAAAAACAAAAAAATTGTTCTCGTAAAAAACAAAAAAAAACTTGATGTGCGTAAATGTATGGCTGAATTCACAAAAACAAAAAATATTTAAAAAAAAAACAAAAACATTGGATATGTGTGTGTAGGGCAACACTTGGTCAAGGCATCCGATCAGGTTGTGGTATAGTCCCATTGACTGGACCCGGAGGACTTCAACATTATGCCACAGCTGACCGCCGTTCCAGCGGTAGCCTTAGGGTAAGTACAATCTAACGCTCTGTCTCTTTCTATCTCTCTCTCTCTCTCTCTCTCTCCCTTCGAACCTATTCCAAATAGATTTAAAAAACAAAACTACATCTCGAAAAAATTTAAGAAAATTGTATAATTTCTATCTCTAGCTTGTATTGCTGTGAAGCTTTAATTGTATTTTGTTTTTTTTTTTCGTCCATCTACATACATATATCTCGTACATATCCGTTCAAATATAGATACAAATTATATAAACAAAATTAAAAAAAAAACAAGCACAATTATACATATATACTCGTATATATATATATTTTTTTTTTTAATTTATTTTCGTTTTGGATTAATGTTTAGAATGTTATCTAACTGTTTAGTATGTTCTCTTCGTTTGATATTACATATAAGTATAAATGTGTTGCTCTTTGTTATTGTATGCAAACTTCAGATGTTGCATGCACGTCGGCAAATAATCTGCTAATACTCGTAACAACCCAACAAAACCAAGCATCTATATTTATTTGTTCTTTTTTTTTTTTGAAACAAAACTAAACAAAATCGAAACAGAATTTTTACACTTTTTTTTTCACAACCCCCTCTATACGAAATAAAGAATACTACAAATTCATTAAAATAGTTTTTAATTTTTCGTTTTTTCTTAAATAAAACAAAAGCATGTAAAAATAAAAAATATTTTACATCTGTGATTTTTCTTAAATAAAATTTAAATTAAAGCGAAATCTATCTATCATAATAAAATTGATGGAAAACAAAGTTTTAAACAATTTAAAGCAGACCTTTAAAAGGATTCTCTTTTGTTTTTGAATAAATTTGCTTACAAATACTGTATATAGAATCAATGTTAAATTTTTTAAGAATTTATAAAGCCAAAATGTGAGAGTATATAGTTCTATTTTGTATTTGTTTTTTTGTAAATTAGAATTTTATTATATATAAGCGAGCATTTAAGAATATCGCATTTATATTCTGTAAAATAACAAACTACTCGTGTACTGTATACCCTGTATTTAAGAGCACCCATTTATAAACGATTGTTTCAACGTTTTTTTTTTAATGTTTTTTTGAGGTTTTTGTATTGATTGAAGCCTTAAGGGCAAATTTAAAAAAAAAACCTTTTAAATTAGTTCAAAACTACACTTTTTTTTCACTTACCGTTGAGATTTGATACACCTTATGTTTCATATACCACTTATCTACACTGTTATTGCGCTACTTGTGATAAGTTTGTGGACGATCATTACAGATCACCTCTTTACTTTACTTTAGGCAGTTTAGGCAGACCAGTGCCATGGCTAACACGGCTCTCCAGCAAGCGTGCTCCTTTGCCAGCTGCCTCCATTTGCGCACACAAAGTTGCGAAGTTTGTTCTTTCTGGGCCGGGGCGCTGTTGTCCATATGTTCAATGTGATCTGGCTAGGTTATCCAAGCTTTTCTGACAAGACCCATTAGAGTTCGTTGTTGTAATGTCTCTTCCATTTTCCATTGATGCAAACGGGACCGAAAATTATCCTTCTCTTGAAGTCCCTGAGAACATTCGTCCAACCAAGGGTTGGCATAGCCAACTTTCTCATTACTCTAGAGAAGACTTTACTAGAAGGCAATTGGGATTTCTAAGCTTCAAAGAAGTAAGGAATAGTGATCTCCGTGCTGGTGTCATTGAGTTCCAAGTAGCTTTCGTGACATTTTACGCCAAGCATCGTTGATATGTGTCGACAGCGTTTTTCCTTAACCCATTAGATCCCAGAATTCTCCTCTGTGTAAATCAAAGTTTTTTTTATTGATGAACACATCTCAAACAATGCATTTCTTATGCAGGTGTAGCCGTAGAGAAGTGGCAACTTTGGTTGCTTTATTTTTGAGTTAAATATATAAGATGGATAGTAAATCGATTGTCCAATTTAGTCAGAACGATGATATTCTTTAAAACATTTTGAGGGATGCAAAGGAACATCGCATTTTTAGCAGGGAAATATGGTCCGTTTTGAGCATTTCTTACAGCGCCTGTATTTGGATTCGCCCTTTGTGACAACATGATCCTTTCTATCTGTCCAGATGAAGTCCAACACTGAGTCCGGTGCTGTAGAAGCGCTGGGTCTGACCCGACTTTTTGTTACAACATATAATAGGCAAACAGGGTGTTTGCGCGCTTACCGTTTTTTAATAATTAAACTGAAAGATGCCAGAGAAAAAAGAATATTTAAAATAAAACACGCGTGCTTGCCGTACAAGACATGAAAAAAGTTGCTTTATTAATACCGGAAAAAGGAATAATACAGAAAGAAACCAAAACATGTACAATGTCAAACTATTATACCTTAGGGTGAAGCCACAAGTTGGCCTTAAGCGCCAACATACTCCCACCGTTGAAAGATACTTTCAACTACCATTCGTCAATAAAGGACACAGGTTAAAGATCAGGCACTTTACTGCTGCGTTAGCGGTGAGAACAGTTGCAACTCGAGTTAGACCATCTCGTTCGGGATACATCATTGTGATTTTTTCGGTGAGCCATCGGCACGGCGGTTGATTGTCCTCTATGAGGACGACGATGTCGTCGGGCTGAATGTCCTTGTACTTCTTCAACCATTGAGGGCGCTTTTGAAGTTGGATTAGGTAGTCCTGAGACCATTTACGCCAGAAGTCCTGATGAAGTCGCTGAAGATACTGCCATCGGTCCAGCAATAAAACTCGGGTCGATAATAGCTCAGGTTCAGTCACACTCGCATACAGTCGAGCGATAAGAAAATGTGCAGGCGTCAACGGATCCCTGCATCCTTCAAATTGGGAACAAAGTGGTCTAGAGTTGGCACAGGCTTCAATTTGGCAAAGTATGGCCTTAGTAGCCATGCATAGAAATAGAGCGATGTAGACCTTGTACTGCTTGGCTTCTCGTCCCTTCCATGACCGCGCGAGAAATGGGTCGGCGTAGTCAACACCAGTGTTGCCGCAAACAATTCCAATTTCCAACCGTTGCTTTGGGATGCTCGCCATTTGCTGCTGGTAAGGTACAGCGCGTTGTCGAATTAAAAAATACATCGCTTGATCACATGATGAATGCCAATGGTAAAATAACTAAGGGAAAGAAGATACGTCATTTGCCGCATTCCTGCATGAAGATTGCTTAAATGGCAGTCGCGAACAATTAGCCACGTTAAATGGTGATCTTTATGGAATATGAGCGATGCTTCTGCTCAAAGGGAATATTAGCGTTTTCAAGTCGACCTCCTACGCGAAGCGCACCCGCTTACTCTTACTTACTCTTACTTGAGACCGCTTTGCCAGAGGATAAGCACTTGATCTCGTCCTCAAAATAGTAGCCTTGCATAAGCCTTACTAGTGCTACCTTGGTGTTGTGTATATCAAGAGGCGATAAATAATAAACACGAAGGGTTGCACTACGATTTCTATGCCTTTTAAATAAACAAATGCACAAATGCAGCAATAACGCGATAAAGTCTATAAAGATTCGAGAATCTTGAACAGATGTCGGGTTCAATAGCGCGCACAGGGTTAGTTAAACAGACTACCGATTCGCACTCGTTAGGGTATATGTTGTAGCCAGGAAATTAGCAAAATCGAATTGAATCATTTCTAAAAAAAAAACGGACCGTTCCACCAGAGCTCTAAACCTTGTAAATATCTCGGCTTCAGACCACGAGTTGCACAGTCCGCGGGATTTTCAGCGGAACGCACGTAATGCAATATAGATGTCGGAAACTGGGAAGCAATTTGTGATACACGGTTGTCTATCCCAAGAGCTTCATTGAACTTAGTTAATAGCTTTGTTAGCAATAAACAGGTACACAGTTCTAAGCGCGGGATCGATAGAGTAGGTTTCGCTGGAGCATTTCGAGATTTTGCACAGACGAGGCTTATACGAACCTTTTTACCATCTACAACTCGAAAATACACTGCGGCCGCGTATGCCGATTCCGATGCATCGGCGAAACCGTGTAACTCGACTAACTCCCTATAGTTTGACTGGAACCAGCGTGGTATGCTCAAAGTTTGTAAGGCCCTTAAGTCCGTTAGGAAATCCGACCACTCTTTATAAAATTCCGAGGGAATATACTCATCCCAGTCAACACAATTGACCCAAAGCCGCTTTGTAAAGACCTTCATTTTTACTAAGACGGGTGATAACCAACCTAACGGATCGAAAATCCGAGCTATTTCCGATAACACCTCCCTCTTAGTCACCTGCAGGCCAATAGTGCTTATGGAGACGGAGAATTTGAAAATGTCGCTTTTAGTATCCCACAGAAGGCCCAGAGTGATCACTCCTCCAGCGTTTATGGACAACTCGCTGGCTATTTCCCGATGCTCGGCATCGACAGTATTGAGGAAGTCTGTTGAATTAGAAGACCATTTACGGAGGTCCATTCCGGCGTTCTGAAGGATGAGGTTAAGATCGTTTTTAATAAATAGTGCTTCTTCTATGCTTTCAAATGAAAAAGTAAGGTCATCGACATAGAAATCGTTGATAAGCATCTCCGAAGCCTTTGGGAACTTCGGCCATTGTTAATGCCAATTTGTTTCAGTACCCTCGTAGCAAGAAATGAATTTGCAATACATAATCACGCGGACTCTCGGTCACCTACTCCCGCCATAGGATCCTTTGAAAATGGTCATCGATCGAGTTAACGAGAACCTGCCGATACATTTTGGCGATATCTGCCTTGACCGCGATCCTATGCTTGCGAAATTTAATCGCACACGTAAACAAGTCATTTTGTATGGTTGGACCCACAATCAAGTAGTCATTTAATGAAAATCCATTAGTGGACTTGCATGACGCGTTAAAAACCACCCTCAGCTTGGTAGTCACACTGCTGGGCTTAATTACTGCCGATGAAGATCGAGTCGCGACACCGGCGCCATGTGGCCTAAACGCTCATATTCACGCATAAAATCCACATATTCATTCTTGAGTCCAGGGTTTTTAGCGAATCGTCGCTCCATGGCCTAGAGAACTTTCAATGCGGCGCCGCGTGAGTCACCGAACTCAATTGGCGTTTTGTTAAACGGCAAGCGAACTACGAACCTTCCGTCGGAGTTAATTGTATGCTTTGACCGAAAATGGTCTTCAATAGTTTTACTCACCTCGTTGCTAATTGTAGATCCATCTTCAAAGCCTTCGGGCTCGAAGAATTGCCTTAACAGTGAGATCCATGGCTGAGTGGAACACATTTAAGCTGCCGTTAGCACGCGAAAAGATATTCCCGATGGCCACCAGTGAACCCAACGGATGAACGACTCTACCTTCAGCGAGGCAATCAAAAAATACATCAGCACCAAGTAAAACATCTATTTGTTTTGGACGATAACACTCGAGATCAGCGAGCGGCAAGTTATTAAAATACGAAATCCTTTCGTAAGGAATTATTGTACCCGGTAGATCTTTATTAAGAGTAGAAGCATTCGTTCCTTCAACTGGAATAATAAGGGTTGTATCGATAGGTGACTTTATTTCAAGCTTCACTTGACCCTGATTGCTTCCACTTTGTCCTACACCGACTACTGGAATTTTGAAGTGACTTCGTTTTAGACCCAGTCGCTGTAGGCATGCTTCGGATGTTAGAGTAGCCTGAGAACCCGAGTCCAGTAATGCTCTGCACGGCAGAAATTCGTTACCTTTGTTTTTTATATGTACTATTGCCGTCGGCAATAGCAGATGCCTTTGTTTACATTTAAAGCACGACGGTATGGTAGCACTGAGCACACGCTTTTCAGATTCCCTACGTATAGCGCGCCCGGCACGAGACACTTGTAAACTTTCGAGCTCATTTACGCGCTCTTTTAGAAATTCGCCAAAGTCGGAAAATTTTGGACTTGCGATATCTTTAATAATCATAACACTTTGTTGTCACTATCTAACTTTTTTAACAACACGTAAATGAGCAAATTACCTCACGAATAGACAGGTAAGTTCAAAGAACTAAGCGCATTTATTTTCAGTCGTTGTATTGAATAGGTGTTTGAGCTCCGCGAGGGAACCTTGCTTTAGCACTGGTTGAGCAAAAATATTATGCAGATGCGCGATCATTGTAAACTGCGGCTTGTCGTTCATTGCTGAGCGGTACGTATTTAACAATAGATGCAGCATCACCTCTGAGCCGAGCTTGGAGGTATTCCAGCTTTTCGACGCCCGACAAATTATCTTTCGAAACGACTATTGCATTAAAAAGGTTCCGAAACCGTACCAACTCATCAAATTTACCGGAGAACTCAGGTAATTTTACTTCCGGTAGTCTTGAAAAGGACTCTTGCTTCGAAATCATAATGCTACGTAGCGGCGCATCGATCATCGATTTCACGAGATCATTCAATGAACACTGATTATCCACTAATGCTTTTAATGACTTATTGATATCACTTTCACCGTCCGTGCGCGCATCGCTGCGATTGGCAATCATCTCTGATAATTTCGCATGCGTGGTGTAAAATGCGTTTTCAAATTCAACCCGATATTGAGCATCTTCGGATATTTCACCGATATCCTCAGATAACGCTTCGATCTAACCTTGAACCCGTTCGAAGTCTCGCATATGCTGCTCTAGCCTAGACAATGGGAGCATTTGGTGATTCACAGAAGGTACCGATTCTCGTAACTTGGCCTTTCAAAGCCGCCCATTGTTGCTTTAGCACTTCCATAGTTTTCACGAATTATTTTGACAAATTCGACAAAACCAATGAACCGACGATTACTGGCTATGTCTCACTTGAGAAATGCGTTTTTGTGGATTGTTGATAACCACTTTGTCATGGAGAGAGTGATTATAGCGCGATTAAATAGCGGCTTCGCGAAATTGTTTGTATCAATTAATTCTCTGGCAGCAAATTTTTTATCGATGGTAATTGCGTTGGTGTGATTAATAGATTTTCGCTTTGTTCGCTTTAAAATAAAACACATAAAGACATGAAAAAAGTTGCTTTATTAATACCGGAAAAAGGAATAATACAGAAAGAAACCAAAACATGTACAATGTCAAACTATTGCTGCCAAGTCTTCGAAATAAAAGCCAACCTTAGACACAGGATACATCAATAGCCCATGCAAAGAAAGGCCACCACCATTTTTTAATTCTGATGTGCGTTCTGTAAGTTGACAGGAATCGGTCACATACTAGGTGGGGTGAAAAGTAACCTCCTTGACCGCCAGAATGCGCTACTGCAAAAAAGGTTATAGTGCCTTGAAGTCTGTTCATATTTAAATTTCAGTGCGATACTGTCTTTAGTTTTGTTTTGACAGCTGATTGTTGTTGACGTATGGACAAAAACGATTTTCGTTCTCTCATAAAACATTATTTTTTGAGAGGCAAAACGGCGAAGAAAACAAAAGAAAAGTTGGATAAATATTATGGGGCTAATGCTCCTGTCAGATTACACCGTCAAATATTGGTTTCGAGAGTTTCGTGGTGGCCGCAACTCCACTACCGATCAAGTCCGCAGCGGCAGGCACAGCGATGCGGTTACAGAGGACAATGTCAGAAAAATACATGAAATGGTGTTGGCTGACCGGAAAGTGAAAGTGCGCGAGCTAGCAGATACTTAAGTTATAGATACATAAGTTATCCTGCCGCTGGGTGCCGCGCATGCTCACTCCTGACCAAAAACACGAACGCGAGAGCACTTCGAAAGAGTGTTTGGACTTGCTGATGCGGAATCGGGCGGACTTTTGGCGTCGATTGGTAACTGTTGATGAAACTTGGATCCACTGTTACACACCAGAGAACAGAATGAGTGCCCGGCAATGGACTGAAGCCGGCACAAGTGCTCCGAGGCCGAGGGAGGCTCGATGGGTCGGAAAAGTTATGGCGTCGGTTTTCTGGGATTGTGATGGCATACTCTCGTGGACTACCTCGAAAAAGGAAAAACCATTATCAGCGAGTATTACTGTGCATTATTGGAGCGATTGAAAGCCGAAATCGCTGCAAAACGGCCTCACATAAAGCGAAAAAAAATTTTGTTCTTGCAAGACAATGCGCCGGCGCACAAGAGCATCGCAACCACGCCTAAAATCAATGACTTACGGATCCAATTGCTGTCGCTTCCTCGGACAATTATCTCTTCTCAAACCTCAAAAGATGGCTCATCAATAAAAAATTCAGCTCACACGAGGAAATCATCGACGCCACGGAGGAGTATTTTGCAGACCTTCCGGAAAATTACTTTTCGGACGGGATCAAGAAGTTGGAAAATCGCTGGAATAAGTGTATCAAGCTAAAAGGGGACTATATTGAATAAAATAAAAAAAACATTTAAAAAAATTTTTTTTCATTCCCAAGGAGGTTACTTTTCACCCCACCTAGTAGATTGACACCTCTCGGCCCGTTTAGCTGTACAATCTTCCTATCAGCTCTGGAATACCTGTTACTTGTTTTACCAGGCTCAAGTTGAACGCAGTTTGTTAAAACTGTAACAGCATTGTCAAGCCATCTGAAGTAAACGTTTGAGATGCTCTTTTTCGCTTTGAAAACCTTTTTTTATCAACTAAATTCATGTTACTGCTTACTCTATTTTCCCGCAATGTTTCGGTCCCTACTATGTTTCGTTTGCTTAGTTCCTCTAGTAAGGCCACAGATGTGAAAAAATTTTTGAAATAAAGTTGTGTACCTGGCAAACAAGACGCATATTCCAGGAGTCCCAGGACTACGTCCCCGCCTTGACCATACCCTTTTTCCACAATTCTGGTGGATGATCCACAATATGGTTCTGCATGAACCAAGCAGCCACTGGAACCTGTTATGCGCCAAAGTTTGAAACCAAACCGTATTGGCTTCCCTTTTATAAACTGTTTAGCGCTATGGTGTCCATTGTATGGAATATCATACTTTCGTCAATTGACAAATGTCCGCTAGGTTCTACTATTTTGAAAGAAGCATTCAGCTTATCGAAAATTAATCGGACTTTATATGGGCG
This sequence comes from Volucella bombylans, assembly GCA_949129095.1. Lineage (NCBI taxonomy): Eukaryota > Metazoa > Arthropoda > Insecta > Diptera > Syrphidae > Volucella > Volucella bombylans. The sequence continues at coordinate 113,106,674 of OX422141.1, forward strand.
ATCGGTTGTATCCATCGATGAATTATCAGAGAAATGTAAATATCGAAGGATGCCATCAAATCTATTTCTGCGTATAGCACTTGAAACAGGTGGGCAAAAGCAATCACTGTCGGAACTCCAATATATTTTCTTTGAAGAAAGTGTGTGATAGCCGCTGAATAAGACTATACCAAGCAATATTTTGATTTCTTCGGATGTCACGCAGAAGTTGTGAACTCCCTTTTGGCCGGCATACTCGTATATTAGTTTGAACAGTAATCTCACTTATAAGTTCTTTCGAAAAGAATACGAAAAATGTATCAGCTGGACTTTTTACATTTTCTCTGATAAGCGATTCCGCTGTCCGCTCATACTCGTAAGTAACCTCTTTTGCGTTGACGGTTTTGAAAACTGGATTTTTCTCTTCATCCAAACTCTGGAAGAGAGTTTATCTTACTTTCCTTTTTTTGTATCACTGGACTGTGACCCTGAAACGTCATCAACTTGAGAAACTAATATCCGAGCTGGGAGTCAACCGAGGTCACCAATTGCCTGAATGTCGGAGTAGTCTGAATCCCCATCAGTCTGTTGATCAGCTCTTTCTTCCAGAGCAATTATAGAAATCGTCGGCAATTGGTCAACATCATTAGCAGCTTGCAATCTTTCAAGTCCTGAGCTCCTGGAAGTCCTAGTTGCAAAAAAAAAAAAAATTTTTTACTTGAGTAGGTATACTCAGAATTGAATTCCCGGAATTGATTCAGAAAATTATTCATCTAAATCTATATTGTCCCCTTCAAAGTAATCCTCATCGACTGCAACACACTTATGCCAGCGCTTGATTCAATCCTCGAAACATTTTTATATTCGGTTTTCGGTATGTCCATCAGTGCTTCCTGCGATTTTTTCATTACTTCCTCTCGGCTGCTGAAACGCGTTCTCCGTAGTGGTTTTTTTTAACTCGATTGAACAGAAAGAAGTTACAGGGAGCCAAATCAGGTGAATTCGGTGACTCTTGGATGGTATTTGTTGAATTTTTCGTCAAAAAATTACGAATATTGATGGCACTGTGCAACGGAGCATTATTCAAAATTCAGGTGCAAAATTCACGAGTTTTCTGCCCACAATTCTGGTCCCTTTCGGCGAATTTCTCTACGCAAACGTCTCATAACGCCCAAATAATACTCTTTGTTTACTGTCTGTCCTTCTGGCAAAAATTCATGATGCACTACACCGTTTTAATCCATGAAAACCGTGAGCATTGCCTTCATTTTTCACTGAAAACGACGTGGTTTTTTTGGTCTCGGCTCATTTGGTGAACGCCATTCACTTGCCTGATGTCTGAATTGCGTATCGTACTCATAAACCCACGTCTCGTCTCCAGTAATGGTCCGCCTCGCAAATCATCTCTTTTTTGCGACGTCAACACGGTCTCTTTTTTGCATAAAATTGAGGTTTTTTGGCACCAACTTTTCTGCTACACGACGGAAACCCAAATCATTAACCAAAATGTCTTGGACGGATCCATAGGCAATGTTCTTTTACTCCATCAATGTTTTCGTCGGTTTTCCATGTCGATGCTACTGCCTTCATCATCTTCTATTGACTCACGACCACTTTTGAACCGCTCGTGCCATTGGTAAACGACCATTTTCTTTATTAGAAAATAGTTGCCGAAACACTTTTCCAACGTTCGCGCACCATTAAATCTGTTTTTTACGCAAAATTTAATACAAATTCGTTGTTGCAACTTTAAATCCATTTCTAAACTTGTAAAAAATCGCCAACGCACACAGAGATAGATGTACTCTTGGCTACGTAACTTTTGCAAATGTCAAGATATGACGCTAAGATTTAGAGGGAATGTCAACAACAAATTTATCAACTTAACAAAAAAAAAACAGAACTCAAATCGGAACAATGGGAACGCCACACGTCCGGCAACTTTTTGATCAAGGTGGTATTGTTACGTCCCAGTGGGCACTTAAGTTGCCAGCTTAATTGATGCGCAAAACACAATGCATAGTTTATATGACGCAATGAATTGGAGCGTGACTTCACAAAAAACAAAAAATGTGGCTTGTCAAACATAAATTCACAGTAACTGTACAATTTGCTTTCAAAATCACTGAACGTGTGCATTGAACATATATATGTTCAGACATATTTAGAAAGAGAAAAACAGAGAATGGTGTTTTGTCTTAAAACCAAACACACTTTTGCACCGTGGCAACTAAAGTTGCTAATGGGACATAATGGGTTTGACCGCTAAACCCATCTTTGCCGCTTCTGTTACAATACCCCCAAACGCTCCTTTGATATTGTTCACATATGTTGGTAAAGGCACAGACTTTTGAAAGATAATACTTCTGGAGGGAGCTTACGAGTTTCGCACAATTCTTTCAAGAAAGATGTTGACAAAATCGCTTGTTTAAGTCCTTTTCTGACACTGACACTTGGTCTCGGTGTTCTTGTTACCGATCTTGACGGAGCAGTGTGCATTTTCCGTCGTCATCCTGCATAGTCGAATGAGCCTGGCAGAGATACCTAATCTTGACATGGCTCTATATATTTACTTAGTCTCTATAGATGGTGTCATATGCGTCTTTAAAGGAGATGAAGACGCGGTATGTATCGAGCTCTGCCTAAATCTGAAAATCTGATATACATATGGTGGACTTCGCTGGCCCGAAACCACACTGGTAGGGGCCACTCAGACGAAGGCTCTTAATCATTCACATAATACGGCAGGAGACTTATTCCCCTGAATAAACAATAGTGCCGCCGTCGAGCATACTTTCGTTGACCTAGATTTTAGAGATGAGCTGATATTTTCTCCACATCCAATACTACATGCTGCTTCAAACAACTCGTCGACTAATTCATTGAGTCCAACTTTCTTTTTATCAGGTGGAAGGTATGTTATCTGTCTTCGTCCAGGTTGAATGGTTCATTCTGACCGTGGGATGTTGTTCGTCATCACCATTTAACAGTCTTCTACAATAATCTTTCCCGATTCTGAACACCTACTGCAGTTTTACTATGAGGTTTTCTTCTCCACACGTGCAGATTTCAGTTCGGGTTTTACAGTTTTGACATGTTTGTTTTAATTTTTCGTAAGACTCCCGTAATTTATTCTTCTTATAGCAGCTCTCTAAGGTCTCGATCAAGCGCTTTTCGTGCTCTTTCTTTCTGAGGAGCCTATGTTATTCCCTTCTTTTCTGCTCGTGGAGCCCGCGAGCCTCACTCTTTTTTGCATGGCCCCACAGGTTTTCTACTTTCGTCTGCATTTGTCATCGAACCAGAAGAAGTTTCTCTGTTGGGGCGAGTTGAAACCCACTTTATCAGAGGCGGTGATGCCATTCATTCTTTACGTTTGACGCTGGCGGCATTGGACTCCTCGAAAGGTTAAGGGAGACTCGATCGGAAACGGCTCTGGCGGTCACGTTCGACGGTTTTCTAGCTTTCTGCACTTACGGATATTCACATTGGCTGCAGCAAGATGATTTTAATCAGCTACTCGAAGTGTTCGATCATCCAAAACACTGAAAGAGTGCTTTGCGCTGATCGCAAATTAACTGATTTGGTAGACGAATTGTTGATCAGGAGTTAGGCCATTTTATCGATCACCTTGATCCAAATATTCTCCGCTTGGCCCTCTTTTCGAGCCTCGACTGCAACGTGAGCCTCTATTGCTTTTAAGACCGGATTTCCCGCCGATCTTTGTTGAAAATGGGAGGACCAGTTAAGTTCGTTAGCCTGAAATTCGCCTACTATCGGTATTTCATCTTAGGTCACGTTTTTTTACACCAGCTGACACTTGAAACATTTTCATTTCATTATTCTTTTCGTATATTGTTTCAGCTATTGTTCTGTCGTATACAACAAACGTTTAAGTTGTTCGGCTATCACGAAATACCGCAGAATTTTTGCGGCGTTAGCACTTTGTGCAAGATCGTCATCACAATTTCATTGATGGTTTACAAGAGAGCATAAATACTCCAAATACTAAATGGATGCACAGATTAGAGTTTACGTGGAAAGGGACTACACGGTTATTCAGTCTTGTAGGACTGGTTCGTAGCCTGATATCAATTATTCATACTTAAAGGGCTCCAAATCCTGGCTTGTGATAGCACCATTATTGGCGAAAAAAAGAAACGTAGTTTCGGATGAGCTGCTTCAATAGAAAATCTTGCTTTAAATACTGCCATGATATATTGCGACTTTAGTTTGGGGGTTTTCGGCTTTTCTTTTTGCACTCAACGTTGTTTCAACGTCATCTCTCATACTCGCATCATGTGCCATTCTTATAATCGTATTTTCCTCGGGTACAGTTTGAGGTCTTAGGGCAGTTCATATTACGATAAATCTCTGAAACTTTATCAAATGCTTTTTTTCAAATCAATGAGCGTGATACAGAAATGCAGATCTTTTGAATGATGTTCCTCCATTTCTATCGTAAGTTTTGAATCGCATGATACGTCGACCTATATCCCAGGAAGATGTATTGACTGCCCGTTGTCGAGAACTCGTTTGATCGATCAGAACTTATTGCAATTTCTCGTGTCGCCTTTGCCTTTAAACAGTGAAGCTAGGAAGCTCTACTCCCACTATTTAGATATCCAATCAGCTCTCATGATCATTTACCAAGCAAAATTCGATTGTCACCCATACTTCGAAGGTTATATGATCCGGCCCTTGAGTCATTGACTTTGATTTCGGTTATAAGATTATCTAAATGCTCCTGCTGATATCCCATGTGGTCTAACTACCGCATTTTTCGCCTTTTTTTGCAAGGTTTACACTAGGCTTGCATTTTGCACCCTATGTCCATTTTCGTCTCATCGTCCTACCACCATGTAGAGCCAGCCTTTTGAAGCACTGAGCCGAGCGTGTATTTTTCTTAGAAGTTGTTCCACATACCTTCTGCGCTCAGTTCACCTTCTTGTTCTTCTGTTTATGGTATTTTAGAGCCATTCTCACAAATTTAACGCCCAGAGCGATTGGTTTGTGCCAGTTTACTTTGTCGATTGATGTTTTTCTCTTGTTACATTTCGAAAAATTCGGTCAGCAAAAGACGGTGATGACTTGCTAATGACTCGTCCAAGATCACTTCGCGTCATTCCAACATGACATAATGGGTTTGTAGTGCCGCTCCTGCTTAATAGCGTGTAAATCACATTTTGTATGCTCTCGTATGCACGTTCAAAGTTGGTGCCTTCTTTCCGACATTTCGCGACTTGGTTTCTTGCACGCATATTACATTGACTTCACGTTGGCTTAATACGTTTTCTAGTTCGAAACTTTTTCTCGTCATTGTGGTCAGTGGTGGCACGAATATTTCTATTCTCTCCGGGATCACCCCTCCGCTGTGCAGAACTAGTGTTCCATATATATTCCCTTTCATGACGCCGTACTTTCCTATTATTCTGCTTTCGTCCGTGTGGCGCTGGTATTCGTGAATGTATAAATGCACCTCCCACCTTTGTATTGTATACCCCATTGGTAGGCGGGAAACCATTTAGTCCGCTTTTAACTTAGTCAATAAACAGCCTCTTTTGAAGGTGATTACCCAGATGAGGTGGAGGAACGATAACTATGTGGCATGTGGTCCTGCATTACCACATGGTAATGGTATCGTGGAATTGAGACAATGTCTTTTGATCAAAGATATTACAACTTCCAAGCATATGGTATTCGGTGGTGTTAAGAGAAAGTTGCCGACTTATTGCCATTGAGACTTTGAATATTTCAGCAAGACAAAAAGCGGTCGCAGTTGAATTTTCTTCAACAGCTGCCGAATGTGATATCGTCTGCTCATAAAACAGTCTCACCTTCTCCTACTGTTCAGAGTCTGCGCAAAATCGAGAGAAGGACAACACAAAGAGTAGTTGGAGAGACTAGGACTTGGTTTAGATAGGACTACTGCGCTAACAAATTCTTCATTTGTCTGTTAACGAGGTCACATGACAAAGCAACCTTATCTAAATCCTTTTTTGATATCGAAGATCTGCCTTTAATAGAATGTACTTAAAACAAAATCTTTCATCGAGAATTTCTTCTCTATTTATGATATTTTCTGCTGAGAACTTCATCCCGTTTTTTGCTCGTACTCGTAGATCATAGCAGTTTTTGGAACAAATCGTTCTGGACGAATTGTTTTTTAGAAATTCATGAAATTTTTCCTGTAGGTTTCTGGTTTTTGGAGATGGAGGTGTTACATATCCTAGTAGTGTAAAAGACATTTGAAAATCAGGTGTCCTTATGTCCGAAGTTTGCATTTCGATCGATGACGGCCACTCAAGATTTTTGGATATACTAAAAGCCGGTCCTAAGTCGATCGGATTGATCAGTTTGGTAGATGACTCATTAGCCAAGAAACCACCAAACCCTGCTTTATACCATCACAAACGACTCGATTTTCCTGTATCTATTTTCACAAGACGTTTCGTCCAGGCTGCAGTTTCCAGCAGTGCTACTGGAAATACCTCTCTCCTTATAGTTTTACATTAAACTCGTCGAAGTTAATGGCAACCTCAGGATAATTACGGTTGACTGAAAGCTTGTGGAAGAGCTAATATACAGAGTAAGTGTTTTTCAATAAGGACATTCAAATTTTGAATTTTAATACAAACGTACCTTAGACTTTTTTATGATCTGTCAATGTCAAAACGTCAGTCAAGGTTTACATTTTATTTGGCTAGAATTGGATGCGCTTGATATCAGGGATGATGTCACATGCCACACAGCTGGTCAAACAATTGATCTATTGAAGAAGAAGTTCGGTACTCGTGTAATCTCAAGAAATGGCCCATCGAATGGCCACTTCGCACTTCCGATTAAACGCCGTTGGATTTCTTTCTATGGGGTTACGTTAAGTCGTTGATATATGCCAACAAGCCAACAACGTTAAGAAAGCTGAGGAACATTATGTCCCAAAATTAGCTCTAATGAATCTATCGCTGCAAACGTACTCGGGGTTCAAGCATCATTAATAAACCTTCCTCTGCAATTTGCTTTTATTCTCAGTCTCTAGCAGTAGTTCAACTGCACGTAATTTTGTAAAGCTAAAAGAAAATGCATCACACAAGATTGGCTTCTGCTTTAGGCCCTCAAGTTATCGTCGATTTTTCCAACGGAGTTTAGAACTTCTCTTTGTGCGAGTGCCATCTATACATTCCGGAAAAAAATAACCTTTCCGCTGAGGCTGTGTTGTATTCATTTGTCTGAATCAGCTCGGACATCTCATGGCTCCATCTAATACGGCGTGCATCTATCCCGCAGATTGGACCACAGATCTTGCAAAGAATTTTCCTCTCAAAACACTTCTAAAATCGTTTAATCGTTCACGATTCAGTGCCATACAATATCATAAGACGGATGATAGGCTTTGTGTTTTTTTTTCTCAACAATGCACCCAACTTCTACAGTTGCCTACAGTGGCATTCTTTGACAGAATGTGTTTTTCTGTGGTTGAGACCCACCACATATTATTAAGTGGTAATGCTGACTGACAGACAAAATTATTGACCATATCGAAATTGTAGTAGATCCCAAAAGCCGATTTTTAACTTTTTTGATTTTTTTCTAGTATTGCAACCCTCATATTTATTCAGCCGGCTTGCGCTTTGCGAGAGCACTAATCCCGAAGCCGTTTATTCTCTGGTGCGTTTTATACGCGGATGGGTCAATAAGTCCCTGAAAATCAAAATAGATTGCGTTGCCACCTCTTGCTTGTCAAGAAACATCTTCCAAAACGAACGCACCCAAATATTCAGACAGATCTGTCAAATGGCTTTGTTGTGACAGCCATTTGAAACTGAGAATTTTCATAAAAATGGAAAAAAGTGAATTTCGTGTGCTCATTAAATACTATTTTTATATGCATAAAAACCATCATGCAAATCAGATAAAACCTTGGAAAGTATTATGAGGACTCTTCGCCATTGATTGGAACCATCCACCTTTGGTCTACTCAATTTCGGTGCGGTCGTAATTCAGGTCACCGGAAATGGTCGAAACGGTATAATATTGGACGATCGGCGAGTGAAAGGGGCGCAACCTTGCCCTCTCCGGCACCGTAATAAAGTATCTAACAGCATTACGGAGAGCTTAAGTTTAAATTTGGTCACGAAGGGTTTACACAGTGCATTTCTTTAACCTCATTTCCTAGGATAACGAAATAATGCCAATATTTCACGGTATCGTACCATGAGATCCCCATTTCGACCATCCATGTTTTTGTGGCATTCTATCTAATCGAATGCAGTGAATATAGCCATACAACAACAAGCAGACTAGTCACATTTATGGAGAAGCTCCTCTCGATATTTTATGTTTTGTAGCTCTACAGTTCAATGTATGTAGATCTTAACTAGCAACTGGTCCGTTTAGTAAGCGTCTCCGTAACGTCGTTATCTATTCACCCCGCACATCTCAGTCACCTTAGTGTTTAGACTTAGATCATCGTCATGTAGCCCATATAGCTCGTGCTTGTTCCTTTTCCTGCATCTACCAACTATTACTTCCATACTCATCTCTGCGGACTTCTGTCCATCTTGGCATGTTTTCTTCACCTTTTGCTAGAATTTTCCAACTTCCTTCCTAAAGTATTATAGTATCTACGAATATTTATTACCTCAGACGAGCTCTTCCACTATTTTTTTGGTTCGGTGGAGTTTGGCACAACCACATTTGTACCGAATTCGAATCCACAAAACCCCTGAGATGCAGATAGTTTTCAATGATCGATGTCTCCTAAAAGAGGATATGTATGTGTGCATATTTCCTTTCGTATCCTTTACGCTGTTTGCAACTATATACTTTCTATTAACCTTGTAAAAATTGTAAAAAAAAAAACAAAAACGTTAAATATTGACTGCTTTGTAATTGAATGCATTTACCTCTTGTTGTACACCGCCACCAAGACTCTTACTCCCTCAAAGTAAGTCTGCTTGCTTCACATAAAACCTACCAATATTGATGACCTCTTTTTACTAATACACAATTTCGATTTTATTTCAGAACCTTTATTTTATTGGTGCCCAAAGTTGGAGTTAAGGAACACTTGAACACATACTCGTACTCTGCAACATCACACTACAATTTAGGTGAACTAATTGAACACAATTTGACTTCTACAATAACAAAATGAATTAAGCAACCAAAATTTAAACACAAGTCTATCATTTATCTGTCACTAAGCCAGTTGGCAATAAGCCTAGAGTAACTCCAGAATTAGACGAGTATATATTATACCTGATGGTATCCCTCCCTCTACACGGTATAGTGTAAGGGATCTGTCTAGATTTTGAGTGATCTTCGCCCTATCTAGTTAAATACTGTCATCCCTCAAAGACGCAGGATCGGAAAAATGCCTTCGTACTCGTACCTAAATGGTGAACGCTACGGTGTGTAGTTTTTGCCAATCCGTCTCCCATGTACACATAGTCTGACTTAAACAGATATTTATATCTATTCGAGTCATAAATACTAGTACACGACTAAACACATTAATTGTGGATGAAGTGTTGAACGCATCCATCTCAAGTTGACTGCTACTTGACATGTGACATTTATGCAATGTTGCCACGTACACTTTTCTGGCCTTCGCATGTAGATTTGTTAGATCTTTCGGTTATCTTTCGGAATCATTCGTAATTCTGTATATTGTACTGCGATTATTTAGTTATTCAAGAATACAGGAGGAGACATTACCAAAGTGATACCATAAGCGTTCAATCTCCAATCAAACGAAACCGCTGCAAAAACAGAAAATGAAAAATTAAAATTTAGCAAAAATCCATGTTTCGCATTGTTAAAGAAGAGTTCGCAGAGAAGACACCCTGAACAATTACTCAGCTGCATAGAACCACAAATCGACGGCTCTGCGTAGCCGGTACCCGAGGAATTGTCACCGACGAATTGTGTCCCAAAAACATCTTTACCAGTGATAGAGCGTATACTCTGTCATCAAGGGAAGCCTCAGAACTTACTTCTAGGATCCACTATCCCGCTAATTTGCTTATGCTATGACTGCCTTAATGATATTTATTTTTGTGAGAATGAAACCAGGTTGAAGGTTTATCAAACCTCCACAATCAAACAAGGTACTTCAATATATTTTTTTTCCTTATAATTTATGCGAGCCTAAGGGGTTAAATACCCTTTTACTGTTGCCTGGGCGTGGGCGGAAAGGTAGAAGGAGGAGAATGGAAAATTGTTTTTGTAGTGGGCCACTGAACAATGGCTCAAAAACAATGTTTCGCCCTTCATTTCACCGGATGATTGACGACAGTCCATACCAGTTGGATTACAAACTGGTCGTATAGTCCGTTTTAAAGGATATTGAATGTTTAAAGCAAGCTTTTCCAGAGCTGTGGAAAATTTTCCTATGCGCATTATGCATGCTGCGATTGATAACTGGATAGAGCATTTTACGCCGCGCTGGAGACAAATGGCGTCCATTTTAAACAATGTGTTCTACGACTTGTGGCTATTGAGGGTTCCAATATATGAACAAAAATAGCATGTTCATAAGAATTTCTGATATTTCTGAATCAATGCAGGAGCCACCGCCTGCTTGGCCTGACAGGCCCTTTACCTAATGAGAAGCTGATATGGGCAACATTAGTCCTTTAGCTGTCGTTTGGATGTCGTCGTCACAAGGCACATAAGCAGCCGTTCCTCGCACTTACGTCCACTGCTGTTGAGGCACCAGAGCTGAAATAATAAGATATTAGTGTGCGGAGGATACTCTTAGCTACGATACAATATCTATCATTAAGGGCGTCCGCTTGAGGAGTGCAACATATTCACAATTGTTTGATCTTAATCCCATCCTTAATTGGGGCCAAGTCCAGGCGTTCTCCGTGAAGATCAGCCTCGAATTTTTAGAAACGGCTTTACCTAGACTATTTACATGGGTTATCGCAGATTCAATTTACATAACAACATGCGCCAACATGCGGTTTGGCGCGGTAAAACCTACTTTGTGAGTTAAAGGGTATCATCTCACGATCTGTAGAATAGACTCCTGTAGGCTTTAAAAAGGCTCTTTGGGATAAACTACATTTCTTCCTCTTCTACAATAACATTCTGGTTGAATCGGACAACTTCTTATCCTCACCGCACTGAAACAATCGATTCCAACTTGATTTGTGAAAGAAAGCAACAGGGTTAAAGTTCCCTTCCATTTGTGTGAGGCACCTCAGTTGATGTCGCCCTCTGCTGCGCCATCCCTAAGGATTAGACTCGAAAAATCTTCGTACCAGGCGTGCAATGCCCATTCGCCCAACATAAACCGCCCATCTCAGACGATGTATCCGTAAATGCTTGACTGGACTGATGTCTCAGTACATCAGGCAGAGTTCGTAGGTGAATCTCCTCGTCCATTTCCCGTCAATACAAACCGGGCGGAAAATCATGCGCAGAATGTTTCTATTAGAACTGCCAAGTGCTTGTTCATCCGCTTTCGACAATGTCCAAGCAAAACCGGGATGAAAAGTGTCTTTTATAAGGCTCTATTACGAAGTGTGATTCTTCGTTTCATTTCTACTGAGGCGTTGTTGGCAGAATTGATAGCAGAACCAACGTAGACAAAGTCCCTTACTACCTCGAAATTATTGCTGTCACCTGTAAAGTTCTGTCCAATTCGTCGTTGTTCTTGTTCATAGCAAGATTTTTCTCTTATTCACCTTAAACCCACCGATTGACAGTGCGCTGAGTATTTCCAATTATGTCAATGTCATTGGCCTACTATTACTAACAGTTACACAGACACTCCAGTGTTCGCTTGTCAGCTTGACAGCGTGTCAACTTGTCTAAAACCTTTTTTGACATCAAAGCTATCAATTAAGTCGTTAACGACTTTACCGACTTTCACCGATAGAGCAGTGCGCGTTCTCAATCGTCATTCTGCACAGTCGGACGAGCTTACCAGGGATGCCAATACTAAACATGGTTCTGTATAGCTCGTCTCTATAAATGCTGTCATATGCGGCCTTAAAATCGATTAAAAGTTGATGAGTATCGATTTGAACTTCTTGAGTTCTTTCCAGGATCTGCCGGAGTGTGAAAATTTGGGCTATTGTGGATTTTCCTGTCCTGAAACCACACTAATAGGGAACAATCAGGTTGCTGACGAAGGCTTTCGGATATTTACAAAATATGGCCGATGAGGAGACTTATATCTACATAGATAGTACGCGCAGTTGAGGGGTCTCCATTTTTGTGGATCGTTCAAACGACGCTGAGATTCCACTCAATAGGCATACACTCTTCTGACCAGATCTTAGAAATGAGTTCGTGTCTGCTCTTCACAAAGTCATTTGCAGCAGCTTTGAACAAGCCGGTAAGTCCCCAGGTCCAGCAGCTTTACTTCGATACCCTTACTTCGTTTTGGTCAGGTCGACGGTAGTTTTGGCTACCATCGTCTAAATTTAATGGTCTCTTGTACCTCACAGCGGGATGATGGGCTTTTTCACCGTTATTCAATCTGCAGTTTTTCCATATCCTCCGTACGTTGCTCCTGAAGTTGAAACACACAATATATTCAGTCGCACGCTCCTCGTGCTCTTTTTTGCTCTTCTGGAGAAGCTGATGTTCTTCGCGTCTCATTTGCTTGTACAACACACTAGTGGCTCTCGTCATTCGTTCTTCATTAAACCAAGATTTTCTTGATGGAGGTCGGGTGAAACCCAACACATCAGTTGGGGTATCTTTGCTGGCACGTTGCTACTGGTCTTCGGTACTTGATGCTTGCGGCATAAGGGTTGTTGAAATATTTCAGGATACCGCTTCGACAAAGATGCTGGGGTCTTTTGTCAGAACTCTCACAGTAGCCCTTCTTTATTTTGGTGCTTGAATTACCCGCATTCGTACCTTGACTGCAACAAGGTAGTGATATAAGCCAACGTTGGCTGCCTAGAAGGTCCGGACGTTCAGAATGCTGAAGGCATTTTTACATCGATTGCAAAATGATCAATTTGATTTAGCGTTTCAAGATCTGGCCGTGTCCCCTTATGAATATTGAGATAAGGAAACCATGTGCTTGTTATAGTAATATTTCGTTCCGCGGTAAAGTCGTGTAGACTATGCTTACCAGCTGTCCTACCATTTGAAACATTAACTTGTGGAGTAGATATCACTGTATTTCACCCTCCTTGTGCTTGGCCTATCCCATCGCACATCCTGTATGGCGATAGAAGTCAAGGGCTTCTGTTAATTGCTCAGCTACACGTGGTATATTAAGTGTCCAAAAATCGTTTGCCAGGGTCGTCAAAAGTGGACCCGTTCTTACCCGAGGCTATTAGCTTGTTCTTCACATTTGTTTGTTATCACTTCAGTAAAGCGTTGTGAGTCTTATGACGGCGTAGGCCAGTTTTATATTACTGGCCGAGCACGCATTTGCCAATTTAGCCTGCATGAGTAAGGTTTTACTCATATTGTTACTGGGAATTGGACTTAACGTAAGCACTATGCCACGAACTTGATTGTTGCGCTGTTGGCCCAATCCAAGTTATGTGACAGTCAGTAGTCTCTCCATCAATCGCGGGTATTCTGCTCACTACAAACCTCACTTAAGGTTAGGTTAGGTTAAAGAGGGGTGTGATGGATATGCCATCATACAAAGACTAGGCACCAAAACGGGCCCATCGCGATCCCTGTGGAACCAGATGAATTTGTCTTCAAATACTAAAAACCTAAACAATCGCCCTGGTGAAACACCCAATTTCACTGCAAAAGCCAAGAAGGTCTTTGGAGTTCGTGCCGTCTATAGTCTTCAACTACGCGATATTGCCTCGCATTCTCACAGTATGTGTGTTATGACCTCAACAGCTTGTAGATCACCGCAGAATCTGCAGATATCCGCCATATCTGACAATTTGAGTCTCTTTGCGTGCTACCGCAGGAAATAGTGTCCTGTCAGGTTTCCTATTGCCGTCCTAAGTTTATCCCTGTTTAATTTTTTTAACTTCCTAGATCTTTTGCCATCAAAAAGCGGTCAAAGAGCCTTGGATACAGTGTGTCCTTCAAGACTTGACCACCTTAGTTTGGGCAGCCTTTGTGATTTTTTCCTCGATAGTGCCCCTCACTATGCAATAGGGTGGTTTTATGTTAGCAACCTCACTATTGTCGAGTAATCCTCCTTTTCTTGCAAGCTCGTGCGCTTGTTCATTTCCTTTAATACCGCATTGTCCTGGCACCCAGCACAGTCTTACCCGCCCCTGACTGTATCAGAGTTGACTCCATTGCCTTAGTCCAGCCTGGCTATCGATGTAGATAGCGATATCTCTTTCTAATACCTATCTCATCTGCATTAGTTCAGCCGTCCTGAGGACAGCCAAAATCTCTGATTGGCAGATACTGCTTGCGTCCAGTAGTCTTATAGACACTCTTAGCTCTGGGTCCTCTAAGAAGATACCAGAACCTGTTCCTTCCTCTGTTTCTGAGCCATTTGTGAAAATTGCAATTTCATTCGACCATATCATATCATACGTGATGTCGAAGTCGACCAAGGAAGGAATTTCATCCGTGTCATGTCCGAAACTACACTGTTGCCAGCAAGTTTTTTGATCTATGAATGGAGCGGTGCTAGGTAGAAAAATATGTCTAACGCTGCTGTAGGGGTGGTACGGAGACAGGTGCGCTCCGTACCACCCCTACAGCAGCGTTAGACATATTTTTCTACCTAGCACCGCTCCATTCATACGGAGACAGGTGCGCTCCGTACCACCCCTACAGCAGCGTTAGACATATTTTTCTACCTAGCACCGCTCCATTCATAGATCAAAAAACTTGCTGGCAACAGTGTAGTTTCGGCTATGGAAGCCGTTCTTTAAACCGCCGCTGATTTTCCGTAAAGAGTTTTCTTGTTTGTTGCTTTCCACTATACTAGTACGCCGTATGTGAGTATGGGTCTCACCACCACGGTATTCAGCCAGTACACCATAGCAGGTTTTAAGCCTCAAATTAGATAAAAAGAGCATTATATGCCTTTTTGATTCTCGCCGCTACTTTAAGATTCCAGTTCAGTTTATTGTCCAGAATCACACCCAGATACTTCGCGCAGTCCGAAAGGGACAGTTCCACTCCGTTGAGTTTTGGGAGTTTGAATTGCAGTGTCTTGAACTTTCTGGTAAAAAGAACCAGTTTCGTTTTGGGAGGGTTCGCATTGAGACCACAGCTTTTTGCCCAAGTGCTGATCGTTTTCAGGGCCACCATATATTTAAGTGTTTTCCCTGCACTATTTTGACCACTTCATCTGCCTATTGAGGATATCATTGGCGGAGGGCGTCCTCTGATTACAGACATTCTGACCTAGCTTTGCCCAATGTTTATGTTTCTGCTTGCCAGCATGTTGCAAACCCAGTTTGTAATGCCATGTTCAATGTTAGTGTCTACTAGAGCATTTTTAATAGTGGTGCCCTTCACATTATTGAAGGCTTCTTCAATATCGAGGAAGGCCGAACTCTCCGAAGTCTGATAAATTTCTGTATGGTTTTTTGTATGTAAAATTTCAACAGTTACAGCATCCGAGACACCTACAGAAGTCATTTCGAGTCGCCAGACAAGTCAAAGTTAAGTCGAACAAGCACAAGTGACAATAGGCTTGCGACTTGTAGTGTTGCGTTATAGGCTCCTGAGCAAATATGTGTAGCGAGTCTTGCATCAGTATTCGAATCAGGTTATGCGCATTTTTCAATAACCTTTTTTATTGCCGAACATTTTAAGCATTCGTGGCATCAACAACAATAGGAAACGGTTGTGTCATATAGCATGTATTTTTAAAAAAAATGGAGGACTGACTACTATTGAAATGATACCAATTGGATTGCTTGCAAAATTGACGCTAAATTTAAATCGGGCCTAGTGTGAAAAACAAGCAACAAATTGTCACATCAGTTTCTCTCAACTATGATCACTCTTGATCAGTTTGTTTTCTAAAGCCAGTAATTGAGTCAATTATTTCAAAAGTCACAGGAGTGTTCACTGTCTTCGAACATCTCAAAACACTACACTTACAAACATGCAGTGTTTTCTTCTCTTTTTTTCCTCAATTTAATTTATACACCCACACAATCTGCATATACTCGTATTGTATTTCCGCACCAACATTTTTTTGTTTTTCTAAATAATCAACGAAAATAAAATAAATCAAAAAATATACACAAAATACAAAAATGAAATCACTCAAAAGCATAGAGAAACCGAAACAAAATTTTACAAAATAAATCAAAACAGAACCAATTTTATTATATTAAATAAAAATAAACAAAAACAAAAACAAAAAACAAAAAACATTAAAAATAATTAATTATAATAATAAATTAAATTTTAAATATTTCATAATTTGTATAGCTCTGTAAATAGTAGTTAAAATTAGCGCTAAATTAACTATAATACTACTAATTCGTAAATTTAAAAGGAAAATTGCTTATAAATGTGAAATAAACAAACTAAAAAGACAACAAACAAAATATATACAAATTTTCAAAATCAATATGTAAATTGCTTATGATAACTTAAATTTAGACAAAAAAAAATATTATGCGCCACATGCATTACGTTGGAGTTTTTAATTTTTATGTAGAAAAATTATAAAAGGAATCAACAACAACAAAATACAAAAACTATAATGCAAAGCGTCTTATAATTCGTAAAATCAAAAACAAAGCAAACAAAATTAAATCAAAACCAAATGTTATCGATTTTGTCTAAGTAAATTGTACTTCAAAACTGCAACTACATTTAAGCATACATTTAAACTACGTAATAATAATAAAAAAAAAAAACAAATTCCTTGCAGAATAAACACAATAAATAAATAGAAGAAATGATTAATCGTAATAATTGCAATAATTGATTTTTTTTTTTAGAATATATCGTAGATTCCAGAGCATTTTGAAGAAATTCCGGTCGTTTTTGAAAGGCACACCGAGTTTTGAAGCAGATAAGCAGCCGTAAATTTAGTCTTTCGTGATGCTAGTTGATGGTTCTTCTCGACTATTCTGCGCCACGGACATTCAACACACTTGTCTTCGACCCTGACTACGTGGATTCGATTGCATATCCAACGTATATCTCCTCTATCTTGGAACAGTAATGTCCTGAGCCATTTTCTCATGGGGGCCTTCTACATCAGCCGCAGCGTAATTCGTGTCACCATATTAGAACATGGAGCATAGAGCATACCATATTATCCCGACACTACACCTTTACAACAGAATAGCTTCGCCATAAGATTCATAGAGTCACCGCAAGTGAACCAAGTAAATCAACTCGCCCGCCCTTACTGGTATCTACTATCAGTTCTGGTGACGTACATGCATACTATACATACGAGGATTGTCTGAAAAGTTTCCGACCGCAACGTAAAGATAGCGGCACTCGTCAATAAAAGCTAGTGAATGCTAGTTGTGCATCTTTTGACAGTTACTTACCGAAGTTTCAGTCATTTTTGACGAGCAGTTTTTAGTTGACAGAATCGATGTGAGTGTTTTTTTTTGTGAAAATGGAAAAAATTGACTATCGAGCTGTTATTAAATTGTTGTTGTTGAAAGGAAATACGCCTACGCAAATCAAAAATGAGTTGGACTCTGTGTATGGGGACTCTGCACCATCATTTACCACAGGGAAATTTTGGGCAGCTGAATTTAAACGTGGCCGTAAGAGCTTGGGAGATGATGAACGTTCGGGACATCCAGAAACTGCAACCACTGACGATAACATTGCTAAAGTTCACCAAATGGTGTTAGACGACCGCCGAATTAAAGTGAGAGAGATAGTAGAGGTGGACATGAAAAAGTCCAAAGAACGTGTTTGTTACATATTGTAAAATGTTTGTGTGGGTACAAATAATAGAACTTATTCTTTTCAATACAAATCCCTTCATTCAGTACAGTTACAATTCACTATTTAATTCTTTCTCTCAGTACAATCCAATTTCTCAACCACTTATACTTTTCTTATCTTTTACTTAAACCACTTAATCACTTCTCCTAATTAACACTTCAAATTACACTTTAGAACTGATTTGCATACCTTGGGGATGCTGGTATTTATACTCGAATGACATACTTCGAGAACAATCCTCGCCATCCAGCGTCCCATACAATTTCCAATTTGCTAGAAAATTCGATTCCACTCTCCAGTCGAGGCTTTGTTATTCCAGTATCGAAATCTTCTGGTCTTCGAGTATTGACATTTTCTGCTAGATGTCGCTGCTCACATTTAAGTGGTTATCACAATATTAAATCATGTGTTAGGCATGAGAAAGCTGTCTGCGCGTTGGGTGCCGCGTTTGCTTACGTTAGACCAAAAACGTGTTCGAATGAGCATTTCCAACGCTCTGTTGGCGCAGTTTAGCCACAATAAATCCGAGTTTTGGCGCCGATTAATTACTGTAAATGAAACTTGGATACACCATTATACACCCGAAACAAAAATTCAGTCAAAACAGTGCAAAGGACGAGCCGCCTCCAAAAAAAGCAAAAACTGTTTTTTCGGCTGGGAAAGTGATGGCGACTGTTTTTTAGGATAGTAAAGGAGTTATCTTAATCGATTATCTTCAAAAAGGAAAAACCAATACAGGAGCATACTACGCATCATTACTTGCCAAGCTGAAGGCAGAAATTGCGGAAAAACGGCCACATTTGCAGAAAAAGAAAATCCTGTTTCACCAAGACAACACGCCGTCTCACACCTCAGCGGTTGCCATGGCGAAAATCCATGAAATACGGTTTGAACTGCTTGACCATCCACCTTATTCTAGCCCCAAGCGACTTCTTTTAGTTCCCTCGCTCGAAGGACGTGATTTTCGTCAAATGAGGAGGCAATCACCTTCGTGAAGAGAAGTGTGAGAAGTGTGTAGAGTTACAAGGAGACTATGTAGAAAAATCAAAAAAAAAAAATTTTTTGAGAAAAAATGTCTTGTATCATTGTTTGGTGGGAAACTTTTCAGACAACCCCTCGTACATATAAGGTTGCTGCATCCTTTCATCCCTTCAAGTTGCCTGGATATAGACTAGCTACTGGCAACTCTGAAAAGAAACTTCACTGCTAGTCTGCCACTAACATATACACCGAACCCCTGGCGAAAAGTAACTTTTATTTACGCAGGTGCTTTGACCGGACTCCTCGTAGAGCACAGCATGCCAACAACGCCCAAGCGACATGGCATATACCCAATTATGCTACAACAAATATAGACCAGCTACTGGCAACTCTGAAGAGAATCCTCACTGTTAGTCTGCCACTGACATATACACCGTATACACAGTAACTTTTACTTACGCAGGTCCTCTGACTCCTCTTTTGGCAAAGCATGCCAACAACATCCAAGCGCCACCGTTTATAGAGTTCAACGCACGTGAGTTCCCTCAAAGTCATCATCAAAGATCTGAATTCCTCTTCCACTACATTTCTCCATGTCTGCTTAGAGCGGCTCACTCGTCTACCTGAATGGGTGTGACCCATTCCACTGAAACTTTGTTGCCCATATTTTTACTTATTTTCGTTAATGTATTGTAGTTTGTCCTTCCAAACATGGCTTGGCCATAAGATCCTTTAGATATTGCAAATATGTACATCTAATTATGAAAGTTCATAACTTCCTTGTGATTGTGCTGGCCACTTCCTAGGTACTCGTATACACTCATAAAGTAGCACTGTGTCCTAGTTTGTCGGGAACAATCTCAACTTGAGTTTTATGCTGACAATGTTGCTTCTCCGGATTTCAGATAGCGAATTCTACCATCCACATCTAATTTGGTACTATGTACCTTTTTTTTTAAAGTAGCGCACTCCCAAGGGGTTGACGTACGTTGAAATGTTTGCACACAGCGCGGAAGAAGGAAAATTAGACAGGAAAGAGGGATAGGTACCGATGTACGTTGGTCTCAAATGTTTTGCAAGCTATAATGACTACAAAATAGAGAGGTATTCCATAAGCAAGTTGTTCGGCTTAGGAACGAATCACGATATTTCAGAGTACTTCTGAAAGTGGGCTTGAGGGTGTATGACGGATGTTACGGTTAAAAGTTTGAAGGGGCGGAATGCTACTGGCGATTTCTATGGAACACTGGTTTTGGAAATAGCGATGAAACAAAGTGAGACACGATACGTTTCGTCGGTGTTCGAGGCTGTCCATTGACTGGATATTAGCATCAAGTATGAGTTCTATCGCACGGTTTTGAATCCTATCTAGCAGGTGCAGAGATGTTTTAAGCGCACCTAACCAGATGTGGGCATTGTAATCCAATTTTGGGCGGATGAATGCCTTATATATTGAGGCCAGATCTTACATCACCTGAGGAAACCGGCAGATAATTGATCATTGACAAAAATAAAAAAGAATGTCGGAGACAGAACGGAACCCTGGGGCACACCAGCATTTATCTTGTGAATATCGGACTTGAAACCATCGAAGACAACTTGAATTGAACGTTAGGTAGTTTCTAATCCATTGAAGAAGAGAGTCATCGATCCCAAGTGCACGCATTTTCGACAAAAGAGCCTGATGCCAAACTCTGTCAAATGCCTTAGAAATATCAAGTGCAACTATCTTGCTTTCGCTAGATTGATGTACGCTTACCTTTCGGTAATGATTATTTGAGAAGCGCTGGTGTTAAGCTGATAATTTGAAGTGATTAGGGCCCTTGTTTTTGCCGAATTTATTTTGACAAGTAATTTGTTCGCGCTGACTGTGAATTGCAGGTCCAATGTCCTATCAAGATATTTAAGATATGATGTCATAGTCCATCTCAGCTTCATGTTCTCCAGATTACATCACGGACACCTTACCGATGTGCAAGACATGACGTTTACCGCCATCACAGGTAAACTTCATAAAAAAAAACGGCTGGTTTCTCTTCTTCACATGGCTCGCTATATATCAACTAAAATCAAGCCGTCGAAGGCCTTCTCGAAGTCAAAGGGCAATAAACTTAAATTTAGAAATCCATACCCGACACGTTGTTCTATTATGAACCGCAAGATCTTCATGTTGATGCAGAAGAATCTAGTTCAAAAGCTTACCTGTTGGACGTTCGTTCAGCTTTGAGTTCTTTCACTCGATCCAGAGTTAGTGTTGCTATTAGTTAAGCCACAGCTCGAAGGACGCATATATCTCTTCAGTGGCCACATTCCGCCAGGTTTTTTTTGACAGCGTTCACCTCTTCCAACCTTCGCAGTGATCTCGGGTTCCAATGCCTTCCTAATACTCGTAAGTGGCTTCCGGTATTTCGTCAAAGTATTGGGTGCATCTGCCTTGCTTTTGTATAGGGTCTCTTATCGGCGACCTTATTCAGCAACACTTAAAGGTGCGGATACGAGTATTTGTTGCTGCGGGAAGTTCACCGTGGGTAGGCACTGCTGTAGCATGTAACATGGCACTCATTCGAATTCACCAGATTTGGAACTTTGGCAAGTAGCGAGTTCTTGGTAATATATTTATTTGGTGTTTCTTGTTAATGTTGTTACCCTTCTCCCATCTTATACTTCCCTTCTCTCTTTCTAAGGTACTTCTAAATTCAGACACTCTACTGCCGAAGTCGCTGCGATCCATGATTTGAGTTCATTACGTTCATCTATCCATTTCCAGGTATCTGTGGTCACTCATGTGCTTTGAACTTTTCTCATTTAACCGGCAATGGTGTCTACAATGGACGTAAAAATATTTTTCACAGCGATCTAGTAGTCGTGGTGGTAGTCTTTTATCTGTAGACCCACCAGGGGACCCCAGAGTCTTTTGGTATTAACCTGGTCATCCTTAGCAAGTTGGATGATAAGGTGAATAGGACATTGGTCATTCTATATGCTCTTATTCTACCATCTCATTTCACTTCTAGAATTTCCCTGAAACCTCTCTTTTTTTTTGTAAAGCAGAGTCTTGACGTTCTAGAATCTAATCCTTTTCCTGTATCGAAGCGCGTGTTGCACAATGAAATTTTTTACGGTTGCATTGCGCTAGTCCATGGACCTACAAATCAGGATATAGTAGCCAATGCAGCCTCTACGAAATCCTTTTTGTTTTTTTTTAAGGGATCTGATCCGCCAATTGCAGGGGTACGAGGACTACGAGACCCATTATTAGTTGTTTGCCGCCCCCAAATTTAAAACTTGTTTACGAATGCATGCTCTGTCTAAGACGCAACATGTGAATTAGTTAATCTTGTGAGGCTGCGTTTCAAAATTTAATGGACAGAATTAGATGAGCACTCGACAAGAAAGGGAATGCCTCGGTCTTCTTCATTAACACTGAGAGTTCATTCGGCAATATTTGGTAGCATGGCGGTCAATATGTGACTGTTAAGGCCACCATTGATTCAATGATGTGAATTCATCCGCCGTACGTCCGCCTTCTGAGTCTCAGTCACTTTTGTTTTCTCTTGCTCAACACTCGCTTTTCTAAGTTTGGCAGGTCACGTCCCGTTTGACTAGACCAATACCCAATGGCTACCACGATGATTTAAAATAAGTACAATTGATGTGTAGTCATAGTTGGAGTACTGGGCATCGCCACGTAGCGTCGCTCAGTGCCTACCCTAATTGTACAAACCCATCGGCAATAAAAAAAAACCTTCTCCTTAGGAACTTGTGAACTCTTTAAATTTTGTGTGCTTTGAAGAACTGCTCAGGCTGCATTTCACTACAATCAGTGTGTTTCGTGCGTCCCGAGCCTTATCTAATATGCATTCTTAATCTCAGATACATCGATAGTATCATGGAGTTTATCGCAGACCGACTTTTGCTTCTGCAGGCATGTACACCACGACATTTGTCTCCATTTTTTTCTTCAAGCAGCAGTCTGTCCATCTGGTCTTCCAACACACTGTCTCGCCTTTCCAATTCAATTAATTTGCAGAAATCTATTCACACTTCGATTTTAAACCGAAAAACTCTGCGTAAAGCACTTGAAAATTGACCCTTGAAGGAAGCTTCTATATAGAATTCTTTATTGTTCTTGAGATAAATTTGTACTGAAGTTTCGTAAGATAACGCAGGGTTGGAAGACTTTCGGTTATTCCGGTGAAGAGGGTTCAAGTAAATTTATTCTGGCCAAGTTAGGGTAGTTTGCGGGTTGATCATCATCGTCCTTAGGTCTGTGTAGACCCATTGCAATGGTGATTAGGGAGGAATGGGAATTGTACTGCGGTTGCTAATTTTGGTTACGCTTTCGCTCTCGCTTTGGTCGTCGTTTGGTTATTGGGCGGGTCTCTCCTGTCCTGTTTCATCTGCAAATCCGAAAATTAATGTAATTGTAACTTTCTAAATTTCTCTGTCTCAAGTTACTAAGGCTAGGTCAGTGGCATAGAAAATGGGGGGTCCGTGAGACCACGTGCCTACTCTGCAAGGGTTGTCGTCGGTAAGGCGCATCTTTATTGCATACGCCCCCAGCAGATTATGTCTTGTCAGTAATCCAACAAGCGTAGATAGTTCAGGTCTGCCTTTTCAGAATCTTACTTGTTCTGTATTGGATGAGTTCTCGACACAATTATCTTGAAGTTTTACAGGTTGGAAGGTTTTTCCAACTTTCATTGGTTTTCATTTGTATAGTCTTCTCTACTTACATTCTTAGAGTGCATCTGAGGCTGAATGTTTGATACTTTAATCTGGCAATTCCCTATTAAAAAAGGATCCTTTTGGCCTGCAGGTTCGTTGCCTGCCACTGTTTTGTGGCCAGAGACCCAGTAGAGTTTAACCTTATGCTGAACGCAAAGAGCCTTAGACTCTTCACTACAGCATTGCACAAGCTTTGATTTTATCTCGACTGCAGCGACGGCCTTAATGGCAGCCTAGCTGTCGATGAATATGGTAATTACCGTGTCTTTATTGTTGCAAGTCTATCCGGTTCTGCATTCGCCAATGCCTCACCATGGAAGACACTGCTATAGTCTGGCAGGCGACGTTCTACCACAGTGCCGGTTCCTATCTCTTTCTTTGATCCATCCGTGAAAATGGATTCTACCATTTGGTTCCTGTCCCATGCCTCTCTTCTTGGGAAAATGCGGGCGAATGGTGTTTTAAAGTCATGATAGGGTATCACAAAGTCCATATTGGAGCATAAACCCAATACATTTGATAGCATTGAGTCATGTCCCTTCGGGTTTGGTTTCCACCCATTAATCAATCTTAAAGCGCCTTTCGCTGTAGATTCTTGCATGTAGAGATATAGAGACATAAAATCTACATAGTACAGTAACTATTCCCGACGGTAGCGTCGTCCTCTTGGCATCAGTTGTGCCAATGAAATCAATCCTCTGTGCTTTTGTCATTAACTAAAGTTTACTAGTTTTATTTATGGATTGCCACCATGCAAGCTACCAAAGCTACCGTAAATTAAGATGAGTCTGACGCTAACCATATATATCCATAAGATAGCCTTGGGGCTAGGCCCCCAACTTCTCCCCAATATACGACCATAGGTGTAGAAAACGATCACTGCTTTCTTTGCACGTTCATCGACATTGAGCTTCCAACTGAGTTTACTATCTAGCACGATATCTAGGCATCTAGGTTAGTCAGAGGGCTCCCCCATCTATAGAGGGAAGGCCGAATTGTTTAATTATCCTTTTATGTATGAAAATAGGATACGCTCTGGTTTTTGCGGGTTGATTTCCAGCTCACAGAACTTGGCCCATTCACTGAGAATTATAAAGTTCAGAATTGCTTCGGTGACAACTAGAGTCAACAGAAGAAGTGAAATCACTCCTCCCTGTTGCATTGATGTTCTTGTTACCGGGCATACAGGTTATCAGGTTCATCAATGCCGGATTAACCCAAACACTTTCTAGGTTTTTACGTATAGCGGTCTCCTTCTGTGCAAAGGAAGACAGCTAATATGTATTCTGTTCCGTGCATTTACCTTTTATGTAGGCATGTTGGTCTGGAACTAGATCTCTTGGGTGCAATTTTTCAAACTTCTTTTGGAGGGGTATGTGTGGTCTTTCCACCCTTGGTAATGAAGACCACCTTCACTTCTTTCCAGCATTTTGTCATATATCCATATTTAATGCTACAGCTGATGAATCCTTTTAGGCACGGTCTGGTTCTTTTTTTAAATTACGAGTAACCCAGTCCAGGGGATTTGTACGGTGAGAATGAACCTATAGCCCATCTGATTTTGTTTCATTTCAGTATCTCCTCTGAGATTTCGTGTTGACCAGGGAGAATTCGTGTCACTATATATTGTATTACACAGGAATGCATCCGAGATTGTGCGTTGCAAGCAAGAAACACAATGTCTCAGTGCTAGATTTCGTGTAACTCCCATCAGGCAGTTTTAGATCCCCAGCTACTGAAGGTTCCATAGATATGACTTTTCTTACTCTGGCACAGTCTGTTGTATATCTAAAATTGGAGCAAAATTTCTGTTCATATAATGAGGACAACTTTTAACTTAAAATACTCTGGGGTCTGCTAGAACTTACACGTGCGCTTGAGAATCTCTTTAAACAAATATAATTGACTTTCGTGCACTTTAACTATTTTTTCAAAGTCTTTTTTGTTAGAGCTCGGGCCCGATTTGCGGCATTTTCCATCACTCTTGTCAGAAATTCCAACGATAGGTCCTCGCATATTCTCTTTGAGGGCTTCATGAGTCTGAGGCTTATTGACACAGACTCGTGACTTCAAAAAAACCCCACTAAAAGAAGTCTGGAACGGTTAAATCATCGCCAAAACGAGAGATTAGGTAACCTGAAAATGCAGTCCTCAGAATTTCGGTTGTGGCTCGTGTAGTATGCGCCGTTGCTCCATCATCTTGGAACCACATATTCTCCAGTCCAAATTTATCCAATTGGGGAAGGAGAAATTCGTTGAGCATGGCTCTGTAGCGCTCGCCGTCAAAAGTAGTCGATGACAGCCCCAGCGTAAACGGCACAGATGCAGTAACTTTGAGCGGGTGTAATGGCTATGCGGATTTTCGGTGCCCCAGAAGCGATAATTTTACTTGTTCACATATCCACAGAGATGGAAATGGACATCGTCGCTCATGATGATTTTCGATGAAATGTTGTCTCCCTCGTGGTCGAGATTCAGGATGGCTTGAGCGTAGTTAACACGCACTTGGCGTTCAACAGCTAATAGCTAATGCTTTGTAAGGGAACAACTTTCAGTCTTTCACCAAAATTCTCTGTAAAGAAAACAGATTGATGGCCAATTGCGTGGCACGTCGTATGGCTGATACTGCAGGGTCCTCTGCGACATCTTCAACCACAGCTGCCATATTCTCAGAAGAACGGCTGCTCCAGGGCCGGCCAGACCTGGCAGCGTCTCGTGTTATCCCATACTCTTCTAGGCGAGCTGCTAAACGTCGTAGTATTTGTCCAGTTATTGTCGGATGACCGGAAAAACTGCCCCAAAATTCCGCAAAAAAAATCGTAAGAATTATTCCGCGTTCTTTAGGAGTATAGCTATTCATGTCTTGTTGACGTTTATTTTGAATCAATTTGCTTCACAAATGTCAAAGTAGAATTGACATTTGCTGCCATTTGCAAAAATTATAGCATCTTCCGGTAGGGTGATGGCATATGCACTTTAACAGAACAAATATCAACCCTTCCAACTCAAAATGTTTGGTAATGTTGTGGCAGACCAGACCCCTGCCATATCAACTGGGGTACAGAGCACCGTGGTGATCTGCGTACCAGAAAGTTCAGCAAAAACTGTCCTTTCCGAGTATAGGCTGGTCAATTGTCATTTATAGATTGTGATTTGATTGAATGGTACTGAAAGTGTTTTTTTTTTTTTAAGTCCTTTCATCTGCCGTTATAAATGACAGTTGACATATAGTTCCGTCATTCAATCTGAAATTATTGATTTCGCTTGCCCGTAACTCTTGTAATTTACCAGAGAATTCAAATTCGCTAACCCCACGGCAGTAATTTTAATTGGATAGCAAAAATTAAATGAAAAATCGTCAGTGTGCCCGCATTAATTGGCAGCAACAATCATTAATTAATCATCGAGTTGGTTTCGCCATCAACATCAGTAACTGCAATATTAACTCAATTTATTTATTTTTCTCAATTTTTTAACTACGCTGTATATGTATGTATGAGGAATAAAAATCAATAACTCCCAATCGACGAGTTAATTATTCACCACATGTCAACAACGCCATTCGATGCAGAAGATCCATCCAAACACCTTCACAACAATACAAGTCTAAGAGATGGAAAATAAAATTGTAAATATTGTACATGAAAACAACAATTTTGTATCAATTTTTTCATCTCCACTTAAATTAATATTTTCTAACATTTTCCTTATATCAAATATATTTAATACTAATACTAATTTATTTTATTTAAAATAATATAAACGATTCATTTGAAAACAATAAAAAAAAAACAGATTTCCGCATGGAAAGGATCACAGGTACTTAACCACATTTCTATTCATTTCCTAAATTTTCTGTAAGAGTTTTCTTAAGCAAAAAAGAAGTAAAACTAAAGTAATTTCCTTATAGTGAAAAACTTAAAATAATATTTTTCTTCCTTTTCTTTCAATTTTTTTTTTCTTGTTTTCGTTTTCCAATGGTGTTTCCATTAGAGCTCCTTGTCGAAAGCTTTTCGTTTTAATGCAAAAGGACGGGGAGAACGTTCCTTTGGCAATTCAACCTCACCAACTCCATCGTATAGCAGCAGTGAGGGTGGAGGAGGAATTTATGCAACAATCGGACCACCATTATTGCCACCACCTACAACAGCTCCGCCACCACCACCACCCAGTCATCGGGTAAGTGCACCACCAGCAGCCCAAGCATCTACAGATCCAACATTAGTTATGGCCTATGGCCAACACAGACGGGTTAAAAGCATCAGTGATATAGAGGTAATGGCTGCTGCTGCATCGCCTGTATGAGAATCAATTATATAAGGGATGTTACAAGTATATCCTAGGCTCACCCCCCTCGCCATAGTCCTGCTCCCTTTTTCTCCTACTCCTTCAACTAATTGTTCCAACTTCTTTTCCTAATATTTCTTCTCCAACTCACTCACTCCTGAGTACACCTTAAATGTATAAGCAAATCAATTTCTTTCTTTAAGTACAATACTACATAATTTCAAATTATGCCCTGGTAAGCCTATCCCTTGAAAATTAAAAGAAAAATCAACTCCGATCGAATGCGGTTGTATTATTACTTTTACTCCAGAATGCATTGAATTGAAACTAAAACTATAACACTAGAGGCAAACAATTAGTGGACCACTTCATATTTCAATTTACACACTTGACGAAAATATTACGAAAACGATTTATAAAAATTCAAGACATATCGCAAACTGTCACACGACCAAATAACCAAGCTCAATTTAATTTAAAAAAAAAAAACAAAAAAAACGAAGAAAAGAGAACCAACAACTGTACTACAAAAGTAACTACAATACAACTACAATCAAAACGTTTTTGCGATACAAATTATTCTAATACAATAAAAATCTGATATTTTTTATATAGATAAAAGCTACTAAAAAACCAAAGAATCTATTGTATAATGAGATAAAATTTAATATTTTTCCTGAGGTTACAATTACAATTAGTTTACGAGTACAATTCTCGGTAGAAAAATGGGAAAATTTTAAAATTTTTACTAAAAAAACAAGTCTTGTAGCTTTAAGTCGTTGTAAAGTTTTCAATTTATTTCCACTAGTTTTATTATGATACAATACGTATGTTGTAAATTTTTTAAAAACCGATGTTATCACTTATGTTGCAATATTGTACGGAATCATGTATCTTTTGGAGTGTTTTTTTGGTGATAGAGCTCTAACTTTTTTTTAATCTATGTTTTACTCTTTTTTAACAATTTTAAATATTAGTTTTGTTGTGTATTATGGAAAAGAAGAAGACACTTTCCTCACTGTCGTTTATTAATCTTTAAACAATTGGTTTTACATTTTCTTAAATAGGCAAAAGCAAACGGGACAATCTAACGACCGAGGTTCAATGAACTCAAGACAAGCAGTTTGTTTTTTACTTAAGTACATGAACATTAGATATCTGTTTTTTCACAGGGTGCACGTAATTAGTTGTTGACGAAACATGAATAGCACATTTCAAAACGCCTATAGTTCGGCCAACCTGATCGTGTAATCGTCCCGATTACCTGTTAACAAATAGTTTAATTCAATTTTACAATTCATTTGTTACTCAATACATATGAAGGCATATGTATACATACATATGTACATGCTATCAAAAATCTAATTCAAACATTTAAATATAACTTTATAAAAAGATAATTTAGATTAGTTACACTTAGAAAATCCATCGGCAAAATTTGTATGTGTACCTGTAGAGGTGTTTTGATTCGCCCATTGAGTTTTAAATTATTTACCATCTTCCACTGCGTCCTCACTCTTCTCACATTCCAAGTCAGCCATCGGTGTCATGTATGGTCTCATATTCTGTACGCTGCTGACTCCTTTGTATGGTATTCTGGTCAATTGAAGGCCATATAAAGGGTTTTTCAATAAGAGCGCTACAAAAGTTTTTTTAAATAAAACAAAAACGGTTTTGGATATCAATGAAATTCTTTATTCCTGTCAAAGTACATTCGATGCCATTATGTATGGAACTCGATTTCTTTTGCATGGCCACCACGGGCACGCTTGCAGAAGTCCAGACGCTGAACCCAATGTTCGACGGTTTTCAAGCATAAATCGGCCGATACTGCTGCAATTTCACGTTCGATATTTGTACGAAATTCATCAATCGTCGCTGGCTTATTGGCATAGACCATAGACTTGACGTAGCCCCACAGGAAATAGTCTAACGGCGTCAAATCGTACGACCAAGGCGGCCAAGCGACTGGACCATTTCGTGAGATAACACGTTCTCCAAACTTGGTTTCCAATAAATTGATTGTGACATTCGCTGTGTGGCTTTTAGCGCCGTCCAGTTGGAACCACATGTCCTCCAAGTCCGTATCATCCAATTGGGGCCAAAAATATTCGGTTATCATTGAACGGTAGCGATCCCCATTCACAGTAACGTGCCGGTCTTGATCATCACGGAAAAAGTAGGGACCAATGACGCCGCCGGCCCATAAACCACACCAAACCGTAATTTTTTCGGGATGCAATGATGACTCATAGAGTACGTGTGGATTGCTGCCTGACCAATACCGCATATTTTGTTTATTGACGAAGCCAGAAATGAGCCTCATCGCTGAAGATGATTTTTCGATGAAAATCCGAATCATGTTCAAGTTGTTGCTCAGCCCAATTCACGAACATACGACGCATCTGGTGGTCAAGCGGCTTCAGCTCTTGCGTCAATTTAATTTTGTAAGGATGTAGGCCAAAATCTTTTCGCAAAATTCGCCACAACGACGTCACAGAGATGCCCAACGCTTGAGAACGACGTGTGAGAGACACATTTGGGCTTTCTACAACTGAAGCCTCAGCGGCAGCAATATTCTCGACACTACGGGCACTTCTTTGTCTCACTGGCACGGGAACATTTTGTACTGTGCCTGTGGATTCAAATTTTTCCACTAGACGCTCAATTGTTGATCTGCTAGGACGATTATGATGACCATAAATTGGACGTAGCGCTCTTAACGTTGAGGCCACTGACTCCGAATTTCGGTAGTAAATTTTAATAATTTCGACTCGTTGTTGGCTCGTATATCTTTCCATCATGAAATGGCAAACCTTACTGAAGAGAAATGTCAAAAGAGCGGCAAAAAATATGGCGTCGTTTGCTGTCCCTGTCGCTCTACTTTTGTAGCGTCCCTGTTGAAAAACCCGATATCTCGTAGCTAGCAATTTTTTATTAATACCTGGTGTCGTTACAACATTTTTCAACATAATATAATCACCTTGGTTATGTTTTTTTGGTTTCTTTTGCTTATTGTCAAAATAAATTTTGCTTCGTTCTTGTTCCATATTAATCTTCATCTCATCCTCAAAAATACTTACGGTGCTTACCCTCGTGTGTGAATTTTCACACATATGGGATTTCTATGTATTTTGCACCAGAAACGTAATTTTTTGTAGTCCAATTTATGAATTACCGTGAATAATATTTATGTTTATTTTTATTTTTTAGTTACATCAAATTAATTTATCTGCAATACAATTAATGCAAACATTTCTGTTGTGAGTACGCTTACAAGCACCTTTTTGGCAGAAACAGCACATAGTTTCATGTGTGTTGTTCTTATTTTTCGATTTCTCGCTGTAACAAATGTAGCATCTAGCCATTCCTTTGATATTCGGTGGAACACTTTTACATCTCTTTCGACGAATGTCGAATATTCGTGGTGAGCTCTCACGAGACACTGAAGATTCCAATGATAGTGTTGACGATGTGTGGACTAATGAACCCCTGGGCCTGGTCATTGCTTCATTTACTGTCTCTCTGCTAATGGTTGTAAGCAAAGAAGCCGCTGATTCAGTTCATGGCATAGCTGTTCTCTGTTCTCATTGTCATGTATGGTTTTGCAAGAGATATTGCAAGCTCACGCAAGAAAACTCGTCGCATTGTTTTTTGGTTCATTTGCCAATTTAGATTTATATCTTTATAAACAATCAATGCGTTCAGAGCTGAGATGTCAATCATATTTGCGAATACCTCCATCAGCCGTAACAAGACAACATTTTATCAACAGTATCCACGCCAGCCAAAGGAAAAAAATTATCAATAAAATCCAAATTATGAGCATAGGAAGAAAAACCTTTGGTTTTGTTGTAAAATTGAATTATTTCTGGCAACTTTTTCCCGTCGGACTGAGCAGCATTCGAAGCATGCATTGTGCTTTGCAGAACTAATCTTCGGTAAATGCAAATGTTGATTGGAACAACTTAACTTTTTTGCATTGCAGAAGTTTTGGTGGGATGCTTCTTTTGTTTTTCCGCATTGTACCGACCATTGTCAATCCTTGAGACAACAACTTTTAACCGAGGTCGTAAGATGAGAAAAAAATGTCCATTGTTAGGTTATGCCCCTTTAGCCCACGAACCAGATCCAGTACTACACATTCACCTTGATGTTTTTCTGCAGAATCACCAATTGGTTTCCCCAAATACGGTTGGATTTTCCAAACATAGCAAGTTTCAGAGCAAACCAATAGCCAAAATTTTATACCATATCTCTCAGGCTTAGATGGCATGTATTGGCGAAACTTGCATCTTCCACGAAAACCAAGTAATTGTTCATCAATGGTAACGCATTCAGATGGGTTGAAGAAATCAGCCAAGAGTTCTGGCCATTTATCAAATATTTCTCGGATTGGAGCAAATTTGTCGGTAGAACTTTGCTGACGTCGGCTCATAACATCATCAAATCGAATTACTTGATTCATATATTCAAATGTTTTCTTTGGCATTATCGCTCTGAAAATGAGACGTCCATATTCGCCATCAAATAAATCCAACATTGATTCATTTTTGGATCAAAATAAAATTGATTGTAAGAAAAACAAGAGATATGAGATTAAAAAAAAACACACCTGTACACTCCAGCCAAAAGGAGAACAGCGATACAGTACTCCCCGGATAATAGCACATTCACATGGGAATAAAATTGTGGTGCTTATAAGCGGGTTTTCAATTAAATTCCTATTAAGCGGGGACCCTTGTAATAGCACATAAATGTGTTTTTAGGTATTTTCCCAAATTTATAAATACATACATAATTAGATTTAGTAACTATTTTTTTTATTTATTAATGCAAAAAACTAACAAAATAACAAAACACAAAAATATTGCATTGGACAACATGTACGTATCTCAGTCTTAAAAAACAAAAATGTTAGTAAATTCAAGTACAAATTAAATTGTTAATATGTTCAGTTAATGAAAAAATCTGAAATTTTCCTTTGAATCATTGATTTTTCAGTAGTTTCCAAAAAATGATCCTCTATTTCATCTAGAGTTCTAATAGTAAGGTTGTTTCCACCCAGGTAAGTTACTAAAGTCGCATGAGCCTTAAGTGCATATTTCCTTGAAGGAATTTCAACCACATTCTCGACTACTGGAATTTCCGTCTCCAAATCTTCACCACCCGTTACTGAACATTCTTCAAATGAAACCACATCATCACAAATTTCTTGATCGGTTAAACATCCGCAACATTCTAAATCATCATCGCAATTCAGTAGCTCGTCAAACTCTTCTTCTGTTGAGAACACACCAATCTCTTCCAATACTTCTTCATCCCCAACGACTCCATCTGTTATAAACCCAGCTTTCTTAAAACAATTTTTTATAATCTGCAGAGTAACAAGCCACCAGGAACGCTTGGTAATTTTCAATGCCTCTAAAACATTTATTGATTTTACGAAATCTGGCAAAGTTTGTTCATTTTCGAGTGCCAATAATTGTTTTCGTATAAGATTCCTCCTATAATATGCTTTAAAACACCTGATTATGCCCTGATCCAGTGGCTGTATAATGCTGGTAGTATTTGGGGGCAGCATACGAATTTTCACATGTTGAAGTTTCACGCCAGGAAGCAATTTATGGCAACCTGCATTGTCGACAAATAATATTACTTGCCTATTTTCCTTTTTTTCGACGTCTGTTATTATTTGCGTCCATAATTGAGTAACCATCCATGATTTCTTTTGGTGAAAGTACGGAATGGGAATCGTTTTACCTCGAAAGCAATGAGGATTTTTTTGCCTTTCCTATGGCATACACAAATTTTTCAGATCCATTCATATTACAAATAAATAATAAAGTTATACGATCTTTGCTCAATTTGTATCCTGCGGGATCTTCCCCTTTCCGCATCAAAATTCCAGAAGGTAGCATTTTGTAATAAAGCCCAGTTTCATCCCCATTAAAAATGTCTTTTTCAGAATATCCGTTTAATAATGTTGGTAAAATATTTTCGATCCATTGCGATGCAGATGGAATATCAGCATCATTTCTTTCACCGTGAACTTTCTTGAAACTAATGTTTTCCTTTTTTGCCACCTCCAAAGCCAACCATTGCTTGGCTCAAAATCAGTAACGTTCAAGATTTGAGCGAATTTTACGGCTTGTTCTTTTATAAGTGGTCCACTTATAACAGCATTGTGGCTTCTCATTTCGTTAAACCACCGAGCAACAGCCTTATCCAGTTCTTCACTGTGTCTTGAACGAACTCTATTTCTCTTTAAGTTGTTATTCCCTTTCCCTTTTTGTAAAATAGGTGTAATAGTTGAGGCAGCAAAAGTGAATCCAAGATATTGATTTTGTCGTGAATTGAAAGTTCTGTTCTTTTTCTGGGTGCCATGTCTGAAGAAGAGAAAAGAAGTAGGTAAGAGTTATAATTCCACACCGAGATGCAATTTTACCCTTTTTCAGTACGAAATCATTTCATTCCTTTCAGCGAAAATAAAATAAAAATTTAATCTTTTTTTGAGGCAAGCACAGAAAGAATAGCACAAACTATCCGATCGTCGCAGGAGATACGAATGCGTTATTTTACCATTTTGCAAATGTGTTCATAGACTTGGTCATGCACAATACGCAGCTGGCAGGCGCGTCGCGTCGGCGACACACTCAAGTGTAGCTTCTACCGTTGCAATACACAAAATTGGATACAAATTGCAAAGAAAAAACCAAAAAAATTGCAATGTGCTTATAAAAGGGTAAAATACCAGGTAAAGCACAATTTTTGTTTAGATTTTTATTTGATGATAAGAGGGGGTTGCTTAAAACCGGGTTGTTATAAAGCGGGTGCAATTGCATAGGATGGCGTTGGTAAATCTCAACTGAATAAGATTTGTTGGTATTAAAAGGGTTTTGCTATTAAAGGGGTTGCTTATATCCGGGGAGTACTGTATATGCATTCTACAAATTTGAATCAATTTCTATATATTTGTCACCACATTTCGCATTTGCATATGCGTTTGACCACTTCAAAATAACATTCTGAATTGGTGGAGGAAAGAACAAGAAATAAGCATCTTTGATATCATCAACACGTGTTCTTGCATATCTTGTTGTACCTGGACGCAAATTAATAACATTTTCATTTCGTAATCTTCCGGTTCGATCCTGCACTGGTTGTGATTTCCAAATCATACCGTCTTTTAAAACGAATAATGGATCGACGATTTCAGCTACTGAGGCAATTGTTCTTGCTCCATGTTCTTCACTCTGTTCCGTTTAATCAAATTCAGAATTACTCGTACTTTCACCTTCAATCAATTCAACATTTTCTTCCAACGAATAATTTTCATCATTATCGGAAATATATTCATCAGAATCATTCAAAATTTCGTCCACATATTTCGGTCTGTTTATGCTGTATTGAAAATATAGCTTGTCCAACGAATCAAAGATACACGAATGAGTTTTGCTCGCTCTCGAAGTACGAGTATGTGATATTTCTCAAACAAAGCATCTCTCAAAGACTGCATAGGAATGACAGAATCACTGATACCACAGGTGGAGGTGTTGCAGTCTACTGTAGGTTAACTCTGAAATCTAATGAAATTTTTAAATCAAGTGAATCCGGCATTGAGTACATTGCTGTAGAAATAAGTGACTGTAATACTCGTACTACTAAATGTCTTGTCTCCTGCGCATACAATAAAAACCGAAGATGCTCTGCATTGCCATATTTTTCAACACTTTCGGACTTTTGTGCGCTATATGAGCATATTGTTGTGTGCGGCGACTTTAATGCTGACTTACTAAAAAAAGACTCTCTTGCATTTCAAATGAAAGACTTAGCGTCCTCCGTCGGTCTGAGTATTGTTAACTACACCTACCCAACACGTTTTGCCCCCGATCGTACACCCAGTCTTCTTGATCTTATTATTGTCTCCGATCCCAACCTTGTCCTTCTTTTTGACCAGATACCCTTCGATATCTCTGATCACGACCTACTTTTTCTAACTTACAATGTCAAATTGTCTAAATGTGCTACTACTGAAACTTTTACATATAAAGATTTTAATTCTGTTGATGTTAATGCCCTTCAACTAGCCACAATGTCTGCCCCATGAATGCAGTGTAGACAAATCGCCGATCCTAATGGAAAGGTTGATTTCTTTCAATCAATTTTGACACAACTGCTTGATAGGCATGTACCTACAAAAACAGTTAGAGTCCGTAACCAAAGCTGTCCATGGTTTACCTCAGATGTGATAAACTCAATCAAAGTTCGCAATAAATTGCACAGTAGATGGAAGCGCAGACCGACCAGCGCGTATTGGAAAGAATTTAAAGAGGCACGCAATTGTACAACTTCAATTATACGTGCGTCCAAAAAAAATTACTATGCATCCAAGCTCAATACCACCTTACCAGCAAAAAAACTATGGAGCAACCTTAAAATGATCGGTCTTTCTAAAGGCTTTAACCAACAGAGTGATCTTGATCCTGATATTCTTAATGATTATTTCATAGGTGAACAACTCGCTAATGGTAACTTTGATACAAATCGAGCATCAGCCTGTTCGGCCAGATCTGCGCATAGACTGGATGACTTTGAAGTTGTGAGCGAAAGCGAAATTTTTAAATGCACAATGGCTATTAAGTGTGAAGCTATTGGGGAGGACGGAATACCCATCCGGTTTGTCAAACTTATCCTGTCCCAGATAGTTACCCATCTTACTCATGTCATCAATTTCTGCATAATTACATCAACTTTTCCCAGGTCATGGAAAATAGCTAGAGTCCTTCCAGTGGCATAGAAAACAAACAGTGATGCCCCTTCTGACTTTAGACCGATTAGCATATTACCCAGTTTATCTAAAATCTTCGAAAAAGTCCTGCAAAAACAAATACTTAGTCATGTAGCTAACCACAACTTGCTTTACGAGAAACAATCAGGATTCAGGGCACATCACAGCTGCTCTACCGCTACGATAAATTTGCTAGATGAAATAAGGCAAGATTATGACAAGGATAATATAAGTCTTCTTTGCCTACTTGACTTCTCGAAGGCTTTCGATAGGGTAGATCATAACATTCTAAGCTGGAAGCTCAAAAATTTGTTTGGTTTTAGACGTAGGGCTACCCATCTTAGTGGCAGCTAGCTCTCCGAGAGATTCCAGAAAGTCATTTCTGGCGGCAAATCCTCCCTACTTAAGGCCTTAGTTCAAGGAGTTCCACAAGGTTCAATTCTGGGTCGTATTCTTTTCTGTATGTTTATTAACGATCTTCCATCAGTCAGTACCTATAGTTTTGTCCACCTTTATGCAGATGACGTGCAACTTCATTTAGCAAAACCATATAACAAGCTTGATGAACTTGCTGACCACATCAATGACGATCTTACCCAAATTTCTATCTGGTCCGCAGCGAGTGGTCTTCTTCTTCTTTACCAAAAAAATCCCAAGTAAAGCCGATCTCTAAAAGACGTTTTCAACTGAGTATCCTGCCAGACTTGTACCTAGGTAGCAGTAAAATAACAGCTGTTGAACACTGCACTAGCCTTGGCTTTATCATTGACCGTAACCTCTGAGGTTATAATCATATTAATGCAGTTATTGGTCGGTTATACGGCTGTCTACGCAAATTGTGGCCTACATCGTATTTCACCCCTGTTGAAACCAAACGTAAGTTGTTACTGATCTTAATAGCACCTCTCATTACATATTCTGAAGTTGTCCATAGCGCTCTCGATTCACTGTCGCTTAACAAATTAAAAGTGGCATTCAACGATGCGGTTCGCTATGTATATGGACTTCGAAGATACGAACATATCTCAGAACATACCAAAAAGATACTAGGTTGCACGCTACAACAGTACATCAATGTGAGAAACTGCATATTTCTACATAAAATTATTCAAAATAAATCCCCACCCTATTTATATAATAAACTTGTCCGTTCTGCAAGAAATTTAAGTATCGTTCCCCATCGTCGCCAATATTTAAATTCGTCACGCTATTCAGTCCTATTCCCCCTCTCTTATATTATTACGAGTATTATTATTATTATATCTTAAGTTATTAAAGTTATGTTAGCTAATCAATAATATCTACGAGTAAGTACTAAAAAAGATGTAAATCTTATTGTACATACCAAGTAAATAAATGAAATGAAATGAAAAAAAAATGAAAAAGCAAAAAGCACAGTGACCTAGAGCAATGATGCATGATTTTGGCAAGCATTCACTTACTGCATTCGGCTTTTGGCGGGTTGTCGCTAACGGTTTCGATCATTGTTACACACTTTTATTCTTTCTATCTCTTCTTCTTTTAGTGCTGTGTACGCTCCCACTCAAACCCGTGCAAATGCTTTGAATACAGACAACGGTATTTTCAAGTACACCTGTACACGCACTTTCAGTGGATTTCAGAAGTAAATTTGTTTTTGTTCTATATCTATTTAGTTTGCCAAAATATCAAATAATATGGACATTTGACTACAAAATGGTGCTTCTACTGAAAAATACATAGAAATCCCATATGTGTGAAAAGTCACACACGAGGGTAAGAAACGTAAGTTTTCAAATATCTTCTCATCAAAATATATTTTTGCATCGAATAATAACTTTTTTGTGTTAAACTTATGCGTCAGCAATTGTCAAGTAGTTTTATGCACATCGGTCAGAAAAAAAAGTGAAAGAGTATAGGTCAACATTTTTTTTGTGTGATTTTTCACACCTGGAGGAGATGAAGGTTAAGGCTTTCTGCATCGACATCTACTTGCCCTAGTACATGTACTCCGGTTCACAGTATTGTTTAGAGCAAACTCTATTTTTGCAATGCTCCTATCCCAATCACATGTACTATTAGTTTCACATTCTTTCGCTAGCATCGGCACTAATATTCGATTTTCCCTTTCGACCTACCCATTCGATTGTGGTGAATGAGTAGCGACTTTGATGTATTGAACATCACACGTTCCTATGAACTCATTAAACTCTCGCGAAGTAAAACAGGAGCCGCGATCTGATATGATCCTACTTGGTCGCGAATAATTATTAAAATACGACACTAAGCAATGTATGGCTTCCTTACTTTGGGTGCTTTTAACTAGATACAGCTTGATAAATTTTGTAAATCCATCCTCAACAACAAATAGATGTTTTTTTTCTAGAACTGGAACATGAGAATAGACCAAGATTATCTATGTGTAAGGTGCCGAAAGGAGAGTTTCCCTTTGGTATTGGATACAAGACTCCTTCAGCTTTTTCTGACTCGGAAGAGAAGTATAGGGTTTTCCAATAAGGACTTGACAACTTTTTTTTTTAAACAAAACGCAAACCATTTGAGATATTTCAAAAACTTTATTATCGGCTTCAAATAGAATCAAAACATTTCTGAATGGAACTCGCGGGCACGTTTGCAGCGGTCGATTCGTTGGACCCAATTATCAACGACTCGGCCACACATTTCGGCCGAAACGGCCGTGTTGGCATAAACCAATGACTTAACGTAGCCCCACAGTGCGTTAAATCGCACGAACGAGGCGGCCAATCGACTGGCCCATTTATTGAGATAACACGCTCACCATACTTACTCTTCAATAAATGGATTGTAGCGTGTGCTGTGTGGCTTGTGGCATCATCCTGTTGAAACCACATGTCGTCCAAGTCCATATCTTCCAATTCGGGCCAAAAGTAATCGGTGATCATGGCGCAATAACGCTGACCATTCACAGTAACGTGACGATCGTTATCGTCGACGAAAAAATATGGCCCAATAACGCCGCCGGCATGCAAACCGCACCAAACAGTTATTTTTTGTGGATGAAGTGGTGATTCATGAAGCACATATGGATTTTCACCCGACCAAAAACGCATATTTTGCTTATTGACGAACCTATTGAGCCAAAAATGAGTTTCGTCACTGAAGAAGATTTTGCGATGAAATTCATCATCTTAGCGCATCTTCTCCAGAACCCAATCGGAGAACGTACGTGGCTTCAAATGATCCATCGGCTTCAATTCTTGAGTCAGCTTGATCTTGTATGGGTGTAAACCAAGATCCTTACCCAAAATACGCCATAATGTGGTCTGAGCGATGCCCAATTCTGCAGAACGCCGTGGAATTGACTGATTTGGATCGTTTGCTACGGACGCCTGAACGGCAGCGATATTCTCGACACTTCGACCAACCCGTTGTCTCACTGACACGGCAACATCACACAACGAATATGTAGACTCAAATTTTTGCACTAAACTTATTATTGCCTGTCTACTAGGGCCAGAATTACGACCGAAAATTGGAGTTAACGCTCTTAAAGTTGCAGTCGCCGACTCCGAATTTCGGTAGAAAATTTTTATTATTTGCAGACGTTGCTCGTTTGTGTACTTTACCATGATGAAAATGTTGAGTTTACTGAATAAATTGACAGTGACAGTTTGATGATTAGTGAAAGAGTGCGTTCACAAATTAAATTCAAAGTTGTCAAGTCCCTATTGGAAAACCCTTTACATACATTTAAGGCATGCTTTAATAAATGTCCTTACTTTCTCCTTCCTTTTGGAAAACCAACATATTTTGGATAAGTGGGCAAAACATTTTTTAACCCCTAAGTGGCAGAGGGCTTCGTGATGTGTGCGGATAACTTGTTCCTCCATGTGCAATGGAACATAAAAGATAACTTTGTCATTGACTTTACGATAAATCAGACCATTTATCATTTCGAAATAAGGACTTTTGTGTTTCCAATTCAAGAGCGACTGCGATAATTGGATCCTGTTTTTGTGCAACTGCGAGGATAAACTCGAAAGACTCGTCATCGACATGCAGAATATTAAATTGACGGCTCAAGGAATCAACATGCGACATGTGATCATTTTTCCTATGTTCAACGCCATAGTCATACAACTGAAGTTCTAACACTCAACGTGAAATGCGAGGATTGAGCATCTTCTTATTCAAGGTGAGAGCAAGTGCCTGGCAATCAGTTACAATTTTAAACGGGATTCCTAAAAGGTAAATTCTGAATCTCTTCAGCGCATTGTAACTGTGGTATCTACTAAAACACTGGGTGAAATCGACTATCTGCTTGTTTTTGAAGTAACACAGATCCGAAGCCAATACTGCTTGCATCGCAATGCAATTCAGCAGCATTGTGTGGGCTATATATAGAGAGGACAGGTGCCGCAAGTAGCTTTTCTTTCAACAAATTAAATGTCTCCAATTCCTTCATGCCCATAACGAAAGGGTTTTCCTTTTTCAAAAGATCATATAGGGGTTTAGCAGTTAAGGCAAAATGTTTTATAAACTTTCTGAAATATGAACACAATCCGAGAAAGCCTTGTATATCTTTTGTGCAACGGTGAATTGGAAAATCTCGAACAGTTTTAGGTTCGGCCGAATACCCCTTTCGCTTATGGTGTAACCTAAATAGACAATTTCTGTTTGTAAAAATAAGCATTTATCTAATCTAAGCTCAAGCCTTTAGTTCTTATGATGTGGAGGACTTCTTTAAGGATTTCCAAGTGTTCTTCGACAGTTCTTATTGTAATAAGAATGTCATCTAAGTAGGTTAAGATCATAGATTTAAAAATTAGATTTCCAAAAATGTGTTTCATGAAACGTTCAAATACCGAAGGCGCATTCCTTAGTCCGCCTGGTGAGGCATATTCTGAATTGGAATCCCGGATAACACCTTTGTTGAGTAAGTCTAATTATTATTTCCTGCAACTTTACTTTATGTGAATAAGCTAACCGTGAAAGTGTGTATCTTTCGATAGAATAATTTTCATCTTAAAGTCACTTTCTTCTAATGGTTTACTTTTGTCATTTTCGATACAAGCTAACTTAACCATATCCCTCACAGTTTTTTTGTTCATGCTGCTGCTGCTACTGTAGTTTGGATGAACGACATGAACCGCTGATCGATTGTTGCAATCTCTTGCGATATGGCCTAAGCCACCACATTTAAAACATTTCGTTGCCCAGTTTGTTACTTGAATGTGCACTAGTTTGATGCCGGCTTTTCCCTTCAAACACATTATCGCCCCTACTCTTTGTTTGAATGGGAGCGTTGCTTTGTGAAAAAGATGGAGCTGGAACAATCTCGTAATTGTTATCCCGGCAATTGCTTTTAAACTTCTCATATTTTCTTAACGCTAGTTTTAACTCATCCATGTTGTTCGCACTGTACCAAATACTTTTATTAGTTTCGGTGTCATAAATACCTTTTATAATCAGCTGCATCAGATCTTCATCAAGACTTACTGTTGCGCAGTTTCTTCACATTTCTTTTTTCGTTCCTTAAGCTCGTTGTATATATCTGCCTTCGTGACATATTTCTTAAATTCTAACTAATGCGCTTTTTAACGCATGTTCTTCAAACTGTACTATCCATCTGCTTATTGGATAGTTGTCGTCTCAACTGAAGTGGTACATCATTTCTTAAAAATCTTTGAAACTATGTGTAGCAATTGACATATTCGACTCTTCCTCCAGTTGCAGCTTCCGTAACTTTTGTTTCAGCTGAGAAATTTCCTCCTTCTTCTTGTGAATTTCACCTAGTCTTTCCAACTCTTCGTCCAGGTGATCTTCTTCATTTATACGGTTTGTTGCAACTTAATTAATTAATTTATTTAATTTAAATAGTAAAGGGGGTGCCGGGCTACCGGCAACCAAAAAAACCCGCAACCACACGGATGGTGGTTGGTAATCGAATGGAAAAGAATACGCAAAACCGAAAACAAGCCCAAAAGGGAATCGCAAGATAACCGGAATTGCAACCAGCAGCTGGTTCCAAGCTGCGCACACCGGTTGCTCAGTACGGGGGCGTTCGACAAAGGGGGAAACCAAACGTAAACAATGTGTAATTGGACGCCACCCGATTTTTATGGAAAATCGGGAAAACAAGATCAAAATAAAGCGAATGAATTTTCCCTGATGGGGATTTAAATTGTGCCAGTTTATTTATTTCTTTTTTTCTATTAAACGGGGGGTGACAAAGACCGTGTGAGTACAAAAGGAAGAACTTGGTATAGGGTGCCGTGTAGCACCAGAGGGGTTGCCCACGTTAAAATCTACTCGAACAAAACACTCAACTTAGCGGCCAACAGAAGGCCCACGATTCCGTACGATCACAAACAGGGTGACTCACTAGGAGGTAACGGGGTCGCGAACGTTTTAAGAGTAACCGCTAAAGGGTTACGGGGTTTGCCGCGAAAACAGTAAAGAGCCTTACGGGACTCTATAACTCACAAATAACCCCAACTGGGGGTAAATCACACAAATGAAAATATATCAAAAAATTAAGAGGGGTACTTATCTCTTTTCCTGCCTACTTGGGGTCGCTCCTATCTGTTTGTTATAGTTGGTGAGGGGAGTGTGTACTTCCCGCCGCTGTCACTCTCGTCGTAGGTGTCGTCCGTTGGTTTCTTGTCTGTCGGGCTTCCGTCTTCCTTTCTTGTTGGGTTTTTTTTTGTTGTTCGTTCGTGGTGTAGTTTTCCCTTAGTTTTCCTCCTCACTCACTGCCAGAACTCTGACAGCCTCCCTATGGAACCACCCAATCACACCAGTCGATGTTTTGTCGTGTTTGTTCTGTTCGTTCTGTCTGTCGAGTGACTGCTTGGGTCCATATTACACCCTCGGACCCGGAACATTTTTGGGGAACAATTAAGGGGAGCTCAAATGGTGACCGCCAAGTAGGAAGGAAACATTTCTTAATGGAAAACTTTTACTGTGGGGCCCGTAAGTTTCCTTGCAGACACGAATGAGGGGGACGGATCGTTGGGAATCGTGAGCTTTCTTTCACAATTATTGTTTTGTTTGAATTTGGGGTCTTCAGGAGTTTTACAAATTCTGTGGCTAAAGAGCAAACAATATCGAATTTAGGGTGGGCTCTCGGCCACACAACAACAGGGCCAAAGGGAATGGAGGATTTTTGGGGCGTGATTTGCACGTAACAAGTTATTGGACACAAAAGCTCCATGGGGTAATGTTTCGTCTACAGCCTCTATGCCATTGTGTTCTTGCGTAAGTTTTCGAAGATCGTCTTCCGTGTAGCCTTGAACTGCATCTTCCACTCTTAGTTTTACTACCGCTCCGCTTTACTACCACTTGTCTGCAACTTTAGTCGCGGGAAGGGTCTTCCTTTGGTTGACCCAATGCAGAGTTGCAATAAGTACTGGGTGCTGCGAACCTAAGAGCAGTAAGAAGTTTTAGGTCGGTCTCGACTCATACCAAGGGTGGAACTTGTGCCGGCAACACAGTTGCGAATTGGTATCAATGGATTGATGGAGAGCGATGGCAAGGCATATCCTTGTCCCCATGGATGTATGGACATCCCGTAAACATAAGTCTACATGACAGGTGGTTTACGTTAAAAATCAGACATTAGTGTAATTCTCCTCTAAACACTTTAACCGCAAATTTGTTCTTCTGTATCATAGGGCTGGGCTGGGATGATAAAAGTCTTATATAGAGCCGGCTAAGTCTTATAGGAGTGAAATCTAACGTTGTCGTCCTTTAGAAGCCATCAATGAAGACCCAATAGGCATCATTACTCAATTGCTTTCTTAGGGAAAAGAATTACAAGTGCGACTCCTCATTAGATTTCTGATAAAGTGAATAGGGGCAAAAGCCCCTATTTCGAAGTTGTAGACCTCTATTGTGACGTGCTGTCGAATTCCTTGATATTGGGCGTACCTTCTTTTTGACAGCATATACTCGGCTTTGCGCTCCTTCCCAACTAAACTTATTTTGCGCAAACGCACCAGTGATAGCTCGTTGCGTTCTGTCAGTGTCATCAGTGTATGCAAATACTTGCATAGACTTCTAGGAAATCACTTCTCTTGAGTTGGCTTCAGATTTCGTAAATTTTTTTTTAAGTAGGACTCTAGTACAAGACTTCAAAGGTTTCGATATATTGCTTCCAACCTTTACGGGACATCGAGCGCTCTCCATCGTCATTTTCCACAATCTGATGTATGCCAAAATTAGGCATGACTCTGTTTAGCTCGCCTCGGTAGATGATATCATATGCCAG
Source organism: Volucella bombylans (assembly GCA_949129095.1). Taxonomy (NCBI): domain Eukaryota; kingdom Metazoa; phylum Arthropoda; class Insecta; order Diptera; family Syrphidae; genus Volucella; species Volucella bombylans. The sequence continues at coordinate 113,151,529 of OX422141.1, forward strand.
CTTAAGTTCGATAGAGATGTAACGGTTATCGATCTAGACCTGAGTTTTATCCAGAATCGGCCGTAGTTCGGGTTCTGGATTTAGCAAACCTAAAGCCACACTAATAACGGCCATACGGCCAATCAGATTGACGACATATGGTTTCGGGGTGACGCCTATTTGGTTGGTCCAATTTAGAAAGTTTCCTTTCCAACGGTGCTTCTCTTTAATTTACAAAGCCATACCAAGGTTAGGTTAGGTAAGAATGGCTGTTGGAAAAACCAACCCATTTAGGTCTTGTTTGTGATTTAATCGAATCAGCCTGAACGCAGCAGTGACGTCTGTATTCCTGAACGCAGCCCAGACAATTCAGCCAATATTTGTGGTGTGTAGCTGGAAGGCGGCAATTTTGACTTAATTTCTCTTTTTAAGCTTCACTTCCTTTTCAACTCCAGACAAATACAGATCTTCTTTGCATTTTTTTGTGTAACTTGAGGGTTGGATCTTTTGTATACCAATTTAGTGTTTCCTTTGCTCCTTTTATATATAATTCTTTCTGCCTATATGAAACATTATCATACAGGCCCTTTGGCCCATTGTGATGACACGTGGATCTGTGATCCTCCTACGCTTGGAATGATTTTGAGCTTCTGATGAAGCGTAGGAGACTGTTAACATCTACATTGTTTAGATCGCTCGAGTCATTGTAGAAGAAAGCTACAAGTGGAGTTGTCTTCTTTGGGAGAGAGCTGGGTATATACAGAGTACGTGGAGGATTGTCTCCTCTCCTCCTCGTCCATGCAGCTTCTGCAGAAAACATTACTAAAGACGCCAAACCTTCTTAAATTCTTACCTATAAGAGAGTGCCCAGTGATAACACATTTTATAGCACTGAGATGTTTCCTATCTTGAAAGATCAAACTATTAGAGCGATTCAGATCCTGCTATTGATCCAAGCCATCTAAGGTTTGTTCTTGTATTGGTACACCGAGTAGTTCTAATCTTTGCGAGTTCGTCGGGCCTACAATGAACTGGAATGTCTCTGTACTCCGGCACCCAACATAAGTGAAAGTCGAACTGCTCTGCTATCTCTCTAAGAGATAATCGGCAGACAAGGGCTGTTCTAGAATTTTGTGAGACTGAATCCAGGGATTTTATTGCGGCTTGACTATCCGAAAAGAGTGATTTGGAAGGCGGCAGGAGAGGCTTATAGAGACTTACACCGCCATAATCCCCGCTATCAGTCTTGAATCCATCCGTATAGAAGTAAATTGACTTGTCATCTATCAAAGCATCTATCTGTACTTCAATTTCGGATATCTTGTATTTCATCTTTCCCAAGTCGAATAATTCATTCTGTCTAACAGCAGAATTGGGGTCGTTTCCGGTAGTTTATCAGTCTACAGATGTGGTTCTTCATATACTCACGACAACTGTGGCAACAACTACTTGTTTCTCGCATCTAAGGGCCTCTGTTCGAGTCTTGTTTGCTTTGCTTATTGTTTACCTTCTGATAAGATCTCTGATAAAATTTCGTCGATCGCTCGCTTCTCATTCTCTTTATTGTTTCCCAGGAGAAGGCGATGTTCGTGCCTTTTCGTTTGGTCGCAGAGCGCACGAGGCGCTCTTGTCCTTTTATGGAGTACCACTTCGGAGGCGAGCTGTTTTGCAACGTATACTTGCCTGCACTGTTCATTGAACCAGAGGAGTTGGGATGAGTGTAGCTCGGTGAAAGAGTGGTTGCATTTCTGACAGCTGCTTGGGATTGTTGCCACTGATCTTAAGCGCTTGACGCAAAGCCAATTAGTGATATATACTTGGTAGACTATGCCAATCGAGTATGCTACGGAAGGTCATTCTTTCTTTTGTTGGCGTTAAAAGAGCTAAAACGATTCTTGCGTAGTACACTACTTGAAACATTGCTCATAGCTTTATTCTTCGAATTCCTAAAAGCTTTCCTTGGTATTGTCATTTGTTAGCTTCGTTGAGGCAGTCTGATGTTAGTGAAGATCATCATACGAATTTTCACCAGTTGCTCGCTTATACCGATGTCTACATATGTAGACCTAAAGCGCATATGCTTTGTCGATTAATATGAGTTAGCTATCAAGTAGTCACTGTGATGAAGTGATGTGATTTTTCCCATCCATCGCTGTAGTTCGAAGCAAGTGATATTTGCCATACTTGCTATGCACTGTTTATCTCCATGAAACTAATCTACTAATCAAGTGATCTACAATAGTCTACTGCTTTTCACCCTAGCTTTGCAGCTTTGCTAGGTGTTCTTGAAACTAAGATCCTCTTGGCTGAAGAAATGCATACCCTTTTCACGTTATTCAAAGCAAGGACATCCCTTTTGAAGTTTTGGGACGATTGCATAGCTCTTTGATTTCCCAACTTTATACGGACTGCCACAGAAAAGCCATGGCCCACTGACTGGATCGATGAACCTTTTCCAGCCAATTCATCGGCTTTTTGCCATTCATTCCTGTTCCAAAAATGGTACTACTCTTGGTAGCTCAGCTTGAAATCGCTGCGGCTTTTTATCACTCGACCTGCAACGAAACATGGATACCTGCATCTACTCCGGCGTTCATTTGGATTCCATCCGTATACGACACTCCCATGCTTGTCGATTTCGGATCACTATGTTGAATCTGGTATAGTCCTTTTCCGCACAGATCATGTCGAGTTCATGAATCTGTGAGATGAAGCTTGCAAAGTTCGATTGTAATAACCCGACTGTACTGCGAATTACCACTTATTTCATATAAAGGTTTTTTTTTTTGCCAGTTTTTAAACTGGCAACACTATTTCTACCGATTGCCAATTTGACAGTTGAAAGTTGATTTGGGGTTAGTACGTCAGTATGTTAGATTAACGTCAGAATCTAACGTATCGTGCGCTACGTCCATTTTACGGTCGACATAATCGTCCATCTGAACAAGCTATTCGGAACACGATGAATCGTTGTCGCACCACGTACCCTCAGTGGATAATACGCATCCCCAAAGACGACAAACAGTGCGTGTTGAGGAGAATCCGAATGAGTCGATTCGCCGTCGTGCACAGCAATTGGAGCTATGCCCATCCACTTTGTGGAAGATTTTACGGAAAGATCTTGGCTTAAAAGCTTATAAGATCCAGCTTGTGCAAGAGTTGAAACCGTGTGACCATTATGCGCGTAATGGATATGTAAACAAGCAAAATTGCCGAATTTGGAGTGGAGAAAACCCAGAAGCTTTTGTTGAGACGCCCTTCAAACCATTAAAACTCACTGTTTGGTGTGCTTTATGGGCTGGTGAAATCATGTGCCCATATTTCTTTAAGGACGACGCCGGCCAGAATGTTACCGTCAATGGCTATAGAAAAATGATTTCTGACTTCCTCGTTCCTCAGTTGAATGGCATTGACATGACAGAGCTTTGGTTTCAAAAAGATGGCGCACCATGTCACATCGCCATAAATTTATTGCGGAAAACATTTGCTGAACGCATAATTTCGCGTAATGGGCCCGTGAACTGGCCTCCACGATCCTCCATCCTGTGATCTCACACCTTTAGATTACTTTCTTTGGGTGTATGTGAAGTCACTAGTCTATGCCGATAAACCATGGACATTGGACGAATTGGAAGTCAACATTCGCCGTGTTATTGCTGATATCCGGCCACAGTTGCTTGATAAAGTTGTCGAAAATTTAACTTCACTAGCTTCATTCGAGCTAGCCGTGGAGCGCATATCCCCGATATCATATTTACTAGGTGGGGTGAAACGTAACCTCCTTGGGAATGAAAAAAAATTTGTTTTAAATGTTTTTTTTTTTTATTTTATTCAACATAGTCCCCTGTTAGCTTGATACACTTATTCCAGTGATTTTCCAACTTCTTGATCTCGTCCGAAAAGTAATTTTCCCGGAATGTTTGCAAAATACTCCTCCGTGGCGTCGATGATTTCCTCGCTTGAGCTGAATTTTTTATTGATGAGCCATCTATTGTGGTTTGGGAGTCCGAGGGAGCCAAATCGGGTGAATACGGTGGATGCGACAGCAATTCGAATCGTAAGTCATTGATTTTAGCCGTGGTTGCGATGCTTTTGTGCGTCGGCGCATTGTCTTGCAAAAACAAAATTTTTTTTCGCTTCATGAGAGGCCGTTTTGCAGCGATTTCGGCCTTTAATCGCTCCAATAATGCACAGTAATACTCGCTGTTGATGGTTTTTCCTTTTTCGAGGTAGCCCACGAAGAGTATGCCATGACAATGCCAGAAAACCGACGCCATAACCTTTCCGACCCATCGAGCTTCCCTCGGCCGCTTCGGAGCACTCATGCCGGCTTCAGTCCATTGCCGGGCAATCATTCTGTTCTCTAGTGTGTAATAGTGGATCCAAGATTCATCAACAATTACCAATCGACGCGAAAAATCCGCCCGATTCCGCATCAGCAAGTCCAAACACTCTTTCGAAGTGCTCTCGCGTTCGTGTTTTTGGTCAGGAGCGGCAGGATAACTTTTTCATATGCAGAATATTGCCCAAAATATGGCGTGTGCGCTTTTTTGTGGTATCTGCTAGCTCGCGCACCTTCACTTTACGGTCAGCCAACACCATTTCATGTATTTTTTTTACATTGTCCTCTGTAATCGCATAGCTGGGCCTGCCGCTGCCGACTTGATCGGTAGTGGAGTTGCGGCCACCACGAAACTCTCGAAACCAATATTTGTAATCTGACGGAACATTAGCCCCATAATATTTATCCAACTTTTCTGTTGTTTCCTTCGCCGTTTTGCCTCTCAAAAAATAATGTTTTATGAGAGAACGAAAATCGTTTTTGTCCATACTCAACGTGATGCACTGAAATTTGAACGGACTTCATGGCACCATAACCTTTTTTGCAGTAGCAGCGCAGTCTGGCGGTCAGGGAGGTTACTTTTCACCCCACCTAAAAAATTATCCATTAAACAAAGCTAATATCATAGACATTAACATTAGCTCCAAGTGGTTTATTTCATATTGAATTTGTGTATGTCTAAAACAAATACCCTTTATATGTAAAGTTATGTGGGGTTAGTGGAAGCCTCAATGGGAGCACGCATCGAAGATAACATACGAGTACTAATGCATGCGAGTCTCTGATTACTGATGAATAGGCGACGATCGGTCTGACCATCTTTGCGTAGATCCAATGGGTGACTTTGTGGATATTTCCCAAATCTTACAAAGTCATGGTAATTCTGATATTTATATGTGAGTTCCAATTTAGTTTTTTTTTTTGTCTAGAACTACTCCTCAATGCGACTATTTAACTTCATTGGAGAACTCTTTAATGCAGCTTTCTTCTATACGAAGAAGGTCACTAGTACAGTCTTTCCGCGGTTTATTCGTAGTTTCTCTCTAACGCACCAGTCATAAACTCTTTTTAGGCCATTTTGCATTTTGTTACAGATTTCCTTTGGATGATAACCTTTCACGATGATGACCAAGTCATTGGCATAGCATAGACCCATAGTCCAAATTTTCTAGTTCGACTAGTAACCCGTCGATGACAAGTGACCACAGACGTGGCTAAAGCCTTTGACTGCTGGAGCAGCAATTGATGTTCTACGGCTCTCGCAGATAATGCGCTCCCTTTTCGTGGGTAGGCCAATCATTACTACGAGTATAATATGCCTCTTCCTTCCAGAACTCATCTCCAAAAGAATGACAATTGGTTTCACTAAAATCACTTTAATTTTCGTCTTCTTTAACATTTAATGTAAATTTTAACAAATGAAAAATATATGTATCTTTCGTAATTTTGAACTAAATAAGCAAGCACTTATGAACATCCTTTGTTAATAAATCTGCAAAACAAATTAATTTCTAATTAAGTGTAGTTTTTTAAATGTAATTACTTTTTAAGTGAATAATTCCATTCAATTAAACAAAAAACAATATATTAATTTCGATATAATAAAAGAAAGAATCACAGTTTTTGTAAAAATAAAAGAAGAAAACAAACAGTTATTTGACACAAAAAAATATACATAGTAGCGCGAGTATTATATTATTGACATGAAAAAATCAAAAACAAAATGGACACATTGATTTTAGGTAAACAAATTTTAGGTATATAACTAAGTGCAATCTTATTTAAACTATATACGAGTATCTTAAGTTTTTAGGACTGAAAAACTAAATGAAAAATATGAAATAGAAATTAAATCATATAATAGGAATATAAGGAAACAAGAAAACATAAATTGAAACCAACAAAAGTCGCATTCAAATATTCTATTTGTAAATTAAAAAATAAGAAATAAAAAATATTTAATTTTATTGAAATATATTATGGAACTATATATGAAAAATAAGTTGAGTTTTTTATTTTTCCTTTTCTTTTGCATGCTTGAATATAAAATTCCCAAGTTTAGAGAATCTGAATTATTGATTCATTATTGCAAGGATGCCGAAAGTACCCTTATTTCGTGGAGGTGTCCTTGTTCGTCTTCAGTGTATTTCGGCGGAACGGCAAACTTATAAATATTAACTCATTTGCCTGTGTTTCAACAGTGTACTTCTTCTATTGCTTGTCGCCTGCTCTTTATAAAGGGTGTTTGTTTTTTCACAAAGAATATGCAAAATAAATTTGATTGAAAATACACGGCATTGGCTTTTTATTTAAAGGACGTTCTTATGTGAAAGATATTTCTCTATGATAACAGACATACATATAATAACAGCGCGTGGCAATTCCAAAGTGAATCCTGTCGGCCCAATTTCTCCACGTTTTTTTAAGATCTAGGGTCGTATATCCGCAATTACAGGTACACAAACAAACACCACAAAATCTTGGTCACTTTTACATAAATAAGGCTCAATAATGACACCCGCGCACAAACTATTGTACACTATACAGGGTGTCCCAAAAATCAACGTCAAACCGGAAACGGGTGATTGGTCAGGTTATCACAAAATTATAAAAAAAAATCTAAGTCATGTACTTTTAAAATTATTGGCACTCATAAAAAAAATCGTGAAATCTGACATCATGTGACGATCTTTCAAGTGCTGTGACCGTAAATCTTTACTTTTCTTCGATTTTTTTTGTCACGTAACCCTGAGTAACTCTTCTGTAAATTACGCTGCAAAATTGAAACATAACTACAGAGTTTTCCAATAGGGAATTGACAACTTTGAATTTAATTTGTGAACGCACTCTTTCACTAATCATCAAACTGTCACTGTCAATTTATTCAGTAAACTCAACATTTTCATCATGGTAAAGTACACGAACGAGCAACGTCTGCAAATTATACAAATTTTCTACCGAAATTCGGAGTAGGTGACTGCAACTTTAAGAGCGTTGACTCCAATTTTCGGTCGTAATTCTGGCCCTAGTAGACAGGCAATAACAAGTTTAATGCGAAAATTTGAGTCTACATATTCGTTGTGTGATGTTGCTGTGTCAGTGAGACAACGGGTTGGTCGAAATGTCGAAAATATCGTTGCCTTTCAGGTGTCCGTAGCAAACGATCCAAATCAGTCAATTCCACGGCTTTCTGCAGAATTGGGCATCAGACCACATTATGGCGTATTTTGCGTAAGGATCTTGGTTTACACCCATACAAGATCAAGCTGACTCAAGAATTGAAGCCGATGGACCATTTGAAGCGATGTACGTTCTACGATTGGGTTCTGGAGAAGATGCGCCAAGATGATGAATTTTATCGCAAAATCATTTTCAGTGACGAAGCTCATTTTTGGCTCAATAAGCAAAATATGCATTATTGGTCGGGTGAAAATCCATATGTGCTTCATGAATCACCACTTCATCCACAAAAAATAACTGTTTGGTGCAGTTTGCATGCCGGCGGCGTTATTGGGCCATATTTTTTCGTCGACGATAACGATCGTCACGTTACTGTGAATGGTCAGCGTTATTGCGACATGATAACCGATTATTTTTGGCCCGAATTGGAAGATATGGACTTGGACGACATGTGGTTTCAACAGGATGACACCACAAGCCACACAGCACGCGATACAATCGTTTTATAGAAAAGTAAGTATGGTGAGCGTGTTATCTCAAGAAATGGGCCAGTCGATTGGCCGCCTCGTTCGTGCGATTTAACGCTGCTTCACTATTTTCTGTGGGGCTACATTAAGTCATTGGTTTATGGCAACACGCCGACGACGTTGGAAGAGCTCAGAGCCAACATTGAAAGCGAAATAGCGGCCGTTTCGGCCGAAATGTGTGGCCGAGTCGTTGATAATAGGGTCCAACGAATCGACCGCTGCAAACGTGCCCGCGAGTTCCATTCAGAAATGTTTTGATTCTACTTCATGCCGATAATAAAGTTTTTGAAATATCTCAAATGGTTTGCGTTTTATTTAAAAAAAAAAGTTGTCAAGTCCTTATTGGAAAACCCTATATATCGGTTTTAACTAAAATATTTTAACTAATATATTTAACTAAAATAATATATTTTGTTAAAGAAACCCGATTCATAGTGGCCCACTTTCCGTCCTTGTTCCTGTGGATTCGCCCTATATTCATGGGTTCTACAGCCGGTCATTCTTACATTTTGGAGCCAGCCTTATCCAATAGGGCGAAGCTTTCCAGAAGCGACAGTACATGGAATGATTACTACGAATGTAACAAACAATTCAAGTACCTAATTAGAAAATCAAAAAGGGCTTCATGACAGAAGTACTGCGAATCTACAGTAACAGACGAGGTTTCGAGGTTACGCAAAGTGCTTTCAAAGGAAGCGAGCGTTCCTAGCTACCTCAGGAAAAGTGACAGAATCTGGGCTAAAAGTAGCCAAGAGGTCCTGGCACCACTGATAGAAACCCACTTTCCGGGATCCGCAGTATCAAGCGAATGTGTCATGCTGCAGCGCACTGATAACATTGATCTCTCTCTCTTCGGTGTTCTTATTAATAGGAAATAATTACGGTGGGCAATTCAGTCCTCTAAGCCGTACAAATCTCCCGGTGCGAATGGTATTCTACCAGTTATGCTACAGAAAGCACCGAAGGTAGCAATCGAAAAAATTATGGAAATTCTTAGACACAGTCTAAAAATAGGGTTCATACCAATAGCTTGGAGGGAAGTTAAGGTGGTTTTTATACCTAAAGCTGGCAAAAGTCTGTCATCATTTATGCTTAAAATCTTGGAACGATTATTGAATATTCACATTAGAAATAGATGCAGTAATGGGTTTTTGACTGAATCACAGCATGCATACATGAAAGGAAAATCTGTAGAAAACGCCCTGCACGAGGTGGTGGAGAAAATAAAGAAGAGTCTACACTTCGGAGAGTTTGCGATGGCGGCATTCCTCGATATTGAAAGAGGCTTCAATAACGTGGAGTGCACCGCCATTAAAAATGCTCTAGTAGACGCTAACATTGAACATGGCATTACGAACTGGGTTTGCAACATGCTTGCAAGCAAGAACATAAACTGTTCCATTGGGCAAAGCTAGGTCAGAATGCCCGTAACCGGGGGAACGGGAACCCCTCAGGTTGGAGTCATATCTCCACTCCTGTGGATGCTGGTTATCAATGACATCCTCAAAAAACTTAGTACAATGGGTATAAGTGTCATAGCATACGCAGATGACGTGGTCATAATAGTGCAGGGAAAATACTTCAGGACGTGGCCCTGAAGACCATCAGTACTTGGTCAAAAAGCTGTGGTCTCAATGCGAACGCTCCCAAAACGAAACTGATTCTTTTCCCCAGAAAGTACAAGATACCGCAATTCAAACTCCGAAAACTCAACGGCGTGGAATTGTCCCTTTCGGACAGCGCGAATTATCTGGGTGTGATTCTGGACTAAAAACTGAACTGGAATCTTAAAATAGCGGCGAGAATCAAAAAGGCTTATAATGCTCTTTTCATCTGCAAAAGAACAGTAGGAAAAATTTCGAGCTTAAAACCTGCTATGGTGTACTGGCTGTATAAGGTGGTGGTAAGGCCCATACTCACATACGGCGCACTAATATGGTGGAAAGCAACAAACAAGAAAACTATTTACGGAAAATCAGCGGTGGTTTAAAGAACGGCTTCCATAGCCATTATAGGTGCGCTCCGTACCACCCCTACGGCAGCATTGGACACCTTTTTGCACATAACCTGCTTGATTTACAGATCAAATAACCTGCTGGTAACAATACGATACGACTCACTAATCTGGATTACTTCAAGAGCAGTAGTTTCGAACATGGTACGGTCCTAGCGGTTCATCTAAAGGATGAAATTCCTTCCTTGGCCGACTTCGACATCCCGTATGATACATATACTATAATCAGGTCGAATGAAATAGCAATTTTCACAGATGGCTCAAAAACAGAGGAAGGAACAGATGCTGGTATCTTCTTAGAAGACCCAGAGCTAAATGTGTCTATAAGACTACCGGACGCAAGCAGTGTCTTCCAATCAGAGGTTCTGGCTGTCCTCAGGGCGGCTGAGCTAATACAGATGAGATCGGTATTCGCTATCTACATCGAAGGTCAGGCCGGACTAAGGCAATGGAATCAACCAACTTCAACTCTGATACAGTCAGGGGCTGTCGCACAGTGCTTAACCCTTTGACGACCAAGATTTAACGTCTGCGAATTTTGCAATTCTGATTGCATGTCCGTGTCGCCAAACCACAAGGACAGCACTTCCTAGCAACAACATTCGGAAACAGTCCATCCAAAACGCAGATCGGCCATAACACAACAGATAGAAGAATCTCAGCATTGGGGAAAACCCAGATAGCTTACTGCAATAAATCCGAGCACCTCAATAAAACTTGAATCAGTAATATGCGCGTTAAATTTTCTTGCTTTACTTTTGTAATTTAGGTTCCTCCTGATTACATGTGCAAACATAGGTTTCCTCAAACCAATGATAAGATGTGAGACTCATTCAATTGTGAACCACGATCACGAGAACTGTGAATAAAAATGATAACGTTGTAATCTTTTGTTTTATTTTGAAACTTCCAAGAGAAGACATAACTCTCGCTCAGCAACAAAATATGTCACTCGTTTCAACACAATAGGTCGCCGATGTGTTGCAGTGACAAATAAATAATTGTCCAACTCACATTGAACAAATTTGTAGAACATTCGTGCTTTTTGGTTTCTGGTGTTTTCGTTAAGTTCTTGCACATTTAATAGGTGAGTTCGTTTTGTATTCTTTATTTTCTGATTAGCAGCAATATGCAACGATCTCGTAAATTCTATTTAAGAAACGAGGAACGTATTCAATTATTTAATGCTTACAACGAAGATATTGCTTTTCTTGAAGGCGATGAAGAATTGGAAGTTGGAAGTTGAAATTGTTATTGAAGATGTTCTTGCTTTCACCACTGAATCGACAGAAAGAAACACCAATCAACCAATTCAATCACAGCCATTGGAAACGAATGAGGAACAAAATGTCATATTTAGTTGGCGTTTGCCTCGAGCCGATTATGAACCGCCGAATTACATTGATCCACCTGAATATGTTTATGGATGAGGTTATAAATCCAACAATGTTGCAAGATCGCGATGTGCCTAATGTTTTAGAAATTTTCAATGAGGTTTGCAACTTCAATGTTTTGTTGGAATCAGTCGTAACTCAGTCGGTATTTTACAGCCAGCAGAGAGGCCAATTATTTACGATAACTGTACCTGAACTGAAAGCCTTTTTTGGAATTATTTTGGTGATATCCAGTCACAAATTAACAGAAACCCGTCTTTACTGGTCATCATTGCCAATATATGATGTACCAGCTGTGTCCAGTGTCATGACCCAAACACGATTCGAAGAGATTCGGATTAATTTGCAAATAATGAAGAGCAGCCGGGTCGAACTGATCCAACGTATCATACATGGTTACAAGATTCGTCCTGTCATTGACCATTTGAATGATGCATTCAAAAATGTCATGAGCGAAAGTAAATATCAGTCTATCGACGAACACATGGTAAAATTCAAAGGTCACAACGTATTGAAGCAATACATGAAGGATAAACCGATAAGTATTAGTAACGCTCGACGTGAAAAACGCGTTCAACTCGGCGAGCTGGTCGTTTATTTGGAGATCCTTGACCAAGATGGATATACCATACTATTCGTATCTCCTGAGGATAATCACGGACTACTTCAGTAACAGGTGGTTAAGGTATCATACGGATGATGGTGCTAAGCACTACAGTGTTTCCGCGGGAGTCCGGCAAGGGTTGGCCCTTAGACCTCTCCTATGAAACATTATGTACGACGGAGTTCTGCGACTAACATTAGCCAAGCACATTCACGAGGTGGATTCTGTCACAGATGACGCAGTTGTAAAGATAAAGGAATGGCTGGAGTCTACGGGTCTGGAACTAGCTGCACACAACACCTAAGCTCTCCTAATAACCAGCCGTAAGGCGGTGGTATATGCGAACTTCCGCGTCGGAGACTAAACAATTAGATCCAAAGAATCCTTAAGGTACCTTGGAGTCTTGAGCTTCAAAACTCACGTCGAGTACGCTAGCAAGAAAGCATCGCTGATGCAGGCGGCACTCTCCCGAATGCTACCGAACATCGTCGAACTTGGATACGCCTGAAGGATCTTGCTGACCAGAGTGGTCAGCTCGGTACTTCTATACGGGTGCACAGACGATAAATGAGTGTAGGCGAGATAACTCACAAGCTCTGTGCAATCAGAGTGATCAGCGGATTCCGTGCAATCTCCGATGATGCAGCCTGTGTTTTAGCTGGAATGATCCCAATACGAGTAGACATCCTCGCGGATGAGATGAAGAGGCTGTATCTTAGGCGGTTCCCCCGCCCAATTATCAAGGCTTCGCCCATCAATGACATTGTCTAATGAAACGCGGGGGCGGAGCAAAGTACTGGTCTTATCGTAAACATCTTCAGATGACGCTACAGAAGGTTGCTACAATTTGATAAGTTACAAGTTGCAGGTCATAGTTCTTGTTGGCGGCAGTACCACCTTTAATCCCCACCAGGACTTAAATCACGATACCATGGGAGTCAGGAGCCCCCCGGATCTCGGTCCGGGCCTAACTTGAAGAAATAGGCCCCCTTGTGGAAGAGTCATGGTGGCTGTGGTTTAAACCCAAAGTTGCAGGAAGGGTCTTCCTGTTGGTTTGACCCAATGTAGAGTTGCAATAAGTACTGGGTGCTGCGACCCTAAGAACAGTAAGAGGTTTTAGGTCGGCCTCGACTCATACCAATGGTGGAACTTGTGCCAGCAACACGGTTTGTTGCACGCAAAGAGACTCAAATTGTCAGATACGGCGGATATCTGCAGATTCTGCGGTGATCTGCAGACTGTTGAGGACATAACACACTTACTATGTGAATACGAGGCAATATCGCGCAGTCCAAGAAAATTTATAGGGAAATATTTTTTCGAAAACCTAGAGGAAATAGACGGCCCGAACGCCAAAGGCCTTCTTGGCTTTTGCAGGGAAATTGGGTGTTTCACCAGGGCGATTGTTTAGGTTTTTGTCATTTAAAGACAAATTGAATTGGTTCCACAGGGACCGCGATGAGCCCGTTTTGGTGCCTAGTGTCTGTGTGACGGCATATTATCCATCACATGCCTATTTAACCTAACCTATCCAATGACGAATATCAGAAGAGTATGTTTCTCAGCCTCTCATTGCCCCTGTTCCAACACATACTTTTCCAGAATTCCACTTAATTAGCTATATTCTTGGGTATATTCATAGCACACGTATTGTACATACAAGTACGTCCTGGTCATCTCAGTTTCACAAAAAACTAGATTCTATCAAACCACTTAAGCTAATTCAGATAAAGTAAACATGTTTTCTTCGTCCGTATACTCCATAAGGCATAAACTATCCTTTCGTTGCGAGGAAAGAAAATGAATGGAACTAAAGCCAAAGTACTCGTATCTCTTTAAAATTTCATTTAAAGTAAATCCTCACATCCAAACAGGACACAAAGGGCACGAGACACAGTGGGGAGAGTGCATAAAAGCAACGTTGACTGTCGACCTTAGTGGTTGTGGGTGAATGTAAACAGAAAGGTTCACTTGGTAAAATCAAATAATATCCTTGCATCGGTGAGTGCTAGTCCTGGTGCTAGTATATACAGAGACATTTGAAAAATCAATCAGCCGAACCTGCCAGACAAATTTAATTAAAACCTTTAGCCAGCCCAATGGATTCGTACGATACACTCACACATTTAAACATCGTCAATCTACAAGCTATCATAGCCAGGTTCCTGATTTTTATTATTTTCTTTTTTTAGTTGAACAGGAATTTGTGCAACTTTGAAGGACTATCATATTTGGTTTGAAATGCTTTTCTGGGAAGTGTTTACAAGTCGGACCACATCGGTGCATTTATTTAACGGAGCTTCCTTAAAATTCTAATTGCTGTGGTTACAGCATCTACAAACGGAAACTTAGCTCCACTTTGAATGCTTCCGATTCTCTTTGACTTAAATTTACCTGGTTGTTGATTTATCTTTCCTAGTTGTTGGCATTTGAAGTTTCATTAGGAAGCATAGAGGAATCTAAATGCAGCAGGAAACTTGTGCCTTAAGGACTGTTATTCAAACATTTCATAGAACACTTAAAATTCTAATCGTCCTTTTGGTAATACGAATGCTTGGAGATAGTTATAAATCAAGAGGAAGTTGGTCCACTGGTGTGGAACTTGTCTCAGGTTACTGGTTAAATGGCCTTTGCTTCCGAAAATGCACTTTGGGAATAGTAGAGGAAGATCCTTCTTTCAGTTCTCTCACATTTCGTATAACCATTCTCCTCCTGACGCAACGGCCAGTTTTGAGAGGTAAGACTTCTAAAGGCTTCATCTACTTAGTAGGGTGGGGTTAGGTTTCAGTGGCAAGACTCACATAACCCAGATAACCCGCTTAGTGACACCACAGGAGCTCAATGTTTTCAAACCTAATTTGGAGACCAGACAAATCTGTTTACACCCGATTTGGTTTATACCATATTTGTTTGTGACTTTAAGTGAATCTAATTGCTTGCTTAGGTGGCGCTACAGGCCGGGGTTAGCCTGGGGTTCAACTAACAAGCCTCTCCAGCTAGTCCGTACTCCAAATTGGTTGAGGTTCCCTTCGTCGAGTGCGCCACCTTAATCGTTTAATATTGCTCAGCGTTTCAGACGTTTATTTGTACTTTACGTGTACTCGTATTTCGGGATTCTCCATTCTAGTCAATGCAAGCGGTCATACTGCACAGCTTGGCAAGCTTTTTTTACACTCTTCACACCTCACACTTAACACTCGAGAGGGGGTGACTACTCTTAAAATGCCAGAGCACGTGTTAAGTTTGTCGGAAAATTTGGATAGAGAGAGAGAGAGAGAGATGGAGAGAAATGTTTGGACTCAGTAGGTACTTCGCTCCATGGGTGGCATCCAACATTTAATGAGGAGACTAAATTCTTAGTGAAAATTTACTTGATGTTGTATCTTAGGCAACCATTCATCTCACAAGATGAGCCACTGCCACCCTAGCATGGTTGTTGCAACTGCCTGGCCCCTCGGGTTGGACCTACCACTGACAGTTGGCTCCCTTATAAGAACAACTTTAGGTGTCATGACAGCTTGGCAGGGATGGCCAAAACTAGACATTGTGTTGTATTTTTTTTTATATATAATTAGCGCGCGCTCAACGTGTACCTTTAAAATGTTTGCACACAGCCCGGGCGAAGGAAAATTAGGGAGGAAGAAAAGAGAAATACCGATTTACATTGGTCTTAAATGTTTGTAAGTTATAATGACTACGAAATACGAAGCACGGCAAGGCTTAAGATATTTCAGAGTACACCCAAAAGTGGGCATGAGGATATACTGATGAGCATTCATTGCGATACGGGTGAAGGTTGGAAGAGGCGGGATGCTACTGCCAGCACTGGTGGTGGAAATAGCGATAGAACAAGGCGAAACTTAAGACATTACGTCGGTGTTCAAGTGAGTCAATTGACTGTGTAATATTGGCGTCGCCTATACGAGTAAGTGAATCCTATCTAGCAAGTACTCGTACGCCTTGTACGTTCTACAGCCGAAGAGCAGGGACGTGAGTTCGGAAACGAATATGAAAAACAGAGAGTATTGTCGTTAGCAAAGGAATATATTGGATTAGAAGTAGCAGACAAGAGATCACAGATGAAAATTAAAAAGAGTGTCGGGGACAGAACGCAGCCCTGGGGCACACCAGAATTTATTTTGTGAATATTAGACTTGAAACCGTCCAAGATAAATTGAATTGAACGTTCCGAAAGGTAGTTCCTAATTCATTGAAGAAGTGATTCGTTAATCCCAAATGTGTGCGCATTTTCGACAGAAGAGCCTGATGCCAAACTCTGTCATGCCGTATCATGCCCTTGAAATATCAAGTCCAACTATGTGTAGTGATGTACGCTTTGGTTCCACTTTTTGGTGAAACATACCATCAAATCACCAGTGGTTTTCATGTTTCGAGATATTTCATGAGCTGACAGTTTATCAGCGTTTCAGTGACCTTGGAAAGAAGGGACATAAGTGCAATGGGTATGTATTTAGAAAGAGAGAGAAGAAGATTTGCCTATTTGGGACTGACTGGACAAATATTTTTTTCCATCTGCTCGGACATTGTAAGAGTAGGATTACAAAGAGTAAGATTGATGAAAAAGCCTACGCAGTGGTTTTGCCAGAGAGAAAGAAAACCTTTTCAGAAGAAGGGAAGCCAGCAGATTTGTGTATGTTAAGATCTTTAATACTCTTGCTACTAAACGAGTGCGAGAGTCCCATTGAAGATTCGACGCACTCAAGTATAGGCAGAGACAAAACACAATCTGGAACTGTTAAGCTGGTCGCAAAGTGTGCAGCAAGCAGATTGGCCTTCTCGAAAGAGCTAACAGCTCGAATATCATTATAAATGAACGTTGGTATGGAGGATGAGGCAGAATTTCTAATATTTTTAACGAACGACCAAAAATTTGTACTACCTTTGGACATTGTAGTATGTTTTGCCTGCATACCTGTAGGTTCGGTCTGGTAGGACCGGAAGAAGCTGTCTCTAAGGGATAAAGCATCTCATTCTAAAGACAATAATGTCTGTGATCACATCAGCAGCGGCATCCACATCGTTATTGAGGAAACTTAACGACAAGTTAAAATTGCTAAAGAAGCTGATAAGTTCGCTCCAATTGGCTTTCTCGTATTGCCACACGGAATCTTTTCTCTAATTGTGTGGTCGGTGTACGAGAAATCAGCTTTTATGACACAATGGTCCGACGAGCCTAGAGGGAAAAGCACATCAACAGTGTACTGAACTGATCAGGGTGAGAAGTTAAAAACAAGTCCAGGGTGTTGGTGGTATGACTATCAACGGCTGGTATTCACGTGGGCTCAATTACAAGCTGGTTCAATGTGTTTTCCGCAGCGAAGATCTTAACACACCGTCCTTCGGGTGTTATCTGTCCAGATTGTCGGAGCAACCCAGAATTGTGTATATTAAAATCGCCCGCAATAACGAGACCACGGTGATAAAATAATAACAGCCAGGTAGCTTCAGATTAGAGTGATTTGTGAGATTTGGACGGGAATATACCTGTCTTACACTAAGTGCCAAAACAGCTGCACTATATTTACGGACTTGGACGTACGCAGAAAAATGATTACTTTTATTGTCTACGTCCACCCTGAGTTCCCGAGTCATAATCACAAATAAACACAAACACCGACAATGCTAAGTAAGATTGCGAAGTGAAAATTCTGACGTTGGTTACCGAATCAAATTGTTGTAGGTGATATGCCCTTACAACAATACTCGTATGAAACAGTGCCCAAACAAAATTTACACTCACAACCCGGTATCCATCGGTTATTACATACACTGCGTCATTGTCCGAGTGCAGCAGGGGCAGTGACCGAGTGCAGCAGGAGCAGTGACCGAGTGCAGCAGGAGCAGTGACCGAGTGCTAGCATTAGTCTGACCGGGAGCGGGAGAGGTACTGTGTTTTTGCTTTTTTTTTGCCACATATACAAGCTCGTCATTATATACATTGCCATATGCATCATTAAAATCGACAAATCGTTGATGATTGCCGATCTGTAATTGCTCGTCATTCGATGCAGCGCAGTTTTATATGCTGCAAGTATTTGCCTTCAATTATCACGCTTTGAAGTCAATCATATCAGGAAAAGTATCTTCTCTGATTGTCCGTTCACAGCATTCTCATTGGTAAAATGGGAAACAAATGGAAACGCGATCGACAAAAATTCCAGCAACCTCTTGTAATTTCAGCTTTTTGACTTCGAACTTTGGCAGTCTAGCTTGACTTTTGATATCCGAGGCGATGTTGGCTCATCGAATATCCAGAATCCTTTAGGAGTATCTAGCATCGATCGCAATGTGATCAATCTGGTTGAAGGTGGATTGACTGGGGGGATAGATAAAGGGAGTTTATGGATGCTGTGATGTGGAAACCTCTTGCTGGCTGATAAAAGTCTATGCTTCGTTACAAATTTTAAAAAGCTGATGATCCTCTCAAAGACGTCTTCCATACATACAATGGCGTAGCTATGGACTGAGTTATAGAATTCGTCTTTGATTCTGTCATCCTTATCCTCTGTGGGGGCATGAAGCCGAATTTGACCTTGATGCAGATTGTTATGAGTCATTCGCTGGCATGCAGAAAGCTTACGACTTTTTGCCTAAGTCTGCTTCGAATAGCAATTCCACATCCAAATAAGCGTGGTCTTCATTTTTTTAGCAGCCGATGTAGTGGATGTCGTAGTTAACGCTTTCCGTCCGGCCCAACCAATCGCACTTCTTGGATTGCGATAAAATCTGCTCTAGAGCGCTCTAAAGCCTCCGCGTATTTTCTGGCAGCACGTAGTCTGTTAAATGTCCTAGGATTCTATGTGCAAAGCCGAAATTCGTTGCGAGGCTGTTGGTCCTTGAACTTCATGGTGAACAGCTTCCCAACACCTATCTCCATGTAAAACCCTCAACCTTGACGACCAGGTCTTTAATAATAAAAAAAAAACTGAGGATTTTCTACTCCGGGGTCCCGACACAACCATGGGAAAAAAACTAAAGCCTGTTATTTCGGATGAATTTGTCCTCTTATTGTGTGAGAAGTGAACAATGTAGTTGCACAGCAGGTGCGAACGGCTAACTCCTCATCCGCATCTTAAAGTTCCTGCGAAAATCGTTAAAATGACAGACAAGTATATTCTCACTTTTGCCAATATGTGATCGTTTCAGAGATAAGATCTTCTTTATGAACCTCAGTCCCAGCTTAAGGACAGCTTTGCAGGACATCAACAATGTGTACCTGCCGTTGGTCTTGTCTATCGTATCTGGTTGAGCATAAATTTATTTAAAGCAAACTTCATCCCTATGGCCATATCATTGAGAAATATGCTACAGTTTTTAACTCTCTTCGACCGCCAGAACCTGAGTTTAAAGAATAGACTATTGAGAACAATTTACCAAGAAGAGCTTTTATTCGGAGGTAGGAGATCCCCCATGCTGCACGACTTATATGTGTCTAAAGGTGACTAAATCATCAAAAATAATATGGAGGAACTTTAACACCTAAGATGCGTCTGCGATGAATTAACGTCTAATGAGGCAACTCAAAGTCTGTAATAGAGTTCCCACATCTGGAGACTACCAGTGAGGCAAAAGAAAAGTGGAATACATCGTACATTCATGTATTCACGCATACCAAGTCCAAGAAAATAAACATTCGTGTCACAGCTGAATCATTTCCATTGGGAAGCAATATGACACTTTCGGTAAATAATTACGTATCACAAGCTCGAACGTGGTCGGCATATGGATAACGGCAGCGTAAACATGCGTCCAAGCAATGGAAGAAGTGCAACATCGAAGCACAGGCAAACGAGCTAATATTTGCAAGATACTCGTACATTGATAACGAGCAGGTACTCGTACGCCTTCTACTGGGAAACAACAAAATTTGCATTAAACGGAGAGAACACTTCAACGCACGAAAGGAATGTACAGTATAATGCTTTTTAACGTTATTCAAGCAGGATATGGATGAGTCCGAACCGATTTCCCTTCAATTCGCCGATGATAGCGATGCCGTTTCTTCGAATGCTCGATCCCAACTCCGGAGATCTATGTAGAATCAGTCATCAGTCTAAATAAATACTTAGGTTTCGTCGTTAACCATCAGACATAAATTCCGATCATGATGTGGCACATAGTTGGAGTATGGTGGTTCTAATGGCGCGAAAACTCTGCAGTGTCAGAACAAAAGAGGGATTGTTAACTAACGTATTTATTTTAGGGCATCTAACGCCACAACAACTTGTTGTAGTTATTAATTTTTATATCAGAAACACCCTCAATATTTTCTGGCCTATCTTGACAAGGTTATACCCCAAACTTTGGTTTATCCTACAGTGTATGAAAATTTTGAAAATTATACATTATACACTGAACGTCTGACTTACTAGGGACACGCTGAATGATATCATTGTCAAGTACGTGTATTGGTCCATGCAAATATCCTTTTGAGTTTCCCTAAATTTTCTCAAGTATCACTTTAAAGACGTCACATGACAGCACATCACATTTTCTAGGTCCTCTTTCTTCATCAAAATATCTCAGCGAACTTATCGGGACTAAAATCACACTGAAAAGCAGACTGATCCCTATATATGATAGTTGGCAAAGTGTACCCTCTTTACCAAGACATGTCGGCCAGTTGGCCATCCGGTCCAGCAGGCTTGTTTTACTTAAGTTTAGCTATTGTTATTATTACTTAATTTCCGGTAGGGGTAGACTTTTACTTCTATAGCCCAGGTTCGTTCTGCTTGACAACGATATTTGGGTCGTCCCTATCGCTTAATAGTGATTTTTCTACATCCTTAATAACGACTATACCTTCACTATTATAGGGTTTTCCAATAAGGACTTGACAACTTTTTTTAAATAAAACGCAAACCATTTGAGATATTTCAAAAACTTTGTTATCCGCTTGAAGTGCAATCAAAACAGTTATGAATGGAACTCGACTTCGTTCATATGGCCACAGCGGGCACGTTTGCAGCGGTCGATTCGTTTGACCCAATTTTCAACGACTCGGCCACACATTTCGGCCGAAACGGCCGCTATTTCGCGTTCAATGTTGGCTCTGACCTCTTCCAACGTCGTCGGCGTGTTGGTATAAACCAATGCCTTAACGTAGCCCCATGGCGGCGATGACGGTGACCATTCACAGTAACGTGACGATCGTTATCGTCGATGAAAAAATATGGCCCAATAACGCCGCCGGCATGCAAACCGCAACAAACAGTTATTTTTTGTAGATGAAGTGGTGATTCATGAAGCACATGTGGATTTTCATCCGACCAAAAACGCATATTTTGCTTATTGACGAACCTATTGAGCCAAAAATGAGCTTCGTCACTGAAGATAATTTTGCGATGAAATTCATCATCTTGGCGCATCTTCTCCAGAACTCAATCGGAGAACGTACGTCGCTTCAAATGGTCCATCGAATTCAGTTCTTGAGTCAGCTTGATTTTGTATGGGTGTAAACCAAGATCCTTACGCAAAATACGCCATAATGTAGTCTGAGCGATCCCCAATTCTTCAGAACGCCGTGGAATTGACTGATTTGGATCGTTTGCTACGGACGCCTGAACGGCAGCGATATTTTCAAGACTTCGACCAACCCGTTGTCTCACTGACACGGTAACATCACACAACTAATATGTATGTAGACTCAAATTTTTGCACTAAACTTGTTATCGCCTGTCTACTAGGGTGAGAATTACGACCGAAAATTGGAGTTAACGCTCTTAAAGTTGCAGTCACCGACTCCGAATGTCGGTAGAAAATTTTTATAATTTGCAGACGTTGCTCGTTCGTGTACTTTACCCAGTGTCGCCAACATTTGAAATTTTTTCCCCCCAAAAGTGATGTAAAAACCCCCTAAATTTAAGGCAAAACCCCCTAAACTGGCATTTATAAAATTTTTAGTTTTTTTAAGTGTAGATTCTGTAATTTTAAATAAATTAAAATACCTTCATAAAAGCTTAAATAAACTATGATTTATTACACATAGGTAGTTTTAAAAGAATTTAAATATTATTTTCTCAATTTATTTTTTATTATTGCGTAAATGGAAGACTCGCGCTCAACACTTGCATTTGCAAAAGGCAAACAAAGCAAGACTATTGCTAACATCAGCATAAAATTCGTCTGTATTTGAAAAAACTGCTCCACGTTTTCTATTGTAGTTGACACCACTCATTTTGAACCACCAGATGTTGTAACTATCATTAAATTTAGGCGAGGTACACATTAAGCAAATATGTTGGTGTTCAATTTAAAAAAAATTATTATACCCCTAAAAAAAACCCTAAACTATTTTCCCCCCTAAAAAACCCCCTAAACACTTTTTTTCACCCTAAATTTAGGGTGACAGTTTGATGATTAGTGAAAGAGTGCGTTCACAAATTAAATTCAAAGTTGTCAAGTCAATATTGGAAAACCCATTATAACACTGTAAGGGTGTCTTGCATAGATCCCAACATAATGGGTTAAGTTGACGTTTGTTTGGTCTCCTGACCGACATGTTCGTTTGTGAATATTGGGGTGAGTAAACTCCTTAATAACTATCTATATAGTGCTTTCCGGATGGCAGCAAAACCCATTTTTTTAAGTTCCTCTGCAGACGTAGTGTCGCGTAGACTATGCTTTGTAATTGTACTACAAAAATTCCTTAGGCATTGCTCGTCAATTTTGTCGATTAGCTTGCAAAACATGCTTTGGTAGCATCGTCTATTTCTTCTGTGAGAGCGTGAACGCATTGTATATCGGGCTTTGGCAAATTAGACCATGATGCGAATCGTTACAATGCCAACAGCTTAAAATTTCTTACTTTAGTCTGCCGCTTACATTAAACCCTCCCCCAAATAGACGCTCGTCCTGTTTTCTGTCCGACATATCGTGCACTGTCATTTTCTGCACTTCTTGGATGGCGCTGATATCTTCCTTCGGTAACTATACGGCTGCACGTGACCTGTCCAAGATCCCCAACATGAAGGATGCGTACTACACAAGGTATATCGCTACTTAAAAGGTATATCGCCGCTTTAAACGAAAGTGTATGCTGCTAATCTATTTAAACAGAATGTTTGTCGCGAATCTAAGGTAATTTGTTTTTTTATTTATCTTTACTTCACTTAACATGTATGAAAACGAAAAAGAAAGAACAAAACTCTTTTCACTACTCTCCATCGGCAGGTTGCGCTTGCTGGGCATTGCGCAGCCCTCGGATACTGATGTCATAGACAACCTCTTCGATTTTTTTAACGTCATACTTTAACGCGTCAAAGCGTTTTCGTAATCCGTCATTTTTAAGATTTAACAAACGAAAGCCAGAATTGAGATCTGCAATAAATCTGGAAATGTTCAAGGGCCTCTCGTAATCGCCCAATGTGACAGAGTTTGTGGCGAATCGTGACAATTCGGATGCCAAAAGTAAAATTCCCATAAGGTAGTCTTCAATCTCCAAGTGGAAGCCTTCAGATTGAATAGTTTTAACTGCAAAATAAGATATATTAACACGCATTTGTTTATTTTGTCAGTGCTTATAAATTGTTATAACTTACGTCCTAAAATCTCAGCAACAGTCTCACGGGTAACGAGAAAGCCCGCCTCTAAATAAACAGTCAACGCAATGAGAAACACAATGCGTTGTGTTATGAAAGTCCAGTGATCTGAATATCTAAACGGAAAGTAGGAAATGGTAAATCATAAAGTTGAAATGGAAAAAGTTTAAACACACAAACCTGTGATATTGTGCTGAGGGTATCAGCTTAGCCAACTCCTTGTAACCCTCGGCACAATTTTCAAAATGCTTTCGTGCTTCCAAGCACGCTTGACCAACTGTAGAGGAGAAAAATAGACAATGCCGTGAGTTTAAACACAAGAAGGGATGCTTATGTTCCTTTGTCATAATTGTCAAATTCGAGTTGGCAATTAAGGAATGGTAAGTCTACAGAAACGCTATGACGCTGTCCTGGCCCATAGATTTGAGTGCATTCAAATTCTGTTCTGGTATTGACTCACAAATAGCTTCATGCAGTTTCTAAAGCCTTTGACTTAACGAAATGTGATCGGCTTAGTTGGGAGATGGTTACCTAAGCGATAAAACTCAGGCGATCTGGTGGCAAGTTTCGGAACTTTTACGAAAACTGCCCCGTGTCATACTCGAGATGTGTGTTTCTTTTTTCAAGTAATAGATTCTCATTGCAGGAGCAACTCGTTGGGACTCGGATTAACCGGAGAAGTTCCTTAGCGACGATTAGTATAACTGTTAAGTCTATCTTAAGAGATCTACGATCCACTTTACTATAACGTGGGCGGTAAAGCTTACAAAATCCTATCACTTTATGGAGATCTGAAGGTTAAACGTCGAACAGTTGGTACTTTGAGAAAAGCCGAAGAGTCTATTGACCATTATTTCGGACGATTTTCGAAGACCGAGTCACGCAATATTTTTTCTAGTGGAGAGAGTTTCAGAGTACTTTTCTCCACCTCTTGGGAGGCCAAGTCTGTTAGTATGGTCGCCAATTAAACAGGGCATGTGGTGATGTCCACTAAGTATGGCCTATCCAAATATAGAAGGCTCGAGGTAAATCTGCCGGGTCAAGTTGCAGGTTGTGCCAATTGATCTCATCTACTGCATTTAGTTCTTGGCGAGTTCACCAACTTTCTTTTTTTCTTTCTTTCTTTTTAGGTGGCGCCACAGCTCAAATTGAACTTGCCTTTCCACCAACATGTCTATATTTAGCGCAGCGATTCTGTCAGCGTTGCTAAAATTAAAAATGGTCAACTTATAACGTCATGGACAGCTAATTCTGCTAAGTTAGGTTAGAGTGGTCTTCATTTGAGGTACACTTGGATCAATTGCAGGTCCATTGTAATGCCACAGGGAGAGCGCCGGAGACCGATGCCTTGGCTACTCCTAGAACTATAGAGATTTCGTAACGAAGGTATATGATGTTTATGGAGCAGAGACGATGTGCGTACCCAAGTAGGCCAGTTCTACAGGAATCGCGCAACAGATTCATATCCTCTCCATATCTGAAGCTCCTATAGAAAACATTGTGAGGGATACACAATTATTGTGTGCAATTTCCAACAGCACAGTTGCCTTTGATTGCATTTGTGAGTTTTCTGTTATAAGCTCTTCTAAGGTTGATTAGTTCTGTCAAACATTTTATGATGAGTCCATCACTGCTCATAGAAAGCACTTAAGAGAGTATAATCTGACTGATTTATGACACTGGTGGCTTAACGATAACAAGCTGCATTTGGGTATCTTCGTCCGTTTCTTTCCTGTTAAAGATCGGTTGATTGGGGAGGTCTTGATGCAGTATAAGAAGACTAGCGACAATGGTGTCTTTATTCTTCTTATGTAGAGCACCAGCTCAATTTTGGCGGATTGACTGTAAGACTACAACTGTGCGCCTTTGGATGAAAATATGCCAAATAAATAAAATCTCACCATCGATTTTCAGGATCTCAGGAAAGGGACCGTATTCTATGGACATCTAAAACTCTTATCCACAGTCTCATTGGCACCTATCAGCGCGTTTAGGATCAATAATTTCGAAAGCACCAAATATTCACGTTATGCCAGATTTTAGAAAAAACCTAAAAGGTCCAGGTCGGTATACACCACCTCTTTATCGATTTTAAGACCGCAAATGACAGCGTCTATAGAAACAAACTATGCAGACAAGGTTTGCAGATCGTTTGGAAGGAAAGATTCAGACACGTCCTGTTGAGGGAATTGGAAGAGATGTGCGTATCAACGCTTCAGCCTAAATAACTTAATTTAAATAATTTAAACCGGGTGTGCCAATCCAATAGGGTAAGATCTCACGTTAGTCTTGAAGGGCACAATTGTACGCACAAGCGCTGGTAGTATTTTTATCTTCTCAATGCGTTCGGACCTGTAGTGGCGTGGCGCAGTGAGTAGGTTCACCATTCATTCGGTGGACAATTGCAAACTTTTAGGTAGTAAGGCACTTTTTCTGCCTTGCCTCTGGTATTAATTATGCCCCCGTTGAAATAAAACGAAGACTAACTCTTGCCAATCGCTATTTCTATGGGCCGAGAAGCCCTTACTCATGCAGGCTAAATTGACAAGAACATGACCGGCCAGTAGCATAATACTGGCCTACGCCGTCGTAAAGTTCACAACCCCACGGAAAATATTAAAAAGATGTAACGAACCAACTAATCTCCTCGGATAAAAACGGTCTCACCGTTGACAACCCTTGCAAATGTTTAAAGGACAACTACCTTCGGTTCTTCACGTCGAATGTTCGGACCCCTAAAGGAGCTTGTGCAGGCGAACAATTATCAGAGGCCCTTGACTGCTATCACGCAGATATCACCGCCATGTAGGACGTGGGAGGGGATGGGCTGGACAAAAAAGGTTATCACTATAGCAAGCACACGGTTTCCTCATCTCAATATATGTATACAAGGGGACATGGCGATCCGGGATCATGAAACGCTAAATCAAACTGATCACATAGCGATAGAGGTAAAGCATGCCTCCCGTATTCTGGACGCCCGATCACTTGTTGCAGTCAAGGTGCGAATGTGGATATCCCAAGCGACACAACAAAGAAGAACTGCTGTGAGAAGATAGAACGTGGAAAAGTTGAGAGAAGAAGATATTGAGAGGTTGTACTCCAGGAATAACGTACAGAAGTTTTACCAACAGGTAAAAAGAACGTGTCACGGCAAGAATACCAGTATGGCCTGTAGAGATGAAGAAGGAAACCCTGTAGTTGAGTCATAGTCGGTGCTGAGAATATGAAAAAACTTTTTCTGCAGACTCTATAACCGTTAAGAATCCCAATATCCCGCCTTCAGACAAAATAGACTATTCAATTTAGACGATGATAGCCAAAACTTCCATCTACCTGACCAAAATGAAGTAAGAAAAGCAATATCTAAGCTAAAATCCTACAAAGTAGCTGGACCTGACGGCTCACCGGCAGAGGTATTCGAAGCTGTTGGAAACCGCTTTCCGGAGAGCATTTCTCAAGCATCATTTCTCAACTCTTTCACATCAACTCGTTTGGCCAGAAGCGTGCATGAATGATGAATGGAATCTCAATATCGTGTGCCTGATCCGAAATAAAAGCAGACCCCTTAAACTGCGCCAACTATAGAGCCATAAGTCTCCTCAATATTCCATACAAAATCGTATCTGCTGTATTGTGAGAATGTCTGAAACCCTTCATCAACAACTTGATTGGCTCCTATCGGTGAGGATTCATATCCTGGAAAAAATTCAAGAAACACAAACTGATACCCTTCTTTTCATCGATTTTAAGGCCGCATATGACAGCATTTATTGAGCCATGTCTAGATTTGGCAACCCTGCAAAACTCGTCCGTCTCTCCAGAATGACGATTGAGAACGCTCAATCCGTCAAGGTCGGTATCGACTTAACCGAGACTTTCGATGTCAAAAAACAGTTTTAAGACAAGTTTAAGCGATGACTGTGACTTCTTTAACATCAAACTTGAAATTGTGCGGAACTCACAAGCGAACACTGGAGGCACAATCTTTCAAAAGTCTGTGCAACTACTAGCATTCGCCGATGATGTCGACATAACTTGGGAAAACACAGCGGGCTGTCACCTTTGGAGGAGAAGATTCAACGATGAACTATACGAGCTGTAACGACATCGATGTACAGATGGCTGGGTCATGTATAGCGAATGGACACCAATGCTCCAGGCCACAAAATGTTCGAATCAAACTCGGAGTGACAACGCAGTAGAGGAATGCCTCACCTTAGGTGGAACGCAAAAATATAATGGGACTTGGACTGCGCAGCGCAACTGAAGGGAGTTAACTAAGCACCGAGGCAACTGGTTTGCCATCGCAAACCTGATGGCAGCGAACTATATTACGAAGAATAGGCGGAGGGGTGAAGTATCTGCATCCGCAACAGCCAAGCTGCGCTTAAGTCCCTGCTGAACTCTCTCACGACTTTCAAGCCAGTTCGAAGAAGCATGGCTTCTCTGATCGCAGTCGGAAGACTGTATTATCAGGGTCTTGTTTCTTGCTTGCTATGCAAGGCTAAGACGAGAGTTTCTCAGCACCTAAACATATGCTTGGCTTCCATTAATAATTGTTGAGCTTATCGTGATTGCAAGTTTAGGAGCAATGCTTTTCACGATGCAGGCAAGCAACACGAATGCTTCCCGATATCATTACAAAGTCAGAGGCATCATTACCTGCCTTTTCCTGTCTGTATTTCCTCAGTCACTATTCGCCTTACGTCACACAGATGAAACCAAGAATCTGAACGATATGGATGACAACAAAAGGACTACGAGACAGAGGGCATCTCGATGTTTAGCACAGGACATCGGCACAAGTGAAGACTACACTTGAGTTGTTGTCTCGCTTCCTAACAAGCAACAACACACACTTTGCACCAATTAGTCGACTAGCACAACACTGACAGAGTTCATTGAACTTAACTGCCACTTGTCTTCCTTCTTCTGTCACTTCCTGCTCCAGACACCATCCCTTTAGAAGCCACATCAACATTTTACTACTCTACCACTGAAAATGAACAGAAAAAAACTTACTTTTGTCAATGGCTGAGTGAATAATCTGTAAACGGATAGTGGCCGCCTTGGCCTGTTGTTCGATTTGCCGGACTGTTGCACGGATTTTCTACAATCAAAACCATTAACCAATACCATGGATGACTTTGTTCAATTCTCACCTCACGCAACTCCTGTTCGCTGTCGATATATTCCTGATAGTTGGCGAAAATTTCCTGATTTACAAAACTCATTTTGATGGCGTGTTGTTTGTTGTGTTGCGCCTTTTGCACTTTTTATTTGAGTTCCGTTTTTGTCTGATACAATTGCCGACGTTATTCAGCATCTGGCTGACATATGTTTGGCGTTTATGAAGACGACCCATTCACAATAGGATTGAATAGGGTGATATGGCTAGCGGTATAAATGAACTGCGAAAAACCTTAATAACCTGAGAAGCGGTAGCATCGTCTTCATTGCCAAGTTGTAGTACTTATTCGATCTCCAGACTAGAAACTCATAACATATTGGACTGAGCAGACACCCGTATTTTTTCTCATTTCACCCATTTTGTAAAGAAAACTCTTACATATGAAAAATGGACGGAACATGCACAGCCGGCAACGACTTGGAAGAGGACTTCATGTATTTTCATCGAGTAGACCCAAACTGGCACCATAGCGAATGAGTAGCACTGCGCAATCAATGGATACATAGTAGATTGTCCTATGTAGTTGACTATTAAGGTGAACTCATTGTTTGCCTAGTTCAACAGTCACTCGAGGATCACGTCTACTGATGCCGCCATATGAACAGCCGATCGCACTTAAAAACTGTTGCTCCGTCTCCCTTAAAGCAGATATCACCGGTACATAGCAAGAGTTGAAGCATCTCTTGGCTATGTAATCAGCTTCTTAATTATGCGTTTAGCTAGCGCGGCGGCAGTCTGTTGTTCATGTAATAATAATTGGATAATGGCGCTAGAAGATAATGAGCTGCAAATCAGTCATACTAAAAACCAGTCATCGTGCGGTTATATCTGCTTTGTATCATCCGAGGGTATCCGCTTGTTGTTCGGCTGCCCGTGGCCTATTAAGAGTCCGAACATTCCTCATGCAGAGCTGAAGATCGTTGTCCTTTAATGGTTTTATAAGGTCATCAACAGTGGATCCGTTGCTATGCCAGTCTGTTATCTGGTTCGTCACACTTCTGTCGCTTTTGTATAATGTTGTGAGCTCTATGGCGGCATACGCCGCTATTATCCTACTGGACGAGCACGCACTTGCACTTTCAGTCTGCATGCGTAAGGATTTACTCATACTGTTACTGGCGACCAGTATTGAGAAACTACGCTGGGAACTTGATTATTGAGCTGGTAGTCCAATTCAAGTTATAGTAGTTTTCTGATTAATCACCGCTAATAATCCAATTGGATTATTGAAACACTTGCAAATTCATTCTTAAAACTCTATGCAACAATCTGCGGGACATCCCAATTGACAAGAGCATCATCGTGACAATGTTTTAGTACTCTCCGAAAAACTTGCGGTAATTCGTTCGGGCTGAACAAGGTCAATAACCCCGATGTTATCATGTTTACATATTGGGAATTTCGCAGATGAAAATGTCACAATAAAGAAAAAATAAGACAAATCAGAATAGTTATGATGTTTATAAATCACAAAAACACTGAAAATTGAAACTGAAATTTATCGTAATTTTGTGAAACTCTCCACATTTCAAATGTGCTTCATTATTTCACCTACTTTCGAACATTCACAATAGCCACACTATTCACTGTCAAAGTCAGAGAGCTGTCAGTGTCACCCATTTAGCCAATTCCATATATAGGTGAACACAAAAAAAATAAAATTTTGTGCTTTAATTACTCTTTTCCGTAATACCTATTAATCTTATTACCAAAAATGGCATTCCAAGTACGTAACACAATCTCTAATCTATCCCTTAGCAACTAAAGTGTTAAATTTTCAGGGCGGATACCAAGGTGGAGGTGGCTACGGTGGTGGTTACAACCCACAGGGCTATGGTCAACCTGGTGGCTACGCTGCACCACCTGGAGCATTTCCACCACAAAATGCTGGAGTCTCACCGGAAGCTCAACGTTGGTTCGAAATGGTCGATCGAGACCGTTCGGGTAAGATTAATGCCGAAGAACTGAAAGCAGCACTCGTCAACGGAAAAGGGCAAAATTTTTCGGATAACGCGTGCAAACTAATGATTAGTAAGAAACCGATGACTCAATTTAGAAAAGCGAAATGTGTTTATTTATGAGTGTGTTATTTATGTATGCAGGTATGTTTGACAAAGACGCCAGTGGAACCATCGACATTTATGAGTTCGAGAAGCTCTACAACTACATCAATCAGTGGCTGCAGGTTTTCAAGACCTACGATCGCGATCAGTCCGGTCACATTGAGAAAGATGAACTTGCCCAAGGTGAGACGATTCGATTGGTGGTTGTGTGTGGTTTTGTTGAAAAAGTTTCTTTGTAGCCTTCACCCAAATGGGTTTTCGGTTCTCGGAGGAGTTTATCACTTTTCTGATGAAGAAAAGCGATCCAGGAGCACAGAAGGAGATTTCTGTGGACCAGTTTATCGTGCTGTGCGTCCAGATACAACGATTTACCGAAGCATTTAGAGTTCGTGACACCCAGCAGCAGGGACAGATAACAATTGGCTTTGAGGATTTCTTGAGCGTCGCCATCGGATGTTCGTACTAGTTGCACTCACAACTCAAAATTTAACTTGAAACTAAAACTGAAATAATCTCGAGCAACAGTAATCCTGATTGTATTTGTAGCCTTAAACTGGTTGGTCTGGCTCGGACTAGCCTCATTTCCATTTTGTGCGTGGCTTTTTTTTTAGCATTTTTCACTTTTAATTTGTGTTTCCTGTTTTTTACTTTGGTTTTCGTCTTTTGTTCATGCTATATTCGCTACGGTTTAGAGGGGCATACGCAAGAATCACATTCAACAAAAATTTATCAGTACAAACTCTGCTCAGCAACAGATGAAACAGAAACAGTATCAGATACAAAGCCGTTAACAATGTAGATTCCATTATTTGTAATAAAAGTAAACGTAAACTTTTAGATGTCTTTTGTGTTGTCATTCGCTGTAACGCTCACTTGGTGAGAAGACATTTGGGTGTCTTCGCTGCAGATTGTGTGACCAAGAACTAGGTTCAAGTGTCGTGGTTCTGTTTGAGAACTGTTGGTTCAATCTCATTACATTCTCATTAGGTGATCAGGTGTGAACTGATAGGGTAGAGTCTTAGGTTCTGGTTTAGTGTAGAAGTCACTAGAAGAACACACAAATTTTTCTTTGTTTAATTTTTTTACTTGCAGCAAATAGAAAAGGAGCAATTCTGTAGCATTAAGTGCTAGAGGCGAATGACTTTGGAAGGGTTAATTTCCCATGAGTACAGGATAAGAGACGATCACCACAGTACTCACCTATTTGGTGTACACAGATCAACCTTCAACATTCCAAGTCTGCTTTTGCGTCCCTATGTAGGAGCTTTCCATGTTTAATACAAATGTGGTTTCGGAAGATCGAGAACTTGCCTTTTTGTCCCGAATTCACTCTATCCAACTACTTTTGGATAGTTTTACAACCAAGAGGTAATTGCTGCAGACTCCTTCCTTCGGATCGAATGGAGAATGGCGCAAATTCGTCGTTGCGTCAGTTTATTTTCCCTATGGCTCGGTATAACCACCACCACCGAACTCATTGAATAGTGTGATTCCAGGAAAATGCGACTTATCATATGTTATGATGCGATACTAATACCTGGAACACTTTTTGTAGCAGTAGCAAATACAATCATCTCCTGGATTTCGTCTGACCTGGTTGTTAACCATATTAGGTATCAGGCAACCTTTTTTCCGAGAGTAAGACCGCAAGTAATCGACTTGACTTTGTCCAACAGGTATAAGGAGATTACCGGCTAGAACACACTATCAGAGGTCACCTTGTCAGAACATAGGTACATCGATTCAGAATCTGATGTGAGGTCTCGACCGTGTTGTAGAGGAGGAATCCACAGAAAACTAACTGGATACAATTTAAGGAAGAGCTTGGAAAGTCGGAAAATGATCCCTCTAAACTAAGCACAAAACAAAAGCTAGAGGAAGCTGTTGATAGCCTAAACGGTACCAACACCATTAGGCTGGTTAAAGTCCTCGAAAGGGGAAGATCAACCAGGCTAGAATCACTCAGAAATTATGATGATACTGAGTCGAAAGTAGACTCTTCGCCTCATTCTTGAAGATCACTTCCCAGGTAACCTAATCAGAACCAGCTGACAACTAGCTCCTATTAACGAAGCTGCTAGTGAGCCGAATAAACAACAGGCCATAGCCGGTATATCTCATCGGTTGAAACTACTAAACATGCCTCCTTTCATGGCTTCAAGTCGCTCGGCACCGATGGCATGTACCCAGTTATGTTACAAAAAGGTATAGATAGATAAATCTAAATAAATAAATAAAATAGATAAATCTTCACTGCTAACCTGACACTAGCATACATATCGGAATCATGGCAAGCAGTCAGAGTGGCCTTTATTCCGAAAACGGGAAAGTAGGACTACATGCTCGACAAGAGCTTCTGACTTATAAGTCTGACTTCCTTCATTTTGAAAAAGCATCGAGAGAATGGTCGAGATCCACGTGCGCAAAACTACCTTGCGAATGCATCCTCTGTCTATCATGCAACACGCGGGAGTACGCTGCAGAATCTGGTAGGCAGAATTGAAGGTGCACTCGACAAGGAGGAATACGCTATTTGCATTTTCATCTATGTTGGGTGTGTTTTCGACAACGCAACTTCTGACGGCATGTGTAACTAGGCCAGACAACATGTCGTAGACGAATCACGAATCCACAAAACTGAATAAAAGCAATGCTGGTGAATAGGACATTGATTGCGGATATTGGCTGCACAAGTATACGCGGATGATGTTGCTATACTGTCTGTTGGACCGTGTCTAGCGACTGTCTGCTGTAAAGCGCAGGCAGCCCTAGACGTGATCGACGTTTGGTGCGCTAGTAATGGGCTTTCAGGCAATCCTCTTAAAACTGATATTGTTCTTTTTACGGGAAGGAGGAACCTCTAGACACATTGATGAATCTTCCTCCCCTTGATATTTATATCATGGATTCCATTCTTCCGTCTAAAAAGAAGTGGTCTTTGGTAAAATACGCACGGCCGATTTGATAACTGTTGCAACGTAACATCTAAACAAAGATTATCAATCAATTGCCGGGATAGCTCCGTCAATAAAATGCCGTCGGCAATCGAACCAATTTTGGCAATAATGATAGTGGAGATCAATGCGTGAAGCAACTCGCAAAAGGTGCATAGGCAAAATTCTATGTTTTGTCTATGGCCCCTCCCACTTCAAAGGAAGAACACAAGAAAAGAGGAAAGAAAGAAAGCGAAAGGGAATATCAATAGTTGCTTTGATATGCACAGTCTATTAATCACCGATTGGGGAAATTAACTCTGAAGTCAATGACCGGCGGACCGGTTACATAATAAGCTGGGAGAACGCCGTTCATGCTCAAGCTGTTTCCTAAACTGCATCAACTGTGGAATTAAGAAGCAATGACCGAGATGCACTTTCAAGGCCATGCCATCGATAGTTTTCTTTAGAGATGAAGAAAAAAAATTGTGACACTCCCCAGTAGACCACCGAAAAGAAAGGTCAAAATAAATATACATACTCGTACATAGCAAGTAAATTAGTTCGTGTTTTCCTTTTTGCATTAGTTATTAAAACAGCTGACTAGATCCAGTGGCGCCGGTTGCCTTTGGGGTCTTTACTTAAATCTCATTTAAGGAAGGTCCACGCGAGGTTTGCTCGTTTCTACGCGAAACAATAACCTTGCAATGACCTTTGGATGATCCTGATGGCAACGAACGATATTGTGATGAACCGATGGAGGGGGCGAAGCATTTGCATCCGTAGCGACAGCCAAGCTCCCTTTTAAACCCCCTTACGATTTCCAAGCTAGTTCAAGAATGCAAGACATCACTGAACACAGTCGGAAAGCTTAATTCACTGAGTCTCGTCTGGGTCAGAGGTTACAATGAGATCACGGGAAATGAAATCGCCGATGAACTCATCAGCCAAGGTTCAAAGTAGAGTTTTTCAGGACTCAAACTTACATTGGGTCGGTCTGCGTCCTCGGTTAAGGTTTCCATTGATTACTGGGTCTCATATAAGAACAACTGCAGATGTTGCAACCAACCAACCCCAGGTTGCAGGGAGACCAAACAAATGCTTCCAGATGTCTTTGGGAAGTCAACAGCCTTCCTGCTGTCAATCAGGAGGAAAGACTGCAGATTACTTACTAGCGTCGTGCAGGGGATTACACTTTTGCTAAGCACTTAAATGTGCTGGTTCGTAAGTGATACGAATATAACACCCTGCTATGCTTGCTGTGAAAGTGATGAAGACACCGCGGATCACCACCTCTGTGAATGTCCGGTTTACGCTCACATCGGGTTTCAGGTACTCGGCGTTGACGTGGTGGGTGCTGGTACTGTAGGCACTTTATCATTGAAGCGCTTTCTCATCTTTTTTCGAAAGACTGAAAGATTTCATCAAAAAGAACTTGGACTAGTTCTTTGACTAAGCGCTCTGTTCCGGAGGGGCATATTTCGCTACATAATTTTAATATGGCATCTTTAGTGGATTTGCCCTCACACAATCCGAATTGGTCATTACTAAAATATATATTCCTGTTCAGAAAGGATATAAAACTATCCTTTATAATTTTTCAAAAAGTTTTGAGAATGTTGAAAGTAATGAAATAGTTCTGTATTGAGTCATGGGTTTTGGATTAGCTTTTTTAGAATACAGGTATGACTTTAGCAAATAACAGAGTTCTCACTCAAATTCGTTATGAACGCTAGGATCTCAACAATGTATAGAGCAATCCATTTAAGGGAGAATATTGGTAACGCCATCAGATGTACAGAAACATTTATTGTCGAGACTGTTTATTGCTTTATAAACGGGATTATAGATTCAAAAGCAAAACTATTACTTTGGAAGACGTCATCAATTAAGTCCGGATATGGATCGAGCATGTAATTAATTTCAGGGGCACAAGGGTTCAAATTAGCGGCAGAAAAGAAATAATTGTTAAGATGACTATAATATAGTATGTCGAATCTTGAATGCTTCTGCGCAATCGTATAGGATGAGTACTTAGTTAGTGGCAAGAGTACTTTTCCAGCCTGAATAAAACGGTGCTGCTTTTCCAGAAATTTTTCGCCTTGTGACCATTTCCGTCTTTAAAATATTTACAGAAAGCCAGTACGGTTTTGTAGAATCAAGTGATCTAGTGATTTGAAAAGCAGAAGTCTACATTAATCTGGTGAAAGCAAAATAGTTGTATGTACATGGTATTTCAAAGGCATTTGACAGAGTTTGGCGCAGGGCTCTTGTGTCGAAAATATGTGCATTTGCGATCGATGAATCTCTTCTTCAATGGCTTAGACAGTAGTTTTTCGGAACGTTCAATTCAAGTTGTTGTGAATGGTTCCAAATTGATATCCTTCTGTTTCAGACACTCATTTTAATTTCCATTAATGATCTGTTGTCTGCTACTTCTAATCCAATACGTGTACACATGTATTTCCCTCATGAAGACAGTGTACTCTGCTTACGACAGCGAATGTTAAACTTATTAAATTCCAACATTTACAACAACAAGTGGGAATCCTTCTGAAATACAACCCTGCCTTCTGACGTTAAAGTTTACCGTGAATGCCCAGCCGTCCATGAACAATGCGTTGAGATGACCACATTTTTAAGTCGTCAAACACGCTGTAAAATGCTTAGATTTCCTCAGCGATTTAAAAAATGCTTTACCCCGTCTGATCTGCCCTCAATATATAAGACACATAGTACAACAACACTTTGAGATTGAGCTCCACATCTGGTCAGGTGCATTTGCACTTGTCTTACATTGTTTCACCGTTATCGTTATTTCCACCACAAGTGGTTCGACGAAATTGGCGACCTCAACCAGCAAACATGAATGACCCAATTACATATCGTTCCGACTAATGCAATAGTGTTTGAGTGACTACTCAGTCTGTTAAAACGTGCTTTCTCGCTCCTTAGTTATAATGTCACAAAACTGTGCGAAGTATAATAATGACCTAGAAAACGGAAATAAAACTATTACCTGTTCCATCTGTTGGTCAAAAGTCCATCTAAATTGCGTCAACATAAGCCACAGTGCTCGTACATTAAATTTAATTTCTACGAACAAAAATTTGTCCTGGAAGTGCGATGGCTATACAAATCGTACGTCTGTGATGTGTATTGTGTATTTGCTCTCATAGAATTGACAAGGTATTGCGCTCACTGAGTGATATTAAGTCTGAGTTCCAAGCCTTTACAAAATACTCTCTTAGTGGGGTAAACGCGAAAGTTAACGAAAAAGCAAATTCAAAAACCGATGCTGGTTCTTCTGCAAACCTCGGTTGACTCGATCTAGTCTTAAGGCAAATGACCGTGCGAGTTACATCATCTCTCCTAAGAACTACTAAGTGGCTCTTATTAACTATGTTCTCTCTCTTTTTGTAACCAAAAAGAGTGTAGAGCAACATCTTATTCAGTCTAGTTTAAGCGTTCATTAAATAAAGAACTATACTAAAAACTGGACCTTGATTTCAATATAAACCACCTTATTTGCGCTCTTGCCAATGTCAACAAATAAAGAGAACGTTTCATCTCTATTAATCGTGCGAACAAGTGCAGACACACCGAAACAAAAACAACACACAGTGGATCAAATTCATCGTCACAACGAAAGCCGTTGGCTGTCGCTAAATCTAACACCACCGCCACTGCTGCGATTACAAACTTAATGAGTGATACTGATTGCAACAAAAACAATAATCGTATCGAGGCATACGTGAGTGCTGATTTTGGTTCTGTTCTCTTAACAGCAGCTGTTAAAAATTGAGTCATGTGCTGAAGAAGGTGTGTCGATTGGGTCGGTGGTGGGGTCAAGTCTCAGCGTTGGAGTTGGTGCGGCTGTAGACACCATCAGGTCTGCTGGTAGTGTTGACGTCACTGATGTTAAGTATGCTCATCACGGTGCTAGCAATTCCGGTGCCCGCCCGGATGGCACCTTAATAAAAGAAGATGCTGACGAGAAGTGGTTGAAAATCCAGATTAAATCGGAAAGTAATTGTCCGTACTAATGTTGAATCAATTGACTCTCTTGAAGTAGTAAGTTAACTAAAATGGTTTCATTTGTCGAGCTTTCGACCTTGTACCACCAACCAACCGATTATTGATTTTACGTCCTCAAAACTTAAAGTGGATGCCACTTGCATTAAGCTTACTCGTTCAGGAGAAAGAGACGAGAATCTGCGTTAC
This sequence comes from Volucella bombylans, assembly GCA_949129095.1. Lineage (NCBI taxonomy): Eukaryota > Metazoa > Arthropoda > Insecta > Diptera > Syrphidae > Volucella > Volucella bombylans. Next base: position 113,189,544 of record OX422141.1, read on the forward strand.
ATAAATTTCAAATTAGGAATTCCATCTGAATATTTAAACGACATCTACAATCCGCAATTTGGGCCTATATCAGTACGAGTAGACCGTTCGGGTCAAAAAACCCCAAAATCGATCGCCGCATCTAGGAAGAAAGGATAGTTAATGCAAACCCAAACTTATTTTCTATCGTTGATATGGTCGTTCCGGATGTCTGATCGAGCATAACTGTAATAACTGTTGCTCCGGCTGTCGTTTCAAACACCTCTGATTCTGCTGTTGCTCCTGAAGCTGAAGCTCGTAATGCTGTCGCCGTATCATCTGCCGCCGAAAGTAGAAATTTTAGTCTGTATTATCAAAACTGTGGCGGAATAAGAACCAGGTTACGTTGTCGTAAGGTACGTACCTACATATTAATTTCTGATTGTAATAAAAAAAAAATAGTGAATTAAAAGACAACATTGGTGACCCCGACGTCGCACAATGGACAAAACTGAAAATTCCGGCGAACAAGCGCAAACCAGTCAACGCGAAAACGAAAAGAATAACTACGCGACAGACAACAGACAACGCGAAATACGGAAATGCAGTACGATCCTGCACAAATAACACGTCTCCAGGAACTTCAACTTCAATTGATGCAACAAATGCAAGCAATTCGACCCACCGAAGAAGAGGCAAATCACACGCAGGTCAGACCACCACCATTCTGGAGGGAAAACGTCAGGCTGTGGTTTTCACAACTGGAGGCCCAATTTACACTTATAAATCTGAGTTCTGGTGGCAATGTCGTCGTGACACAGAAGTCCAGGACATAATTGTAAACCCACCATAAGGTAACGCTTTCGACACATTAAAGGAAGAACATATCTTGCGCTTGGCCCCATCTAGAGAGCAACAGATTAGACAAATGCTGGACAAAGAACAGCTTGGCGACAGAAAGCCCTCGCAATTTCTAAGGCATTTAAGGAACCTGAGGGCACAATAATGATAGACGACGCTTCAAAAGCCATTTGGATGGAAAGACTTCCTACTAGCGTGCAGTCAATCCTTGCAGCACATACGACAACAACACTCAACAAGTTAGGCGCTATTGCGGACAAAATAAATGAAATCATCCCACAACATCAAATAAATTACATCTCTCCAGCTGAAAACTCTTCAATCTCCCGTTTGACACAACAAGTTGAGGAATTAAGCAGGCAGGTACAAACGCTATCTATAGGGCGAAACAGTTTCATACGCAATCACTCTCGCTCCCGTTCACGACATAGGAGCAAACATCGGCGCCAAGTCAATAGTCCTCACCCTCACCAGACCGAAAATAATTCGCATTTGCAGAATAAAAACAGTATGTGTTATTACCATCGCCGGTTTGGCACCAAAGCTATCAAATGCATATCACCATGTAACTTCATGCAGGGAAACGACGAGAGGTGTCATTAATGGCGGTAAATGACAACCAACTCTCCAACCGCCTATTCGTTACCGATAAGAAGACAAAAGTCTAGTTTCTCATAGACACAGGCTCGGACGTGTCAGTGTTTCCACCTTTAAGTTTGCGGCATAGAAGCAAAGCTTGTGAATACACTCTTTTTGCTGCGAATGGAACACCAATACCAACGTATGGATGCCTCACTGTCTCACAGTTGCCCTTGGACTTCGGCGCGATTTCACCTGGCGCTTTGTCGTTATCGACGTTGGTAAACCAATGATCGGAGCCGATTTCCTCGCATTTTACCGACCTCTTGTAGTACATCTAGCCCATAGCAGACTATGACATGACTATCGACATGAGGCTTAAGTGCATATACAAAAAGTGTTCAAGTAAAATCAGTGTCTGGTGAATCCCCATACATTCAACTCCTCAAGGAATTCCCCAACTTAACAAGACCAGATGGTACCTTTAAGGATATCCTTCACACTACTGTGCACTATATCAAGACAACACCCGGACTTTTAGTTGTAAGGCTCGTCGTTTGGCTCCTGATAAAATGATAATTGCTAAAAACGAGTTCGAGACTATGATTAAATTGGATATCGCTCGTCGCTCAAAAGGGTGCTGGTCCTCACCACTCCACCTCGAACCAAAAAAATCTGGCGATTGGCGTCCACGTGGCGACTACAGGCTGTTGAATGCTCGCACGATTCCGGATAATTATCCATCACGCAACGCAACATACAGGATTATGCAGTGAACCTTGCAGGTAAAAAAAAATTTCTCCAAAATTGATCTCGTCAGGGCCTTTAATCAGATACCAGTGGCAACTGATGATATTGAGGAAACAGCTATAATAACACCATTCGGTCTCTTCGAATTTTCTTTTATGACTTTTGGTCTAAGGAACGCTTGCCAAACATTCCAACGATTCATCGACGAAGTGGCGGTTGGACTCTAATTCTGTTTTCCATACATCGACGATATTTTGATGGCGTCCGAAGATGAAGAACAATATCTACAACATCTTCAAAGACTTTTCAAATGCCTCAGTGAACATGGTGTAGTGATCAATTTGAAAAAAAATGAATTTGGCACGCAGGCGATGACATGAAACAGTAAAACAATTGCGAAGATTCTTAGGATCAGTCAATTTTTAGTGACGTTTCATCACGAATGCTGCAGAACTTCAAGCACCACTCAACGAATGCCTAAAAGGAGAGAACACTAAAGGAAATAAACCTGTCGTATGGACACAATCGCTTCAACAATCATTTACTTTGTGCAAGTTTATGCGCACTGATAATAAAAAACGTTTATTTAAACCACGATAGTTTGCTTTGCACTAAACTCTACCTACCGGCAGACTCTCTTACATTTACAATTACAATCTATCTTTAGCAGTGTTACCACTTTGTTATTTTACTACAACTCGACAATCCTGACATGTAATCGTCCCGATTTCACCCTTAGATTTAAAGCTCGCTATGTTATCTTTTATTTGTAACCACGGTTTGATGTTTGCTGCTTCCCATATTCCTTCATATGGTATCTGGCTTACTTGGAATCCCTCTACGTCTTTCAGTACGTACCGATCATTTAGCAATATTTTTTTAATTTTATACGGACCCTTAAACTTTGGGGCTATTTTCTTACTAACCCCTGGTGTACTAATAAAATTTCTTACCATTACATATTCTCCTATCTTATATGTTTTATGGGTTCTCCATCGGTCTTTTTGTGACTTGTTATATTCCTGGCACTTAGTTATTTTATCCATAGCTCTCGTTCGCACTCGATCAAAATCTCTTTCGGTTTCTTCTTTATAAAACTCATTCAAACTTTCTTTTAAGAAATCAATAACTTCTCCTTTCTGTTCTACTCCGAACAACAGCTCACTTGGTGACGTACCTATACTTCTATGTACAGTATTATTCATAGCAAATTCTATCCTTGGTAATATTTTATCTAAGGAAGACTCATATCCTGCGTCTGTTAATTTTGCTATCATGGGCGCTAGACTCCTATTTATTCTTTCCACCTGCCCGTATGTGGAATATGTGGCGTATATTTTTATCTTCCAGGAAACCTTCAAAGTCTTTTGAAGTAAACGCGCTTCCCCTATGTGATACTAACACTCTTGGTCGACTATATGCATTGAAATAAGATCGTAGACAACTAATTACCTCGGTAGTACTAGTTGTTTTAACAGCGAAAAGCCTGACATACTTAGTAAAAGCGTCTAATACTAGAAACACATATTTTTTTCGCATTCGTAAGGGACACCGGACCAAAGTGATCTATATGCATCGTTTCGAAAGGTACATTTCCCTTTGGTATGTTATGTAGATAGCCTTCATGCTTCCCGAATTTAGGGGAGAATGCGATGCACTTTAGACAATTTTCTATGTGCGACTTTATTTTTTTTTCATTTCAGGGAACCAGTATGTCTTGAGCACAGCATCCGAGACTTTGTCGCAACCTACATGTCCCATCTCATCATGATAAAGATGTAATATTTTACTCTCCATATCTTTAGGTACATAAAACAATATTCTTTTTCCGGCTTTTCTGTACACCAGTCCATTACGCATCTCGTAAAAACTACTTTCCTTTTCCTCTAATTGTTTCCTTATCTCATTAATTTCTCTATCATTGTGTTGACAAATGGATAGATTCTGTTCGAATGTATTTTCTTCTAGCACAAGAATGTTTGAAAATCGACTGAGGGCGTCTACATGCCGCATTTTGTCTCCACCTCGGTGCTCCAGGGTATAGTCGTAGTTCTGAAGTTCTAAGGCCCATCTAGCTATTCTGGGGTTTACCTCTCTTTTGTTAAGTGTTAACGTCAAGGAGTTGCAATCTGTTACAACTTTGAATTTGATACCATGCAAATATATTCTGAATCTTTGTAGTGCATAGATAATTGCCAAAGTTTCCAATTCAAAACTATGGTATTTTGATTCACATACTGTCGCTCTTTTGAAGAAGTAGAATACTGGGTGCAACTTGCCATCCGTCTTCTTTTGCATTAATATGGCACCGAAACCTATAGAGCTCGCGTCACAGTGAAGCTCTGTCTCGTCGTGTGGGCTATATGTAGCCAATATTGGCGTCGCCATCAACCTTCCTTTGAGTTCTTCGAAACAATGCTTTTCTTTATCACCGAATTTAAAAATAGTGTCTTTTCTTATTAATTTACGAGTATATAATGGTTGGGCTAACACCGAAAATCCTTTAACGAATCTCCTAAAATAGGAACATAGTCCTAATAAGCTATGCACTGCCTTAGTATTCTGAGGTATAGGAAAATTTTGTACAGATTCAATCCCCTTTTCATTGGGCTGTATACCATCTTCAGACACTGTATATCCTAGGTACTGTACTTTAACTTCCATAAATTGACACTTATCCAATCACAATTCCAATTTGTTCCTCACTAACCTATCGAAAACTTCATTTAGTATCTCTAGATGCTCTTTGACAGTCTCTGTAGCTACCATTATATCATCGATATAAATTTTTACTTTTTTCTCTTTAATCATATCCTCGAAAACCTTCGAGATATAACGTTGAAATTCCGATGGGGCATTTTTCAACCCGAATGGCATTCTTAGCCATTCGTATTGTCCCATTGGTGTTACAAATGATGTATATTTCGTCGATTCCTCATTCATTCGTATGTGATAAAATGCACTCTTTAGATCTAATAGTGTGTACACTCTTTTATTTAAACACTCATCTAATAGGTCATCTATTAATGGTATTGGTTGATTGTCCTTTAATGTAACTTTGTTTCAATTTCTAAAATCGACACAGAGTCGCATATCACCTGTTTTCTTTTTTACCAGTACAATGGGTGATACGTAATCCGACCTACTGGGCCTAATAATCCCCTCACGCAAAAGCTCGTCTATGATGGTTTGCACTTTTTCCTTTTCTATATAAGAGAGTTTCTTGCGATAACAGTAAAACGGCTTTGTATCAATTAATTTTAGTCTCCTTTCATATTTTATCTCAGGCTCATCGGGACGCTTACAGTACAAATAATTCTTGTTAAACATTCTTTTGAACTTTTCTTTTATCTCCCAACTTAATTTATCATTTTTTACTAAATCTACTTCCGTTTCAACTTCTATTCTTAATAACTCCTGAATATTTACCTCTTCAGTTTGTCTCTCATTCATTACACTAAATAATTTTACTCGTAGATTGGCCTTTTTCATAAAATCCCTACCTAAAATCAGGGGGTACGTCATCGTATCATCCGGTACTACTATTAGGTCTAATTCATTTTTTTTTTCTTTCATTAGAATTTGACAACACACTTTACCTAATATTTTTAACAAGCTCTTATTGATTCCATAAAACCTAACATTTAAAATTGCTGTTGGTATATATCCTTCCTTTACTATGCTGATAGAGCTGCCGGTATCTAATAGAAAGATATTTTATAACATAAATTTTTGCACATAAATATACAATCAAATGATCTTACAGACTCGTCTCCTACGTCCCCTTGGTTGATGTTGTACGTCTGCTTCCTTGCCGGCTTCTTACGTTCTGGACCGTCTGCTGCTAGGTGTCCCATATTAGCACAAACGTGACACGCACATTTCTCTCGTTTGACTTTCATACACTCATTTGCCATGTGTCCAACACAATTGCAGTTGTAGCATCTTATTTGGTTCCTCTCCGTGTTGTTCTTGGTGGTTTCTCTCTGTTGGACGGTTCTTACTGGTGGTGGTGATCTTCGAGAATGCTTGTAAAAGCTGTGCCTTGGTGGAGTAGCATTGGATGAGTGCCTGGAGACGTAAAGACTCATCCGTTATGCCTTCTATTATGTATTCCACCAGTTCTTCTTCGTCGAACTGCAGGCAGTTGGAAAGAATGATTTTGTCGTTAAAATATTCTGCGAAACTTTCATTTGTTTGCCATTTGCGATCCTCAAATTTCCGACGCACTATCATTTTATTTTCTTTGGTGCAGAACAATACCTTCATTTGTTTAGTTATTTCATCTAGTCCTTCCGTCAAGAAATCTGGCTTCGAGTGCAGCCACTGAAGTGCTTTGCCTTTCAATTTGGTTAACATCAGGGAACGCAACATGTTTTCACTTGGTTTGTAGACACTCTCAATGTTTTTCAGTTGGGCTAACCACACGTCCAAATTTGTGCTACCGTCATATTCAGGCAACATGTCCCTACACATGCTCAGTTGCTGCGAGTCAAATGGTGCAGGCGCAGCAATGTTGCTCATTTGTGTTTCCTCATTTGTAGACATCTCATTTGTTTCACTCATTCTTGTTTTCTTCCGTTCATTTGCTTGAGTTCCTTTTTGTGAGAGTGTCTCATCATTTGTCTTTTTCATTTCACTCGTTTTCATCATTCTACGCAACCACTCATTCTCTTTTTTTAAAAAATTGTTCTCTCGTTCTAGTAGTTCGATTTCTTTTTCGTAGAGTCTCCTCTCTACCGTTGTACATTCATTAGACACGCCAACTGCCGATCGTTCGATATATCCTCTACTTGTTTCTCGTTGTTATTCTTCACACTCATCTTCGTTCATCACTTGATTTGTTTTTCTCAGGGACTGACTGGGTTCGTCTCCTTCGATTTCGTCTGATTGCGTCGACTGTTGCTGTTGCATTGTTATGTCGTCCGTCTCCTCACCGATTTTTGTTGGTGCCGCACCGCGATTTTTAACAGGCACTTCATTTATCCTAAGTACAAGGGTGTTTTTTCGTACCGTTCGTAGGTAGACCGAGACGACTTAACCACTCGCGTAACTGTGCAACGTTATAATCATTTACACCGACTCCAATTTTTTTTTTTTTTTTGGGAGAAAAAATTACAAAACGCACTGGCAATGGAGTGAATCCCACTTCTGATGTTTTATGCGCACTGATAATAAAAAAGTTTATTTAATTTTCGTATTTTAGTTTATTCACTATCGTCCGTATTCCACGATGGTTTGCTTAGCACTAAACTCTACCTACCGACAGACTCTCTTACATTTAAAATTTACGATCTACACCGACCACAAGCAAATTTCAACAGATATTAAACACATCTCGGGCGTCGATAATGTCATCGCAGACACGCTGTCTAGAATCGAGCTATTAGCAAACCAATCGATGTAAACGACTTAGCAGCAGCACAATCAGGTGACATAGAATTGAATAACCTTTTAACTTCCAAATTTGTATTATAGCTTATAAAGCTGTACTGTAGAGGGAAAATTCGTCCTCTCGATGAAACTTGTGAAAATTGGTTTTGATTTATGTGAAAAGACCAAAACTTGGTCGAAGACACACGAATAAACTTAAACCTCCAATCACTTACGAAAGGCCAAGTCTTGGTCGAAACGTATGAGTGATTCCTTTTAATCGGAGCGTAAACTTGTAAAAGCTGTTCTCCAAATAAAACACTAACAACGGTTTACGTGGATTTTTCACAATATAATAAAATTTTATTCTTCTATTAGAGTAATTTGGTACTTGAAGTGAGTGTGAATTATATGATGCGACACAAATAAAAGTTGAGAGTTGCCACATCATTATATTTTGTTTGGTACATAAATTTAAATGTTGTCACATCATTATTTTTTATTTGGTACATAAATTTAAATGTTAATTAAAACTGAAATAATGTTAAATAATTCACAAAACAATTAATAATTTATTTATAACAAAATAATAAAATAATAGCTGTGCTACAATCTCCCCCTCTGGACATGAAGTCGTCTCGACGATTGTACAGGTCAGCGTCGGTTGGAAGGTCGTCCCCTCCTTCTTATGGGTCGTATTGGCTTATTTATTGTGGATGCCTCCTTCGCTCGGAATGGAGTTAGCGCAGACACATGATAGGTTCCAAGAGGTACATCTAACTTATCCGCTTCAGCAATTTGGAAAAGTGTTTCGCTGAATCGCCGTATAATGATATATGGACCATCTCGCCTAGGTGCAAATTTGGATGTTATTGTTTTGCCTGCGTTACTAAGAACGTGTGTTATAATTAGGACTTCATCCCCGAGTTTATATTCTGGAGCCTTTTGGCGCCTTCGATTAGCGTACTGCACATGTTTGTTTTTGTTGTCATCTTCTAACTTGGATACTGTTTCCAAGATGTTGGGTAGTTCTCTTAGGACAGGAAGTATTGTAGAGTCGAAATTCGGATCATCAATGCTGCTACTGAGATCATGGGAGATATGTATTGGTGCTTGCAGCTCGCGTCCAAAAGTAATATAAGCTGCTGTTTGTCCAGTATCTGTATACTTGTATAATACACCATGAGTCACAATGTATCCCTCATTGGCATATTTTTCACCTTCAGTACCATCGGTGCTCTCAAGTGCTTCTAAAATAATTTTAATTTTATCATCTTTTAGTTGTTCTTGACGAATTTCTTGGCTTCCACGGGTTGGAATCGCGACTTCTGTGTAGCATATGTCACAGGATTCAATTGGCGGGCGTGATAATGTATCGGCTACACTATTCGTTCTCCCTGAAATATACTTTATTTGAATATTGTATGGCTGAAGTTGTAACGCCCATCGTGCCAAGCGCCCAGTAGGTGACTTGATCATCATTAGCCACCTTAATGGCTGGTGGTCCGTTAAAAGGGTTAAGTCTGCGCCTTCAATATAGCCGCGAAATTTATTGGTCGCCCAGACGATCGCTAGTGCTTCTCTCTCTGTCGTCGAATAGTTCTGTTCTGCTGATGTCAATAAGCGACTAGCATATTCTATTGGGTGCTCGTCAGGGCCCTCCCCCTGGACTAAAACTTCTCCCAATGCATAACTGCTGGCGTCTGTCTTCAAAAGGTATGGCTTTGTTGAGTCGGCTTGACTTAGAATAGGTGCAGTCACCAAGAGATTCTTGAGTTTTTGAAATGACTCGTCTTCCAATGCACTCCACCTGAATACAGCTGATTTTTTTGTAAGACTGCTTATTGGTTTCGAAACTTTAGCGAAATCAGGTATAAAGCGTCTATACCATGAGCAGGTTTGTAGAAACGTGAGAACTTGCTTCACGTTTTTTGGCTGTTGCATATTAAGTATGGCTGACACTTTTTCAGGATCCGTTTTTATCCCATCTATCGTAATAATGTGTCCCAGAAACTTAACTTCTTCGCAACAGAAATTACATTTTCCTAGATTTACCCGCAAGCCGAACTGCTTAAGCCGGTTGAAAACTTTATCTAAATCATTAATATGCTCTATTAACGTTGATGAGCAAACAATTAGATCATCTAGGTAAGCCTGGACCACTGTGTCATCTAAACCAGATCGGACTTGGTCCATCAGGCGTTGAAATGTAGCGGGTGCGTTCCGTAATCCGAATGGCATCCTATTAAAACGAAAGGTACCAAACGGCGACGTGAAGGCTGTCTTATCCTTATCCGATGGGTTTACTCCGATTTGCCAATATCCAGCTTGAAGGTCAATCGTAGACATGTATGGCGTGGATTTGGCTGCATGGAGCAAGTCATCTATCCGAGGAAGAGGATACCTATCTGGTGTGGTGATGGCATTGATTTGTCTGTAATCAACACACACCCTGATGTCACCATTCTTTTTGGGAACCAACACTACAGGTGAGGCCCATGGTGAATCGCACGGTTCAATGATTTTCTGCAAAAGCATTTTCTGTAACTCAGCTTTAAGCTGTTCCTTCCTCACAGGTGATAGACGATATGGAGGGGAAGCTACTGGTTGATGAGATCCGGTTTCAATGGAATGAACTACACCACGAACAGTTATCTCGTCCTCCCATTTAAAAATATTGTCGTGCTTCTGTAATAAATCATCTAATTGTCCCTCATCCTTCTTTATAATACTGGTCAAGTTTATGCCCAACTTATAGGGTGGCCCAAACAGTCTGTCATTTAGCCGGTCTTCCTCTTCATTAGAGAAATCAAGGAATACGTTTCGTATCCGATTGTTACCTGGTTGTCCTTGGTCGTAGACATGTAGTGGTAAGGAATCCTCAAATACTTCGTATATTTCTTCTGCAGAATATTTCTTCATAGGTGGCAATGGCATGGGTTTTTTATACCTTGGTGCGTTATCAATCAGCTTATTTATTTTTTGTACTATCGCCGGATCGTAAATTGGAGAGACTGGGCTGATTTCACCGTATGCAAAATTCGGTGTTGTTGCAATTTCTGTATATTTAAAGAAAGGAACACTAAATTCGGGTTGATCGGCAAAATACCATATGTTCTTGGCTGGGTTGATTATAATACCAGAGCTTTCTAAATAATCGATTCCCAATAACGTGATATTGTCATTGGCTTCTGACAACACACTAATGCTTATTTTGGTTTGTCGGCGGCCTATTTTCATATAAGTGGTTGTCGTCAAGATATCTTGGGTTCTGAGAATACCATCTGCCAGTCTAATTTCCGCTTTCATTTTCCGAAAGTCGTGATTTTCCTTTCTTAGCTGGGCACTCAGCCTGTTGCTGGCAATACTCGTTTTGGCTGCCGTATCTAAGTAAGCAACATGTTTAATACCGCCAAATTCTACTACCACTGCTGGTATGTTACCTCCCTCGCTAATTCTCAAGTCTAAGGCATTAATGCTGGCTCCACTTCCAGAGCTGATGCCTTTAGAGCATTTTGGACAATTTCTTTTTATATAGCCTATGGTTCCACATCCAAAGCAAACTAGCGGATTTTCCGGACCTCTATTATTAGGCCCTAGTGGTCGTTGCTGCTTGGACTGCTCGCTGCTATTAAATTTACGGCAATTTTCTTTCATATGTCCTACAAAATGACAGAAGCTACATCTTATAACTTCCTTCTTCGCTACTGGGTGGAGTCTTTCGTATTCTCTTGCGAGGGCTATGAGTTGGGTAAATGTTTTAAACTCGCCCCTCCTAACACCCTTCTTGATATTATCATGTAGCAGGCTGTATATAATGTCTATACAGTGTACCTCTGGTATGGGTGGCTGGGGAATTTCGGCCAATAATGCTCTTTTTGCACTTATAAATTGGTCCGTTGATTCACCCAGTTTTTGTTTTTTTTTTCAAACAATAGCTCAAATATAATGTACACTGGTCGTCGTGGAGCGTATTGGTCTCTCATCATTTCGATGGCATTTGACCAAGTAGTCATTTCCGTATGGATGCCTTTCCACCATGTCGCTGCTTCATTCTTTAGAAGCAAGGGAAGCTCTATCAATGCATCTTCATCGGTGATGCGGCGAACCCTTTTAAAAATTTCAACGTTCGTTATAAAATTTTCGAAACGTTGGGCGTCAAATTCGCCATTAAACCGCTCCGTGCAATCGCACAACGTCTCTTTAAACCGCTGGGTTCCTTCGGGAATACGGTGTTCCATGTCCGTTGTATTTGCTTGTTCGTTGGTCGTCATCCTGCTGGTAGTACCTGTTCTTGTATTTGCCGCTGGACCGTCAAACATTCCCTCCAGTCTTCTTGATCTACCCCCCGAGCCTTGCCTGTCAGAGGTCTTACTGCTGCTTAGTAGGTCTTCTTGCTCTTCCACGTACGTTCCAACAGAGCCTTGCCTATCAGAGGTCTTACTGCTGCTGCTGGTGCTATCTCCTGTGCTGAGCCTTGCCTAAACGCCAAAACGGAATATCCGTTTACCCGCGACCGCGACTCACGTTATCGGTTTCACTGACTCGCGTTATCGGTTTCACTGACTTGCGTGAATTGCCGATAAATCCGTGGGGAACTCGAGCCTCACGTTGGGCGTCAATTGTAGAGGGAAAATTCGTCCTCTCGATGAAACTTGTGAAAATTGGTTTTGATTTATGTGAAAAGACCAAAACTTGGTCGAAGACACACGAATAAACTTAAACCTCCAATCACTTACGAAAGGCCAAGTCTTGGTCGAAACGTATGAGTGATTCCTTTTAATCGGAGCGTAAACTTGTAAAAGCTGTTCTCTAAATAAAACACTAACAACGGTTTACGTGGATTTTTCACAATATAATAAAATTTTATTCTTCTATTAGAGTAATTTGGTACTTGAAGTGAGTGTGAATTATATGATGCGACACAAATAAAAGTTGAGAGTTGCCACATCATTATATTTTGTTTGGTACATAAATTTAAATGTTGTCACATCATTATTTTTTATTTGGTACATAAATTTAAATGTTAATTAAAACTGAAATGATGTTAAATAATTCACAAAACAATTAATAATTTATTTATAACAAAATAATAAAATAATAGCTGTGCTACAGTACAGCTTATTTCAACTGCCGAATTCACCATTACAACTCTACTGTGACGTATCTCAAAACACAGCCCGACAATTCGTTCCTCAGCACCTGCGATACCAAGTCTTTAATTTGCTCCACAACATGAGTCATCCTGGTGCAAGAGCAACATCATCTCCTCAAAATACATCTGTCCATCACTACAAAAGGATTGCAAAGCCTGGGCACGATCATGTGTACTATGCCAAAAATGAAAGATCACCCGTCATACATCATCACCCGTAGGGATTTTTGCATCGCCAAGTTCAAGATTCGAACACATCCATGTGGATTTGGACAACTTCCGTATTCAAGGGGTTCAAGATTTTGTCTCACCATCGTAGATGGATTCTCTCACTGGCCTGAAGCTTTTCCACTCGAAGACTCAACAGCTGATACCCTAGCAAGGACGCTCTTAAGTAATTGGATAGCTTGCTTCGGCGTGCCACTAAAGATAACATCAGACCGTGGTAGACAATTTCTCTCCGATTTGTTCCAGGTTCTAGCAAAATTGTTCGCAATCAATCAAACACTGCGTATCACCCTGCAGCTAATGACATGGTTGAGAGGCTGCATCGGCAACTAAAAGCCGCTATTGAGTGCCACAAATCCCCTTCCTGGGTCGACGAACTTCCAACAGTTCTCCTAGGGCTCAGAACTTCTTTCAAGGAAGATGTAAAAGCAACGGCAGCTGAAATGGTGTATGGAGAGACCATTCGTGTTTCTGGCGGAATTTTATGTCCACGACCAAACAACACAGATCCCGAAAGTTTTGTCAGCCAGCTTCGACATCATTTTGAAACTCTGCAACCTGTACCAGCTTCTCGTCACGGATCAAAGTCAACATTTATTTTCAAGAATTTGAATGCAGCATCACACGTATTCATTAGACGCGATTCTCTAAGGAGCGCATTACAGCAGCCGTATGAAGGACCTTTTCTTGTTTTGAAACGAACCGACAAATACTTCACCGTTCAAATGAGGGACAAAACTCAAACGGTTTCCATTGATCGGCTAAAACCGGCCTATCTCTTATCAACAGGAGACCCAATACAACAGCCAGATATCAGCGCATCATCATCAGCTCCACCACCTAAATCAACAACCATCCCTACAAAGACACGCTCGGGAAGACGAGTTGTCATTCCAGATAGATACATTACTCACACAGCCAGATGTGGGTTAGGTGTTTTATAACATGTTTCGTGGCTTGTAAAATATTATATTATTTGCCTGGCGAAAACACACAGCGTCGCTGTTGAAGAAGCTATTGCATATTCGCCCTAAGTTCCAGCATTCACTCTCCACCGTAGTCCCTTTTCACGTATAGGTGGAGCTGTACTCAGACATCAAACACCGCAAGCGCGCAATACGCGGTTTATCCGATTGATCCGCGGTTTATTGATTGATATGGGACACATAGATGTGAATAATCGTCCCAGTACAAGCGCAGAAAGTTTCTTACAACACCCAGATATCTGGGCCAGTTGCACACGGAGTGTGACTCAAAAAGCATAAATCTTGCTGATAAAGACCACCTTGATGCTCTCATTAGGTTGCAACATTTTGGACTACCGACTTGGAAGAATGTCCGATATTCCAAAGGAATGAAGGCTTAAGAAGCCACACCAGGTTTCGTGGAACTACGAGTAAAAGTTAATAATGAGCTTTGTACTCTTAGTAAGAGTAAAGATTACTTAGCCTCCACTGAGCAGGTGATGGCGACTCTATCAAACGGATTGTTAGAGCAAGAATTGCTTTTAAAACTTGTTTTACATTCCATCATTGATTGGGCGTTTAGGTCACCGGGTGACTTTACTCCCAATGCACTCTTCGAGAGATGTGCTGCCATCTTCGGACCAGGGTCGGCTTTTTACAAAAATTCGGAGCTTATGCTACAGGTTGTTTGTGGTAAAAGAGCCGAATGTATTGAAGTAAGGCGGGAAAGAATAATAGCCGAGGTATCGAATAAAAATATACAGGCTGCACTAAGAAATATTAATCCCACTGTGGATAATCTCTTTGAGAAGGAAGCATTGTCGGCACTAATACAGTCATTGGGCGGACCGCAATCTTGGCTTACTCCCAACGTAGATAAGAAATCATCGCAGACTCAAAGATCATATTACCAGAGTAGAAAGTCTACTAATGACACTAAAAACAACTTCAGACGACAACTATATAAGAGTAATTACAATGAGAGCCAGGGAGGTAAAAAACAAGTTAAGAAATTTAGTTCCAGAGAAGATCCGAGAGACAACAAATAATACAAAGTCAATATTCAAGGGGGTGAGTTGGCGGACTTCAGAAGAAGATGGCAGGATGTGGGTGCCAACTCCTTCATTTTAAAGACCATTTCAGCTACAAGAATACCATTCATTTCGAAGCCCCGACTTACACACCCTTCACTGGAGGTTCTAAAAAAATTTGCGACAAGAGAATCTCCAATGATGAATACACAAATTTCGGAAATGAAAGAGCAAAAGATATTGGAGCATGTACTGCAGACCAGTCCCAGTTCCTTATCAAAAATATTTCCTGTGAAAAAGTCCGATGGGGGAGCCCGTTCAATCTTCGATTTAAGGGAACTAAACAGGTATGTATCAACAAAGTCATTCAAACTCATTTCTCACGCTCCAATAACAGATTTTTTACAACCAGAAGATTGGATGACAAAGATAGATATTTCACAGGCATATTTCCATGTCCCAATATCAGAAAGTCATCGTCCATTTCTGAGAATATCCTACAGAGGCGAACTATTTCAACTAACATGCCTTCCATTCGGCCTGTCATCTGCACCCAGGATGCTCTCAGCCCTAACTTGCTGGATCGCGGAGATTCTGCGGGGCAGAGGTATTCGAGTTCTAGTCTATCTAGACGATTACCTTTTAGTCAGTCAGGATCATTCCAAATTAAAAATTCAGGTGGCGGTGGCCATGAAATTCTTGGAAACATTAGGCTAGACTATCAACAGCAAAAAGTCTGTCCTATTGCCGTGCCAACAAATAGAATATCTGGGCATAAGGTGGGATACACAAGACAACATCATGTCACTCCCGGAAGTGAAGTTGGAGAACGTTCGGCTATCACTCAGGAAAATGTACGAAAAGCAATATTGCTCTCTACGGCAGTTACAAATACTTCTGGGACAGCTAAATTTCGCCAATTTCGGTGTCCCCAGAGGCAGACTACACTGCCGACATCTTCAGATATTCTTGAGAAAGTATGGTCACCGTGTAAGACAGATACTTACAATTCCACCAGGGGCGGAGGAGATAGACTGGTGGCTAAGAACAAAACACACGTCAATAGCTATCCACAAGAAGGACGTTATAAATTTCCTAGTGATCGATGCAGTGGATACGGGTTGGGGTGTACAGTTAGACAACATAGCGATGTCCGGTCGACAATCGAAGGAACAATCAAAATGGCACTCGAACCTAAAGGAGATGTATGCCTTTAACATGGCCAAAAGCAAGCAAGCTCACTTTCTGAAAGACGCACATATTCTGCTTCAGTCGGACAACAGAAGCTTAGTTGCGATCAGCACAAAATAACTCTGTCGGCATTTTACCTTCCAGGAAGATACAATGGCATAGCAGACAGATTATCGAGGGGCAGATCGATACCAGAATGGCATCTCCTTCCGAAAGCAACAAGAAAAATTTTCGAAAAACTGGGCACACCCGAGATCGATCTTTTTGCATCAAAAAAAACTGCCGTAGTCAGCAGATATGTTTCAATAGATTACAAAGACAGGTCGGCTACATTTTCAGATGCCTTCAGCCGAGAATGGAATTATCGCCTAGGCTGGCTTTTTCCACCACCCAATCTAATGCCAAAAGTTCTCACTCACTTGAACAAGTCTCAAGGGACGTACCTTATTGTAGCCCCGGAATGGAATCAGACATTTTGGATGACAGACCAGAGGGCTCACGTCCTGCAACCACCGCTGGAAATAACCAACCTGGAGAAGGTACTGACAGATGTCACAACAGGTCAACTACTTCCACAGGTGGAACATTTGATCCTGAGAGCATGGAAGGTTTGGGGTGGAGTCATCAAATAGAGAGCTGGTCCAGAGACTAGAAGGATTTATTAAGAAAGGGATGGAGGACTTCAACCTTAAGAACTTATTTACCAGCTATCAGAAGATGGATTTCTTGGTTCACACAGAACAACATCAGTTCTCAGAATCCAGAGGGATCGAATATAGCTAGATATCTAACTAATTTGTTTTTGAAAGAGAATTTCTTACTCAGCACGATTCTTGTGCATGCTATTTCTTCATTTTGCGGTTCGAATGCGACAGAAAATATATCATCGAACTTTTTAGTCCGTCAAGTTCTTAAAGCCATTTCCACATCGAGACCAGCTACCACAAAACCACCAATATGGGATCCAAAAACTGTGTTTGTTTGGCTTGCTTCACAAGCTGGAAGGGAGACACTATTTGAAGCTTCAAGAAGGACAGCAGCCGTCTTACTACTGACATCGGGAAGAATTCATGATCTGACGCTGCTTAGAGTCTCCACGGACAGTTTGGAGGACGGCGAACATGAGATAATTTTACATCCAACTTTCGGTTCAAAGACTGATTCAGCTTCTCATAGGCAGTCAAGTTGGCATCTGCGCGAAAAACCAAATAAAAATGTTTGTCCAGTTACTTGGGTAAGATGTTTAATCAAACTATCTCGGGCAAGAAGATGTCAGGCGGATAAATTAGAGATATTATTCATAACTGTAAAGGGAGAAGCTAAACCTGCATCTAGAACAATAATTGGAGGCTGGGGACGTAGTGTCCTTCGTGAGGCTGGAATAGAAACTACCCCAGGCAAATAATAGGACGGTTTTACATTACAATAAAACCAATATTATTTGCAGACAGAAAACACACAGCTTCGCAGTAAGTTACTTATTGGTGAAGCCGCTATGTTGCGCGCTTGCGCTGTTTAACGTCTGAGTACAGCTCCACCTATACGTGAAAAGGGACTACGGTGGAGAGTGAATGCTGGAACTTAGGGCGAATATGCAATAGATTCTTCAACAGCGACGCTATGTGTTTTCTGTCGGCAAATAATATCGGTTTTATTGTAATGTAAAACCGTCCTATTTTTTTATTATAAAAGTAAGTCACTCGGGAGTGATGCAGCGACGTCTTAGCCGCGAAATATTTAAACATGCTGATTTAAATAAAGAGTTTCGAAGATAAAGGCATAGATGTCGTCACAGACCAAGTTAGCGCAACATATATAAATGCAAACGTTGCTATGTCCCTCTCTATCCATTCAGCCGAGTTGTCAAAGGCACGTACATATTAATTTCTGATTGTACAATAATACAAAAAATAAAATAGTGAATTAAGAGACAACACATAGATAAAACGTCTACTGATGTTAACATCATATGCAAATTTTTCGTAGATTATTTTAAATCCGTGTATAGTTCTTCCTCTCCTGCTGACCCTGTTAGCTCCTTTGTCCCAAATCGAGTGGATGTAGGCAACATGCAATTAAATCCTTTGTAAGTCTCTAAAGCATTAACCAACCTAGATGTAAATAAGGGTGTACGAGTAGGTCCAGATGGGTTCTCTCCCAAGTTTTTTAAAAGAATGCGCTACATCTCTCTCAGTTCCCCTGTGCATGATATTGAATTTAACGCTTAGAACCGGCCAGTTTCTCAATGAGTGGAAAGTGTCTTTTATAACACCCAACAGGAGCCAAAAAAAAAGTGTCGAACTATAGGCCTATATGTTAGTTGTCAGTCATCCCTAATTTGTTCAAGGAAGATCCACAGTCACAAACCTTGCAATTCTATGCGGAAATATTATTAAAAATTTCGAAAATGGATATCAGACCGATATAGTATTCACAGATTTTGCCAAGGTTTTTGATAGAGTGAACCACCGGATTTGAATCCATAAGCTCAAACAGATTGGTTTCCACTCCTGTTGTTTGGATTGGATTATTTCGTATCTTCGTGGCCGAATACAATTTGTCAAAATTCGAAACAGTCTGTCAGAACCCATTGTAGTAACGTCTGGTGTTCCACAAGGAAGCCACATTGGACCGTTATTTTTTGTTCTCTTTATCAACGACATTCCCATAAGTTTTTGTAATTCAATATCCCTATTATTTGCAGATGACTTGATGGCGTTTCGAAAAATTAAGTCGGTGAATGATTGTTGGCTTCCACAGGAAGGTTTTAATAGCCTTGCTAAGTGGTGTCAGCTCAATCAATTACATTTAAATGTATCAAAGTGCCAAAGTCTGACCTGCACTAAGACTATAGATTCGATATCTTTCGATTATAAAATCCAAAAAGGACCCAAAACCATAGTTAGCAACTTCTTCAGAAAGTATTTAGTATTTATTCATATAACATCTTTACACAATAAGATACAGTATCTTTTAAGTAGTGTACGGTTCAAATGTGTTCTTATTGAGAGATAGGCAAAAAAGAAATTTTACATTTAAGCTTGATAAAATTGATAATTTGATTTAAGTTTAATCCTTAACTTGCAATTATAATTTAACCTTCAAACATTTAAGTTTTAATTTTTATCATAGGTACTATTTATAGATCTTTAGTATGTTACATTATTCTATTTGAAAAGAAAAGTACCATTTTATTGGTTGCAAAAGTAAAGCGACAAACTCCTTTGAATAGCGTAACAGTTGTTTATTCCGCGCAAGTTTCTGGGTAACGGGTTCCATAAACGAATAGCATTGATGAAAAACCGACGTTCAGATGAAAGGCAGGTGAAGCGTTGGTTATTAATTGTATCTATGCAATATACATTTGAAAATGGAAAAAGATAAGCCAAACGAAAAAAATGAAATGTTACAATCCACCAAAAAACTGGACCACTTTATTGAGCGACCAAAACACAACTGCCATAGAAGACAATAGTCATTTAAAAAGAAAAGTAAAAAGGTATATACATGTTTACATTATCTCATTGCCAGATTGCCATTTGAGTAGTATGTACTTCTGCCTGCTGCTAGTTTTGTGCTGATAAGTTGCATGTTTATGTAGGTTGTCGCCTGATCGTGATCGTTATCGCTGCCTGTCTGCTGTTTCCTTGTAAATGTAAAGATGCGTCGTTCGGTTATTGTGGAAATATTTGCCTTGTTTTTGCTTGCTGTCTGTAACCCATGATATCGTTGTTTGTTCAGCTTGATTGAACCGTTGCCTCTCGTAGAATCGGCGACATCCTGGCGTCTGAGATATCCGGTTGCGTTTGTCTTATACATTTACTGTCCGGCTGGGCCGGTAGGCTCAGGACCAATGCTGAATAGCCGACACACCTTCTGCGCCGGTCGCGTTGTGCTCTTCAATTTGTTATTCTCCAAGCAATATTCCACGGTGACGTTGCGAACAAGACCGTCACTGCCCGGATGAACAGCAGTGATGCGTGCCAGTCGCCATTTGGCTGGTGGCAAATTTTCGTGACGAAGTACGACGACATCACCAACCTGCAGATTTTCGCATGTTCGCCGCCACTTTGTGCGCTGCTGCACCGAAGCCAAATATTCATCGTGCCAACAATGCCAAAAAGATTGATGCATTTGTCGTAAGAGTTGCCAATGTTGAAGTCGATTTGTAGGAGCCTCGGGAACGGTAGGTTCAGGTAATGCCACGAGCGAACGACCGATCAAGAAATCAGCCGGAGACAGTGCCAAACGGTCATCCACGCCGTCATGTACTGCAACCAACGGTCGCGAATTTAAACAAGCCTCAATTCGCACAAGCAATGTATGCAATTGATCGAAGTATAGCGTCTGGCCACCAACTACGCGCAACAAATGCCTCTTTGCTGATTTAACGGCGGCTTCCCATAGACCGCCTTGATGTGGAGCCGCTGCTGAGATGAAATGCCATTGAGTCTGTTGATTCGCCAATTGCTGGTGTGTATTCACTGCGCCATTCGACCAAGTCGGTTTGAAGAAGTTTGTTCGCCCTTTTGAACTGCGTGCCATTGTCGCTATAAAGATGACTGCATGGGCCTCGCCGACCAACGAAGCGTGCGAAAACGTTGAGGAATGCTCTTGCTGATAAATCCTCCGCCAACTCGATGTGGACAGCCTTAGTTGCCATACAGATGAAGATAGCCACATATGTTTTTTTCGTCGTACGTGTGCGCTGTGCCCCAATTCGAATGCTGACAGGTCCACAGTAGTCGATGCGAAATGATGAAAAGGGTGGGGAAGCCATAACCCGCACCGCTGGTAATGATGCCATTTGCTGTTGAGCCATTCGCTGAGCGTGTCGTCGACATATGACACATTCATAGACGCATTGTTTGACAAGCGCACGGCCACTGATGATCCAATATCGATGCCGGAGTATTTGCAGCATGAGCGCAGCCTGCGCGTGGGAGTTCGTGAGATGGATATCATGTACGATAAGTCGCGATAAGGAACTTCCTTTAGCCATAATGATCGGATGCTTTTGATCAGTCGTTAGTCCAGAATGTCGTAATCTACCGCCGACTCGTAATATACCCTCTGAATCCAAATATGGCGCCAACGATGCCAATTTGCTTGTTACTGCAACCTGCTTTGAATGGGTTAACTGTTGAATTTCATTGTAAAAGTACCTGTCTTGTTCCGCTCGAAGATGACATTTCAAAGCCATAGCCATTTCATCACAGTCCACAACGGTGTGATGCCAATATTGTCGTCGAATTGGATTGCCACGAAGCACATATGCAGTTGTTCGTATTAGTCGGCCAATTGAAGAGAAACGTTCGACTAAATTGATGGTGATGACTTCGTCGCCACAGCGATATCTCGTTTGGATGATAGGCGGTAGCGACGTACGCGCAATATGAGCCTTGATAGGTTTAGATTCTACTGCCATCGCCTCCACGTCTGCCTTCGAGGGAGCTGGAATATCGGTGGCCACGCTGGATCGCATTAGTTCCGTTGGGCCATGCCACCATAACGGGTGACCAACTAAAGAATCCGCTGAAATCCCGCGACTCGCACAGTCGGCTGGATTTAGATGACTGCGGACATGTCGCCAATCCGCCACGTTGGTATGTTGCTGGATGTAACCAACTCTGTTCGCAACATAGGGTTTTAGCGTAGCAATTGGTTTACGCAGCCAACAATGTACAATCGCTGAGTCGCTATGTAGCGTGCAGGGTGCATGATCCAAGTCCAATGAATGTTTAATACTGCCAATAGTTTCTGCTAAAAGTCGTGCTGCGCACAACTCCAAACGTGGTATCGTTGTCGTCGAATTGCCTTGTTGATCGACTCGAGATGGTACAACACGCGTTTTTGCAGTAACGAGTGCTGAGGTGAAGTCGCCATTGATGCTCGTCGTGCAGACGTACACGACAGCTGCATACGCCTTGATGCTAGCGTCGCAAAAGCCATGCAAATGTGTTGTGACCGATGCTTGCATCCGCAAACAACGTGGAATTCGTAATTGTTGCAGCCTTTGCAATTTGCTGCGATAATCCATCCATTCTTGAATCAGTTCCGTTGGTAGTTGCGAGTCCCATCCCAAGCCAGTACGCCATAAGGTCTGGATAAATATTTTTGCCACAATAATAACGGGTGCAAGCATATTTGTTGGGTCGTATAATCGCGCAGTATCGCTCAGGACCTGCCGTTTTGTGGTAGATGTCGTTTCGCCAATGTTGATTCGATAGTACAACTCATCCGTTGTTGGATTCCAATGCAAACCAAGCACCGTAACCTCCGGAGATTTCAATTCGATGTCAACTGCTGTCCTCCGATTGCCTGTGATTCCAGCCACTGCCACTTTGTCGTTGGATTGCCATTTGCGGAGGTGGAAATGACCTTGCTGCAACACTGTATCGACGTCATTTGCCAATTGAATTGCCTGGTGGGTGGTTTCGACACTCGTTAAGTAATCGTCGACGTAGAAGTCACGAAGGATGCTTGTGAGAGCGGTCGCCGCTCGGTTCTTATTCGCCAATATGTTGCAGTTGTCGCGGCCGCACTGCTGCATTGCTCGAACAGCGTTTTACGGACCCGATGCCATGCCATATGTGACAGTAGTCAATTGGTACGTGCGAATCGGTTCAGTAGTTGATTCGCGCCACAAAATTTGCTGCCAGCGTTGATGGCGTTCGTGGATTCGGACTTGTCGGAACATTTTCTCTACGTCTGCCGAGAGAGCCACTGCGAAGCGTCGAAAACGGAAGATGATGGTAGTGAGCGATTCCTGTATGAGCGGTCCACTCAATTGTGTGTCATTTAAAGAAACGCCATTTGTTGTCTTCGCTGAAGCATTGAAAACAACGCGAAATTTTGCCAATACCGGATGATGTGGTATAATGTATTGCTGTGATGGGTCAGATGAGAGGTCTAAGACAGGCTTCATATGACCTAAAGCCATGTACTCTTGTATGAATGCCACATATTTCGCCTTGAGCTCTGGATCGTTCGCCAATCTGCGCTCCAACTGATAAAATTGACGTAGTGCCAGAGGATGCGAGTTGCCAAGAGCCGGTGCGTCTGGATGAAAGGGGATCTGGACGACGTAACGGCCATCGGAATCACGTCGATGCGTAGCCATGAATACATTCTCGCATATATCGTTATCGGCAACTGTGGTCTTGTTTTCTGCGTCAACTTCGAATATACGGGCCAGTATCAAGTCGAGCCGCCCGTTGCCACCATCAATATTGCCATGGGCTGTGTGTAGTGAGCGAGCTAATGCAGCAAATGAAGTGTCAACTGTGGCTGGTCCAAATACCACCCATCCCAGCGAAGTTGATTGGGCAAATGGTTCATTCACTGAACCGCGTATTATGCCTTCTTGTATGATGTTACCCCACACGTCTGCGCCAATAAGAGCATCTATTCGACCCGTTCTACCAAACGACGGATCTGCCAAGGCCAATGTGCGCAAATGTTCCCAGCACGACGGTGCAATGTCAGCTACTGGTGTTGGTGTAGTAATCGTACTAAGCAAATAAAAGTTCACATCAATGTCAAATGTTTTGTCGCACGATGCTAAATTGAGTGTGACGAGGCCACGCGTGTGTGTGATAGCTGAACCCACACCTTCTACTTGAATTGTACAGGGTTTCCTGCAAATAGCCAATTGATTAAAAAATTTGTACTTCATAAAACTGACCTGACTGCCTGGGTCGCAAATGATTCGGCAACGATGTGTAGTGCCATAGCCATCCTTAATGTGAACGATTGCAGTCGCCAATAAAACCAATCGTTCGCCAATTACCACAAACGTCTTGGGTGTCGATGGTAGTCAATCTATGTAATTTTGTGGTGGTTGAGATTTGGATGCTGCAGGGTTCAGCGCAGCTGTCGATGTTGATGTTGATCTAACAGGTGGTGCGGCGCCAGTAGAGTTACCGCGACACAGCAATGTATTGTGCCTGCCTTGACAATTTCGACAGTTGCCACCTGCACACACCTTGGTTGCATGTCCGGGCCTCAAGCAGTTGAAGCATAGATTAGAGCTGCGTAGTTTGTTGAACCGTTCAGCCACAGGTAAGGCCAGCAGTTTTGGACAACTACTGATGCGATGTGTACTGCTGTCGCAAAACTCACAGTTGCCAGGGGAAGTCGCTGCCAACTTCGACTTCACCAAACGTGGTCCATATGTTGAACGCCGCTGTGATGAGCCACTTGCGTTGCCATTGTTGGAGGAGCCAGGCCAATGAATAACGTCAAGCGATAGACTCTGTGCTCGCTTCTCGACGAAGTCCAGCAAATCACCCAATTTAGGAATATCCTTTTGACTTGTGTGCATACCCCATGCATGTTGCGTTACCTGGGGTAATTTCGATGTGACTATGGGCACAGATAACGCATCCCATTGATCAACTGGCAATGCCATTACACGCAATGCGCGAAGCGATTCGCGCACGGTGTCCACAATAGTCAAAAGTCCAGCGCCAGTTTCGATAGTAACTGGTTTGATGCCAACGAAGCGAGAGACGTGTAATTCCGCCAATTGTTTCTTGTTGTCGTACCGTCTCACTAACTCATCCCAAGTAGCCTGATAGCCGCCAGTGTATAAATTGCCAACAAGTGCTTCGAGTGAATCGCCAACCAATGATTCGCGCAATTTTTGCAATTTGTAGTACTCGGGAATTCCAGGTTTATCGATGAGCGTTTGAATTGCATCTTTGAATGCTAGCCAGTTGCGTAGTGAGCCATTAAATTTCGGAACTGTAATCGGATCCAATTTCAAATCCATAGTGGCCGATCGCAGTTCTGCCGAATCCTCCTGGACCAATGATTCAGGCTTAGGAGCCATCAATCGATTGAGCTTCGCTACCGATGGCTTGTATAGATCCTCTAGTTCGTTCCACAGCCGCTGATGTGCCTCCAATTCGTTGTCATTGGCTGCGTCGCCAACTAGCACATCATGAGCGGCAGTAAACCGTTCGAAATGCATGGTTAAACTAGCCAATTCTTGGGAGCATGTATGGGCGTCGCCAGTGAATGCCTCAGCCAAAATTGCGGTTGTCATACGGCGCAATATGTTAGCTTCGGATGTGCGTCGATTTAACTCAGCCATTATGTCGGGATTTAATGCACACGCCAAATTAACACGCTACTTACTGTGTAATACAAGTGCCAATGTCCAGAGATTAACAAAGTTGTATGAAATCCCACGAATTCGATCGATTCTTCTCCACACGTGCCACACGTAGTCGAATGTTTTAGAAGGTTTGCACAAAACCACTGGTTGATATAACGTTATGCAATTTTGTGAAACTCGTAACTGAACCAAATAATTTATTGCAAAAAACTGTTTCGATATGTACTCAGGGCAAATTCAAACAATTCCTCACAGGAGGCACCAAAAATACATCTATGCAATATACATTTGAAAATGGAAAAAGATAAGCCAAACGAAAAAAATGAAATGTTACAATCCACCAAAAAACTGGACCACTTTATTGAGCGACCAAAACACAACTGCCATAGAAGACAATAGTCATTTAAAAGGAAAAGTAAAAAGGTATATACATGTTTACATTATCTCATTGCCAGATTGCCATTTGAGTAGTATGTACTTCTGCCTGCTGCTAGTTTTGTGCTGATAAGTTGCATGTTTATGTAGGTTGTCGCCTGATCGTGATCGTTATCGCTGCCTGTCTGCTGTTTCCTTGTAAATGTAAAGATGCGTCGTTCGGTTATTGTGGAAATATTTGCCTTGTTTTTGCTTGCTGTCTGTAACCCATGATATCGTTGTTTGTTCAGCTTGATTGAACCGTTGCCTCTCGTAGAATCGGCGACATCCTGGCGTCTGAGATATCCGGTTGCGTTTGTCTTATACATTAATCATGTTTGTGCGATTGGAAGAAGTGAAAACCAATCGTTCATATAAATAAGAAGGCTGTTGCGATTGAAATATCCGACGTAGAAAGACCCAAGTTCTATATTTTAAGAAATTATTAAACGACATGCCAAATATACGTCTTGCGAAACTTGAAATGTGATTAAATCGTCTCAAACCGAATATGTATCGAGCCATGTTGTTAAAAGTCACATTCAGTTTCCTCCGGCTACTGCTTGCGTCGCAGTGACAAACGATTTCGCATCCATAAGTTAGGATTGGGACAATTAGAGTTTTTGCCAGCATAAGTCGAGTTTTCTTTGTTGTAAGGCGATGGGACTTCCACAGCCTTTGTAATGCACCAACTTTTTCCAACGATGGAGTTTATGTGATCATTCCAACTAAGTGTCCTATTAAAAACGACACCAAGTTTTTTTGCTGAGTTAACATAGCTTACAGGCCTATCGTTAAGATAGAGACTGGGAAAGTTAGACAAATCAAGGCTTTTCTTATGTATTACAATGCACTTTGATTTCTCAGGGTTTAGTACTAGGCCATTAAGTTTAGACTACATCAAAAGTCGATTAAGCTCCTCATTCAAACATTGAACACATTGTTCAATAAAATCAACAGTACAACTCTTGTGCAGCTGCACGTCATCTGCATACATGTGACCCTTTGAGTGAACAATTACGGTTGTAAGATCATTTATGTAAAGAGAGAACAGCAATGGACCCATGATCGAGCCTTGTGGTACGCCCTTTAGTAATAAGAGCAAGTCCGACATTTTACCGTTAATAAACACGGACTGCATTCGATCACTTAGGTATGAAAATAACAACTTGACTGCTGATGATGAAAAGTGATATAAGTTTAGTAATTTTCTTAATAGAACTTTGTGAATTACACTATCGAAGGCCTTGGAGAAATCAAGCAGAATAAGAAAAGTTAGCATGTTCTGATCAATGGATTGTCTTATTTCATCCACTACCTTTATAAGAGCTGTTATGCAACTATGCTTTGGTCTAAACCCGGACTGACTTGAAGCAAGCAAATTAAACCTGTTTAAATGTGTATTTATTTGTGTTATAATGGGAACCAAATTAAGAACAACGAATTTACTACTTAATATTTTATTTCTTATTTTCGTCTGCTCACCTTGATGGCCAAATTACAAAAGAGAAGGTTTCACCTTTGTACAACAAGCAAATGACATATTATTAAGTTTCCTTACATGTTCAGGTTTATAAAATGTTAGAAATGTGTGTTGCCAATATAGAGAGATATATACCAATTTTCCCTTCCCAAAAGAATTCATTAATTACATCGTTGTTTTATATTTCATACATTTAATCAATTCAATAATAATTTTATAATTACCAATATAAAAATTCAATTTTATTTTTTTTTTTATAACTAATTTCCTGCTTGATATCTCTCAACAGGCTTACGAGTTCTTTGACTTCTTCTTACTTCAGTATTTTCTTTCTTTTCATCGTTAACACTATTGTCTACATGTTTACTACATTTTTCATTATCTACTTCTTTTGGTTGATTTTGTTACTCTCCAGAACTCAATTCCGATTGTTCAATAGGAAACTCTGTGTCTCGGACATCTCTTCCAGCACCCACCATCTGATCGATATGTCGATGAACCATTCGTCCATCATCGAGTCTCACATGATAATTTAATTTGCCTGGCTTATCAAAAACTTCACCAAATTGCCATTTGCTATTTTTCAAATAATCACGGACAGCAACTCTTTCCCCCATCGAAAATTGTTTTGCGAGGATATCAACATTGTACGGAACTATTTGTTTTTCCTTTTGGGGAACCATTAATGATATTCTTGTTCTCATTTGATATTTAAATATTATGTTTGATGGTGAAACTTTAGTAACCGGATGCGGAGTGATCCTGTATTGAACCAATATTTGGCTCAAATTGAATTCGAGGTCCTTGTTCTTATCTGTACCAAGGCATCTCAATTTTGATTTTAATGTTTAAACATAACGTTCCGCTTGACCATTTGTTGATGGATGATATGGTGCAGTACGCTTGTGAATTGTATTATTTGACTCGCAAAATTGTTTGAATTGAAAATTTGTGAATTGAGCACCATTATCTGTGCATAAGACATTTGGAATACCGAACGTTGAAAAAATTGATCGCAATATTCTAATCGTCTTTTCAGTAGTAATTTTATTCATAATATGAATTTCAGGCCACACAACATCCATAAATGGGCCTGCAAAATCTAAATGAGTGCGTTCAAATGGTCCTGCTGGATAACTCCAGTGATGCGTTCTTACTTTTTGCGGATTTTTACGAAATTTTGCACAATTTGTACAATTTAAAACTTTTTGTTCTATACTTTTATCCATTCCATTCCACCAGCAAAAACTTCTAGCCAACTCTTTCATTCGAGTTACACCAAAATGTGATGAATGCAGATCATTTAAAACTAATTCTTGAAGTGATTTTGGTACAACTACTCGAATGCCTCTCATAATGCATCCACCTTGAATTGAAAATTCACTTTGGTCAATACCGAACCTGGATTCTGAAGGTAACGAGTTTCCTTTTTGCAAAGCATAAAATAATGGACGTAATTCACTGTCCTTATCTGTTTCCTGTGATATCTGTTTAGAAGTAACAGGTAAAATCTCAATTTGATTTATTTCAAAAACATCTGACTATTCTAAAGATAAATTTTCTGAAGACATAACAGGCAATCTAGAAAGTGCGTCTGCGTTTGCGTTCATTTCGAACTTTTTATATTTAATACGAGTAGTATAATTAAAACCTTGAATGAAAATAGCATAATGCTGCATTCTCACAGCTGACATATGAGGAAGACCCTTATCCTGTGAAAAAATTTGAACCAATGGTTTGTGGTCCGTGAATAATATAAAATGTCTTCCATAAATAAATTGATAAAACTTCTTTACGCCGAAAACAATCCCGTACGCTTCCTTTGTGACTCCGAAAGAGTTTGAGATGCAAATTGAATAGGTCCTTCGGTTTTATCTTCCATTATGTGTGATAATACAGCCCCAACTCCTACTGTCGAAGCGTCAGTTGCCAAAACTAATGATAAATTTTTTATCATAATGAACCAGAAATTTATCCGAAATAATTTCTTGTTTCAGTGCCAAAAATGAATTTTCACAATCTTTAGACCATATGAATTTTGATTTACCCCGCAATAATTTATGTAATGGCTCTAAAGTATCACTAAGATTCTGAAAAAAACGACCATAATAATTGATCAACCCTAAAAATGAGCGCAATTCCGTTATATCAGAAGGTCTAGGTGAATTTGTAATTTTGGATTCAGTTTTATGAATTCCTCTTTTGTTTATTTTATAACCGCAGTATTCTACATACCCTTTAAAGAATTCAGTTTTCTTAGGATTTATTCGAAGGTTATATGCATGTAGTTTTATGAGAACTTCATTTAATCGCCCCAAATGAATTTCACCATCTGGCCCAGTAACACAAACATCATCAATAAACACAACGACACCATCTATTCCACTTCAAATATTTTCAATTTTCTTTTGCCACATAGCTGGAGCACAACTTAATCCCTGCAATAATCGCGTACATTTAAGCAAACCCTTATGGGTTGAAATTGTTAACTTTAATTGATCTTCTTCTCTGACCCTCCATTGCATATACGCTCTACGTGAACATTTCATCCACCGTAGGTAAGGGATGCTCATAGTCTAATATAAATCGATTTAATGTCACCTTGAAATCACCGCAAATTCTGATGCTTCCATCAGCTTTAACAATAGGAACAATTGGCGTAGCCCAATCACTATGATCGACTTTGATAAATATTCCTTTTCTTGTGAAGCTTCCAACTAGTAGTGATTTAAACTGCTTTTTCGTAGATTA
Source organism: Volucella bombylans (assembly GCA_949129095.1). Taxonomy (NCBI): domain Eukaryota; kingdom Metazoa; phylum Arthropoda; class Insecta; order Diptera; family Syrphidae; genus Volucella; species Volucella bombylans. The sequence continues at coordinate 113,219,407 of OX422141.1, forward strand.
GATCCTTCGTCTCCAATAAGCGATCTTTGATTCGCTTGTTAAAAATGCCACACACTAATTGATTTCTCAACGCAGTTTTGAGATAACCTCCAAAATTGCAATTTAATGACATTTTTCGTAGTGCAGCTATGTAGTCTCTCACTGGTTCACCTTCGTGCTGCTGTCTGTGGTGAAACTTGTAATATTCTGCAACCTCTAAAGGTTTTGGGTTGTAATGCTCTTTTAATAAAGTAGTTAATTCCGTATAACTCTTATCTTCTGGCTTGTCGGGGGCTATGCCATCGCAGATAAGATCGAACGTGTTTGGTCCCACATAATGGAGCAAATAATTTGTTTTCGACAATGCATATGATATTTGGAATATGGAGAAAGCACCTTCCAGACGCTGAAGCCATCTTTCAAATTTTCCTTTAATTTCGTCGAAAAATTCAATTGAAAAACTTGAAGGAATCGGTGCCATTGTAACATTTAATTGTTCGTTTGAATTTTGTGGCTTAGCCATTTGTAAAACTTCTGTAGAAACGAATATGAATTTTTTTATTTGTATATATGTATTTTAAATGGAAGATTTGGGGACTAATATCCCATCCTCGTCGCCAATTTGTTATGATGGGAACCAAATTAAGAACAACGAATTTACTACTTAATATTTTATTTCTTATTTTCGTCTGCTCACCTTGATGGCCAAATTACAAAAGAGAAGGTTTCACCATTGTACAACAAGCAAATGACATTTTATTAATTAAGTTTCCTTACATGTTCAGGTTTATAAAATGTTAGAAATGTCAAAACTATAGTGTTGCCAATATAGAGAAATATAACAATTTGCTTGTGCATTATACTCTCGATGACTTTAGAAAGGAATGGTAGAATAAAAATCGGTCTAAAATCGCCACCACCAGAGCCTTTGGGTAAAGGAATAACTTTTGCCAGTTTTAAGATCTTAGGGAATTCCCCAGTAGTCAAAATAGTGTTGAACAAGTGTGTAATGTAAGTCAAAATTAAAGGCATAACTGCTCTAATGATCACAGGGTTTATGCCATCGTTTGATTTGACGAATAAAAAACTCTCGACCACATCATTATCGTCAATACGAGAAAATTCAAATGGTTGCACAGTAGAACTATCTGGACTTATGGCTTCACTATCACTGGTAAATGTACAGACCTGTGCTTTCGATTGTAACATGGATGAGACGAATCTTTTATTTAGCTCATTTGCATCGATATTCTGCACAGAAACGGGTTTAGATTTTCCAACTCCAATATCACGCAAATTGTTCCATAAGTGACTGCTATTTAAGGAGAGGTCGAGTCGTTCGCCAATTACCTTAGCTTTCTCCGATCTTATTTTACTAACAACTCTTTTACGAAGGGTGCAAAAATGTCTGTGGTGCTCTTCGAGGCGAAATCTCTTCCATGTTTTATACGCCTCATTCCTCTAAGCTATCAACAATTTGATTTCATGGACAAACAAATCTATCATGAACACGGTACAAATCTATCAAAGGGGAAATCTATGTTAGAATGTAAGACTTCAGATTGAGTATCGGGCGAGGTCATGTAATACATTTGGTTCCAATCGATTGTGCGTATATTGTTTTCGAGGCCAGATTGATCGATATTTTGAAAATCGCGAAACTGGAATGTGGTAGTTGATTTAGGTATACTAAAATCGAATGTTAGATATATAAGATCGTGCTTGGAGAACGCCGGTGCAGAAAGCTGGTTGTAAAAAAGAACTCTGTTCATATCGCTTATAAAGAAAACATCTAGCAGTGTGTTAAAACTTGGACCAAAGTGTGTGGGGGAAGTGGAATTTACCAGAAAGAGGTTGAATGTACTCATACTATCAGTCAGATGCTTTTCAACAATAAGCTTACTGTTTAAATCACCGCATAACACTATGTTTGTTGAACTTATAGCGATGTCCTCTAATACGGATATAAGTGGTAACAGATCTACAGATTTGGTCTGTAGACGGTGCCAAGTAGAAGCTTATCTTCGCCGCTTACCAGGTCAACAAATATGTATTCCATAGGACAACTGGGTGGTGACTTGCACAGAACACACAAGTAATCCCTTGTCTACCGTACACGGGAACGCCTCCACAAGCGGTATAACTCATGTTTGCAGGGAAAAGCTGATAGCCATTTAGCTTATATAGTGTGTTACAATTTTTCTGCAGGATTGATTCATCCTGATGAGGGAACCATGTCTCTGAAACCCAGATTGCATCAACTTTAGAACCTTCAAACAGATGTCTAAACTCGTCAATTTTCGGCAATAGACTTTGGGCATTTATGTGGCATACTCGCAAGCCTTCTCTAGGGTTCATAAGGCGAAATACAAGGGATTTCACGCTCGCCGTGTCGGCAAACTTCTCCTACACAATGTATGGCATGTAGCGCTATCTTGTTGGAATCAATGCTCGGATATATCGATGTTGTCGAGCTCTGACCACAGGAAGTAGGTTAATATCGCTCTATACCTGATACCACTGACGGCAACCGTGTCTCCTTCCTCATTTCGAAAGAGATAAAGACCGATGATGCCTATATGCCATAAATCGCACCAAACAGCAGTCAATCTTTGTGGATGCATTGATGCTTGGACGAACACTTGTGGATTGTGTTCACTCCAATAATGGCAATTTTGCTGATTTTTTGGCCAAAATCTTGATCTCCGGCCATCATTTAGAGCCCCAATTAGCGAACTCACAGTGTTGTCTACGGTCAACCGGACGGCTGCAATTCTTGCGTCAGCACAATCTTACAAGGTTGTAGGCAAAAATTCAACTCTGTCTGGTTGGTGGCTTAAGATCTAAAAGTCTGTACTCACGCTCAAACTTTTCTTCGGAGCGACGTATTGCCTGCACACTGAAGCCATGATGACGGCGTATTTACAACTAAGCCGGAACGATTTTTAGTTTTTAATAAAAACAAGGTCAAGGCTGTTACTTGATCCGCATTGCGTCGTAAGCAAAGCGACCCGAAAGGCGAGCTTCAAGTTGCTGTGATTAACGATCTGGAGCTGGAGCTGGAGTAGAGGAGAAGTTCCAAGACGTCCTGTGGAAGGAACTATCCACCACGGGAAACGGGGAGCTTCAATTCGATGGCGCTGGTTGGGAGGGCTTACGCAAAGTTGTAGCTTCTGGGAATAAGTCTTCTGTGGACTTCCTCAGACACTTCATTTTGGAAGTATGCAATGCTTGGGAAAGCATCAAGCTAAAATGTACGACGGTGTCAGAGTTGGCAAAGTACACTCTGCCAACAGCATGGGTATGGGTTCTGTGTCCCTACACATACCCTCAGAAGCTCCTAGGACTACTCCATCGGGAACTAAAAGCCGATACATGGAGAGTCCTTAAGACAGGGCCTAGAAGGCAGTACGGGCAGCATGTTCTGCTGTCCATTAACAAGGACTGCTTACCACACCTCGAAGAATCGAAAGGTATGATAAGGTATAGCATGGGTAGGTCGATTGTTAATCCATCGACCAAGTCAAAGGACGAGGAGGAACCTCCCCAAGATGATGGAAGTGCTGCAGATAAACCTGCACCACAGTAAGGCAGCAACAGCCTGTCTGGTGAAGTACATCACCAGACAGAACGTCATAGCAGTATTCATACAAGAGCCCTGGATCAATAAGGACAACAAGATTCAGGGTCTTAGGCTAAAAAATTACAAGTTGTTCTACAAGGAAAATGGTAAGATCAGAACCTGCATCCTTATGAAAAACCAAATAGTGTAATTTTTTTTGAATAATTACAGCTCAGGAGATCTGACAGCGGTAATCTGCGAAAGGGAGTGTGGCAATCCACTCTGTCTGACCTCCCCTATGACTCCGAAATAGTAATCTCAGAGAAGCTAAAGGACTTGGCAAGGCAGAAAAACTGGATGCTGGTAATGGGCTGTGACACAAACGCCCATCACACACAATGGGGAAGTGGTGATATCAACCAAAGAGGTGAGTGTTTGTATGATAAGCTAAATCCAAGCCTCTGTTTCTGTCTTCCAAATCACCGTAGCATGTTCCAGGCGGAAATTTTGGCAATTAAAGAAGCTCTGTCCTGGATATCCGCATCTTTTCGGATAGTCAGGCCGCTATCAAGTTCCTGGACTCGGTCTCATTAAATTCTAAAACCACCCTTGAATGCCGATCATCTCTTACGGAGATGACAGAGCAGTTCAACCTTCACACCTTCGTACCTAATCTACCGGAAAATACCAATCGCTACGTGCAAACTAACATTAAAGCTGGATACCAATAAAAGAACAGACCTGAGGTGGACTGTTGGACCAACATGTCTAGCGGCCAAACAGATCTGTCCAAAGTTGGATCTGAATAGCTCTAAGAGTCCGATCCTTTTAAATAGGATACATCTCAGCGCCATCATAGGTGTCATTACTAGACACTGCCTTATAGGCCAGCACGCAAGAAGGCTTGGCGCTAGAGGAGACAATCCTCCACCTAATCTTTACATGTCCAGCGCTCTCCCAGAGAAGAAAACTTCACTTAGGAGCTTTCTTCTACAACGATCTAAAAAATATTGACGTGAAGAGTCTCCTACGCTTCACCATAAGCTCAAACTGGTTCCATTAATTAGTAAGAGGATCATAGACCCACGTGGCATCACAATGGGCCAATAGGCCTAAGTTCGCTGGCATTTCAAACAGGCACTCTTACCTACCTAAGGTCCCCATTTATTCGGCTTAATACTCGGTTGGAGTGGTGAAGTAGAACGGATTTAAGGTGTGGTCCGGTGGAAGTCAAAGACCGTAGGGTTTGATTTGATTTTTCGTAGAGTCGATGTTTCAAGAAAAAGTCGGCTGCATCTCTGCGTTCCTCAAGGGTGTTTAAGTTAATAAGGCTGAGACGGTTTTGATAGGGGGGCAGAATAAAAGGATAGTCCCAGAGCATACCTTGAAGAGCAAATCGAAGAAAATGACGCTAGATTCTCGAGATATGAACACGATGATATGGGAACCACATTTGACTGGCGGACTCTAGGAGGGGGGCGAACAAAATTGAATATAGAGGGACTAGTGCAGAGTTGGCTTTAAGTTGAGCTCCCTATCACACGAAATGCCGAAGTCGCGAAGAGATTGAACGGATGAGATAGGTTGGTTGTGGAGAAGGTAGAGTCGGGTTATGGATTGGCATTTGGCGATATCAAGTTCCGAACAATTTTTGGAGGCATCAGATCAAAAAACTAACAAGGTCCTCTTGAAGGAGTCATGGGGATGGTTTTGAAAAATTTGGTATCGTCGGCGTAAAGGGATCACTCTTCTATCCCTGATGATTCTCTTGAGATAATTTATGGTAAATATAAAAAGAAGGGGCCCGATATAGCTGCCTTGTGGAACTCCAGAGGTGGCCAAAAATGGAGCCGAGTGGACTGACCTAAAACGAACACTGTAAACACGGTTTTCGAGGTAAGACGATATCCATTTTAACAGTATGGGTTCAAAGCCGAGGGCAGACAATTTGAAAAGTATTAATCGATGAGAGATTTTATCGAAAGCCTTGCCAAAATCCGTTGCAACTATATCGACTTCGTTGTCATTCTGTAGGGTAGAGAGGGCAAAAGACACGAATTCAACCAGATTTGTGATGGTTTACCTACCCTTCCGGAAGCCATGCTGTCCAGCTTAGGGCTTCATACCAAATACTTTCAAAGAGTTTGGGATTGGACGATGGAGAGCTTAGCGATTGGACGATTGTTTGTTTGTTGATACTTTTTTTGTGGATCGAGGTTATGAAGGTGGTTTCCCAAGCCTGAGGAAATTCTCCTTGTGAAAGGGATAGACGAAAAAAGATTAAAAAGGACAAGGGAAAAGGGACTTCAAATTTGAAATCAGCGAGGCAAGTACATCTAGAACAAAAATAAAACTTCATGCTACAAAACCGCTGTTTATCGTTGTTATTAAATAAGAAAATCAAAATCATTTCAAAGCAAACATTTTTTATTGGCCCAAATTTAAGACTAATCCCGTTATAGATCCAGCGGATTGCACTAGCTATTGCTATTGTTTTATCCTTTTAAATTATCATTGTAAGTAACTTACCTAATAATCAAGATATAATAACGGTAATTAGAGCTAAATTAAAAAGATAGCTTCCAAATTTATATAACAAAACGACAAGTACTCGTATTAAAAAGCCAATTGAGCGACAACAAAACTTCGTAGTGTAGAAATAAAAATTCAAAACCACCAATTGACGCGTACTCGTAAGTTCCAAAAGAAAAATTGAAACGGATTCAAAATTTCGGCTTTTTATAAATTCTACTGCGAAAGGTGGCCTTCAGAAAATCAGCCAACTCCTTGGTTTTTTCCACATTCACAATTTGTATGGGCGTAAAGCCGGCCTTCCTTACACTGGCCGCTCGAGAATTCATTTCATTTTCCGAGGTTCTTCTCCTCCTTGCTGGTCTCAGTATTTCTATATTCTTGATTTTTGGTTTATCTGATTTCTCTTCATAGGATTGCAGTTTTTCCTCGGTTTGATGAGTTATTTCGAAAGATCCAATTTCTGGCGAACATATTACTTCGTCGTTACTGTCCGGCTCTAATAATTCGACCACTTCAAAAATAGAATCGTCATCGTCTTCGAAGGATTCTGTAAGTATATAAATAAATTTCTATTTAAGAAAAAAATAAAAATATTAAAAGCTTTTCTATTTATACATATGCATGTGCTTATTTTTAGAAAAAAAAATTGCTAGCTATTCGTCATCTAAATGTTATAATAACACTAAGACAAATACCCAGTTTATCGGACAGCTCAATGTTCGTTGAAGTAATCCGCATTGGTTCAATATTCAACACGCGTACATACATTCCTGCTTATAAAATGCATTGAAAATTTGTAACCACTTTGAAATATCATATAAACATTTTCAAATCGCATTGAAACATTTTACTCTCTCGCGCTCTCATCATTCTTTCATCATCGGGTAGGCATTAGTTGTGTATTTAAAATGTGGGATTGCAAACGAAATATTTGGAAAGACAAAGAAACAAGAACAATGTATCAGTAGGTTTGTTCAGTGAGGCTGTTCCGGACTATTCCGAACAGAAAAGTTCAAGCTTTCCTGTTCAGTGAGAAAAATTTCCGTCCTAATCTCTTCTGCTCTGTGTTCAGTGAGGCTGTTCCAATCTGTTCGAAACAGAAAATCTTGCACCTACTTTCGAAATAGAACACAATTGTGAAAAATGTCAAAATCAGCTGTTCTGTACTTTTCTGTTCTCATATGATTTGACGTTTTTCACAAATCTGTGCTGTTCTGTTCTTGTTTTTCCTCACTGAACAAAGCTAGTGTCAGTGTCAAGTGTCAGTTCAATCAGCTGTTTGTTAAACTTCTCTCAATTTTCTCTCGCCCACTTTGGATAATTTCATATAAACACCAGCATTTCTACGGGTATTAAACCAATGCGGATTGCTTAAACGCACGTTAAGCGTTTTAAGTGTCTACTTAAACTGAAACTTCCGGAATAGAGTAGTCAGACAAAGGAATAGTCCATTGTACTCCTTGTACGAGTATGTTGCTTTTACAGTGATAAAATGCCTACAATACCAGCATCCAAAACATCATCGTGCCGAGTACCTGCAGTCTGATGTGACCGTAACTCACAGAGAACACTTAAGTGCTTAGGCTAAGCATTGCCCCGTCGCGACAACAGTAAACAACTTTCTGTCTTTCTTACTGAGGGATAGCCAGAAGTCGCTGACATTTTAAAAACCAGTCATGTCATCTGCAATTATACTCCTATAAAACCCAACTCTCCCCCGAGCATTGCTTTGAGCAAGACTCAATAAATTCAGCCTTCCGACTGCGTTCAGTGAACTGACTTGTAAGTTGTGCGAGAGTTTAATAAGGCTTTAAGCGCAGCTTGGCTGCCACCTCAGATGCATATGGTTCGCTTCTTCACCGGTTCTTCATAATACTGTTCGTTGCCATCAGGATTTTGCTAACGCCAGCGCCGCATCCAACATCGATTTTGGGGTCATCCTTGAAGACCCAACTACATTTCCTCCTTGACTCAGATTTTGGCCGAAACCATTCTCGGGTAGAGGAAAAGTTCTGACGTCACTGTCTCAGACGGCATGTCTCTCAAAGTCAAAAGAAAGTCGGTGCGAAAGTACGCCAAAACTCTAGTGCATGTTGTAACAGAAACCATTTTCCTTTAAACAGAAGGTGGCTTTGAGAATGCAGCCTATGATGTGAATATCAAGGGGAGGTAGATAAATTAGTGTATCTAAAACAGAGCCAGGGGTGTTACGGAAAGCCCCATGTAGTCGAGACAGACCGTTCTATGGAATCTGGTAAAAAGAGCCGTGAAGTATTTTCCTGAAAGTTTGTTCCAACACACAACAGACGTATAGGATTTAATCAGCCTTATTGTAATCATGTGCCTAAGTGCCAGGCCCCATGTTTTCCCGAAAGCCTCTTTTCACTACCAAAAAGTCTGTGCCTTGGAGGTTTTTCACATGAAATGTTTAGTCAAATAAAGTTAGTTATTGAGGATAGCACCCAAGTACAAACCGATGGTGATGCCTTTAAACACTAGATGAACAAGACTAGTCAGCTTCCTCATTCTCGTAAAGAGAGCCTCAATTTTGAGAGGATTGACTGGAATTCCATTTCTAGTGCACCAATTGTCGATCATATCTAGGGCAGTAGGCGATCGCTAGGCATAGTCCTATAGACAGTATAGCTATGTCCTCTTCATATGCCTGAGCATAGACGTCAGAACTTATGGAAGCGTTAAGCAGTGACCATCACCGACACCATTGCAGGGAAGGCAGGACGCCGTCTTGCGGGCAACCTCTGTCTACTCCACAGCATCCACAATCAGTGTTCTATTCGTCAGCATTGCTTTTCTGCACAAAATTAGTGATTCGCCTAGGCCGGCCATACTAGGGTATTGTAATAGTAGTGTCGGTAGCGAATTACGAAAGCCAATAAAACAATAACTGCTACTTGTATAAGAAGCTACTTGAATACATTCCGCCAAGGATCAAACTTATTTTTATTTCGGGAAAAGATTAGTTCTCTTACGATAATATTATTGTAGTTCCACATACTGACAAACAAAACATACCGAAAAAGCCGCACGTAGTTGGTTGCAAACAAAGGTTTAAGAGGGGGCTCGCTGCAGATAACATCGCCATCACTTGAAGTTCACTGAATCTGAGCACCCAGAGTGCGCAACCGTCATTCAGACGAAGCACAAAAAAATTCCTAAAATAGTGTTATGGGTGTCCAGATTTTTAGTTTGGATATTGCGGTTCAGTGCTCAAATATGATTTCTAGTATAAGGGCTGCCTCGAACAAAGCGCAATCTGGAATCCTAATTTTTGACCAAATTTCGACATTTCAAGTTATCAATCGGCTCTGGCTTATCGGCGTGAACTAGCGACTTCACATATTTTCACAGAAAATAATCCAAGGGTGTTAAATCACACGATCTTGGAAGTCAATTCACAGTCCCATTCGGTGAAATAATCGACTGTTTTCTTTAATAAATCCATTCTGGCGCGCGCTGTTTTGTTAAACCCACAACTCCTCCATATTAATGTCATACAGAAGAAATAATGGATCTCTAGTGCTCTACATTGACTGTAACGTTCTGGACCAATGATCCCACCACCTCATAAAGCACACCAGCTTCTCAATATGGCTTATGGATTTTCTACGCTCCAAATGCGGCAATTGTGCCTGAGCCTCATCCTCATGCAAAAAAAAAACATTTTTTTAAGTAAAAAACAGAATCTCGATTCAGGGCCACTCACCGAACAGAACATACAACCCAAACTATGGTCAAGCGGCTTCAATTCTTGCATAAGTTGGAACTTGTAAGCTCGTAAGCCCAGCATCTTTCCTCAAAATCTTCATTAGAGCGGGTAGACACAGCTCGAATCGACTCATTCCAATCCTTCTCAATACTAGGCTCGACAGCAGCAACAGCTTCTTCGTTGCGCTGTGCATGGTCCGCATGGATCTTTCACTTACATGCTCAGATGGACGATTAAGTGGTGAACTGAACAACGATTTTCGAAATAAGGCCAAATTCGTAAACGTATATGTTGCGCAAAATGTGCAAAGCAGGAGATTCGCAAACGCACAACGGAAAATTATTGCAAAGCAAACAGTTCTAAAACGTAGTAGATTCAGTTTTTTTACGTAAAAGCAAGAGTATCTGTGCAACTATCAATGTAATGTTGGACACTTCACTTTGAATTTATGTTTGGCGTTTAATATTTTTTTCGTTGTTTTTAGTGTATTTGGTAGCTTGTCAACCATTATGTAAGGAGTTTAAAATAAGTACACAACTTGGTTGAACATATGCTTTGCAAGTCGTGCATTTACGAATTCGCCCTAACTTTGCACAATTTGCAAGCGTTGTCCTTCCGTAAGTCTTCCGTAGTGGGAAAACTATGTAAACCAAAACTTGCACAATACACTGTAATGGAAACCATGCGAACATATGCACGTTCTGCACATATATAACTTTATGGCAACCATGCATTGAAGATGTTAACAATTCACACGTTTTCACTATTAATTAATTTATGAACCAAATTGAGCACAGATTAGCTGTCAGCTGCAAAAAGTGTTTATTATTGTAGATGGCAACACCTAACCTACCCAGGATTTCGAAATGGAGATGCTGATGAAGGAGTTCCCAGCTAACCATCGGGAGCGCTCATACCTCATAGTAACCTATAGCCACCATCCTCTGAAGAATCTGACAGTCGTCATTGTGATAATTGTGATAATAAATAACTGCCCCTAACACTATACGTTGTGAAGCGACACGCAGTCTCGAATATGAATGACCATACAAAAAACGGTTAACGGCTTTCGGCTATGGACACGAATATTCGGACCATTAACAGATTACATGCAGCTAAACAATTAGCGGAGGCTCTAGAACGCTGCAGAAATTAGCGCCGCGCATCAGAACATCTTTGGCAGCACAGCCGAAAAATATTGTCTGCACGGCACCAATTCTAATAATGGATTCAAACTTATAGGTTTCATGTAGGGTGGGAATATCATCATAGCAAACCCTGACCTTCAGGATCACAACGTCCACATGGAGCCCAGGTCTAACTGCAAACTCGTTTCCTGACACTCAGAGTATTTAACACAGTGTTTAACAAAAGTTTCCTAACAGGAATACTAGTACTATACTCTCTTGACTCAATCAGATGGGCCATCTCGAAGCAAAGTCGATACAGGGTGCTTGTCGGAGATGGAATTGTTTCACACAACTCGGAATCAACATTCTGCCTGAATCCCTAACATCTAAAGCTGACTTCAGACTGGAGGGCCTTCCTGCAAATCAATCACCTCAGTGTTCGGTAAGTTAATAGCAAAAATCATCGATCTCCATATTCGAAAGCCAACCTCTTCATCACGATTGAAGATAGCTTGTCAAAAAAGAAATAGCTAGCCGTAGCTTGCTTTTGACAACATAACATCTTGGACAATATGAGGACTGTTTAATGAATACCTGGATTGGAAGATAGGTGGCGCTCCGGATTTCGATTAAACAGGGCCAAACAATACACCTTTGAAGTGGTCTCACGATTGCGCATGTTCTCCGGTGTGAGCAAACGCGGCACTCATCTCGCGCGGACAGCTTTCTTATGCTCAAAATCTCGTGCAGAATATGACTAACACGTTCAGTTGAGATGCCTGTTATCTCAGCCAACTTGCGAATTTTCACTCGGCGGTCCGCCAATACGAGATTATGGATTTTGCCTACGATTTCCTCTGTGGTAACCGTTTTTTGGCCACATGGGCGCGGTTCATCAAAAACCGACGTGCGGCCACGGCAAAGCTCTGCGAACCAATGGTAAACGGTTGTACGGGAAGATAAATGGGTCCCGTAGACACCATCGAGAGTGAGCTTGATTTCCTCGCAGGTTTTGCCACTCAAAAACAAAAATCGGATCACGGAGCGATACTGCTTTTTTCCATAGTCGCAAAAAACACTAACACGATGTTTTGAAATGGGTGTCTAAACAAAACTAAGCGTCGGTCGGATTGTCATCAAATTTTGGGCTAAAAGAGGTTGTAATAAATGATGGTACACTCATTTTGGTTCAGTAGCGCCATCTATCTTCCAATCCGGGTACTTATCAAACAACCCTCGTACTTGATCTTCTACTGCGAAAACTATTATTGAAAATTTGCCCTCAAGGAGGTGTCCTATTCCATTTACCTAATTCTGGATTCCTAACACAAGACGATGCAACGATATCGTAATAGTAATTAGGGGCAAAGAAGAACTCGGCAATGCTGAAACAATACAAAATCCCCTAAACTAAATAATTTACTCTCTTCAAAAGGATGGGTTAAAGGTTAACCTAGCCATCATTCCCTTCACTGGGAAAACAAACTTAACTTGAAGTAATTTTAATTCTACGCCATAGACCAAAATGAAGACCACGTTTGGGCACAGCCTTTGAAAAATCGACAAAAGCCTTCCGGATCTGCTGGAGGCTCTTCGCCAAAAATGGGGACAAGACCAAAAATATTCCACCTCATCATCTTTACCCTAATAACAATCTATACATAGCTTATATGATGAAAAAAGGCTAACCACGCAAGATCCGCCCTTGAAAATTTGCAATATCTTGCCTGCGTTGGTATTACGGGTGCAAATGATCCTGTTCAACAACTGTGCTGGAAGTACTCATACTCATTGAACCCTGGCGGTTCAAAAGTGGCTATAGGATACGTCAGATTTTTCGGCTATAACTACAAATTCTTCGCACCATTATGACGTTCTTCTTCTTTTTTCCAAGTAGAGGTGTATGCTACGGAGCTCCGTGCAAGAGAATGCATCAGAAGAAACCTCCGTTACAGCAACATTCTGTCTGCTAGCTAAGCAGCTATTTAAGCTCTAAACTTTCTTGAGTCTAAGCTGGTTTGGAACTGTTTAAAATATTCGCCTCCACCTTGCTACACATTAAGATGGATCGGTAGACACAGAGGAATCTCTAACAATGGAGTTGCTGATGAACTTCTCTATTAATTAGCCCTGAATCTTTTCGTGGTCTACCTTTTAACCAGATAAAGATTAACTCAAAGCAAAGGAAAGCCAAGAACTTTGGAAATTTCTCAAATTTTAGAACAAAAGGAATTCAAATATCATCTCAAGGAAATGAGCCCTGCCTAAGCGAAAACATGCGCACTCTGTCTTGAAAACATCGAAAGATACCAACAAATGCGCTGCCACTCCCTGGCTCAAGCTTAAACACTTCCATAAGGACTGAACATCACCATCTGGTGTCGACTCTTCTCCATCTTTAAACTTGCAGGTAAAATTTACAGAGATTCTTGCCGAGAGAGGCAGAGGCTGATAACCCAGGCTCCTCCACGGACAATTCGCCAAAGAACCAAGCAATAAAAAAATACAAGTCGCACCCAAGTGTCAAACAAATACACAAGTGCTGGCTCATCGCAAGGAGTGCCGGGCCTAAGCAGTAGAATACGTCAGAGGGCACAGGAAGCAGCCACCACGACTCACTCAGAAACCAAGAAACACCTCGTTCAAAGTTCAGCACACAACAAAGACCGTGGCACCCAGACCCAAATACCATCTGGTACACGAAGACAGCCTGATCAAACGGCCGATGCACCTGCATCAAAAATGATAGAAGATCAACGTGCTTGATGCCGGAAGACAGCAGTTCCTTAACTCAATAGTCATGGGCTTAAGGTTCTCAGTCATAGATTTAACGTAGATTACCTTGATTTAGCTCTCATCCAGGATTCATTCCCTTACAAGGATCAGATAAAGGGCATATCAGGTGAGTTACTCTAAGACTCTCATAATGAAGGTCGACCAAGGGTTTGTATTCTTTACAAAAGTAATATTGAAATTACTACAGTTCCAGAGCTTAATATCAAAGACTTGGTAGTGGCAATAACCGAGCTTCCCACTGAATGAAGTACGGCAGAAGCACTCATTTGTTCAGCATATCTTCCGGTCAAATTCACTAACCTGGAATTCATGCCATTAAAAGGACTTCTGAACCATTGTGGTAATAGAAACCTTCAAATTATTATTGGGTGTGATGCGAATGCTCATCACACAATGTGGGGAGCTCCAACGTAAACATCAGATGTGAGTCTCTCTTGGAATTCAACAATTTTATTAATCTAGAAAGTATTAAAGCCCCTCTTCTATAAACAGAATCAGGAGAGAGATCCTAGATCTCTCGCTGTGCACCCCATTTATAAAAAAAACCTTCATTCAAAATTGGCATCTATCAGCAGAAGCCTCAATGTCGGATCATCGCCACATTCTATTCAATGTCAATCTTGGAACTACACTAAAAATATACAAACAGGCAAACAAACAACAATCCACAGATTGGAACTCATATAGCCTGAAACAAACTCATAGCTGTAATAAGGTAGCAAGAGATATCGATACTCGTAGCTTTGAACTTGCTTGTGACAACATAATCACGGCCATTACAAGTGCCTATCACCAATCTTGCCCGGAAAAAAACTACAGCGGGCAATAGAATCATGAGAATGATATAGATATATGGATAGCCTCACTAGCTACAATCTTGGAGATAAGAAGAGCTAAAAGAGAATCATAGAAAACTTTTTGCCAAACTCGTTTGCACGCATTCACAAAATCCTCTCCAAGCAGCACACTAATCAAATTAGGCAGTTGAAAAAGGCAGATGGCACTTTTGCTAAAACCGGTCTTAGGTTAGGTTAGGTAAGAGTGGCTGTTGGAAATACCAACTCACTTAGGCATATTGGCCCATTGTGATGCCACGTGGATCTATGATCCTCTTATTAATGGAACCAGTTTGAGCTTATAATAAAGCGTAGGAGACTGTTAACGTCTATGTTTTCTAGATCGTTTAGGTCGTTGTAGAAGAAAGCTCCTAGATGAAGCTTTCTTCTCCGGGAGAGAGCTGGGCATGTGCAGAGTGGGTGGAGGATTGTCTCCTCCTCTTCCTCGTCCATGCAGCTTCTACAGAAATCATTAGTAAAAGCGCCAAGCCTTCTTGCGTGCTTGTCTATGAGGCAGTGTAAAGAGATGTTTCCTATCTAAAAGGATCAGACACTTAGAGCGACTCAGATCCAGCCTTGACCAGTTCTGTTTGGTCGCTAGACATGTTTGTCCAGCAGTCCACCTAAGGTCTGTTCTTTTATTGGCATCTAGCTTTAGTGTTAGTTTGCACGTAGCGATTGGTATACCTATACTACCTTTATCCGGTAGAATAGGAAGAGTGGTTCCAATTTTGGCGAGTTCATCGGCTCTGCAGTTCCCTGGAATGTCTCTATGGCCCGGCACCCAACAAAGGTGAATGTTGAACTGCTCTGCCATCTCCATGAGAGATGATCGGCATTCAAAGGCGGTTTTAGAATATAATGAGACCGAGTCCAGGGACTTGATGGCGGCCTGACTATCCGAAAATATGCGGATACCCTTTGCAGATATCACGGTTTTCTTCAGCCAGGACAGAGCTTCTTTAATCGCCAAAATTTCCGCCGTGAGACGTTAAAGCTTTTAGCCGAAACGCACTTCCCATCCTCCTCCATTATTCCGCTTTCCTTAGAAAGGACCATAGGACCCTCCGGAAAGGATTGGTTGAGGGCAAGGGAACTATTTCATGAAACCAATATAAAATGGACAATCATATCGTTTCAAGTCTTCAAAGCCCCGAGCGATGATGGAGTCTTCCTGGCTCTGCTCCGGAAGAGGACCCAAATCATTACATCTTCTCTGATAAACATCTTCAGAACAAGTTATACTTGGTGGTACATTCCAAACAGATGGAGGAAGATTATCATGAGATACATGACCCTAAAATGGGGGGTAGACCTCCTGAAATACCAAAATCTTATCGGCCGATAGGTCTTCCTTAATTTTTCCCCAAAAGAATGGGGAAAGTCATAGACAGTTACAGAAGACCATCCACAACCACAGTTTGACCGCCAGGATTGAAAAATCACTCAATGACAAGGAAATTGCGGTTGGTTGCTGTCTAGATATGGAAGGCACGTTCGACAACACAAATCACGCCCAGTTATCAAAATGCAATATATCCAAAACAAGGGAGTTAATAAGCAGCACAGAGCATCCAGAGTTATTGCTGCGAAATTCTGCCACAAGGAGAGTTCTTTCCCTCTGTTATGGTCCATCGTATTAACTGAAATCCTGATTATACTTAAGTGCAAGGATATGCTGATTACATTGCAATACTGATCAGAGGTAAATTTGAAGAAACTATTTCAGATCGCCTCCAGAGAGCTCTTAAATTTGTAGCAAACTGACACAAAAAGGTTGAACTCAATGTCAAACCTAAAAAAAGCACCATAGTTGAATTCACCACAAAAGAGGAAACTTTGACAAACTAAAAGATCCAACACTCTCTGGTGAAACCATAACGTTTTCAAGAGAAATGAAAATGTGAACAAGCTTTTATCTTCACATACAAAAAGAAGCTTTGGCAAACGCAAACCCAGAGCTTTCACTGGAACTCAGGAGAAATGAACAGAATGAACCCCTATTTACAAAAGATTCACTGGTGTGGTACACCGGCGGATCCGAAACGGATGTAGGAGTTGGAACAGACATAGAAAGAGGAACTACCAATACCTCACTGTACGCAAGTATGGACATTAGCATCTCTGTATTTCAAGCTGAGATTCACACAATAGAGCTCTGAATTAGACAGAACTTTATTAGATTTGCCACCAATAAGAATATTTATATTCTCTCTGACAACAAAGCGGTACTACTTTCTATCAACGCTTTTGAGCTAACCTCAAAAATTATCTGGGACTGCACTAAACTTTTCATACCATTAACCAGTACCAATAGAGTCCATTTAATCTGGATGCCAGGTCACAGTGGTTATGATGGTAATGAAAGAGTAAACGAATTGGCCTCGACATTCATATTGCCACGACCACTCTGTAGGTTACCAAACCATGGCACTTCTTTTCTGGACGAAAACGAAGGTAACAGGCAAGCCAAAAACTTTTTACGAAAACCTTCCCTCAAAAGACCAAAACAACTCCTACAGTTTTCTAAGAGTCAGATACAAGCAGTAAACGGATTCCTAGTGGGTCACTGCATAGTCAAAAACACTTCGTGACTATGGAAATATTCTTAGCACAAGACAATACTTTTCGCATGTGCAACACTAAGAAACAGACTAAGAAACAGCAGAGCATATCTTTTGCCACTGTAACTGCCGAAGCAGAATACTTCACTGCCTAGATGACGCTATCTTCATAGGCAAGCCTTTTGAGGAGTGTTGCGAAAATCTAAAAGAAGTGTTTGAGAGAGTGCGAACGGAAGGAGTAAAGATGGATGCTGACGAAATCAAAGCGGTGAAAAGTTGAAAGATAACCACCAACTGAGAAGCTTTTTGGGACTTTACACGTATTATAGAAGGTTCGCAAAGAATTTTGCTGGTATTGCAAAGAGTCTGCATCAACTTACGGAAAAAAGCCGGCAGTTCAGGTGGTTTGGAGAGTGTGAAAAAGCATTCCATAAACTCAAGCCCCCATCTTGGGTTCCCCACACCCGGAAAAATGTTCATCATGGACACGGGCGTTAGCAATGTTGGAGTCAGAGCTGTGATCTCTCAAGTTCATGATGGTCAAGAGAAAGTGGTTGCGTATTACAACAAGGTACTCTCCAGGCCTGAATGGTACTCCTGCGTAACTCGGCGTGAGCTTCAGGAACAGGCCAGAGGCAGGACTGAGCCAGTAGAGGGTTGGGGTACAGACGAAATCCGTACCTCCCAACAGGCAGACAATGACACCGAACCAATATTGGCCTGGAAATGAAGAAAGACCAAGCTGGCAGGAGATATCCGACCGAAGTCAAACTCTTAAGGTGTATTGGGCACAGTGGGACTCGCTTTGTGTGCAAGATGGTTTACTGAAGAGAAAATAGGAAAGTGCAGATGGAACAATATCATAAAATACATGACGGCACCTCAGAGGTTATTTGGGAATAAACAAGACAAGATAAGGGAACGTTTCTATGTCGAGAATTGGGGCAAAAAGGGCATAACGTGTGCGGCTACCAAGGGCCCAAAAGTAACGCCGCAGAAACGAATGCAACAATACAATGTCGGAGCACTATTCGAACGAATAGCCATTGACATCCTCGTGGTCATGGATTACTTCAGTAAGTGGCCGAAAGTGTTCGAAATCTCAAATCAAGGGTTAGCAGAGCAGATAGTCAACAACTGGGTGAGCAGATTTTGGATCCCAATGGAGCTATATTCTGATCAAGGGCGAAGCTTTTAATTTGAAGTCTTCCAAAAAGTCTGCAAATATCTGGGAATAAAGAAGACAAGGGCAACGCCACTACACCCTCAATCCGATGGAATGGTCGAGCGATTCAATAGGACCTTGAATGAGCATCTGTCTAAGGTCGGCGACAGCTACTAGCGGGACTGGGATCTACACATACCTCTCTTCTTAATGTTCAACAGGACATACACAATGCTCCGAGATCCGATACGTTGTTCGAAAAAGAGAGCGCGTGAACTGTCAAAAATATTTCCGTAACATGTACTTCAATTCGTTTGTTTACAATAATTATTTGTGAGTGAATGCGAGAGGTCAACCGCATGAAGACTAGGTATGTCATCAAAGCAAAATCTTCCGGCAAATCACCAAAATTACGATTGCGAAGGTCCATACAAGGTGATAATCTGTCGCGCTATTGGATACTCACACAAGAATAAGAACCAGAATAGTGTCTTCAGAGGAAAATATCGCGGTTGTGGTGAAGAGGACCCCAATTTATCGATTCGTCGGCATTCGCAGCAACTTGGCCTTTGTTCATCCATTATCTCAAGGGCTATAGGACCCAATTGGTGAAAGATCTAAGCCCGCGGGACGATTTATTGCGTCTGATGTTCAGTGATTGAGTTATTCAGTGGTGAGGCTTATTTCTGGTTAAACGGCTACGTATACAAGCAGAATTTCCGTATTTGGAGCGAGGACAATCCTTAGTAAGATCCCCAGATGCCATTGTATTCAGAAAAATGTACGCTGGTGGCACCATCGGTTCTTATTTCTTTAAAAATGAGGCCGGAGCATGTGCGATATTGAAAACAAGATTTGGCAATAGAGCCACCAAGATCGTGCAATTTGACGCCATTGGATTAATTTCTGTGGGACCAAGTTAAGTTACTAGTGTATGCCGATAAACCAGCAAACGATCAAGGCTTTAGAGCAAAACATTCTTCGAGAAATCTGCGATCTACGAGCCAAATTACTGGAAGAAGTGGTCGAAATTCGACATATGTCCGAAACTAATTTTAAATCTTAAATGGCAAGTTAATTTCTTTGTGTTTTATTTACAATAAACAAAGAAATCGGAGCCTCTAAAACAAAACATTTTACAAAATAACTTAACTTAACTTAGCTTACAAAAATAACTTAAAGCTTAGTACAGAATAGAGAAACAAGTTATTTATTGTTTAGCAAGAATGTTTTATTCCAAAAAGGTTATAATTGAAAACAGTTTCAGAAGAAAATAGTATTATACCTATTTACGTTTTCACAATGCCAAAGTTACTCGCGCACAATCAAAGTCCTGTCCATCGGTGAATATCCTAAAAAAAGAAAATAGGTTACTTTAATGTTATATAATAGAAGAATATATTTTTCCAAAGACCTCACCATAAGTGCAAAGCGGTGGGTCTAAGAAGAGGCAAAGAGATTTGATTGATAGTTATGACATAGAGATGCAACGCCAAGGCTAGTGGATGCCACCAACTGCCATTATCAAGGAATCTCACGTTTATGTCCATGCAGCGAACTCCGGTGGAAACTCAATCTGAGCCGCTGAGGATAATCACCCCCAACATTCTGCAGTATGGTTAATCTGGCTACGCAAATGTAACCGAACACTCGCACATGGGCAGCTAAAATTTGGTAGACTTCAGTGCATACGCACATTCCAGATAAAACACAATACGGGCTTATTGGCGAAAGAACTCCCAAGATGGAGTCAACGGCGACGTCAACGATAAATTCAGTAATGTCCTCATTTGAGCTATTTACTTTGACATATTCGGAGCTTAGGTCATATGTGTATTTTCATGCATCCAACCAGGTACAAACTCCCATAGTAGGCTACTCACATTATACTCTGAAGGATTTGACCCTCCAATTTGAGAGTTAAAAATCCATCTACGTAAAATACTCTTGGTGGAGAAACCAACAGCCTCAGGTATAGATGGACTTACTGTTGATGAACCCACCAAACGAAAAACGAACAACGACGCTCGGTTATGCACGTGGAATATTCGGATACTTAAGGGTATAACCAATTAGCCGCAGAGCGGATATCACTGCCATCCAAGAAGTATTATGACACCTGATGTTAAGGTTGCTCAAAAGAGTAGCAGCTGCGCCCATGTAAAATACAGAATTTTTGGTACACAAAGTTTCTGGCGGTACCAAAAAGTCTAGGTTTTGGAAAGTGTACTTAGAACCCTAGTGTTTCTTTGTACATCATTTTAAAAGATTTTATTACAAAAAGTTATATTTTCTCATTATTTCTAGGAGTCGTTAGGAAAGGGTTAAGTAAGCGAATAAAGTTCTAATGGACCGTATTTCTGCAGGGAGACTGTTAAATGACTTACAAGATAAAACGCTGTACGAGTTCCTGAAGTTAGTGGTACGAAAGGCAGGGATATGAATGATAGAAAGTACATTCCTACGCAAGCTGTAAGCGTCAGAGATTGGACTCTGCATGTAGCCGTATCTCATATAGAAAATTTTTAGCATTCTATAATATTACAAGTGCCGCACCCCCCAACAGCTTATACCATATTACAGCTTTGATTGGCAAATCGCAAAATAATTTGTTTTTAAAATATCGCTGGAGCAAAACTTGTTGAGGCGACAAAAACATCGAATGGGGGAAGGGAGATATTGCTTTAGGATTCAGATGTGTTCGAACCAATTCAAATTTCGATCAATTGTCACTCCAAGATATTTAAAGTGATATTAAGTGATTTACAGTTTCAACTTTAAAGCATGTGGTATGACAAGAAGCATTATCATCAAAAATTTTGACAAGGTTTAGAGCAGAGCACATCGACAATATATACCTACGGCAGTTAGGGGCATGAA
The DNA here is from genome assembly GCA_949129095.1 of Volucella bombylans. NCBI lineage: Eukaryota > Metazoa > Arthropoda > Insecta > Diptera > Syrphidae > Volucella > Volucella bombylans. Next base: position 113,240,581 of record OX422141.1, read on the forward strand.
ATATGACATCTATGTCGGGACATTCCTGTGGATTTAGGCTAAAAAACATGAGCTTTGTTTTGTTGCTAACTACTAGCTTTGTTCAGCGAACCAGATTCTCAGTAGATGCGCATCATGGTTGATATCAGCTACTAGGTTCAGATTGTTGACAGAGCCATATGCGATTCCCAGATCAAAAGCATAAGCTTTAACTTTTCCATTAAAAGGGTGTGAAAATACGGAATTGATGTAAATCAAAAAACAAGATAGGTACAAGGACAGACCCTTGAGGAACTCCAAGATGAAGAGTCTTAGGGAGACTAAGACTCATCCCTACTTTAAACTGTTTTATCCTGTCCTTCCTGCATTATCTAATTTATACAAAAGGATGCTGTGATCAACCATGTCAAAAGCTTTAATTATATCAACAAAGAACCCAGCGCAAGATTTGTCGTCCAAACCTTTCTGTAGAAAGGAGCAAAATTCCAAAAGAGCATCTTCAGTGGAAAGGCCTGTTCTAAAGGCAAACTGCATTTGACTAAAAAAAATCCTGTTCTTAACCGCCTTTTCAAAAGTTTTAGAAATCGAAGACAGAAATCAGCCTGTAATTATTTTTCTCTCATCTATCACCTTTCTTAAAAAGTGGTATCACAAGGGCACATTTAAGTTTTTCGGCGAAAACTCCGGACATAACACTCAGATTAAGGAGATGTTAACGATGTAGAAGGCAATATTTTTCAGCACAATGTTAGAAACATCATCGCTACCACAAGAATATGAATTTTTCAAGTAATTGGTGCAAAAAAGAAGCTATTCCTACACAAGTGCATATCAGCAGTACTATTGCAACAGCTACAATGAACAGTGGAATTTCCCCAAAAGTTGTTATCTCCAATTGAGACAAAGTGAGCATTGAACTCATTCGCTACAGCTATGGGATCAATGATATTACCATCACTGCTATTAAGTGCTACAGATTTTTTAACACTGCGATTCATAATGCTGTTTATAACTTTCCACTCTTGTTTCAAGTTTCCTCGGGATTTTCTCATAAGGTTGTGGTAGTAGTTATCACGGCAAATCCGAATTTCCATGTTTGATGATTTACAAATACGTTTTTATCTATTTTTTTAAAATAGAATTCATCGAACTTATTTTCAAGGGGTTAAGGTACCCTTAAAATGTTTGTACACAGCGCGGGCGAAAGAAAATTAGGGAGGGAAGAAAGATAGGTACCGATGTACGTTGGTTTTAAATGTCTGAATATTATAATGACTAGGAAACAAAAAGCTCGGCAGAGCATTCCACAAGCGAATTGTGGCGAACACGATATTTCAGAGTACGTCCGAAAGTGGGCTCGAGGGTACACTGATGAAGATTCATAGCGAGACGGGTGTTACGGTTAAAGGTTTGAAGGGGAGAAATGCTACTGACGATTTCAAAGGAGCACTGATGGTGGTAATAGCGACAAAACAAAGTGAGACAGGAGACATTACGTCGGTGTTCCAGGGTGGCCATTGATTGACTGATATTAGTATCATCTATAAATTTATATTGAGGCCAGATCAGAGGCGGTAAAATATTTCTTACATCACTGGAGGAAACCTAGACATTTCGCAGAGTTTTTGGCGACATCGAATTTGTGGTCAGTGCAACGTAAGTTGTCATTGACACACATACAGAGAATGGAAAGTTTTTCGGTTTCGTCGATGCAACTGCCATTCATGGATAATGGCTGGGTGTTTAAATTTCGCCTTAACGACAACAGACTGCATTATGTTTTTGAAAGCATTAAATTCGACCCTGTTAGTGGTTCCTCAACTGGTTATGCTGTTAATATCGGAATTTAATGAGCTTAATATACGCTGCCATTCCTGTTCTACAGCCGAAGAGCGGTGACGTGAGTCCTGAAACGAATATGAAGGCAGAGAGTACTGTCAGCAAAGCAATATACCATATTGGATTAGACGTGGCAGACAAGAGATCGTTGATAAAAATTAAAAAGAGTGTCGGAGACAGAACGCAGCCCTGGGGCATACCAGAATTTATTTTGTGAATATCAGACTTGAAACCGTCCAAGAAAACTTGAATTGAACGTTTCGAAAGGTAGTTTCTAATCCATTTAAGAAGAGAGCCGTCGATCCGAAATGCACTCATTTTCGACAAAAGAGCCTGATGCCAAACTCTGTCAAATGCCTTAGAAATATCAAGTGCAACTAACTTGTTTCCAGATTGATGTACGCTTTGGTTCCACTTTTCGGTGAGACATGCCATCAAATCACCAGTGGACCTGTTGCTACGAAAACCATATTGCCGGTCATTTAGAAGTTTTCGTGTTTCGAGATATTTCATGAGCTGATGATTTATCAGCGTTTCCATGACCTTGGAAAGAAGGGACATCAGTGCAATGGGTCTGTAGGAGGAGAGAGAAGATGTTTCGCCTTTTTTAGGGACGAGCTGGACAAATCCTCTTTTCCATCTGCTCGGTAAGAGTCCTAAAGAGTAGGTTTTGCCAACGTGGAAGAATACCTCTTCAGAAAAAGGGGAGATACTATATACCATCTGGACTAGTGGATTTATGTATGTTGAGATCTTTAAGTACTCTTGCTACTACACGAGTGCGAGAGTAGATTCGTCCCATTGATTGATGATTCGACGCACTCAAGTGTAGGCGGAGACAAAGCACAATCTGGGAGTGTTGAACTGGCAGCAAAGTGTGCAGCAAGCAGATTGGCCTTGTTTAAAGAGCTGACAGCTGGAATGTCATTGTGAATGAGCGTTGGGATGGAGGATGAGGCAGAATTTCTGATGTTTTTGACAAACGACCAAAAGCTTTTACTACCTTTGAGACATTGTAGTATTTTTTGGCTCAATTTTTGGTCGTTTGAAATTTCACATGCTTAAGAAAGGCGTTGCAGTCATTTCTGGCTCGTTTAAACTTTTTTCGGTTTTTCTCTGTCGGGTTGGTCTTGAAGGACTGAAAAAACATTTCTCTAACCCTGATAGCCTCTTTACTGCTCGAGTCGTACCATGCCTAAGAGAATTCCAAACCTGTGATTAGCAGTGATCGAGGAAACATAACGACCAGTTAAATTTCCTAAAGAAGATGTTAAGATCGCTCCAGTTGGCTTTCTGGTATTGCCATACGGTTCTTTTACGAATTTTTTCTCTAACTGTGTGGTCGGTGTACGAGCAATTTGCTGATCTGACACAATGGTCCAACGAGCCTAGAAGAGAGAGTACATCAACGGAGTACTTATCAGGGTTAGATATTAAAAACAAGTCTTATGTAGATTTTTAAGGTTTTCAGAAATAAATCATAAACCCTGGAAGCATTCTCTTCTCAAAAAGTAATAAATTATTCAGTTCCATAAAATTAGTCTGGGAAACTAAAGGTAAGGTCGAATTTTTAACGTGTTTCTGATGTTTTAAACCATTAAACAGAAGATATTCGTAAATCAATGTTAATACCACTACAAAGATTTTGTGAGATTTTCACAAAACGCCTAATTACATGATCAATACAAGTTCCTCCGATAGGCCTAGTTAACTCATTTACTTAGGAGGTTAACCCATGCTCAGCCATAAGAGCAAGATAAGAATCTGAGGCAGGACTTGAAGTTAATAAATTCAAGTTGAAGTCACCGCTTTCAGTTTGCACAAAAAATTTGAAAACTCGTCATAAAACACGTTAGGAGACTGACTTTTGAATCTATATACACAGACAAAAGTAAAAAGAACATCGCATATCCTATCTCGATCAAAACTCGAAAAACTGTAGCATTTCACCTCACAATCGCCATACAAGTTTCACACAAAAGCACCTAAACCACCTACAGAATACGAATCATTAGTATTAGCCACAAAATTATAACCAGGTACTAAGCGGTATTTCAAGATTGAATCAGGTAAAGCAAATGTTGTCAACCCAGGCGAACCAGACCTAGGAGCCTCTTCCAACGTTGTTATGCGTTGCATTTAGCAAGGATTATTCAAAGTAAAGACGGTAATTATACATTCAAAGTTCGTTTGAAAAATGTGGCGTGGGTCTCTGCTGCAATAAAATAAATAATTACTTCAGAAGCTTTCATTTAGAATGAAAAGAATGGCTTATCACATAATATGACATATACATACGAGTATGTACGAGTATGCAACAAAGTGTTTTTTTAATAAATAAAATAGAAATAAACAAACTCAGTGCATTTCCATTTATCAGATTATAGTTTTTGGCACCAAAGGAATCTGAAAATTTACTTTTTTTTCTAATTTTGACATACTGCGATAGAAAAGGCTAATGGTTTACGGCTAATCAGTTTATTAAATCACAAGATCTCTGTGGTTAATTCACTGGTTCCTTTCGAGATACGAGTATACATATACTCGTATGCAATATAGGTTTATGGGCAGTGTGACACCATATATAGTACGTATCAATGTCGTCCATATTTTCGAAGATATAATCACTATAATCATTCCCCGGTAACCAATGATGTCAGCAGTACACCTTTGTGGGTGTAATTGAGTCCCTTATGTATTTGCCCCACTCCAAAAATGACAATTTGGCTTGTTCACAATTGAGTCAAAGGTGACCATTGTCACTAGAACGATTTTCCAATATCAATTTTAAAGGCAACAACTGTTTACGTTCAGAAATATCGATCTTATGAAATATATGGTAAGATAAATGGTCATATCCACGAACCTCCTTAGAATCTTCTCTGAGATAGCGTGTTAAGGTAAACCACCTCAGCATAATTTATTATGAGTATAATTAGGCTCCTAACCACTTCTTGTAGAGTTTTAATTGGAATAATACTAGCTGTAAGCCAGAGTTGTCGTAAGTATTCATAAGAGCGACCAACTACAGAATTTGCACGATTGTACCCGCATAAGTCAGAAACGCGCAAGTCCTTCATAGGGTCAAAGTCAAATTTGCTATTAACATAAATATCATACCGACCAGCCATATGTTGGTGATAAATCTTCATTCAGTTTCAAGGCAAGTTCGGCGTTCCAGTCCTTTGCACGGACCAGGTAAAGTTGAACGTTATCATGACCGATGCATGCTGGCATACTGATGGTGTACGATATTAATGAATGCACATAATTAAATAGGCTCGAAAATAGATTCTTGAGGCACAGCTTGCCTTATGATTTGCAGTCCTGAGGATTTGTCACCAATAACAACTCTCTGCGATCTGTTGGAGAGATAACTTTTTTCAGATTTTTAGAGAATAAGTTAAAATATATTTTATAGCTTCCCATCCCACATAAGATGGGGTGGCCGTGGCTCAAGTGTAAATCTAGCTCGACAGCAGAAAGTGGAAGTTAAACGTCCACTCGTGCAGGTACAAACACCAGCCGTTACTCACCACGTGTCGTGTAGTACGTAGGTTCCAGGTGCGGGAAGCAAGCATCGTGTATATCCCTCTCCGTGGTGGAAAACGGTTATACATGGTGTCTGTTTATGCACTCCATCTACACAATCCACCGTATTCATCTCAGAGCTCGTGACACTTTTTCGATTCCTAAGACTGGAATTGGAGGAGAATTACTTTATTATCGGCCGAGATTTCAACGCCAAACATAGAGATTGGGGAAATAATACAATGTTCGACTCACGAATACAACTGACGTGCACTAACCCGCAAACTACAAACTGTCTACGCACTTTCGTGTATGACAGTGACCATTGCGGTCTCAGCACCAAAATTACTGTTCCCAACGATATTGTGGAATTGGATGAGTTTGTGCAAAGGCATTCCTACAATTATAGTAAGGTGCGTTGGACACACTTCACCAGAACACTGACTAGAGCTATCTCCTCGAATTTGCTCTTCCCACCGTCCAACAGAAATCTGTCAAACGAGGAGATTGACAGGTATCTAAGACTAATGGACGAGACAGTCAAACGAACACAAAACGGACAAAACGATACCTAGGTACCACCACACTGACGAAGAAGACTTATTCCGCAACGTAACTATTGACGCACTAAGACTAATAACCTTATACAGACAATTTACTGACGGACATAACCGTAAGATCATGACACTGATGTCGTCCATTAAAAACCTCCAAACATTAATAAAGGAAAATTACAGAAATTCTGTAAGTTTGTATTGGAACAATAAATTTCGGGCTATAAACACCAGCAACCCGAATATGTTCCCGCAAAATAAATAAAATATTTCGGAGAAATAATCAAAACGACCTTCCATGTCTTAAAATCGCCCGAACGACGAACAACCAAATGAGGCTGTTGATGATGACAACTTCTATAGGCTATAGGAGCGACTTTCCCTGAAGTGTACAAGACGAATGTTATCATTGGCCCGAACCACGATCTGGAGAATCAAATCCTTGTGCACAATTTCTACCTTCGAAATGAAATTGCGAATTGGCGATTCGAGAGCTCGGGTTTCACCCAGTTCAGTGACGAGAATATGGCAAATAATGTCATCACCAACGATAGGGTACTACCCCCGTTCATTAAGAAGGAAGAGCTCCAAACGATCTTTGAATCACTTGGAAGTAAGAAATCAGTGGGAACCGACCAAATACCGAACATTGTGATTCGAGATCTCGTACTAGAAGCGGTGGACATTTATGCCTATTTTCCAGCGTATTGGAAAACTGCGGTGGTACATCCGATCCCCAAAAGGGATAAAGATACTTCCAATCCGGCGAATCTCCGCTCGATTAGTCTTCTTCCAAACCTCAGTAAGGTTTTCAAGAAGGTGATCAATAGAGTCTTGACTAAGTGGGTTGAGGACAAACATATAGTTCCGGATAAACAATTCGGTTTCAAGGCGGGGCATGATATAATTCATGCTGCGTCTAAACTGGTTTCTGATATCCAATGAAACAAAGGCAAGAAACAGTGCACTGGTCCCTATCTGATTGACTTGGAGAAAACCTTCGATACCGTGTGGTTAGAGGGACTTCTTTTTCAAGCAGCTTTACTACAAAGGGCATCCCTCAACTGCTATCTGTACTAATCAACTTATTCAGAGCTAGCTACGCATGGGGATATTTACCAAGAGGTTGCTGTCAAATATATACCTAAGGTAGGACGCAGACCGTCTGAACTACCAAAGTCATATAGACCTCACTTCCTTTTTCCTCAAAACTATGGAAAAAATCCTCGATAGACATATCAGAGACGGGGCACTTCAAATGAACCCCCTTCTCAAATATCAATATGCCTATCAAGGTGGAAAATCAACCACATATGCTCTACAAAATCTTACCACAAGGATTGAAAAATCTCTCAAAGATAAAGAGGTAGCGGTCGGTTGTTTCCTCGATATAGAAGGAGCATTTGACAAAACAGAATTCTTCCAGATATATAGAGGCATTCAAAACATGCCTCATTAGGCAGCAATAAACTCAGTGTGATAGCTACGAAAGGATGCCCACAGAGAGGTGTACTATCACCCCTACAATGATCTACGTAGCTAATGAACTACTGATTATACTCAGCAGTGATGGCTTCTATGTCCAAGTATATGCAGACGACATTGCTATCCTAATCAGAGGTAAATTCGAAAACAAAATCTCGAATCGCCTCCAGAGCCAATCAAAGCCAATCCCAAGAAAAACAGCATTGTTCGATTCACTAAGAGAAGAAGGCGAGGAAGACTCTGAAATGCCACACTCTTGGGTGAAACAATAGAGTTGTCAACGGAAGTCAAATATCTAGGAATCACACTGGATGGAAAACTTACATGGAACACTTATCTTCCTAAGATTATTGACAAGACCAGGACCTCTCTATGAACCAACAAAAGTCTAGCTGGGAAAAATTGGGGACTTAATCCCAAAATGACACTATGGATGTACAAGGCAATAACAAGACCTATCGTCACATATGCAGTCGCAGTTTGATGGCACAAAGTAACGCAGAGGTCAACACAGGCCAAACTCAACAAACTACATACACTAGCCTGTGTCTGCGCAACTGGTGCAATGAAACTTATTCTAAACATTCCACCACTTCATCTGGAGCTCATGAAAGAAGCAATGGTAAATGCCTACGTGCTACATTTCATGCTGCAATCCTTCATGAATTCAAAAAAAAAACGAACTTCTTGGAATACACTTGGAATACACAAATGTCTACCACGATATAAGTTTCGGCACAACTTTAAGGTTACATTTCCAGATCGCCTTAACTTGGGACAGGAAAAGCCAACATATGCCAAGGACTCACATGTATTTTACACAGAGGGTCCAAAACAAATGAAGGATTTGGAGCGGTAGTATACCATCCTGGATACAAGCAGCTCCGTATTTCAGGCTGAAATCCATGCAATAGAGCTTTGCATTCGAAAGAATCTAAGCAGACATATAATAAACAAAAACATTTATATTCTCTCCGACAGCAGAGCAGCCGTACTTGCAATTAACGCCTTTGAAATAAAATCAAAACTGGTCTGGGACTGCCTTCAACTCCTTCAGCTACTGGCCACCACAAATAAAGTTCATCTGATTTGGGTGCCAGGACACAACTAGCCAGAAAAGGATCCGCATCTGAAGTCATTTAGCACACATGACCATTCTGTGGGCTATCAATTAATACAGCAAAATGAAGCATTAAAACCTGGCTAGAGGAAAAGAAGCTTCATTTCTGGAGAGAAACCGAAGGAAACAGACAAGCCAAAAACTGTTGCCAAGCTGTTGCCACAAGAAAACAAAATAACTACTACAACTAAGTAGAAACAGGGTACGAGTGACCACAGGCTTTCTCACAGGACACTGCCGTGTGAAAAAAACACCTGGATACATGTAGACTGTGCAACGGGAACATGGAAACAGCCGAACACATACTATGTGACTGCAATGGTTTAACCAAAACACGTAGGTAAATTCTACCTTGAAGCAGGGGATATAGCTGCCAGTTCACCTAAAGACGTAGCCGCCTTCCTAGCCAACTGGGGTATCATTGATGAGCTCACAATAGGCCCATTTGTGGCCGCAGTGATCTGGGATTCCTTATACCAAGCCTTATTACAATCTAATCTAGTTGGAAAAAAAGTGCAGTTTTCGCTAATAATTTTAGATCAGATTTTCTTGAAATTTCAACAGGCGTTTCACAGGGGACCGTTTACTGGGACCATTGCTTTTTAAAATTTTTTATAAACGATCTCCCTATTATTATTAAAAGCTGCAATTTCCATATTTTTGCGGACGATATTCAGCTTTATTTAAGCTTTGAAAATGACCTTATTGATCAAGCCATTTTACAATTTAATCATGGCCTTAAGCGAATTCAATGCTGTGCAGAGGAAAACTACTTACAACTCAACCCGACAAAAACGAAATGCTTACAAGTAAACAGAAATGGTATTATCCCTGCCAGTTGCTATCTAATCCTACTTGGAAATGTACCAATTAAATTTGTAAGCAAAGCTAAAAATCTTGGCGCCTGATTTTACTCATTATTAAATTGAGGAGACCATATCTGTTCAATCATCAGAAAAATATACGGCTGCCTTAGAAATTTGCACCAATCTCAAAGCTTCACATTAGTTAACGCGAAACTACTGTTGGTGAAGACCTAATAATTCCCCTGATAATTCATGTGTCAGTATAGACCAAAAATATCCTTGGTTATATACTTGATATTAAAAATAATAAAAAGCAAACAGCCTAAATATTTATACAACAAGCTAAGTTACTCGCAATCTAATCGCCGGTATATCCAACAATTTCGCACAGAAAGTTCACCTCCAAGTCGTCTTAAGTTTCTACCTTGTTGTCACAGGCCAGAGACTTAACGAGCCGAAAAGTGTTAAGTCGCAAGACCGGGATGGTCAATTGGCAGGGCCATTTTTGGCGATCACTGAACTTCGTCTTCGGTAAGTCAATTGTGATACGCACTATGTGGCAAGTTACACCGTCCTCTCCTCCAAGCCATCCAGTTTCAATTTATCCCAAAAACAAAATTGGTTACCATGGAGCAATATAGGTTTTCATTGACCGTAGCCGACTCAGCGGCATCAACGCAGAAGGAGTACGGCCCAATGAAACCTCCGACATGAAAGCTATTCCAGACATTTGTTCTTGACTTACCGACTCGGGCACAGAAGCGATATTCCCTTAAGTCTTGGCGTTCCGCTGTCTCACTGTCACGACAACATTATGCAGGTAGGCGTTTACTTTTCGATAATTAACATAAATGGTAGGCATCCTGGAACACAGAGAATCCCTTTTGAAAATGTTAAAATCAATTTATCATCTAAAATTGTAATCATAGCCGAGAAGTAACTATGATTAGATCTAAACTCAGATTGGAAAGGGCATAGACAGCTATGAAAAGAGTAGAGACTTAATATTTGTTTGGATTTAAGTTCTTCAATAACCTTGAACAGGCATGGTAAAATGCCAGTGGGCCTTAAATCGCTAAAAAGATTGCGTTTGATTTTTTGGCAATAAGGATGACTTTAACAGATTTTTACAGCCGATTTTGATTACATGATTTTTCGATACAAATAAGAGTCGATTTCAAGCTGCTCAGGAGCCCAATCAATGAGTTCCCCTCGAAAGAAATGATCTCGCGGTTTTATTCCTTATACAAGTGAAGGCAAAATTTTCCACATAGAGCAAGGACAAATGCCGTACTTTTGCAATCGACGGAAGCGTTCTTCTTCACAAATGTCAAAAAAACTATCAAAAATGACAGCATGGTTTAAAATTTAGCTCTATTGGAAGTAAAAAAAATACGCTTTATCAGGCCTCAGTATTGCCTCAGATCAATCGAAATTTGGTATTCAAAATTTAAGTATAGGGTCTTTCAACAGGGCCGCTCGAAATTTGTTAGGTTATAGCAGCCATGCTGTTAAAGCAACTTCTATCAAATTTGTTGTGAATTGTTCAGTAATGTATGAGAGATCACCCAGGAAGGTTATAGCGTTAAACAATCAAAACCAGTGCTCTGTTCGAAAAAAAAAATCATCTTTAGCGACGAGGCAAATTTTTGGGTGAATGAATATGTGAACAAGCAAAATTGTCGGATTTGAACGATAGCAATCCATACGAGATACACCAGCACCAAATGTATTCCGAAAAAGTCACTGTTTAGTCTGGCGAAATCATAGGTCTGTACTTCTTCCAAAACGAAACTGGCATTGTCACAATATGGATACCGACGACAAGTGGTTCCAACAGGACGGCGCTACATACCACACAGCTTATGCCACGATGGAAATTTTGCACGAGCGATTTGAGGGCATTGTTATATCGGGTGGTTGCGGCGTGAACTAACCACCGAGTTCGTTTCATTTAACGCCTTTAGACTTCTTTCTTCGGGGCTATATTAAATCGAAGGTCTATGCGAATAAACCGTGAATAATTGATGCATTCAAAGTCAACATATCGAACGCTATTCAGTAAATTCTTCCAGATTTATGCGACAAAGTCGTCGAAAATTGGACCTCCGAATACGTGTCACAAAGCAAAATCGCGGCGGACATTTGAACGACGTTACACATCATATTTAATGCCATAAAATATTATTTCAAATAAAAAAGAAATTAGTGGATATCTCACACACAACTTCTTTTCTTTACATTTAAAAACCGTCGGTTCTTATTACAAAAAAAACCTATATAAGGAGGACTTCGTAATTTTGACCTGTACAACAAAAACAAACAACAAACCAAAATACTTTTTCACACATTAATAAACAATAAACATTTGACTGACCATACATATCCTGAAAAAATAGAGTTGATGGAATTATATTACATATTTCGCGCCATTTTCGAACATCTAGGCAACCCAGGAATTATTAATATTCACTATGAATTCGTTGATTCCTGAAAAACAAAAAGTTAAACATAAACAAAAATATTTTACTGTCTTTACTTACTATCAATTAGACAAGGATTGTCTATTGAAGGAAATGTGAAATTAAGCCATCCCAAATTCTCTTCTCTTCCACAACGGATACTTAGAATTTTCACTGGTATAAGTATACTCTCAAAGTTAGGTTGTCGTGATAAAATACTACGGCCTTCCTGTTAGTCAAAAACAAACGTTCTAGTTTCTATTTTCAAAAATATCGCACTGAGTAAGTTAAGAGTATAATAACGATCAGGATATATTGCTTCGTTCTCGTAATACACCAGAGCCCTGCGGTCCTAATAACAACAGCATTACCTCCTTTTGATGTACACCAGATTTTGATGTTAATAGAGAAGTAACCACGGGCTCTTTTTCTTATAACATTTTCATAAACTATCCACTTTTTATCTCCAGTAACCCAGTAACCAAAAAACGACTCTTTTTTTCTGACGAGCAAGGTTTGAGGCACATATGGAAATGCGGACAATTTTGATACAAAAGCAGGCGTTTTGTTCCAACGGTGTTGTCTGATGAACTCCAAATTTGAATGTAGGTTTTGTACGGATCAAGTAGCACTTCATCATAAGTACCTGATGGTCTTCCTTATCGCAGTTCATCTTTCAAAGAAAATCCACCCGCATGGAATTTTGAAAGCCGACTAAGCACTTACCGTGGTCAATTGAAATACTCCACAGAAGTATTTTCTCCCTGCACCACAGTATTCCCTTTTTAGAACAACTCATGATGTATACAATCTCTGAAGTGTATTTTTCCTTCACTTATGTCGACGGTTTGAAAGCTATTCAACTATTGACAATATATGCAGCGCTTTACACATAAATTTAAACCGTGACATAATGCGTCCCTCGCAGCAAGAAACATACTCGTAAATGATGCATTTGAGGATGGAGTGGTAAACGAACTCTTCATTCAACGTTGGTTTGAAAACATCCATTGTGGACATTTTAGCGTCGAAAATGAGCCATGCGGAAAACTGAAAACGGTAGTTGACGACGATGTCTTAAGACCAAAGGTGCGTGTAGACCCAACGAAATCGGTGCGGGCCATTGCACAGAACATATGAGTATCCCCCATGACAATAAGTCGACACTTCTCTCCCATAGGTTAAGAAACTTGACAAATGTATACCACATGAACTGAACGACTTCCAAAAACTGTGACAGCTACAAATCTGTCCATCGCTTAGCTTAAGACACCAAAGTGAGTCGTCTTTATACCGTATAATCATTTGCGACGAAAAGTGAATTCTATTGGGTTGGCAAGAAAGCAAATTTGGTTTTAGCAAGTAGGTACATAGGTTATGTTCTGTTTGTTGATTCCCGCTATCATTTTAGGCTTACTATAAAGCAAATCGAGCTTAATTTTGTTTACACCTCTTCGTACAGTCGATTTTAACATGGAGTGCAAAGGCGTTCATTTTCAACATGTTTTGCTTTTTTATTTCTGTAACGCACGTGTCAGAATTGGTTTAAGAAATTCCATTCTGGATATTTTTCACTCAAAGATGACCAACATTCTGGAGACCGACTGAAGTTCTTGATGATCTAATTAGGTCACAATTGAGTCATAAAATCATATGGATCCGCGAGACCACTTAAACGTCTTGGACTCGTAAAAATCTCGACACTTGGGTTCGACATGAACTGAAAGAGATGCAGTTAATACAACGCGACAATATTCACGATACGCATCTCAAACACAATTAAATTTATCCTCTTTTGAAGCGAATCATCATTGGTGATGAAAACTGAATCGTCTGAGACTACATCAAATAACAACGATCATGGTCTAAGCGTGATTCATCGCCAGCACAAACCAAATCGAAAGCTGAAGTGCATCAAAAGAAGGGAAGATTATAAAGGTGTCGTGTATTTTGAGATCCTTCCAAGGAACCAAACGATCAATTCAAGTGTTTACTGTCAACAACTAATGAAACTGTAGGAAGCAATCAAAGAAAACCGGCCAGAATTGGCAAATTGAATCGCGTTCCACTATGACAAAGCTAGACCACTCACTTATTTGGTAGCTCGTGAAAAATTATTGAAACTTGATTGGGAAGTGATGTCGCATACACAATACACCATCGCACCATCAGATTTTAATTTGTATCGAAGTTTGCATTTCAAAGGAAAAACTTTCACCAATGAAGATGACACCTGAAATCGCACCAGGTCCAGTTTTGTGCCAATAAGGGGCCAAAAGCTCTATGAGCACGGAATCATAAAGTTGCCCGAAAAATGGCAGGTTATCGAACAAAATGGAAATATACAGGGTGTCCCCTAATCCGCCAACTATAATTTGGGAAATGATTCCTGGGCATATGGTATTCCAAGAAAAAAAAAACCGTTCGACAGTAAGGGTCTATCTCCAATGTTGACATCATTTATCGAGGATTTAAGAAAAGGCTTACTTTAGTGTACCCTGACCCATATTAACGGAAAATTTGTGCAATGGAAACTAGTGCGCGACAAAGATACCATAAACTTTATCCTAACCGACGACTTCCTGGTAAAGGAGTATTTGGAAATACGTATCGAAAGCTTCGAGAAACGGGATCAGTTTCAAATACACGACCGAATGCGGGAGCTCCATGAGTAAGAAGGATTTCGGCTGATGAAAGAATACGGCTGATCAATCAGCATCAGACACTTAGCTTTCCAATTCAATGTTTCCAGACGTAAAATGTCGAATGTATTGCATGCAGAAAATCTTTATCCATACCACCATACACCTGTACAAGAACTGCTTCCCAATGATTTGGAAAAGGGACTTGAATTTTCTAACTGGTTGCTGGAGCGAAGCCTGGATGACAACGAGTTTATTAGCAGAATTCTTTTGACGAACGAATCTCAATTTACAAGAGATGGGATCACAAATTTTCATCATCTTCATACGTGGGCTGCGGACAATCCACATACAAGGAGACATAAATCGTTTCAACACAAATTCAGCGTCAATAAGTGGCCAGGTGTACTTGGAAACAAGTTAATCGGCCCCTTCAAACCATAAACTAGGCTGAATTCTACAAACTATCTGGAGTTTTTGCGAAATGATTTACCAGAACTATTGGAGGACTTTCCACCGATTCAACTAACTTCATCATATTTTCAACAGACGAGAAGTGCTCAGGTTAAAATCAAAAAGGGGGAGGTTTGAGTTGACCTTACAGAGCATGCGGGAGATTGGTTTGTTAGAGCCATAAGAGGTGCATTGGGTTGGGATATAGAAGAGACGAGAGACAAATTACGAGGGTTAGTGTTGAAGGAAATAGAATTGTAAAGGGAAGCGTAGTGCACAGAACCGGAGAGCAGTCGATGAATGAAGAGAATGTCAGGTTAAGAAGTTTGAGACGGTCACGATAGGGAGGTAAGATAAAGAGGTCATCCCAGGGTAGTCCGCAAAGGGCAAATCGAAGAAAACGGCGTTGAATGTTCCCGATCGGACCACACTTAGCTGGCATATCCAAGAAGGGGCCAGAGAGATTAATTGGACTTACGAAACAAAGTCATAGATTGGCATTTTTAAGCTCAAAGCAATTTTTTAGACACCAAGTGGAAAACCTATCGAGGTCTTCTTGAAGGAAAATAGAGCCTTGGGGTGAAGAAATAGTGCCGTCGGCGTAAATGGATACGGAGCAGTGTTTAATAATCCTCTCAAGATCGTTTATAGCTAAAATGAAAAGGAGGGGACCTAGATGGCTGCCTTGTGGGACACCAGAAGTGGCTAAAAACGGGGTTGAGAAGGCTGACCTAAAGCGAACGCTATACTAACGGTTCTCCAGATAAGAAGATAACCATTTTAACAATATGGGATCGAAACTGAGGGAAGACAATTTGAAAAGGATCAGTTGATGTGGTATTTTATCGAAGGCCTTAGCGAAATCTGTAGCAATAACATCGATTTCGTTGCCATTTTCTAGGGCTGAAAGCGGAAAGGATGCGAATTCAACTAAGTTTGTAGTAGTTGATCAGAAATCCATGCTATCTGGGTGATATAAGCGACTTGCACTGAAAGCTTAGAACTTCATTAAAAAAAACTTTCGAACATTTTAGGTATGTAAGAAAGCAATTGAACAGTACTTGGTTACTTCATTCTTTGATCCCTTTATCTGGACCGGCGTTATGAAAGAGGTCTTCCAAACTTGGGGGAATTCCCCATGCGTGAGGGAGAAAAGTGGGTGCGAAAGACTTTTTGAGAAATATTGCTGGGATCCCGTCTGTCCGGAGTAAAAATTCATCACTGAGATTTTGTAACTTTTCTTCGATAAGGGTGGAATCAAAAGGTTGAGAGAGAGGGGCCAATGGAGAAATTGGGAAGGTACTTGAAATAGATGGGGTTGGGTACGAAGAGGTTGTCTGCAAATGATTGTTTAAAAAGTTTGCAAAATAGCCGGCAATGGTATGTGGGTCGGTCGATGATATATTATCGAACGAGAGAGAGGGGGGATAACCGTCTGATTTTCTTTTGTAGTTGACGAATTGATAACATGTCTTAAGATTGTTGATAAGGTTTCTGCGCTGTGTCGAGAAAGCGCTGATAGAGGCAATTATAGAGCTGGGTGAATTGTAGGTAGGTTCTAACATAGTTAGAGTCGTCATAATAAGAATTGGTGCAAGGAAAAACTGTGCATAGTTTGTTTTTTTTGTTTCGTAAAGAGCGAAGTTTTCTGTTATACCAGGGAGGGGAAGTAGATGATGTTTTATGCCGTGAAAAGGGGACGTAAAAAGAAATGGAATTAAATATTTCACTGTAGAAAATGGAGACAGCATCAGATAAGAATAGGCTGGTAAAATCAAAAGAAGATTTGCTAAGATAGATATTGATTTTGCGAAAATTAGCTTTATGGAAGTTGTAAGAAAAGATGGTTGTTGAAGAAGTGGGCTGGGGTGGAGAGTCATGGAAAAATGAGAGAAGAAGAGGGGGGTGAAAGTTGTCGACAGTTGATAGGATAAAGGGACAGAACGTTACTGTGAAGTTAATAGGATCGCTAGTGAAAATAAGGTCCAGTTACCTACCGATTGACTTAGGAACGCCACTTACTTGGCACAAGCTTGAGTCAGTTATGCTATCAATGAATAGACATTCCTTGGATGAACTGGTAAAAAATAAGTGATCATCCGATGGAATCCAGGATATCGTTGATGGAATCACTTAGGTCAACTAGTTGGACAATTGCTTTAATAGCAAGGATGTAGGATCCGATAGGTTCCTGGGAAGTGTTATTTTAATTGAAACAAAGTCAAGTTTAACAGAAGAAGAGATAGCGATGAGGGAAGAGTTAAGGTTATTGTGAATAGCGGGTAGGACACCTCTACATGGAAAATCAACTTTAGGGATGGCAGGATCATTAAACATAGGGAGAGAGTAATCGTCATCTCGGAAAACATTATGCGAAGATGGGAATAGCTCCTAACCGTTGGATAGGAAGAAATAGAGCAGACCAGTTCGCTGACCTGCAAGCATACAATATTGGATTTTGTTGTATGGGGAAGAATGAAAAAACTTATTTATTCAAACGAAATAGCAACTTTAATTGAATTAGAAGAGCGTACTCTCACCTATGCATATAAAATCGAAGAAAGAAGCGATATTAGATGCTGTTTTCAACACCTATCAAGTAGCAAAAACTAAATCTTTACACATCGCTGAATATCCGGAAATGGAAAGTCTTCCTTTTGAATCAGCGTGCAAAGAAGTGCACAATGACTGGCCCAATATTAAGGGCGAAAACTAAGTCAATTTTTGGTTCCGTGACTTTTCAGAAGAAAATAATTTGCATCCAAAGGCCCCTTGCTTATTGACAACTGCTCTGCTCATGCACCTATTGATAAACTTCAATGTGACGATGGAAACATAGTTGCATATTTCTTTCCACCAAATGTGACAGCAGCTGTGCAACCAATGGATCAAAATCTCATTAAGTTAACAAAATTGATCTACAGAAGTAAGCTGCTGAAGGCGGTGAGCTGAATAGTCTTTTGAAACGCCATTCAATCCGCAATGCAATAATATTACTGAAACAAGCTTGGGATGTATTGCCACAAAGAGTGCTATAGAATTCTTGGTCCAGCATGTTAAATTGGGACTCGGACCACTACGACAGCGACGATGATTTGCCACTAGCAGAATTAGTGTAAAAAACATCAGGACTGCAATGAAGTTCTTCGAATAAATCAAAATCTTTTAGCAGAAATTGAACCCAACAATTCCATCTGTATAGAGGAAATCGAAGAATGAAATCAAGATGTTTTTGAAGGCACATCCGAAGATTAACTCAGTAGCAATGATGAGGCTTCAGATAACAACGAAGACGATGTTGTCGATGTCGTCCCAGTTATTTCTCATTCTGCAGCCATTGAAAACGTCAATAATTCAATCAAATGTTGCAAAAAGAGTGAGTTGTTTTCCACTGCGCACATGACCAATCGCTTGGCCCTCCGTAACGATATCGTTGTATAAAATAAGCATTACTAATTATATTGCTGCAAAAAGATTAATTGTTAATTAATAAAAGAGATTTGTGTGAAAATAATAAATGTGGAGCTTTTCACTCTTTTTTTTTTAAACGTCCAGAAATACTCCAGAAACAAAGTGGTTCTAATTTTTTAGCGTCCGCTGTATCATAAAATCTATGGGTTTTTGTGCAAACTTGATGACGATTTTTTTTTATTATTGTTACTTTCATAAGAAAAAAATAGTAAAACCTTATCTTAATTAGGCATTTTCTGGAGAAAAGTGACCTCAAAGTTAAAAATTAGCATGGGCAATGAAAATAGAACAGGCTTTGAAATTGGATATGTAAAGACCCAAACAAGATATCAACTTTGTTTAGAAGAAATTACAAAAGATAGTATTCCTTCTAAAAATAAAGTCATACACGAAGTTTCTACCATTAGCACTAACAAAGCAATTTCCGTTAACACGGGTCAGGGTACACCAAAGTAAGCCTTTTCTTAAATCCTCGATAAATGATGTAAACATTGGAGATAGACCCTTACCCTTTTGGAATCATTTCCCAAATTATCGTGTACGATTTATGGGACCCCCTGTATATACGAGGGCTGTATGATAAGTACCCGTGTTTACCGACCGATGGCACCACTGATGCAAAATGTTTATCCCATCATATAGCGCCATTTTTACAACGATGACTGTGAAAATTTCAGACAGATGTATCGAGTAGTTTCGTTTTGACAGCTGTTGAAAGTCATCAAGTTCGTGTTTATTTGCAATCATGGAGAAAGAGCAATATCGATCAGTGATTCGATTTCTTTTTTTGGATGGGAAGACGTGTGAAGAAATCAAAGTGAAGTTGCATGCCGTTTAGAAGTACCATGCACCTTCGATGACTATCATCAGATATTGATTTAATGAATTCAAGCGTGGCCGAACATCCGTTTTTGATGAAGAGCGCCCAAGCCGTCAGATTGAGGTGACTACGGAGGATATGGCTAATAAAATCCATGATATCGTGTTAGCAGATCGTCGGGTGAAGGTCAGCGAGATTACTGTGTACAATACACATCTCAATTGAATGCATACAAAATATCCTAAACGAAAAAGCTATCGGCGAGATGGGTGCCGCGTTTGCTAACAGTGGAGCAAAAACGAAATCGCATGACAACAGCAAAACTGGTCGAATTACGGCACGAATTGCTGCCTCACCCATCCTATTCTCCAGACTTGGCCCCATGTGATTTCTTTTTGTTTCCAAAGATGAAAAAATGGCTTGGCGGAAAGCGATTCTGGTCAAACGAGGAAATCATCACCGAAACAGAGGCGGAGTTCGACAAATCATATTTTTTGAATGGCTTGAAAATGTTAGAATATCGCTGGACTAAATGTGTCGAGCTGAAAGAAGACTATATTGAGAAATAAATAATGTTTTCTTGCCTAACACAGGTACTTATCATACAGCCCTCGTACAATAATTGCTCAAAGTTTATGCTTTGTATACAAAAAACAAAATTATTCCACACTAATTTTGGATATAATTACCTTCTTAGCAACCCAATATTTGACAACCGTAAAAGACCTCGGGCAGTGGTTGGATGCAGAAGAAAATGTTATGGTCATGACCAACGTACTTTTCATTTCTTCAACCATGAGGAACGACAAACGCAGTCAAATATTCAAACTGACACAATAAATGGAAAATTGGCAAAATGCATAACCTCCTGCAGATGACTTTTGAAATTCTTCCCTATTCACCGTATTCTCCTGATGTACCCACAGTCGACTATCAGCTTTCGACAGACTGGAAGTATTTTTGCCGACAGAAAATCTTCCACAACCGAAACGACAGAACTTCTCTTTACGCCTATAAATAAAAAGAAAACAAAATTGTTAACATATTGACATTGTTTTTATTGCTTATCCTCAATATGTCTTGATATAAATATATGCATGTATATATACACATATATAATTTTATGATTAAAAAATGATATAATTATATTCAATTAACATATATATTTATAGAACGTCTCTTCATGCATGAACATGAAAAGTTATATTCACCATGGATATGCGTATTCTTTTAAAAATACTCCTTTCCTTATTGTGCAAAAAGAAACTGAGTAATTTCTTTGAAAAGTTTAAATTTAAATTTAAGTCTAAGTCTAAGTCTAATAATATCTCGAAACAAAAATTGAAACAATCAATTTGAAAATAATTTTTTGATGCCGAAATTTATAAAATTTAGAAGGGATCAACGTTGGTTGTTTGTTTCCTTTTCTTTTTCATAGAAAATGGTAATAATAGAAAATTAAATTTTTTACAAAAAAACAGAAGAGAAGAATCTAAGCCAAAGGATTTTTGTTTTTGTTTTTTTTTTCTAATAAGTGCATATTAACAAGTTTCATTTAAGTATGATTAAAATATAATAAAAATAAAATAGACACTACGATTAATATTGATTATAAACTTAAAACTAAAAATTGTTAAAATAAAAATAAAAATAAAAAGGTTTTGGTATATTTTTTGCATTAAAATTGTAAAAAAAAGAAATGCTTTTTTCGTGTTTTCAAAAAATCATTTAGTATGCAGTTGCGTTCGTTTCCTATTTGTTTAATTCTTCCTTAATAAGTCTTCTTCGTAGAGGTGATAAAATCGAATGAGTTTTTTTTATATATATAAAATAATAATAATAATAAGAATACATATATAAAAAAAAAGTCTTAGAATAAATAAATAAGTAGTAGGGTAGTTTTGGCCATTTGTAATACTTTTTCCTTTTTCAAATAGAATTGATTTTTACTTTTTTGTATTGTTTTATAAAAATTTTGTTGTGTTTTCTTAAAACTAATGCATAGAGTGGAGGAAACGATTTGCTTCATTCTTTAGTGTAAAACAGTCTTTTGTAGTAGTTGCACACACAAAGAGGATATATAAAAAAAAAAAACCTTGAGATAGATAATAAGTTTGTTTTTGTTCTTAGTTTTTATTTTTATGGGAGAATATCATTTCGATCCTTGTGCTCGTTTTTTTTTTTTTGTTTTTGTTTAAGTTTATATATGTACGTATAAGTTTTATGACATAAGAGCAATACTACAGCACCTTTTCCATACAAATATTTGGAAACATACGTGTATGTATGAGTAGTTTTGTTTTCGTTTTTAGGTAGCTTAGAAATAATTGAGTCAACCCTAGGACACCATAGTCAGAAGGAGCGAGCGATGGTTTGCTTAAAACATTTGATTTTTAGTGATTTACTTTATTCTTTAAATTAACAGATAAATAGGAAATAAAGTCAACGTTCAAGACAATTCTGTAGTCATTGTGAAAGATACGAAAAGTATTTGCCCAAGTTCAAATCAAACCGGAACAAGTAATAAGAAATAGCTATTTTGTGTCAAGTCACAAAAGTATAATAATCTGATAGATTTTGTCCTGAGACTTATATCTAGAAAATATCACAGCTATAAATTGTACACTTGAAGACAACATCAATCAATACACTGACATCTGTTGTCCAATTAGTATCATTTTCTAATAAAATTGGCAGGACCACAAAACCAGAAATCTTTTTCTATTACAGATGGACAAATCAAAAGGACTATCAAATTGCACCTGATAGTCGGGTGAATATGAAGACATTTATACGCCCGATATATACTGATGAGCTACGTGATAAAACAATATGTCCTTCTGATAATATGATTAAGGAATGCGATATAAATGTAACCACATTTCTGGCATACCAGACCAGAGATCTGAGTCAAGGAATGGTAGAAATGATCCGATGTATCATTGTATCATTGGTATCATTGGTATTGTATCATTGGTCGTGTTTAACAGATGTAGAGTTGCCGGAACTTGTTGATGATGATAGGTAACTTTTTATGTTCATAGGAATATTACTAAATATTTTGTCCAGCGAGCAGCATAATAGCTTCAGGAGACACTTAGCAGACAAAGGCAAAAAATTGGAGATCATTCACATGGCAGCAGATAAAACTGGGTTTTTTTTTTTTTTTAATATTGTGAAATATTGTGACAAATTATCAAAATGTATGTGTTATTTAGAAAGATCATCACATTTTCCTTGTAGATAATACAATTTTTTAGGATATAAAGTATTCAATCATAAGCTATGATGTATTATTGCATATGTGCAAACACATGCGTTTGCGTAGATATGAACTGATATTGCACATTTGTTGTTATATTGCATATATGCAAAGCTATGCATTTAATCCTAACTATGAATAAGTTTCAGGGCACTAAATTATTATGATATTGAGCATACCACCTTGATCAACAATTTCCCGGTATAATCACTGTTGGTTCCATTTGAGTTCTATTTTGTTTTTGTTAAGTTGGTAAATCTGTTGTCGACATTCCCCCTAAATCTTAGCGTCATAGCTTGACAGTTGCAAAAGTTACGTAGCCAAGAGTACATTTATCTCTGTGTGTGTTGGAGATTTTTTACAATTTTAGAAATGGATTTAAATTTGCAACAATGAATGAATTTGCAACAACGTATTTAATTTTGCGTAAAAAACGGATTTAATGGTGCGCGAACGTTGGAAATGTTGGAAAAGTGTTTCGGCAACGATTCTCTAAAGAAAACGGTCGTTTACCAGTGGCACGAGCGGTTCAAAAGTGGTCAATCGAAGATGATGAACGCAGTGGCAGACCATCGACATCGAAAACCGACGAAAATATTGATGAAGTAAAAGAAATGTTGGTCAATAACCGCAAATTAACCATCAGAGAGATAGCGGAGGACTTGAACATTGCCTATGGATCCGTCCAAGACATTTTGGTTAATGATATGGGTTTCCGTCGCGTAGCAGCAAAGTTGGTGTCAAAAGACCTCAATTTCATGCAAAAAAAGAGACCGTGTTGACGTCGCAAAAGAGATGATTTGCGAGGCTGAATCCGATTCCACATTCATCAAAAGGACAATTACTGGAGACGAGACGTGGGTTTATGAGTACGACACGCAATCCAGACATCAGGCATCAGGCAAGTGATGTGGCAAATGTCCAAGACATTTTGGTTAATGATTTGGGTTTCCGTCGTGTAACAGCAAAGTTGGTGCCAAAAGACCTCAATTTCATGCAAAAATTCGTCAAAGAGACCAGAAAACTCGTGGATTTTGCACCATGATAACGCACCGACACATAGTGCCATCATTATTCGTAATTTTTTGACAAAAAAATGCAACAAATACCATCCAACAGAATTCACCTGATTTGGCTCCCTGTGACTTCTTTCTGTTCTATCGAGTTAAAAAACCACTACGGGGAACGCGTTTCAGCAGCCGAGAGGAAGTAATGGAAAGATCGCAAGAAGCACTGATGGGCATACCGAAAAACGAATATAAAAAATGTTTCGAGGATTGGATCAAGCGCTGGCATAAGTGTGTTGCAGTCGATGGGGATTACTTTGAAGAGGACAATATAGATTTAGATGAACAAACTTGTATTTTTAATTTTCTGAATAAATTCCGGGAACTTTTTGATTAAGGTCGTATTCTGAAATTTTATCAATAAATTTACTATGATCTTGCCAGAGCCCTTGAATCTTTATCCACCCCCAGCACAGGACAGAATATTTACAAAATTGCTGCACAATCACCAAGATACTACAATGTTCTTCTGTACTTCAGCAGAAGAATGTGATGGGGTGAATGAGGGATGTTCTAAATGAAATTTACACTACTCATTACAATCTGTTTAATGAAGAAGTAGAGGAATACTGTCGCAGATAGAAAGGGAACAAAAGGAAATAGAAGATATAGTATTGTAGATTACAACATGTTCGAGGTACGTGTAGAGGACCACTCAGAATTAGTGACAAGGCAGAGTTAGGTGTACCACCTAGCGAGACTGAGTGTCACTCTGTCCAGGGCGAAGATAGCACTGTGACGGAATCTGCCAGAGTAGACGACAATATAACCATTACATCTAGTGACCAATGTTAAAACAAAGACATTATCGTAAATCACATAAAAAGGCACAGATTTTGCAGATAGAGTTACTCCAGTCAAAGTACAATTGATGAGAATATATTCTGTTCGTTTCTTCGAAGCCTAACCTGAATTATTAACACATGCTTTGAACCGCGATCTACAACTACGAGAGGAAAATATCTAGAGTTAATTAAGTTGAATGCAAGTTTCCATAGCACTAAAGCAAAGTTAGAGTTTAGCTTTAACACTATGATAAATGCTGCTCAAACTACAACACGTAAGAAGAAACCTACGACTCCAAGTTTGGCACAAAGAGTGGAGTCTCTACCCAAGAGTGTCTTCTTGTCTCAAAGAAGAGAGGTAATAATTATATCAACTTATAATATTTTGTTCATGATATACTCTTTCCCGTTCTATTAGTTTATGATTTCCATGTTGCATATTGTACGAATTCCGTGTGAATAATCAGCACACTTACTTAGAACAGAATAAGGTGGCTCTCAACTTCCAACATGTTCAAAAATCAGTTAACCCCAAATCATCAAAAACATTATAGCGGATTGATACACTTGTATCGAGTAGAGAATTCAGAATATAATTGATAATGTGGCCATCAAGAACAGTCTGACCACCGCAATCCGTATCTGATTTAACACCTACAACAAGATCATTCTTCTCGCACACATTGTCATTGTCATATCAATATATTGACCATTCTCCTGACAGTCAGGAGATTCTATTCATCATTATCATAATCACCATTGTTATTCTATAATTGTAATACTATTCTCGTTTTCATAATTACTATCTTTGTTAATAAAAAAATAAAAAGTGGGCTTTACGGATACAAAATTAGTTTACAGAAAAATAGCACAAAACTTAACTATTTAAAGTCACGACAAAAAATGGTAAACATAACTTCGTAAATTTGTCCTCGAGAGGAGATAAGGGGGGTTTTGATCTGTATATAATAGACAGTCGACAACGCAATATTATAAAGCTCCAGATAGCTTTGTGGGAGGCAGGTCGGCATATGATGCGATTCAAAGTAAGAAAAATATTACAAATCTTCGATAGAGATTAGATTAGGTTAGCGGATTGATGAGATATCTGGAGCTAAAGCCACTCTATACCTCATTATACTTAGGTCTGTGTAGACCCGTTATGATGTCCGAGACTGATAGGGCCTTTTCTGATCGAGTCTTGTTTAAGTCCTCGAGAAATCCGATTTCGCAGCATCAAAGGTAGAAGACCAGCGGCATCACTGCCAAAGAGTAATTAGAGAGGTCGCCTCTGATATGTTAGGTTTCAACCCGCCCCACAAGGAAACTCAAATTAAAAAAAACAGCAGTTGTACAGTAACGCCCCTGCGACTCATGAGAAAAAAAAGAGCACGAAAACCTTAGGAAGATTCTATCATTAGAATAAAGCTCGGAAGTGTTACCAATACATACCACAAACATTCCAAAGTACGTACAGAAGTCTAAAAGGATGTAAGTAGAAGGGAATCTAATCTACAGTCAGTGCTGAGAATCTGGAAAGATTATTTCTGCAGACTTCTATGATGATGAACATCATCTTACCGTCAGACAGAATGAACCATTCAATCTGAACGATGACAAGCAATATTTCCGTCCACCTGACAAGGTGAAATCAGAACATCAATCTTCGAGGTCAAGTCCTGGACCCGATGGATTACTGCCGAGCTGTTTAAGGCTACAGATGATGTTTGGATACGGAGCATACAGCAACCTATCTCTAAAATGTGTTTGCCTGATCCTAAGCAAGGGAGACACCTTTACTTCGACAACTATAGGTCAGTCTCCTCAAAATCGCATATAAAATCATTACACGGTATTATAAACTACTCGTACTTAAAACAACATAGGGCCCACCAAAGATTTATTCTGAAAATTTATTCTAAACATTATTCTATTGGTAAACATTATCGAAGCGAGGTATTTAGCTGTATAGCTTGCATGTCTATGAGTATTTATCAACTCTTTGAGCAACAATTTTACCGTTACCTCCAACTAAGTAGGCAGAGAAAGCGCATTGCTTTAAAAAACAACTAATGCAAAGTTTCCTGTACTTGTTTCCTCAGTCTTTCTGTAACTGTTTTCTTCGACAACGTTATTAATTGTGATTAACATGCCCGGCATCACATGGATAAAGAAAACGCAGTAAGAGCGTTGCTTCGGGAGGGAGAGTTTCAAAGTTCTGCTGCAATTCGTATCCGTGTATCTCGGCGAGCTATCCGAAACGTCTGGGAACGCTTCCAAGAAACCGGGAGTGTAGCAAGAAGACCTGGATCAGAAAGAATCAGAGTCACAACTGCGCAAGAAGACCGGTACGTAAGAATAATTGCACGTCGGGAGCATACCGTAACCACCCGGGCGTTAGAAAATCAACAACGGTAATCTACTAGCACTCGAGTAAGTGATCAAACTGTACGTAATCGACTTCAAGAAGATGGCAAGGGCACATCGGGCATAGGATTGGATTATGGAAAACTGGAAGGCCTGTAGTACGCGTGTGGAGAAGACAATGTGAACGTTTTAACGACCCATACATTCACGGAACTGACCGTTTTGAGGGCCCAAGTGTTTTAAATGAGAGCTTAAAAACTTAGTGGGCTCTATTTTGTTTTGTGTAATATATAAACAGCTAAGACCCTTTCCGATTTTGCTCAATAAAATAATGGGATGCGATCGCATGCCTAACCAGTGAAAAGTGGGCTTTCTTAGAAATTAGAAATTGCAGCAACTACCAAAGTTCAGACAGTCGATAGTGCAATATTATTAAACTCCATTTCAGTCAATGAGCTTTTTTAGGAAGTCGACTTACATATCTAGCGATTCGAAGTTTCCTTGCAACGACGAAGAAACATCGTAACGTTTTGAAAGATCTGTATATCGTTTTTATCGACTTGGAAAAGCGTTAGATAGAGTTTCCAGAGATCCGGTTTCGACCTCGCTAAGATCTCAAAATGTTAAAACAACGAGAATAAGGGTAGAATTCAAATTTAAAATTGGACTGCACCAAGGTAATGTATAAGTGTATGTTTCTTTTTAATATTGCCCAATGTTTTCCATTGAAGGAGTACAAACGAAACTACTTCTCTTTTACTCGCCGATGATAGCGCCATCATGATGATTGAATAAAGGCACTAGATGATAACTGGTTACGAATCATTCGTACTATGATCGGATCGGGATCATGACATACGGGATCATAAAAACTGGAATACATCTGTACGAAACGTAATTGGATCACTTAAATGCAAAAATGTAAGCAAACTCTTGGCCTCACTAGCGAGATGACACAAAAAGGAGCACCATATAGAATGGTACAAAGGTCTGCAAATTTGGCCAACTCAATAAGCGACGCAGTAGCAATGCAGATACGTGGGACAAATTAGATAAAATTATACGCGTTGCATTTTTGAACGGTTTATAAAAGACATCAGAAGTAAAGTAAACTTTTCTGTTTCTGAAGCTTGGTAAATTCAGCTTCAAACCGTCTATTGGTAAAGAAATTTTATAATTTATTGAAAGTGGTGTTCTATTTCTTGTGATTTAATGTTGTTTTGGGCAAAACATACAGTTTAGTCAAGTAGGAGATTGAACTAGGAAAAATACTTTCGTCGATTTTCTGATAGAGAGCAAATAAAATCAGCTCAGTCTTTGGGCTCAGAAACAGGAAAAAAGTATCTATATTTCGGGGGATTTTCTTGAACCCGAGGTAAGCCGCGGGCTTACTGTTGTAAATCTTCGAATTCGTTGACTTTCTTTTTATGGTGAGTAAGTTATAATTAACCACGTGATTTTCAAGCAAACCTTCGTCTAATTTTTTTATAACATTTGCCATTGCATTAGACTGAATTATTCCTTCAAATAAACCTTAGTGTCTTAGGGTCAAATTAAGCATTATAATGACAAGCATGATAAAAAAAACATTTAAAGGAGTCTTATCAAATTAGTCTTATATGAAATATCTGGTTAAGTCCGTTAACTATATGGCTTTTTTTTATAACATTTCAATATAAAAAAATATGTGTATTTTATTTTTTTAAATTTTTTTTTAAGTTTAACTTAAAAATCACAAAAAGATTTTTGTCATATATTTTTACCATTTGTGTATTTGTTTTGATTTTATTTTCACTTTTGAAAATAGATTTCATTTCTTACTTATAGATGTATTCAACCTTAAGGATGGTAACGTAGGCATAACAATAAGTAGCACTTAAATACTATGTTAATATAATTTTTTTTTAGAATTTAATAATATTGTACAATTTCTTAATCTCTACCTTGCGCATTTCTTTTTACCAAAAAAAAAATATATATATACTCCGCACATGCGGTGACCTACACATCTACCTATATTTGTATACCTTAATCTAATGTACACGGACAACTTCGCCTTCTAAACGAAGCGATTTTAAAAACACATCACTACAGAACAAACAGTACATACTCGTATTTCTCTGATCAAAAAGTACAAAAACTTTTCCATTAAAATCGCCCCGACTTATCCAAACAAGCCGTTTTTTTTTCTCAGGGTGGTAGCAAACTAACAGACATCTGAGTCAAATTTTGTGTCAATGCATTTAGTATTTAATGAGTTACGCCTTCATCTAAAAGTGCAGTTTTTTCATTATTAAAAAGATCAGCAAAGAAGTTGAATCAAATTCTGATTCAAAAACGGATTCATTTGGAGCTCAAACGCGTGCTGAGGTATATTCTAAATTCTTTCCGTCGGACCAAACTATCAACAAGAAATATTAATTGAGCTTTATGCGTCGTTTGTGTGATGCTATTCACCAGAAGATCCCAGAATTATGAGCAGGCAAATCTTGGTTCACGATAATACGCCGTCTCATACTGCATATGCTGTACGTGACTATTTGGTTAAAAATTCGACCCATACCGTTCTGTAATTGTCTGATTTAGCTTAGTCTGACTTCTAGTTATTCCTGAAATTCAAAAAACCAGTCCAAGGACATAGTTTTGACTCGATTCAAGATAAAAGTCGAATCGAAGAAGGCCATTCCGGAAATCAACTTTGTTTCGAAGACTGAAAAAAAACGTTGGCTAAGTGTATTTTATCCGAAGGGGATGAAATAAATGTTACTCAACAAGAACAATAAGCCGTTTGTGTTTTATTTAAAAAGTCTTACTACTCTTTGACTACTCTGTGAGCAATACCGATGTGTATACACAATAGAATCATAGCGTTGTTTGTATATCGTTGGCTTAAGGTAAAAGTAACGAAGTCCATATTTCTGTAAATGATAATAATTGATGTCAAACTACTTACAATTATTTTTATACAATCCTATGCTTGAACTGGACCTAGATCTACTCCTTAAAGACGATGTGCTATTCAACCGTTTGGCATATCACCATTGAAAAAATAGACTTTGTCACTTCTACCTCTAAACCAATGGTAGCTACTTAGTTCGTAAACTTGCATGAGCTAAATTCATAAACAAAAACAATACAATAACCACTAATGTGGACAATTATGTTGTAACATCAGTTCGGAGTTCAGCTAAGCTGCAAAGAGCTAACAATGTTGCACTATTTTCCTGATTTAGAAAACCTAAATGATCACGATTGTCGGGCTGAAGGTAAAACTAAAACAACCACACAGTTGGTGTTTAAAGATCCGAGAGACGATCTGTCACTTGGAATTGGAGGGAAGACAAAATCTCCTGGAAAAATATGCAATGGCAGCAAATTGGTTGCTAAACCTAGTGGCTGCTCAGCTGGGCTGGGTTCAGAGACAAAGGTATGCGAAAATAAACTTTAATTTAATTAAATTGCAGGCGCTATGTGCCAGATCGTAATAAAAAACCGTATGTTGTAAAACAAATAGGGAAGGACACTAGAGAATATTACGTTTTGAAAGAGAAAGAATATCTTTTGTGCTACTTTATTTTATTTATGAAGGATTGGACAATACAGAAGCCGGTAGGAGGCAGCAACAAAACATTGCTTGAAACGGTGCTACTCAAGGTATGCAATGGACCGCTAGTTGGGAACCGAATACACGAAGGATTACGATATCTTCTCTTTTTTTATAAATAAAAGCTTTCGCCTGGGGTAACACGACTATCTCTTTACTATCCCGGGTAATACACTCTGTCCGGTAGGGCTCCTGACATAAAAATCCTGCTTTGTTCCTTGAATTCCCACCTCTTCTCAAACTTCCCTCTACATATTTCGTTTCTTTTAAGACTTTCAATTTTCCGGATTTCCTGCTTTTTTCTTAATATCCCCATTTTTTGCTTTTTATTTTTAAATGTAAACTTTTTGATGGTCAACCAAGAAGCGACCAACGTGGGGCCAAAATGTTGCACAATTTGTGTAGTGCCAGTAGAAACAAACATATTTTCTTAATATAAATAAGGAACAATGAGATAAAGAAGATTATTCACTTTGCTGATGTAGCGCACAACATATTTCAACTTGGGACCATGGATACAGTGAGCTGGATCGCTCTAATTTAGTATCAGGAGTTGTAGCAACAATTTATACAGGAATGCACAAAGAAAGAACATTGAATGGTGAACCAAACATGCAGTTTAGCGTTAACTTAGGGACAACTTTGCACTCTTTTAGAGAGAAGTAGTAGATGCCTTTGTTGCAAAAAAAAGTTGGTACCATCAACATAATTGATGGACATGCCAACCGCGCTCAAATGGAACTTTGATGGTCAGAACGGGAGTAAGCAAAGTCCAAACAAGACGTAGAAATGAAAATAGGTCTCTATTACTAAAATGTTTGGCTCCTTTAGCATTGGCCATATTTCTCATTCAAGAAACAACATACAGGTTCATGAATCGATCAACATATTACCCACGGCTTGTCAAATAGTTGATTTGATTGGGTGGCCTATTACTATTGTCATCGCGCAGATCAGCAAGGAGAATTTATTTCTTTCTTGAAGCATATGGCTTCATGAAATATGTGGCTAGTATGAAGATGAGGTTACAGAGTAAGGCTGACATATCTCTAATAAAACAAACTACGAGTATATGTATTTCATTCGATGTTCGGGACTAACGTGGAAGATTTAAGGGTGTTGGCAGTAATTACATGCCAAACTGCGTGGGACACTAGAAGACGAGTAGATTCCGTGTGTGCCAAAAGGACGGGTCAACTAATCTCGAGGTATGTGTTTGCTGAAACCAGGAGAAGAGGCCCTTTTACAATGCTCTGATCGAATATTTTCGTACAGGAAGGAATTCTATAAACTATTGGACTGACGGCAATCGTTTGGCTTATGCCTTACGTGAGATGAGATCTGAGGTCGAAAAAACATTAAGTGCTTCTAAGGCTAAAGAGGCGAGCCACACCTTTCTTCAGTGATCTCATTCCTGGAACGAGTCGAAGAGCTTCGTGCGGTGTTTCTGAGACACACTTATTCAGAGCAGCGGTAGATCTTTTCACCAGGAAGGCGCTTCCATGGTTTAGGGCTGTTAGGGCGAATGTCGGGATTTGGCAGGAGTTGGTTAGGGACCTTAAGCTAGAATTTGTTTCACCGAATTACGACAATTTCGTGTTAGATTAGATCAAATGACGGACAAAGCTATCGGTATATACTCAGCAACGATGGAGAATATGTGGCTGATCCACTATCTGAAAGAAGAAAAGTATCCATCCTGCAAAGAAATTTAGCGCCGTTCTATCAAACGCCACTGGACCTGGCCACTCCAAAGTCGGTCAATGTCGTGGTGGCCACTTTGCCCCGGATCTAAGATCTAACATGTGGAGCTTTTCGAGCCAAGAGTTTGTGGCTTCTGGAAAAGTTAGAGATGAACCACACCGGATTGGGGAGATTGGAGGCAGTGTTAGACAAAATGTTCGAAGAAATTCCAGAGGGCTTGAGGGCTTAGGATGCGCGAATAAATGTCAGCATAACAGATTAAACAAATGTACTACCCGGTTTCTTGTGGTGCAGACGGTGGCGTCAAATTACAGGAGCCGTGCTTTCGTAAAACTTTGAGGAGGGAGAAAAGGTTGTCCGCTACTTGAGCAGATCCTTGAACAGATGTGGGAGGACTTAATCGACGATAGAAAAGGAATGTTTAGCTGTGCTATGGGAGGTTGATAAGTTACCGCCGCACATCAAAGGGCGTGACTGATCACTACTCCTTAGTATGGCTTAGTATCCGCTAAAAATTCATCTTTGACATTGCCAACCGAAAAGGTAAAGAACATGTGGCTATGACATATTATAGCGAGGAATCCCGGCAGTGGCTAAGATTTCAGAAGCGGAATCGGACCCTTGGTTGGTAAAAATGCTGGCTAATGTGGATTCAAACCCGCTAGCCTTCTCACCTCTTTAAGTTTATGAAGTGAAACCACGTAGTAGTAAACAAAGATAGTAAGAAATGGAGGTTAGCACCTTACTGCTAATCAGATAGATTAAGGATTTTGAAGCAATGTTATGATGGTCCACTATCAGGACATATGGGGATTAGGAAAACTTACTATTGGCCGAAGATGAGGTGTGATATTGTAAAGATTGTAAAGTTTGCCAACAGGAGAAAGCAGTGAATGAGAAGCCTGCTGGTCTTATAACGGAGAGGATAGGTATTTCTGAGCCCTAACAGATGATATCGGTTTACTTGGTAGGCCCACTTGTACGGTCCTGCATATGTATGTACGGTCGGTGATTTTACAAAAGTTTTACAAAATTCCCATATTCATTAGAATAGAGGACTGAACTGCGATAATTATACAGGGATAAGCCTACTAAAAATCGAATACAAGATCCTACCGTATTATGT
Source organism: Volucella bombylans (assembly GCA_949129095.1). Lineage (NCBI taxonomy): Eukaryota > Metazoa > Arthropoda > Insecta > Diptera > Syrphidae > Volucella > Volucella bombylans. The sequence goes on from OX422141.1 coordinate 113,273,658, forward strand.
GAATATCTAAAACTGATCGTCCACAATCTGAATGCTCCATATCACTTCGATTTTATACCTAGCAATCCCATGATCGACCAAATATTCTCCCTACGACAGATCCCGGAGAAGACCAAAGAATACCAAATCCACACTTAAGTTTTTTTTGAAAATAGGATAGAGAGAGAAAGAAAGATGTTTGGGCGAACATTTAATGGGGAGACTAAATTCTTAATGGAGGTTGGCTTGTTGTTGATTTCTGGTCAACTACTCATCTTACTTGATTTTCGTTAACTGAAAAAATGAATATATCTTTCGGGTAAGGCGGGGATTCGAACACCGAACCTTCCGATTTGGAAGCCAATCCACTACGATTTGAGCCACGACCACCCACCCTCTTCATCTATTTTAAGGTTGGTATCATAAGCAAATCTATAAGTCTATAGAGACGAGCTATATAGAGCCATATAGCGACTTGATCGGTTGTGCAGAATGTCGGTGGATATCACCCAAGATCGAAAGAAACATCGAGAATCTTTCGATGTTAACAAGGGTCTTAGACAGAGCAACGCAATATTGAGTCTTTAGTACATTTACAAAGAAATACTTAATTTATCATTTATTTTTTATTTTATTTATTAATTGTGATGCAACGTCTATTTGCCACGGCATCGAAATCTGTTTTAAAACGTTTGCCGATTGAAGAAAAATTCAAACTAATAAAATAAATAGAAAGTGGATTAATGAAAAAGGACGTAGCTGTAAAATGCGGTGTTCCACGATTGTCAACAGTCTTCGATTGTTTAACAGCAGCTATAATGTTTCAACTACTGAAATGGTTATCCAATATCCGCCATACGTATGTATTACTTCAGGGGTGTGGTACAAAAAAATATATGATGAAAGCAGTGACGTTCGTGACAAGAACTGCGAGCAATCGAAGACTGACTATTTTCATTTCAGACGAAACAAGATTGTTTTTCAAATACCTTCTAGACAAGCAACCAGCTTCAGAAAAACTTAAAATTCTTTTGATTGGCCAAAGTAGCAAACTCCGACGCTTTCGTGGGATTAAACGGTTACCTGTCGATTATAAATTAAATTCCAAGGCGTGGCAATTCTTTAAAGAACGGATAGAAAAATAAGATAAATTATTTCTCAAAACCATATTAATCATTCGTAATTATCTGGTCTATCTTAGTAAGACTTAGCAAATAAAAATGTACTGAATTGGTACACCAGAGATGATCTCTAAATTGTAACCGCTTAACAAGTGGGCAAGTTTGATGGCTCATTATCGAAGCAGGATCTTAAAAGTATCATTAAATGGTGTAAAGGCAAAACACAGACATGATATTGGATTGCGGTAATCATATAACAAAACCATAGAGTGCTGAAGCATTGTTTTAAAGAAAGTTGGATTTGATTAGGGGAGGCTATGAGGATAAAGACCAGATGCAAGCTGATTACGAACCAGAGTATAGATTAAATACAACAACTTTTAATGATAATATTGATGTGAACAATGAAATTTGCACAGCAGCCTTTCTATAAGGTGAAGACATTGATGAGCATTATAAATCTGAATCAGTGAATCCGACTTTTCAGTGCAATAGACTCTTCTCGATCTTTCAAAAGGACGACTCCACATAAATAAAGAAACTTGGTTCTGAAACCATGAGGCGAAAATGCACTAAGTATAGCGGAAAAAGCGAAACCGATGAGGTGCTCCCTCAGCTAGACTATGAACTTTGCACAAAAGAGACGAAAAAAAGGTAGCTAGGGCATGTGATATTCACAAAATAAATGCTCCGTTCTGTCTCCGGCACTCTTTTTTTATTTTCATCAATGATCTCTTCTCTGCTACTTCTAATCCAATATATTCCTTTGCTGACGACAGTACTCTCTGCTTTTCATATTCGATCCCGGACTCACGTCCCTTTCTTTGACTGTAGGACGGGAACGGGCAGCGTATGTCAAGCTGATTCAATTCCGATATTAACAATATAACCAACTGGGGAACCACTAGCAGAGTAGAATTTAATGCTTCCAAAACACAATGCAGTCTGCTGTCGTTAAAGCGAAATTTAAACACCCATGAATGGCACTTGCATCGGCATGTGTGTCAATGATAATTTGGTATGACCACATACTCGATGTCGTCAAAAATGCTGCAAAATGTCTAACTTTCCTTAAGCGATGTAAAAAGTACTTCACCCCCTCTAATTAGACCTCAATATATAGACATTTATCGACCCAAAATTAGAGTACAATCCCTACATCTGGTTAATTGCTGAAATGCATATACCCAAGATGAGCAGGGCAACCAACATAAGAGGAACAACGAGAGTAGCGTACTTTCCCATGCAGTACCAGCTGATTTTACGGAATCAGAAGTCACAGTTGGACTGGATTCTATACCCTTCCACAATGAAAAATCTCGGATTTAACTGGTTGCCGAATTTTTGCAATATAATAATATAATATAATAAAGAGGCACTGCCTCTTTGTTTGACTATATAAAGGCAAAGGCGACAAGAGAAATTACAACAACTACCGATCGACGAAACTAATGTAGTATACTATGAAAATATACGAGAGTTCTAGATAGTTGGCCAGGCAATGCAGTTACAATCTATGATAACCAATGTTGCTTTTTGGGAAGCATATCTCCATATGAACGATTCAAAGCTAATGGATGAATGAATGAATTGGATGATCTGTTCCAAAGATCTCATTTGGTAGGCGCTAAATCTCAAAATACACCCGAAACGTGTAAAAGAATGATACACGATATATACGACGACGTTCAAACGGAAGTCAAATGCGGGAATAGCCGGAGAACTCAAAATAAAAGTTCAAGTACACCAAGGTAATGTACAAAGCCAGTTGCTTCTTAACATTCTACAAGATTTTCTATTGACGCAGCGCATAAACAAGTCCGGCTCAACTTCTCTCCTCTTCAGGCAACTTTTAATAAATGGAAGACCGAATATCTGCATTGTTGATTTTCCAAAACTCACAAGCCTAACTCCTGACATCTATATATTTAGAAGTAATCATCGTGCGAATAATTTAAATACTTGGGCTCTGCCGTTAGACAAATAAATTGCGATGACGATGTCGCACATAGATTTATTGTGAGACTGTTTGAATATTTTAAGGTTTACTATACACGACAGACGTTCAACCAGCTTTAACATACACATCGCAATGTTGGACGAAATTAAAATGCTCCGAATATCACCGGGTGTAACAAAACGTAGTCTTATAGAAGAAGGTACATTCGCGGAAGTCTCTACACTAAGAAACCGATAGTAGGCAGTTTCAAGTTGAGCAAATCAGTTGGTTTTGTCATGATCAACGGATGTCGTCAGAAAATTCGGTCCAAAAACTAGTAAAGGCTCAAGTTCCATGTATAACTGGATAACTGAAATCAAAAATTTTAGCAAACTCTTTGCCTTGACAATGAGGTGATGCAAAATAATGCTCGAGGCATAGAATCTCAGCATCATTTGTCAAGTCAACACGAAAGGAAACCTTCTTGAGTACACCAACTATAAAAGAATGATTCTCCTAAACATCGCCAACATATAAGATTTTTTCTGCTCTAGAATGTGAACATCTGGTACCAATTATGAACAATTTGGTTGGTTTGTGCGGTTTCATGCCAGGAAAATATTCACGCTACGCAGATCTTGGAAAAGACCCGGCAATTTCAGATCGACACTCACTATTTACTTGTACACCTCAAAGCCGCATATGTCTGCACAGGATGAGCTATGACTGGTTGTGAAAGATAACTGTGGAGAGTTCTCGCTACTCTACCAAGGTCGGTGATGAATTAACTGAGACCTTCGATTCTAGACTAGGTTACCCGCTGTCATATGACTTTTTTAACATCACCCTAGAAAGCATCATGTAAAACTCACTGGCCAACAGAAGAGGTACGATCTTCTTATGACATTGATGTGATTGGATGAACACAGAAGGCCGTCAATGAAGTTCGTTTATATTAAAGTAGAAGTGGCGTAGAAATCAGACACAAAATTACAAGACCCTTATCATCCGGTAGAAAACGGATGGAGAAGCAGAGAAGACACTGTTCAGAATTTTCTGTCTCGTATGAATTGACGAAGACTAGGGTAGCAGATTCAGGCCTCTACGGATCCAACGTCGAGGATGACGTAACATAAGCGCGCACACAAGTTGAAGGTAACCGCAACCGACTTGAAGTGCCACACTGAAGGCAACTGGTGAGGCTTCTTGATTGAGTTTCAGATTCAGAAAGCATATTTCAATGGTTAGAAAAAGGAGAGATTTACAAATGAATGACAATACAACTGATGATTATTTTAAAGCTTTCAACAAGTCAGAATCTCTTTTTATTGAAAATAATAAAACAAAAAAGGATATTTTTAACCACAAGTAACTAACTATTTGGACCCATAGTTTATATACATGTAATGCATGATTTGGAGTAAATAGAAATATGAATATGTACTATTTGTAACTGCAGTGTATTTCAGTAAATTTTTAACTATTCCATACTTCGAAGTCCCCATAAATCTAACTTTTTGGTGGACAATGGAGATTCGAGTTATGGAACTGCATACGAATATGTATAAAACTAAGATATGTTCTTCTAACCTAGATATATAAACATAAATTCAATTTGGTTATTTAATAGATTGTTGATAAGATTATGGCTTATAAAGATGACTACAATAAATTTTCTTAAACCTAAACTCAATCGTTCTACAAAATATTAATAAAAAATAGAGATAAATTGAAGGAAAAAAAAAACTATACGCCATCAGTCAATCATTCAATTAGAAACCTTTTTTCTTTTTTTTTAAAATATACGCGCGCAAAAATTAACTTAAAAAAAGAAGAAAACTAACTTAAAATTCAGTCTTAAAAAAAAAACATAAAAAAATTGGACATTTTATAATAGGCATTGAGAGCCTTTAAAAAAAATCAGTCAGCATAGAATTATACGCAGAGATCAGGGTAACGTGGATTGTGTTCAAAGGAGTGCTTTTTCTTATAAGGAATAGATAAATTTTGTTATAAATTCTCTTGATTTTCTTTTGGAATAAATGACCTAAATATCTGAATTTCAATTTATCACCAATTAGTTGCGCTTAAATCATTTTTTTTTGTTTTTGTTTTTGTTCATTATGTTATTGTTTTAGAAAAAAGAGGAAAAAAAAGTAAACAAAACACAAAAGTACATTATACATATTTAAACTTAGAAAATACAAAATATAATAGAATTAATTTGTGTAATTTGTTTAGTATGTATCTTTCTTATATGGCGAACATTATGAATTCAAATTATAATTTCTAAATATAAAAGCAGCACAGACTTATGAGTAAGAATAGGAGATTTGGTCATAGGTTAAATTAAACTTGGAAATTAACTTAAATTCGCCAAGATCTTCAGTCAGTTATTAAAAAAAAAAAAAAAAAAAAACTTAATAATTACACATAGATTATTATACTTAATAACATAAGCATATTACTTAGGTCCTTAAGTTCATACCCATAACCTGGTGGTATTCTGTTGGAAGAGGCTTTTCTTTTTTTCTTTTTTAATTATCTTTTGTTTGTTTTTTTAAAAAGCCTTTTCGGCTTCAATTTTCACTTCGCGCTGCTGGGAGTACTTTGAACGTCGTTTGCTGGCCAATTGTGGTAAATTTGAATGGTGCTTACGGACATGAACACCTAGATTTCCTCTTTGTTTGGACTTGTACGGACAATAAGGGCACTGATGAGCTGGTTCTTTACCGCCGCATTCTACATTTTCATGACGACGTAGAGTCGACTTCCAACGATATTTCTTACCACAATGGCGACATTGATAAGTGGGTTCTTCATTTGGATTATTACCACCGTAATCACTTAGGGAGTATTCTAGATTTCTTAGTGCTTGAGCCTGGGCGGCCATCATAAGTTTTTGCGATTCATCAGACATGTAATCGTTTACTGATGATGGCATTGACACATTTACTTGATTGTTGAAGGAAGCCTTTGAAGCTCCTTCCATAAGATGAATATCCTCAAATCCAGAATACCGACTATCATCTCCATCTTCGTCGTCATTGTAATCCGAATCACTTAGGTCGTTTTCATTTTCGGACGAGCGATTGTCTTTACTACGAGAGAAACTATCAAAAATCAACGGTTTATTCTGTCCCGATAGAGACTGTACACTACCGCCAGATTGATTATTATGAGACAATGGAACTACACCAGACTGTTGTTTCAACATGTCTTGAACTCTTAATTGTTGTTGAAAATTATGATAACCATCACGGAGTAGAGCAGCTGCAATCGCTGCAGCAGCCGGAGCTGTTGGCATAGTTGGCGGTTTTATCACTGAAGCTGGTATGGGAATAATTGTCGATTTAATATCATTTGATGGTACCACAACCGAAGTTGGTACACCTTGCTGAGTTGGAGTGTTCTCCATGTTGGCTACAGTGGCGGCAGCAGCAGCAGTAGCAGCCGCAACACTTGATTTATTCATCACACTTGAATATTTGATTCTCGGATGAAATGACGAAGGGTTCTTCTTGCCTGCAAAGGCACTGCTAAGTGCGTTCATTTTGTTGGTGTGCGTCATTTCATCAGCAATCGAGTTTTTTGAAGCCGTTACAATTGTGTTTGATGTTTGTGGCTCATTAGGAATTCCTCGTTGGACAGATTCACCTTCTCCCCCAATTGCTGCATCAGCTGATGATGGTGATTTCTGACGAAAGGATTTTTCTATATTTTGAGTCTTTGGCGCTTTAGCAGCCGCATTGGCTCTATAAAATTCATACAGCATGTCTGAAACGTCGGACACTGAGAAACGCTTTTTATTGCCATTTATTTGAGCCGCTAATGGATGATCCATGCCATTTATTGAACGTCTTCCAATGCTTCTGGGGATGTCGATATTGATTGCAGGTTGAGTATCCTTTTCAGGGTTGTTGACTTTTTTGCTTAAATCTTGATTTTTTATTTTTTTATTTTTTCAAAAGGAAAATCAAAGAAAAAAAGGGAAAAAAAAATTAAAAATAAAATTAATAAAATAAAGCAAAATAAATTAAAATTAATAAAATCAACATCGTTTTTGTGTGAAATGAGCATATAAATGGAGATGAATGTGTAGCATAAATGGATAATGAAAATATATAAACAAAATGGAAATGAGAGCAAAATATACAAATTATACATGCAAACACTACAAACACTACAAACACATAAAAGTTATGTAAAACTTAAAATAACTTTTAAATAAAAACAAAAAAAAACAAACAAATGTTGTCGATGTACGAGTATGTAAAGATTATTAACAAAAACCTTTTTTTTGGCGCTATTCTGTGTAAACTAAAATAATACAAAAAAAAAGAAAACATTAATTAAGTGATTTAAATAAGAATCAGAAAACAAAAAACAAATGTTAAATTAAAAAAATAAAATAAAATATAACTCAAGGTTTTAGTGAACTGTTTATTTGTTGAATTTTTGTTTTAATCAAATTTATGAATTGAATGACTAAGCGAGTAAGTGTTGTTCACTGATTGATGATGAAGTGATGGAGCGATGTGATGAGGCGAGCGAGCGAGTATGTTTCTTTTTTATTTTTTTTATTTTTTTTTTTACTTTGAGAGTAACCACTTTCCACACTTGGTATATGTCGATGTTTGCCATTTTAGTCAATAATTTTTTTTTTCTCTCTAATTTCTTGTTATTTGTGTTTGATTTGTTAGCAAATGTGAAAAATAAGCCCTTGAACCAATGATTTTGATTGATTTCTGTGGCAAATGGGTTACCTGTGATGGAGCAGATGGTATTAGGTCTCAATTTGCTGTAAGGTGGTGGATCATTTTTAATGTATTTTTAGCGTGGATAGTGAGTAGCGATGGAGTACCAAATTGAGGACCTAAAAAGAAAATAGGTTAGTGTTATGGTCTTAGGTACAAATATTAATATGAATAGATTCAGTGAGCAGAGAAAATAAACAAAATTATCTGAAAGTAAAAGAAAATAAAACAAAATTTAATGTATGATCAATGAAAATGATTAAAACAACAATATATATACAAAATGTTTATGAAAATATTAAGTATGTATGTATAGTATATAAAAAAATAAGAACTTTAGGACGGAACTCCTTTTACACAGCGTATATTTTGAAGGCATTTCCTGTCTGACTGAATTATTACATAAATGCCTTAATTGTGAAGAATTCTAGAGAGTTGTCAGAAGCATTGAGACTCAACTGCAAGAACTAAGAGGCCATATAAGGGTCTAAAGTCTTACAAGATAAGGCCAATGGTAAAACCAACATTCTGCATCTGTTTAAAATTTCATTTTTTATATTGCACTGATATTGCAAGGCTGGAAAGGTTAAGGGTACGATTTTTTAAGATTTGAAAGAGATCATCCTCATGGAGTTTTTATAGAATGGAAGAACGATCACAGGGCAGTACTGCAGTCAATTATTTTACTGGACTCCAGGCTCATACGGAATTGCCGTGGCCAAATTGCATGAATTACGGGACGAATTGCTGCCGCATTCAGGAAAAATATTCAGCTCGAGCGACGAATTATCGACAAAAGCCTATTTTGAAGAGTTTGTCAAATCATATTATTAGATAGATTAGAAAAATGGCAGGGACAGGGACAGGACGTACAACAAAAATTGTGAATAAACTTGCGTTTTCATTCCTTGCACGGGTGCCTATTGATCCACTCTCGTATGTTATATGTATATCGACGGTTTCCAACTACATCATCTGCGCCTGTGCTATATCCCCGAAACCTTTAAGATCTCCCTTTCCAGTCTCCCTGCTACAATATTTAAGGCAGCAGGAGATGAGTTGACAGAGAGCATACACTAACTCATTTTTATGATTTGGTCGAAGGTCAGTATGGAAGAATGGAACCTTAGCATCATTTGACCGATCCACAAAAAATGAAACACTTAAAAACTGCGAAAAATATAGAAACATCAATTTCCTTAGTTGTGTAAACGCCTGAAACCATTTATCAACGATCTGATTGTCCCTATCGGTGCGGTTTTAGTTCGGGGTGAGTTCATAATTGACCAAATATTCACGAAAAGAAGTTCAGATCAACACTCACCTCATCTTATAATGAGTGAGACCGCATATAACAGAATCTATAAAGACGAGCTATGCATAGCCATGTTTAGTTTTGACATGATAGCTATCTCGACTTCGTAAAATTCAGAAGCAATCTCACCGAGATCTTTGATGTCAAAAAGGTTTAAGACAAGGTGGTGCGCTGTCATGTGACTTCAAGAAGAAAACAAGATCAGATGCACAATTTTCCAAAAGTCTGTCCGAATACTTGCGTATGCTGATGACATTGATATCATTGGTAGATCGAGGCGGGTTGTCATTGGTGCAGTTAAATGATAGATTTGACTATGAATAAGAACAAAATCAAGTACATATTGTCTAGGAGTTGGCTTTAGAGATGGCGGATGAAGATATCCTAGGTAGTTTTAATCGTAAGACTTTTCAAGTGAGTTTTGGTATCATTTTCGTTGATGGACTTTGGAAATGGAGATATAACGACGAACTCTACGAGCTGTGTAGCGACAACGGACAAGTTTTCCATTTCTACGAAGAGAGATTGCGTAGTAGAGGAAGAACGCGCTAGATCGAGAGGATTTTTGATTTTCCAGTGAGTGAGTTAGTGAGAATTTCAATTGTAGTTCTAACAAGTTTTAGTTTCGCAGATTTTTACAGGGATTCGGATTCGGATTCGCACAAATTCGTTTGTGACAATAACATAATTCGCTGCATTTTGAGCTTCATTTTTAATGAAAAACCTTACTTTTAAGTTAGAGGAAACGCTGAACAGATAGGCTAAGGTTAACATTCCATTGCCTTTATTGGTTGTCTTTGATTGGCGACTTTAGTCGGAAAAGAGAACTTAACTAATGTGAGTACCTAATTGATGACGAAAAATATTTTAATATTCAAAGGACAGTAACTCAAATTATTGATGGGTGATACACAGAGAAAGATATTTTCCTAATCTATCTGATATTGACTAGAAAGCAATTACAACAATTTTAGCATAAATGTTAGGCGGTCGAAATAGATCTGGCCTTTGTATAATACAATGTACATATCTCAGTACAGCTGGACAATTTAAGATTTTCCTAAAGCTAAAAGCTAACAGAATCCTGGCTTTTGCTCCAGCTTTCGTTCGCACCACTATATTTCGTATCTTCGACGATCCATCGAACACATTATTAAAATAGGCTCCAGAGGGCTACCTTGTGGGACATCACATTAGGACGTAAGCAGTATTGTAGAATACAAATGTTTAGAGTAGACAATGTTTCAGAAAACTTTAAATGAAGAGCAGCCAATTTTGTTGCAGGTGGTATATATTTTCTGAGGAAAAGCGGATAATGCATTGTGGAAAAGACATGAGACATGAGACATTTAAGCACCAAATAAATTTGACAACATACATATAAGTATTGCAATGGCACTGCGGTCACATAAGAATATTTGTTTTGGAAGATGGTTTGTTTATAGCGAGCAATTTTTAAGTTGTGTTTAAGCCAAAGATTTGATAGAATTTAGCGGATTACGTAGAACAATAAAACGCTTTACTAACAATTTATTCTTTGGCGACATGATTTGGCTTAAAGTTCTTAAAGGTCATCTCCAGAAGTTTATGAGATGGTCGACTGAAGAATGATATTATTCGCTTCTCTGATAAGAAGATTACGAACGATAGTATTCAAAATAGAAATCGTTTCAAATCTTATAAGACGTTCATTTGTTTATGAGAAGGGAATAGGAATTTTATAAAAATATATAAATTTACAGAGACACGGTTGAATCAAGTGGTAAGTTGGGTGTCTAGTCTATATCTGCTTGAACGACAATATCTTGACCGGAAGGGGTCGGAAGTAAATTGACTGATGATGTCCGAATGATTTCATAAGAGCCAGGATTTACGTAGGAAACCAAGTCAAATGGGTTTGGACATAAATATGTACAATGTATAGTGGGTTTTTTTTTTTCTTTTTTGACTGAAAGACCGTTCTCTCATTTTGCTTTAGGTTTATGTTCAGATTTATTTTATTTTTTTTGATAAATCAGTTAATGTTGATCATCACATCTTGAGCAGCAGTCAAGTCTTATTTTTATCGCTAAATCGTGTTTAGTGACGAGACTAACTTTTGGCTCAATGGGCTTGTGAGCAAGGACAGTGGCCGTTTCTGAAGCGAGGCAAATCCAAAAGAGTCTCAATTACACCCACAACACAACAATAGTGAACTATTTGGTATTGTTTTACGCTGCGTAACAGTTCAATAGTCAACGTTACCGGACAATGATCATTAACTATTTCTTCGAAAATATGGAGAATACTGATTTGGGCGATATGTGGTTCCAGCAAGATGTATCATTTTCTATGGACCCATTAACTTACTAAGGATTCGATTCAACGAAGAGATTATACCGTGAAATAGATCGGTGAATTGGCTATCGAAGTCGTGATTTTTATGGGACTATGTAGTCTTTGACGTATAATGGTATACTGCAAACCATTATTCATTGCATTATTGGTGAGATAGAAGCAGAATAGAACAGCAGAGGAAGCCAAATGCACAGGCATGTTCAAAGCATTATGTCAGGAAAATTTCTTCATAATGAATAAAGTCTTTTGATTTAAACTGAATTCCTCTGCAGTGTGTTTAAAAACAAAGATCCCTAGCTTTTAAAACAAAAAAGTCTTTGTATGGTGTGGACCATCAATAGTGAACCTTTCATCGTTCTAGTCTCTGTTCTTACTCTTCTTCTATAGTTTTCTACACAGATGGTAAGAAAAGTAAATAAAACAAAGCAGTTTTATAGATTAATGTTGTTGACTTAATAAATACTAAATACCATATATTGTAGGCAGCAAAATCAAGAAAAAACACTTTATGAAAGGAAATTCGCTTCTACACTTACTTAGCGCTTATAGACGAGTACCTATATTATTTGTAAAGTGCCCACGACTGTTCTTCGGTATAACGAGAAATTTCTTCTATACATCAATCTGGAATGAGGTAATTCAAAAGTAAATGATTGAGTAATTTGCTGACTCTGGTTTCTTGTAAAAGGTAATACAAAGTGATTGGGGAACTACTAGGATATGGGGGGGAATCGAATTATTATTCGCTGTTACTCTTACAATATGATGAACTCGGAATGGAATAATTCAAAGCCGATGAACTCATAACATAGATCTGGGTCATTTTGACTTTCTTTTAGTCAAAGGATAATGGTTGATTATATTGATTATGTAATCCTAGAAGTGTATTCTTTTAGGGAAATAATGACTGCATAAGTTGGTCAGTCTCAAAGGTCTTAGAGCTTCATGCGACATGATATTGTTTGATTGTCTGAGAATTGGTCTGTGCGCAGAGTAATGCTAAGAACTATGCGGTGCGTTAATACTTGAAAACAGTTTCCTCGTATGCAAACTTTTCATACATTTTTACCACCACCACGCTGTCTCGTTATACGCGCAAACTTAATTAGAAACGCCAAAAATTATCACCTTTAGGGATTTAGAGTAAAAGGTAATAGTAAATGTGAACTTCCATACCCAAATGCAGCATCAACAGACAAGTGGATTTTCGTTTATTCTGCGGCACTTTGTCGTGAACTCACTTATGGAAAAACCAGATGAAACGTGCATTCATGCAGCCGATATGCCAATAATGTCACAATCAACTCAAGGAGCAGAATGATTAACATTATATCAGATATCACAACGAGCGCACTCTAGGTGATTCAATAGTGTTACCAAAATCAAAGTCTTAGGAACAGAAATCTGAAACAATTATACCCGAAAGGTTTAAGTGCAGATGCGACGGATTGCGTTTTGGCAACTGATGAGATTTTTTCATCATCGTCGTTTCGATTACACATTTTAACAACATATATAAAGTTATGGCGCGGAATACCATTCTTTAACAAGTTATATTGTAGAATCAAACAAATTCCGAGCATACGCTCTTACTCCTTTTTCAAAGCCTGCTATACTTAGGCCACTTTTTATATTCCACAAATTGCACTTAGAAAACATTTGCTTTATACATGGATAGATAATCCGCAACGTACTCAATACGGCTTTTTCAATTATTATTACACAACCACCAATATTTGAGCAAAAGTTTAAAATTTAAAAATTGTTTTTAAATTAAAAAAAAAAATAGAAATTAACCAGTAAAGGTTGAAAGATTTAACTAATTAAAACGTTAACTCTAGTCAACTTCAATCACAAGCCAACTATTTCATTTAGCTTTAAACCTTCACAACCTGGTAAATTATTTTTACAACGAAAACAAATTTCTGATAAAAAAAACACTTCTTCACTGCACCGCCGAATTATTCTATTGATCTACAATTTGTAAAATCTTTAACCGCTATTTACAGCGTTGAACTTTGCTGAAGCTTCGAAAACTTAAAAACTTTTGTAAGCATCCGCGAACAATTAAACACTGCACCATGTCGAAGCCCACACAACCAATACTAGGTCCCGTAGATAGTGTTCCAGGCATTTTCAAAAAAAAAAAAACAACAAAATCTTTTGGAAGTTTTCCCTTGTTGTTGGTGGTGTTGATGTAGAAAAATTATACTTTCAATTTGGGAAATGCCTCTGCAGTTGTTTTCCTCTAATCCTAGACAACATCTGCGTTTAACAAATCTACAAAGTGCACACATAAAAACTCTCACGCACAATGCACACACATCCATGCTTTCGATTTGGATAATGCATTTTTTTGTTCTTATTTTTTTTGTTGGGTATGTGTTAGTGGTAAAGTGCATCTCTACATTTGAAAGATCATATCCCGAATGGGAATATAAATAGAAATATAATAATAAAACACATCCTGTATGTGTGCAACCAGGGCAGGCAGCAATTTATGCGGGTCATAATAGAAGATTTTTTTTTCTCTCTTCTCTATCTCTCTCTTGGTGGTGTACCCTTAGGTATAGGGTAGAAATCGATTTTATCAGTACTTTTTGACGAAAAAAAAAATCTGGAAAAATTCTAGGAATTGATTAGAGAAGGAGAACAAACAATTGAGAGGTGGAAAGTTAGCAGAACAAGAAAAAAAAAAAAAAAAGACGTCATTTGAAAATGACGAGACAGAGAGACCCATCCGAGGACCTCGGTTAAAGGAAATAGAGTAAAATACAATGGAGTAAAGTTTCTAATCCATTTAATTAGGTGATATACATTTACAGCTCTTGCCACAGACATGTACTCGTATGTATGTAGATCTTTGGAGGGTCCTTCAATACCGAGAAGAGTATGTTAATTAGTGAATCATAAAACTCTTACTGCAAACTGCGCGCTGGCTTAATCTTCCAAGAAAAACGGGAAAAGAGTGGAATCTGGAGCTCTTTTGACAACAATCGAATAAACATTTTAAGAGCCAAAACTGCACACACACCGCAAAGATAAGGGGGCTTTGTAAACTAGGCTCTTAATGAACATGTAAGAGTACAACGGCTCATCTCATCCAAGCACTGTATTGTTAGTGTTGTTATTCTACTCACAGAGTAAACCTACGGTTTTTCGCCGATTCCGAACATCTAGAGAGATTTTCTGTAAAGCCAAAAGTTTGCACTTTTAGAAGCTTGTAATTGCTTACCGGAAGGTAAATAACAATATTTCTTTTCGGTTTTACCTTTATGGTATATGACTTGGGAATTGAACTCAGACTTCTTGCGTAGTAGTCGAAGAAATGAAACACCATAGCATCATTATAGATAATCCTATGAAATATAAAAAAAGGAATATAGGACTGATATGAATAATGAACATCCCGTAATACTTCACAGTCTGAGAAAAACACTCCTATGCAGCTAGCTCTAGGGGTTTACACCTGTGAATAAACAGTTGTTATAAGTCTTTTAATTCTGTAGCCAACAAGGCTTCTTGGAAGGTAGATCAGCTACTACAAATCTTGTAAAACTCATGTCCTTCGCCCTCTCAGTCATACAAAATGGCAACAAAATTTATGCTATTGCAAGAGATTTCACTACAGCTTTTAATAAAAGATATCTCACCAATTGATCCTTTTCAAGTTATCTGCCCCGCCTTTGAACCCATGTTATTAAAATGCGTGTCTTCTTATCAGGAAAATATCGTTTAAGGGGGTGTGCCCCTCTCTACCCCTTTGGTCTCTATCTCTGGTATCCCACAATGGAGCCACCTATGTCCTATTCTTTTCATCCAAACTGCTTAGTTTGCATATGCTTTTAATGAATTTCACAGCAGCTACACTGATTCACTCTTCGTGTCAATAAACTTACGAGTACACAGGATAAGTATCAAGTGGGTCACCATTAATGTACTCTCTAGCACCAAATAAACGATCCTATATCGACGAAGGTTGGGAAGAATTCGAGGTGTGACAGATCTTAGTCGCACATATTTTAAGAAAGATTACTACCAAGCAATCCGAATATAAAAAGAAGAATTCCAAAGTGATATGGAGAAAAAAGTACAGGCTGTACTTTGTACAGAAGCCGAGAATTAAGGCGGTGCAACCGAAGAACCTTCTCAATGACAAAGAAATACAGGAGAAAGAGCTAAAGGATTTAACAAGGGCGCAGATTTGAAGATGGCTCCAGAAAAGACTCTGGAGCTCGCTCACATAAAGGTACAAGTTATTGGGATCATAAGGATCTCTATAGAACAAAATAGGACCAAATCATACTGTCAAATCCAAATTAAGACAATGGAGCCAAACTGGGATGAGTTAGCTTAGCCGCCATTTATAGAAGGTTAGAAGATGATGAAGAATATTTCAACCTGAAGGAACAGATGATTGTATTACTTGTGGAACTTCACGAATAATTGAATTCGTCTACATAACACCCGGAATCCCATCAGACAACGGTGAGCTTACGGTTGAACTGCCAAAAGTCGATGGTAACTAACTACAGTGGCAGCAGTTTTCAGATCTTTACACCGAAATAATATACTACACAGCCAAAACATCTCAGATGCCCAAAAGATATACTCGTAGTTTCTGAAAACAAGCCAGAAGAAATTGAAAAAAAAGCTGAAAAATTGCTTCGTCACTTTTCCATATGAGGTGCGAACTATGCGGCAGCCTGGAAAATAGTTACCGAACGCTCAACATGTGGCTGTTAGTGTCATCATGGCTCTTGAAGATTTTCCCCGCCTCGACTGTGCAAGCCGGAAACGATAAATCGATTCGAAGGTGGACACGAGCTCTTTGGATCCAATGTTACGAGTACTTCGCTTTTTCCTCAAAGCGGATAAGGACACTCACACTTATATTCCTGTGGAAAATCCAAGAAAATTACATTGCTTTAATAAATTCTTTGGATTCTCGGAAAATGGATTCCACGCACTGGAATCATTGGACAATAAGGACAAGCGCTATGATCATTGAATGACATCTCTGTCTACCGTAGCCGCACCACAGCTAGATTGCGTTGCACTCTTTACGTGGCAGGGCACTTTGCTTGACGGCTTAATGTCAGGATGAACAAGGAAGATAATGATGAAGCACTTTTAAATGCATTGAGATGGATTTTTCGAAAGATCGTAGCTCTTTGATGCTTGATGGCATTGCCACATAGATAAACAATCAAGTCGAGTACATAACTATGCGAGTAGACAAAATTCGTTTGTACTCGTATATCCATTAGTAAGGATATTAGGCATAAAATACGTCGCAGTTTCATCGCCTCTCATAACCTCTTTGTTGCAGGTAAAGTGCAACCCATGACATCAGAAAGCTGTAAACACAATGAACTGCAAGATGAGATTTGCAAGATAAATCTGCTAACCAACCTGCTACCGCCAAAGTATTCAAAGCAGTTAATCTAAGAGTATATACACATCTCCGAATAAATACATGCATTTGGCGAAGAGATGCTTGAATATCACTGACTTGCAAGAGGAAGCATGTTATAAGGATATGAAGAGGTGTCACCATGATAATGGAGGGGGAAGATTGCGCATACGAAACCATGCTTCAATTCAATTGGCGTACGAGTTGTAGAAAAAGGAAGGGAATAAACATTTTTTTTAGTAAATGCGAAGACGACAACTTCATTTGCCACCGGACAATATTGTACCATCCATCAAGAGGTACACGATTCCTTGCAAAAAAAAGGAAATAAGTCAGAAGGCGCTGAAATAAGCAAGACCGTTGAATGTGTTCATGTGGATCTATTTCAAATCAGTTTCCTCCATCACGACCTCGACTCGAACGAATAGTGCGTGGTTTGGCCCAAAAAATCAATTCAGTTACTGTACTATGCAGACCATATAGATATTATCTCACTCTCCCAACGACGCGCTATTGAAGGTTATGGGATCTTGAGAAAGACCTTCAGACGTTTGTTCAATATTCAGTTTACTTTATCGACAAGTAAAACTCTACAGAAGCACATATCAACAGAAGAAAGGAATCAAACAAGAATAGCCATATACACAGTTGGGTTCCAACCTCCTTACTCGAAGAACGAAAACTTTGCTTTATAGAACCCTAATCCAACTGTTCCTATTATATTAAGATTCAAGAAAAAAATTCTTCGCTGTATCCTTTTTCCTATTTGCAACGTCAACAATGTAGGAGAATACTCGAATATTCCCGCGAACTCTATAAATTGTACTAGGGTGTAACCATTTCGAGCTTTAGGATTTCACCGGCCGTTATTCTGCTTACTAAGTGTCATGATAGTTTACGACTTACAATTTCTAAGTAGGGATCGTTATTTATTTTTCGAAGGAAATACTCTTCAACAAGGAGACACATCCCCACGTCTCTGAGTATGTTAATACGCAAAGTTGCTGTATAAAAAAGATGAGAATCCTCAAGTGATTCACGATAAAGCATTCAATGCACAATAAACCACGGTTGGGTGTCCATTGTGGTTGGATCGCATCATTGGTCTTTACTTTGGCCGGTGACCATTTACTTTTGACACGAAATCTAAGATTTGTTTTGTTGAAGGAGATTTGGTTTTAACAGGATGGTGACTCAAGCCACACAATATGCGTGACGATTGAAATTTTGCATGAAAGGTGTGATGGCCGCTGCGATTTTTCCGACATTTTTTGGCCGCTAAGATCGTACGTTTTTGCAAGCCTACGATAAGCCGATAATTCTCAGACATTTCATGAATTGAAAGCCAGAAAGTTAAAAAACAAAATAAAAATTGAGTATGCCAACAATTATTTGACTTATAAAGTTTTTCAATATGGACATAACCATTTTGTGTTTTAATATAAACGTGCCCTCAAACTTTTTTTATGATCTGTCAATGTCAAAAAGTCATTTTTAGCATAATTATTAAAAATTACTACAGAAAGCTTGTGCGTTTTGGATGGACTTGAGATCAGTGCCACATGACACACAGTTGCTCAAACAATTGATCTATTGAAGGACAAGTTCGGTACTCGTGTAGTCTCGAGAAATGGACCGGTCGAATGGTTACTTCTCTCATGCGGTTTAACGTCGTTGGATTTCTTTTTATGGGGGGGTTACATTAAGCCAACAACGTTAGGAGAGCTCAGGAATAATATCGAACGCGAAATTGCCAACGTTTCGGTCGATATGTGTGGAAGAGTGGTGGAAAGTGGGCCCGCGGTGGTTTTATGAACGAGATCGAATTAAATACTAAAATTTAACATGTGTACTAAACCTGGTATGTCCGTATTGAAAACCCCGATCATTTAGGCAAGCAACTAGTCGATTTCGTAGCGTTTACATCCCTTTTACTGAAATCTCTTAGTCATTTGTAGAAAAATAAGTTAACGCTATGGCTACAGTAAAAGCCACCACCACATAAGTACCTGTAGTCTGATCCGAGCATAGGGAAGCGCTCACAGATAAAGTGCTCACAGTCGGTGTCATCACACTCGATTACTCGAGGGGAAGCAAAAAAGTATGCCGGTATTCTGGAGGGTGATGCCATCTGCAACAAGAAACTCAACTGTCGATGGAAGACCTAACCGAAAACCCAGGCAGTCTTGACAAGCCCATTAGCGATCTCATTTCCTGCGATAACTTGGCAAAATTCAGTGCATTCAGCCTTCCGACTATTGTACATTCAGAGAAACTTTGCACTTTCGAACTAGATTAGGAGGAGTGATAGGATTCAGGAAGGCCTTAAGTTCAGCCTGTAGCTTGTCACTACAGATGTAGATACTTTGTACTCTCCACCGATTCCTCACAATGTAGCTCATTGTCATCAGGTTTGCGCATATCTCCGCTTGGAAGACAGACACAACTTTTCCTACCAAACGAGCGTTTAACTCGGCGAACTGGGAACGGATTGTGAACTGTCTTTATCGGATCGAAATATGGAACTACCTCCATAAAATGATAACGAGCTATTTCTTGAATAGAATCCCCCTTTATGACTCTGACTATGGAGTTAAAGCGTACAAAATTACTGGCGGTGTGCCACAAGGCTCAATCTTAGATACCCTACTATAGAACATTACTTGATACAAAATAGTACGTCTCCAGATTTCATGCGAAGCGTCAATTATGTCGATAACATTGTTGTGGTGGTTGCAGTAAAAACGCTAGAAGTTATACAGCAACGAAACAATTGCAACTGTACCTCGCTGGTTGAAACTGAAGGACGCGCTTTTTATGCGTAGGAAAACTCGCGAAACGATAGTGTTGGAGGGCATGATATTGTCGAGCAGACATGTGAGAAATCCTCGATGAGTAATAACTGCTGCAGAGATTAAATTTTACGTGCGGGGGATCAAGTCCGTCCACCGCCTTGACGCACTAAAAGTCGTCAATGTGTTTCGAACTGTTTCGCATAATACTACAATATGCTCGTCGTATCTTCGATGCTACCTGTCGATATACTTCCTGGAGTAATGGTAAGACTCAAGAGCGAGCGAGTCCAAAATGGCCGGGTAAGCGACGAAAAAGAGAAAATACGGAAGAACCCGTAGTATCGCAACCTGCCAACTACAATGCAACATATCCATAAAAAGAAGATAGACGAAAACATCGTTAACTGTCCACATTGCGAAACTGTCTCCGAAAATGTAGAGCACGTGTTCTTTCATTTTCCACGATCTGAAACCGAGAACAACGAGAACAACTTGGAGAGTGGTGAATTCCCGATAATATCGTTGCTTCAAGACGAGGAATGTTGGACCCTTATTAGTAATATAGCAGCACATGTACTCAGGGACCTTACACGGTTAGGGCGTCAACGTGAAGCGAGCTGTAAAAGTAATCGAATCGTATGGAGTAAGCTAAATCTTGAAGCCGACCGCCGCGTATTGCTAAACGGTGGTACCACGGGGGCACAAATCGATCTGTTCAGGTGCCGTTGGTTTTAGCCGATACGAATCCGGCAATGGGCGTCGGTCCATTGATATCTCATGCAGGGTGGACCTACACCCAATTATCAATGCTTCGCCCATTAAGTACTGGTCTTATCGTAAACATCTTCAGGTGACGCCACCGAAGGTTGCTACAATTTGATCAGTTACAAGTTGCCGGTCATAGGTCTTATTGGCAGCAGGACCACTCTACCCGGACTTAAATCACTGTATCATGCGAGTCAGGAGCCTCATTGTGGGAGAGTCATGGTGGCTATGGTTTAAACACAAATCGCGGGAAGGGTCTCGGCCCAATGTAGAGTTGCAATAAGTACTGGGTGCTGTGACCCTAAAATCAGTAAGAGGTTTTAGGTGGGCCTCGACTCATACCAGTTCGGAATTGGTATCAAAGTGGGATGACGGAGAGCGATGGCATGGCGTGTCCTTGCTCCCATGGATGTATGGACATCCCGTAAACTTAAGTCTACATGACAGGTGTTTATGTAAAAACTTGACACTATGTCCCATACAGGGTGTCCACTTTTAAGTGCAATTTAAAAATCTCAAACCTCAATATGACAGATAGATTAAAGGTCTTATTTCAAAGACCCAGATTTTGAGGAACACTTTGCTTTAAGAGTTGGCAGCAATATAAACGAATAGAAGGACCCCTTGTATGGTTGGAGCATCTAAAATTCCTTTTACATTGTTGTATTCGAGCGAATAGAAATGCACAAGAGGCAACCGAGGCAGTAAGATAAAAGTGAATTTAAATTCGAAGAGTACGAACGCTATCAACCGTTATTCCAATGTCCGACAATTGAGTAACAAAAAAAAGATAAATTCTCGTGTAACTGCAACATAGGGTGCATTGAAAACAATTGCACAAAAATGTGTAAGGCCTATATGATTTTATTTTTTTTTCTACGATTTCCCAAATGTAGCACAAGGACACCAAGGTCGTCGGCGGCGTAATGTAAATGCATTGTAATACTAATCTAAAAATAAATTTGGTTATGCTTCTAAGTCAGATCAATCGGATTAAGACTCAGTACAAGCAGAAGCGACATTGATTGCTTAAATCCATCTCCGTTCCACATACAAAACTGTGTCATCTAAGACCTAGTAACTCGTATATCTTTATGTCCGTGTTGTATGTACGACAATAACATATCTGTACATATGTAAGCGCCTTTAGATGGTTTTTTTTCTTTTTTGTATCTATATACTTGCAAGCTATTTATACTTCAAAGTTTATTTATTGAAGACGGCCCTTCCAGCAAATACAAATCAATTAAGGCTTTGGAATTTGAAAAACGGAAAACCCAAAGGTAGAAGGAAACAAAAAAAAACCCTGAAAATGTTTTGTTGATTTTTCTATGTGCTAGGTATCCGTAATCTATACCCATACACAACAACAATGTAAACCATATCTGATTTGTGTGATTCATCTAAAGTGCACAACAAGTTCAGGTAGTCCGTCGATCGTTTCATAGTTTTTCCCCAGCTTAAAAACGTAGGACTTCGTCTGTGTGGCTTCGACTTTGATTCCACTACGGACTCGGCTTTACAGCCTTGAATTGCACTTTCAGGCTTCTCCTCCCTTTTTTTTTTTTTGTATAATTTTATTATCACACAAAAAAAAAAAGAAACAACGTACGAAAATAGGATATAGAGAAGAAGTAGTAAAAGAACCATAGCTTATAGATAGGAATTCTATAGATAAAAGGGCGTAGGTTGGGATTACGGGAATGATAAATGAGTTTTCGAGCGCCCAGCACAGCACAACACAGGCATGTTACAGGCAAAAATATTTAGGTTTCTGGGAAAACTTTATTTCCTTGTGTTGCTGTGGAATTTTCTATATGTAGAAATGAATACAAAATTGTACGTAAATACATACATATATATCTGTATACGTAGAGAGAAGGATGGATGGATGCAAGCGTTGCGGTTTAAAGGCAAACACAAATATGAAATTGAAAGTGATTGCTTTCGAAAACTTCTTGAAGATTTTATTTTTAGAGAAAAAAAAAAGAACAAACCGAGAAGAGAATGCGTTGGAACAATTTGAGAAGTTTAAGTGTCCTTTTGGTGTGGTAGTGTGGAAGTTTTTGTACAGTTTCACACAAGATAAACAGCTTCTTGAAAAATGTGCTGTAACACCTGTTTTTTTTTATGCAGCAGAATAGTCAATAGACCGACATTTGTTCGTTCTTTCTAAGGGAGGTAAACTGAAATGTTGCACATATGAAATGTACCGTCGACAACTATCAATTTGTTGAGTTAGGTCATCTGGATTAGTACCTTGTTGACCTCAAAATCTAAAATTGCACAATATGGACGTGTTAGTAATTCGGACCATGTTGAGGACACTCGTCGTCGATTGGTTTTCTGAAGGCAGCAGCAGGTGACATAAAGTATACTCAACTTTTGCCAATCACGATTTTTTATATTCCTAGGAATATGTGACAATGATTAAAGACAGCTTGATTGCCATCAACAGACTTTAATCCGTTTGTTCTGTTAATTAGTCCTCTGTCAGAGTTTGAATGGCAGAACGACGGAGTGTGTTATTCTCTGGTTTAATTTCGCATTACAGATACAGGTAGTGAAACACTCGTCACTCTATCACCCACTTCTACGAAGTGAAATAACTAAACTAAAAAT
The DNA here is from genome assembly GCA_949129095.1 of Volucella bombylans. Taxonomy (NCBI): domain Eukaryota; kingdom Metazoa; phylum Arthropoda; class Insecta; order Diptera; family Syrphidae; genus Volucella; species Volucella bombylans. The sequence continues at coordinate 113,296,704 of OX422141.1, forward strand.
CAAGTACAGGCATAGGAAGTGCAAAGGACTCGGCTGGAGTCTAGATCTAGTCATCTGCAGATAAACTTTTGACACAAGGCTTCATATACCTATTTTATCTCTTGTGGAAAAAATCGAGATTTGCGAAACCCAAAACCACTGATCCATTTGTGTTGGTAAGCGTTCTCCTATGTACATCACCAAGGTGCTCTGTAAATTCGAATAAACACACTTTGGAATTTGGAGAATGAAATCCATTGTGCAACCACTAAAGTTACAACTCCCCGAGATGGTAGTGGACCTATACGAGCTAAATCTACCATGGAAATTATACCAAATCCCTAGGGGCACCCAGTCGACAAACCTGTAGTGAGAATCCCAAATGCAAAAATACCGCGTTTAAGCAACATTTTTACTCCAATGCATCAGTGACCACACAAGGAAACTGCATCCATTAATGTGTACCGCCTTTGATTCCAACAGCACTTTTGAAAGATTTTTGCAATGCCTTCTACAGCATCCTAACAAAAATGATATAGAAAAAGATTTGAACAAAGCAATCAAACATTGTTGCAGGCTAATCCGGTTACGCTTGCTTTTATAAGTACGAATGGCTATTGAGAATCTATCACGAGTCTTTGGATTGCAGGTTCTTTGAGTATAGACCCGGACCAACATGCGATATACACAGAGGCCGGGATTCAGTTTTCAATAAGGCTGAATCTCATGAAAATTCCAATTGAATACTGGAGCACAATGTTGTTTTGGAGACACACTGTTTGGCTACAAGAACTTCCACAAGCTGGATTTCGACTCATGGACAACGTACATTGAACTAGACCAAACACTTTCCCATTAGCTGAAGCTTTAGAAAATGCATCCCAGACGTTCTTAACAAGCATAGAGTTGCTACTATACGCCTACGTTTTGCATCTGTTAACAGCAACCGATCCAACTTGCTAAATAAATACAGGTACAATACCGATAGGCGCCACTATTCTCACGTGCGACAGCAAATTAGGAACCACCTGGCCACAAATGCAGCAACAACCAGCGGCTTCGGTCCTGAGAACTTGAACGCTGTGAGAAATATTTGTACGTGCCAAAGCACATGGCTGACCGCAGTCAGCTGTAGACAGATGCATATATGAACGTATTGAACTCAAAGTACGGATTGAATCGGCCTCAATAGTAGAGCGCCCCGAACTATAAGTCCTGTGCCGCAAGAAGAGAAAAGAAGTACAGAATAGTAAAAGACGAGACAATCGTGACTACATCAATCTACCAGCGACCAAGACTCAATATGTAGCAAACAGGTGCGATAGCAGGATCGTCTATAGTAAAATATTACCAAGGAACTCGCTGCTTCTCAAATTTCCGAACTAGATCTAACAAAAGGACTAGACGGAAATCTGCCGACTTCGTATGATGAACAACTTGCAGATATCCGCAAATCCCCCCAATAAAACGGTAATAACTTCGGCAATAAGGGCCCTGAGGAAAAACAAGGCAATAAGCATACACGGCATCCCGATGGACATTTTGACGTGCCTACAACTTTAGCGGATATCCTAAAGCCACTAATAAGAAAAGCATGTGAAACTAAGACCTTTTCCGAAGACTGGAAGAAGTAAATGAATTGTAAGCTGCCCAAAAAGGACAATTGGAGAGGTCTAAACGTTTTTCTGGCTGTTGCTGAACTAATTAGCTAAACTAATTCCGAAATGAGTGAAAGAACTTCTTGGTTCAACGGCCGACATCGCAATGGAAGGCTTTCGAGCTTATGCACATCATCAACTTGCGGATCATCATTGAACAATATGCCGAGTATGGATCTTTGCTTTATATATTGTTCATCGATTTCGAGAGGTTCCCTGAAAACCTCTGCATAGACCAATCCTTAAGTCAACCTACACATTGTAGCACCTTCCAAAGAGAAGTCTCAGCTATTCATCCGGCCTCTGCTTGGCTCAGCCTGGATCCAATATTCCCGCAATGAAATATACGCGATAACCAAACACAGATCAAATCGCAGTAAGAGCCTGGCAAGAGGATAACCAAAAGGCATAAAACTGCACTCTGTTCAGTTTAGGGACATTCTGATGTCCTAGCTAACTCCCCTGCTGATAAATTTGCCAAACGTGGTATTCTAGGTACATATTGTAGACAGCTTGTCATCGTCTAGCTACTCTATATTTCATCGGGATAACTACATATGACACAAAGAGTCAAATTCGTAGCGTAGTGCTTGCTTTACCTCTCAATGGTGGTCTCCGGTAACAGCATGAGTAAATCTTTACGCATGAAGGCTAATTGCGTGCTTAATCAGTGCCATAATACTGACACAGTTAAAAGCCTCAGATAATCATAAGTTCACTGTTGACGATCCTGGGAAACGAATAAAGGACAACAATCTTTGGATTTGCACGTGGAATTCCCGGACCCTTGATAGACCACGTGCAGCAGAACATCTCGCACATCCAAAAAGTGCGATGGGATGGACCGCACGAAAAGAGGGCCAAAACTACCACAGCGTTTATTCGTGTATGGATTTGCCGTCAGAGGAAGACTTAACGAAGAAGGCTTGAGCTTTAGACATGTAAGCGAATTCCTGACGACGATTCGCATAGAGGTTAAATCCGTCAGGATAAGCCTCTTAAAAGCCGAAGACCCGACAAAAGAGAAGGACAACTTTACCCAAAGACTGCTTCTACGAGCTCCTCGAGAAGACCTTCGACTGTTAAATATGACGAGAAAATTGTCCTTGATAGCATCTTTGGTAATACGGCTGGAAAGTACAGCCTTCAGGACATCATCTTCGGAAACAGACACAGGCTTATTAATTTTGCGGCGGATTTCCACACCTTGATATACACAAAGGAACCGGACTGTCATCCAAATTTTTCATATTGCGATCGACGCAAGGAACTCCTATAGTGTCTTAAATCTCCGAACATTCCGAGCAGCTAATATCAACTCGGACTATTATCTTGTTCTATCCAAGATACGGATACGGACATCAGTAACAAGCCAAAGCCAGCATTTTGAGGAATCTGAACGTCTAACGGCTACAATTCCTGGAAACCGGTAGGGCCTTTTCCGATCGAATTACCCTTAACTTTTCGAGAAGTCGGATGTCATGACCATGCCATGAGCACGTAGAAGGCCAGGATCCACTGTGTCAAAAGAGCAATCAGAGAGGCTGACTTTGATGTACTGGATTTCAACCCGCCCCAACAAATAAACCCTTGGTTCGATGACGAATGCAGAGAGGCAAATCTGGAAAAACAACGGAAGTACAGAGCGGCACTGCAGATAACAACGAGAGGCGCCCGCCAGCTCTATGAGCTGAAAAGAAGGGAAGAACATAGGCTCCTCAGAAGGAAAACTATAGAGCACGAAGATAGACAACATTTCAGGCAACCCGACCAATTTAAAGTCCAACAAAGCTGCTGGGTCCGATGTCTTTGTCTGTTCCAAACAGCAGGTGATGATTGGATACGGGTCATACATCAACTCATCTTTATATGTCCAGCGAATGGAACCCAAACATTATTTACCCGACCTTAAAGAAGGGAGATCTCTTGACCTGCGCCAACTACAGGTGGTAAGTCCTTCAATATCATATCCTGTCTACCGCATTACTCGCATATGAACGCCCAAGACCATTTGTAAACAGTCTGACATGGCCCTATTCCTCAATGCAGTACTGCCGCAGTTGCAACATCAAGCATTTCGTAACGCAACATTACTGTAGTGATTCAGATCGCAGTGAAAACGCATGTACTGTGCAAACAAAACCAACATTTACAACACAAACAGATCTGATGCAATATTTTTGCTTGAAATTATACAAAATGGGAGGCTACGCCTAGCTCGTAAGTAATTTTTCTTATTTTATATTGTTTATTATTTTATATTATTTTTCATTGTCTTTTCTGTGATGCATTGCAGTGGAAAGGTAGTATTACTAGGAATTCAGGTAGTATTACTAGGTTTTAGTTCAGGAAAGTCCACCATAGATCAAATTTGCACATTACAGCAGATCTTGGATAAAACCCGGGAGTTCCCAATCGATACACACCACCTTTTCATCAATTTTAAAGCGGCATATGACAGCATGTATAGGGATGAGCTATACATTATCCTGTTTAGTTTTTACACCCCTGCCAAACTCGTCAGGTTGTGCAGTACATTATGCAGATATCACGTTTATCCATCAGGGTCAGATTACTCGAGACCTTCAATGTTAAGAAAGGTTTTAGACAAGGTGACACGATGTCATGTGACTTTTTTAACATCGCCCTAGAAGGCACCGGCAAATGAGGCATTTTTTTAAAACCGCAAAATTACTTGTGTACGCGCATGACATTTATATGATTTGGTGAACACAGCCTAACGTAAATGAAAGGGTGAGTTCGTAAAAATAAGCATTTCTACCTTAGTATTAGTACGATTGTCATTTGTCATGTCAGTCCAAAAATAAAAGGAATATTCAGACAAATCTTAGATTCGCCTTTTCCAAAAGAAGAAAAAGGTATACGATCTTCTAACTTTTTTTGCAGCCATAATTGAAATGCCTAACTAATCTGCACAAGTGTATGACGATATGTTTACGTTAATGAGTACAAGGGTAATACAGTTTGACTAAGTTAGTTCAGCAGAAAATATGCATTATTGAACGCAACTAATGCAGTTCTTTGTTAGTATGATGTTTTTGCAAACTCCCTTACTCTGGCTAGTCGTTGCATCCTTGCACTCAAGAAGTAATTGAAAGGCAGAGCTTAATATAAGTCCCTTATCATCCTGGTGCTGTTCTATGGCACCGAGTGTGGACTTTGTCGAAAGCGGCTGAAGAAGCACTTGGTCGAGAGAAAGGTACTGCATACAGATACTGAAGAAGGAGATTCAACCAAGAATTGTATCGGTCTAATCCGGATCCAAAGTCTGAGATGGATGGGCCATGTTGTGCAAATGGCGCAGCAGAGTACGACTGCACCTAAGGTGGCGCACGAAAATGATGGAAGACCTCAACCAATTTGGAGTGCGGCAGCTGCGGGAAATCATGCTAGCTGGAGAGGCTTACAGATTGTGACGCCACCTACGGCTACTCCAAAGAAGCGTGTGAACTTGCAATTATACACTTAACTGATGAATGTGAAAGAAAGAACACTTTTTCATTTTGTGCAGTTTTTTCATAAATAATGTTGCTACTTTTGTTGATAACGAATTTTTACCGGAAATGTCTTTTTTTTTTTTTTTTTTAAATGTGGACATGATATTGACAAAGCCTCTAACTATTCAAATGAAAAATTTGACCCATATGTTCCGCTATAACATAAAAGTCGATTTTATAAAGAAAGTCTACTGAATTAGATTCAGCTACAGATGCATTCATTTGTATAGGTGTCTACATCAAATAGAAGATACGAATATCTAAAAAAAGAAAAGATGAATGCTTTGTATATCTACACATGTGCATCGATCGCCCTTGAACTTGATCCATTTACATGCATTTACATTACTTTCGGATACACATCCATTGGAGCATACAAGTGTTAAGTACATACTCGTATGTATATGCCGGTTCGGATGCATTCCATTCTTATTCAAGTCCCATATTTAAGATACTTGTGTTTTTTTTAATCTGAAAAACATTTTTTATCAATGTGTTTATAGAGTTAGCGTTCCGTAGAAAGGGAAAGTTGATTTTTTTTTGTGCTTGTCTGCTTTTTTTTTGGGAACTGGAACTGGAACTGGGAGTTAGAAAAGAAATATATACACATCACAGTTTTATGATAATACGCTGTAGTATCATAATAAAGAAAAGTAGATTAAAGTGCATTTAACGAGTATGCTTTATGTTTTTTTATAGTGAGGATATCTAATGCAGAACAGAGTCAGTTGCAGAAAATTTGCTAGATAGTGGCAACGGAAATTGGATGCCGAAAAATATTTACCAACAAAGTTGAAATCGACTTGAAAGTGAAGAAAACGAATAGGGGTATCTGTGAGCAGCATCCCCTCAAGGTAATTTCCATACGTTGATAACCAAACCATCTGGGATAAAAGTCCACTCCATTATCCTCAAGCTGCATCATATAATAACTAGGTAGATAGGACCAAGCCCCTGATGTGCTTTTATTGTAGTTAGAGGCATAGAAAATATGAAATTACAAGAAGAAACCGACGCAACTCCGTAAGTCGTCATAAGAAAATGCTTGCGATTTAAAGCTCGTAAGTAATTTTTCTTATTTTATATTGTTTATTATTTTATATTATTTTTCATTGTCTTTTCTGTGATGCATTGCAGTGGAAAGGTAGTATTACTAGGAATTCAGGTAGTATTACTAGGTTTTAGTTCAGGAAAGTCCACCATAGATCAAATTTGCACATTACAGCAGATCTTGGATAAAACCCGGGAGTTCCCAATCGATACACACCACCTTTTCATCAATTTTAAAGCGGCATATGACAGCATGTATAGGGATGAGCTATACATTATCCTGTTTAGTTTTTACACCCCTGCCAAACTCGTCAGGTTGTGCAGTACATTATGCAGATATCACGTTTATCCATCAGGGTCAGATTACTCGAGACCTTCAATGTTAAGAAAGGTTTTAGACAAGGTGACACGATGTCATGTGACTTTTTTAACATCGCCCTAGAAGGCACCGGCAAATGAGGCATTTTTTTAAAACCGCAAAATTACTTGTGTACGCGCATGACATTTATATGATTTGGTGAACACAGCCTAACGTAAATGAAAGGGTGAGTTCGTAAAAATAAGCATTTCTACCTTAGTATTAGTACGATTGTCATTTGTCATGTCAGTCCAAAAATAAAAGGAATATTCAGACAAATCTTAGATTCGCCTTTTCCAAAAGAAGAAAAAGGTATACGATCTTCTAACTTTTTTTGCAGCCATAATTGAAATGCCTAACTAATCTGCACAAGTGTATGACGATATGTTTACGTTAATGAGTACAAGGGTAATACAGTTTGACTAAGTTAGTTCAGCAGAAAATATGCATTATTGAACGCAACTAATGCAGTTCTTTGTTAGTATGATGTTTTTGCAAACTCCCTTACTCTGGCTAGTCGTTGCATCCTTGCACTCAAGAAGTAATTGAAAGGCAGAGCTTAATATAAGTCCCTTATCATCCTGGTGCTGTTCTATGGCACCGAGTGTGGACTTTGTCGAAAGCGGCTGAAGAAGCACTTGGTCGAGAGAAAGGTACTGCATACAGATACTGAAGAAGGAGATTCAACCAAGAATTGTATCGGTCTAATCCGGATCCAAAGTCTGAGATGGATGGGCCATGTTGTGCAAATGGCGCAGCAGAGTACGACTGCACCTAAGGTGGCGCACGAAAATGATGGAAGACCTCAACCAATTTGGAGTGCGGCAGCTGCGGGAAATCATGCTAGCTGGAGAGGCTTACAGATTGTGACGCCACCTACGGCTACTCCAAAGAAGCGTGTGAACTTGCAATTATACACTTAACTGATGAATGTGAAAGAAAGAACACTTTTTCATTTTGTGCAGTTTTTTCATAAATAATGTTGCTACTTTTGTTGATAACGAATTTTTACCGGAAATGTCTTTTTTTTTTTTTTTTTTAAATGTGGACATGATATTGACAAAGCCTCTAACTATTCAAATGAAAAATTTGACCCATATGTTCCGCTATAACATAAAAGTCGATTTTATAAAGAAAGTCTACTGAATTAGATTCAGCTACAGATGCATTCATTTGTATAGGTGTCTACATCAAATAGAAGATACGAATATCTAAAAAAAGAAAAGATGAATGCTTTGTATATCTACACATGTGCATCGATCGCCCTTGAACTTGATCCATTTACATGCATTTACATTACTTTCGGATACACATCCATTGGAGCATACAAGTGTTAAGTACATACTCGTATGTATATGCCGGTTCGGATGCATTCCATTCTTATTCAAGTCCCATATTTAAGATACTTGTGTTTTTTTTAATCTGAAAAACATTTTTTATCAATGTGTTTATAGAGTTAGCGTTCCGTAGAAAGGGAAAGTTGATTTTTTTTTGTGCTTGTCTGCTTTTTTTTTGGGAACTGGAACTGGAACTGGGAGTTAGAAAAGAAATATATACACATCACAGTTTTATGATAATACGCTGTAGTATCATAATAAAGAAAAGTAGATTAAAGTGCATTTAACGAGTATGCTTTATGTTTTTTTATAGTGAGGATATCTAATGCAGAACAGAGTCAGTTGCAGAAAATTTGCTAGATAGTGGCAACGGAAATTGGATGCCGAAAAATATTTACCAACAAAGTTGAAATCGACTTGAAAGTGAAGAAAACGAATAGGGGTATCTGTGAGCAGCATCCCCTCAAGGTAATTTCCATACGTTGATAACCAAACCATCTGGGATAAAAGTCCACTCCATTATCCTCAAGCTGCATCATATAATAACTAGGTAGATAGGACCAAGCCCCTGATGTGCTTTTATTGTAGTTAGAGGCATAGAAAATATGAAATTACAAGAAGAAACCGACGCAACTCCGTAAGTCGTCATAAGAAAATGCTTGCGATTTAAAGAGTGTATAGTCGTCTAGTGCGTAGGTTTTAAGTGCTGTAGCCGCGCATCGTGTACATCCCTCTCACTAGTGGAAAGTGTTTCATGGTTTCTGTCTGTGCACCTGAAGCCACTCAATCCAAATTATTTGTATCAGAGCTTGAGACGGACTATTCGATTCCTAGGGCTGTAATCGAAGGAGAGGCGGAGGAGATTATTCCATAAACGGAGGAGATTTTAATGTCCAACACAGAAACTGGGGATATAATCACCAAACTACTAAATTTGTGGTGTCATGTGTGCTATGTGTGCGGATCGAAAGTTCCCTTCACCTATTCGATTCACTTTCACTTCGAATCGGTATTCTGCTATACGGCGGGTGAACTGCCTTACCGTTTTCTATTTCAAAGTTTCGAAGATTTAAACGTCACCCGTTTGGAAATTTATGTGTCATTTCAACTGTGTAATTTGTGTGGAAAGAAAAACAAATATAGATAGTGCAGCACTTTATTTCAATTTTGACTCGGAAGCAAGAGATTCTAGTGAAGTGAATCATTTTTATGAGGACATTAGATTAGTGCGTATAGTGAAATACCGACTTGCGTTACCGTGAGTGAGTATTTCACTTCAAACAGATAGCAGGATCGGAAAACTCGTATTTGACATAAACATTCCCCCCGGCGTATAGCAGAATAGGGCTGTATAAAGCCAACGAAATTCCGAAATTGGAGGAGTTTGTTCAAAGACATTATATTGTAGTTGGGTACGTCGAAACATTGTGAGAGCATTCTCTTTGAACTCGCTCAAACCAAACGTCCAACAGGAATCTCTTAAACAAGAAGTTTGACAAGTATCTGACAAAGGTATGAATACATTAACACATTCTCCAACGCAAAAGCAGACTGCTGCTCAGACTAAAAACCTTGTACGGGCAGTTTACTGACCGACATAACTCGGAGGTCATGACACTGAAGTCGTCGATCACAAACTCCCAAATACCAAAGAAAAAGAACTACAAAGCTTCTGTAAAATTCATTGGAACAATAAAATTGGGGCTGTAAACAACTGCAACCCCAATATTGTTCCGCAAATAAATAAAATATTTCGGAGAAGAGATCAAAACGACCGTCCGTGTCTAAAGATCGCCCGAACGACGGACAATGTACAAATACTACTAACAGCCCATATAGATTCAGGAGAAGCTGTCGATAAGGAGAAGGTAGAGGCAAGGCGAATTATCATTGGCCCAATGTCTATTCGAGAATTCAGGTTTCACTATATTTTCATTGAAAATATGGCATATTAAGTCTTCGCGACGAGAGAGCTACCCCATTCATTTCGAACGAAGAGCTCTAACAGATTTTTGGATCTGGCAACCGAACAGTGTGCTTTGCCATCTCCCACTAGAAACGGTGGCCCTAGAAAAGCGCTTATATAATCCCGTTTCATAAAAATGACAAAAACAAGATGTTACCAACTACCCATTGCTAAGTCATCCTCCGTCCCCAAGATCTTTGAAAGCATCAGTTATGACATAAGAACAAATTCCCTAGAGCAAGGGAAAGAAGTGTATATAATGACTACCGACTTTAGCGAGGCTTTTGATATAGTCGCACCCAAGTTAATTCTTTTCAAACTCAATGCACTTGGTCTTCAACCTGGGCTGATTCCTTGGTCAAATCCCACTTGAAAGGACGCTATTAGCTAGTCCTTTCAGGTGTTCCACAAGGTAGTCAATTTGGTCCATTCATTTTCATTTTGACTATTAATGATGTCATTAATATAATAAAGAGCTCCCACATATTTGTCTATGCCAATGATATGATAGACAAATTTCCAATTTTTCTGACTCTCAATCTCTACAAGATGATCTTAATATGTTCTCAATATAGGCAAATAATGCCATCACCAACGATAGGCTACTACCCCCGTTCATTTCCAAAGAAGAGCTCCAAACGATATTCGATTCACTTAGAAGCAAGAAATCAGCAGTGATATCATTCATGCTGCGTCTAAACTGGTTTCTGATATCCAATGGAACAAAGGCAAGAAACAGTGCACTGGTGCCTGCCTGATTGACTTGGAAAGGGCCTTCGATACCGTATGGTTAGAGGGATTCTTTTTCAAGCTGGACAGGTTGGGCATTAGTAAACAACTGCTGTATATTCTTTTTGATATGCTCTCCAGTAGACAGTTCATCGTGAAGAATGGCGATGTGACTTCTGCTGGAACTTTTAACATTGAAAACGGTCTGCAACAAGGTGCGGTAAATTCGTCGATCCTATTCAACATTTACACGACTGATCTGATAGGTTCACTTCACCATGCCATAGCGTGACCACTTCACCATTGTGGTCATTAATATGCTTTTGCAACGTGACTTCGACAAAATTAAGCGATATTGCGATGACTGGAAGTTGAAAATCAACTTTCAGAAGTCGGAAACCATTCTGTTTAGGACGCCTTTGTCTGGGGCCTCTAGGGATACCAGAAAGAATTGGCGAAAGTTTTCTATCGTCGGACAATACGGACAGCCACTTGCCTGTCGAAATGTAGTCAGATACCTTAAGATCTGGCTTGATCGAAAGTTTTCTTCGATCGTGAGACAACGCCGGCAACCACTTGCTTGTCGGAATGTAGTCAGATACCTTGGGATCTGACTAAGTCAATATCTGTAAGGTGCGCCATCTGGAGCTTCGGTATATAGTTAATAAATTCAACAAGTTCAATGCTTAGCCCACAGTGTGACATGGCCTACCGTCTTGTTGAAACCAGAAGTCTCGTAGACACACAAAGTTTGTCATCATTCAAAGATACCGATTGAAATCGACGATAAGAGACATTTGGGTTTTCGACAACACTTTCTGTAACACATTCAACAGCTTTAATGGAAGGACGTGGACTCTGTCTAGTGTGTTCTTATCGCTTTGCTACAGACCCGAGTTCAATAAAATTTGAGGCCAAACAAACGGAAGGCCACGATATCATTTTCAATGATGAAAGATTTTTTTTGTTTTATCCTTAAAATGCTTGCACACAGCACGGGCGAAGGAAAATCAGGGAGGATGGAAAGAGACGTACCGGTGAACGTTGATTTTAAGGGTTATAATGCTAGGCAGGGCATTCCATAATCGAATTGTACGGCTTGGGAAAGAATCACGATATTTTAGAGTACATCCGAAAGTGGGTTTGAGGGTATACTGATGACCATTCATAGCGAGACGGGTACTACGGTTAAAAGTTCGAAGGAAGTTTCTATGGAATGTTCTGCGTTCTTTTGGTGTACAGTTATTCATGGTTGAAATTATACTAAACTGACGTTTCCAAATCGTGCTTACTAAAGCCGATCGGTTGAGAATTGTCAAAATTATTAAACATTTCTATACCAAAGTTTCAGATGACGCACCCTATATTTCATCAAACATAAAATGAGGCTCTGAATAAAGCTTTTGCCCTTACCAAGAGACTGTTATATTTTAGAGCCAACTGGATCCGAGGATGAAGTTCGTCTGCGACATGGCTCTTATCAGGCCTACGCTTGTACTTGGATATCTCATGTCGGATGACATGAGAGCAAGTGTAATAGAAAAGATTCGTGTATTTGAGAGGGCTTGTCTCCGTTTATACAGAATACCAGAGTCGAAGAACATAAAATATTATTCTAACCAGGTATTGTATTTACAACAAGGCGAATCTAATAAGAGTTGACAATTTCGTCATTGAGCCGATTCAAAGACACACTGCTAGAGCAATGAACTCGACAAACAATATCATCTCCGGGGCTTATCACCCTAATCATATGTTCCACGAGAGTGTGCTACAAAATGTTGAAAAACAAAAGCCGAAACACCTTGCAACCTGCCAAGGCGTACCCTTGATACTCCGGTGCATAAAACTTAAACTTCTGGATTAGTACCGGCTATTTTGGATAAACTATAAAACACAATTTTAGCTTTAGAGTTTATGCTTTAACCATGTTTGGCGAACCGGATCCTTATAAATTAAAATCCCATTTGATATCAGATACCTAGTTCAAAACACTATCAGACCCGTAAGAACAAACTAAATTATCTGCAAAAGCAGTTAGTATACGATTAAAATGTAAGTTAAATAGTGAATCGATAAAAAAAAATGGGTCCAAATATAAAACCTTGAGGTACTCTCAATTTGAAAAGCTGAATTTCACTCTTTATTTCCCCAATCTTAACTCATTCTGTATGTTTGAAGGGTAAGACCTAAACAATCGAGCATGAAACCACAATCCGGCTATTTTCAGTTTTTTCAACAAGATAATCGAGTTAACCATATCTACAAACAAACCTGCAGCAATTTTTTTGATTTCAAGGCTACAGAAATGGAAGCAGAAATCTGGAAATATCTTCAGTTATTTTTGCCTTCTGAAGAACTTAGACTTTTTAAAAGAAGATACTGCCTTTCCCACGAGATATTTTCCAAAGACTTTGCGTTTAACAAGAAGAATTTAGATAGATATAAATTTTCCGTTAAATCTCCGAAATCGCTGCGATTATATCCACGCATTTGAGGGGCTAAGAAAAAACTAGTTTATATCAAATGTCTGCACTTACGAAAACACGGACATAAAGTGCCTTTTACTTGAAGTCCTTGCGTTGATGGGCTGCTAGATATTGTGTTTATCAGAAACTTCGCAGTCATTGCAGTCGATTTTTAATAAGAGAAGACTAGTTCAAAATGCGGTTGACTACCTGCCATTCGTTTTTAAAACCTCCTTTAGCACACTAAAGTATCATAATACTCACACACTGATAAGAACAAGAACAGTGCGTTCGGAAGAAAATACCTCAGATTTGGAAGCCTGCATTGAAGAGGAGCCCAATTTATTGATTCGTCGTCGTTCGCAGCAATCTGGCTTTTGTCCAACCACTATCTGGAAAATTCTGCGTAAATATCTTGGTGCAAGAGCTATGGCCATTTATTGCGTCGGGTGTTCAGTAATTTGGCCTTAAATCAACTTCAGCTTGACCCAGGTTTTTACCGAAAAATTTTGTTCAGTGATAAGGCTCATTTCTGGTTAAACGGTTACGTAAACTTGCAGAATTGCTATATTTGGAGCGAGGACAATCCTCAAGAAGTTCGATGCGATTGCATCCAGAAAAATGTATCGTATGCTGCGAATTGTATACCGGTGGCATCATCGGTCATTATTTCTTCAAAAATGAAATCGGAGCCCAAGCTATTGTCAATAGAGACCGGTACAATGCGATGACCAACGATTATTTGTTCCCAAATTTGTCTGACAACAATGTGGAAAAACTGTAGTTCTAGCAGGATGGTGCTCCACCCCATACTACCAACGAACACATCACTTCATTGAAAACACGATTTGACAATAGAGTCATTTCAAGAAATGGGCCCCGTGATTGGCCACCAAGATGGCGCGATCGGACCATATTGGATTATTTTCTGTCAGGGAGCTGAAAAAGAGATTGTGGCAATGGATCAACGGCAGCTCTCATTCCCTTTAAGTAGGTTGCTGACTCAGGAATACCCGGTGCCTCTTACCCAAGGAGTCTAAGGATGAAAAACTGATTGCTACAGAGAAAACAAGCAGCGTTTATTTGGAAGCGCATTTGTTGTAAGCGGCAAACTTAGGCCAGAAGTCTTGAGCTTTCGACACGTAAGCAAACGTCTCATTATAATACGCATTAAAGCTATATTCGCCAACTTCAGCCTGATATACGCTCACGCCCCATTGAGAAAAAGACGACGCTACTAAAGAATGTTTATACGAATAAAAAAAAATCAACGTCCGAAATATGACGTTAAAATCAAATTAGGATGGAAGGACATTTGTTGCAATACAATGGAGAATCATAGCCTGCAACACGTCCTGCCTGGGAACGAACTAATGCTAATTGACTTTACTGCGGCACGGAACATTACTGTAGCTAGCACCACCTTAATATCCACAAAGAAACATGGCATTCTTCTGATCATCAAACCGTCTGTCAAATTGATCATCTTGCGATCGAAGAAATCCACCCTTTCAGTATTATAGATGTCAGAAATGTAGGCGCGTCGAATATATTATTGGATCATTACCTCGTTGCAGCCAAAGGTACATCTATGGATATCTTAGACACCAAACAACAAAGAAATATTTTGAGCAAATTTAACGATAAATGGCTGCAATCGCAAGAAACCGCCAAAGTCGTTCCCAATCCTGTATCCCTCAGCCTCTCAACATGTCCTATGCTACTAACATTAATTGCTGAAGACCAGTGGATACCAGTGGTATCCAAGAAGCCCTTAGAAACGAGGCAAATAAATCCATGAAGAATGCAGACCAGCACACGCAAGAAAACAACTCACTTGCGAAGCGGCACTGCACAAAAGAACGAAGGCGGCCCCCGTGAGCTCTACGAGCAAAACAGGAGAGGACTCTCGCTTCTTCGGAGGAAAAAGAAAGAGCATTAGAAGCAAGCGATCCAGAAAATAGAGAGAGCTGCAACTCCGGAAGTTTTTGCCAAAAAGCAAAAAGAACGTGTCAAGACAACAAGCCCCAAACAGAGAGCTGCAGAGATGAATAAAAAAACTTCGTTTTAGAGTCACAGTTGCTACTGAGGATATGGAGAAAAATCGCTTCTGCAGACTGTTAAACGGCGAGGACAACCTAAATTTCGTGGAATGAACCATTCCATTTGCACGGTGAAACTCAAGAGGTTCGTCAACACGACCAAAAAGAAGTGACAATAGCAATATCCAAACTTAAAAACAACTGGACCGGACGCCCTACCTGCTGAGGTATATAAGGCAGCGGAAGATGACTTGGTATATAGCATGCACCAACTCATTTGCCCGGTTCACATAAAAGGCGACCCTCTTAACTGCGGCAGTCTCTTAACGTCGCATATAAGATCTTATCTGCCACCTTGTGTGAATCCCTGAAACCATTTACCAACGATCAGGTTGGCCTCCATCAGTGTCGTTTTAGGCTCGGTAAGTCCAAAATCGACCAAAAATTGACACGCTCTACCGCTTTATCGATTTTAAATCCACATTTATAGAGACAAAATATACAGAGCCATGTCTAAGCCTTGGTATCTCTGACAAACTGGTCAGAATGTGCAGGATGACGATGGAAAAACTGTCGACAAACTTATTGTAGTAGTGTGGTACTCGTATGTATAGTCCGTTTCAAATCACCGTGCAATTGGAAAGCTGAGCAAAGAGAGCATGGAAGCGTATGCTACTCATCTGCTCACTGGAAAATGATATTTACGAAACGGCTGAACTTTCTCCACTTCCTTTCATATCTATGCCATTTGCATTATAGGCGCACATATGTGCGTATTTTTTCTGGCCACTACTTTTTGTCACAAAATTCAATACTTTCTGCAAAAAATGTATATGTAATAAAAAAGGATTCAATTCGAACACACATTTTTTATGAAAAGGGTTAGGTAAAAAATATATACTCTGACTATTTTTTGCGAATATGAATGCACAAAAACGGGATTTTTAATCTAGTTTTAAAAAACCTTTGCAAGGAGTAGAAGTAAGAAAAAAACAGTCTTTAACACCCCAACCAAAAGTGCTTACGCTGAAAATCTCCCACTAAAACTTTGATTATGAAAACAACCATGCAAATGAAGCTTCTACGAGAGCAGCTGTAAGGAAAACAAGTGAATTTGTTGGAGATTCGCATAGGACCACATACAAAATATTAAAAGAACAAGAACAAACTGTACAATCACCCAACAAGAAAATTCCTCAAGGGCATTGGATCACTGGATTAGATAACTTCGACTTTGAATCCATCAAAAGGATGATCTACTCCTTCCACCAATTTGACAAGAAAGTCGTAACATTAAACGCCCTTAGGGAACAAATCCGTCAAAAATTGGAAATTTGGATGAGCAAGACATCCCTTTGGAGGTATCTGAAAGCCAAAGGTTTCATTTTTCGTAAGACGGAAGAAAATAGGAAAATCCTTTGTGAAAGGACGGAATTGAAAATTCAAAGGTTAAGATATATCCGTCAAATTAGGAACTTTCGTGAAAGTGGATATGAGTTAATCTATGTAGATGAATCATATATACATAGCCCCCACACAAGAGGAATGTCTTGGACCGATGGAAGTACGGAAGAACTAAAAAAGCCTATTGGAAAAGGATCTCGGCTTATAATTGCACACGCTTGTGGTTCAAATGGATTTGTCAAAAACGGTCTTCTAATCTTTAAATCTGGATCGAAGTCGGGTGACTATCATGATGAGATGAACTTTGACAATTTTTCAAAATGATTAAGAGATCAGCTAAAGGAACCGTAATGGATTGTAATGGACAACGCCCCCTATCACAATAAATTAAAAAACCGAGCCCCAACTTCATCAGCAACGAAATTAGTAGAAAATAATGTTGCGCATTCCTCTTCAATGCTGAAGATTGAACTGTATGATTTAGTTCGACAAAACAAGACATCCTCGCAGCATCAAATAGACGACTTGATTAGATCAGCAGGCCATGGGATACTCAGGCTACCACCATACCATCCGGACTTGAGCCGAATTGGGAATATATGGGGTATTGTAAAATCAAGAGTGTCGGGTAGAAACACCACATTTAAGCTAGATGATATCAAGAAAATAGCAGAAGAAGAATTTGCACAAAATTACTGTCGAGGAATGGAAAAAACATGCGATAAGGCCATAAGGACAGAAGAACGTTATTTGAGCTATGAACTAAGTTGGGATACCTTCACCGAGAGAATTGATATTAGACCTGGCGAAGATTCATCAACTGAAATTGAAAGCGACGGCGAGGATGATGATACCACTGATGACGATTAATTGATGTTGAAAAAATAAGTGTTGGATCACACAACACACCATAAAAAACTAAACACTTAACTTAACTTAAGTTTAAAAGGCAATGAATTAAAATTATATTTTCCTAATGCATGTAATAATAAATACAGCTTCATAAACTAGAATTGTTTCCACTTTTTTTGGAGCTGATTGTATTAAGCCACTGAACTGCATACATATTGACAACTTAGTAAGTACGCCTAATCTAAGCCGTTATTCGTATAGAGAGATAGTCGCATTTATTACAAAATTCTGTGCAAAGTGTAACGAGTAGTCTTGTTTTGTGTAGACTTTAAGTCTTTAAGTGAAATTGATTAAGTAATGCATACAATTTTTTTTTCTTACTAACATATTAAAAAAGACTTACATTTTAGAATTAAAAATGGGTCGCAAGAAGCACTGTACCTTTGACGAGGCAGAGATTATAAAAAAAATGCAAAGCGAGGGCATGAGTTACAGGAAAATTGCTGCAACGGTCCGCTGTTTCTTAGGAAAGGTGCAGAATGCATTAAAAGGGGGGGGGGGGGGGGGGGGGAGAGAGAGGAAGACCTAGAAAAACAACACAAGAATGGATCGAAATATCATTTTGGAAGTCAAGAAAGATCCATTGGTCTCGTTAGGCGCCATTTTGCTGAAGTTGAATTCAAATGTTTCTTCAAGAACAATAAGAAGAAGGTTGGTGGAAAATAACCTCTCATCTAAATCACCTAGGAAAGTACCACTTCTCAATGAGAGACATTTAAAACACAGAACGGACTTTGCACTTCGGCACCAAAATTGGTCTGGAGAGGAAGACCAAAAAAATTGGAGAAACATATTTTGGACGGACAAGTGCAAATTTAATTTATTTGGGTCGGATGGTAGGCGGTTTGTAAGGCGCGTCCTCCAAATTCTGCATTCAATTTCCGCTACACAATAAAAACGGTGAAACATGGCGGTGGAAATATTTTGGTTTGGGCAGGATTTTCTTGGTATGGAGTTGGTCCTATGGAAGGAAGAGTATATACTAGAAAATGTACTCCTCCCATTTGCCGAAGAAAATCTCCCCATCAGATAATGATCCAAAACATACAGCCAAAGAAACAAAAAACTGGATAGATGCAAAGGGATTACGAGTTCTACAATGGCCAATCCAGTCGCCGGATCTTAATCCCATCGAAAACCTTTGGAAAATGGATAAAGATGTTGTAGCCAAAACAAGGCTAACAGGTCGAAACATCATGGAAGTCTATTCCTTTGTCCATGTGGCAAAAGTTGGTGAACTCCATGCCAAACAGATGCACAGAAGTGATAAAAAAACAAGGGTTATGCGACCAGATATTAAACAAATAAATATTTATAATTAAAAACATTAATTAAAATCGAGAGTTTTAATAAAAATCTTCAAAATGTTAACTGTATTTATTATTTTTTTTTTTTTTGGGTCCACATAGAAATACATCCTACAGTGCATTTGATTAAAATTTAAAAGTAAATGCGACGAACTCTCTATACGAATAGCGGCTTAGAATACGCGTTCATCAAGCTGTATTTATTATGTTGTCCATAAGTGTATATGTACATGCATCAGATCGTATACGAATTGATAAAATAATTAACTCTGTCAGTGAGTAGTTCTGGCCAGGCCTTTACCATTTTCGAAATCATTTTTTCCTAATTGATTGTGTAGCTATCTTTACCAAATTTCCTGAGATTTCATCCAAAAAAAAACTCATTTTACCTAAGTCTGTCTGTCAAAAATATGCAACTGACAGGAATTTTCCACTAATGACTTATGTTTATGACGTATGCAGGCCATTGGGTCACTTGAACGTTTCGTATTTGATTGTAAATCGTTTGCCTTCGACTTCCAGATAATTAGTTCATTAGTTAATTTTACAGTTAGTTTACAGTTTTACCAGGTCGTGGGTATATATGAGAGTGAAGGCATAATTATTGTTAATCAGTAATCATTACTTGAGCGAATTAGAAACAAACTGGGAACAACATACTTATACCAAAGTAAATTATTACGGCTGACGAAATAAACGCATTCAACTGGTGCCGCATGAGCGAAGAAGAAAGGGAGCAATATGTTAACTAACAGGCTTGCCGAAGAAGTACGAAGGAGTGGCTCTGCCGTAGAAGATTTTAGTGGCAATGACGATGAGGACTATGTTCCCGATGAAGATACGAGTATAATAATTCTGATGCGGAGACAGACTTGGTAGTAGGGGGAATATCTAATATAGAAGATACTGATGATGACGAGATACTGGAAGAGTTACAAGCAGAAAACGATCGAGTTCAAAAAGCGCAAGAAGGACAATTCTCCGAGGAATACCATTTGGCCCGTGATGGAACAAAATGGTGCCAACAACCACCAGCAACAGGTCGTCAAAGAGCACACAATGTCATTCGAGAAGTTGGTGGCTGCGCAAGACACGGAATGCCTCGTAGTCATCTTGGTATCTTCAAGACAATGATATCAGAAGATATAGTGGTTATCATCATGCGAGAAACTAATAGAAGGGCTCAACAGGAAATTATGAAATACAACGAAAATCTGTTACTGAATAGGAACTATATGCCTATTTTGGTCTTTGTCTAGCCGCTGTTGTAAATCACGCCGACATGCTGCATACAGAAGAGTTGTTTAAAATCAACATGAACCCCGTATTCAGAGGAACGATGTCGATTTTGGGCTATAAATCGGTTTATAAGATTTGACGATCAAAGGAGTTCGGGACATATGTACAATGCTAAATCATCATTTGGAAGCTATACGCCGACAGAAGTTAAAACCATTAACGAACAAATATTCCTATACAGAGGAAATACACGATTTACACAATACATACCATCGAAATCTGTGAAATACGGAATAAAAGTATGGTGGGTTTCTGATTCCAGCAACGGTTACCCTTGCAAAGAGATTCTGTATACGGGCAAAGAATATGGACATCAGAGAGCTGTAAATTTGGGCGAGAAGGTGATGATTGATATAAAAACCATTTACCAATTCAGCGTGAGAACTTTTGTTGCTGACAACTTTTTTACAAGTTTTGAAGGTGTGGAAAAACTTCGAGAATCAGGACTGGCCTTTATTGGAAATATTCGACGGAATAAAAACGCATTCCTAAAAAAATGTTTCCGAATCGTAGTCGCTTAACACAAAGTACTATCTTTGGATTTACGGATAATGTCGCAGCAATGTCTTACATGCCGAAAAAATCTAAGGCAGTCATTTTACTGTTAACAGTTCACTATGGCACCGAATTGGTTAGAACAGCAAGAAAGCCACAAGCAATTCTGTTTTACGTCGACGTCATGGATCAAATGTTGGGACCACATTAATCAAAAAGGAATCATCACACGGAATAACCACCGTGTGACGCCTCCATTGTTCCGATTTGAGTTCTGTTTTTTTTTGGTAAATCTGTTGTTGACATTCCCTCTAAATCTTAGCGTCATAGCTTGACATTTGCAAAAGGTACGTAGCCAAGAGTACATCTATCTCTGAAATGGATTTAAATTTGCAACAATGAACTTGTATTAAATTTTGCGTAAAAAACGGATTTAATGGTGCGCGAACGTTGGAAATGTTGGAAAAGTGTTTCGGCAACGGCAACGATTTACCAGTGGTACGAGCGGGTCAAAAGTGGTCGTGAGTCAATCGAAGATGATGAACGCAGTGGCAGACCATCGACATCGAAAACCGACGAAAACATTGATGGAGTAAAAGAAATGTAATTAATGCAAATTAACCATCAGAGATATAGCGGAAGATATGAACATTGCCTATGGATCCGTCCAAGACATTCTGGTTAATGATATGGTTTTCTGTCGTGTAGCAGCAAAGTTGGTGCCAAAAGACCTCAATTTTATGCAAAAAGAAACCGTGTTGACGTCGCAAAAGAGATGATTTGCGAGGCTGAGTCCGATCCCACATTCATCAAAAGCATCATTACTGGAGACGAGACATTGGTTTATGAGTACGATACACAATCCAGACATCAGGCAAGTGAATGGCGTTTACCAAATGAGCCGAGACCAGAAAAACCACGCCGTTTTCAGTCAAAAAAGAAGGCAATGCTCACGGTTTTCATGGATTACAACGTGTAGTGCATCATGAATTTTTGCCAGAAGGCCAGACATCTTTTAAAGGAACGTGCTGAGCTACTAGCATCAAAAATTGCCTGGCCTCTGATGTGCGAATTACTTTCTATTGCACGAGAGAACAAAACTTGTTGCAATTTTTTTCTTCTGGTGAAAATATTGTATATTGCAGTGATGTGAAGGGCTGTCCTTTTACATAATGGCAATAAACATGCTCCTAATATATTCCAATTGCCCACTCTACTTGTATGAAAGAAGAATATGAAGTAATTTCAGTTCTATTGCAGAAAATAAAATATGTCGAACATAAATGGGTGATCTGTGTCGATTTGAAGATGGATAATTTTTTGTTAGGTCAACAAAGTGGCTATACAAAATATTCATGTTTTATTTGTCTCTGGGACAGTAGAGCAAAATCAAGACACTGGATACAAAAAAATTGGTTCTATAGTCGGTGGTGAAAGCAAAGTGATAAATGAGCCTTTAGTTCCCCGAGAAATAATCGTTCTTCCGCCCTTGCACATAAAATTGGGGCTAATGAAGCAATTTGTGAAAGCTCTGGACAAAAATGGACAACGTTTTTAGTATATTTCTCAGAAATTTCCTGGATTAAGTGATGAAAAGTTAAAAGCAGGCATTTTTAATGGACCCCAAATACGTTTATTAATTAAATGCTCTACTAATTTTAAGGCATCTATGACTGAATTAGAAAGACTTGCGTGGAAATCTCTTGTGGCGGTTGTACAAAATTTTCTCGGAAATTACAAGGCTAATGACTATGAAGAGTTAGTTAAGGAAATGCTTCTTAACTTTAAAAATATTGGCTGTAATATGAGCCTTAGCGAAGAACAAGGAGAACACTTCCATCAAGATATAAAAATAAAGTGGAGAACAGGTATCAAGGTGGGACGTTCATATGATGGCAGGCTATTGTTGGGGAATTATGCGCGATTTTCCAAGGTAACTTCACTCTAGAAAATCCCTTAAAAGACAATTTCTTCACGTAAAATAAAGCCGTATTTTTTAAAAATCTAATTTTTGTCCATCTCATAAATTAGAGCTGATACAAAAAAAATATTAAAAAAAATCACCATATTAGATATACTTAAAAACAGGTCTTAAATGCTAGACATCAAAATGTGTGTAGGGCAGTGTAATATTAGCAATTGTCTTACTTCCATTACTTATCAGCCTAAGGACTCAGGCCATAAAGATAAATTACATTTAGTTAATAAAGGGGTATTGCTTTTATGGATCGTTACCGTTATCTAAAAGAAATAACCGATTCATACTATTAGTAGTAGATAGCTTTACCAAATTTATGAAAATATATCCGTGCCGAAGTACAGAAACCCATATATCTAGATAATTTACTAATTACAGTAGACCTAAAGTTCTTATTTCTAACAGAGGGACCTGCTTTACCTCTATAGATTTTAAGGAGTTCTTAGCCCAAGAAGATGTGAAGCAAATTTTGGTTGCTACAGCTTGTCCCAGATCGAATGGTTAGGCAGAGAGAATGAACGGGTTTTTGACTCCTCTGTTGAGTAAGATATATTGTGATAAAAATCTCGATTGGAATGAAATATTATCTGATGTACAATATGGATTTAATAACACAGTTAACACAGATCGATTGGTACGACACCATGTGGAGCTTTATTCGGTAGAAATCAGAAACATCCGGAGAGTGATCAACTTGCTGGGTTCTTTGAAAATAATAAGATAGGTATGATCTGTCTAAATGAGATTTCAAAAAACAAACAACTGTCTGAGTATAATAAAATTCTCAATATGATCGTAAGTGTAGATGTCCTATAACTTTTAATGAAGGAGATCTAGTTGTAATTAGAAATGTTATTGGACCAGGTGAATGCAAATAGATAAGCCATAAGTTTAAAGGTTATTTATATTGTTGGAACGGTTTTACCAAATAAAAGATATACACATAATAAATGATGTTGACGGGTTTCAAATGTCTCGATTGCCATTTGAAGGAATTTTTGATTCATCAAATTTAAAAAAATGGGTAGAAATCAACAAAGAAGAAAAAGAGCCCCAATATGCAATGAAGCTGCGACCTTGTCAGGATGGCCGAATGTAGCAGTGTGGTATGTAATATAATGGTATTGGTATACATTATACGAGTAATACATATATTGTATTATAACACCTTTCTGTATTGTATGAAAGTGCTTAATAGTTGTCGGTCAGTAGTTGGTTGGAATCTGATGAATAAAGATGTTAAATAAAATCTCTACATTAGTGTTTTTTTTTTTTTTGTCATTGTCAGCCATTGTTGCAGCAGAAGCAAATGGGGTAATATTTTTAATATTACTGCTCTATGAAGGAAATTTATATTAGGACGAAATATAATCAAATTTCAAACCAAACGACGTTATTCACATTTTACGGATAACAACGGAGGAAATTTCTCCAAAAGATGTGCAGTGCATGGCTGCTTTCCAAAATGCAGTGCTGCCTGCAGCAACCCAACCATTCCGAAATGCAAATCCAAACTGGTGACAGAAATTCATTTTGAATGCATATACTGCGCAAGGAAAAACAACCAGCACGATGCAAATGACAGTTGTTTGTTTGGTTTATGCAATCTGAAGTATAATGGCGAATTCCGAGAAGTAAGTTTTCTTTTAAAAAGCGAGATTTTACACTTAATTACAACGAGGCTGCAGTTTGGAAAGGAATTCAGCTCTAGCTGAATTTTAGCTTTAAATTATATTTTGTGAATATTCGGTTGTCACAAGTACAACAATTATATAGCAAATGATTAATTATGTGACTTCCAATCAATTTGTTACACGTAACGCAACGGGATAGAGTATCTACGATATAAATAGAATATGTTGCATAACGTCGAAATGGGAATAACAGAGGAATTTAAAGTTAAAGTTGGAGTACACTAAGGCAGTGTCTAAAGTCCGTTGCTGTACCAAGTAGAGAAGCTCGAAACGCCATCTCTACTATTCGCCCATGTCCATAACTTGCGAAGGCAGTCATAAATACGGCCTATTATATAATTTACATGGTCATTACAGGAGAGATTACAGTTTATTATAAAACCTAAGCTGGTGACTTTATTAACAAATTTAATTTGTATATTCGATAACATAATAGGAGGTAATATTTCTGGCTGATAAAACTTTTTTGGAATTAAAATTTGCCTGGGTCTTAGATGGATTTAAAGCAAGTCCATTTTCGATAGACTATTTGTGTATACCTTTGAGGTCGTCATTTATTCAATCCTCTACTCCTCTACTAAGATCCTCTACTAGCCCAATAGGTCATGACAAATAAATTTGGATGTCATCGGCATAAAGGTGAAAAGATACACTGTTACATACTCATTTTTAAAAATACAAAAAAGAAGAGGACCTAAGATAGAACCTTGAGGTACACCTTCACGCAGATATCTGATATCTGAAAAATCTTCACCAACCATAACTCTCTGGGAACGATTGCTTTTACATAAAATGCTTTTTACATAAGATGCTGTGGTTAACCCTGTCAAATGCTTTGGAGAAGACTAGCAAGCTTAGGACAGTCAGATTGCTTTGATCATACTATTGACTTATATCATCAAGAATTTTAACCATTGCAGTAGCACAGCTATGTTGGGATTTAAAACCGGACTGAAAAGGACAAAGCAGAGAATTTCTATTTAAATGACCGATTATTTGTTTTGTCAATATCTTCTCAAAAACTTTTGATAGGATAGGAAGGATACTTATAGGCCGGAAATCAGTGATTTCTTAGCAACAGGTATAATTCTAGCAGCCTTCCAGTAGAAGAAGCTAAGCAATAATTAATTATATGCGTTAGTGTACGTAATAAGAGAGAAAGAATAATTTTTACAAAGCGGAGTGGGATGTCATCTTCACACACATCATTCGATTTAAGGACAACTATACTTTCAACATCATTCTCGTTTACTGCTTCAAAATCATAATTAAGGTCGCATAGAAATTCTTCTTGTAAGGAGAACTGAGGATTGTTATCTGTACTTGTTAGAAATGAGCAATTAAATTTATTATTTGGATCTAATCGACAGTCAGAAACATCGTTTTTACCAACACCTATTTTACGTAAATTTGTCCAGAGCTGTTTGAAAGGAAGATGATGTAGAATATGTAAGTTCTTGGGCAGAGGCGTAAGCAATCTGCAGTTTTTTTGTCATGAAAATTTCGCTACAATTTGAGGCTTTGCTAGACATGACAATCATGCATCCGACTTTAATTTACGCATCGCAGTGCTGGACAATGTGTGAGAAATATCGGGAAAACATAATTAGAAAACGCACATTCGGAGATGTATCCACGTTAAAAAATTAAAACATTTAAGCTGATATTTGCATGTTCATGGAAAAATCCGATACAAAAAGAAAACGAATTTCAATCACCCGCCGAGTGTCGGAAAAGGGGTAAATAAACTATTGTTGGATCACTAAAAGGGAAAAACGTAATCAAACTCTCAGCCCCACAGATCTAAAATAGAGCAGCATGACGAATAGTACTAAGGCTCACAATTTTAACCAACCCCATAAGCGGCGCAGTGCCAATGCAGATATTCGAGAGTTGTAAAATTTTCTCTGTCGATGTGGAGCACCTTTACGCCGAGCAATTGGTACATTTGCCTAGAAAACTTAACTATTAAAGCAAGTTCATGATGTGATGAGCTGAAAATGTGCCTGTCACGTAATAACAACTGCAAATATTGCTTCTGTACCTCGAAATAGGCCGATAGCCTAGATTTGTCGATTACACAACGGAATTGGGTATATCAAAGACAACACCCACTTAAGCCTGCTAACCATCAGCACCCTCGTTACTTTGGAAATTGGATGTTGGAAACGCATGAAGTTTATCATTTATTTTGAGTTATAAGGCATATTTCCATCTTCAAAGCTTTGTTTGTCTATGAACAGAATTGTCGCATTTAGGGCTTAGAAAAGACAAGAGTATTTATTGAAAAGCTTTTATATCCACAATGTGCTACTATTTGAGAGTTTTGGACGGTAGGCATCATTTATGCTTATTTCTTTGAAAAAAAACCGGGTGTGGTTGTTACCGTGAATGTGTTACGCCTTCGAACCATGATCAATGAATTATTGTGGCCGAAAGTTGAATGTATGGATGTGAGAGATGTTTATGTTCAACAATACGGCGCTACATGTAACACAGGTAACTGAAACCATTGCTAGTTCTCGAAATGCTAATCAAATGCAACCACAGAGATCATGCGATTCAACAGCATACGACTTATTTCCTGGAGAAAAACGCTTCCCAATCAATTAATGCACTCAAAGTCTATATCCGTGCAGTTAATGAAAGAGAGTCGCAAATATCTTCAAAAGAGTTGTGGAGATATTGTTGTTCATTATTAATATCAACCCTTCTTCTATGGGTTAAAATAAAAATCAAATCTTATTTCATAAAAAAAAATTGAAATTATTGGAAAACCCAGATAGATGTATTTCTATACGAGGGACCCTTTAAGTAAGATTTAACAGAGAAGTGCATATCAGTTTATGTTGTTAGTAAATCTTGCCATTCAGATCTTATAATTAAGTTTAAATTGTAATTGTATTGGTTAAATACAAAATCTAAAATGCACAACTCACCCCCTCATTTGATATCTTCAAAACGTGCCATTTGCTTGACGTAGCACCTACAAATAAAAAAGGCAGTATCAATTCAAGAAATTTATTTTATATTTCATCAATACCTTGTCCACTTCCGTATTTGATTCCTCTTTGCCATTACACTCCATATATTCGAAACTATCAGAGCGATAAGCAAATTTTACCAATGTTATGTTAAATAAAACAATTAAACAAACAGCATTATTAAGATTGTAAATAAATTATATGTATTGTATTCTTAATGTCTTAAACATTTGTTCTTTCAATAAAGGAATTAAATTGTATTTCCTATTTGTAGTTTTGTTTGACTTGATTTAAGGATATGTATTAATATTTAAGATGTTTGTATCAAAAGTTAAACTTTTGTTGAAAAGTTTTCTAAAATATATTACTCACTAGGTAAACTAAGTTAGAAAGGCTTTCTTGGTGGAATGTACTCGTATTGTATACAAATTAAAATCAAACATTGCTAACACATATGGTATTCAATCATTTATAAATTCACCTTCCATATGACTATACTATACACACACACAAAATTTGTACGTTCAATAAAATTAGAATTTGTTCTTGCTTATGTGATGATGCGTCTGATAGAAGCAATAAAAAATAAAATAAAAAAGAATTATAGTACTTGTGTGGATTTGTTTTGGAATGTTAGCAACACAAACAGAAAAAAAAAAACAAAAAACAAAAACTTTGCGATCCTACAAACTACAAACAATTTTTGATTTCATCTTTAATAATAATAAAACAATAAACATTTTCCAAATAGACTAAAGCCCATTTTAACTATACGGAATATAATACAGCGATGGAATGATATCATTTTCTAGTTCTCCCCTTTTCGATAGATAAATATTATGAACCTTAGCCATATGCCTTTTGAGATCCTCATTTCGTCGATATTTCGAAGGACAAATATCACAACAAAATTTCGGCGGTACATCAATACATTCGTTACGTATGTGCCGCTTCAAATGTGCCTTACGCAAGTAGCTTTTCCCACATGTTATACATGGATAGCGAAGTTGTAATTTCTTCATACCACGCTCTGTAATATTTGACACAAAGAAAAGAAAAAGAAAAAAAAAAATATTTGTATAAAAGAAAATTAATCAAAACCAATAAATTAATTAAAATTATATAAAAACAAAATTTAACTTATTTTAAACTAAAAACAAATAGGTAATAGGTATATATATAAAAATTATAAGAAAAAAAAAACCAATTAAGAAGGAAATTAAAAGGATTTACTAAAAGAAAAATAAAGAAAAAAATACAAAAATCTATTTATTTACAGAAAATTGAAAGAAGGAAATATATTTAAGTATAAAAAAGAAAACACACATTTATTTATGTTTTATAATTCTATTTGTAATTTTTGTTATGTATCTATTTTCGATGCGAAATTAAATTAGAAAAATAAACTCTAAATAAAAAGGTGTAATACGAGTAGTATATTTTATGTTTATACTTAAATGAGTAAGAAAATGCATTTACAAATGTAACACTTTTCAATATGAATGGTTAAGACGAGTAACATCAAGAATCACTTAGACCTAAACATACAGAATACAGTTTACTTCTCTCTATTCTTTTATTCGTCGTGAAACAGTGCAAATTTAAATATTTACGAGTAAATATTCTTGTGTATTTTTTTTTTGTAATTGTAATGAACAGAGATCACATTTTTATGTAATTTTTTTTCAATTTTTATTTTACTTTCGTTTTGATGTGTTTACCTACCCTCTTCAATCTAACAAGAAGATTGCTTAAATATTTCAGTTACAATATAAATAATTTCATTAGTTTATAAAGGTAAGGATACATATATTTAATATTTGATTTGATTTTTAAATAGAAAACACTTCATCACATATATTTTTTTTACAGTTTTAGAATTGCTTAGAAGAAATTTATCGAAAATCTTTTATCAGAAATGTAAACTCTTAATTTTAGTTTAAAATAGTTGTTTTTCTTGCCCCAAAGCAAACAGATGAATCGTATGATGTAGCAAAATAAAGTGCATAAATAAGAGCCACAGGATTGATTTTCTACTGTTGAGAAACTATTTCTTAAATTAATAACAAAGTAAAAAAAAAATTATGTTTAAAACTAAATAACAAAAACTTTTTGATCAAGTCAAAACTCAAAAGAAAATAAAAATAAAAAATAAAAAAAGGAAAGAAAATGGTGTTAAAAAGCTCTTAAGCATTAGTCCGAAGAGCAGAACGAAGTAATCTCTAATATGTTGTACGAGTATAAATGTTCATGAACAGATTAAAATTGCAATCACAAGTCCCTGTAAATATGTAGTAATAGCAAATGAGAATTGTTTGTTAATCTTCCTGTTCCCTTAGGCTTTACTAAGTCGTGCAGTTCTTTCTGTTTTAAATTGTTATTTTACTCATCTCATATATACTTAGGTATAAGAAAGGCTTTCAGTATTGACTTAAGCTCCCTTTACATGTCGTTTATGACGAACATCAACTTTTTCTAACGAACATTTTTTTCAAGACGTGAATCTTCAACTTTTAAACTTTTTTAGCGAGGCGAAATGACATTAATATCCAAAAAGGGGCCTGCCAGTCACTTTGAAATCAATCCAATACACAGCACTAGTATTATGGAGCCAGAATCGACTCAGATCACTAACTGGTCAAGATGCAAATGCTATTAGCCCGGATTACAGGACACCAAGAAAGTATTCTAAAGAAATTCCACGTCGAACGGCTACAATCGCAAAAAACTGTTATGTTCATTTCTAATCGAGTCTTCTAAAAAGTTTCGAGAAGTCCTATACTACCGGCATTAAGTGAAGGATATCTGTGGCGACATTGACAGCAAACCATAAGAAACTTCGCATTTTATGTGCTGTGTTTCACCTGATAACCCCCAAGAGAAGTGAAAGGCCTGCAAAGTGGCGCTGAAATGCAGGATGACAGCTGCTCGAGAAATCTATGACCAAAGGAGATGGGAGACACACCGGCTTTTCAGAAAGAAAAACAAACAAACAGAAATGGGCTCAATGGAGCTCACAGAGCTATTTCTGCAAAAATTGATGTGCGGAAGTTCTACCTAGATGTGAAAAGAACTTGCTCTGGATAGATATAGATATAGATATAAAGATCGTAAGTCGGTACTGAAACTTGAAAGGATTACCTATGCAGGGTTAAAGGATTACTTCCTCTGTTTAATGGCGAAGACGACCAACATTCCGCTGTTGGGCAGAATAAACCATTTAACTTCGTTTACTAAACTAAACTAAAGAAAAATAAGGCCCATAACTACCTGTAAGCAGACTCATCTGTAAAATATCATCGGAAAATAGTATGCACGGTGAATGGAATCTAAGCATCGTTTACCCTAATCCTCAAACAGAAAAATCCCCTAAATCCCATCAACTATTTAAACCGTACTATGTGAATGTCTTATGATGACAATTTGATAGGCCCTTATCAGTTTGGTTTGAGGTCTGTTAAGTCCGCCATCCACCGGATATTCCCTTAAGGTAGATTTAGGACAGAAAACCCAGGAACTTCAAATCAATCATATGAAAATCACATATGACAACATTTTTAGGTACGATCATGATAGTTATTTTAAGTTTTGGAATACCCGACAAATTTTTCGGGCTGTGTAGAATGACAATGGAGAACGCTTCGACCGTTTCGCCCGGAGTGTCTTCGAATATGTTTCACACAGGCAACGCGATAAAGGAAGTGGGAAAGAACTTCAGCCAACTTAATGTGCGAAACTGGCAGCGATTACCGCAAGGATGTCGCATTTTGAATGATGAAAACCTACATGCGTATCATGAGAAGGAAGGTGTCACTATTTTATGTGGATTTTGGACTGAAGGCATCATTGGACTATTTCTCTAACAAAACTCTGCAGGTAGAGCACAAATAATCAATTGCAAACGGCATCCGGAAATGAAGATATGAATTGCGAAAACATATAGTTCCTACAGGATGGTGCCACTTATTACACATCACAGAAATATCTGTACGTTTTTCAGAGACTATGAAGAGGCATTTGAAAAGGTAAAACACAAAAATATATAAACCTAAGCAAAGAACTCATGGCTATATCATTAAGAGAAGAATACTAAAATATCTAGGTCAGGTTCTAAGAAACAATAAATACAATCTGCACCAAGCTATATTTCAAGTTAGAATAAAAGGTAGAGGGAATTTTGAAAGAGAAAAACTGGCTTAGATATCAAATCTAGGAGAAACACTGAAACTTCTGATTACCAACCAAGTTCAATACCATAAGTCTTAATTCATTGTCATTAAACTACAATTGCAACCATTTCCCATGGTCTAAAGTAGCAAAACCTAAAATTAGCAACTTTGGGACGCATATTTTAATAAAAAAGATCCCTTCGACATCCAGGTCTAGTTTTAGAATCGCTCCAAGTTTTGTAGAATCACACTATAGCATTCATTCTGCTATATTCAGATATTTTTTCTTTGCATCTTTCGACATAAGCAGTTGACATAGATATAATCTAATAGTCCCATCATCTGTTTGTGAAGCATTTACAAGCACAGAAATAAAAACGGCAAATGTGAGTATCACTGATGCCCTCTTGCCAAAATAGCGCTATTCTCCTTCTCCTCCAAGACAAGGATGACATAAGAACATCATCTCTCAATGTAGATGGCCGGACGACATTTAACGGATAAAGGTGCCTGTAATTGTATCTATCTTTACCCCTAATTTTCTGGAATTTTCTTATAGGATTAGCAAGATTAAGATAACAACATCATGCTACATGAATAGGCAGACATCGATGAGAAGAGGAAAAAGGCTCTGAGGAAGAGAAAAACATTAGAGAAAAACGACAAGTCAAAAATTGAAAACCCTATGTGAATTGGGAGTGGATATGAGATTTTGAATGTTCCTATCTGAAAACAAAATGTGTCAAAAATAACCGTCTCTTTTCTATGATGACATAATTTATAATCCAGCAAAGTGCCACTCCTGTTCTGCTGAACTTGTGCTCTCAGAAATCAAAGTCATTTTAGCCTGAAATTGATAGCCTCTAGAGTTGTAGACAACAAAATCTACATAAAGATTTAGATAAAGAAGACAGTGGCACAAATTTTTGGTTTAACGATAACATTAATAAAATTCCTTGTATCTGCGATATGGGTAGACGAGAAATTAGAGAGCCAGCTGATGGGTACCTGCTGGAAAGTTTCATGAATATCGGAGACCAATATAGCCGTGAAAATTTCAACTTATAATGTGACTAATTTGTACCGCAGATCAAATTCCTCCTATGCCATGTTAATAAGACAATCAAATAGAAATCTGACAATGAGCCCTATTCATTGACCCCCCCTTGAATCCTTGCAGATAACTTACTCGAGAGCTTGGTTTGAATCAGTTGAAATGCAAAATATCAACTCTTTTGAAGGAGTTTAGTTATAAAATACAATAAAGCGAGTTAGTTAAGGCAATCTTCGAAAATAACGGCTTAAAATCATATTTGGGGACACAGTAAATGTTTCCAGAAAGAAAAGAGTATTGAGGTCTTTATATGAAGGTTAGAATATTAGGACAACCCTACTGCATCCGAGCGTCATCTGCTCTAAGAGGGCAAGAAAGATTCAGATTGTCGCCATTTGCCATTCTCCCTTCTCCTCATAGGGTGTTTTAACAACCCTTTTATATGACGAAGATTTAATACCTCATATATAGGTTAACACAGAAATCCAATGAAGTGATAGCCCTGATAACAAAACTGACGTTGGCAATCCAGCGATTATAACCTTTGTCATCAATGTCTCTCTGTCACGAATTATCATGAAAATCTTTGAATTACATTGAGCACTAACCGGGACCAAAGATTTATAATATTCCTTTTGCAACTTTGTCCACATTCATAATGGATATCCTCAGTATATTGAATACTTCCGGGTTAGTTGACCTCAATTGCATTATCCACAGTATACCCTCTCAATCCAATGTCACTATTATAATCAGCAAATTGGTCAAAACTTAGGGATCAATTGTTTATCAAAAGAAAACTATTTATTACTTTAGTTGAACTAACTAACTAAGTAAGTAAGTAAGTAAAATAAAAATTAAGACAGTAAGACCTATTAATTTTGATTCTCATGATATGCGTATGAAAAACAATTGAATGTACAAAACAACTTTGCGGAATGCCGAAGAATAGAGAAGTGTCCTTTCGCAAAGGTTGAAAGCAATAAGCGGTGCAGGAAATTGTATTTCTAGTGAGCTTTCATGCCAGAGAGACAGAAGTAAACAGAAAAAACGTAAAGTTTTAGACCATGTTAAGTCACTTCCAAGTCAGCAAAGCCAAAATTAGTTTATTAAATTTTCGGTTCACTTTGAAAGGAATCTCGAAGAGAATTTATTCTAAACTTTATCATAAACGTTTACTTATCACATTTGTCAACGACAATGTCCTTAAATGATTTCAATTATTAAATCCAGTCAATCGAGCCCATGTGGATAAATAATTGTCTTCGAACATCATGAAAACCGGTCGACTGCAAAAACCAATGAACATTGTGGAAAATTATAAAGAAGAATAATAATAAATAAAATGTAACAATTGCTCTCTAAAAACCGTTTTCAAATACAAATGATATCGATAAAAAAAACTATTGTAATACAAGGGTTATACTTAAAATGATGATTCACAAAATTCCTCATAAAAGAAAATTTAATAAAACAGTTTTGATAAATAGGAAACTTAGAATCATTCACAAAAAAACAAATGTTGGTCTTTACATAGTCCTATATACACATGTACTTATACGAAATTAAAAGCTATTTAATAGAAACATGGTCTATATATTGTAAGAAGTACTTAATGCGTTCGCGCAATTATTCTAAATATACTTATTTATCAATTGAGTAAAAATTGAGTAGAATTCTTAATCACATAACTTTTACAGAATTCGCTAACTTTGAAATTTAAGATATTAATGATAGTGATTCGCTGTTATTAACTTTCTATTTCTCATCCCATCAGTTTATAAAGGCTCGGTAGCTTCCCAAAATATATAGAAGTGAAAACGTCCTCTAACATTACCCACGTCAATAAAGCCAAAGCAGTCTCGAAAGTTAATTCTTTCTGGCCGTTTGAAATCTATTTGCACATACATGATAAGATTTACAACATCTGTGAGGGGAGAGGCCATGAACTTATTTAAATTTTAGTCCCGAAGGATACCTATAATGTTTTTGTTTACAGAACAATGTAGAAAACTTTCGTCTAAGCCGATGATGAACAGGATTGGCACACCTAAAAAATTTAAAGCCTTCACCTATGTTTGGGTGTGCTCAAACCAAGTGGTACACGTCTATGATTCTAAGGAAAGACATCAGACATTTAATGATATGTAAATATGTATATCATACATTATGAGAAATGTCCGTCCGTACGGCACGAAACTGCGCTGTTTAAGCGTCGAATCAACACAACACAAAAAGAATAGGAATTAAGTCGATGCCCGATTTAGCGCTCATCTCTTCGTGTGTACACAGCCTTAAATCTCAAGATACAAGATAAGCCTTCTGTTTACTAGTCGTGACATCAATTTTTCATATACCGATCAATTTGATTCAACAAACTCTCAGTTCTTCAGCAGTTTTCTGATTTAACAATTAGAAACCGACGCGAAAAAAATCAAAATTCAATACATTCCCCAAAAGCATTGAATTTCGCCTAAAAGTCTTTATCTTGTCTAAAAATTGCAAAGCCAGGTTTAATGAATAAGAATATGAAATGACTCAAACTGATTTACTGAGGCACTTTATGTCCAAAAATTCAGCGCAATACAAAACGCCGTATTGTTTTGTCAAACAAGTGAAAAAAGCGTAGATCCTTCTACAATAGATATATTCTTATACATTTGAGAGAATTAGCCAACTATTAGTAAATAATTTTCGAGTCGGACTTATTCATTTATTGATGTTTTTATTTCTGCACTGCAAATGTCAAGAACCCGGAACCAATATGAGTACATACGACTCTTTGTTGTATAAGAAATTGATCGGTTAATAGATTTGATAAAAATAATCGTTCAAGACTCCTAAGATTTGTCATATTTTCTGATATACTCGTATGATAGATAAATCAGAAAAATATGCTACCCCTTTAGGATAACGAATGCTGTAAAATTAGAAAAAATAGCAGAACACATTCATAGATCCTAGCCTAATGCACGGGACTACAAGTACAAAAGTGATAATCGTGAGATGAAAAATTAAATTTAAAGTCCACTAATTTGTTAGATATTGGATGAAAAGGAAGAGTAAACGAAACTTTACCGAGAAATATGAAAGTAAATGCCGAACTGTCGGCACTCTTGAAACTGTTGAACCCGCCCTTGGTTCATTCAAAGGGCTTGGATTAATAGGTTCAAAGCTTATGATTGTCATATGAAAACCAGATGAAAAGACGAGTTTTGTATGTTGGTATTAATTCTTAAATTACTAAGCAGTCTGCAGTGAGGCATTTAGGTTGAGTTAGGTTTCAATGATGCCCAGCATCGAACAGGGGTGTAAGTAATGAAGGACAAACCCTTGTTTGTTAGGCCACAGTGTAAAACAATAAAAAATCATATAATTATGTATGACGATATCATTAATGTGATAAAATGTTAATTAGAACCAAACTAGATCAGGATGGGGATTTGTATATACGATCTGTAAATGCGAATGATACCCCAAATACTTTATATTGTAGTTTGTAAAACGGAGGACTCAACATCAACACATTATACTGCTTCCGAAGACTAAAAGCAAAACAAAACAAAAAAAACATTCACTTCAATCATATGGCATAAAGCCTCTATAAAGATTGATGAGACCTACATATAGTATTTCAATTCAAGTACTCGTGGGGGTAATGTCTCAAGTCGATTTTTATTAGGTCGTTCATACACGACTATATAACTTAAATTGAAAATTTCCTTTCGTAAGGCAGTCGTTATGGCGTGAGGTTGTGGATAGTTACACATTACAATAGCTTCACCAAAACATTTGAGAACAATTTTCCTTTTTCAATGAAATAAGAAAAAGAACGCATCTATGGGAAATTAACTTGGTTTGGGAACGTGCAACAAGAAAAGAGTTCAAAATTGTCTTACCAAGTTCCGTGAATGAGATTTTTCATTCGAAATAAACCAGAGATTTATGATGAAGAACTTGCGACAATTGTTGAAGAAAATGCAGCTACCACAGTTCTTTATTTTTTTTTTTTCAAAGTCTGGAAAGATGAGTACCCCATATCTTAGCACCTTGTTGGTGTTTGTTACATGCTACAACGCTTAAAAATTGTTATATCTTTAACGAAAATTAAATTCTGTGCGTTAACAGGAATATGTCACGGAAATGGTTGAGTAAGAGTGAGCCCACCAGAGTATTTGCCAAGGTAGAACCACAAGGTGTCCCAAATGAAAGTTTATTTTTTAGTGGAACATTGCGTGGCGCGAGGTTCATGTCAATCAGAACTGTCATTTTTGGAGTGTAACAAACTCAAATCCCAAGTTTCAGAAACCCTTACATTTACCGAAGGTTAACATTTGGGCTGCTTTGTCAGCGCGAACAATAATCGTCACATACTTTTTGAAGATGGAAAGGTACGAAGTTACATTCAACTCATCACGCTATGTGGAGATGTTGAACAGCAAAACTTTCCTGGAACAGGACGGAGCAACGTCATACGCTTTTTCACGTCTTCGGCACGTGTTCGTGAAGTTTCCATATGAAGGTCAAAAGTGTACACCAATAAACAACGAAATGGTCGCCATTACGGAGATTACGTGCCGAGCGATTCTACGAAATTTTGCTATTCGTCATTTACATGTGCACCTTAATAATTAGTAAAGGGTTTTTTCAAAAGACAATTCCCACACATAAAGAAAAATCTTTCTTTTGAGACACCCAGTTCAGACTCTGAGTTCACTCTTCTGTTAAACATACCCATAAATCGCCAGTGGACCTGTAGCTATGAAAGCTGTACTGCCAGTTATTGAGAAATTTTCTTGTTTTTACTCGTAAATATTTGTATCGTGGGCTGACGATTTATCAGCGTTTCCATAACCTTGGAAAGAAAGTGCAGTGGATGTTTAGGACGAGAAAGAAGAATATATGTCTTTATAGGTACGGGACAGGCAAAAGCTGTTTCCCATCTACTCAGAAAGAGTCTTAAGGAAAATGATTGCTGAAAAAGCCTTTGCAGTGATTTCGTCAATGTCGAAGAATGCTTTTTCAAAAGAAGAGAAGATATAGCATCTGGACCAGCTAACTTATTTCAATTAAGATCAAGTGTAGGCGGGACATGACAAAATCTATAACCATTTAGCTGGCTGCAAGGTGTGTAGCAAGCAGATTTGCCTCGTCCGAAATGCCAGCCAGATATTTATAAATATCATTATAGACAACCGGAGGATAATTCTTTAATGAATTTTTAATGGTTGCGATGAACGACCAAACATTTTCATGTCTTCTCGAACCTCTTCATTTGGTAAAGAAACTAGCAGAAATGGGATATGGAATTTTGCTTATTCATCCTACTACCACTAATGCCTTCAAAATAGTCCGTTTATAAACCCAGATGCCATGAATCATCATGAAGACTTTTTGATCCAAAAGAGTAAAAGATAATGAGAAAATTCGCAGTTCTACTACGCTGCACAGCTTGAATGCTGTGTTGTTTACGGGAAATTAACTTTATCAAAACCCTAAGCGCTTAAATGGTCCGCTCGTTGTCGTTTTGCCAATTTTGATGTAAATAATAAG
Organism: Volucella bombylans; assembly: GCA_949129095.1. Lineage (NCBI taxonomy): Eukaryota > Metazoa > Arthropoda > Insecta > Diptera > Syrphidae > Volucella > Volucella bombylans. The sequence continues at coordinate 113,334,658 of OX422141.1, forward strand.
TCGCGCTCTGGTCGTCCAATCACCCAAAAAGCTGATGAAATTCTTGAAAAAGTCGAGCACTCAATATTGGTATGGAGCGCGGCGTTGCCGACGAAACTATTTATAGAAAGCTGGATTAGAAAAGAATTAGAACAAAGTTAATATCTGCGATATGATGTTGAAGCGCTATGAATTCGAACTATATCTGAAACGAGTCATAGCCGATGATGACAAATGGGTCACATACGGCAATTAGAAGTATCAAATATTGTGAGCAAAGCTCTGTGTTCAAAGCCTTTAGTCTCCCCATTAAATTTAAGAATTAATCACTGAGCATTTTTCTTTGGAATTTCAAGCGTAATAAAGTTTAAAGTTCTTTTGAGCGTAAGCTGTAAAAAAAAAGAATCTCAAATATATTCGGCAGATTAGAAAAGAACCGGAGACTTTACTACTACGTAAGAAATGAATAAGGACCGAGTACATGTTGGTATTACATTGGAATTTTTGTTTTCTCTTCCAGAATTTTAACATCTTAAATGTTTGCATTCGAATAACAAATTATTTAACATCTCAAATTAATAATGTTTAGGAACTTGCATCCTATTCAAGTCTATAGTCAAAGGCAATATCTAATACAATTCCAGAAGTATTTTAAGCTTATAATATTTATCATTAGTAAAAAAAACATTTAACAATATTATTTTGTATAAAAAAAAAAAAAATCTTTTACAAATGCAATAGAAACTATTTGAAAACAAAAAAAATATATTCGCGCTTAGTAATAACTGCATCTTAAGTCTAAATAATATACTATACACATGTATCTAAATTAAAACAGAATGCTCCTTACGCATATGCTCGTTTAAAAACGCTTGTGATCTGTAATTGCGCGAGCATAAAGGACAACGATTAGTCTCATAGTGTGGCATTCGTTTTCCACTTGCCGTAATAACTGTTCCCGTTGAGGTGGACTTTCCTTTTAGCCCACTTCCTCCACTACAACTACTACTACCACTACTACTACCTGCAATGGCACTGTTTCCTCCGGTACCACTATTATTTCGTTGATTACTCAACGTTGGATTGAGAAGTAAAGTTTTTGGTAAATTTGGTAATATTCCCGCCATAACACGAGGTGATGATATAGCAGCTAGTTGTTGTAACGCTATCAGTGCACCACTTTCCGATACTGTTGATGTTGAGTCTGAAGTTACAATCGAACTCGCCGCATCGAATACTCGCTGCCCTCGCAAATGTGGTGGCATAGGTGTATCCAATTGAAATTTATCAATTCTGCCCGATGGATATGTACTACCATCTTTAAGCAAATTCATTTCTTCAGAAAACGACAACGAATGTGACCGCTGCATTCGAGTGATTGAGATTTCATCATCTTCATCATCATCATTGTCACTGGATGAGGATTCCAGTTTAAAAACTGTTGTCATGCCTGAAATAAAACAAAAAAAACAAAACAAAATTGGCAATGTCACACAAAAAATTAAAATTAAAACGAAAAAACAAAAAGAAACCAAACTACTCATTGGAGAAAGAAAAACGAAAAAAAAAACACGAGAGTTCCTTAAAGAAAATGTTAATTTTAAAAATGAAAATTGCTAAGAAAGGAATAAATAAAACAAATTTCTTTTTCTATATACAAAAAGTTAAAAAGACATTGCTTTCATGAAATTTTTGGAATTTTAAATAAATATATATGTATTTTTGTTTATTTCATAATTCTTTTTTGCTGCAAATATTTGTTTATTTCTAAATTATGCGCTTTTACAATGAAAAATGAAACAAGAAAAAACAAAACTGAATGCATGTGCGCCCCTTTCTTTACAAGTTAAGGTATTATTTGTTGATTTTCTTCTTTGGCACACTATTAGCTAAAACTTTGAATTTCTTTTGCTGTTTGTTTTGTTTTCAACATTTTTTTTTGCTCATACTTAATAATAATTATATTTGTATACAAATATATGCCTTAAACCTATGGCATTTTTAAAATAAAAATCAAACATCATCTTTGGAGTGTTGCTTTTCTGTAGTTTTACGTTTTGTTTTGCTTCTGTTTTTTTGTTTAATGTTTCTTAGTAAGTTTAGCGCGTTTGAGACGTTTTGAGGTAGCTAGTTTTCGTTCCCTTGCAACCAGATCATCGTAATTGATGCAGTGTATTGTATAGTGACGTTTTAGATGGTATTTTCGTTTAAATCTCTTCTGGCATACAGAACATTTAAAACGTTTCTCGGTGCCACAATCTAATCGTAGATGTCGCAGCATTGTTGCATATGTTGGATAGAATTTTCCACATTTCCGTTCGCATGGTACCAGTTTGGACGTTGACGACGAGAGCTTATCATCGGAATTTCCAATTTTGACTGATGTTTGCAAAAAGCGACAAAGAAGAAAAGGAAATATTTTCATTTGATTTGATTTTTCTCTTTTTTTTGTAACATTTTGAATGTAAACACAAAACAAAAACCAATATTTGTGTATGTACAATAAGATAATTTGTTTTTTAGACTTAACTAAGGAATTTTTTAAACATGCACCAATTAAAATAATGAGAACAAAACACTTATACAGAAATTATATAGATAAATTCTTTAACAACTAATAATAAAAATTATAAGAAAAATAAAATAATAATAAAAGTTATGATTTTGCTGTTTAAAAGGGATTCGTAAACATTCATTGTTCAATTAAAACAAGAAAACAGTGTCATTTTGTTATTATTTTATTTTTTATTTTTTTTATTTTTTTTTATTCAACAAATTTATTTTGTAGTACATTTTTTTACACATTACTTTTAATAACAATTTAAGTAAGCCAATAAAAATTGTTGAAAAAATAGAGATAAGAATCCAATGTGAATGTGTTCATGATATATGTGTAAGAGAGCACAAGGCGCATGAGTGTTTGTGTTTGCATGCTACTCATCTTTTATTTTACTTTTGTTCTTGTACTTCACTTCTTTACGTGAATCCATCGAGTTAGCACACGAAGCGCACTTTTAATTCGTTTTTTTTTAAATAAGAATAATAAAACTCATTTTTATCTTGTATTCTGTTTTGTTTACTTAAAAACATTCTGCTTAACAGGTTATGGGCCCAGGACGAGGGTCACAAGTGTTTTAAGTAATTTGTCGGTAAATTAGAATACGGGATTTACGTGGTATTGTGCGCAGTCAACATGAGTTCTATATACCAGATCGAGAAGCTAGATGAAGGTAACTATGACACCTGGAGCATTCAAATGCGCAGCGTGTTGGTGTACACAGAGGTGTGGAAGGTGATAGATGGAGTGCGGCCGTTGGAAGACGCAGAGAAGTGGGATTTACTCGACGAAAAGGCGTTGGCATCTATAACTTTGAGCGTGAAGCCATCACAGTTATGTTATCTCAAGCAAAGCAAGACTGCAGCGAGTGCTTGGAAAAAGCTCAAGGATGTACATCAACCGAGCGGGCCAGTAAGAAAAGTATCGCTATACAAGAAGTTGCTTAGCTTACAGATGGCAGATGGGGAAATTATGTCCAATTATATCAATACCTTTTGCTCGACAATTGACAAACTTGCTGAAGTAGATATTAAGCTAAGTGAGGAGCTGGTGGTAATAATATTGCTATCAAGTCTGCCAAAGCAGTACGAGAATTTCGTCATGGCCATGGAAACGCGTGACAGCTTGCCGTCACTAGAAATTTTAAAGATAAAATTGCTAGAGATAGGTGAGCGAAAAGGGAATGAAGAAAAACCAACACATAGCAGCGAGCAAAAAGCATTCCATGTGAATACAAAGACGACAGGTAAAAAACAAAAAAAAGATATTGTGTGTTTTAAATGTGGTCAGCGTGGCCATTACAAGAATCAATGCAAAAACAAGGGTAAAGAAGAAACACCGAAAACTCATCAACAACGATCGTTTACTGTTCTTGCAGCTGCAGATAAACACAATATGGAAAAATCCAGCTGGTGTCTGGATAGCGGGGCAACTATGCATATGTGTTGTGTACGTAGCCTTTTTACTAATTACGTTTCACTGGCAGAGGATGTTGTGTTAGCTGATAACAAAGTGATACGCGCAGAAGGCAGAGGAGATGTCATACTTCAAACCGATATGTGTGAATTAAAGTTGGAAAGTGTTTTGTATGTTCCTGGTATGAGGGGAAACTTTGTGTCTGTCAGTCGAGCTGTTGAAAGGGGTTGCACTGTGTTTTTCGATAGAAAGTATGCGTTTGTACGTCAACAAGGAGCGCAGATATTAAAAGCGCAGAAAAAAAATAAACTCTTTGTGTTCGAGAGCAAACGCAATTTTTGTTTTGGTGCTACTCAGCCTAGTGCAGCATTGTGGCATAACAGATATGGACATTTAAATTATGCCAGTTTGAAGAATCTTGTCAAAAATAAGATGGTGCTTGGTATAGAAAATGTGGATTTATCAGAGAGTTTACAGTGCAGGACATGCATGAAGAGTAAAATACATACACAACCATTTCCAGCTGCGTCGACAAATCGATCAAAGCGTCAATTGGAACTCGTACATACAGATGTATGCGGGCCGTTTGAGAAGCGATCTCTTGGTGGGTCATCGTATTTTATTACTTTCATCGATGACATGTCTCGGCGGATATTCACCTACTTCCTGAAGTCAAAGGACGAAGTATTTGAAAAATTTTTGCTGTTTAAGAACATGGCAGAGCGCCAGACCGGGTGCAAGATAAAGACCATACGCAGCGACAACGGACGTGAGTATATTAACAAGCGTTTTGATGATTTTTTACAGGAGCATGGCATAATACGTCAACTTACGGTGGCGTACAGCCCACAACAAAATGGCGTGGCTGAAAGGGCAAATCGCACTCTTGTCGAGATGGCGAGGAGTTTGCTAGTGCATTCCAACATGGGAGAATTTTTGTGGGCAGAGGCAGTGCAAACAGCGTGCTATATACGTAACAGATCGCCAACATCAGCCTTGGTTGGTATGACTCCGTTTGAGGCGTGGAGCGGTAAGAAACCCAATGTTCAAAATATGCGTACATTTGGGTCAGTAGCTATTGGCTTAAATAAAACGCGTCAAAGCAAATTCCAAGCGAAGGGCAAGGAGTACCGTTTTGTAGGATACTCATTAGTATCGAAAGCCTATAGATTGTACGACAAAGAAAATCGTCAGGTTGTTGAAAAACGCGACGTTTTGTTTGATGAACCTTGCGATGTAGTACAGACGTCTGACCAGATAATCTTTGACATACCAGTAAAAAACGCACAAAATGATACGGAGCAGCTTAGTCTAAAATATGATGACTATATAAAGCAAGAACCAAGATCCAGCAACAGTGAAATCACAAGCGAAGACTACGATAGAGCAGAAGAGCCGAAGCAGGTGAAGGAACAGGTTGTGAAGGTTGGCCCAGGTAGGCCTAAGGTAATTCGGACAGGCCAAATAGGACGTCCAAAAAAGGTCTACAATGTATTGAACGCAATCCAAGCAGAGGAGATTCCATTGCCTCAGACTTTCAAGCAAGCAAATAGTTGTAAACACGCTTCATATTGGCAGGCGGCCATGGACAAAGAATATGAGGCATTGGTTGCTAATAGTACTTGGACATTAGCAGATCTACCGAAGGACCAACAGGCGATTGGTTGCAAGTGGGTTTACACCATAAAGAGGGACAGCAGTGGAAGTGTTGAGCGCTATAAGTCTCGTTTGGTAGCAAAGGGTTGTTCACAAAAATTCGGCGTAAACTATACCGAAACATTTTCGCCCGTGTGTCGGTATGAATCAATTCGTCTGATTTTGGCTCTATCTGTTGAGATGAGGCTCTATTTACACCAAATGGACGTGTGCACGGCATACCTTAACAGCGAGTTAAACGACGTAGTTTATATGAAGCAGCCTGAGGGATACATAGATAGTACGTGTGCACATAAAGTGTTAAAACTCAACAAGGCGATATACGGCTTGAAACAAGCAGGAAGGGAGTGGAACTCCAAGTTGAACGCAGCTTTATGCGAAATTGGGTTTACTCCGTGCCAGAATGAGCCATGTCTGTACCAGCAGGACATAGAAGGTAATCTTTGTTTGATACTAATTTATGTAGATGACTTAATTATAGCGTGCCAGAATGAGACAAACCTTATTCAAATCAAGTCAAAGATTGCAATGAAGTTCGAATGTGTCGACAAGGGTCCATTGCAGATGTTCTTGGGCATGCAGATTAAGCGTGATGGCGACGTTGGTGATATTTCTATGAACCAGATGCTGTACATAAAAGATATGTTAGAGCGTTACAGCATGCAACAGTGCAGATATGCAGCAACGCCTTTAGATGCAGGTTTCCAAGTGGCGTGCGAAAGCAAAAGTTGCGTGGCTGAAGATCCAGCAGCGTACCAATCACTTATTGGCGAGTTGATGTGGTTAGCGTTAATATCAAGACCAGACATATACCATTCAGTTGTAAAGCTGGCGCAACGAAACAACAATCCGCATAGTGAACATGTCACAGGTGTGAAACATGTATTGCGCTACCTAGCAGCTACGATGGACATGAAACTAAACTATCGCGCTTGTGGTCATGCGCTTGAAGGTTATGTGGACGCGGACTGGGCTGCCGATGTGAGCAATCGCAGATCATACACAGGGTACGTATTTTTCCTAGGAGGTGGCCCCATTTCGTGGAAATCGGAAAAACAGGATTGTGTAGCTTTGAGCAGCACAGAGGCGGAGTACATGGCTCTGTCTTCAGCTACTAAGGAGGCGCTGCATCTAAAGCGTTTGATCATTGAGATAGGCTGTGGTGATCCTGGTATACCGACAATCTTATATGGTGATAATCTAAGCGCTCAAAATTTAGCTAAGAACCCCGTCTACCATGCAAGGTCAAAGCATATTGACATCAGGCATCATTTCGTTCGAGATGTTATTCGAAGTGGCGACGTCGAGCTGAAATACGTTTCAACAAATGATATGATAGCAGATATACTCACAAAAAATTTATCGAAACAGAAGCATTGTCATTTTGTAAATTTAATGAAGTTAAATTAATTAATATAAAATGTAATTAACATTGTAAAGCACGTTCACATTGAGGAAGGGTGTTGAAAAAATAGAGATAAGAATCCAATGTGAATGTGTTCATGATATATGTGTAAGAGAGCACAAGGCGCATGAGTGTTTGTGTTTGCATGCTACTCATCTTTTATTTTACTTTTGTTCTTGTACTTCACTTCTTTACGTGTATCCATCGAGTTAGCACACGAAGCGCACTTTTAATTCGTTTTTTTTTTAAATAAGAATAATAAAACTCATTTTTATCTTGTATTCTGTTTTGTTTACTTAAAAACATTCTGCTTAACAAAAATAAATAGAAGAAGACCTATGGCCTAAGTTGCCTCAATGAAAGATTATTAGTTGACTTTGATTTAAAGGCAATGCAAGGTTTTAACGGTAACAATTAATTTTTGTGCCAACGTAAGCGATTTTTTTAACAATATTAAAGGATATTCTTCTACAAGTAATAAATATAATGAAGGGTGAAAATGAACTTTATACAATAAATGGATTTACTCTTTTGGAACCAACTATTGTTCATATCTCAATTTGCACATCGTATGAGAGCATGACGGTAAAGATAAGGGAAAAACCAAAATAAAATACGAAGTCTCTTCAAATAGTACCCGACCATAATTTTTAATGGCTAAACAAAATGTGAAAGGCACGGCTAAGAGACCATGCATGCAGGCATGCTTAGTGCGCATGATAATTTTTTTCCACGACCACAGCCGAACTCAGTCGACGTTGAAAAGTGAGCGTATGTAAGTAACAGCCATCAAATTTTATTTTGAGAGAATGGCAGTTGAACAATTTTACTGCATCAAATTTTGTTTAAAGCTTGTGGATTTTCAAGTGGAAACAAATCTTGAAACCAAGTTTCACATCTCCGAGGCCCAAAAAGAGCAGGTTCGCCGCAATGTGAAAGTCATCCTGACCGTACGTCCCACACTGCACTACCGTCATCATGTAGTGCTACCAAGAGGTTCTGTGCCACCTTCGTGATACAGTAAGCCGCAAACGGCTGGACCAGTGGCAAATGTCAAGTGGCAATTTCATCACGATACCGCTTATTCTTCACACATGAAGTTTCTTAGCCAAACACAACAAGCCTGTGTTCCGCCAACATCCTTACTCTCCTGACATCATCCCTGTGACTTCTGGCTTTTCCCCAATCTGAAAATGCCTTTGAACGAGGCCAGGTTTCAGACTAGGGAAGACATCATGCACATTGGGTTGAACCAGCTGCGCCCCATAACAAAAGAGGCTCTCCAGTCTTGCTACCAGCAGTGGCAGAACTATTGGGAGAAGTATGCAGCAACTCAAAAGAAGTACTTTATATAAATGTTGATTTCATGAATAGAAGTCGAATACTTTTTGAAATGACCTCGTTTCTTAATGCAGTCTATGAACCACTGGTCCTTGGCATCAAAGAGTTTATCGGCGCACTTGCCTTGTCCAACACGCACAGGATAAAACAATTGAGATTACTTATGTATGATATGAATATCAGCATTACTGATGCTATCTCAAAATGCTGACAGCTGACACGATAGATCCGGGTCGTGGGACCGGGACGTTAATTAAACTCATCGCAGTAAGTATCGAAAATGATGTTTCAGTGCACTACGCAATTTTATACGTCACTCTGGCACCAAGTATCAGCGTCGTCAAAGAATTTAGTACCCCTTTATCAAAAGCAGCATGGTGGATTATTTCCCACTAGAAAACTGTTTAAATATGGTATCGAGCAAAATTGGGAAGTATTTCGCCAATCAAACACTATAGATAGTCCACGATTGCAATATGGTCACGTCAGGATACCCAAATATCTTTAACAACGAGTAATCACCAGGCGTCAACGTTATTACAAAATCGAAATTAAAAGCAGTATTGCGAAATATAGGCCTATAGAAATGGGGTAATGCATCTCACATACATACTGAGAAGCTGTAGAAACTGCAGAAGACAATATTTAAGAAGATAAACATCAGAGTTCCAGCTAGCCCCCCAAAAGGCAACAGCTTTAATACTCTGCACCGACAAAACGTGTTAGGTGCAGCAAATATAATACAGCATGTCCGGTGGCACCTCTGAATATATCAAGAAGTTATAAGCCGTGCTGCTGAGTGAGCTTGGCGTCATTTGAATAATCAAGAGTGCCGGTTTGTCAGTCACAAGCTCTCGAGTCGTTTTTAAAATGTTGATTCTTATTTACGTGATTACACGCCGATAAGCTTGTGGAAATTTAATTCGTGCTATGTGGAAAGGTTCTGCGATTTTTTTTAAGTTCTGAATACCCCTCACCCAGGGCCTTCCAGAACATCAAGGGCCACCGAAAACATTTATGAAATCGAACGAAGCTTGTGTGAAAATCAAAGAATCTCAGTGCGGAAAAGAGGGGCTGCTTTGAGACACCAAAAAACTATTGTTCAATCACTTCTACAGAAAGACTTAAAATTTCACATTTTTTAAGATCCAATCGGTTCAAGAACTGAAGGAAAATAAGTTTAATTTACGCAAAAAAGTTTATGCAACTATGTTAGAGAGATAGTTGCACTGTGAATTGCATCTTCTGGAGCGACGAGGACCAATTCCACCTGAATGGGCACGTAAATAAGCAAAACTGTAGTTACTTAACTCCGCGAGGACGTAATCTAAGATTAAAACACAAACGGTCTTTACATTGCCCAAAAGTAAGTGTTTGTTGTGCCCTATATCATCACACGTGAGAAGATTGCGGGAAACCCACAAGAAAACTTTAGAGTCATGATTGTCGGGCCTTTTTTTCTTCTGATAATTCCAGAGGACAATCGATAAATGTGGGCAGCGAAAATAGTCGATCACAGATTATTTTTTACCTAGTTTGCATATCTATCTTAGACCTTTCAATGAGATAAGGAGACATTCGTATACCACTAGAATCTCCCTTAATTTGCTGTGTGAACTTTTCCCACAAAAACTGATCAGCTGCTTTGGAAACGTCCGGTGGTCACCGAGGTCTCTAGGCCTAAGCCCGATGGCTTTTTTTTTATGGGTATACAGCAAAAGCAAAGTCTACGATAATAAGCCGCACCTGAAAGAAGATATCCGCAGTATGATGTAGCACGTGGCACGAAACACGGTAGGCATTTGAATGATGTCATTTTCCAGAATAGAATCCTCATTATTTCTCTTTATGTTGAACTAAGCAACAAAACAATAGGTATCGTCGATTTTATTCAATTCACGTCTAAAAACATGAACCTAATACCGAACACCATGTACAAGTAGACAAAGGAATCTGCCACATGCATGCTTTCTTCTAGTAACTAGAAGAAGCACTTGGCCACTTAGAGAGAAAGATGCTATGTGTTATTTTCGGTCCCGTTTGTATTGACGAATGAAGGAGATTCGCTCACGAACTGTACGGGTTGCACAGCTATATATGTCGTCTAGTCAGGTCATGCGTTTCCGAATCCAACAGCCATGCCATGTTGAGCGAATGGACACCACAGCTCCGGGCAGCTTAGGATTATTATCGAATCTGCATACATGCGAAGTTCAGATTTAGCTTAGTTTCGAATAAGTTATAAGCAACAGATTTAGTTAAAAGGTTTTTATTTCTTAGCTCATTTACGAGTATATCTACATCAAGGGTAAATTTTTCAATATTTGCTTCACATGTGCCAATGCCCAATAAAGAAAAAAAGAGTTCTTCGTACTGTCCAGTAAGAAATCGTTTACCATTTTAATGCTGCAGCACAAAGTGTAGAGGCAGTTGTTAAACATAACCAAGACGATATGAAAATTCTAAAGTAGCTTTGTGGCAACGGCGTAGCCTTAAAATATTGTAGAAAGCACGATGTTTTTTTCCAATTGATATTCACACCTTGACTTGACTTACATTGATTTGACTTACATTGATTTTACAATTGCAACTGTTATCACACAGTTATCCTTTAAAGATTTGGTTAAAGGATAGTTTGACTAATGAAAAGAATCATCGCTTACATGATCTTATCTGCCGTATTTTGTGAATGCCTGAAACCCTTTATTAACAATCGGATTGGTACTACCAGTACATCTTTAAACCTGGTAAATCCACAAATAAAAAAATGTTCAGACTACAACAGATCCTCAAGACAACTCAATAACTCCAGATCGATACTCATCACCGAATATTACAACACGTATAAAGATAACCTATACAGATCCATGTCTAAGTTTAGGATCCCTGTTAAAAACATCAGATTACGAAGAATGATGATGAGAAACACTCACTACATCATGATGAAGATCAGAAGTAGTCTGACTTAGTTCTTCGATTTCAAAAAAGCTTTTAGACTTTTAGACAAGGCGATGCACTGCCATGTACTTCTTTAACATCACACGTGGGAAGATTGCGAGAAACCCACAAACCAACTTCAGAGTCATAATTTTTCAAAATTCTGTGCGACTACTACATTGATAACATTGACATCAGTTGTTCTGCCACTGAAGTGAACTGTCTAAAGTCATTTCAAATGCGGTTGTACGTACAGAATGATACTCCGTATCAGGTGAATGGATTCTAAGAAGTACATATCAGACAGAGAAGGTAGCTGATTTTTCAAATCAAAACAGGAAAACTAAAGTATTTGGGCCACGAATTATGGAACAACAATGAATGTTGGAGCCAAGGGGGTCGGTATGGCTGACAAATCTGCATGAATAGTTTAACCGCTCAATACTAGAAATTTTTAAAACGTGAAAAACAAAACGATAATCTTAATCATAAAAAATAAGAAGGTGAGTTTAGAAGTATTTAAACAGAAATGGCAAAAATGGGTTCAACTGTTAACAAGGACAAAACCAAGTACTAACAACATAGGCGAATTGGACAGAACAACAAAATAGACAGTTTTAACTCTGAGGTTGTTAGGAAATTTCGCTACCCCGGTTTTTAACTCTGCTAATAAGAACTCATCAGAAGAGTTACACTTGAAGAAGGCAATCGAGTAATAAAGCCTTGTCAACAAACAGCATGGAGACTTTATATCAGACCTTAATAACCCCAGTCCTAATCTATGGTCGTTTTGAAAGCAAGATTTTTTAAAATGATTTTTAGTCGACGGGCTTTGGAGGAGAAAACATAAAACACTCAGTCGCCTGAGATGGTTAGGACATGAAGAGCGATATCAACGCTTCGGCCCGAAGAGTCTTTAACTCCTGTCCGAAAAGACAAAATAGTCAACGAAATCCTTTAGCTTAGGTGGCGCGCAAAGTGGAAAGAGACCTCAATCATGTTAAAGTAGGCAACTGGAGACAGTTTTCCAAAGCACTAAGTGGAGAAGTTTATTTGTTAAGTTCCAGGTCCATACTACTCGTAAATCTAAAGAGTTAAGGAACACCAAGATTTTGCTGAGCTATTGTACAATAAAACTGTACGATCAAAACTTAAATAAAAAAAATGGAAGAAAAACTGAAAAAGACTACTGCGTTTTTACTCGCTTAGAATTAGCTTACAATAATTTGAACAACAGCTTCATATACGGCTGCATTCATAATAATGCTACAATACCACGCATAGCTTATAGCACCATTATTCGGTTATATTATATGAAAATAATTTCATCCCAAGGAAAAAAAATCGTATACTTCTTACCGCAATGAACAGCTTCACAGCATCATTCTCTATTGTACACACCACCTTCAATTTCATTTTATGTCATAGACTTACAAGATTTTATATGAAGAAAGTATGTCCTCAGCACTTGAAGAATCATCCAATAAAAATAGGTTCTTCCTGCTAAAGATGAATTAATCGCATAATTTAAGCAAAAACAAACACTGTTTTCCTGCACAATGAAGGCAATAAACTCTTGAAAGATTAAGAAGGCTTTTTATAAAATTTTTGTAATTCTATTTCATTAAAACAAATTAAGATCTCCACAGTCGTATTTCCACAAAACTTTTTGGAGACTTTGCCAGCGCCTACTACTCTTAGTTTGGGAGCTTTGGAAGAATAGATATAACTACCACTTTACTGATTGTTTTAGTTAGGGACTGGGGTAGTTGGAGAGTAGTAGCTAATTCTTAGTAGATAAGAGGTTTCTAAATAATATTATATTTCATATTTTTCCGTAGAACTCTTCACCGAAAACTTAGTTCTAAAAATCAACAAACATTAAATAATTTACATTATTTTTTAACTAAACTTGTAAACACATAATCCATATATTTCAATACTAATTAAAGTTCATAGTAAGGCACAAAACAAATTGTTTTATCGAACTTACATTCAATTCAAATTTAAATCACTCAAAGTGTTGGCGGATTTTTTAAAAGTTTCTAAATTCATACATTCATATGTTAGCTTTGAGTATCTATCTATACTCGTACATACGAGTACATACGTTAATACAAAAAGAAGTTTATCACTATCAAAAATTTAATATTGTATTGTATTTATACAACACCTGTCACATAAAAAGCATGCCGATTCATTTGGGGATCACATCACATACATTTCCCTGCAAGATCAAGTCAATTTTATCTCTCCTACCGGTTCGTTAACCTAAAAAGAAAAATATATTAATAACGTATCATAATCCCCTAAAAACAATGTCTTACCTGACAAAAAAAAAACAAAAAGAAAGAAACATACTTCAGCCTATTTTATGGTAGTAAGAAAATTTGGAAGTGAACATTAGTTGAAAGAAAAAGGCATCAATTTTACGTTGTTTTTGTTTTTGTTAAATTTACGTATATTTGTTGTTTTGTTTTTTTATAATTTAATCCAAAGTACGTACTTCATTGTTAATTTATTTTTGTTCGGTCTTTTTTTTCATTTGTTTTACACTTAATTACAATAATTTGAAATAGTTTTTAGATTCATGTTATGTAAAGTTGTTCACATATATTTCTGTCTTATACTCGAAATTATATTTACACATTTAAAAATTCGTATTTATGTTGTACTCCATTCGATTAATCGTAAGATTCTTTTACGAATTATAATTAGAAAAAGTCTTATAAAGTCAACTCTTTGAAGTACTATATAACTCGTATATTTTTTTTTTTTTAATTTTTATAACAATTTTTATACACATGTTTATACATATAGGAGAGAAAAATACAAGTATGTATATTAAAAGCTATCTTATACAATTGGCACAATACAATTATTTATCTATATTAAGTTTTATCTTTTTTTTCTAATTTTTCTTATCTATTTTTAATTGGATAGTGGTAAATAATTTACAAAATTTGTTGTCTTCATTGGAGGCAAGAAATTTATGGATAAAAGTCCCAGAATTATGAACATGGATTATACTAAAAAAAAATTAAAACCATTTCTAAGCTCAAGAGTAAATTGTATGTCGGATAAAGATACTCGTATTTATAATAATAAAATACATACATGGTGCACTTTTAGCGCATACGATTTGACTTACAAAAAAACCAAGTTTGTCTAAAATTCTTTTCAGATTCCTACCATGATGAGCACCATGGAGGAGTACTTAATCAGTTGAGATATTTATGTACAGATTCTAATAGGAGAAAATAATTATGAAATCGATCGACATAAACTTGCTATTCACTATCTGAATTGACTGTTTTATTTAAAATGAAAAACGCACAACATCTATTGGAGTGAAAGAGCAATTCTTCCTTTTGTACTCATGCAAACAATATCATCATAATGAATCGGTTAAGCTATCATGTATCTTATTCTTCGCCTGTGGTTTCTAAAACCATGTGCTTAAATTGTTGGACAAAATTATGAGATTTTCTCAATACTGAACATATCAAAATACTTCATGTCTAAAACCATAAATAAATTCTCTAATTTCAGAATTATTGACATTCTATTGTATGACAAAAGAAAAAGTGTTATGACCTATACTGCCCAACTTAGAAAAAAGGACGTAGGTATCTCCATTTTGATAGTTTTTAGTTATGCAACTTTTAGTATTTCGTTTCGTGTCCGAAGGTGCTAGAAGGTGTGACTACTTCAATTGCAGAACAGAAAAATAGGCCATTGATTCATGGTAACAGATATGTCTCTAACTCAAATTGACTTTTAGTGAATACGCTTATGACGGCAGTATAGGATGGGAAACATGAATTCTAATGAACTCTTAATCGATATGGAACTGATTACAGTCCATACATGCAAATGTTCTCATATCATAATTTATTTTAGATGTATTTTTCAAAGTTCATCAGTGTGAGCATGCACTATACCCGCATCTTAACCATTGAATTATATAAGAAAGCCGTTCTTCCATTTACCATTTACATAATGGAGTTTTCGTATTTTTGCCACTGATGAGATGAAATAAGCTCGTCGGATATGTTTAATTAGAAGGCCTACTAAAAATGTTTGCAATAACAATTGGTTACATCAATATTACGGCATTAGCACTCCAGAAACTAAATAAGAAAAGGATTACTATGTCTATCAGAGTTTTCTTTTTCATCTGTGTTCCTTCTTCTCCAGCAATTAAAAATAGAATTGCTAATTCTTCTTGGCAAAGCAACTAAAATTAACGGAAGGGATTTCGACTTTGAATCAATATGCGAGAACTGTGTTTCTAATATGTGTCGAAAATACAAAGATTGGTTTTTGAAAATAAGGAATTTGACTATTGTTTTTACATCAGGTCTTAATCAATTGCATAACTGCATTGCAATTACATCAATTTATCCGTGATGAATTACAATTTGGTTAAATTTGTATACGAAACTCTTTTTTTTGCGAGATGCTCTTTTTTTAATTAATTACTGAACAAAAAACCATGAAGGGAAGTCATGTTCGGCTAAAGCCATCACTACTTCGTCTTCATATCGGCTCTATAATCAACTGCCGCCTTTTGGGTATCAAACACATCAAGTAAAAGCGCTGATAACTTTACAAGTTACTCCTCAGTCTCTGGCTTTGGAGAAGAAAAATGAAGCTAACAACTTAAATAGGACAAAGCTATTGCGCTTCATATTGATGGCCAATTTGAAATTTGACAGAATGGAATCATTTACACTTTAATTGTATTTTTCTTTTTGAGGTGGAACCGATATCTTAGTAATCAACTTCAAGTTTAGACCATGAAAATGTGTTTCATATTTATAGTGCGATTCAAAACAGTTGGCTTACGGCCACATAAATCCAAGCTGCAGCAAGTGCAGATCATGCAATTTCAGTCCGAATCGAAAAGTGTTTATTGACAAACTGCCTTATGGTACGTACAATGGTACAATGTGTTAGAGAAAAACGTGAGTTTAATTGCCGCAAATGAGAATTAAGTCGGCAGAAAAATATTTAAGAACATCAGAGGCATTTGTGAGAAAGTATGCCGAATATTGACGAAACAATTATGGATGGATTTTACAAGAGAAAAACGATTCAAAACATCGGAGAAATAGATATAGAGACATTAGAATGGTCGTCCCAAGGTCCTGATACGAATCCAATAGAAAATGTGTGATCTTTAATGATGTAGAGGCTTAAGGGGGAAAAAGAGGTACCGATGTACGTTCGTTTTGAATGTTTGAAGGTTATAATGATCAAGAAATAAAGAGCGCTGCAGGGCATTCCATAAGAGAGATGTCGGGCTTAGGAAAGAATCACGATATTTCAATGTACGTTCGAAAGTGGGCTTGATGGTAAACTGATGAACATTCAGTTTGAAGGGGCGGAATGCTAATGGCAATTTAAATGGAGCGCTGGTGGTGAAAATAGCGATAAAGCTAGGAGACATTTCGTCTGTGTTCCAGGTTGTCAATTGACTGGGTGATATTAGATAGGTTTTAGGAGCACCTGATCAGATATGGGCATTGTGCTTCAATTTTTCGTAAGAAGTTTTTTTCGGTTTCAACGATGCAAGTACCATTCATGGATAATGGCTATGTGTTTGTATTTCGTTTTAACGACAAGAGACAGCATTGTTTTTTGGAAGCATCAAATTTCACTCTGTTGATTGTTCCCCAATTGGTGATGCTGTTTATATCGGAATTTAATAAGCTCAGCATACTCTGCCGTTCCCGCTCTACAGAGGAATTAAAAAGATTAAAAAGAGTTTCAGAGACAGGACAGAGCCCTGGGGCACACCAGCATTTATTTTGTGGATATCAGACTTGAATTGAACGTTCGAATAGTTAATTTCTAATCCATTGATGGAGAGATTCATCGACCCCAAATGCACGCATTTTCGACAAAAGAGCCAGATGCCAAACTCTATTAAACTCTGTCAAATGCCTTAGAAATATCAAGTGCAACTATCTTGCTTTTGCCAGATTGATGTACGCTTTGGTTACAATTTTCAGTAAGGCATGCCATCAAGTCACCAGTGGACCTGTTGCAAGTTTAGAATATGTGAACAAATTAAGTGAAAGTTACATTAGACAATGCCAAACAATTATAAATAATAAAGGTGACTGAACTACCTACTAATATAATTGCGCAAATCGTTTATGATTTAATACAATTCCAGCATTTTTCGTTGGTTTTTTAGGCGCACGTTTTGGGTCAACACACTGTAAGCGAGTTAATTTGATCATGAGTGAAATCGGGAAGAACAACAAAAAAAAATTGTCATACAGTGAGCAAGTCTTAAAAATCTGTGCTTTTAGGGACATACGAAGCGGGAAGGAAGAAAAAAAATATTTTTGTGTTTATGGCATTACGATTTGACTTTGAGCTGCACCATATTGGCGAAATTCGTTCAAATGATGGCATCTGAAATCAAGATTTGAAGAACAATTAAAGTAAATCCAAGTCTTGGTCGGTCCATAATAAATCATACTCCTTGCCTTGTACTCGCCACATGTGAGCAAACTTGGAACTGGTTAACAGCAACATGGCTACAGGTAGTATATCTGCAAATAACGCTTACTTTTTTACTTTATTTGAGTATTACTTAACAGTTTTGAATCCTGTTGGTGGTAAGGACATACTCGTATGTATTTTCTAATGAAAATAATGGAATTTAAATGGCCCTGATAGATTTCACACTTATTTTCGAGATTCGCAATAGGAACTGCAATATTTTTCAGGGAATTAAATATTGATGGGTATTCGGTAGTGATGAATAATACACTTTTTGTAAAATTAAAAGAAAAGTCACTTTACGTTATCCATAATAAAAAGTGCACAATGCGTACGAGGGTTCCAAGGCAGTTTACATTTTCCATCACTGAACTATGTAGAATAGGGAAGAAAAGTTGTAAGATAACAACCTGACTTAAGTCCATTTCTTTTCCTTTTCCTGACTTGAACCCAATCGAAAACGTTTGTCGAACTTAAGTCAAGTGAGTACGAGTATATGCTACAACTGTCGCAGAGTATAACTACAACTGCGCCTCTTTTGTTAAGTTATAGTTAAAAAAAAATAACAACATTTGATATCCTTGCATTTAACTTAACAATTAAGTTGAATAAATTTTGTCCTATTAGCAATGTTATTTCTTTTTCTGACTAAATAGACTACAGACTAAATTCCAAATTTTATTAACATTTTAAATAAATATTTTTATATATGAAACGCACTCTACGCATGGATTTGTGGACATAAAGACAAACTTTAGACATTTTTGAACAAGAACAATATCTCAATGTAAAATGATCTAATGAAATCTGAAACTTCGGGAACTATACTGGTCATTGCTAGGTAATCTAAATTTCAAGAAGGTGTAGGGCATATATGTATTTTAAGTACAGGTAAAGGTAAACTGGTCATTGTTAAACTCCACGATTAGTTTAGTGGCTTCATTTGGATCGACATCAAATGTCTGATCTATGGCCTAAAAAAAAAATCACCCTGACGGTATGCGGTACATACAGCTGCATGATCTCTGTTTTAGACAAACTTATTCATATTGAATTGTATTTTTAAATTCATACGTTTACATTGTAAAGTTTCTCCATACAATAAAATTCAACAGAGAAGTTAATATTTAAAAATAAATAAATAAATAAAAAAAGAAATAAAATAAAACCTAATCTCCATTACTCATTTTGGGTGCAATTTTTTTATATGCTGTGCTAAATTCCATTTACGTCGAAATCTCTTCGTACACAATGGGCAGTGTACTTTTTTTTCAACGCCGCATTCATGGTTCATATGACGCAACATTATACTACGCGATGAATATTCACGACCACATTTGCCACACGCAAAGCTTGTACCTGAAACAATGTCCACACTTCGATGACGACGATGATTTTTTAGATATTTGGATTTGCTTTCTGGAGAAAGGGCACCATCATCGGCATATTGTGCTAAATACATGTAATCGCCCCAATAATCTGTAAAAGATATTTTGTTGGTTTTTTTTTTCTGTTTTTTGTTTTGTGTGACAATCTAATGGTTTCTTTTGTTTTCTTTTAGAAAAAAGAGCTTCTCTCTTTCATAAATAGGCAAGCACAAACTAGAAACAAACAATTAATTTACAAACAAAACTATTGCAACAAAAATCAACAATGCAAATTAAATTTTGGCACACGATGCAAATTATTTTACGTGAAAATGTATCAAAAAGAAAAAAAAACAGCAGAGTTAGTCTAAAGTGAAAGTAATATTTTATTTTTTTTTATAAAATAAAACACATATGTACATGTATACCAAAAATTAAAAAAGAGATCAATTCTAATATGCTGTGACGTAGAAATATTTGCGAATATTTTTTGTAAGTACATGGTCGTTTATTTCAGCTCACACTGGTGTGTATTGTGTAATTTTTATTTTATTTCCAAAAATGTTTTGTACTTTATTTATTTTTTTCATTTAAAAGAAATCATGATCAAAGGGTTTGAACTATTGCTTAGATTACTATTATAGAAGGTTCGTATTTTTTTATTAGGTTCTTAGAGCTTAACACTCAAGTGGATATGAGTACACTTATAATGCCCCAGCATATGTTAACTATATTGAAAAATGAGATAGAAAGAGAAGAAAGATGTTTGGGGTCAGCAGTTGTTTCGCTCAATGGGTGGTAAACAACATTTAATGGGAGACTAAATTGTTAGTGGAAGTTGGGTTTGTTGTTGGTTTCTAGTCAACTACTCATCTTATTTGATTTTAGTTAACTGAAGAAATGTTTGTCTTTCGGGGCTGGTTGGGATTCATAGACCGAACCTTGCAATTTGGAAGCCTTGAAACTACCACTTGGGCCATCAAATTTATTTGATAATTGCTCAGGTGACTTAATTTTTAAGCATATTGGACTAATTTCCACACTTCATACCAGTCTTGATATGAAGGAGCGAACCTGGTGCAATGACCGATATCATTTATATCGTACATATGTTGTCAACTTTGACTATTTGCTTGTGGTAACGACCCGACTATCCGTCAAATCGTAAATTTTAACCATTTTCTTATGGTAGCCACGAAACTCGACATCTCACGTCTTGCGAGTGAGATAAAATCTAGAGATTTTTTGAAGAAGCACAAAAGTCCCTGGAACACTGACGAAAACTTCGTCATCAACTCCCAGGAAATAACATCAAGCAGTTTTGTATAAATGGAACCTAATTCCATTTGATAAAGAGGGAGTATCCACTTCAATAGTGATTTTCCAGAAAACGGTTTCACTTCGAAGGCTCCGTTAATAGAAATGGAACAATAAATTGCAATTATTCAAATTCACTACAAAACTGGTGAAAATTTAATTGAAACAGTTCGAAAAACTCTCAGTTGAAATGAAACACAAGTAACATTGGTGATATCAAATACCGAAATAGTTTTCGTCACCAAAAAACAACAACGAATTGGGCATTATCACAAACAACATTCCAGTGATCTTACTAGAAAGACTTGGGTCATAAAGCCTATAAGGTTCAATTAGCGCAGAAAGTTGATCCTGCTAACCATGCGTCGTTACCTTGTCAATTGGATATTGGAAATGCATGAAATTAGTCAAGAATTGAACCCATTTTGAGCGAAGACGCACACAGGGCTTTATAAATAAGCAGAATTGCCGGATGTGGGGTTTATAAAATCGAAAAATGATTGTCGAGAAGCCTGTATATGCAACATGTTACTTTTTGAGCAACATCATTGGATCTTGTTCCTTTGAAACACTTTTATCGAAAGGGCCTGGTTGTGTAACACGATCTTGGTAAATCAAGATGAAAACTTTTAGAAGCAAAAAACAAAAAAAAAAAACCTGATCAACAAAGATTTCAAATACGTATGTAGGTACATATATATGTATATCGGAGTTTTCATAGGATGTCCACTTACTCAAGTATGACAGATATGTGCTTCCCCTGTAATAAACAAATTACGAGTATCTTCACATTCAAACAAATTTTGAAAAGTACGGAGGTGTATCAAATATAAACGGGACTGATTTTCTTAAAACTTCTGGAGGAGTCCTAGTGGTTGCTGTGCAAATAGTCTGTACCGATAGAGAGAGGGGAGAACCGATCGCAATCATATCAAGTCTCTGTAGTATCAAACGTTTTTGGCCAAGAAAGGGGTGAACCCAAACGTAACTCTCTTCGAAATCGTTGAGGAGGTGAACATCAGTTACGAGAGAATCCAACGGATCGTGACAGATGATGGATTGACGTTATCGAAGGATCACAAGCGACATCGATTGGAGTTTTCGAGGCGACTCTTCTGTCGATTCCATCAAGAACGTGGGGCCATTTTGAATCGCATAGTCACCTGTGATGAAACTTGCGTGCATCTCTTCACGAACGAATTGGAACAGGCGAGTATGGATTAGAGAAAGAGCGCCGAGAGGTGAAGGCAAAAACATGGTTGCCAAGCGGAAAGCTAATTGTAACAATTTTTCTTTGATCAACATTGTGCTTTTTACGTTGATTTAACCCACGATCGTCGCACAATTAATGTGAAATATTATTGTAAATTACTGGATGCCGTGAAATTGTCATTTCGAAGGAAAAGAAAGAAGTAATCGACCGTAAGCGCCATTCTTTTATATAACAACGACAGACCACGCTACAATTCAAAAATTGAATGCATTAGGATGGAAACAACTGCAACATATACCCTATAGTCCAGACTTATCAACTTGTAAGAGCTCGGAGGCCAGCGTTTCAACGATAACGAAGCGGTGGAAGCGTTTGTGCTCCAATGGCTACAAGAACTTCCGAAGACTTTTACCATGATGGAATAAAAAGGCTCCAAATCCGATGGGAAAAATGTATTTCTAGGTCGGGGGAGAGTAGAAAAATAATATATTGTACCTTTGTAAGGTTTGTTAAATAAAGTTAGAATTTATTAAAAGACGAGTCCAGTTTATACTTGATATACCCTCATATGCAGCACAGTATTACGTCAAAATTGGGATCTCGTCAGAATTGATACGAGAAATGCCACGTAATACCAACAATTAAAAAATAAACTGTTTTGTTGTTAAAAATGAAACACACTTGCAGAGTTTTAGACACCACCGATCGATTGTTTTACGGTAACAAGAGAAATTAAATTTAGAAATTGCCATATAAATTCCATCTAACACAAGGGCCTACGTTAAAAGTTTTTTAGAGAAGGGGCCACATTCTTTTAACAAATACCCCTGTTTGGAGCACTCGTGTTACCGTTGTTGCAGGTAGGCCTGTCTCAGCTGTTAAGTAAAAAGTCCGTGGTTAAGTACATTACTACAGCTCTGAAAAATAGAATATAAGTACTTTCAAATAGGTGTGATAGGTGGAAGATATGAAGCATTAGATGTACATACTTGTAATTCATAAAAAAAACTAGTAATAGAGCAAATAATATAGACTCAACCAATATTTTACTTAATTTTAAAGTTCAATCACGATATTTTATCAGCATAAATCATCCGTAAATCAACCAATGTTTAGGATTAAACAGCAGAGTATGCACACATTTTACAAGCATGAAAATGAAATATAAATTTTTGTTTAAAGTACTTTTTAGCATGCTATTCTCTAAATCAACTAGTTCTTGACTATCGGCATTAAGACCAATAAATGATACCCTTAAACACTTCTAAACATTGTATACTCCGAGCATGTTGAACGCAAATGATATGGAGTTGCCCACTTACGGCAGTGGTAGACAGAAAAAGATAGAAAATACCAGTGATTGATCGGTAATATCACTTTGAAACCCTTAAGCATTACAAATGTTTAAACTAATTTAAATATTGACCCACCGTATGTAAGGATTGAATTATTTTTATAGCAATCTGTGTGATTCATAATAACATTTTATTTGTAATTGCAAATGCGTTTCAGTGGGACAAATACAGAAAAAATAATTGCTGACGTAATCAACTTTTCGCCAAACAATGACAAGCCTGCCAAAGTCAAATTATTTGCAGTACAGGTGCCTCTTATCTGTGTAAAAATTTTAAGACAAACCAAACAGCTAGTTTAGAGGCTAAGCAATCCTTTACATCGTTAGTGTTATCAATTACTGAGTCGAATTTGGAGAATTTGTTGCCAATAAAACAATTTTCATTTTAACTGCATATCAATGTACGTGCCAAACAGTTATAGTATCCAAACAAAGTGATTTTAAAGAAATTTCTACGAAAACAAGATTTAATGGTGTAAACAATACCAGCTGCACAATATTTTCCATAGCAGTACAGTTGCTTGGATATGTTAATGATATTGATATAATAGGACGAGCACAAGGGGCTGCCGACAACATCGGGAGAGATGAGCCTGAAAGAGTTTGATAGGGAAAACAATTTTGAGGTTGTAAAATGTTTCATAACTTGGGCTCCGTGATTAGCCTTGACACCTTCAGAAATCAAACGTAAATTATTCATGCCAATCGCTGCTTCTTCGGCCCAAAACCAAAATAGCAAAACCCCACGGGAACGACCAAAGGAACTTTGAATAAGACCATCATCCCAGTGCTGCTTTAGGATACGCTGATTTATGGCCTCATGACCGTGGACCCGACGAATGAATATTTGTGTGATATGTATGTACCACATGAAATGTCCAATTTTCGCTCAGTCGGAAATTAGAAGTTCTCAAGTGAACATCTGTGACAGAACGTTAAATGTTCATTTTTTGATAAAATAAAGTGGTACATGTGCTTGACGTGTGAGAATTATTGGGATCGTTACAAGTACCGTTTTTTTTTTCTAGAAATTATTTACCATGCTGTCGGCAGTTCAAATTCGAACCCTCTTCCTTTACGAATTTAAAATGGGACATAATGCGTCATTGGCAATGAAAAACATTAATGAAGCATTTGAGGATGTAGCGGTAAACGAACAAACTATACGACATTGGTTTGGAAAGTTCCGTTTGGGAGATTTCAACATCGAAAATGAATCACGTAGGAAGCCGAAACGTTAATTGACGACGATATTTTAAGAGCAACGGTGGATGCGGACCTAACGAAATCGGCGCGGGAGATTGCACAAAGCATGGGAGTATCCCCAGTGACAATAAATCGACACCTTTCTCTCATAGGAAAGGTAAGGAAACTCGATAAGTGGGTACCCCATGAACTGAACGAATCCCAAAAACTACGGCGCCTGGAAATCTGTGGATACTGTAATTGTAAAAGATCTGGGCAGTGGTTGGATGTAGATGAAAAACCAAAACACACCCCCAAGCCCGATCTTCACCCAAAAAAGGTTATGGTGACAATTTGGTGGACATCGAAAGGACCAATTCACTTTTCATTTCTTCAACCAGGAGAATCGATAAACACTATCAAATATTGTGAGGAAATCGACATATTGCATGCCAAATTGCCTGAAAAGCAACCTGCATTTATCAACGACGTTGGTTGGCACGATCCGATCCTTTTGCATGACAATGCTAGACCTCATACCTCACAAGTAACGGTGCAAAAACTGTTGCAGTTTTGATTTGAAATTCTTTCGCCCCCACCGTACTCTCTTGATATTTCCCCAAAAGGATTACTTTTCCGCAATCTAGATTCATTTTGCCGGCAGAAGGTCTTCCGGAGCCTTTGAAATTTCATTGCCTCAAAAAGTACTTCTACGACAAAGGAATATTTGACCTAGTATCACGTTGGAAGAATGGCGTAGATGCCAATGGATCCTATTTTAATTGAATAAAACTTTACGGAGAAATAATATTGGCTTTTAAATTTTTAGTATAAAATCGGGCATTTCATGTCATACATACGGTCCCGTTCGTATTGATGCAATATGGAGAAGAAAATTGATTCAGTGGAGAATTGCAGGAGTTTCACAGCGACAATAAACTAGGAAAATAAAAGATTCTACAGCTTCGAAGGTGGTTCGAGCATGTAGAGCGCATCAACTTTACCGCTCTTGTCCAAAGAGTCTTAAATGCAACCAACCAACGGTTTAGGTATCAACGAACGACCATAGGTAAGATGACGTGGGTATTTGAAAGAGGACCATAAGCCGTGCGAAAATGGGCAGATGAAAAATAATTGAACTAAGGCAGACATATTGACAATTTCTTTTTTTTTTTATTTCACTGAATCGGATTGCGTAATTTCTATACAAACCAATTTTTTGGAAATGTGAACGGATTTGAAATTGAGTGAATCTAAGTGAGGTAGTATAAGTGCCTTTTATTTCGTAGTAAGGATAAGAACAATCAATCAATGATAATGATCTTAAAAGCTAGTACCCAACGTATAACTATAATTGTGGGAATGAATTCAATGCAATGCACGTCCGCAACTATGTGCTTTAGTCGTAGAATTTATTGTGACCATGCTCGACTATTATGTTTTGTAATAAAACCTAACACCCCCTAATTATTTTCTATCCGATCTCTACTAAGCAATAACAATCACTTACGTAGATAAAGGCATGCGCCTACAGCTTCGCGATCTCCTAAATCGCTTACATATATTGAAGGTTACATATAAGACAGGCAAAGCTTATATAGTAATCAGCCACGCAACACCAACAACGACTTTATCATCAATAATTTGAAAACTTAATGAAAAAAAAAGTCGTACGACAAAGAAAAGATAATAAGAAAGGATTTTCAAAACTTGCCTTAGTGATAAACAATCAAAAGATCGAAAAGGAACACCTTTATTCCTCGGTAATATGATTACAGTGTATAATAAATGGTTAACAGAGCATAACAGAAATCTGTTTAATGACCAGAAATCATAAAATCCACATTACACCTATCCACCCACATATTATCGTATCAGTAACAAACAGTGAACTAAGACATTTAATATAAGAGTGCGAAATGGTGTTTGAATACTTTGTAACTAGAGAAACCAGTGGTAAAAGAGATGCGTTAAATGGAAGAAGTAATCGGAGATATGCAGAAAAATGTAATGATGAGTAGGTACTTAAGATATTACTCGTACTTGTGTTAAAATTTCTACACCAAGCAAATATAGACATGTTAAGAATTTTGATCTAGATCTTACTTGATTGCGTACTTCTATTGGGAACTATATTGGTGACAAATCTTCGGCATTGTTCTGTTCTTACTCTCGGAACTTCAACAGCATCTGGGCATATGTTATTGTGATTAAGTCATTGCAAATGTGACAACATGGCTTAGGCTGAAAACACACCAGATCAGTCAAAACGTTTTTTGATTCACAAGCAAGAACACATGTTTCATTTCAACACACACCAACCGAAATGCAATGTAACAAAACAAATCATTTCGATTATTCTGTTTCGTTTGGTGTGTGTTAAGAAAGGGCAAAACTTATTTCGTCACACATACTCAAAGAAGGCTCTCAAATAAATAAACGCCAGTGTAAAAAAATAACAACAACGAAATTTTCTTTCTGAAAAACAACTTCTTTCCAGCTAACGACAAGGAATCATGTTTTTCGGTTTCGCCTTGAAACGGTGTGTGTTGGTCGTATGGAAAGCCATGTATTTTCGACAACCAGTCATGAAATACACCTTGCTTCACCTGCTTTGGCGTGTGTTGGCTCATAAGAATCAATGGACTGTTGTCCGATAAGGCAAGAAAAAACGTTTTGACTGCTCCGGTATGTCTTCAGCCTTACGAATACAAAGTTAATTCCAAACCAGAGCAGAAACAAATTAGTTGTCAAGAACTGTTTGAAGAATGGCCAAGAGAGTTACACAATGAAGGGTTATAATCAAAATCAGCTTTTTCTGCATCAAATACATATTTCACTTATTAATGGACTTACCATTCAATTGAACTATTGATCCAAAGTCGAATTATAAAATGGGATATATACATCTATCAAACTTGATGCAGAACAATTGGACAAATGATGAGAAGAAAGGCATAAACAATGAACGTAGAATAAATACAAAATTTCTCAAATTTAAAAATATCTCATTTGCTTAGGTTAATTACCAGAAAAACCTTATCAGTTTTAGTACTATGAAAGTACTTTCCAAAGAATAAACCGATCTATGTATGTACGGTATTGAACAGTAAGAAACCGAAAGTGTTTGTCAACACAATTGGTCTTTAGAAAATGTTTAGTCGAACTGTATATCAATGAGCAAGTCTTGAAATAAAAAAGTCGTTCAAATACACAACGCAATGAATCCTACTAATAGGTGGGTTGGTTAGAGAACAGTTGAGAGATTAGAATCTATATTACAATATTTAGGTATGTCTAAACCTCACTAAATTGAGCATAACAAAAATGGTAGATGAATAAGTAAACAGATATATGAATTTAACTATTTACGAACTAGAAATAGAACAATTAGTATTTTCTTTTTAAATCTAAAGTCTTTATAAAAAGATACTCGTATGTATAGGTATAACGGGCTGAAGGAAAAATAAAAAAAGGCGTTTCAAAGTTTAGCTTGTTACTTGCTATATCTTGGATTCATTCAAAAAATTAGTCTTTCAAAAATCATTAAATGAAAAGGAGATATATAAAGGAATTAGAACGAATTAAAAAAAGAAGAGATTTTCCACATTCATATATTCATATATATATACATAGCTAGGTAACTCTGTTTATAGCATTACAGAATGTTCAAGTACGTATACATATTGACTAATAAATTTTTAGATGCATATCTGTATTGTATTTTGCATCCAAAATGAGAGAAATGAGACTTTTGTATTTCTTATTTTCATTTTTAATTTAATTTTTAATTGAGATTCAATCTTATATCGCTTACTTTCTAGATAATATCCGGTTCAATGTTTGAATGCTTCTGTATGATGTGTTTTCTTAAATCCGATTTGTACTTGCTTTTATGTGGACAATATCTACAAGATAGATTTGGTGTAATACCACATTCATAGCTCTGATGTCGCTTCAATGATCCTTTAATTTTATAAGACTTTCCACATACCGGACAGACATATAGATTTGCCTGATCACCAACAGTTCTTCGTGTATTTGTCTTTATAAATTTATCATCTTCCGTTTGGAGTTCCTCTTCAATATCAATTATATTCTCACCCAAGCAATTTGTTGCTATCACTCGTCCACGTCTTGCCATATCTTGTTGATAAACAATTTGTTGTTTTTGCCTTTCCTGATCAACCTGTTGGCTAGAATCAATTTTTATTTTCATCTTATGCTCATATTGTTGTTCTTGGTGTAGTTTTTGCTGATGCACTTGTTGATGTGACTCAAGTTGATGATCCGAAAGTCGTCTTGTATCGATTGCGGTTGCAGCTTGAATTTCATATCCATCAATTTTAAGACCGCTACTTGGATTCACTGTCAACACTTGTGCTGATGCTAAACACTGTTCAATAACATCACATTGATGACTGAAATTTTGCTGTTGCTGTTGCTGTTGATGCTGCTGGTCTTTTTGTTGGATGGATTCATGATGATGATCTGTGCTAAGATGTATTGTAGCTGTGGGTAGTTTTTTCACTAATTGAATTGTTGCTCCACCACTTGTTGTTGCAGGTATTGTTGTAGTTATAATTGGTTTTTGATTGAGAATAGGCGATTCAGCTTTTGGAATTGTATATTTAATTGTACTACCAGCAATGCCAACTGAATCGGATGGTATTTCAACAACTACCGTTGCTGTTGTCAATAGATCATTGCTAGTTGCATGATTAACAGCTGTTGAAGAGGTGTTAGTTGTTGTGCTACCACCTTGGAGGGAATACGGTACAGTTTCCAAAATTGTCCAATATCCATCAGAACCTAAAATAATAATAAGAAAAAAAAAGGAAAACGTTAGTAAGAAAGCCATTAGAGAGTGTCTATGCTTATGAATAAGTCCAAAATCCACTGAAAGAAAAAAATATAGAAGGAAAAGAGCAAACAAACACATACCGGAGGCCGGAAAATAAAATACAAACTGTTACAAGAATTTTTTGTTTTCTTTTTTTTTTTTTGTCTTTTGGAATGCAGTAAGTACTCTTTATTTGTAAATTTCAAATTCAACACTTAATCTGATCTAGTATACATATATGTATCAGCAATATAAGTACATTTTTTGTATCAAAGTATAAAAATATTAAAATAAATCGAAAATAGTTCCTAAATGGCTGTCGTTGTTTTATTTTTAAATGTTTTTCTAATTTTTATTGAGAGTTTCGTTTAAGACGATAATGTGCAATTGTGCATTTATCACCAGTTTGTATTTCGTCTTTGAGCTAATTACAGTTAGCGTCTTTTTTAACATATTTATGTATAAACCCTATCATTACAGCATCTTACACTCTTTTCCACTTACTTAAAAAAAAAAAAACTTTGAGGAAGCACGTTATCCATTTTCAGAACACGAAACCTTTCAGTGAACAAAATCCATTTTCAGTCTGAGTTTTCGGAAGCTAACGATATCAGTTATCAGATCCCATTCATCCTGGCAGAAAGGTTGTGTATTTGGAAGAACACTACGAAAATAGTATAGAGATTGCCTCATAAGTTCATTAAATAAAAGTGTCTAGTCATGTTGGGAGTCATGGTAATGAACATGCTTATACCGCCGCCAATTAACACTAAACTTAACCTGCTGCAAGAAATCAGACGTCACTTAAAGGCGGATGGCACAACATCCAAAATATCAGTTCTGCAACTCAAAAATCGTCATTTAGCATAAGGGATTGCCCAAGCAGTAGAAGTGGTTCAAAAACAAAAATTCTGCCTGAGACGATCAGCCTTCCACCTACTTACAAACTCTAGTCATGTCAACATCCACATGATTGATAAATTAATCAAAAGATTCAACACTGATAGTTAATGTCTATGTGTATAGCAAAACAACTGTAAATATAAGAAAATTGTTAGCAAACATATTCATTTTAATTGTATGTTCATAAATAATAAATTTATAATAATATGAACTGTACGTATTTATGAAAATCTTTTAGCTTTTCGTCGAAATCCATCGAATGCCCCACTTTGTTTGGGATTATGTTCCTACAAAATGACAGATAAACAAAACTGGTTTGGTGTCAACTTAGTAGGCCACTGAAATGTAAGTCTCCACTCAACGTTGGTACCAATAACTATTGACATTGCCACTCATAGTCATATAGACCGCAAGTTAGTTCTAAGTCAACACATTTTGAATAAATATTTGGCATCAATGTCGCTGACCTAGTGCAACAATCATGTGCAAGAATTCAAGGTACCAAAAACATATATCGTATTAATGTACAATGCATTAGATATAAACGGTGGGAATTGAAACATTCATCAACGAGCTGCGCATAATCAACCAATCCTCAGGAGCATCAACATTGTTCCATAAATTTGGAGCAATCGAAGTGGATTTTATGGTCACCCGTGACTTATAACTGAATTTCCCACTTTGTAATTTGAAAAGGAAAACTGCCTCCGTCAGGTGCTATCTGACTACTATCAAGTTTTGAGCATACTGCGTTATTTAGTCTCTGCGTGATTGCCATTAAAATCCGACAACCGCATGAATTTTGATAAAAAAATAAAAATAAATTTCGTGTGACAACTTTGAAGAAGAGTTTGGCCTTGTTCAACCTGACGATTTTTTGCGCCGTTCCGTAGCCGTGGAATGCACCACAACATAACAGAGAGCAAGTAGTAGTCCAAACTGTTCAGTCTATAGGCCAGCATAATCATGGCGACGGTTTTTTGGGAGGCACGAGGCATGACATAATCAATAACGATTGCCTTCAAAAGAGAAAAACGATCAATGGAGAATTAACTTATTCGTACGTTGGCACAAATATACCGCCATATTCTTTGCATTTAGCCCCAGTGACTATTTCATGTTTTCAAACCTAAAGAAATGGCTCAAGATTTTTAAGCAAACACCTCGACAAATCTTATTTTTTGGGAGGAATCAAATCTTATTATCAAGAGAAACATTGGGTGAAGTGGATTTAGCTCAAAATAGACTGGGAAATAAAATTTTACTGTCGAAAAAGTATCTTTCATTCGAAAAAAGACAAGGTAATCGATGGATAAATTGGAAATAGACATCATACGTGATGAGTTATGGCCTTCCAAACTGATAGTATAATTTGTTCAAGTCAGATAATTTTCGAAGCACCGCATGACTATATTTAGTTAGACAAATATCAGTCATAGTCACATTTTCTTTTGAACAAACTCTGATGTATTGTAGAAGCAATATCCACTGCACCGCCTCCTCCGATTTTGGCGGAATAGGACTATCCGATCTAGTGATACAGAACACTGAACAGTAAAAGAGTTTTAAATCTATCAAATCCAAGTTAGGAGAAGAAATTTACTCGCTTATAGTGGATTGTATTCAACAGAATCCACCATCCTTAAGAAATTTCTATTTCTACAACTGCACTTAAGTTTTAATTCATGAAAAGTTGCTTTGCCTGTATGAATTTCATACAAATTCGTTTGATATCACTTTGCCACTGAAACTCAGTGTACACTACTACAAATAAGAATTCAAATAACATTCTTTGAGGAGTCTTATGGTAGCGACAACTGACACCTTAGCTAGGAAACAAGCTTCAATCAAAAGGTATCCCTGAGTACTTCAAAATTTAGGATAGGATAGGAAAAGAATAAAATAAATCAAGAATATATGGAGATTGATAAATAAGATAGATCTATGAAAAAACATGCAACTGCGCCTCCTCAATATAGAAAAAAAAAACTTGAATAAAAGGACAATAGGAAACGATACGCTAGGCCACGTCTATAGCTGCTACTACCTACATAACCACATAAACAGTTTGATATCGCGAAATGCACATAATCATCTCAAACAAAGCAACTATAATACAAAATTTAAATTTTCTTCATACTATTAAACCAAACTTACTTCATCTTAAATATATGAATTTACGTACATATATACAAAATAATAAAGTTTTAAGACAAATTAGTATCATAAGGATCTAATAGACAAGTTACAACACTACTATTCTCTTCATCATCATACTCATCATCATCATCATCCGTAACAACATCATCTGGCATCTGTGATGATGATTCTTCATTACTTATTTCATAAAACTGCGACAGAGGTACATTTGATGGCACTACAACCGTCGATGTTGGTAAATTTAAATTTAAAAACGCCTCCGGATGCTTACGTTTAGCATGACGCAATACATGATCCTTTCGTCTTGAACGATACTCACATGAAATACATTTGTATTTCTTTTCTTTCAGACAATATTTACGAACGTGCTCTTGTAATTTCTGTGTGCTCTTATAAAAACGTTTACATCGTTTACATTGTAAAGGCAGACCACGATCACCAAAATAATTATTATTAAATGAACAATATGCATCGCTTTGATCATTTGAATTAATTTCAACACCCAAAAGGCTGCCTAATATTGGATAAATGTCTAAAAAGAAATAAAAAAAAAAACAAAAAAAGAAGAAAAGAAAAGAACAAACAAAAAAGAGAAAAACACACAAGTAAAATAATTTAAATAAAAACTTGAATATGTGTTAAAGTTTTTAAAACTAAAATGTAATTGAAATGAGTGCATAAATACCAATGTGTGAGTGATTTTGTTCGGTTTTTTTTTTTTTTTTATTCACTAAAATATTACAATGATGATGATGAATTTGGTTTTCTTTGTTTTGTTTTTCTTTTTCACTTGAATTGTAAAGCTAGATATTGCTGTTGTAGATGAAGATGATGATTAGATTTTGATCCGATGCTCATAAATGATAAGCGCGACATTGCATATATCCCATCAAATATATTATGTAATTCCTAAATGTATTTACAGCACCCTTATGTATAAACTTGCGTCTTTTTTCAAGCAATATGATTTTTTTTTTAACATATGAATAAAAAACTAAAGTTACCATTTAAATTAAAAACAAAAATCATTATCTTATCATACACATAATAGACATAATTTCTCAGTTCTTAATAAACATTTATTTATATATAGTTCGCTTAATGTTATTCAGCTGTACAATATTTTACAATAAATAATTAGAAATTATGTGACTTATTATAACATATGATTAGTTTTACAAACAGAAGTATATAAGGATAAACGAACTTTTCCCTGATTGATCATGTATCCTATGAAAAAAAAAAACAAGAAACTAATTTAGATAGCAAAATTATAGAACTTGTAAATGTAGGAAATTACAATCATTTATCCTTGTATAAATAATACACTTTTTTTTTATTTCATGTACATCACCAAAATTTATTATAATAAGAGTAGAGGAGAATGAAAAATAAAAAACAACTTGGCGCGCTTTAATCTCTATCCTAGTTTGTTCTTTTATTTGTTAACAGGTACTGGTACTGCTTCCAAATTTGATCGACATGAGTACATTGTGAAAGCATCGCCGTCGTATTATGATTAAACCGCAATCATACTGGAATCGTAAGCGCGCTACACTAGTGTTTCCAGAGCTTTATACTTGCTCAACTATTTGGTTGTACAACATTAAATGTCCGACTTTTACTCCAGCCCAAAATAAGAAGCTCTGTGCGATTTTATTTTTTATCATGATAAAGTACGTGGGCCTGCAAATTTTAGGGCTCATTACAAAAGTACAACTTTTTTTTTCCCAGAAATTGTTTAATATGCTGTTGGTAGTTCAAATTAGGAATTTAAGTTGCAAACGCACCATTCAACGTTGGTGTGAACCTGGAAACTGTAGTTGACCACGATGTCTTAAGAGCACAGAAAATGGGAATATCCCTCATGACAGTAAGTGGTTACCTCTCTGTCATAGGGAAAGGTAAAGGAATTCAATAAGTGGGAACACCACATGAACTTAACAAGCCAACTACAAAACTACAAAATCTAGAAATCTATGCTACACCTAGCTAAATGAACGTAACTGAACCGTTTACATATAATAAACAACAGCCCAATGATAATGTTCGAAAAGTTCAAAGTTTTCTCAATTGATGTGAAGTACTTTCTCTCACAACAATTGCTATAAGAGTATTAGTTCAGAAATTTGAGTTATAGGGACAAGTATAAATGATGTGAAGAACCGCACATAAACAAAAACTCAGGTTTGTGGATTCCGCGCCGATCTCAGGTTTGGGTATATCACAAATAACACTTTACTAAATTTTTCATAAAGACTTAGATCATAAAGCCTATCTGGCTCAATTGACACAAGACCATAAGCCTTACGACCATCAGCAGCATCGTAACTTTGCCAATTGAGTGTTGGGAAAAATCGTGCTGTTATCGATGAAATAGAGCCGCAAATGAACAAAAAAAGAAAGACCCTGGATGTGCAACAGAGGTGGTGCAGATATTGTTTTTCATTATTCATGGCAACACCCCTTCTTCTATCGTTTAAAGTAAAAATCAAATCTCATTCGTCGTTGTCGTTTGAGTTTGAAAAGTGAAAAATCGTAATGTTTCAGTCCTTAAGTACTTAGTATTGACTACCTTGCGAACTGGTGCTTGTTATATTTTAGAAAAAGGTATGGCTATTTGAGAATAACATATGTATTCACAATTAACTAATTGCAATAACCTTAAATATTAGCAAAACAAACGACCCACAAAGAGACATATTGCATACCTGAATAAACCTTGCAACGCAAGCAATTGCCAACTGACTCTCATGTGCAAATATGCAGCAAATGAAGGTTACGGAAAACAAACACTTTTGCAGGACACTTTACTGATTTTTGAGAATTGGACACACAAATAAGGAAAAATATAGAAGAAAAATTCGTTGAGCTTTTAGCGTTTTCTTGGTGATCTCAGTTCTCGAGTGAGTTCACATCAATATTGTAGAGAAACTGGGATAGTTTTTCATTTTTAATTATTTAACAGGCACGGGTCAACCTTGGGCTGACTTTAGTACATACTGCTCTTATAACTAAAACTAAGACTAATCTTCCCTGTCGATCAGGGTCGGTGTTTTTGAGGGTACTTCTGCTATAATGGAATTCGAACACATTTAAAATTTTATTAGTTTCGCGTAGCATTCGAGACAGTGGTTCGTTAAAATCTTCAACATGTATAAAGAAAAAGAAGCTCTCATTAGTGTGCAAACAAATCACTTCCTAATCGTTTTCTGAATAAGGTTTGCAGAGAGCGTATCTATTTTTTTTTATTATGATGAACTTTTAACTTGATTATTGTTTTGTAGTCCTTCTCCTTATGCTTAGACTAACCACTCAATGTCTTGTAATTTGGTGCACAGAGAGAATGAGACCGATTCCCGTTCGAAAATTAAATGCACAATGGAAAAATTCATGTTTTTGCTTTTCAGGGTTGGCCATGATCTACTAAAGTTTACAAAAATCTTGGAAAGGTTGAATCTAAAGCAAAATCATTTCAATTATTATTACTATTTTTCATATTTGAACTTGGCATCCATCTAATCAAAAATATGAAGCTTTACTTCTAAGAATTGCGACTACTACTACTTGATGATGTAGACAATAAAATCACACTTTTTTCTTACACCAGGAAATCAATCATCCTACAGAAATTGATATCGTCTTGCACTTTTTCAAAACAAAGGCACATCGAAGAAGCCTAGAACTACTTTCCTTTAGAATTCAAAATAATACGTTTCATTGACATAATTTTTGCAAAACAAAAAATGTTACATATACGCTACAGCGTCACATAGTAGCGTACTCTTTATCAAAGTAACACCCATATTTTATTTATGCGAAATATTTTATTTATGAACAAAATTTCTCGTTTTAGAATCAATTTAGAGAATTCTAAATAGCTACACATCGACCGAGTATATATATGATGAACAGAGCTTCAGCTGAAATTGTGAATTTATCTGAGTTAACACGGATAGCATTAATGCTCCCAGAACTATTTTTCCATGATAGCGATAATTTGTATTTAAACGCCAAAACTTGTGTTACTTTTTGAACAAATAAAATGCCAGTGCTCCCAAATTAACCGAATGTTAACAGCAGCTAACGACGGTAGCCGTTTTTGTTGCGCTCTAAAAATTAAGCGCTGATATGGATGCAAATAAAACACATCTATATATCCCGAAGAGGTAAAATGGTATAGAGTGGCAATAACAAGTTCAAACGAAACACAATATATATAAAACACGGGAACAAATTAATTATTCCATCTTCTGTGCAAATTCTAAGCTGTAAGTGTCTACCTATATGATTTCTGGACGCAAGAGGTGTCTTCCAATCAGAAATGGGAGGTAGGAACAGTGAATGCAGGTGGTAATGATTTCTGGCAAGGATACAATTCTGACAGAGTCAGAAGCTATCGCGCAATAATCAAGCAGCCAGAATTGAGTGAGATTATATTAACTACTAGAGCAATGCGGTATAAACGAAAATGAGTTAGGTGATGAGTTTTCAAGCAGAGGGGAAGGCTTATAACTAGTGAGCGTGTGAATATCACCCCGAAAGAAGGCCGAACGGAGATAGTCAAATTTATGTGGGTGGGTATAGAGTATCATTGACATTATGGTCACTTTTAGATAAATTCGAAAATGCAAAGAATAACTTACGACATTGTCATTGACATAGCTGCGAACACATTGAGGCATGCGAGAAGACTCAGACTGGCAGCAATTGAGACTTGTAAATTCCGCAGTGACTGTACTGTTCGAATGTGAGGGAATATAGTTTTACCGAATGAAATTTCTGAAAAATATATTTCCTTAAACATTTAGAACAAAAACTATTGATTGAAACTAGCCAAATTCTGTACGGAAATGGATTTGTTTTTTTTCGAAGGAAAATGTTTAGGTTCTTCATTTTGAAGCATTCGTTGGTTTTATAACGATCGCAACGGGCTCTTTTTTGATGTTTAATGTTATGTGAGTAGTTTTTCCTTAAAACAAAGCTCACCAAAGGGATAGTTTACTGCCAGTTTTTGTGTTAGAAAATGCATAACATATATTGTATTTCAAATTCTATGATACTATAGAAGCATGACTACATGTTTGGAGTTTCTAGGATGAGTCCATATTCCCAGCAACATATATGTAAATAAGCTTTCCACCAGCAAAACGATTTTTAAATGTGCATATGACAACTTTATTACTTAGCAGACTCAATAAAAGTAATGGAATTACTTGGCTATCTTCAAAAATATTATTTCAGCACTAATGATAACTCTGTAGACATAAGGACACCACCTAACTCTCATGAAACAATGAACTAACTATGCCAAGAAGCAATGGAAGTGGAGTAATTCAATAATTTGTTAAATAGTGTTTGACACGAGAGTTAAAAAAATGATGCTTAAGCGTCAGATCTCACACAACTTTCCTTGCATGGATCCCAAACGCATGTAGATTGTTTTTGGTGGATTAGATTAACTGATTGGTGATTGGAAGACTGATGGTGAATTTACGCAGCATAAAGTATCTAAGAAAAGACATCGAAGGTATGTTTTACACGTTCTGATTTTAAACAGTTTGTTCTAGAGTTTGTATGATATGATTGTTGTGAAAAAGCATTGTGCACCTCCTCCTCATTTTTTCTCCTTTTTCCCACGCCCATAAGCTAAAAAGCTATTAATAATCCTTTAAGCATGCTACACAACACGACATGAAGATAAAAACCAGAGACAGAACATTAACACAGTAGGGTAAAAGCAGACCGGATTATGTGTACCTATATAATGTCTGGCATATGAACAAAAATTAAGAAAAACTTAAAAAGAATAACGAAATCCCTGGTATTGGCCAAATACAGCCCAACTTATGCGAAAGATCCATCTAAATTTCACCTTTGAATAATTGAATTTTGAATAATTGTCGTCAAAGAAAGCGTATTAAGCATTTGAAGGAAACTGTATTTCTAGCATAATAGATTCGAATGTTTTTGAACTTGAAAAAGAATTATTTTAAATATAACAAATTAAACTGCGCCACCTCTGAATTATTGGAGTAATAATTGAAAAATGGTTCACGTACATATGTATAGTAAACATGCTCAGATTGCAAATCATCGTTCCCGTTTTCTTTAAACAAAGAAATGTCCGCAGAACTCCATCTGAAAAACATCCAATGGAATCATTCCACATAAGCAGAAGATCCTTGGAAAAGAGTAGTAAAAGACATGATAACAAAAAACATACATTGGTGTTACTGTAACCAGTTTAATACATCTATGCGCAACAGACTAGGATACTTTCAATAGTATCACTAACAACTTATAGAAATTAAAATTCTCAATATGAGCTCAATGGTCAACTCTTGTCTACCTCTAAATTTATAACTTAAGGCACTTTTGAACTTCTTTATCTATGTATAAATCGTAGGGCATAAGCACTATAGATTCTCCTTTAACAAATTATTATATTTACTATATTACAGGATTTAAAATTTAAACTAAATTGAGTTCATAAATACCCAATTTTGCATTCACAGTTTAGCATCAATTTTTGTTCGAAAACAATTTCAATATTATTCTTTACACAATATTATATCAAATTTGCATTTACGAATTCACACTCTTAACTAATAAGAAATATTATCTTACTTTCCACCAATGTGGTGTCGCTCTAAATGTTTAGCCAAATTACGTTTTTGCTTTAGGATTTTCGGACAAAACGGACACTTTGTACCTAAACCGCATTCCTTCATGTGTACCTTAAGTCCGCAGTGTTTTGTGTATTTCACACCACATTGTGGGCATACATAACGTGTCGTTCCATCCTCCATTATGATTATACGAGTTCCATAATTTCCATATATGCATTCCTTCATGTGTGCTTCAACTCCGTTGTTTTTTTTATATTTCATACCACATCGTGGGCATACATAACGCATCGTTCCATCCTCCATTACCATTACACGAGGTAAAGAGTATCCATACATCGATTTGAAACCTAAAAATGAACACATGTTAGTAAAAGATCAATTTTCCAAAAAGTGAAAACAAAAAGAAACAAAAAATCAAATAAATAAATGAAAAAAATAATAATAACCCTTGCGTTTAAAAGGCCAAACAAGAAAAATATGTTATATATCACTCTTCTCCGACACCAGAGAAACATGAAAACCATAAAAATGTTTAAAGAACAAAAAATGTATAAAAGAAATGAAAAAAAAAAAAAAAAAAAAAATTCAAAATATATCTGTAGTTGTTTATTTTTGTTCTTCAATTGTCTCTCGTCCAATTTATTTGTTCCGTCTTCTCTGACGTGAGAATGAACACTTACCGATATAAGGGATAACTTAAAACCAACTCAGCTATTTACTGTGCACCAATACTGAGTTGATAAATATGTTATATGAGTTCCTATATGGTCATCGAAAATTGTTACTTAATAATCAAATGTTTAACATCCAAACGCTGAAGAAATAAGGATTACCTCGTGATGTTCTACACAAATCACCTTACAGCGTGTAACAATATTCTCTTGATCAAAAATGTTTGCATTCAACATCAAGTGATTATTGAACTTAAAAATACCATAGTTCCATCTTTAACCTAATGAGAGCACTACGCTTTGTTCCCATAGCATATACGAGTATGCGCATGACAACGAGCTGAACTTTCATACTCGCGCAGATAACATCATAAAAGCCAACGCCGGTTCCCGAACCAAATTCATTCGTATAACTTTTATTCGGTCTCTTCTTGAATACCACAGTCAAATCTGGTCACCCTATTATACAGCTAATATATTGCGCGTAGAACCTGTATAAAGCGCCCTGTAAACGCTAAACCATGGTACAAGTAACATGTAAAACAAACCAATTTTTAGCTGATGTTGACCGTCTGTGGGCTGGTGCGCTACCAATTTTTTGGTCTCACCAACATCAGAATTTGGTCTCATTAAAATCAGAACTGGTTTGATTTTTTTCAATGTTTGTGGGCGGAGTTTTGTGTTGCTGATACTATGTTTTTGTCTGCGCTCTCATCTATCAACATTTACTCGAGCAAGCCATTTTATCAGTGAATTTCGTCGTGTAAGCACACAACATAATCGGGAAAAAAATGGCAAACATTCCAAGTACTGATGTTTGGAAAGAATTTTTCGAGTGTTTTCAATTATGTTGGAGTGAATTAATCTAAGCGTCTGCGGGTTTTAGTGGTACCATGTTTTAGTGTTTACATGCCGCTTAAGGAAGGTTTACCCGTTTCACTTACTGGCGATTTCTCTGGACTAAGTGGTTCAACTTACTACTCTACAACACATGGTGAAGATAGTGAAAAGTATTTTGATTTACTGGTAACGTTGATTCTCCTGCTCTATTGCTACTCCATCATATTGCACATTAACCCATGATATCTAAGATCTGTCCTCTCTTCCGTACTGATAATGTTTACCATGTCCACAATGCTACGGACTGATTATCACCTAAACAAACATCGCATCAAGACTGCCCTCTATTTTTCCTATTCGTCCACTACTGCCACCCCAAAGCGCTTAGCAAAATTGTTAGTTTTTACTTTTGCTTCCATTAAATACAATAAATTTGTCCGCAGTTGAACCGGGATCAATTACGCAGAAAAAAAAAAACAACAATGCCATCTCCAGCTCTATAATCATTTAACTCGACGTAGACTATGAAAGACATCGGTGGAAAAATTGCACAGAGGAGGCACAGAGGCATATAAATTGAGACA
The DNA here is from genome assembly GCA_949129095.1 of Volucella bombylans. NCBI lineage: Eukaryota > Metazoa > Arthropoda > Insecta > Diptera > Syrphidae > Volucella > Volucella bombylans. Next base: position 113,375,540 of record OX422141.1, read on the forward strand.
TAGGTTCATTAAGAACCATAATAATCAGTAAAATTAAGTTAGCGATATTTTTGAAATCAGAAAGATATGAACAGATTTTTAAAAAATGGATCAATTACGAGTATTTTCGAACTTTCAGATGCAGCGTAATCCAAATTATTTCATTTTGTGAAAGTACTCGTAGATGATTCTTCCATAACTTTCCATGCTTGCGGAACCTTTGTCACATTTGTTTTGATGTCGGAGACAATCGGAAAAATAATCATGTCATGCAACGGAATGCATCGAGTGAATTTGAGACGCGTTGCTGTTATTTTGACACTTTGCAGTCATACAGCAAGAAAATTTGTTTTCGGAGGTTTGTCCAATTAGGTCATCGGAATACAAAATTCGGAAAAATCGTAGAAATCGGAGGAAATTCCGTTCCAATCGGTTACGATAATAGACCCCAGTATATCTCAATAAAAGTGGAAACTGAAACTGAAACTAAACTTCCGTACGCCTTTGTCATCAAACCACCACGAAGGATGTTCTTAGTGCGGAAGTGAAAAACGAAAAATATCCTCGCATATGCTGTGGGAATGAGCCGTTTTTTACTCTTCACTGCTACGTGGCCTACCTCGGTCATTGTCAGATCATATGTATAATTCTTTTATTATTAGAATGTACTAAATAACCGACATTCGAATGTAACCCACACAAGTTTGTTTAACATCGCCGGAGATGGGTTTTTGTGTTTCTCTATGTAATAATGTGAAGATAAGTATACAAAATATCTATGGAGGTATAGCATAATTTGATTGCATAAATATTAAAAGTATTGCACACCGGTACCTATCCCTTTTGTAGGTATTAGGAATTAAAACCTATTTGAGCGTGTTACGTATAAGTCAGTAGCCGGATTACACATTTTACCCCATTTGAAATGGCGCTTCAATTTCCAAGAAACAATACAATGGCTGATATCGAAACCGGCAATTGAATTCGCTGAATAGACATATTCACTTTGAATTCAATTGGATTAAATATATGTATATAGGCGTCAGTTTCTGATTTGACGTTGTCTTTTCCCATTAAAATTGGTTAATTTATTTGGTTTTTGTTTAAATGATTATAATTTTTAAATGAACATTTTCTTAGCGGTTTTTTTCACTTGGAAAGATATAGAGATCATAAACTTCCCATTAGTTCCCAATTAAATAATCACGAATAATCTAAACTTGTCTTTTTATCCTTTGTTTGGCTACAACTAGATGGTCTAATAACGCAAACCTGCTGTCTATTTGACTCAGTCAGTTCTGAAGTAATGTATAAGTTATTCTAGGTTGGAGAAGAAATCATTTCCAAAGACGAAGTTCAACTCTTACTTACACACTAATGAAATCATCGAAATCGATACGATGACAATGATTGCTGAATTTCACTATTTTGCGTTGGTGACATCATCGATCTTCACTTCCTCCAACATACTCGAGGAAATGCGCTGAAACGATAGTTTGACATTCAACCTACTGAGTGCAATGGACATGGAAATATTAATAATTATCTACCTGGTATAATTTAATAACTTAGGTTTCTGCGCTAAGCCAACAAATCAAACATTAGAAATCTTTGGTCAACAGAGGCAACGAATACTATATTCCAAAAATAATACTACGAATGCATTTTCTGTTTAAGTTTAAAGGTCATAGGAACATTTGTACATAATACCAGTGCCAGCTCACAAACAACATTTTCTTTAATATTGCATGACCATGATTTTGTTTATGACTTGTACTCTAATATTGTATTCATTAACAACAAACTATTAATGTGATATCATATTGTCAATCTATGGTGCATTTGGTACTTTTTGACGGGAACTAAACAATGGCAGTGCTCATAAGTTTCCCTATAAGAATTGCGTTTTTGATTTTTGTTTTAAATTTAAGTCTCAGAAAAGTAAACTTACTTTTTATGTTTAATTGTTCAATTTAAGGTAAAACAAGTTTTTTCTATAAACGTGTCTTAGTTAAGTTAAGAATATAGACCACCATACATACATGAATATATTGCATATGTCGATATCGAAAAGCCTCTTCTAGCAGGATAAGGACACCAGACGTTTTGCTACAGCACAACTGAGGTCATGGAGTGGCCTACTCAATCTCCCAATCTCAATCTTATTGAGAACCTTTGTGGCGACATTAAAATAGATATTTAGAATGTGAAACAAAAAAAACCAAAATGAATTGTGGGCGACAGTAGAACGGACTTGGAGATCTATATCCCCCGAAAGATGTCACCGTTTTGTTGACTCTATGAAACGACGTTGCGTAGATGTGATGCAACCAAGGCAATGTCACGAAATATAAATAGCATAGCTTAATAATTTAATTAGACACTTTTTTAACTATTCTTATCAGATACGCCGATAGAGAAGCAGTACTGCGATTTTTATTTTTTGCTCTGCTGTTTTTAAAGATCTCTTCGATAAAATGAATCTATGGATGTTCAATTTAATTAAATCAAACATATATTAATGTTCCTAATAGAAGAATGCTACCAATAACATTTTTACCAGAGATGCTGTTATATTTTATATTTTGTTTTTGTTTAATGCTACTTCCTTAGGTGCACTGCTATTTCTTTGCTCACAGCTGTACATGAAACATGTGTTTGAATAGAAAACATACTACGATTACAAAATCAAACAAAATCACTTTTTTTTGTATCGTAACTAGAACAAATCCCTTTAATTTTTTTTTCTTCAGACTATCAATAGCAAAGTATTTTTTATTGTTTCGAAATGAAAAACCACAGTCTGTCTAAATATCGGCTTAAAGGGGAATTTTTCCTAATAGAAAGTCAACGTTGTTTTGTTGAAGTTTAAAATTTAAGACAATTTTTGAACTACTGATTTTTTATAATAATTGAAAAAAAAAACTTTGCGATCTCATTTCTCCTCAGAAGTGTCTCTATGTTCATGTATAAATTGGGCGGCATAAGTACGACAAAATTTTTTTTCATAACAATTTTTATATATCACAAGATTAAGTTCATAAATATAATGGCTAAACTTAAGAGTTTATATGAATATATGCATTAAACTCTTTGCATTCACAGTTCAATTTCAATGACTCTCAAAAAAAAAAAAAAAATATATATATATATCACAAGCTTTAGATCAAAATTTACATTTATGAACTCGCACTCTTAAGAAATAGGAAATATTTTATCTTACAACACACTTTCGTTTGCTTTCCTTCACAGCTCACAACTATGATTAACAATAATGGGGAGTTATTTGAAAACATATAATGGCTTCAATCCATCACGCTGATGCCTTTCCATATGTTTAGCCAAATTACGTTTTTGCGTGACGATTTTCGGACAAAATAGACACTTTGCTCCTAAGCCACACTCTTTCATGTGTCCTTTAACTCCGCTGTTCTTTTTATATTTCACACCGCACCGGGGGCAAACATAACGAGGCGTTCCATCCTCCATTATGACTACACGAGGTGAAGAATATCCGTGCATCAAATTGAAACCTAAAAATGAACACATGTTAGCAGAAAGCCAATTTACAAAAATCCAAAATAAATGAAATACCAAGGAAAAATCAAACAGCAAAATAAAATAATAAATAATTACCTTAACGTTTAAAAGAAAAACAAGAAAAAAAAATCTTTTTTACTACTCTACTCCCATCACCACAGTTTTTTTTTTTTTTTTTTTTTAAGGAAAAAGAGAAGAGAAACATGAAAACTAAAAAACTAAAAAACAAAATGCTTAATGAAATAAAACGATAAAAGAAATAATAAAATAAAAAATAATTAATAAAAAAGAAAATAAAAAAATGTAAAACAAATCTTGTGGTTGTTTATTTTTGTCTTTCAAAGATCTCTTCTTGTCAATTTCAATTTATTTCTTTTCGTCTTCTTCTGATGCATTTACATTTGAAGTAAGTGAGAACAAAGTAACTTGGATGAAACTTACCAATGCAAGGGATTACAAAAACAAAACAAAAAAAAAAACAAAAAAAAACCGAACCCACCTAAAAATAAGAAGAAAAGAAAAAAACATATTAAAATGAGTTCCAATGAAAAATAAAATAGAGTACAATACCTGAGATATGTGGGAGCTTTTGCAGTTAAAAACAAGAAAACAACAAAGAATTACAGCAAAAGAAAACATCGAAAAGGTTACTTTTTTTCAATATTGTTTTTAATATACATATTTTCGATAATTTTTTTTTGTTTACTTCTCTTTATAACAATTACATCATGTTGACTTTTGTATTCTCTTTAAATAATAAAAACACTTTGTTTCACAATAATAAGGCTTTTACAAATAATTTTATTTCTTTTAGATTTGTTTTTGCTTACAAAAATATTTTTTTTTTGTTTTTACTCATACGCAAACTACATTTAAATTGATTTTTTGTTTTATTTGTTTTTAGTTTATTTGACAGTGTACAAAAACATTTACAATTTGTTTTCGATTTTTTTATTTTTTTCGTTTTCATTTTTAATTTATAGTACAACAAGGAGATAAACAAATAATTGTTGTTGTTTTGTATTTTGTTTTTGTTTCATTTGTTTCTAAATGTGTGATAAACATTAAGTTTTGTTTCTTTTTTTTTCTATTTTTCGATTCATTACTCTGTTGCTGACAATTAATATTTGATTTTTATTCCATTCTCTGTTTACTATTTAAATAAAAAAAAATAAATTTTTTTTTAACAATCTATATAAAATTTTTTTATTGTATGTATTTACTTTTCTAAAAATGATTTTCTTTCCTTATAACCAAAAATATATATGATAACAGAACAGAGATGATGTTAGTACATAGATAAAAATATATAGTATATTTTATAAATATTTATACATTTCTTTTATAAGTGCGTAGTATGGAAAAAAAATTATAATAATAATAATAATAACAATAAAAAGTCAAAATAAAATTTTGTGCACAAGTTTTAGTTTTCAAAATGATTTCTTTCATTTTAATTGTATCAAGGGACTTTTATGTAGATTTGAGTGTTTAAAATCAAGACATTACAATTATTAATATACAGTAGTTTAGAAATGTAAATAAAATGTTAAATTGAAAAATAAAAATAAAATAACAATTATGTAGTTAATGTTTACATTCATTTGCATTTAGTTATTCCTTCAGTTATTTAGTCGGTTGTTGTTTTTTGTTTGTTTTCCTTTTCTTTTTTTTAATGTTCACATTAAGTGCTTGTTTGTTTTTATTTAATTTTTATACTTTGTTTCTTTTCTTTTTGTTTTTTCTTCATTATTTTATTAACAATCACAAATAATCACATCAATATTTCATTCACAGCTCCTTGGTTACAAAAAAGTTTAAAACATTGTTTTTTTTTATATATATATATATTTATTTAATTAATTATTTATTTAATGATTTGCATCTGCTTAGTTTATATAGTATGTATATTGTGTATATGATCAAGAAAGGCAAACATTTTGGATATGAAAAGTTTTCATGAAAATCCAAAAATAACAAAGACCCTTGGATTTGAATTTCTGAATTTATGCTGTTGAGAAGTGTTCAGCTAAATTGTTTGATAATAATTTGAAAAACAAAACAAAAAAAATGCATATGTATCCATTCAATTCGCCATTTATTTTAGTAAATATATTTATATATGTATATGTTTATATGCTTGTTTATAAATCTGTAAATAACCTTTGTGGTTTGTTTGTGTTTCTTTTGTGTTATCCAAGTAGGACATTTGATTATTTATTGTGCGGCTTTTATTAAAAAAAAAATTATAAAACTTTTAAAATTAAAGCAAATTACTTTCGGAATAATAAGGCAATGGGTTAATCTGTAAGCAACTTAGAAGACAAATGGTCGACCTAAAAGAAAAATATCATAAATTAGCCGAAAGTCCTATCTTTAAATGATTTTAAGTCTCCTATACAGAATCCTATCTTATGAAATGTTGTAGAACTTCATCGTTTCGAAATCCATCAAATTTAGACATGGGACCACCAATGAACCATATTAACAGTCATACAATTTACGATTAGGACAATTTTTATGCTTGGAGTTTTCGTAGCAAGTCGAATCGAACCAAATAGACTAGCTCAATCTTGGTTGATTTGCAGGATCAGAGATGACCGTTAGTCTATTGTACCATATACTTCACTCAACTTTTTGAGTTGTAGTCATTTTGTTAATGTGCGGGTACATACGTTTAAAAAAAATTACTTTGTAGGGGCCACTTATTCTTTAAAAATTAGTAGAAAGAGCTGTATGGAACTTAAATTATCTGTGAAAAAAAAGGAATGGTAAAGAGTTATGTCTAGTCGTCTAACTATACTTAGTGAACACTTAAGCATACACTAGTTATGAATACTTCAGCACTGGCTGGAAATACGGAAAGAACAGGTAGCAGTTGTTGCAAGTTTCAAAATCATCTGAACTACTTATTTCAAAAATTTATATGTTTATAAATAAATCGGAAATAAAAAAAATAAAAATTTATTTCAACGCATCACATAATTCAAAGAAACAGTTATTTAATAGTTAGCCTGCATTTAGATCTGTCTGAAGATGTTAAATTTTTTTTTCAAGCGAAAAAAAGCCCCACGAGTGTGATAAAAGTACAACAAAGCAAATGCAAAGGCCTATCAAAGTGTTTTAAGCGTGACTTACATGATCACATTGACAACACACTGTTTGATCAAAAATATCAGCTCACGGAGTTCACCCTTCAACGAAAGTGCGAACAATTGAAACACTTAGGTTCTGTCATTAACCACAAAAAAAAAAAAAAAAAACATTGTTATGACAATATCGCACATAGAGTCGATGTGAGATGACTTAAACAGACATATGCCCCTTAAATTTAATGATTTGTTATACACAACAGTCGTTCGTCCAACCTAACACGTACATAACAATGTTGGACGATGCATGCGAAATAACATAAAATCGACAGAAATGAAAATATTGCAAATGTCAACGGATGTAACAAAACGTTATCTAATAAATAGGAAGCATATTTGCGGATAGTGCACAAAATTCAGGCTGAGGTAAGCAGCTGTTTTTGGAATGCAAAGGTCATTGGGAAATCCGGGTTTAAAAGTAATAGAGTTCAAGAAGAGACCTAAAGAAGAATAATTGTATCACTGAAATGCAAAACCATCAGCCACGAGTGGTTCAAATGTCCCCAAATCGGGCCAATCCACATGTGGCGCTGTAACCATGTAGATACATGGGGATTTGAAATAGACCAATAACAGTGTATGTGAATAAATAAGTTCTTTATAAGTTCCGTAGAAATATATGCAAATTTATCAATTAAAATGTTTCTGTTAAGCAGAATAAAAAATGGCAAGGTTATACCAATACGGGATAATGCACGAAATAAAATATTTACAGATCATCAAATAGTTGAAAAACTAAACAAGAGATGATTGGGACATCACTTTAAATACTCATATGTAAATTTTCTGTCAATTGAAGGGCACACTTTGCCAATAGAAATTATGAAAGAAAAAAACAGACATTTCAATTACATACTCGTATAATCAGAAAAATATCCACAATAACGAAGTGGATGAAGATACCCTTGCGACCAATAAGCTGCCGATATGGAAAAAATTAAATTGCTCAAAAATCTGTGAATTGTCTGCATCAATGGAAAAGGATCAGCAAAAGGTGATTCCAATTGAGCTTAGTAGATCTAGGTTTACATTTGGACTCATGATAATTTCTCGTTAAATCATTCGAAATATATTTATTAGTTCCTTTATACGTTCGCATGATTCAAACCATTTGTTTGAATTTTCTATTAACTGTACGGAAAATTTAAGAAGGACAAGAGGGAAATACTAAACAGATTGGCACATCAAATTATAGCTATATCTTGTATTACTCGTCTCTCAATATACTGATATGCAGAGAGAGACAGAGATGTTAAAACAGCACAGACCATGATGAAACCAAACAAACTGATAAAGTGTAAATGTTTTTTGACACATATTTTACCATAACATTGAGTGAGTTTAAACAAGAGTTTCTTTGATTAATGTGCATATGTCCCAGAAGATTGTTAGAGCTAAACAAGAAGTAGTCTCACAACAATGACCATCAGAAAGAGGCATTTACATTTGAGAATCCTGATAAAAAATATAAAAAATAGAAAATATTAGCAAATTTTCGAAATCCAAGAACCCATTGCCTATATATAAATATGTAAGTATATTGTATTCAGAAAGGAAAGTCTTCTGAGTCCGACTTCCTTTAAGAATAGATTTAAAAAATTGTTTGTGAATCGATTATTTTCCATTTGAAACAGTTTAAATAATTATAAACATTTATCTACTATACAATAAACAATAAAATTGTTTAACTTGCATGTTTATTCATTTAAACACACCTTAATCATTTATAGATTGTTTTTTTTTGTTTTTTTTTTCTTTCTTTTTGATTAAAATAAAAATAAAACCACAACCTGAATTTAAAGAAGAAGAAAAAGAAGAAGAACAAGATGAAGAAGAAAAAAGAATATATAGCACAAAAAAATTAATGCTTGTTATTTGTTTAGATATTTTAAATAAACTGCTTTTTCATATATATTGTATTTATTTTTCTCTTTTCATTTAAATTAATCTTTGACCATCAAAACAAATTCCAATCAGTCCATATTTGCTTGCGTTCTAATAAATTTAATTAATTTTCGATACATGACTAGGTTTTTTCATTTTTTTATTATTTTCCTAAGAAAATTAACTCGAACAAAACAAAATTTTTAAGAATACTGAATTTTTTATTTTTTATTTTAACCAATTTGTTAATCACTTTAACTCGCGTGAATGCCGATAAGGTACATTTGTACAATTTAGTTTGTTTGTTTGTTTGTTTTTTTTTTTTTTTTAATAAAATTCGTATTGTACCGACATGAAAAAGCATTTTGTTTTACATTCACATTTATGCACTTGTATGTGGATGTTTGGTGTTTATTTTTTAGTAACTACTTTTAGTTATTCTTACATTTTTTTTAGTTATTTTACAAATAAAAATGTTTTATCTTAAAATTAGGGGAAAAAAAAACAACAAATATATATATATATGTATGTATATTAGCAGAAAATAAAAATAAAAAATAAAATTAATTAATTAAAAAAAAAAAAAACAAATAAAGATCATTTCGTTTTTGTTTGTATTAAATACATGTATTGTATATTTTATTTATAGAATATTGTATTAATAGAAAGAAAATTATTTAAAATATATTATTCTACACTGTCTATATGTTGTATATATGTATACATACATATATAAATTGATATATTTAAAAAATATTTTCTTCTTTATATATGAGGGGACTATGTTTTTATATCACATTCCAATTGTTTTAATGATGACTACGTACGTTTATACAAGTATGTATAATGCTTTCATTTATTTTATTAAATATTTTCAATTAATTAAATTCCTCCTTACTTTGCTTTTCATTAATTAAAAATTAAAATCCATAGAATCTATTGAATTCCAATTCAAAGATAATTTTTAGTTATTTGAAATTTTTTTATACGAAAAAAAAAAACAACACATTGATAGCACTAGGTTTTTTTTTTTTTTTTGATTTTTAATTAGTATACACATTTGCTTATACGCTTACATACTCCTCTTTTCTTTTTCTTTTTGTTTTTGTTAAACCAATTATAGTTGTAGATTTTATAAGTTAGTCGAAAAAACAAAAATAAAAAATAATAATAAAAACAAAAAAAAAAATTTATAAGAATATATTTTTCGTTTTGTTTAATACTAGTGAATTTTAAAGCCAAATGTTATTTTAATTTTGATTTATCACATTTCAGTTTCTCTTTGTTTTAATTGCATAATTAAGAAAGACAACAAAATTAAATAAAAAAAAAAAACTAAAAAAAAATAATAATAATAATATAATTCAAAAGTGAAAGCATAAACTTATAAATTTTTGTTTTAATTTTTAAACTTAAACTAAAAAAAAAAATAAAACAAAGATGTATTTTTCTCTTGTGTAATTTGTGCTTTTCTATTTGTTCCCTCTTTTTGTAGCGACAATTTTTTTATTTATTTTTTTTTGTTTAAATGGAATGAAGAAAAAAATAACTTAAAAATAGATAAAATATGTTAAGAGATCGCAAATATATAATCCTATATATATATATACATATAAATGTATGTATAAATGTGTCTACACATTAAAATAAAATAAAAATTATTTATTTTTGTTTTTGTTTTTTCCTCAGAATAAAATACAATCTACATATATGTTTATGTTATTTAATTAATTTGGAAGAATAAAAGAAATAGTTTAAATTTTGTTTCGTTCATGCCAAAAGTCTGTCTCAAACATAGCTGTTGATATTTTGATATTGAAGTCACAAAGTGAAATTATTAAACTGTTTGGTTGACCGCATGGATTTTGGTTTTGTTTGCCTTTGCAGAGAGTAGGACGGATAAGGTTCATCAAGAAAATTATATTATCCGATCACAGATATGCTGTTCATTTATTTTGAGAATGAATTGCTTTTCTAAGTACAAATGGAGAGATATATTCATGTGAAATTTAATTTTTGCAAAAGGAAATATTTAATAAAAAGTGCAACATTGAATTTACGTAGAAACACATTGATAAAAAAAATTACAATTATTTCATTCTTAAGGATCATCAATTTGTTGAGCATTAGATAAACCAGGCGCTACTACGCCTAATTGCTCACAAAACAAAAATATTTTCAAACAGGTTAAGCAGGCAAATGATTCTGATTTATACATGATTATTGAGAACTTAAATCATCCTTATAGCCCTATTTTTATATTCGATATAGTGTAAATTCTGCCTGGCTCAAATCTGGTATGACTCATTTTATCATATTTAATGCAATGCTTTCACTATCCACGTTATGAATTAGATTGCTCTTAGAAGTGTTTCGATTTAGATCCAGTAGTTAACTTAAAAAGTCAAAATATATAAACAGCTACTGTAGATCTAAATCCCGTGGCATGGACGTTAAAAGTAACTCAAGCATCATAATTTTTATTTTTTTTTGTGATAGAAAGTGAAAGGTTCACTTCAAAACAGACTTGATTAAAAGACTTGACTGACAATTACGACTAGTTTGTGCATAAAATATGCATCAACAGGCGTATTACTCTGTTTTAGTATTACAGGAATCCAAACAGTAATGCAGTTTTCAATACTCTTTCGAACTTTCATTTGAGTGGTCTACAAATTTGCAAACTCAATTTAACTGTAATGTCTGTAAAGTCCCATCAAGTGCACTAATATTATCAAGGAGAAGGGCGGATGTTTCGGATGTTTTCGTGCAATTTAATGAAAACAAGACCAATATTACACTAAATGTAAGAAATCATGTAATGTAAGTTTCCCCTCTAGATCATTCCAATCAATCCATCTCTACGCAGATGGATCTAAAACCGATAGCGGAGTTGGTGGTGGTGTTTTCTCAGATAAGCTAAATCTAAGCCTCCCTTTCCGTCTTCCAAATCACTGTAGCGTGTTCCAGGCGGAAATTTTGGCAATTAAAAAAGCTCTGTCCTGGCTGAAGAAAAACGTGATATTTGCAAAGGATATCCGCATCTTTTCGGATAGTCAGGCCGCCATCAAGTCCCTGGACTCGGTCTAACTATATTCTAAAATCGCTCTTGAATGCCGATCTACCGGAAAAGCGTAGTATAGGTATACCAATCACTACGTGCCAACTAGCATTAAAGCTGGATGCCAATAAAAGAACAGACCGTAGGTGGTCTGCTGGGCAAACGTGTCTAGCGAACAAAGAGAAAAGCTGATCTGAATTGCTCTAAGTGTCTGGTCCTTTTAAACAGGAAACATCTCAGCGCCATAACAGGTGTCATCACTGGACACTGTCTCATAGGCAAGCACGCAAGAAGGCTTAGCGCTTTTACAAACGACTTCTGTAGAAGCTGAATGGACGAGGAAGAGGAGAGGAGACAATTCTCCACCTACTCTGTACATGTCCAGCTCTCTCTCAGAGAAGAAAGCTTCATCTAGGAGCTTTCTTCTAGAACGACCTAAACGATCTATAAAATATAGACGTTGACAGTCTCCTACGCTTTATGATAAGCTCAAACTGGTTCCATTAGTAAGAGGATCATAGATCCACGTGGCATCACAATAGGCCAATAGGCCTAAGTGGATTGGTACTCCCAACAGCGTCTCTTGCCTAACCTAACCTAAGCTAAGGAATTATTATTATACGGGTATATTATAGAAACATTGCTTTATAAGCATGTGGGTTGGTATCTTGTATCCATGTTCTGTGGGACCTGATTACAACCCATCGATTCCGACATAACTTAAAATTGCTAAAAAAGGTCGCAAGCCTTGTCGTACGATGTGATATAATTACAACGACTTTTTGGACGCTTGCAAGAACAGAAGAAAACAACAACGTTTTAACATTTGATGCTCTCATTTTAGCAAGTATATGAACTACAAATACAGAAAATACCAAATTTTACTACGGGCCTATGTCTAACAATTTAAAGACAATTTTGAGAAAAAGATCACAAGACTTGCGGTTCGATATGATGACATAACAAGATGATTGGAAGCATTGGAACAAAACAAGGATCTTACGTAACAAGAATAAATGGTTAAAAAGATTTAAGAGCTCAAAATAGAATAAATACCATGGATGGATCTGTGGACAATGTCGAAAAAGATCAACAAAACTTGTTGTCCGACATGTTGAAATAACAACGACTTTCTGAATGTTTTCAGAACAAAATGTATCTCCAAAAAAGTCGAAGAACTTAACAGTTAGAGAAAATAAGGTTTAGTGATTTATAGACAAATAAAAAAAATGCATAAAAAACTTGAAAAATCCACTGTTGTATACATACGAATTTGTATGAGAGTGTGCACCTTCATATATAATACTTCCTCAGAATCTAAAAGTAAATTTTAATTCAAATCGTGACAACCAAACAGTAGTTTTTATTTATTTTTTTTTTGTTTTCCTTTTTATTTGTGTGTATTGTTTTTATTAATAACTGCTATCTTCCTATTAATGCATAACTACTCATCTCGAACGTACATACTCGTATGTCTTCTTTGCCACTTATTGACTAGCTTTCTTGGTTTTGATTTTCCTTTTTCTTCTCACATTTCACTTGTATTCTTTGCTTTGATATTTGCCTGCTGCACCGATTAAATACACTACTAATCGTTTTCAATTCAATTCACTCACACCCTCTTAAATCGAAGTCAGTCATTATCTATGTTTCAATATTTTTCTCTTATTGCTTTCCCTATCTTTGTAATATACAATATTTGATGATATACATATCCTCCATCTAATTCCCCTTCTCACTTTCTAGGTCTGATTTTTCAACACCAGTTAATGTTTTTGTTGTTTGTTTGTTTTTTTCCTATCACATTATTATAAATTTTCAAATTATAACAAAAAAAAACTTAAAATAAAAAAATTAATGAAATACGCAATCATTAACATTCATATACCCCAGTGCTATCAAAATTAAATTAATTAAAAGCATTTACAATTAAATTTGCTTTCTTCTGTTTTTTTTTTTTTTTTTAGTTTAAATCACATATTTTCAAAAATGTATATTTTAGTTTATAGTTTCTTACACTAGATGCTTTTGCTTAGATAATCAAAAATCAAAAATTATATTATTGTGTGTATGTTCTGTTGTATTGCACGAATTGTTAAAAAAAAAAAGAAATAAAAAAAAATACAAAAAAAAAAATTTAACTTAAAGCTATGTTATAATATGTATATATTAAAATTTATATATATACACATATATTTATAAAAAAAAAACAGCATGTGCATTGTAAATAGTAAAAATATTTATGTATATATGTGGACTTGAATTTTTCCATTCAAAAAAAAAAATAATAGTAATTAAAATAAAATATATGTTTATTTATTGTAATTAACATAATGAAAGAGTAGTAGTGGTAGTACTAAATGAAAGGAAAAAATCAAAAACATTTCAAGATCATCGGAAAAAATTACTTTGTTTGTTTTTCATTTTCTTTGAATGGGGAAAAAGAAAAAAGAAAAACGAAGAAAAAAAAAACATAGAAACAAAAGGTTTTGGATACAAGACAGTAGTAGACATTTTAAAGATTGAGGTGCATCGATTGTATCATCGATTTTGATGCGTTCGCATGTGTAACACTAAATTATGTTTATGTTTGGATTTCTTGTGACAAATAGGGCACTCAAACTTTGGTTCAACACCACACTCAAAACGTACATGGCGATTGAGACTGTGCGGACGTGCGTATGAATTGCCACAGCGATCGCATGTATAAGCACCTCCCCACACACTAGTACTACCACCGGACGTAGTGGGACCGATACTGGTACCTAAACCAGAACCAGTTCCACTATTTCCCATTGCTGAAGTTGAAGTACCCGCGATTATTGTATTACTACTATGACCAGTATTACCTAAACCACTATTTGTTGGTCCACTATGTGGTGTTCCAGTAGTACTACTACTACTACCAGCGCCAACAATTCCAATACCAATTGAAGGAGTACCACCTCCACCACCACTACCACTACCACTACCACTAACACCACCACCACCACCACCACCACAACCTGTACTACTACTAAATGAACCACTACGCTTAATGGTAGGGTAACCTAGTAGGGCAGATTGTATCGCCACTGATATCGATGGAAACGGTTGAAGTTTTGATTGTTGTTGCTGTTGTAAACCTGAGCTCCCGGCTACTACAGTACCACTTACCGGTAAACTTGATGTAGGCGATGAAACAGAAACAATAGCACCAGCTAATGATGCCGCATAAGATGTACTAGCAACCCCTGTTGCTGCTGCGGCTGCTGCTGCTGCTACTGCTGCTGATCCCAAAACGGAACTTTGCGCTGTCAAGGCACTCAATGATGGTGAATGTAATGATTCGATAGCTGCAGTCGATGACAAAAGCGGGCTTTGCATTACTTGTTGCTGTTGTTGTTGCTGTTGCTGTTGGTGTTGCTGCTGCTGCTGCTGCTGCTGCTGTTGCTGATGTTGTTGTGCTATTGAGACCAGCTCTTTAATTGTTCGCACAGTTGATTTACTTATTAAACGTAAATCACATGGCTGTTCATCATCGTCATCATCATTTTGATTATCATCATCGGCATCATCATCATTACTACCTGTAATGCCACTGATCCCACTAATTCCGCTTATTCCACTGATACCACTTATTCCACCGATCCCACCTAAGCCAGGATCAAATTCGGCTTCCTCTTTTTTCGTTTCGTATTTTAATAGAATGCCATGAGCTGGACTTGTATATGGACTGGTTTTGAGCCGCATACTTTGGCGTCGCACTGCTCGTCGGAGTTCGCCAGTTGCTGTTAGACTCCCTCCTCCAGGTTCTCCTATTCGAAGAGATACTATTTGTAGATCAAAAGAGTTATATTTATCAATTAAAAAAAAAACAGAAGAAGAAAATAATTAACTTATTCAATATAAGATATATGTAGTTGTTGTGTTTTTTTTTTTTTTAATTTTTTAATTTTTTACATGTGGTTAATGTTATTTTCAAAAACACATACATAGTTCTTATTTATTTTTAATTTTTTTTTTTGTGGGAATAAGAATTGCTTTTTTTCTAATCTAATCGATGATATTAAAAAAAAAAAAATAATATATATATATATGTATATGTATGCGTAAGTTATGTATATAAAAAAAAACAACAAAAAACGGGGAAAAAAATAAAACACATTACCATTTTGAGAATTTTGGAGGCCTGGAAACATGGATGTGTAACATATATTTGTGATGGATGAGTTGTTTTCATTTGTATGGATAAATTTTAATTTATTTTTTTTTGGCTTTTCAATTTCGTTTGTTTAAATGAGGTAAAGTTAATGAAAATTAATGAGAAGCTGCAATATACGGTTTTTATTTTATAAATGAATTAAAATAATATTTTTAAACAATACTTAAATGTAGTAACACACATAAAAAAAAAAAACAAACATTGTTAAGCACAAGACGAAATTAGTACAAAATCGAATTTATAATTTTCTGTTTCGTTTTTTTTATTTTTTTTTTTATTTTTTTATATTAGTGGATAAGGCTGGGAAATAAACGATTTGCAAACTACTTGGGAAATGTATATATGTACATATATACGAGTATATATTTTTTACATTAACATTCCTTAAAAGAATAACAGATCGTTTTTTGTATCATAAATAATATATTTATTTATTTTGTCTAAATTACTAGAATATTTGAACTTAAACACTACTAATCACATTCAAAATAAAGAAAAACAAACTTTTGTTTATTTCGATTGATGGTTAAAATATCAAGAATTTACCGTTAATTGGAACAAATCATACCATAGCACAATGAATTTAAATTTAGTTTACTTTGAGCAATCGTAAGAGGGAATATATATCTAGTTTTTTGGATGAAAATTATTTGATCGTCCTTTCAACAACAAAAAAAAAATAATAATAAAATAAAAACTAAATTTAAAATGGGTAGCAGAAAACGGAGTAGCAGAAATTAAGTTCAATTAGTTCCAATCTTTAAAAAGAAATATGTATTAAAAACATTTACTTTCGTAGCCAAGTCGAAAA
The DNA here is from genome assembly GCA_949129095.1 of Volucella bombylans. Taxonomy (NCBI): domain Eukaryota; kingdom Metazoa; phylum Arthropoda; class Insecta; order Diptera; family Syrphidae; genus Volucella; species Volucella bombylans. The sequence continues at coordinate 113,392,171 of OX422141.1, forward strand.
GTAACCATGAATTTGCTTTGAAGATCCTGAAAGTTATGCCAAACCTCATAGTATTGAATGACCGAGATCTGACAAGAGAAAAACAAGTAAACACCATCTTATTCCGTCCTTACTGTCGAAAATAATTTTCGGAACCTACAGAGGATTTAAAAAAATATATAAAACGAAAAAAATTACAAAGAAAGCCTAACTAACTAAAGAGTAAAGTTTACTGAAGGGCATATTAAGTGGACAAAAATATAGTTCTCCTTACAGTACCAGACGAAAACGAATTTAATTTGGATAGCCCAGATGGCTGGTCTAATTATCTAAGTATGTATTGTTATGACAATGCTTAGTCGTCGTCAGCGTCGAGAGGGAAGCGTAATGATATAGGTCGGAATTGAATATTATGGTGTCGTTCTGACACGAATGGCCAACTAAAGCTACTTGAATTTGATTGAAAATTATCTAACTATTATAACTTCGAACAAGAATTAACCAAAAGTCCCATGGTTTTCTAACAAGATATTAAAGCTCTTCATAGTGCCAGGGTAGTAAAAGAATTTTTTTCGAGAGAAGCAAATTGAAATTTTAGAATGACCAACCCCTCCCTTGATCTTAGTATAATTCATAATTGTTGAACAAGAAAAGTCTATGCTGAAAATAGGCAGTATGACACAATTGAGGAGCTCAAAGAGAGGCGATAAATGGGAAGCAATACAATGAAAACACATTCAAAAGTTATTTTAATCGCTTACACGGCGATTTAGTAAAAGCAGAGTATCAACTCATTGCTAACAGGTACAATGTTTAAGTTCACTGCAATTTTTTTACTTATCTTTGCGCCGTTCCCTTTCAGCATTTTAATAACTCACACTTTATACGTTATAATAAATACGAGTACTTGCTTTCATTTTGTTATTTTTGCATTGGTGCTTTATCAATTAAATGTACAACATTTGAGGAAAACAAAATGCTTTATTTGGGATAAACAATAAACAATATGTTGTAGTTATACTTGTTTGGTTCCTCCATAGAAATGTTGCATTTGGGCAGTCAGCACTTGTGCGTAGTTTTATCAGAAAAAGTTCAACATGGTCGAATAAAGTTTTCTACATATGGTTGTTTAGATTTTATTTAAAATAAAACTGAAAAATGCTTGCCAATAAGGCAATTCTTCGACTGCTCCGATTGATTTATAGTCGGCGGTAGGTTAGGTTAGGGGTGAGATGGATATGCCAACATACAGACATAGGCACCAAAACGGGCCCATCGCGGTCCCTGTGGAACCAATTGAATTTGTATTCAAATGGCAAAAACCTAAACAATCGCCCTGGTGAAACACCCAATTTTCTTGCAAAAGCCAAGAAGGCTTATAAATTCCGTGCCGTCTGTTTCCTCTACGTTTTCGAAAAAGTATTTCCCTAAAAATTTTCATCGACTCCGCGATATTGCCTCGCACTCACACAGTATGTGTGTTATGTCCTCAACAGCGAGTATTTTTTGACTTTGTTCATTTTTATCTTTGCATAAAGTTTGAGATTATTAGAAATGAACGATAAAAACTTTAGAAATATTCGACAATTTCTAATATCAATTGAAACCATTCAAAATTAAGGGAACTAACGAAAATCAGCAGTTCATAATACATTGCAACAACAACTGGAAGAACTGGTAGGTGATAGTATTCCTTTTGTACCAACATCTTCTATTCATTATTAAATACAAACGACCTATTACTGGACTACAATAAGTCATCATTTACAATGAACAAGATTTGTTTTGTCAGTTTCACTTCATTTGCCAACAAACCAGCATTTAAGAGAACTGGGAATCATATATACTCGTATAAAAACGTATTTTTTGATAGTTAAAACCCGATTGTTTGGCGCTGAACAGTATAACAAATCTAACAATTAAATTAGTAAATTTACCACAAGCTGTAAAAAGTGTGATCGTACAAGACTTTCTTCACTCTTCTTCATTAATGCTCTTTAGTCAAATTATTCGGTTTGAATCAGTTAAAGGGAATTATAACCAATAAACAAAATAAAAAAAAAATTCAATTAACAAGCAATATCTTCAAAACTTTAAACCGGTACATGGCGTATTCGAAAGGGAATATTCCAAGGTGTTCAAACCAAACACAAACCATGACGTTCCATACTTGATTGTTAGATTTAAGAAACATCACGTCAGTTTATAACCTTTTATCTTGCAATTTAAAATAGCTATATTAGAAAAAAAAATGTATAAACAGTATAAACAGTATTGCGAAATGTTAAGTCGATCTATTTCTCAGCTTAAAAGAAACCTTTGAGGATGTGATGCCTTCGGATTACTATTACAGCTTGATAAAAAATGTATATTTAGTGCATGGAGAAGGCATGTACTTACGAGATGGATTTAGACTAATAAGGCAGAAATATATATTCTCGTTTCTATTCATTTGAGTGTCAAAGCACTTTGTATAAAATATAAATCTGTTTTCCGAAATGTTGTCCTCATTAAAACTTCAGTTTGTTAGCACGACATTTTGGGATGGACAAATGCCATTTGATACATCCTAATAATTCTCAGACTCATTGCGTTGTTCGCCTTAACATTCTCTGCGCAGTGAGCGGAGATCTACAATTTTATTCTCTTGTGAGGGTGAGAGACTTTGTTGTAAGTAGAACATTTCACTATCTTTAAAGGGATTGCAATCATTCGAAAACCATTTAAGATTAATACATTCTTATGGCACTTAAATTGCAAATAAACAGAAAACTGACAAAAACAAAGTGTTTAATAGTTTGAATGGTTTTTAAATTTGACATTCAAAATACCAGACAATAAAATCTGCAATTTATCCACTGAGATAATGTAAAAAAGATCATACGATACTTTATTCTAGATAAACTGTTGTTTTGTGTAATAATTCAGATAAATTTTGTTGCTTTGGTTTGTTTATAAGGTTTCAAGAAGTAAGAAAGAAAAGCAAAGCGAAAAAGTTATTTTAGTATTTAAAAGAAACAGGTGGGCAATAAGAGTTTTCAAAGGTGGTCTTGAAAATTGAAAAATGTGTTATATGCAACAATTCTTGAATACATAAATCATGTATGGATTTCATAGCCTGCAAAAACAAGGTCTCAGTTCTCCATTCATTACAGTAGCTGTAAGATAAATATCGCACTGTGAGTGAGCAGCAATACCAAGCTGCAGAAAATTAGCCCCGAACCCTAAGCAGTATTCAGCGAGCTCCATACCACACCTATTTATTGTAACCTCATATTGCTATCCATAACATGTAAAATCAATCAAGGATAAAGGAGAATTTTTTCTAAATGGTCATTTTCCGCGCTAAGCGGAGTTAAGAATAGCAGAATCTACCATAATATGAGATCAGATCACATTTTTTCGACCACACAATGGTCAAATAGAAAAGAATTTGTACATAAGTTTTGTGCAAAAATTACTGCAAAGAATGTTGCCAAGGAATTATAGCTAAAATGAAGTAATATTGACAAAATTTATAAATAAAAAATGGACAAGGGCCACCCAATTCAATAAAAACTGAGCAAATTAATATTCTACTTCCTCTATACCAAAAAATCAAACAAAAATATTACCAGACCGTCAAAAATATTACCAAATGCATATTTCTAAAATCCAAAATATTTTGTGACCAAGTAAGTAATGAAGAGAATGAAACTTTTCTCAGAGATGAAGAACTGAAAACTTCAACGAAATTCTGAAAATAAAAATCGGAATTGTTTGAATAATCGAAAACTTAAACAAATGGAAACTATCAATTGACTTTTAAGTGATGTGGATCCTTTATTGCAATCGATTTTCACATATGACCTTACATCAGAAGAAAAAGTAGAGAATCCAAAGCAGAGTGCAAAACTTAACCGAAGAATTATCTCAAACAACCCTACAGCAGACACTCCACTTTCCAGATTATACTTTGGTGTCAAAGATTGTTTTTTTCTTCTATAATAAATGTAAGAAATCAAAAAGTAAGTACTGCTCTTATAAGTGTAGGCCATCAAAGTTTTATGGAGAACTTTGTAAGTGTTATTTATATGATAAGTCACCAAAAGGGTGACAGTCATTAAATGTGTTTTACCTAAAAACGTATTAAATATATATGTATATAAAAATTATTATAAATCGTCAAAACCAGAAACAAAAATGATAAAAACGAGACATAATAATAATAATAATAAAAAATTTGTTACATCCTAATAATTCTCAATCAAGAAACTCTTAAATATGATACAAAAATAAAAAGTTTTCAAATAGACTTTCTATAACATTTTAAGTAAATTAAAATCATCACCTAAAACAATTTGGTTAAATATAGAAACAAAAAATAAGGAAGTTTAATTGTTTACTATACGAGAAGGAAAAACAAAAATACGCATGCACTATATATGAATGTCTACTCAAAAAGGAACCATTCATTATTTCTGATTTTCACTTTTAATGAAATATTTTTACATCATAGAATTTATGTTCATTTTTAGCTTTAAAAAAAAATTACAGGATTTCATTTGTTTTTTTTTTTTTTAACTAAAAATCTATTCAACACAATTTATCAAAGGGAAAAAAAAAATTAAAATATAGAAAAAAATAAAATTCAAGAAATAAACCATAAGAAATTCGAATACAAGAATCTCAACTTAATATACGAGTATCTACAGCAAAACAAGAACAAAAAAAAAACAATACAATTAACTATCACACATTCAAGTTGGATGTTGTCAAAGTTGTTCGTTTTATCATCCATCATCAACATCATCATCAACATCATCATCATCATCATCATCATCATCATCACCATCATCATCATCATCAAATATAATCCAAGAACTACGACGAACGAATAATATACGATCAAATATCTCTAGATGATGAATTGAAGATGCACCATATACATATACGAGTCTGTATGTACATCCAGGTTGGAAACCTAAAAGAAAGGAATGTTATTAAAATTATTCAAAATAAAAGTAATCATTTCAACCAATGTCATGGAAAAGTAGGAGAAAAAAGGCGAATAAAAAATCACTCCGATGAGAATTTGGAGGGGGAACAAAAAAAAAAAAAAAATTGTACATAGCAGGAGCAAAGGATTTGGATTTAAGTCATTTACTTAGAAGACAAAGGAGGACGAGGAATCTGAATCAATTATAAGATGGAAAGAAAACAATAACATAACTGCAGTTGTGTATTTTTTTTTAAATATATTTCTTTTATTTACTTGCTGTTTTGTATCGCTTTGTTAGTTGAATTCTTAATCAATTCATTCTCTTCTCCGTTTCTTTTTTTGTTTAGATTGTAATAATATTCTTCGAATTTTTATTTAAATAAGATTCATTCATTTGTAGGGTTTTTTGTTTCTTTTATTTTCTTATTTGAAATTTAACATTGAAAATAAAGTTTTTTTTTTTTTTTTTTTTTTTTTTTTTTTTTTTTTTTTTTTAAAATATATGTATATATACCATGCAAATATACATATATAATATAATATTTGTTTTCTTTTTGAAAAACATATTCTGTTTGAATTTTAATTTGTGGTATTCAAGTGTTGTCTATAATTTTGAAATTATGATTTTTTTCTTTATTCATTTGGATTTAATAAATAAATTTGTATTTTTGTTTTTACAATTTATGTTTTATGTTAAACTAATACTCATGACCGATAAGGCCATGGGAGATCGTACATACATACATATATGTTTTATAAATATTGCAAAAGAATTTTTATTTTTTATTTTTTTGGTTTTTAAATCATTTATGACTAGATTTATTAATCGTTTCTTTTCTTTTGTTCATATAAATAATGTAATAAATAGCACACCACTTATTTATGTAGTGTTTTAAGTTTGAAAGAAAAAAAAAGAAACGAACGGCAACTTATAAGAAATATTCTTATATTAATAGCAGCTATATATATACTATATATATTATACTATTAAAGAGTTAATTAAATACATATATTAAGAGTTATATAAATAAATAAATTAATTAATTATTTAAATACAAAAAAAAATAAATAAATAAATAAAAAATTTTAGAATAAATTATTAAATAGAATTTCCTAGGTTTTTGGTTTTCATTTGTTTTGTTGTTTGTGAAAACTAATTAATATTACACTCGCAGTTAGTTGCATTCATATAAATATTTTTATTTTTATTTTTTTTTTATTTTATTTGACTAGAAAAATATGTGAGATACTGAAAATTCGAATTTTTAGTTTCTATTTTTTCTTTTGGTTTTTTTTTTTCGTTTCCAAGCGTTTATTTGGAATCTGACTAGATTCGATAGAAGATAAAACACCATCTGGGATGGAAGTTTCAATCTCTATTCAATCTCAATGGAATTAAGTCTTTGAGGTTTGAAGAAAAAAAAAAAATAAATAAAAAAATTAAAAATATTTTAAATTAAAACCTGGCATGCACGTTTTTTCTTTTTGTTTTTGTTTTTTTGAAGACATACGAGTAGTTTTAGTAATAAATAAATAAATAAATAATTCTACTCAAGCCTAATCTTGTTTCTTAATAACAAGTGTATAATGAGTTTTTTCGGTTTTCTGAACTTTTTCGGTTTTTTCCGATTCATCATCGATTTTATCCCGGCACTTTGTGTTTAAATGCCGCTTCAAATTGCTATGTACATTTGTAGCATAACCACATAGTTTACTGCAAAAGAATCTCGGCGGTTGACCACATTCATTTTTCAAATGACATTTTAGGCTATTCTTCCATTTATAATTACGATTACAATTCTTGCATACCCATGGTTTCTCAATGTCAGCATTATAAATCATATCATCCGAATGTTCTAAACTTTCTTTGCGCATTCTTTGATTTTGAATAAGAATGCGATATTTTTTATCATTTGACATGCCTATCGATGTGGTACCTGATAATGTTGTTGCTGTTTTAATCATACCACCACTTGATGTTGTTGTGGTTATAGTTGTATCAGGTGGTAAATTTAAACCTGAACTAACCTTCTGATTTAGTATACGTTTTCTTATGCCACGATGTTTATTAACACCACCATAGACACGTCGAGTATTATGTAATATTGGAGCTTGAATCAGTTCTTCGCATGGATCATTTTCTATTTCTGGTTCAGGTTCAATACAATCATCAGCATCAACTGTATTTTCATCTTGTTCCATTTCGGTAACCTCTTCAAATTCAGAACCTTCAATTTTAACTGAATCAAATGCCCATGACATTGGGCTGGAAATTTTCAAATCATAATTAAATGGATCTTCGTTTTCACTTTCATCAGCTAGACTTGAATTGCTGCGTTCAATTTTGACTATAACTTCTGTGGAATTATCATCGAAAATGCTAACACCATCTCCACGACCATCACCAACACCACCACCACCACCAATGCCAACATCAGTAGAAGAATCAGTTTGGATTGTTTTGTTATTGGTTTTAGTATTGTTAGTATAGACTTTGTTAGGTTTGCTTCTTGTTTTTGGTTCAGGAGTTTCAGGTTCAGGTTCAGGTTCAGGTTCAGGTGCAGGTTCAGGTTCGTTTGTTACTTGGACTTTTTTATTTGAAAAATTAGTAATTTGTGTTAGAATGATTGGTTAGTTTTTATTAGTTTTTTTTTTTTTTTTTTTTTTTTTTTTTTTTTTTTTTTTTTTTTTTTTTGTTATTCGTTTATGAAAACATGAAAAGAGATAAAATGATATGCTATTAGTATCACAGATAACAATTGATTAAATGAAAGAAAGATTAAATGTTTAAGCCTCGATTAATATGTTAAAATTGCTTTTCAATGCAAACCACTGTTTTTTAATCGAGCCGATAACATTCAAAGAGCAACAAAGAAAACAAAAAACAGAAGATAAAGAAACAAATATACATATATAAGGAAATATATAAAAAATAAACAATGAAAATTAAAAATATGTAAACGATGTTTTCTATTTCATAGAACAGGAACTGAGCTTGCATCAGAAATCGTTATTCATTATGAAGAATGGTTTACGCATTATGTTTGGAATCCGACTTCATGGTTATGGCTTACTCGGATATTTTTAACGAGCACATCCTGTCAGTCGAATTGGTGGCTCTGTTTCACCAATAATACGCCGAATATTAACTTACAAGGCCTGAATTGTCTGCGACTTGTCAGAATTCAGTAACGATTTTACATAGTCCCACAGGAAATAATCGAGTAGTGTTAAATCGTACGACCTCGGTAGTCAAAGTCAATTCCATGCATGATCCATTTCGCGTTCTTAGTAAATGAGTGGTTTCAACCGAAATGTGGTAAATAGCGCCATTCGATTGGAACCACATATCGACCGGAACAATGTTATCCCATTGTCGAAAAAAAGAAATCACTGATCACTGTACGGAAATGTTGGTCATTGACTCCAATGCGAGCTCCGCTCACTATTTCTTCTGTGCGCATATTGTGTTAACGCGTTTTTGGCTTTGCGGCATGTACATTGCATGTCCTATGAAATTTATCAACAAAACAACGAATAATAGTTAACTCAGTTTTTCGATTATGTGGACCAAAAAAATTATGTAATCTTCATTTCGCGAATTGAACACCGATTTTCAAAATAAGTTTGAATAATACGGATTCGGATGTTACACGAATAATTGTCCTGAAAGACGAAAACGAAAAAATTCGAATCAACTTATTCGTATTCCCATGCCAGTGAGACAGCAAAATGCCAAAAGTAAGCATCGGTTAGTCAAGACGGCAATAAATTGATCTGCTGAAGATGGAAAGAGATCCGATTTTTCACTGGAAAAAATTATCATCAATGATGAATTTGAATTAAGTCAAGTGAACAACCTTGTATACAAGAAATTCAGTTTTCATATCATTGAGTCATACATACTACATTCGAAATGATGCCGGCGAGCTGGTTACACTTAATGGAGACCGCTATCACTCCATGTTAACCATTTTTTTTTTTTGTTTGAGATAAGTTGATTTCAACATGCGTCTTATCGCCAGAAATGGCGCTGTCAATTGGACGCCCCACTCTTGCGATTTAACACCTTTAGACGTTTTTTGGCAAGGCTATAAATCAGAAACTTATATCTACATATGGCAACAAGTCAGAAACTTTAGACGGCTTGTAGGCGAATGTGTGATGTAAAATTGCTGGAATATCAGCCGAAATTTGCAAAAAAAAAAAAAGTCATGGAAACTTAGATACAGCATAGATTTCTGTAGATTTCATCCCATATTCGTGCTCATGTTGTCGCTAGTAGGCATAGTAGTAGTAGTAGTAGTAGTAATGAAGTCACACAACACGTTACTAACGTGTGTACTTAAAATACAGCTAAGTTTGTATCCACATCGCACAAATGCTGTAAAAATAACCCTCGACACAACTGTAATTTAACAGAAAAAGAAAACTTTTGACCTTGTAGGGAATAATTTCAACTACATTTCAGTTCAAAAGTTGAAAGCAGACCGCAAGAATATATTCCCAAACCATAACTGGTTCAAATATCTAAATCTTAAATTTAAATCAAAAGAATATCTTTAAAAGATCCCACTTTAGTTTAACTGGCATTGAAAATCCATAAACCAGCTGCAGAGCTGAAATTATTAAAGACGCCTCTCTGGATTTCCGCCAGATAAAACAGAGATCAGGGTAATGATTGAATGGTATTATGTTGCACCAATAAAAGTGTCTAGGGTATTCAGACAATACAAAAAGTTGAATGATGGGGCACATAGCTGTCGATGGAATATTAACTTTCCTGTTGTGTAAAGTGTGTCTTCAGAGTGAAAATTCACGTCCCGCCTGCCAAACATATAGAGCACTTCGTTATTCTTTGAACGAATAATCGTCCAAATGAGCAAGCTATTCTCTGGTTATAGACAAAATCGATGCAGTACTAACCACTCTACACGCTGGATTCATTCTTCATAGGCTCTGATTTTGTTATTGGTATTTGCTCAAAAGAGTAATCGACAATTGGACTTTCACAGATAACATTTGTAAAACGTAGTCGGTATGATCATATGTGCATTTTTTTTGTTAAGATTTAAACACTCAAGAGAGTAGGAATATAGAATATGAAATATGGAAAATTAGATACAAAGAGAGAAAAGATGTGACTCAATGATTGTTTCCTTCTATGAATGCTATCCAACATTTAATGGTAAAACTAAAGTATTAGTGTAATTGGATTGTTAATTGTATTCAAACACTAAATGCCAAATATTTTTAAATCAGATAAAAAATAATCGTGGCTATTCAGTTGATTCTTGTGTGTTTTTTTTTTTTAATTTAAGACTCTCAGACAAATTTAGGAGGTGTGCCATTGATTTGTGCTTAAGCCCTTAATGAGTCGTTACTACTATCTGTTTTTTACCATATTACAATGGGAAAGCTTGTAAGATTCCTTCATAGAAGATTGTTATGGCGCTCTAATTTACGAAAGCAGTGGTCATAATTAATTTATACAATACCTCAAAAATTTCACAACAAGAATAATCAAGTCAAGGCCATATTCAACCTCGGGAGAGTGTGTTCAAAAAATCAGAATAGGATGTGAAAAAATCAAAAAAATGCATGACGCTGGCAATCTTATATACAGTGGTGTACCGAACAATCTTAATGGATGAACAGAAATCGTTTGTTTTTCAGATGAGAGATGTCCATGGTTTTTTTCTCAGAACTGCAAACGAATTACGGATTTTCCCATTTACAGAAATTTCGCCTTTTGGAGGTTTGTCCGAATTAATAAGATATTTTCTCATAGACAAAAATTTTGCCTTTTTGAGGTTTGTCATTGCCTGTTTTGTTTTACCTCCTAGATTATAAACTCTTGCGAAATAGTTGATCAAAAAGCGCCTGTGATACCTTGGCTTTTATACGAATTTACAGTAAAAAAAAGGGGAAAGCCAGCAAACTTTCTCTTTAAATTGTTAAAATTTGTCCCAGAAATTGTTTATTGAAAGTCGATTTCAAATTTTAAAGCTGGATAATTTATTTACTCATCAAATCATGGTTTATTATAAGCCGAATTTTATGGATTCTTTATTCAGCAGTAACAAATGTATCGCAGACAGGACCATTTTCCAACGTTATAAGCAACAATACATTCTTAGTAATGTAAAGCTGACCAGTTGGTTGAAATACGGTTCAACTAGTATCATTTTGCAAATCAAGCAACAGATTTTAAAATGACTTAAAAGTCACCCTAACCATAGAAAAGTTTACAATGTGCCGCATTTAAAAATCCATTTCCAAAAATGGAATGAACAACACAAAGTTTTTTGTCAAATTTTGTTTTACATTGACCCACTTATTTTTATCAAATGCGATTTCAAAGGACGTCATTTAAGGCCCAAACAATATTCTCAGCTTACAAAATCAGAGAAAACTTTGTTTGGGTCCTGTTACTCTGGTTTTAACACAGAATTCCTTCTTGTGAACTATTTGGAATTAGGTGCGCGTTGATCCAATACAAGGTTAATGTATTACCGAACGATGTTGGAAAATAAGCACTCAACAATTACATGAATTGTTCTATATGTCACCTCAGTTTTCTATTTTAGCTCTCCGCGGACAACAGAGAGCCTTGGTTGACAACAAGTTTAAAACCTTAAAAACAGTAGGCAAGTAGATCGAGTTCAAGTTAATTTAAAAGAAAATTAATTGACAGGCAGACAAACAGTAAGAAAAAAAGAAAATAAAAGACTTTCTACAAATAAACAAAGAAACTTAAACAATTAACAGTAACATACCTGATGTGATGAAATTAAATGCAAAAATAAAATGTAACACAAATAAGCCAAGTTTGTTCTTAAAACAAAAAACCACAAAAAGTAAATATCCTCGACGATGAACATAAATATAAATAATAATATATTAAATTTAAAAATATATAACAAAAAAAAAAAAAAAAACTGAAAAAGATAAAAATAAATTCAATTAAACCAATCAAGCCAAATGTACTCACGCGCTGAATGATTTACAATTGAATTTTGCAATATCGACTGATCGGCAAGCATCAACCAATTTCGAACACGAATTCTTGATTCCGTTTGAGCAGTTTTCTGATTTGTCGATGTAACATTAACATTTGCCTCCGAAACAACAACTGCATTTCCTAAAAATAAAATAAACAAAAAACAAAAAACATCGACATGTTAGTAAAAAGAATCAGTAAAGTCGTGCCTTTCTGATATACGAGTACATATGTATGTAACATATTTCGTTTTTTTTTTTTTTTTTTTTTTCAAAAATTGTGATTTATTTTTTAATTAAATTTAACAAACCAAACTCAGAAAAAAAAAAAAAAAAAACAATCTAGAAAATCAAAAAACACATAACGCAGAAAAAAAAACATTTCTAACAAATACTTTCAATAATAAAATATCTTTTCAACAAAAGTAAAATTTTGTATTTTTCATTGCCATGTTGCGTTGCTTTGTGCGTGAGTCTATGTCTATGGTTTGTGTGTACTTACGCGTTGTAGAAAAATGGAATAAATAATATACTCATATATAAAATGAAAACATCATTTGCTTTTCGTTTAAAAACAATTTTCTTTTTCATATTTATATATAAAGTTGTTCTTAAATTTATTTATTTTTACTTTTTTTTTTGTTTTTAACAATAATACAATTCAACTTTCATTTTTATCAATTATTATATTCATCCGAATTTACAAGACATTTGTTTATTATCGTTACCTTTTTGTTTCACATTGACCTTGTTTTGATTGCAAATAATTATAAAATGTGTTCTTTTGTTAATTCTTTTATAATATATTTTATTTTGTTTATTTTTTGTTCTTTACAGGTTTATGTAATTAAAAAAAAGACATCATACATTTATGTATAATATGTATATATATATATAAAAAAAAGAAGAAACCAACTAACATTTAATGAGTATTTTTTTTTAATTTCATTATAAAAAACATTTTTTATTTATATATTTTTTTTTTCTATGATTTTCTTTTTTAAGGAGATTTAAACCAATACCTAGTAAACCAATAAATCTGGTAGAAGGAAAAAAAAAGTAAATGATATATGTACGTAATATATGTATATATATATTTTTTTGATTTTTTTTTTTCATATATATTTCTGTATCTTTTGTATTTTAAATTTCTGCATAAACACTGAATATATCCCGTCACCAATTGTATTTATTTTTTTTTTTTCGTTTTTTGTTTAATTTAATTTCCTTTTCATTGTAATTTTATTTGTCTTTTTTTTTTAAATAAATAAATTTAAATTTATTTTATTTGTATTCATATTTCATACATTTCACAATTTGATTTGTTTTGTTTAGAGCGAGTTTATTGCTCTCGCTTTGTATAAATATTTAAAAAATAAAAAAACAAAAATAATAATAAGGAATTTTTAACTTAGAAATTTTTATATATCAAAACTTAAAACTCTGCACGTATTATGTATTTTTGCAATAAAAATAAAAAATATATATATAAATATAGTTGAGGACTTAAGTTAGATTGTCTTTATAGCTTAAATGATAAAGTGGAATGTGGTTTATTAAAACGAAATCTATTTGCATTTGTCGATTGTATTCTACAATATAAGTATAAGTTTGAACAGAAGGAATTTGTCTTCTTGGTAATGATGATCTTTTTTTTTTGTTTGTTCTTCGAGAATATTGAAGACGAATTGAAGCAAGTTTAATTATTTACTTTATTTTCAAGAAATAGTAACAGAACTAGCTATTCTGATGAATTTATTATCTCGTTTTACACGAGATTTGTCACATCAACCGCACAATATGACGCACATTTAAATTTGCCTCACATTGATTTAAGTGATTTTCTGTGATGTCTAAACAATTTATAAAATATTGATATCATTGATCAGTAAAGTTTTTCTTTAAATACAGATAATAATCTATTTTATGACAGTCTAAGTCATTTAATCAGATCGCTGCAAATTTACTATATAATTATTGGTTTAATGTCATCAACTAGGATGGCCTTATTTAAATAAAATGGAAAAAGGAAAATCAAGTACTAGAATAACACCTCATGGCCGGTATCTCTATCACGTATCCAAAATAAATTTCAACAAAGTATGGTACAAATTCGTTGTTAAAGGATTTATAAATTGTAATTACATATTGCCTAATAGTACAGAAAGAGTCAAGCAATACATAGAACTGAAACATATATCAAAATGGTGCTTATCTTTTATCAAGGTTTTTTTTTTATATATATACATGCTTATCATACTCAAGGCAACAAAGCAGCAAAGCAGGTCATCTGCAAATGTTTCTTCAAACACCGAGAAAAATAACTCAAATAAGAACTGAAAATTACTCTCGTGGACCTATACTTTCAATATTCCAAACATACCGTGTTGAATTTTCTTATCCCAATCACTAATTCTTAATATTCTCGTTTCCAAAAACAATATCAAAAAACGCCCTTATTTCAGAAGCCATGGGCTTCTTAAGTATTGAACTGTCACAGTACATCAATTTTGGACTCTGAATATGGCCTGTATGAAAGCCGATGGAACGTTTTTTTCTATAAATTTTCGAAAAACAAATTTCTATGCAACATGCCCTAATGGATTGGGAACTCTACGAAAATATTATTCTACAAATTTTGTATTACAAATTGCCATCAATTAGCTGGGAATATAGCTATGTGCGTTGGCAGGTAGTTAAAATAAAATTATGAATTTTTATCCAGCTTGTTCAGAATGTTTGTATTGTACTTTTTAAGCGTTATATATTTTCTCCAATGTGTCTGATCGTCAACTCAGTCAAAAATTAAAATGAATTATCTTGTCTTAATTGTCAGCTTCAGACAACCTGATTTGGCGGCATTTCACATTCATATTGATTACCATATCAGATGAAGCTCCGTCCTCAGAAGAAGGAGAAATATATGCGAACAAGACTTTAATACAAGTTGGGCAAAATTAAAAAACAAAATTATTGCTGAGATCTAACGAGTTGAAGTAGGCTATCCATATTTAAGATCCCACTAAATGATTTAAAAAGTTTAAAACAATTAAACAATAGTGGCAGAGAGGAACAAAATGAAACAGAATATGGGAGATATTTCTCATTCTCTCTAAATAAGGACCAAGGAGATCAAAAATGCAAGCAACAAGATAATACTAATTCTAGATCTGTATTACGTATTTTAAATCAAAGGTTTGTGGTTTGAGGAAAAACTCTAAACTTTGTAATTGTTATTGATACATGAAAACGTGCTATATCATACTGGCTTTTCAATTTTATTTAGAGCCCCTGCTAATCCGAGTTTCGAAATCATCAACGATTTATTTTGAAGCCCACATTGTGATTGTTCAAGTTACTAGATTCGTAGATAAAAATTGAACTGTTTTAGAGCGATAAAGAGACACAAATAGACGATTATGTTGGTATTGTTAGGTAAAGGTTTCAGCACGTAGGGCTCATTTATGGAATTCTAACGTATGTATGTCTACCTTATAAAAAAAAAAATAAATTATCAAGCATGTAACTCTGAGTAAAAAATTCGACGACTACAAACAATTAATTTTACAAAAATTACATCCCAAGGCAGGTGTAAACATTGCAGACGAAAGAATAAGAAATTGAATACACTATTGGTGCATAAAATCTTAACTGAAAATATTACTCTTATGACCGCTACCGATGATAGGAAGTGTCATTTTAGGAGAGGTAAAATTTGTTTTAAGATCTATTCAAATATTGCCAAACACAGATATTTGATAAATTTGAGCAGCATTAAAAAAACAAATTAAACTCACAGTTAGAAATCGAAATAAAATTAATCCAAAAAGGTTGTTTCAAATAGCTAAATGTTATATATTGACAGTGAAATTTTTATTCGCTGAATAGAAGGTGGTTTCGATCGATAAATGAAGAGTCTTGTACAGCAGTCATAGTAATTTTTAGGAGGCAGTTATTGTGCATTGTTTATAAGTCTTTACTCAAAACGTCTAATACGTTAGTTCTAGTGACAATGTAATACATATTCGGTAAAAAGAAAGACTAGTAATATTTTCTTCATAGGAAAAAAAAACCCAAAGCACGTAAATGATGAAGTATCGTGAAAAAAATTAATTAAAAAAAAGACCATTGAATAAGACACTTGTTTTTTTTAATTTTTCCATTACTCCAAGTTGTTTGCTTGTGCAAAGCTATAATGTTCATCGTTACGTGCAGACTAGTTGTCATCTTAATGTTTGTTATATAACTTATAGCTTACAATATGTGATCTTTGCAAATTAAAGATTTCCTTCTGTAAATCGAAATACTTGCTTCAACTAAAACTGATTAAGACAATATAACACGCACAACATTTCTGCTTGTAAGGAGAAGGTGACAAAATTGGCCACAAAAGCAAGATGTATTCAAAATTAATCAAACAAAACCAAGAAAACGTTGTAAAACTACTTTTTAAAAATCGTATCTTCACCTCTATTGACTGATTTTATCAATGTTTTAATCATTAACAATAAACAAACACAAACTAAGTACCTGAGTTTTTTTTTCTGATTTAAATTAAACAAAAAATAATAATATATTTGTATAAATCATTTAACTGAAAATATATACTTCATGTATATTTTAAAATTGTGATGTATTGAGTTACAAAAAAAAAAAAATATGGCGAGTTATCATTGTTAATGTTGACTTTTTTTTTTAAATCAAATCACTATAACCGTGTTGACCTTACTATTGTTTTATAGTCTTTTTTTATACTCAACAAACAAGTTGTTGAGTTAAAAAAAAAATATATATATATAAACAATGTACACCTACAATCTAACAAAAAAAAAAATAAACACATTACTATTAAATAAATCCTTAAAAAATTAATATTTATATAAAAACTATTTTATCCTTAAAAACTATAAAAGGCACTTTATAGGAAACTTTTCAAAATATATTTAATATTCTTGTTTCTTTCTTCTTTTTTTTCATGTTTTTTATTCTCATGGAATTGTTTTGTTGTTTTTTTTTATATTTTATAAGTTTCCATCCACACAGCTAATTTATTACTTTATTATAAAAGTATAATAATAATAATAATAACAACTCTTTTCATGACTTTATAATTCTTAACTAACAAAAAGGAAAAAAAAAAAAAAAAATAAATCGTGTTATATCCGTATTCTGATGAATTTGAGGTAAAATGTTGTTTTCTTAACACATAAAACGTTGTTTATTGATTTGTTGTTGTTGATTTTTTTTATCGTTTAAAAAAAATGACTGATTTGTTTGGTTAAGTTAAATGTTGAGTTCAAAAGAAAGAGAGAATACTTATGCGGTTTACTTTTTTTATATGATGCAAATTATTGTTATTAACTAGTAGGTTATTTTTTCACTGAGTTGTTGTCTTTATTTGTATTCATTGATATATACTCGTATTATATTTATGTTATTTAGGTGGTGATGACTGACTTAATGTATCATTGTTTAGTTATACACGGAATGTTTGTTATTGTCTTTTATAGTTATTTTTTCTTTTTTATTGTATATAAGATGTTTAAAGAATGTTTTTAATATAGTATACCACTCGAGAGTTTCATGGAATGGATTATAATATAAATTTAACTTAAAACCAGAAAGTGAAAGCCTTTTCGAACGGTAATGGGGAAACAGAATATTCAATGTATATTCAAAGCCAGATAAATTTTTGAACAATGCATAAATAATCGGAAAGGACGAACGCAAAAAAGATTTCGAAATAGACATGGCACACTTTACGAATTGGAGGTTTTCTATCATAAGGTATATAATTGTGTTTCCAAGTACATACCATGCAAGAGTGGCACAATTTCATTTTACATTTTGACGAGTGCAAGCACACGAAATGACAAATGAGCATTTGTGTACGTTATGGGTTAACATTTTTTTTTTTGTTCCAATGTCAGCTAACACTCATCTTTTCATGGTGTATACCTTCTTAACAGTGCTGATTTCAATTGGTGAAAATATGCCAATGTTTTAAATACACCATAAATATATTAATCAGTGCTACGTTGTGGCTTGTCAGATTAATGCGATATTTCATAAAAAAAACTGTCAAGCTGTATATACTGACGTAAGTTTCGCTCCTTGGCTTCCCATTGTCATAGCCAATGTACCTGATTTTAATTCCTGCTTCTTGACATCCACACATTGTGCAAAAGGACCCATAACATAAACACTAAATGTCTTTAGAAATACTCTTTTCACAACTCCATTTTTATTTTAAAAAAACGTAGCGGATTGTTATAATATGAAGTTGTAAATCGAATACACGTTTACAATCGAGAACACACAGCAGGACATTCGCCATCATACTCGTACTAATATTTGAATGGTAGACGCAATAAGACATAATTTCTCTACAATCAAGTGAGAGGATATGATACCTCAAAGATTACGTATTTGGCGGAGATATCACTTGTAGAATTGCAAAATCAAAAAATAGGAATATTTTAGAGGTATAATAGACCTTAATGTATGTAGTGTACTCGTAAGTAAAAACGCAAGAACTACAGCATGTACTTCTATATTATCGAATTGTAAATTTTGGCGACCTAGTAAAAACTAGTTAAACGTGTTACTCTGAGCAATTACATTGAAAGACCGGTGTCAGCAGATGAAAGAAAACAAACCCAAATGCAGTTATTGGCGACTTAATGACTATACAACATCAACTCAAAAATGTCTTTTATAAGTGATAGCTAAGATAGAAAGTCCCATTTAAGGAATTTAAAGAATGGTTCAAATTGAGACAAAAAATATAATAAAATTTCTAAAAGTCTGCTAAATAACAACCAAGCACAGATATAGAAATGTGAGCAATACAAAAAGGAACTTAGAGAGATAACCACACAATTCGAAAGAAAAACAAAAATTACTGCTGAAACAAAGAGGTTCTGTCGCTACTGTTATGAACTCTAACAACGACATCGATACAGAGAAGTGAATGAATATTCATTATAAACATTCTGTTTGATTATATTAGCCCTTCTCCAGGATGGAAAGTCACAACCCAGATAACGCATTCAAATGTTAGGAACTCCAATTTGTAGGGCACAACAGGATAATACTAGGTAACACCTGCGTTTTAGCTGATCGAGAAACCTCTGCATCTATAAAAACGAAGTAACTACGAGCGCTGAAGGGTTAACAAAACGAATTCATTATAGATTAAACCTCAACACCAATGGCCAGACAGTCAGAAAGGCATCATTAAAAGAAACACATGATTTCTAAGACGCGTAGATAAAAAATCCATTCAGTATTGTACGTCTTCTAAGAACCATGGATAAAACTTCTAAAGTCTTAATAGTATGCACAAAAAAGGGGTACAGTCAAAACAGTACTAAGCCAAGCAAAATCTAAAATTCGAATTGAAGATTGTGCGTAGGTAGATGTTGCTTATATTTCCTTTTAACGTTTTTCGACTGGTAAGTGTTAGTAGTCAGAAACAAGCTAATATGTTGTAAATCCCAATTTAATCTCTTGTGCCATGTAATAATACCGTAGAGCTGAATACTGCAATGAACAATAACATCGCTTAATTAGTCAATTACTTAGAAAGCTGGCACAGATTTGTAAACAAAGGCTTCGTATGGAATGCGATTGATAATCTTAAATGGAGAGGCAAAATTAAAGGACAAAAGAGTAAACGTCACATGTCTGGGATTGCAAGCGAATTGTAGAAAATGTAGCTCATGCAAACATGCACAAGTACACCCTTGTTGCATCGCACCGTATTAATTACAAATGCAAATACCAATTCTACCAATTAACATGGTTTAACGCTCTACTTTTGTCGAAATATCTGCGTAGTGAATTCCTTTGCAAAGCATTGATTTGTGGAACTTTATGAAGGCACGGAATGTATTTCTACTAAAAACTCCGATCAATATGCCGAAAGGCAATAGAAGCCAGAGAAACTGAAATAAATGGGCGTGGCGGTAGCCAACAAAAGTTTAACACATGAATCTTATAAAATGAAAATACTCTCTTGTAATATACTACAGAAATAAAAATAAAAATAAAAATTCTCTTTATGTTCTCTAATTTAACATAAATAATTTGTTGGGAAAAAAAACCGAGTAAATAAATGGGAAGGGGAAAAAAAAACATAGTCCTGAATATCTCTTAAGCCTAATTAGAATATCACTGATAATGTTTCGTTTACTTTACACAATTTCATTTTTGATTTTCTTTCTAAGAAAATCGAATAGAAAAACAAATATAATATGTATCTATAGAATTTTTACAAAAAATACTAGTGCCAATAGAAAGTGTACAGGTACGTGTATCCGTACGTGTATGTTTGCGTTTAAAAAAAATAATAATAATAAAATAAAAATGTATTTTGTTCATAACAAATCAATAAAAATAAAATAGTAAATTGTGTATAGATCCATAACAATTTGGCACATTTTTGTTTTTTTTTTTCTTAAAAAAAAAAAAGTAATAATATCCCATCAAGCTTTAACATATCTTATCCCTGTGTTTCGTATGTTTTAACGTCTTCTTTTGACGATTGTGGTGCAAAATCTTAGATTTTTTTTTCTTACATTTTGTCTTTAAATTAAAAGGAAACTTATTTTGTTTGTTTTATTTAATAGAAAATTGCTTATCTATTTAAGATTGGCTTACGAAAAATGTTGACTCAACGACGTTGGCTCATCACCCCCAGTGTAACTTTTGATATCTTCAAGTTTAATGAATTTCTCTTTATGCATTCTCTCCATGTGCCTGCCAATGTGCATTTTTTGCTTAGCCCGATACACACAGAAAGGACACTGAAATTGTGGTTCTTTGCCACATTCCCATTTCTGATGGTTACGCAATGATGACTTAAGTTTGTAAACACGACCACATTCGGGGCATGGATGACCACCTCCACTGCTGCCACCCATTCCTCCGCCAACTGATCCGTTTCCACTTATTAAACTACTCATAGCACTAAAACTATTTAGCAGGCTTATGTTGCATAAGCTAGAATTTTTGCCGTCTACAACGCCACCACTAAGCGCTACCGCAGCAGCTGCTGCTGCATTCAGTGTATGATAATCACTGGCTGATGGATTATTGACATTATCATTGTCATCACAATAACTACCTTCGCCACCACTACTATTGGCACCTTTATCGCTTTTAAGCAAATCACATTCACTAGTATTTGTATTCTTGCCGCCACTGTGATGATGATGATTATTGCTACTACTACTTATTATTGAATCTGATGTATTACCACCACATGCCATTATAATGGCAGCAGACGTACTTGTGCTAGTTCTACCAGCAACGCCTGCATTCGGAGTACTAGTTATTATGGCATTACCACCGACTGAGCTCTGACTATTCGGTGTGGAAAATGCATTCGGCGATTTGCGATGATGATGCTGCTGCTGCTGTTGCTGTTGCTGTTGATGTTGGTGGTGATGGTGATGATGTTCTGCCGCTGCTGCTGCTGCTACCGCCGCTGCTACTGATATTGAAGATGACGACGAAGGATGCACTGGTGATGAGGTAGCTGTGTTGCTATTTTGATGTTTGTCCATTGAATTTATTGATAAATCTGTGGGAAATATTAACGGATGAACTCCTTCCCGTAGCTGAGTAACTAGAGGCATAGCTAGCCGGGCATTCCACTCGTTCCAAGTAAGTCCGGCTATACGCGTAATACTTAAATCTTTTTGTTTTCGATTTTGTATTTTGTTTTATTTTTTTTATTTAGATTTTTAAGTTTTTTTTTTTATAAATTGGAGTGGTAGTCGCATTGGCAAAAAAAGTAGTAGTAATTGTGGGTTGTGGTGTTATGTAAAGAGTAGTAGTAGTAGTAGTGGTAGTAGTAATAGTAGCAGTAGTAGTAGTAGTAGCAGTAGTAGTGGTGGTGGTGGTGGTGGTGATGGTTTTTTTTTGGTGGTTGGAAGGGATCACAAGCATTACAAAATATTGTTTTTTGTTTCATTATCATTTGATTTTTATTATTTTATATATTTTGAATTTGTGATTTAATATTTATTTTTTTTATATTTTTTTATATTATTTTTATTAAATTTGTGGGAATTGGTTTTTATGGAAGAAAAAGAAAAAAACAAAAAGGGAAAAACAAAAGTTAAAAAACATAATTTTGCTTGGAAAAAAAAACAGAAAAAAAAACTAAAAACAAAATTTATCACAAATATAACTTAACATTTAGGAGAATGAAAATTACACAAAAGCTAATGAGTAATAAAATATTTGCTGGCGATGAGAGATAACAACATGTGAGAAGCAAATGAGAAGCGAATAGTTATTAGTAAGTTGATTTCTTTTTGTATATGAGTTGAAATTGATAGAATCTAGAACTAATGTCTTAATTTAAACAAGCAATAGATTTTTTTTTTGTTTTTTTAATTTCAATATTGACCATTCTATTTAGAAGTAATTTTAAAAGATAGTTTACTTTTCCAAAGAAGACATTACTATTTAATATTTCCATTGCACATTAATTTTCTTAAAGTCCTGCATACTATTGTAGCACTGTGTTTGATCGGAGTACATAGCTCATATGAAACCGATTGGTTTCCCAACTCATTATTTGGCTTTCAGCACACACTAAGCACGTTTTTGAACATTCCCATCAATCAATGAGAACAACCAAGAAACTATGTATACAACATTTTATTTCATAACCCTCAACATAATCAACAATCTGCTGATACACGAATCAATACAAATTCATAAGAGACAAATATATTTCTACAGATGTCGGCATTTTAATTTGACAAAACTATTTATTTGTTTATGGAGCAGCCAATTTCTAATGGTTTTAATTTCACCGGTGATGTGTACAAGTACTATTCTGTACCGACTATTGTTAGTAGATGCTTGAAACTTGTCACTAGATCAGAGTAGTTGTACAGAATTCATTCAATAGGATCGGCGTGTTTTTCTGTCATACATACTCGTAGCTCTGAAACTTTTTCAGCCTTGATTTCAACATATTTTACCGAAGGCAATTTGTTTAAGACTTTGTTTGTTGGAAAAAATGATAAAACGATGGAACTAATCCTCAAAGCTGCATCCACTATTTTGTCAAAATACAATATAAGAGCACTGAATCATTTTACCAAATCAATTATAAATTCAAATAATTGAAGCAGGCAATATACACATCAAAGAACTTCATTGAGTATGATCGTGTCGATTCGATCATTGTCGTCAAAAATTCGATACAAGTCAATCGAACGCATGGTAGTAGATGTATGCTCGTTCAAGCTGCGCACTCGAAAAAAAAATTCTTGGGCAAACATGTATGAGACACGACATGATTCTTTCGAGTTTGTGCGGTAGTGTACTATTACTGATTTTTAATCTTGTGTATGTCTCGTCACGAATGAATGTTACCGAACGGATGGATGTCTCCATATGTCCGCTTTCATACGTCGCAAGTGTGTAATGCGCATGTTCTGGTTATTTTCTTTTGAATTGTCATTTAGTGATGCGAGCAACTCTACATGAAGACTTTCCCCTTCTTTGAGTTTGCATGTTATTTGACAGTTCTCTTTCATTTCATCTTTGGCGCTCAGTCTTTCATAATTGAAAATGAGCCCCCTTGTTAATTCTTTGGTCCATTTCAGTTCATCCGCCATACTGAAATGTTGTGCTCGTAACACAGCGAAAGAACTAATGAAGCAAATGCGAAAAAGAAAGAAGAAGGAGAAAAAGAAATGTCAAAAACTTGCAATGAAATTGCTACCCACAGGCAGTGGGAATTTGGTTAATTGGGTATTTTTTGTTTCATTATCCCTCCCTTTTGCACTCACTTGAATCTTTCGAAACATGCGACGTATGAAAGCGGACTATGCATGAATTCATCGTGAGTGTATGGTAGTATATTCGAGTGTTTCGAGGATCTCTATTGTCTCGAGTGTGTTCAACCACCCGAACAAACGCAAATGCGTTAACTTTCATTCTTTACTGATAAGGAAAAAAAAATTCATAACGTATGTATGTTGTAACATACAACAAAAACAAAAAACCCAACATATGAAATGTAATATTGTTTTGTGTATGGACATGGGTAAGGGTATATTCGAGTGTCTGCAGTATCTCGATTGTGTCGAGTGTGTTCAACCACTCGAACAAACGATCATTATTTGCTAATACTGCACAAAATACCCGAACACTCGAATGCATGTATCTGCATGACTCGAATGCTTCAACCAACATGTATTTTTTTAAGTTCATGAGCAAACGAGTATTCCTTGCTGCTCAACGAAAGTGATTGCTTCAAACCAAATCTGAGTTATTGATCGGGTATACACAAATACAAAGTACCCGTTGCAGCTCTCTGATACACATAATAATTATGTGAAATTTGCGGCGTATGGGAAGAAAGAAGAAAAGTAATACTCCTCCACTGACGCCGAAAATTCGCAAGCTGGGTTATCCACTAAATCCCCATAAAGAACGCACCATTTGCAGAAGTCTGGAAATCCAATTGTGATACATAAACCGCACGAAAAGTAATATACATATATGTTACGAGTATTGCCGCAAAAAAAAAAATAAAAGTTTAGGAACTACAATCCAATAAAAACTTCCTTGGCAAATCTTTAAGCTTCTGGAGCTGCATTTTCTAGTTCAATATTACGCACCCATGTGTATTTAACTTTGGTATTCTTCCTTTCAATATAATTATGCTCAACACTATATCAACAAAAAGCGCCTGTAATGCTACACAATCGTATTTCACCTTCAAAACTTAAGAACAATGACAAGCGCTTATGAGCAATTGCGAGCAATTACCCCGGGGTAAAACTGGTTTTATAGAAGAGGGAGATGAAGTGTAAAGTAAGAGATGGGGTAAATATTCAACTAGTATTGAAGCGGTTGACATAAATTGTCAATTTTCAAATCGGTTCATGTATACGCTATTTTGCCCCGCATTAATCATTAAGTGTGCGGTTGAGGTAAAAGATACCCCGAGGAAAAATTTATCTCCAGTGTGCGCTGGCCCAATGAGTATAACGGAATATAGTCATTTCTCATGTAAACCAGAAACAAGAAACAATAAAACAACATTCAATGGCAGCAATCGGCATCTACAATGACAACAAAAAGACACAATTGGCATTACCAAAGATGTCTAAACAGTGTCTTTAAAGATGTTAATTTCTAAATGTTCCTGAAGACGTAGTCATCGATTCATTATGAGGATTTCAATGGCAAAGCCCGAAGGAATGATGTTTGGCAATACTATTACTATTTATATATACAAAGAAACCTAAATGATCACATTTTAATTGAAAAGTGTCACAGATTTGGTATTTATTTCAGAAGTTTATTGATTTAAATTTACAACTGCTAAGAGCCAAGATATGTTTCTGCATTGGCCAAATATATTAAAACTAGAAAATCGTGAAAACAACTTGTCAATTATTCATAGGTGTGCAGCATGCCAATGAAAAATTGTCATAGCTACTCGTACCTTGAAAATCAGTAAAATAGACATAGAAATCATAGAAATCAAAAATCAACTGTAGAGTCGATTTCAGGTATGAGTCTATAAAATTACATGCTTGAGCCATAAAAGTTTGAGAAATATCTTACTTGCGACTCATGAGACAAGCAACAAGAATAAACGGATGGATATTTTCAACAGCAGACGCAAGAGTGAGTAAGAAGGTATTCAAGGAGTTCGTCTACCCTACTACCCTAATTCCATCAATTGCGTAAAACAGAAGGGACTAAAAAATAGTCATTTTAAGCAAAACAGGTACTTTTATGTTATACTACTCTCTTACGGATACGATTATAAGTGTTTGGTTTTTTCGAAAAAGAAAAGATAAATTAGCTATACAGCCATACTCGTATGTATAGCTAAGAGCACCCCGGAGGAAAAATATTCGTGAAATGGTACACGTAATACTAATATACCAGGAAAACACACCAAACCGAATCGTCTAGCCAACGTTTCGAAATAATCGGTGAATAGCACTCCAAAAAATTGTAATTTTATATTTTTTTAAAGCACATCATTGACAGTCAAACACTCACGATTACAGTGAGTGAGGCACAACTTTATTGTTTGAATACCAAATGCGTTTTCATACAATCTTAACTATTAGAGAGTTGAAATCAGTGCGATTTTATTTCATATAAAATTTTACATTATGTAAAATACATATACATAGCAGCGAAAAATATAATAGTTACAAATCGCTTCAAAATTCAATAAATCGTTTGCTAAGAAAAAATAGAAGGGATTGCTGCTGAACATTAGATTTCTCTTTAGTTGTCAGCATCACTTGATAAAGAAGAGTTGTGCGTTTGTTAAGAATAGTTTAGTATTTTGTTTTAGTCATAAAATAATACTAAACAGTTGAAGTCCGTCTGAAAATAAAGGAGCTTACTCTGATTAAGATATCAATAATTTAAATCTTCTCAAAACCAAGATTTCATAATACTATCAGTGCACAAAATAAGCCGAACACTTGTGGACGACTAAGAAAAACAAAAACCAGCAGTGCTTGACCAAAAGTTTTTAAGGAAATGGAAAAATATCTGCCTTTGCCTCTTCTAATGAATTAAGAACTGAGTTACCCGCCCCGGTCTATAGCCGAACAATTCGAAACAGACTCATAGATGGAAGACTATCAAGAAAGGTTCCACATCTGAGCGCAACAAATGTTAAACATAGAAAAAAATCGAAATTCGAAATCAGAAGCAACACAATTGAAAAGAATCTTATAGGCCATCTAAACTGAGATAATCCTTTTGGGGTCTTTCGTAAAATATATCGACATTCTAAAATGCAAGAGCTCAATCCTTTATTCACATTCACCAAGAAGAAGTTTTTCGTGGTTTGGAGGTGGTCCTCTGCTTTGGATTGAAGGCTGTAGTACAGAAAAATAATGCAAAACACAATGTACACAGCAAAACATGCCGTTCAGAAGGGAATATCAGCACGACTACGACCCTAAGCACTGTTCATCTTATTTTATTTATTTCAAAGAAAATAATATAAACTTTACGAAGTGACTGTGTCAATCATCGAATCGCAACTAAATAAACATCGTTCGAGGGCAATCAAAAAGAAAGTTTCAAAATATAAAATAGGAAATCGTGACCATATATGGCAGATGGTTCAAGAAATTTGAAATGTTTTTCCAATGTATGCATAGAACTAGTCGAATTTATGCCGATCACATGTTTTGTTAAGTAGCATTTAAATAAATAAAAAATATTTCCACTGTCCCTATTATTCTTTGCAACTTTACTCGTAGCACACAGTTGAAGGTGAATATCATCTACTTCCGGTAGTATGAAGACGACATTCCCGAGATTTTTAAAAGATTAAATGAAGAAGATTATTACTAAAAGAAGGGGATTCAAGTAAAAATACCTAGACAGAGAGTGTAAGAGTAGGTAACTTTCGATAAATTTCGAAAAAGTTTAAAGAAGCTAATGGACTAAACAAATAAACTCTTGAAAGTACACGTATACCTTGCGAGGAATATAAATCTATGACATAAGAAAACCAGTCTCGTTTCTTTTACGTTATGATACATCAATTCATTTTTTTTATAAATAAATGTAAAGCAATGGAAATATTAAAACGTAACATTAAATGCTACGCTTAAGGTATAATACGTACTACGAAAAAACAAAAAAGGTATTTATGTATATAGCTTTTAACAAATAATAATAAACAGAGAATAAAGGCAAAATTAAATTTAAAAAAAAACTAACTAAATAAATGACATAAATAAATTAATAACAAAAAAACAATTAAAACATAATAAATAAAATAATAAATAAAAAAATTGTATTTTAACTGACAGTAGGAGAGCAACACAAAAATTTTCTTTAATTTGATTGTTTAATTCCCTTTCGGATCACATTTTTTTTCTGTCGTCCTTTCACTGACTGAGTTGGTTTGTTCTTTCTCCTTTCTTTAAACTAACATATTTTTTTTTTTAACTTGATCCACCTGAAAACGGAATATATTAATTGAAATATATTATGAAGTTTAACGTTATTTTTTACCTTTTATTGGGAATTTTTATTTAGTTTGATTTTTTTATTTGTAGTTTTACTCACGTTAAATTGGAGAAACAGAAGAAAAAAAAACCATAGTCCCACATTAAGGCAAACCTATAAAAAGAGAAATACGTTAATAGAAAATTCTGGAATTTCATCATTGAAAGAACCTTGATCTAAAATGAGAGAGAGAAGAGGAGAAATTTTATTAAGAATAAGATAATTTGGTAAGGTTTTATGATAGGATGTCTATATTGGTGGGGATATTCGAGTATCACAAGCGAGCGAACTTTATTTGTCGAAATCTGAAAATTCAAAACAAAAATACAAAATGAAATAAAACACATTTATTTACTTAATTATTCTGATCATTCATTTGTTTTTGTTTTTTTTCCGTTTTTTTGTTTTTTCTTTGTATATGAATAAAATGACACTATTCACATTTTTATAGTTTTTCTTTTTGAAATTTCTCTTTAAATAAAACTTTTATGCCTAAATAGATGTATGTATATATTTATTCCCTCGCTTTAAATTTATTATATTGTATTTACTTGTTTTTCCTGATGAAAATTTGGAGTGTATATACCTCCCCTTTTTGTTTTTTTTTTTAATTAATTTTGTAGGTTTCACTTTAATTCTGTTTTTATTTTTTATTGAATGAATAAATTTTCACTACAACATATACTTATATGTACATATATTTATTTATTATTATTATTTTAAGTATGCTTACGACAATAACAAGATTTGTTTCTGGACAATTTCTTTCACGTTTACTTTTTGTCTGTTTGTTATGTAATTTATTGGTGTTCTATTTTAATTCAATATGTTATGTTTTATTATACTTTGTGATTTAGGAAAATATTTATTTATTTTTAATTGATTTTTTTTATTTTGTGTATTTTTGGCTCTTTTATTCGTTACTCAAAGAAGGAAATGTGTGCTACATGCATATTTACTGAAACTTTGTACAATGGGTTTTATTTTAGATTATTATTTTTATATAATATTTTTTATTTTAAACTTCTTTTTTTTCAAATCAATTTTAAGAGTTTTTATATAACATTTTTTTTTTGAATCAAATCTTTTACTGAATGCGGTTTGTTTGAATTTATAAACAACTGGTATAGCCTCTTAACAGGACAATAAGAAATGATCTTGTAAATTGAACTTTTGAAATTTAATCTGTGTAATTTTGTTTTTTTTTTTTACAAAAAATGATTTAAAAGGAAAAATAAGAAAAACTTTTAATGAATGCACGTTTACCTATTTAAATATTTGTAAACAGATTAGGAAATCCTACTACATAAAGTGTTTAAAGTGTTCACAACAAAAGTAAAAGAAAAACAAATTAATTAAAATGAAACAGCCTAACGCTAATCAAGTTTTTTTTTTTATAGATTTATTTTGGTATATTAAGAAATCATTTAGTATTTTCTTGAGAACGGAACTTGTCATATTTGCTTTTAT
Organism: Volucella bombylans; assembly: GCA_949129095.1. Lineage (NCBI taxonomy): Eukaryota > Metazoa > Arthropoda > Insecta > Diptera > Syrphidae > Volucella > Volucella bombylans. The sequence continues at coordinate 113,421,647 of OX422141.1, forward strand.
AATATGTTATGAAGCAAACATTCTAACTTTAGCAGAAACTTTCATCTGAACAGAAAAGGAAATGATGTTTCAATAAATACCTCGACTTAGAGGCTATAAATCTATTGTCAGACCCAATGTTTTGTCTATCCTTGCAATAGACCATATGATCCTCAACATAATCTAAATATGTTAATAATTAATAAATTATTATCGGTCTACTGTAAGAGTGGTACCAAGAAAAAGAGAGAATTAATAATATTAACTGTAGTTGCTGCTATTATATTGGCAGGATCTACTGTAGCTATATCAATATACAATAACAAGGTAGATGAAAAAAAACGAATGAGGTTATTAAAACCATCCCACTCCAAAGACATGACAACAGTCATGTTTAGGTTGAACAGCATTACTCTACCGTGCATATTTAAATAATTTTACATGCTTACAAGAGGAATGCTCACTGTAAAAGAGCAGCTGGCTTATTATTCACAATGTCAGCTATTTCTTGGTTATCATCACAATCCTTCTAAGATTTCTCGTATTTTTATATTTGTATATTTTCCCCTTATACATTGCAAAAGAATTTGTATCCCAGAGACATGATTTTGCACATAGTACATGCATATATAGAAAGTCCTGAACTAATATATGAACTAGCGAATTTCATATTGTATAATAAATTGTACACTACTAACATAGTGAACTTTAAGTTAAACAACAGAGTTGCCTGCGCAGAGTAGGGAATATTCAAAATACACAAATTTTTTTGGAATCTGGATATAAAAGAGTTGTTCTTTTTGGTGTGTTCAACTTATCAACTTCCAAAATTTAACTGATTGTGTATTGCGTGAGCTCTTTACAGATGATGTTCGAATATCCCAGACAACTAGTGGATTGTTAATTGGATCAGCTTGATAACACACGATAGACCTTTGATACCTCAACTTACCAAACATTTATTAAAAAACGAGCCCACATTAATTAGGTAGATTACTTGGAGATCAAAAAGCATATCTACTCCCTTCAGTCGAATGTAATGTTTAGATTTCTCAATGACAGTATATACACGATTACAACATCTCATTCGAGAATTTCATATAAAGTTCCTCTTGAAAATCGTACATATCATATAATATCAGATCTCCTTGTATGCCTTCATGTAGGATCATTGGGTTAGTCTATAATAACTGTTACTTCATATATCATAATGGTGTATAATTCAAGGAAAGTATATCGTAAATTAGAGAGAATTAATCTCCCACCGTATAATAAACACATTTACATCCAGATGATATACATGATTACAGACGAATTGCAAAACTATCTTGCATACCCGAACTATTCGAAAGCATATTCTACCAAGAATTATTTTCGTATTTTAGACCAATTATCTGCTCATATTAGTACGGTTTCATGAACCTAATTGTGTTTGTCTCTAAGACGCTTTTTACTTTAGAAAATGGTAACGAAGTCAATGTAATTTCTACAAATTTCTGCAAGGCATTCGACACAATTTCTCACCAACTTATCATTTTCAAACTATAAAATTTGACTTTCATACGAAATTTGTGTCATTTTTTAAATCCTATTTAGAGACCTAGGGTACAGAGTCATTTTCAGACCCTCAATATCCGATCTAATTAAATCAACATCTGGTGTCTCTCCAGGTAGTCATATTGGACCAATCATCTTTTTCCTAATGATTAACGATATTAATCTCGTTTTGATGAACTCTAATCTTTTTTTCTACTTTCGCTGAAACATGAGAATTTCAAAAGTCATTTCATTCCCAGTGTTTGCAAGATGATTTAAAGAAGTTTTTGTTATGGTGCAAGCAAAACATTGTGGAGCTTAATAATGTCAACAAATGCCAAGCGATAATCTGTTGCCGCAAGCGTCCACCACCCCCTCCAAGAAATTACTTTATCTGCGATGAGCTGATTCATTTTATTAATTTCGCACTTCGTGGTCTAGCTTGAGCCACTTTTATTACCCCCTATGAAGATAGGTTAAAATTAATTATCAAGCATACCCTAAAAAACCGTCACGACCTCGTTGATCTACCAGTTATTGACTGGAAACATCGTCTGTCCGAGAATGATGCAAAATATTTCATTCACTTCCGATCCTCGTAATCTAAGAACCACCCAGCAATTCTCTAAATTCGAACTCATCGCACCAGTTACAATTACTGTGAACCAATGTCAAGAATCAAGCATACAAGAAAGACCTACGCAGAAGCCTTTGACCTGAAGAGCAGCAAACACATAATAAAAACAGCCCTGTTCAATATGTCCATTCTTATTCGCCCCATTAAGTCTTGGATGAGTTTTCCTTTTTTTTGCTTGTCAATAAGCTGGATAAAGCTGTCCGTGATAGACTCAGGCCAATAATAATAATAAGAATAAAAATGTTCCATATCCTTTTTTTTTAATACAAACTAGGTCAAACTCCTCTGATCAAACCAAGAATGGTTGGATAAAGTCCCTTATTTTTTTAGGTTGTGGGTATTGCGACTGCTGATTTGAAAGCGGTAAAAATATACAGAGGAAAACATGCCATTTAAGTGGGAATATTAGCAGGATTACGACCATAAGCATTGCTCAAAACCTTCGAAGAAAATAATGAAAACGTTACGAAGTGGTCGTCACACCTCAACTCATTAAACATTTTTTCAGGGTCTTAACAAAGAAAGTTTCAAAATATAAAATACGAAATCATGGGTCCTCTGATTTGGAGGCGGTAGCAAATGATCGGAATAGTTATTGGAAATACTTAAGCATCCTAGTCTGGCAACAGGTTATTCGAAGAATAAAATGTACTTCGTATTCACGTAGCCTTAAAATAAACTTATGTACACTAAGTCCGACTCATGATTTTTTGAAGCTATTCGTATGTCTCAAAAAATGATGAGTTACCGTCTTTTCGAAAGACGTAAAAATCGAGCTTCGTCATTGACAGAACAATCAATTGCAGTTATGAACTGAACTTCAAATTAATCACTATTTGAAACAATATTATCAGATTCGAGGCGGTACTGAAGTTACTTATGCCAGACCGATCCATACTGAATCACTAACAATTTAAATAATGAAACGTAGGTCTTCATCACCTTTACTCCAAGCACAACATTTTGCAGTTGTATCGTTTGTCAATGAATCGTGATTTTTACTTTGGTTCAGAGTTCTTGTTATTGATTTATTTGGTACTTGTTTTGAAGGGGAAATACGACTGCACAATTAATATTGGCTTGACATCCCGTAAAATAGGGAGAATGTTTTTTGTATTTGCTGAATACGATCGTGGAACACACTAGTACATATGCTGTAATATTTTCAACTACTAAGGTGTAAGAGCATTAGCTGCAATGCCATTTGGGAAAAGGATTTCTAAAATGTTCAGCAAAGTAACGCAACAGTAGTGTCAGATGTTTTCAGAGCAGCATTGTATTCTTATACTCTCGATAAAAGCATTACTTTGGCAAAATATTAATAATAAAACCAAAAAGGTGAGAAATTTGTTTTCTTTAATTCATAATCACATCTCGTATAACAACAGAATTTATAATGTAATGTGTGCTGCTAGAAATCAATAAATAATGGGTTGTGTACCAAAATAATTTTACTCATAGCAAATATTTCGAGCAACCGTAAAATAAAGAAACAAACAATAATTTACTAGAGACCATGACAGTCTCTGAGCCCATTTTGTACACATATGTATGAATGGGTCAGTCCAATAGTCCCTTCCCTTTTTACCACCCGACGTTCAACATTGTCTGCATGAACGATTTTTTGTAGCGAGCTAGATTCGAGGCTTACATCTCAACCATAAAATCAAACAAATTAGCCAGAGTGCCAACATGGCCAACTTTAAAAGAATAAAAAATTAATTATTCGCTGAACAATTCAAGCTAGACGTGGACTAACTGTGTGAGGTCTTGTCATTTTATGAGATAGACCTGTGTTTTTTCCCAACCACAAACGGAGGGAGACTAAGAGATTTTTTTTCATAAGCAGAAGACTTCATTTTCGAAGATTTGTCATTCCAATTTTTCTCTTATTTAATGTTAGTCGGCTTTGGAACTCAATATCTCCTGTATACTATTCGAAATATATACGCAATGCATCAGGCTACTACAACTTTTAAATAAACTAAGTTAAAATATACGAGAAACTGAGAGTTCCCATAGCATTATAAGAAAAAATACATTATCGCAATAAATATCCGCACAAGCGAGTAGTATGTTATGATCTTATTTACTACATTAATTTAGTCATAGCGTTGTAATTAAAGGACGCAAAGTATCCTTAAATAAACCCATACAAATATATTTATGAAACTTTGAAATTGTCTCCCGATGAAAACTGCTAAATTAAATGTATTGCTTCAATTCCGATCTCAACTTCTTAAATTGAATATCTAATTTCCAAGACAAAATAAAATAACAAATTTAGTGTAAATTGGCGCAATATACATATGTTATGCGCTTTGAAGACAACTTTACCGTCCACTAATTCGATTGAAAAAAAAAAATAAAAAATTTAACCAAAAAACATTAACTCAGAAAAATCTCTTAAGAAACAAAAAAAAAACTTTCTTTGAACACAAACAATGTTACATATCAAATCTTAATTTAAAAAAAAAATAATAATAATATTCTTAACACAAATTTAAAGTTAGGCCTCGCCAACTTTTCTTTTGAATATTTCTGTGAAACAAAATTTGCACTTCTTTGTAAAAAGGAAAAAAAATATATATTTAAATCAAATCAAATAATATAGATATAAAGAAAAATATTTAAAGAAAAATTTTATATATAAAGATTTATATAAACTCAATAACATACGCATAACAAATAAGACTATGAATATATAAAAATAAGTAAAAATAATGATTGTAACAAATATAAAGAAAAAAATAAGATAAAACTCTGGATTTCAGTGTGTGGAACTTTTCGAAATACTCGTATTATTGTTGTTGTGTGTCTATTGACAGGATAGGGGATAAATTTTGATAAATTGTGCAGTCAAATAAATGAGAAAAAAAAAATAAGGAAGAACAGCCTCAAATCAAATGAAAGCGAAACCTTGAGCGTTATGTGGAATTTTAAATAAATCGCCTATTTGCATCGACATTTTTGTTGTGATCCAAGTTAAGTGGATAGGATGTTTGAATTATTGAAAGTACTGCATTAGTTTAAGTACTTGCATTCCTCGCCAAAAGGTTTTCAAAAAAGTTTCAATCACTCTATCCTTTTTCTAAGACACATCGATACCAACCACTTCTAAAGTTAGATTGAAAATTCCAATATACTAGTTCTAAGAGGAAAACAAAAAAGATAAAACGACATCATTATGGAAGGAACCCGATGTGGATCCTTCTGAGCGATTTTACGCATGATAAAGGCATTTATAGTCCAGTAATGGAGCAACGTCATTATCTGTATATGGCCTAAGAAATTTGTGTGTCACTCCCTCTAATTGACGTGTTCGGACTTGTTAAAAAAAATAAGAGAAGAGATTTTAACTGTCAACTATGATATAGTACGTAGGAACCATGAAAACCTTATTATTATGCAAGTTTCCTCTTTTTTTGTTTTTTGTTTCTATAGTTTCGAGCCTTTATGGATTAGTCAGCAAATGAGATTAGTAAAACATAAGTAACTTGGAAGTTATACGAAGCAACAAATGGGTGTTGACAGAATCTCTTATTAAGTTACATAACTCATAAGTTTACTAAATCTTCGGGCACTAGTATTATTTAAATCTCACTCATGCCAGCAAGGAAATAAAAATGAAAAAAAAGGAAAAGGAAAATAGAAAAAAACTAATAAAAATTCTAATAATTATGTATAAAGGTTTAAAGATACAGTATTGGTTAAGATTGTACCAATTACTTTACTTACGACATAATTTGTGATTTGTTTTCGTTTTTGTTTTGTTTTGTTTTGTTTTGTAGGTCAAAACTCTCAACTGATCTATGTTTCTACGATCTAACGAAAGAAAAAAAAATGCCTAAGATATCTCCACTATTAATTATTCCTTTTTTTTGCAAGTGAATTCATTTTAAAATTCTCTTTTTCTTTCATTTTTTTTTTTGTTGTTTAGTTTTATTTCTGTTTCGCTTACAACATACTAAGAAAACTCGTGTATGTAGTATTGTACTTCTTAAAATTAATCAAAAATATGATTTAATTACTTTTTCTGTTTAATTGGGGTCGGTGTTTTTTTGTTTATGTACGGATATATGTACATACTTTGATAGAATACATAATATTTAACTAATTGAAGAGAAAATAAAAGGTAAGAAATTATTATGTTGTCTCTGTTTGTGAATAACTAAATTTTGCTTACTACTTGCGTCCTCGTTTACTTTCCAATTGCGGCTTATCCGGATGATGTTTACGCACATGTACACCGAGGTTGCCACGCTGCTTGGCCTTATACGAACAATGCGGACATGGATGACATGGTTCTTTGCCACCACATTCGACATTCTCATGACGACGTAAAGTCGATTTCCAACGATATTTCTTGCCACAATGACGGCACACATATTTCGTGTCACTTAATGACGAATCACTAAGAGTTAGCTCATAGGTGGTTGTTGAACTGGATGAAGTTTCCTGCTTCATCGGTCTCGTTGTTAAAATTGTGTAACTTTTGGTGATAGTTGGTTCCTGTTGAGATACCTGCTCCAGGGCCTCTTCGGATTGATGTTGATGATGTGATTGATGATGATGTTGTTGCTGATGATGCTGTTGCTGTTGTTGTTGATGCTGTTGTTGATGGTGTTCGGTGATTTGTGCTGTAGTTTGTGTAGTATGCATTTCAGCAATTTCTGTTGGTGCAAAACCAATACCAATCTTTGTGCCATCGGGCAATTCGATATCATCGATTTCAGCATATTTTACCAAATCACTTATGATTGATGCAGATGTTTGAGCATTATTTAAGTCGATTTCGGAAATTTCATATTTTGTTGTTTCACCTAAATCTTGATGATGATGTTGTACGTTTTTGTCGGTTTCCATATGAAGTGTTGTACCTTGTGGGCTTATGATTTTACCGCGTGAATACTTAATACGTGGGCCAAGATTTTTCGGTTCAATTTGTACACTGCGTAAACCAATAAGTGTATTGATAGCTTGTGCATTTGTACAAACTATGTTCGGATGATGTTCTTGATGAATTTGGGGTTGAATGATGGTCGTAGTTTGTGGTACAGCGATAGCTGTGTTCGGTGATACTTTCTTTAAATTGATCAATTCTGTTGAAAACAAATAATTTATATGTTTAAGGTTTTTTTTTTTTGTCGTTAAATACAATTGTTAAGAAGTCATATATTTGAAACATACAAATTTATCAGTGATGAAATGAAAAGAAATCGATGAAACAAGTTTTTGAATTGTAATAAACTTTTAATTCTCTCAAGACGGGATTCTATATTCAGCGGGATATCTAACAAATTCTGCAAAATTCTACTTTTCTACAACATTATAATTGTTGTTGTGAATCGTTTGGTTAAGAAGTCAACTACTGATCACTTTTTTCTTTTGCATCAAATCTTTCAATAGAGTTATTATTCAAAGCTATGTAGCACTCCTTCGAGGTTCTTTTTATTCATTTTACTCGGCTCCATCAAAATCGAATCGACTTTTGCTCTTGATTTCTCAACTTTTACAATTTTTCAGAACCCAAACATTTGTAGGTAATAGAGACGGCATTGACAGAGACTTTTAGAAGAGTCACAAGTTGATCTATCTATACTGTGTATACGCTGTACATATCCATATGGAAGATTGCTAGGACACATAAAAAATGTAGCTATCTAAATGCAGTAACATACGTTTTTGAAATAAAATTCATTCTTCTTGTGATGGTCAGAAAGGTGTTGTGGTAAATTCGTCTTAAAATGCTGAGTTCAAATTCATACGAAAACAGAAGCTAATTTTTAACTAATCTTTGATTGTAAAGTCTATATCCGAAGCTAGCAATGTACCTTACTTGTCTGTTCAAATGAGTTCGAAATTGAATAGGATTTAGTGTCAATAATAAGCAAAAATAATTCTTGCATCGAACAGTAAAACCATATGAATACAACAATTTGGTTTGTGCTTCGAAACACATAATTTTTAGTACACAGCTGGCAAAGAATTTAACGAGCAATCAGAATTTAATATGTGCATCCATTCAGATCGGTAACTACAATTCCAAAAGTGCTAAGCATAGCGCAAAAGGGTATATTCATTCGTGACTGATATGCATTCTCGGTATTGGAGTGATTAGGAGAGTGGTACGATCATTAGTTTTCTAGAGATTCTGATTGAAAGATATCACTAATGATGCTAATAGAACGTAGTTGAGGGTGCTTAGAGCTCTGGGGTGAAGATTCGTCGAACAATTTCGATTGCATTTTTACTGGAGATGGTTTCATCACTATGATCGTAAAAATAAACTAGAGTCCATGCGGAGCAGGCCGTCTAAGTAAGTTTAAATTCACGCCATAGAAGGGAAATTTCATGACCATTGTGTTTCGGGACTCCAAAGCAATTTTTATTATCTCTGTGAACATTACAGGGCTGAAACCATAAATACAACATCTTACACGACCACAACCTGCATAATTTGAGGTAAGCAATTGAAAGAGTTGAGGGAAACTTCTTCAGGAAAGCACACCGGCTCTCAGTGTATGTACAATATGTATTGTGAGAGAGTGTTGCTTCGAAGGAATTAACCACTCTCCCTATAGCCCGGACGGACATGACACCAAATAAATATTACCTATTTCTATGACCTCTGTCAAAAGTCGTTTTCCAGTAATGAAGAGCTCAAGGCACATGTTTTACGAAAGTATAATAGTGTATTGAGATGAAGGGGGATTATATTGAAAAATTAAAATTATTTCAATTATACCAAGAATACATTTAACGCCAGTTACGTGGCCTGTGACAGATCGAGCAGTGACTAAGATCACCGATTGTTGAATTCTTTGTTCCTCACATTGAATTTAACGTCGGCACCTGTAGAGAAGACTATTGATTTGGGAACCAAGCGGATAAGGTATAAATCTTTTATGCACGCTACATGGTCCCAATGCAGTACTGAATGTATCGCATGAGTTTTACACTCAGAAACGGATAATCAGTAAAAGGATTTTTTGATGCCTCTACCCGTCAAATCGTAAAGATTTTCGAAGTAGGCATTCTTTTAGAAACTATCATTTGACAAAGTTTGAGAAAAGTCAATTAAATTATCTGCCTATTTTAATCTTTATACGAGTATATAGTTCATGTAGAAGTAGAAAATTGCATGCCTGTGTTGTAGGTTTTTGCTGCTATCATTTTCAAAAACTAAAAGGAGGTAACAAAAATGTTTTAGAAAAACTCCGAAAATGTTCTTGCTTTCTGAATTAAGCAAACGAAGCGGGTTATACGATTCCTTTTCTTCACAACATCGAAGGGTAAAGATTAGATACAATTCATAGCACGCATGCCTTCAGGAAATATACCCATTTGTAAACAAAGGTCTGCATAATGCGGTTTAATTTTCACCACCAAATAAATTAAAGAATATATAAAATAGCCAGGAGCTGTGTAATCAATAGCCTCATAGATAAGCTTGAAAATAACCCATTTGAAAAAAGTTGAAGATTCATACTCGATGTGAATTAAAGAGAAAGAAAAATGTGTCTGCCTGTTTATTTATTTGTTTCATTTGCACGAGTTTATCATTCCATTCAAATTTGGAACAAATTTTAGCAGGATATATTTCATGTATGATAGTTTTTCCCTGTCGATAGAGTAGTTCTCTGGCACTCATATAAAAATGAATAATATCACATCCCAAACACAAAACAACATGATGAAGATAAACGAAATAATTTATCAACAAATCAAAAACTAAACATCTAACTTACCACATTCTGCTGACGGTAGTTTAATCGCATGACTTGTTGTTAATGTTGTCAACGTTGGTTTAACCTCGCCCATATCTTGTACCTCTGTAATATGTGCTTGTCCCGATGCAGCAGCAACTGCCACCGCTGCTGCTTGATCTTCATCTGAAGCTGTAAGTTTTGTTGATGTGACATTACTTAATTTCTTTACATGTAGAACAAAGCCATCTTTATTTTGTGTGATAACAATGTCATTACTTTCCAAAAGGCAATCATCTAATTCAAACTCTTCTGGTGTTATATCAGTCTGCTCGCTTTTATCGTGCTTAACTAAACGAAAAACGAAAAACGAAAAAAAAAGAAAAGAAAATGAAAATTGATTGAATCATTAGAAAGAATTTCCTTTGTTGGATTGGTAAGGGATTCAGAAATAATAAAAATAAAACAAAAGTAAAACTTTATACTAATAATCCATATTATACAGAATTTAAATCAAATTTTCATTCTTATTTAAATATTTAGTAACAGAAAATTGTCTAAAAAAATTATTAAACTTCATATAAACCATAAACCCTTAAACAGTGTCATTTTATACCAAAAACTGTTTATAACACACCAACAGTACACGAAATTAAGAATTGTCGTTTATTTTGTTTTCAAATTATCTTTTTATTTTTATATTTTTAAATATAAATGTATCCCTTCGTTTTGGTTGTATTCTTTTTCTTTTTGCATTTTTTTTTTTTACAAATTTGGGAACTCTTAATATCTACATACATATATACACACAAATGTCTTATTATAAAACCAATATTGACAATAAAATAAAATATCATACGTAAAGACAATGAAATAAAAAAAATTACAAGCAGACAAAAAATTCCCATTGGCATGCTTATTTTATGTACACTAAATGGACTTAGGCTAATCCGACTCTAGAAACTATGAAAGAAAAACAATCGATGATTCGTGAAAAATAAATTGAGAAAACTGCCGAAACTTATAAACAACATATGTTAGATGGCGGATTTAGTTTATTGTATCTTTCATCAAAAGTCTTTAAGTTCAAGCTGGTAGACAAAGCGATTTTGTGTTCAATTATAAGGAGGAACGCTGCAATCAGAATCAATGAAATAATGAGATCGGAAGAAATTGATGATATTGCAGGTTAACAGCTTACAATTGAAGAGTATAGGTATTTTTTGCAGATACGAATGGTTGGTTACTTCAACATATTGTTATATATGAGAAAGAATGAATCGTATTTCTGGCATTCATGGCAATCGATGGGTGACTGATGGCTTATACGAAGCAAACAAAGGCACTCAGTTCCTGCACTAAGCAGAACTCGGGAAGTCAAAGTTAAGTTTGAAATGTTTTTTTTGTTGAGAGGTATATTTTCAACACCAACCGAAGTAACATTTATTTCGGATGATTTAAACACGAAAATTTAACCTTAGCATTGTTTATGCTTCCTCACGTACTTGAAAAATAGTATGTCGTTAAAAGAAAATTTCATTCACAGCAGCTGAGAATAGATACCTTCTCGTATTATGAAGAAATTTTCAAATTTCTAGATGGTGAACGAATTTAAACAAAAGGCAAAACTTAACCTCTGTAGTGGTGCAATTATTCTCTGAAACTAATGAAATTGAGGCAAATTATAGCAAAGTTCAATTATGGCTTTGATCTATACAATACGAATAGACAATCGAAAAATAAATGAGCTATGGGAGAAATTGAATTGCTAATGAAAATGTTTGATTCACGCAAAAAATATGACAAATCAACAATGTAAGCAACCAGGCTTAACTAAGGGGTACCACAAGACTTACTATTGCCCTTTGAATGTTTTCAAAAAAAAAAAACAAAAAATTAAATAAGTTTATACACTTAAAAACAATGATACGGCACGAAACACACATACATATGTACATAAATATATTACAAAAAAAAAATAACTGACTTAATTATTAAAAAAAAAAAAAAAAACTTAACAAAATACCTTTTTCTTTGTATATTCTTAAAATTAAAAAGAAAAACAAATAAAATATCTAAAAAAACAAATACCAATCTGCCACTAAGAAAATAATTATTAAAATTCAATTGAAGTTTGTTTTCTGTTTGAATTCATATTTTGTGTTTGTTTTGTTTTTTGTCTTTTTTTTTATTTTCTCTCTTTAAACATATATTAATAAATATATAAAACAATCCATTTATTTGTTGCAAACAGACATTAAATTGACATCGTTGATTTCTCGTGTGTCATAGGTGTTTTTTTTTTCTCTTTTTTTTTTAAAGAAACTCGTATCAAACGAGAATGTTTTATATCCAACAATCTGAAAATTAAAAATGAGTAAAGTTAGTTGTGATTCAATTTAATTTTTGTTTTGTTTTTCAAATTGAAAATGTACTTAATTATTGAATAAAATTTTGGGTTTATGTTTGTGGATGATGTTGGAAGCAACAATACAATAAGAAAAGACGAAGTCCCACTATGTCTCTGATATCTTCCGGGTTAGCTCAGTTGAAGTCATGATTTGTCTGTTAAAAATAGAAATCAATTGACTTGTAAGGCAACGAACCTCAATGATAATGGACATTTCAAACCCAATTGATTGCTTGATAAGAAAGACAATTTTCAACTGAACTAGATACTTACGAAAGATCATTCACAAAACATTCTACTCGTAGCAACAAGACTCAAATTAGAATTCAAAATTTCCGTTGTCTTTACTTTAAAATAAATTGAAAGTCGATGGTAGGTGTCTACTCGTACATATATCATACCTAGACGGACGCATTTCGAAAACCGCAAATATCATCCCCACATTTGGTTTATTAACCAAAACACATTTTCAGTGGACAATTTGCTCAGAGAATAGCTATCGATTAGGATTAAATTATCTACTTTATCCACGGCCACTCCTATTTTAGGGCTTTGTGCGGATGTAACAATTCAAATAGTAAAATCGCCCTAGATATTCATGTTTTCACACAAATATACATAACTTGGCTTTGTCGTCTTTAAGAGCTCACTTTCGATGATGTTCTGGTGCATAGTACGAAAAAACTATTAAGAATTGTTTTCTGAGTATCGAAAAAACGTCACACACAAGGCTTAGAAAGTTTCATTATTAAGAAATAGAGAAAGCTAAGACATACAGATAACAGAAGTAAATAAGGTAATTTACTGTGTAATGGCGAGAAAATATTCGCGAAAGAAAATCTAACTAATTTAATCAAAATAATGCCATAATCTCGGGAAACAAACTAAAACGAGTGGTATTATAATGCAGAGTGTTGAAACAAAGCCAATTTTATCAAGATGAGTAATAGTTACAAGACCACATACATACTAACTATAAAAGGAAGTGCCTGATAGAAGAAGAGCTCTAATAATCCTGATAGAAGAAGAGCTCTAGCGTTAAAAAAAAAGACATCAACCATTCCGGAACATATTAAAAATGGAATTCGTAGACACCTTCTGTGACCGGCAGTAAGATTACGAATAAGATAAATGCTTACACATGGTTTGCACAATTCAAAAACGGATCATTCCAGACTTTTTGTGACTATGTATGCATATGTCCTTTTGAAGAAACCCTGGAAATCCTCTCGTCGAAACAGTTTCTGCAGTGGATCAAGATAAAAAGGAGCAAAACATTACAAATATGAAAAATAAAATAACATATGGTAGTGCTGAATAACGAAATGTCAAGTTTGAACTGCATGTAAATCCTAGGCTGATAGGTTTGCTTTGCTTTAAAGCGGCCCATACACACCACACTTGTGTGCACACTTCGGTGTCGCTTTACGCCATACACATCACACAATATTCGCACACATTAGTTCTTTATCGGACTTGGACCTAGAAGGAACAGTGCTATGAGCAGTCGTAGTCCCTAATTGCCATTTTGAATTTTTTTTTTATCCGATCTTAACGCTACCACCATCAAACAAAGACTGATATTTTGTATGAGCGTGCGCGCACCGACCCAACCACAGCGCACTTCTAGGAACACCGACACAAAAAATTAAAATGTTTTGATTTTGCTCACACAGTGTGGCACACCGCAAAATCGGTGCGCGGACTGCCCCATACACACCACACATTTCAGCACACCGACACAAGTGTGCTGTGTATGGGCCGCTTAAGACATACCCATGCAAATTTTGACTTAGAAATTACACGTTACTGCACATCAACTGAAATGATATGTACTTATGTTAAACATCTAATTTTTCTCTTCCGCAGACAAACACAATTGTTTAGTGCATTTATCTTAACACATGATACACACTAACATAACAAAACAGAAATTACCAAAGCCCTTCTTTTTTTAAAGTACTTAACACTCAAGTCGGTATAAATACACTTATAATGCCTCAGCATGTTTGGGCTCAGTGGTTCTTTTGCTCTATGGGTGGCATTAATGGGGAGACTAAATACTTATTGGAAGTTGGCTTGTTATTGATTTATAGTCAACTACTCATCTTATTTGATTTTCGTTAACTGAAAAAATGAATGTCTTTCGGGCGAGGCTGGGATTCGAACATCGAACCTTCCGATTTGGAAGCCAGTCCACTACCTCTTCGCTTCGATAGAAAGCGAAAAGCTCAAACTAAATACTATTGGGTTTTAGGAATACAATATATTAAAAACTTTACTGTCATTGCTTTAAAACTATGAAAACTTATCTCACACTCAAGTCGTAATAAATGATACATTATCGTATGGATAGAGAAAGTTAAAAAAAAAGGATGTGCGCGCTATTAATGATAGTTATTTTACTTTAAAGATGGCATTCAACATGCACCAGTTTTATTTGACTTGTTTGAAATTAAAGAAAAGAAACTAATGGCACACTTTATTCCGTGTTCAGTATCCAAAGTGATCGAGATGTATGTATACAAAAAGATCAACGAAAAAATCTTGAGCTACATCACACAATTCTCCACAAGCAGAAAGTAAAGGCATGCAAAGAATAAGTTTTCCCATCTCAAGGTTTATCACAGATAATTGAAAACAGACCAATTTAGTGGATCATACCAAGAGGTTATTACTACACAACCAACATAAATGTCTTTAAAAATATTCTCAACATATGTATACAAATGGAAGGCCAAGTTAAATTAATGAAGAAGAGCCGACAGAACACTTTATTTCGTGTTCGAGAAAAAAAAAAATACAAAGTGATCAAACAGATACGAAAAGGAAAAATTAAAAACAGCAAATCATCAGTACGCTTTAAATGAAAAATATCTACATTAAGTACAATTTCAATTTGAAAACTTAAATTTAAATTTAAAATGAAAAGAAAACTAGTTATTTACAATTATTAGTTTTTCGTTTTCTTTTTCTTTTTTTCTTTATCACAAATCAGAAAAGCAAATCTCCTCCAAATGGTATCCACTCTGTTCATCTTTTGCTTCTCTTAAATCTTTTCCACTTGGCAATTTTTCTAATCACAACTCTTTCCTGTCATTGTTGTTCGAAATACGACGGATGTTGTGTTTTCATATGTGCATTTAAACTATGTCTATATTTTGCTACATACGAACAATAACCACATTTCTTTGTTGGATTAATGCCACATTCGAATTTTAAGTGTCGCGCTAGATTTTTCTTATACGTATATGTCTTACTACATTGTGGGCAAACGTGATTTGCAACTGGATCATTGCGACGATGTTGCTTAGATTGTTCCGTTAACGCTATACTATTTAAGGATGTGACTGATTTTATGGAAATAGCCCAAATATCTGAAATATGAGAAAATTGAAAAAAAAAAAGAAATATGTTAGCTTGAATGTTTAATGTTTAGATTATATTTTTAATGAAACTAAAATATTTAAAGGAAGGATATCACAAAGACAGAGAGAGAGAGTGAGAGATAGAAAAAGAAAGTGAGAATAAGGTAAAATGAATAGGAAACGAAAGAAAGGATACAGACAACGTACAATATAAAAAATGGTTTGTTTATTTTCAAGAAAAGAATATAGTAAAGTATTTTACTTGTGCTCTTTCTTATTATTACTTTTTTTTCTTCGTTTTTTTTTTTAAGTAAACATGAATTGTTTAAGCTTTAGCATTCATTCCTAAATTCTAATATACAATTTCTTTTGTACCTATAAGCTTTTAATCGTATCTATCTTAATCTTAACAATTTACACAGGCATGAAAATATAAATACAAGTAACGTTAAGCTATGTATTGATTAAACAAATGTATTTTGAAAAAATAAGACTAAACTAAAGTAGAGCTTACTAATGAAGATGAAGTGAAGTAAAAAAAAATGTTTTTTTTTTTGTTTTTTTTATTTTTTTATCTTTTGTACTTACATATATCTAGAAATTCTTTTTCTTATAATTTATTTGCTTTAAGCATAAGATAGTTCATATTTGCAAGACTACATTTATTCATTAAAACTAAAACTTCTATGAGATAATAAATATACAATAATAAATATTCCAGTAGATGTAAAGATTTTGTTAAAAATGTTTTTAAATTGTCCACGACGCACAACTATTGATTGTTTGGTGTTCGGCTTTCTATTATATTGATTTTCTTTTGTCGTATTTGTGCATTTTACTGATCAGCCTGTTGGATGTCCATGTTATTTATAATTATTTCAGTTGTTTTCTTTTTACATTAGGAATTTTCTGTTGTTCATCTCCATCTCCGAAGAAAAATGTACGCAGCTGAGTTGTTGGAAATCAGATCATTCGTTAGCAGATGTGTTTTTGTTTTTATTGAAGCGAAGAAAGATGCACACGACTGAGTTGTATTATATATGTGTTATCATAATACTAGCGGAATAAAGTAAACAGGAAATGAGTCCCAGAAGATATGAGCAAGCAGTGTTTTTAATGAATTTCAAACTTAAAATAAATGGTTATGAAAATGCATATGCAAATTTTTTTGTTTAATCTTTTAGTACATAATCTTTTAAGCTTTTAGTACAAATCTTTCGGAATATTTGTATTCCCGTTTCGTCGGGTTCGCTTGTCCAAATCTAAAAGTAAGAATGAGTCTTGACGTGTAGCTTGGATTGTTAGCTAAGCTATTTCCGCTGACGAATTAAAAGTTTGTATATTCGCGAGAGCCTGCATCTAAGACAATCGATGTTGTTTTTTTTTATCTTTTTTAAGAACTGAATACTAAAGAAGGTATGAATACTTTTAAAATGCCAACGCATGTGTTAAGCTTGCTAGAGAATTGCAAAGACAAGGAAATTCAGTTTAGATTTAATGGGGAGAGAGAGATTAAATTATTAATGTAATTCGACTTGTTATATTGTAGACATGTATTCATCATTCGTGTGTTTATTTGCTCGGAAGAAATCAAGTCTTTCGGATTCTGGTCGAGAATTAAAAACCGAACCTTCCGTTTTGCAAGCCTGTACACCAATCCACTTCAGACGAAACCCACCCGCTGGTATTGTTATACAGAAGAACAATTTAAATTCGAATTATTGGTTTTGTTCGAAGGCCAAAGGAAATATAATTCTATTATCATATGGCAAACACCGAGGTATACAATAGATACATTTGTATTCAAGTGAAATGGAGGTTTCCACGTACAACTGAATTTATTGGAAACGAATGCTATGTATTCGAGTTGAGAAGAATAAAACGGTATCAGGAAAATTTTTGGAAATGTAACCTACAACAACGTTAGCACCTTTCAATCAAAATTGAATTCATTTTCTTGAAAGAACTCAACTCTTTGGGTAAAATTTCCGAATGATTATTTTTATTATTGTAATTCAAAACACTGTTTGGAATGTTAAGTATACGCCCTAGTATTCAGGTGATCCATTTTCAAGATAAACATATAAGTTTAAACATCGAAGGTTGTAAATCAATAAAGATCGTTAAATAACTCACATCATCTGTATAGGTAATTTTCTAAGCGACTACCTATTATGAAATATATTAGATCTGTAAGCAGCATATATTTTGATATAACATTGTCTATCAAGTTGACCAAGTACTATAAAACATTTCAGTAAAAATATATCATAGATGCATTGTTTTATTTGTCGCATTTAGGTGAAAGGTTGTTGTACACTTCAGTTGGATTTGCTCTCTGCATCATAACTTCTATGAGGCATCTGCTTTTTACGGAGATGGAGACTTCGGGTGTCGTATTAATCGAACCAATTCTCTCGTATTCTGAAAAGAAATAAGCAATATAAACCATGCAGGGATAGGGAAGTATAGGCAAGGAAAACATTTTGGAAATAAAATGGAACTTTTAGGAATTCATTATCATAATTTTCTTAATGTGTCTATTTAAGCAAATAAAACCAATTCACTTTCAATTAGAATTTCAATCGAACATAAGATTAGTGGGAAACTTCATAACAAAAGTCAAAATAAATGATTCAGGCGGCTAACAGATACTTCCACCAATTTTGTGGAACCACAATTTTGTAAAACCGCACACATTAGCTTAGACACATAAGAAAAATTCTTCGGGTCGATTCAAGACGAGAACAAGACCGAATCTCGCTTATAAAACAAGTCTAATGCATATGCCCACTGATTGATTGGGATATAGATATTGCCAATAAATATAAATATTGGTAATTTCGGAAGCCTTTCTTGTTTTTGCCAATGAATAGTTCTGAGTCAAACATGTCACAGAGTAACGTTGATTAAAATATTGTCAAGCTTCCAAAGTTTCAATCGAGCGTTTTACGTCAAAATTACACGGTAACACAGTAGTTTCATGTAGGAAATAGTATAACTTTCTAAAATATAACACAAGTTCTACAGTCTGTCTATATGTAAATGACGATTGAGACTTTGCTCTACCGTGTACTTTGATGAAGCATCTTTCATTTACAAAAAACAAGATGAAGGCATTATTTGATACTTTGGATAATTTTGATTTCTGTCAGAGATACCTGATGGAAATTGTTTACTTTACTTCTATTCAACGAAATTGCTATTTTATTTTATCAAAATAGTTACATTCTTGAATATGTAAAATACTTTCAAACAATTAACTTGTAAGCGCTTCACTAGAAACAATGTCAGAAAACTATTTTTTAAAATAGTTAATTGGAAAAAATGTTTTTTTTGGCTTTTTTTTTTAAATAAAAATTGGATGGAATGACATATGTATCAACGAAAAATAATAACTCAACAAAAAAAAAAAAAAAGTAGTTAAAACAAAAGCGAAACACTGAAAACAGCCGCAGGTAGTACCGTGTACTGATGTTACGGTAGCAATTGTTAGTGAATTAAAGTTTATAAAATCAACACTAACAACTGACCTGACTATAATGTAATCAGATCTGTTCTTGCAAAATACCCTGTTGCTTATTTCATTTAATTTCTTTTTTAAATAAAAACAAAATTGCTTTTTTTATTCAATTAAAATCATTTTATTACAAAAAAAAAAAAAAAAAAACGATAAGTAAATAAGGCTTAAGCAACAACTTACAGTATTAATCAGCGTAAATTGAATTTTTTTTTGTTCTGTTCTATGTAGGATGAGCAATACTAAAATGTTGTAATAGCGTTTGCTTATAACAACACCCAAAACCACACAAATGACACTTGAATGATGGTTTTGCTAGGATTTTTCCATCTGTTCGACCAAACCGCTGATAGGATACAATCTCTTTCACTGGTAAATGCTTATCTTCATGCACTTTATCATTTTCACTCTCATCTATATACTTTGTTAATGTATCAATTTGTACTGCACAAACTTCAAAGCGCTCCTCATCACAGCTTTCATCTCTACTAACATCATCGGAGTCTTTCTCAAAGAATTCTTCCATGTCCTCATCGATGCCGTCTGATGCAGCTATTTCTTCGTCTTCGATTATTTCTACGTGTATATCTATAAAATACAAACAAATAAAAAAGAACAAACTTTGGAAAAAGAAAAACAACACATGTACTATGTATATACTTTAAATGTTTTTTTTTTTTTAATTTTAGTTGTAAGCCTAAAAGCCTGAGAAAAAAGAAAAAGGAATCGGGGCAAAAGAAAAGGACACCAATGGCTGCTGAACTGTGAATTTCTCTTTGAAATAAAACTCCGGCAAATTTTGTTTCTCTTCTTTTGTATTTCAAATTTTCTCTAATTTTGACTTTGTTTCATTGTTTTCTTTTTTTATTCATTTTTTTTTTGTATTTTTTTTCGTATATGTAAAAATATCATATATATGTATATATATAATTTTTTTTTCTTGGTTAAAATCTCAATTTGTTTCTCCTACTTGTTGGTTTTTGTTTAAATCATTGTTTTTTTTTTTCTTTAGGTACTAGAACAATATCATCGTATATACGTATATAAATATAAATATATACTTTTTTGTTACTCTTTTTTTTCAATAAAATTAAAATATTAATATGGCAATCTTTGTTTTCATTTGTATTTTGGTTGATATCTTTGGAGTATACATTTCGTTTTCTTTAGTTAGTTCTTTTTTTGTTTTGTTTTGTTTTTAATTTTTTAATGACTATTTTCACTAGATTTTTTTTTTATATTTTTAACACATAACGAACAACAACAAAAACATGTTTTTTTTTTTTTTAATTTTATCTATGTTATAACAAACAAATCAACAATATATGTATATAAATATTATATGCCTGTATGTTGTATAATATATTTGAACTAAGAGAGCTTATTGTTAGACAAAAAAAGACTAATCAGGCAAACGGAAAACAAGATAAACTAAAATGAATTAAAACACAAAAACAAAAGGCTTTGGAATTGCTATCGCAATTCTTAGATTAACTATTTGCAGGGTGATTTAGTTACAAATAAATTTGACGAAGTAATTAAATCTTTTTAAATGTACGGGACTGGCTTAAATTTGGTAGACTCAATAATCTAACTCAATGTCTTAAGTGGGCTTGTTTACATATGTTTTAGAATAAGGGTGGCTGAGCAATATCCTTGCAATATAAAAGTATGACATACCTTGGCTATAGAAAAGGTTAAAAAGCTTCCATTCTGCTCATTGTGGTGAGATAAAGAAGTTTAGAGTGAATATCTTCTATAATAAAAGATAAATCAAAACAAGGACGATGTGTAGCCAAAGTTTCATGTATCACGGTTTGTTTGGCAAAAGCTTGTGAGTAATGAATTCTCTATGTAGGGTCCGGCTTGAAGATGTGTTTCTTGTTGCTCATCTACAGGGACAAAAAATATAAAATTATTCGTTACAGCTACATCGAAGTATTTCCGAATTTCAGAGAACTCTGTGATACAATCTTTCGGTCTCCGCTCGAATTATTCCTCATCTAATGCACAGTAAAATTTTACTTCTGTTGCAACTTGTTTTTGCAAGTTACAAGAAGAATTCCGTAACCAGCGCTTTATAAATTCGATTTGAAGCTGTGTGGCTTGTTATTCAACCACAAGATCTGTTGCAGCTGTATATTTTCGGAACTAAGAGAGTTTTGTGAGAAAACTTGAGACGAGGACTGCGCATGTTGAACATTGCAATATCCGACAAAAGTGTACGTTTCTGTGCGACAGAAATTGGAAAATTTGGATCTTAATGCTCAAGAAATGATCCAACTATACCAAAAAGAATATTATATTGCAATAGTTGAAGAGAAAAGGACAGAAACTTTATCGTAAAATGACAGTTTTTCTCATTACGAAGTACGAAATTCAAAAGCAAATAAACACTTTTAATAGGGAAATAGATTTACAAGCAATGTCTCTAATTTTCCACAGAATATCTTTCAAGGGCGCATTGCTGAATATGAAAAAATTTATTTTTATCACTTTGAAACGTCATACCTAAACGCTTACTACAACAACTAGAAGATCATCTGTTTCTTACACATTGTGTAAAATTTGATGCCTTCGATCATGATTGATTCACATCGATGCAGTTTTTTATCAGTTCAGTTTCATTTGACATTTCCAAATCATTACAGATATGTATATGTAGACATTTAAATTAATATTAAATATCTGATAGAAGCATTTAATATGTGACATCTCCTCTGTTACTGAAAGTTAATTCGTAGAAAGTCTACGTTCAAATACGACACACTACACTGAAAAATAGAAAAAAAGTAATTGATGGCTATGGCTATGAGAGAGGCTCTCACTTGAAATCGACCAAAAACCAGTGATCTTGCTTATCCTGTGTATGTTCATAATTGCAAGGCAAACATTGAGATACGAGTACAAGCTATGAAATCACCTAGACTGTATAATTTTTACAGATTTGAGAGAAAAAAACATAATAACAAAGGACATTAATATTCAATTTAACGGAATATAAATTTGTTTTTTTTTTTTCTTTCAGTTTTATTTGTCGCTACAAAATCTCTAAAATTCGGTTACCCTATCACGTTCTCGTTCCAGAGTGATGATGTTCTCTAATTTCTTTTAACAACAAAATAAGGGCAAATTCTAAATATTTTCTATTGATTAGTTTTCGGAAATTATCGTGCTGGGGTTCATGCTTCACTCTTCCAATCACCAATAAGAACTTATTAAAAAAAATGAGATTCTCAACTTAAGACACAAAGAGTTTACAATGCAAGAAGCAGTGCACGATTAATAAATTCATGGAAATAATATTAATGGAAGACACGACACCGAAGTGGCATAGACTGCTTAATCTAAACCTTCGCCCGGCCACGATCGAATAAACTGCTGCACAAAGCACAAGCTACTGCCCAGAGTTTTCAATTGTACTTTTGCTTAACGTATGCGGTCGTTAGTGAAGAAGTAGACCTTATTTAAAGTAAACATAAACATATCTAGGCAAATCTGTTTTGTTTTATCCCAATAAGTGAGAACACAAATTCTAACGGGTAAAGGAAAGCTTTATCCGACGAAAATAGTTTTTCCAAGCATAAAAGCAAAGCAGTTATAAGATTATATAAGGAAAAGTTCTTTTTTGGATCATCAGACAACGATAGGTATGATGGGCGAAGAGGTCAAATTCAGTAGAAAACACAATTTCGGTAGTGAACGGACAGAAATACTAAGCATGGACAACAATACTCAGAATGGATAGCGGAACTTAGAATGGACAACAATACTCAGCAAAGAAAATTCAAGGGAGACAATACAGAATAATATAATAGATCGCATCTTGGATTTTGTCATACATAAGTTATTGATACAAACATTGGAAATCGTATAAGCACCATTCACGCCATTATATTACTCAAGGTGTAAGAAGTGTTTTATAAGAATTCCCTATGCCTAAGTTAGCAATATTTCTGACATTACGTCTTTAGTTTTTCTTTTAAATGTTTGCACACAGTGCGGGCAAAGAAAAATTAAGGAAGACAGAAAGAGGGATAGGTATGCAGGTTCGAATGACTAGGAAATAAAAACCTTGCCAGGGTATCCCAAAAGTGAGTTGGCCTGAGAGTAAACTGATGAGCATTCATAGCGAGATGGTTGTTACAGTTCAAGGTTTAAAGTGGCGGAATTCTAATGGCAATTTCGATGGAGCACTGGTGATGAGAATAGCAATAGAATAAGGCAAGGCAAGTAACATTACGCCGGTGTTCGAGAGTGACAATTGTATGTGCAATGTTGATGGATGTTTCAGTTATGTTAAATTCATTTACCATGTACGAGTAAGTCCTGATATATAAGATATATAATTCTTTATCTGGATGTGTGCTAGAAAGAATAGCCAAAGTTGGGGTTTGTTTGTTTAAAATAATATTATGAATACCACTATGATCTAGAGTTAGCTCTAGAGTTCTGTAAACGAGTAACGAAAATGATCCATATAAATGAGAAAAAAACAAACAAATATATCAGCTAATTAACAAGTTAATTTAGAAGTAAATATTGCTTTTATTATGAACCATTGACTACGAAAGTCAAAAGGAAAACGCATCCACCTTTTGATTATATATGTGGATTTTCTGCAGCATTACTTACAATGATAAGTAAATTAATTGTTAATTTGAAATATGCTAATATTAGCATTTAAATTAGATAAACAAATTGAACCGATAGTTTAGTTGAAGAACAATTTATAATCTCTCCTAACAGCAGTAGTTTGTATTAACAAATTACAAACTGATACAGTCGAGTACGGGTGTTTGGTACTTATTTTAAAATTATTTT
Source organism: Volucella bombylans (assembly GCA_949129095.1). NCBI lineage: Eukaryota > Metazoa > Arthropoda > Insecta > Diptera > Syrphidae > Volucella > Volucella bombylans. Next base: position 113,445,630 of record OX422141.1, read on the forward strand.
GAACTCTAGATAAAGTTCCATATGTCGTTGATTCGCCGAATTCATTTTCACACGGATAAATTAAACCTGTAACGTATTATGCAGCTACCACATATCGCAAGCCTAAGTACGAATAAGCCTTTGACTTTTTGAATTAAAATACTGCTTCCGTCAGTCGCCATCTCCTACTACTGTCGAATTTTAAGCAAGCTTAGCTTGTGTGTGAAATACAATAAATAAAAATAAAATACGTGTGACAGCTTCGAAGAAGTGTTTGGCGTTGTTCAACAGAAATTCGGACTAATTTTGCACCGTTTTACAACCGTAAAGACGAAACAGGCGGTTTCGCGGCCAACATGGTTATTTCAACAGTCGTTTTTAGATGTACGCCGTTTAGTCCTGGAAAAAATGGAAAAACAAATAACAGCGAATACTATGCCAACTTATTTAACCGATTCAACGACGATTTGAAGGTAAAAGGGCAACACTTGTCGAAGCAGAAGGTGCTCTTCCATCATGTCGAAATTGAATGAATAGGGCTACGAATTGCTCCCTCATCCACCACATTCTCTAAATTAAGTCCCCATTGGCTGTTTCCTGTTTCCAAACAATTATTAATCATCCCTCAATCAAATGCCTAATTTGAGGACCTCGACAAATCAAATAATATGATTTGAAAGGAATCAAAAAAATGAGGAAATGTTACACGAAGCTCAAAAATTCAACACTTTTTTGCTGAAAAAAATATCAATATGATTCATTCAAAAAGTCACGGACTTATTGATTTACCCTCGTATGTAAGAAAAATGTTGTCTTATCTTTCTTGTGATTCGAACAACTTTGAAAACCATTTTGTGGGCAGATATTTCTAGACTCACAATAAGTTTATCTTAGAGAGCAATGTCATATACGGGCTCCTTCATGGTACCGATACTCGAAGAGCTGATGTTTAGAATGCTCGGTATTATTATGTGCCGACCTGGATTTAGATTCGTATGATAGGGCTACTACAGCTGCTGAAAAAATGCTTTTGTAATAGCAAACAGTTAAACTGTGTACTGATTGTTTTCTTCACTATGCAAGAGAAATTTCTTTCATTCGGACTGAATTAAAAGAATCTGAGACGAGACAGTTCAATAATAAACCAGAGACTGTCATTTCATTTATATGTAATAAAATTGATGTAAATGAAAAAAAAATATATATAATTACTTCGTGCAAATGGTTCAACTCACTCCGTGCTCCAATTGTCTTCACAAAACATTCCAGTTTCATTTCAGTTGATAATACACACCAACATGTGGATTTGTTTAACATTACATTAAAAAATTTCTGCAAATAACAATTTCTATGACTGTTGTGGTTTTACTTAAAATTAATATAACCATAATAATAATAAATAATTAACAATTAACAACAAACAAAATTAAAACGTTTTTTTTTTTCCTTTTTGTTTTCTCAAAATTTTCTATTACTTATTATTGTATTTCACTATTCGTCTTTCAGAAGGGAAGTGTTATTATTATTTATGTTTTTTTTTTTTTTGTTAAAATTAGATTTTGTTTTTCTTGATATTTTATATCAATTATCTATATAATAATAAATATATATATTGTATATCCTTTTTGCTTTTATAAACGTTTTTCTCTTGTATTATTTTTGTTTTGTTTTTTTTTTTTCTTTTAGAAAAAATATAATAATTAAAAACAAACAATTTTAATGGCACTCCAACAAAGTTTTTAAATAAATATAAATATAGGGGTTTTTATTTTCTTCTTCGTCTTCTTTGAAATATATGTATAATATGTATGTATACGTAATTGTTTTCATTTTCCTAATGTGCACATAATATGTACATACATACGGTATATATAATGTTTTCTTTTAATTGTTCTCTTTATAAATTTATTTCGCTATTTGCATCTGTAAACAATTCTTCTTTCTTATTTTCTTCTATATTTTTTTTTTTCGTTTTTAAAACTTATAACAATTTAACAAATATATATGTATATATATATATATGTATAATTCAGTAAGATTACTTCGCAATCTCATTTGTTCATTGTATTTTCTTTTTTATACTATTACTCTTTTTTCTTTTAACAGTATATGTATGTTAGTTATTTGGCAACAAAATCAACACAGTACGTTTCTTATATATTTCTTCTTTTTTTTTCTATATAATATATATATATATATATGTATGTGTATGTATATATATTTTTAATTTAATTGTTGTTTTTTTTCTTCTAGAATTTGTATATGTATGTATATATATAAATTGTTTATTTATATATTTGTTTTCTTAAATTTGCTAATAATAAATATTCATCGCAATTATTTTTTACTAATTGTTTTCCTTTTTGTTTTTGCTTTTGTTATAAATGATGTGGCATCCAATAAATTCGTTTTGTATTTTCTTTTTACCTAATTTCTAGTGTTTTTTATTTTATTTTAATTTGCACACTATTGATTATTTAATTTCAAAAAATATGTTTCTCATAAATAATATTTGACACAGACACCGGATTCGAGGTGTCTTTTTAGGTGGGAGCTTTGTGAAAATGCTTTGGCACACATGAGGCAACGAAATTTCTTCTGTCCACCGCATTCATATCTATTGAAATAAAGAAGACATGGCAACAATTACAATTGAGTACGAAGAATATTGTAAGAAATAAATAAAGTTTATACTTGTATATAACTATAATACAGTGTGTTTGGCAAAGATTGTTATTTAAAAGGAAAGTTTAAATTCTTTAAACGCTTTTTTAATGCGTAAAGTGTTTAATAAGTTGCCCATTATTATCGTCTCACGCTTGCAGTCAATTTTCTGCAGTTCTACTGTAATTATCGCCAATTTAAAAAGAAAAAAAAAAACATTTTAAACTATTTTATTGTCCTAGCATCTAACCTCTATTTCATAAGCCACCAGACATTTCCAATCCAATTAACATCTGGAAACTGAGATGGCCAATCCAACACATTGATGTCATTTTCCTCCTTGAAGCCCTGAACACATACGAGTGCGATATTTGTACCAGCCAATTTTTCAGCAGTTGCCAACAAATTTTTTTTTTGTAAAGTTAAATCTTTCCTTCAATATCGAGATTCCCGATGAAGGTCATCAATTTTCCGAATTCGAAACGAGTGGAATACATATATATATATATATTTTTTTTTAAATCAATTCGTAGCAATGTTTTAATACCACAATCAGAAGTAAATCTTCGAACAGAATATTTTCAAGGCCCAGTATTAAGAGTTCCAAACGAAAGATTCACCTAAGATATCATACTTCTAAATGTCAGTCGGGAGTTTACGAGTACTTCTGCCAATGTCGGAGGTAGTCGTAGGTAACAATACGAGTAGCAGTTTCATCATGCGAAATCCACACACGTCTTCAAGGGAAAATAATTTTCGTTCTCAAATTTTTTTTACGTGTTTTTTTGGATTTTTGTGGGTGCTGATATCCCCATTTATTTGGCTTAATACAAGCTTAATACTAGGACTTAAAAATTACAAAAATAAGAACTCTGATCCACGGAAACCAGACCAAGTGAGATAGAAATCAAACACCGACAGGTTTTTGGAACCATAGGAGATGAGGTGGACCGGTAGATAGAAGAGACGGAAAGAAGGAAATGCAGTTGTAAAAGGTTGCGCAGTCGATGGATCCTGAGATCAATCGATGAATAAAAAGAATTTCTTCTAAGAAATCCAAATTGATAAATTTGAGGCGGTCCTGATTAAAGGGTCGCTCCAGAGGAGTCCACTCAGAGTAAATCAGTGGAATCGACGTTGAATACCTCGATTCGGGAGACATGAGCTCGGTGACTGTCGCTCAAGCAAGGTACGAACAAAGGTAACATAGAGAGATCTGGTTAAGTACGGGTTGTAAAATTTCTTGGACCACCGTTTATTAAGGCTTTATTTTATCTTATCGATATGCGAACGGAAATTAAGCTCCCTGTCGAATAATATGCCAAGATCTTGAAAAGATTGAACCAGGGGAATAGGTTTACCATAGAGAAAATAAAGTCGGGGAGGAGACGGATTGAATTTACATGAGAAAGTTATAGATTGGCAATTGACGATATTAATTTCTAAGCCGATCGAGGGATTCTTTAAGAAGGGTGGAGTCATGAGGAGAATAGCTTTAAACAAATTTGTGCCATCAAGATCGTTAATGGTTAGAATAAAGATAATGGGACCAAGATGGCTAACTTGTGGAAGCCCAGAGTAAGGCCAGGAAAGGAATATCTATTTTAATAAAAGAGGTTCAAAGGCAAGAGCATTACATTTGAAGAGGAACAATTGATGAGATGTCTTATCAAAAGCTTTAGTGAAATCTATTGCGGAAACATCGATTTCTTTGTCATTTTCTAAGGCTGCGGGAGTAAAATACACATATTCAACATGAATTGGTAACTCCATTTTTTGATCCCTTTTTGTGTATCGGGTCTTCTAAATCCGAGGAAATTCTACCTGTGTAAGGGATAGACAAAATAGGTAGAAAAGGGGGAAAGTAAGGTTGAAAGAGCATTTTTTTAAAAAGAAAATCCGGGGGACCATCTGGGCCGGAGAGAAATTCATTCTTTAAGTTTTTGTAAATTTTCTTCAATAACAGCAAGATCGAAATTTCGAGTGAAAAAGGGACCAACGGAGAAATTTTGTACGTCATTGAAGTAAGAGCGAACTGATATGAAGGAGTTGATGGTTAGAGGATCACTTGAAGATTTGTTTCCGAAAGAAAGGGAAGAAAGATGAGCGTCGGTCTTACTTTTGCAATTGACAACAAGAAAAAAAGAACTTGGGGTCGCTTATAAGATAGGTTTGCGTAGTATTTATGTAGCGTTGATAGAGAGAGTTGTAGATTTCTACGAAATGAAGATACGTATGTACCTAGACAGTTTGAATACTCGGAAGAAGATTTGGTGCGAAGGAATACCATCGTCCATAACTTGTTTATTTTGTTTCGTAGAGAGCGAAGTCTACGATTATACCAAGCAAGGGATGTAGAAGATATTTTACAAAGGAAATAGAGCATATGAAGGAAAATGAATATGTAACAAATGGAGAGGGCATCGACTAAAGATACGATTGGTAAACGTAACGTTATAAGAGGAGAAAATTGTGGGGAAAAATGGAGAGGAAAGTTGTAGAAAAATAAAAGGGGAAGAGAATGATGAAAGTTATAGTTTAAAAAGATAGGGACCAACACGATACTGCGGAATTTATGGGATTAGTTGTGAAAATAAGGTCTAATTGCCTTTCCATATAGTTGAAAATACCACTAACTTGACATAGATTAGAGTTTATTAACCGATCCAAGAAGAGACATTCCTTAGTAGAAATTAAATTAAAATCGCCGATAAGTCCGATAAGTCAATCAAATTGTGAATTGCATCAATAGCAAGTTTATAGGACTCGATAAGGTGGGGTTTAACAAAACATAACGTACAAGGATCTACGCGCTGGTGTTATTTTAATCGGCATAAAGTCGAGCTTAGAAGAAGCCGAAGTGGCAAAGAGAAATGAGTCCAAGCTGTTGTGAATGGCCAGTAGTACTCCTCGACAAGGTGGGTCAATCATAGGGAGTGTGCGACCATCAACCCAAAAAACATTGAAAGAAGACATAACTCCTGTTATGTTGGGGAGAGCATGAGATTGACGCAAAACGGCATGAGTTTTAGATCGCAGTCCTCTTACGTTATGATAATAGAAGATGAGAGGAAAGTTTTTACGTGATTTTTAGGGTTCGAAAAAATATATCGTGGACTGCGTTGGAGGTGTGAAACTCTTTCAGAATATACACAGTTGCAGACAGTTGAAAATCTCGTAATTAAATTAAATTAAAAATTAAATTAAAATTAAAAAAAATTAAATTAAAAATAAAAATAAATGTTCTTTGGTAACATCAGTAGGGATCCTGCCGGAACAGTACAGTTTGTTGGTTAACAAAACCTTGGCCGCAGCGGCCAATCTTTTTTTGATAATTTTGCGAATACTGAAAATAAAAAAAATATGATATTTACCTTGCTTTTAAAAGGATTGACCCTATAATTTGTAAAAATGTTAAGCACTTTGTTTTTAACGCCTTTTGGAAGTATTTTTTCCCCTAATCGTTAACGTTTCCATACCATACTCATTAAATAGATTCACAAAACTCCCTGATTTTCAGAGTAATCATTATAGAATACTCGTACTTCTTGTAATTTTTAAAAACGAGATTCAATTGAAGTAGAATTTTAGTGCGCATTATAGAAGAGAAAATTCTATTCGACTGCAGCCGCCGAGTTTATTTTTAACAGCTACACGCTTTGCCAAACACACTGTACACAAATAATGTTAATTCGTTATTTTCGTTTCGAAGAGGTGGTGTATGGGAATTTTGATTATGAAAACTGGCGATTTTGCCTTTGCAGAGCAAGGGTAGAGTAAAGTTTGAAGATTTATGAAAGTCTATATATTGTAGATGAAAAATGTTTTTGCTTAAGGGATGCCACAGTAATGAGGTGGCACCTTAGGTATCAGTGCCTAGTTGATTTAAAAAAATATTTGTACGGTTATATTTGCAAAGTTTTAAGAATTCTTTAGATTTGTTTATTTTAGATAAATAGTGGTCTTTAGTACAGCTGAATTTGGTATAAACCAGTAACATACATCTGTCCTCTCACTCAGCAGTAAGTAATCGACCTGACTCTATTCAGTACCTGAACCGAGCCCTCACTAATTTTTTAAACAGCGTGTCCTGTGCAAAAACAGATCGCCCGTTTCATGATAGAATATTTACCTGCTGTGACTTAATAAGACGGCTGGGTTCAAAGTAATAAGAATATAAGAATAATTATAAACAGATTATTGGGAAGAGTTGGAAAAGAGCCACAGACTGGTCAAAGTCGTCAAAATTGGGCAAACAAGTCAGCCAATCTGATGGCACCTACTCTAGAAGACAATTTCAGTCTCACGCTAGAAACTAACCGTCCAGGTTTCCACATATCAGAACTGGCACAAATCTTGCAATCTTAATACTCTAAATGAAAGATAGCTAAATAATACAGACCACTGGATCCAGAGTAAGAATCTGACATGACTTGTTGTGATCTCTGCTCCTCAAGCTTGCCCGAATTTTATAATTAATAATTTTGAATTTTATATGGCATGATAATAGCTAAAGAGATCAAGTTCAAACAAGCATTACTTCCCACATAGTCAGAGTGCCCTATTTAAAGAATCCCAAGACTTGTTACGAGAATCTTTGTCACGGCTGTACGTGTATAAAATTTCGAACTGTTTCCTAGTAGAACAGTATAAAACTATAAATAGGGACACATTTAGTTGTGGTAATAATCTCATATGAAAATATCTTCAGATCTATCGAGTGGATCTTTACAATATAAAAGGTGTGATAAGAATAAAAATATCATGGAATAATTGTGGGCATTAATTGTAAACCAGCTCAACTCTCTAATTTTACGCAGCTTATGAAAGTGCGATCGAAAATGTGTTGACCTAGACGTAACATGCCTTAATTGCGAAAGTTATCACCAACCATGTTGCAGTATTTTTCAGATGGTCATCATATTTAACGCTGAATGACTTTAAGTAGATGATAAGCGAATAAGAGACTGGTAGAGATGAAATAGAATATTACTCGTAAATTATTGAAGACTGGCAAATTAAAACAGAAATTGTTATTATAGACTAGAAAAGCTTTTATACCGATTATATATATGGACGTGGTTACATTGGACAAAAAAAAATATTCTTGTACATCGTACATCCACATAGGATTGCCCAAAAGATAATATTCAGTTAAAACCTTTTCAGAATCAGACCAAAGATATAATGAAAATAACGTTAATTTAAGAAACCTTTAAAGAGTGCATGACACATGAAATAGACAGCCTAGAAGCGCCGTATCATGAGCTAGTCTACTAAACACAAATATCAATATCAACTAACATCATAGTGTCACATAAATATAGAACATATAGAGTTTTCCAATAAGGACTTGACAACTTTTTTTTAAAATAAAACGCAAACCACTTGAGATATTTCAAAAACTTTATTATCGGCTTGAAGTACAATCAAAACATTTATGAATGCAACTCGACTTCCTTCATATGGCCACCGCGGGCACGTTTGCAGCGGTCGATGCTTTGGACCCAATTTTCAACAACTCGGCCACACATTTCGGCCGAAACGGCCGCTATTTCGCGTTTATTGTTGGCTCTGAGCTCTTCCAACGTCGTCGGCGTGTTAGCATAAACCAATGACTAAACGTATTCCCACAGAAAATAGTCAAGCGGCGTTAAATCGCACGAACGAGGCGGCCAATCGACTGGCCCATGTCTTGAGATAACACGCTCACCATATTTACTCTTCAATAAATCGATTGTAGCGTGTGCTGTGTGGCTTGTGGACCCATCCTGTTGAAACCACATGTCGTTCAAGTCCATATCTTCCAATTCGGGCCAAAAATAATCGGTGAACTTCGCCACTGAAGATGATTTTGCGATGAAATTCATCATCTTGGCGCATCTTCTCCAGAACCCAATCGGAGAACGTACGTCGCTTCAAATGGTTCATCGGCTTCAATACTTGAGTCAGCTTGATCTTGTATGGGTCGCAAACCAGGATCCATACGCAAAATACGCCATAATGTGGTCTGAGCGATGCACAATTCTTGAGAACGTTTGCTACGGACGCCAGCGATATTTTCGACACTTCGACCAAGCCGTTGTCTCACTGACACGTCAACATCACACAACTAATATGTAGACTCAAATTTTTGTACTAAACTTGTTATTGCCAGTCTACTAGGGCGAGAATTACGACCGAAAATTGGAGTTAACGCGCTTAAAGTTGCAGTCACCGAATTTCGGTAGAAAATTTTTATAATTTGCAGACGTTGCTCGTTCGTGTACTTGAGTTTACTGAATAAATTGACAGTGACAGTTTGATTAGTGAAAGAGTGCGTTCACAAATTAAATTCAAAGTTGTCAAATCCCTATTGGAAAACCCTTTATTAATATAAAAGCATTGCAAAGGATCTCGAAATAAAAACTTTTTCAGTAAGCAAGACATAAATATTAAGACTAACCGAAATGGTCTGCCAACTAATAGAGCATTAAAACAGAAAAAAAGAAAACATCTATTTTCAATCCTATAAAAGAACAACTTATACATCAGTCAGGCGCAATCGCTTGCCTTGAGATCCCTCCAAATAAAAAAAAAAAACCAAGTCACCAACGAACCTTTTCATTTTCTAATCGAGTCTTTGAAAACCTTTCGAGTCCTATGGTGCCGGCATCAAGCTCAGACAAACAGTTGCCACAATGTCAGCAAGTCATTTTAGATTAAAAGATATATAGTAGGTGGTGCTGCAAATTAAACGAGAGCTGGGGTGTTTTCAAAAACACCGTACTAACATGCATTAGTTGCGTTTAATAATGCAGATTTTCTGCAGAACTAGCCTAGTCAAACTACGAGCATATTATCCTTGTGTTCATAAACGTCAACATATCATTATACTTGTTAGGCATTTCGATGGTGGATGCAGAAAAAGTTAGAAGATTTTAGTGCGGAATAAGTTTGTGCTTTTTGAAGAAGAAATATGGAAGAACTATGGAAAAAATCAAATCTATGATTTTTTGCTTTTTTTTTGTGCATTGACATGAAGTTTTTGAACGCAAGACAAATGACGATCGATATATAAGATATGTCTGCGTAGTGAATGCGTTAAAAAATACATGAAGAAAGTTCTGCGATTGTTCTAAAGTAGAAATGCTAAAGTTTATGAACTCACCCCTGCACATGAAGAAATGAGAGGGGTTCGGCTTCTTCTCAGAAAGAAAAATAAAGAAGCAGATAAGCGCTCGATCGAGGACGTGTAGAGGTGCTCCTAAAGAAATGATGTTCGGAAGATCTACCAAAATGTGTAAAGAACTTGCCAAGTATACAAATACCGAGCATTAGATACCTAAATATAGGGACGTAAAAGTAGACGACCTACATTCGGATGTCAGGCCGAATGAATCATTCAACAACAAATGCAAATAATAGTGAAAGTGAAAGCTTAAAACCCAATATCAACAATCTATGTGTTCTTAGGTCTGGTAAGTCCACCATCGACCAGTTATTTATCTTAAGACAAATCTATGAAAAACCACAAGAACTTCAAATCGATTGCAGAACACAAATCGGCCTTCTGTGTATCATAAAAGTCGATGATGACACCATCGAGGCATTTGGTGTTAAAAACGGATTTCGACAAGGTAACGCGCTGTCAATGTGGGTTTTTAAACATCATATTTGAAAGAATTCTGCGAAGCTCACAGTTTACAGTAAGTACAACTTCTGGTATAACATGACGACATTGAGAGCATAGGAAAAAAAAAATTGTTATCTTTATCTCACAGGAGAAATCTACCTTAGATGGAGGCTGTTTCGAATCACTATGTAATTAAACATCTGCGCAGAGTAAGCAACCAAAATATAAAAATTATCTTTTCTAAACACTTGACACTATAAGAGTATATCACGAAATTCCTTTCAGGAAACTGACAAGTGCGCTGTGACAATCGGCACAGTCAACACCAAAGCGAGAATATACATATGTATGTGACTTCTCTTGTTTTGTATGTACAAAAGACAGGATCACTGCGAAAAAGAAAATATGCCTTTTGAAATGGACTCTGCTTGAGATCAGGTACAAACCCTATGCCATTCCAAGAGATATGTATACAACACTGCGGACTAGAGTTATTATAAATATTATATATAAGTACGAGGGGCGTTCAACATATTCTCGGTATCGGGGTGAAGCTGTGGTTGTATATATAAATTGACATATTTATCAAGTAATACTATTATTTTAGTGCCTTCATGTAAAAATTTCATATAAATGTGATTATTAATTCGCGTTTTATCTCTAGTTAAACAGAATCATAATGGCAACTGAGACGATGATGGTGAAAATTGAGCATCGCGCTGTAATTAAATTTCTCACTAAGCAAGGAAAAAGTCAAAAAAACTATTCATGAAGAGATGGTGGCTGTTTACCAGGGTTCCGCACCTTCATTATCAACTGTGCAAAAGTGGTCAAGTGAGTTCAAGAGAGGCAGAGAGAGCATTGAAGACGACCCCCTCTCTGGCGTCCCGGCTACTGCTTGTACGGGAGAAAGCATCAAAGAAGTCGAAAAACTTGTTCTTGAGGATGCCCGAATAAAGGTGAAAATGATGGCAGAGATCACCAAGCTTTCAATTGGTACCATTCACACCATTCTTCATGACCATCTTAACCTTTCAAAGGTCAGTGCAAGGTGGGTGCAACGAATGCTCACAGCGCCTCAGAAAAAAGTGAGAATCGCATGCTGTAGAGAGCTTTTGGAGATGTGTAGTGAGAACGCGGACGGTGTTATGGATCGAATTGTTACTGGGGACGAAACATGGGTCCACCACTATGACCCTGAAAGCAAACAAGAGTCCATGCAGTGGCATGAAAAAGGAACAGACCCCCCGAAGGAGTTCAAAGTCACTCCGTCTGCCGGGAAGCTCATGGCCACAGTTTTTTGGGACTCAAAGGGAATCTTGCTCATTGAGTACAAAAAAACAGGTGAAACCATCAACGCCACATCCTACGCTTCCACTTTGCATAATTTGCGGGAGGAAATTAAAAAGAAAAGACGGGGTAAACTCGCAGCGGGTGTGTTGCTTCTTCATGTCAACGCTCCTGTTCACACGGCGCGAGTTTCCAAGGCTGCTGCGCGAGATTGTGGTTTCGAAGAAATCCAACACCCACCCTAGTGATTATTTCCTGTTTCCGGATTTGAAAAATTGTCTTCGTGGAAAAAGATATTCGGATGATGAAGAACTCGGCAATAAATGGGTATTTTGCAGAGAAAGAGGAAATTTATTTTTTTGAGGGTTTAAAAAAGCTTATCTCAAGATGTAACAAATGCATTGATGTTAGGGGAGATTATATTGAAAAATAAAAACAATTTAAATTGAATTCGCATTTTCCTTCATATCGATACCGAGAATATATTGAACACCCCTCGTAAATGACTTGACTTGACTTGGCTTAACTGATATTATAAAAAAGTAAACACTAAAAAATACCTTCACACAAATGATATACATATAAATACGTATTGTTAAAGAAAGAGTTTGTATAAGCACCTGATATGTCTCTGTAATGAACTAGCATCTTTATAGCTTTTTAAGCAATTGAATCGGGGACACTGATATCTTCCGTCTCGATTGATGAACTTAAATAAATCGGAAAACTTCAACTCGTACCAATAGTCTCTGATGAAAGGCTGTTGTGGTGTTGTAGATGGTGGTGGCGTCTGACTCGATGTTGTTGAACTGCTTCGACCTGAAATAATCGTTTGTAACTTTGTTATGGCTTTTAAAAATTTTCAAAACTTTTATCATAATTTTTCTTTAACTACGTATTAGGTTTTCTTTCTTTTAATCCCCCATTTGTTCTATTTTTTGTCTCTTGATTTACTTTTTCCTCTTGTTACAGGATATTATTGTTATTATTATTATTTTATATATACTCGTACTTGCATATATATATTTTTTTTGTTTTTTATTTAGAACAAACCAAAATTATTTCTTTCTATTTAATGGAATTAATAAAAACAAAATTGATATAAACGAAAGCTTTCAAAAAAAAAAAAAAAAAAAAACGAAAACGAAGATACAACTTAAATATTTGCTCTAAACAAAGTTATAAAATTTGTATTTTAGATTTTTATTTTTTTGTTTGTTTGTTGAAGATAAAGAAAACAAATTCAAACTAAAAGCAAAACAAAACAAATAAAGAAAATAAGTAAGAGAAAAAAAAAATGAGATTATACAAACAGCTAGATTTATTTTAAATTTGTAATGGGGAAGAACAAAAAAAGTAAATAAATTATAAAATATATAAAAACTGCATATAATTAAATTTGCATATTTACAATCTTGGTTTTAAGTTACGTTTGTGTGTTATTTTCTATAGTATTATTATGTTTGCTGTTTTTTTTTACTATTATTATTATTATTATTATTTGATGGTGGGCTTGATGAAACGATGATGAGAGAACGTGAGCATGATGATTGTGATGAAGCGATAGTGATTGGTATTTTTGGTTTATGACATTCTGAAAATATCCATGATTATATAATATAAACACAATTTAATGAATAAATGGGCAAAATAAAATAGAAAAAGAGAAAGAGAATAGAGAGTGAGAGAAAGAGATTGAGAGATTGAGAGAAAGAGAATAAAAACAGTAACACGTTCAAGTTTTCCTTTTTTTTTGTTTTGATCAAGAAAAAAATTTTTAAATTTATTCATGTAGAAAAATAAAGTTTTACAATACCAATTGTTATTTCGGTTTTAGTATATTTTTTACAGAAATCATTTCTTATATATAGTATGCAATTATAAATGTATGTATATATGTATATAATTTGTTTTCATGTATCAAAAGTTGTTACAAATTTTTATTTAATTAGGTATTTGGAAATAACACAATGTATTGTAATTAATTGTACTCAATTTTCACAAAAAGTTACTACAAAAAATATATTTGGTTGTATGTATATATATGTACCTTGACTATATAAGTATGTGTATATGTATGTTTGTTAAAAGTTTTTTTTTTTTTTTTTTTCAAATACTTAGAAGCAGGAACAATTTTACAGTGTATTTTATTTATATTTATTGTGAGCACTTATACTTGATGCAAGCATTGACAGAATAAAGTGTTTGTTTTCGGGACGAGATAAAACGAATAATTACAAATAGATAAGTTGTCATTCGTTAAACTTTTGCTTAACCAATGAGAACTTAAGTAATTGCCCTCAATAATCAACTCACTTGAAATTGCACAAATTTTCAGAGAACGAAGAGTTCTGAGTTTGATGTTAACAATGATTTCCTACATTGTTATAATTGCAATCTTACACTAAATGGAGTTCGAAAATTTGTATGAAAAGTAGCACAAATACGTTTGAAGTGTTAATGAAATGTGGGACATAAAAGGTACGACGACCTCGTGATTTTAGATGATTTTGATCTAAGATCACTGATGGATTGAAAGATTCTATTACATATTTACAACAATAACTAATGGTGCTGAGACTGACTAACAAATAAGAGAAATGGACACATAAAAGGTACGAATTTGTTTTCTTCATAATGTTTGCAGTTGCCAAGGTTATGGTCGATATTGGAAAAAAAATATATACTCGTAATATACTTTTATTTTTGTTTTTCAATAGACTATAATCATACATGTACCCCACGATTCGCGTAGATCATGTTAGTATCCTACAAGGCTACAACTTAAAACGTACATAAACAAGAAACGTTTAAAAAAGTTTAAAAGAGAAGAATACTCGTACCTACATCGCTCAGATCAGCAAAGAATAACAACCATATTTGGCTTCAAAATCGGCCTCTATTTTTAGATTTTATTGGAAGCTTCAGGATCATTTTTTCCAATCAGCAGTTCGTTGCTGCTTAACAGCTGCTATTCTAGAGAGCAAAAGGATAAATTGAGCAACCAAAGCAGCAACTGAAATTTGATTTAGGCAGGCTCAACTTAAGCAAACAATGTCGAATTTCATATTTGGTACAACAGAACATTGACGTTGGCAGTTTTAACTTTAGAATGCTAAAAAGCATAAGCGTATTTGGTGTAACTCAGTATTAGCCTTAGCAGCTTAAACTTTAGCAAACAATGCAGAATTCTATACCAGTATGTGGCTTATGGAGGTGTAAATTTGGCAAATAAAGCCTGGTTTGCATACATAACAATATATTGTGTGAACCGGGCATTGACTTCAATGGGTTCAGCTTTGGCAAATAATGCCTAAATTACATACTGATGTGTTGCGCAACTGGGTATTGGCTTTGGTGAATTCAGCTTTACCAAACCGTGCCTGTATTACACACCTGTACACTGTATAAGCCGAAATTGTGTTTGATGGTCTCAGCTTTGACAAACAATCCCTGAATTGCATAGCGCTGCATTGAGCAAGTGGATATACAAAGTAATCGGTTGCAACAAGTTTACCCGATTAGTACGGGACAAGCATGTTCGCAAATGCATCATACATCATCCATATCATTTCGATACAACTATAAACATATATTCAATTTTTATTACTAACTTACTGCGGATAGACTCGAAAACCATTCTTAAATAAGATGAAAACCAATGAAATGTAATGAAAATGTAATGCAAAATACTTTATAATATAAATATTTGAATCACAATGGCTTTCGTGCTGACGTGTGGGGTCGAGGGAATGATTGGGCAGAACATTTTGCTTCTTAGAGTGTGCGCATATGATTTAGTATGAATGACAACGGCCACTCAATACAATTTCTTTTTGAATTTCAGAGATTTGACACTATGAAAAGGTTTCGTTATTACAAAAATGATTAGGATTAAATACTTTAGCTAACTTCTTCTCCATACGCTTATGATGAGAATTATAGAAACGATTCGGAGTCCGTTGTCCAGTTTCCCATAACTTCCAAAAAGTGATTTATAAGTTTGTTAGAATGTCTATTTTATTCAAATCGCAGTAATTAGTGTTTAGTCTTCATAGACTACAATAGTCTAATTCATAACTTTTAAAGTGATCTGATACTATATTTCAGAAGCAGTGCCTCATATGATATATCGGCTTCGAGTTCAATGTTACAATAGAGAAAAATCGCACCAATAAATATTACAAAGAATGGTTTAGATAGATTTTGCTCGAAAGAATATTAAAACTCATTTGGACAATAACATTTTTGTCAGAAAAAAAAAGACTCTTTCCAAAATTTATTTGCAGACTTCCAAGACATACATGTCTTCGAATTTAAAACTCTCATAAAAGTGTCTGTCTCATTGTCTGGATGATTTTTGATAAAATGTAAACACATAAGTACCATTCCAAATTAGTTAAAATGTATTTAAACACGCTTTTTGAGACCTCTCTTTAGTTATGAGATTTTGCTATCTTAAAGCTGTAACCAAATTTGTGTAATAAATTGAATTGAATTGAATAGAAAATCAACAAACAGATGTTCATTTTATTTTTGCATAAAACTCAACGAAATAAAGTTGATGAACGTATTAGCAAAACTCACGAAGATAATCAACAAGATGATTTAGACAACACAAAGATGTTTGCCTTACTTGCTCATTAAGGTCTTAGTTTTCGTTGTCCCTTGAAAAAAAAAAAAAAAAAAAAAACTGTAGCACTCAACAAACAAATTATTCTTCCAATGCCCATACTTATATCTATACGAACTTTAATTCAAATCCTATACTTATTCACTTAAAATATTTTTCTTTTTTTTTTTTTACTTTGGTTACAGTAAAAAAATATTTGGCATGTTTTTTTTCGCAAACCCTAACTTTGATTACGTTTCGATTTGAACAAATGAAATTTGTGTTGTAAGACTATTTCTCACTATGAAACTCTTGATTTGTTTATAAGAATTTTTGTGGTTTCTCTTCAATTCAGTGTATATATTTTCTATTAATAAATATGTATTTTTTTTTTTTTATAAATTAATTTTATATTTTATCTTTCTGTTTTAAATAGTTTTTCAGGCACTATATGTAGTTTAAAAAAAAAATTATAAAAATAAATAAACTACTCGTAAACGGTTGAACTATTTTGTTTTTTGTTTTTTTTTTTTGTTTTTCCTTTTTCTTATAGCACTTACTACAATTGGTGTTTGGAGGAAATATTATTTGTTTTTGTTCTCATTCTTTAGGTTATATGTAATCGAATAGAAAATCTTCCTTTTTAGATGATCCTTTACGCTTTAAATGCGTTATAACATGGCACTTTAGATTATCCTTACGCTTTGTGGCGAAATCACAATGTGGACATTGAAATTTAGGTGTGCCATCCATATATGAACATTCATAGCGTGTATGTCGGCTAAGAGTACCACGAGATGCATAGGTTTTGCCACAATGTTCGCATGAAAATCGTTTTTGTTGTTGTCGTGAAACCGCCTCTTGTGGGTAATGGTGTTGTTCGAGATGGGTTAGAAATGACGGTTGGAAATCTAAAAAAGAATTCAAATTTTCGTTTGTTTTTCTTTGTTTTTTTTTGTTTTTTTTTTTTTATGTGTGCTTGTTGTTTAATATTTCTTTATCGTTACAGAAGTTTGAGTTTTCGTTTTTTTTTTTTTTTGGAAATAATTGAAAAGACGTTTTTCCGACTAGGATTTTTGGTGAAAAATGAGAAATAAAATGAGAGATGTATGAACAAAATAATAATGATGAGCTGAGTTGATTTGTTTTGAACTTTTTTTTTTCTCTTTTTTTTTGGAATGCAATGAAAAGTTAATGTTAATTATTTGATGTTGATGTTGTTTTGATTTGGTTTTAGAATAGAAAATATACACATTACAAACAAATCGAATAAAATATAATAAAATAAATAAATAGAATTAATTTCCGTTTTTAGCAACAAAACGATTTTTCTTTTTCTTTTTATTTTTATTTGCTTTAATTTTACACATTAGTTATAGTACATAATAAAAAAAAATAAGTAAAACAATTAGAAAAACAAAACAAAACAAAAAAAAGAACTTACTTATATAGGTTTTGCGAAATTATTTGAGTATCAATGGAAAAAATGATGCAATTAAATTATTAATAAAAAGACATTCAAAAAAACAATTAGCAATTAAAACTATACGACTAGATAAATTAGTGTTTAAAAAATATATATATGTGATTAATTATTACGTATTTGATTAGAATGGAATGCAATATGATTGGTTTTTGTTTTTCTTTCTTTTTTGTTTGCAAAATACAATTATAAAAAATAAATACTTCGTTTTGTTTTTGTTGTTTCAGCTTTTTCTTCAACAAAACAAATAATAAATTAGTTTTTTTTTTTTTTTGGTTTAAATATGCACTCTTACGTCTATAGTTTGAGGGCTAATTAGTTAACGTGCTTATTAATAAATTAGCGCACTATAGAAAATATCAATTATTATTTATTTATTTTTTTACAGTAAATGCTCGTCGTAATATAACAGAATTCTTAATTTTATTATTGCTGTTTCTTTCTTTTATTCCTGATAATGTTCATGTCTTAAACTTAGCAATTAATATTTTAAATTTTAACTGGGATGTATGTAAATCGAATCCCTAAAGCAATTTGCTGTTTTCACTGGAATGTAGTCTTTTTCTGGTTAAATAAAAAAATTATTAACTATATTGACGTGTATACGTATTTAAGTGTAGATATTAATAATGAACTATTATTTGAATCGATCTAACAAACATAGTTCTTACATAACATAACTAGCTCAAGTTGACAATGGATTTTGATTTTTCTTTCGGTTAATAAATACATATACATAAAATCATAAGATACTTACAATATGGTGTGAAATAAATTAACAGGTTCATCGAAATCAATTTTCTTTGCCACAGTGAACTACTACTAACCGTCTTATAGATATAAATCATATTTTCAGAAGATCGAAACCTTCTTAGCTTCTCTAGAAACTTGCCAATTTATCTTGTAATCTATATACAGAAGCAATGACAAATTGGAATATTCATACATTTATGCAATTCTATTCAGTCATTTGATACTAGGAGATACTTTTGTGTACTCATACCAATTCTACAATTATTAACCTCAGAGTTCAAGGGAATACTCATTTTGTAACTTCTGCTAAGAGTTGGCATGTTGTTTAAAAATTAGTAAAATTGAATACTACCCTCTCGAGATCACTACGACGAAAAAAAAAAAAAAAAAAAAGAAACAACTAAATAATCGCCATTAGTACCAGAGCTCTAATTCTACTTACTTGCTTGGAACCAACCTAACTGTGATCGAAAAAATATAAAAATTTGTAAGTTTTTCAGCCGAGCGATTTCACAGGCTAGAAGTGTAGGAAGTAAGTCAAGTAAGACATATGCTCATACATACATATGTGTAAAGAAGAATTTCTTCGGGTTTTTGAACTAAGTGAGCAATTCAAGTACATAGCAACATAACTTTCTCCAAAGTTACTTAAATTTATCTCTTCCAAAACTAATTGAATATTATGGTCATAATAAAAGACACAACGCCTGAATTTAGATTTCGTAGCTACTAAATGTGTTCGCAACTGTTTGAAACCGAAAAACAACATTGTTCTACAATTGAAATTTTTATTAAGTCAGAAAGGACATTATTATGACTCTTTATATCACTGATCGTATGATGAATGCATTGTGTACAAACATCTGCGAAATCCCTTGATGCAGTAAATTTTTCTTTTTATATCGTAGCTGAGAATCATTTGGATAGAGTCGAAAAAAAAAACGAAATACAAATTCGGGTTAGTGATGTCTAGATACCGAAGTCGCAATAATGTATGCGATTACGAAGATATTCAGTTCCAGAAATCGCAGATCAGATTTTTTCATAAGATCTTGTTACCTTACGTTCATAGTTTTTACTGCAATTTGAACTAGATGAACATGTTGTTAAAGTGTATGATTGACACTTTCCTTTCGTTGAACATACATACATATGTTGAGAAACATATTTGTTCTACTTCAACTTGAGACATGTTAACGTATGAAATGTCCTTCCAACTTCCTGATTGTCATCTGATTTTCGAAACTTGCCTACATTTTCTTTTCCAATGGATGTAATTTGTTTACTGCCTGTTGTATTACAAATTTGAATAATGCATAGCGGTTTATTGACTTTATACAAATTATAGCTAAAGATACATATATCCACACTCATTTAGATTATGTGATAGATGCAATGGCGTGTTCAGAATAAACTACGCAATTTAGCTTCCCGAGCAGACATAGATTCGAGTACATTAGGACCTGTGTCAGTTTTAATACAATTTATCTCGCTTTGGAATAAACACAAAGAATTAATTTCTTCTTTTCTAGGCAGTATAAAAAATCGTTTTTTTTTTAAATCGACCGTCCGAATACTACAGACATTAGGTCAAGAACTTTACAGTTAACTGGGAAAAAATAACGTCGAAGATAGGATGGAAATTAGGACCCTTAGTAAACCAATAACTAACTCTAAAGCAACTTCTAGTTTCTTTATCTGTAGCCTTTCATATATGACTATGTTTGTGTATGTGATTATATAAACAAGACTGTTACCCAGTTTATATGACAGCTCAATGCGTATTTAGTTAATACGCATAGAAAGGGTGGTGTTTATATGAAATTATCCAAAATCGAATCCAAAATGAGCGAGAGAAAATTAGGAGAGTTTAACAAACAGCTGATTGAACTGACAGTTTTTGACAGTAAATTCGAGGTGCGTGTCAATTAATTCGGAGATGAATCCAAGCTCGAGAGAGTAAAGTGTTTCAATGCGATTTGAAAGTGTTTATATGATATTTCAATGCGTTTTATAAACAGGTATTGAGTATTTCAATGCGGCTTGAAGTGGTGTTTATATGAGCGTATTGAAGCGATGTGCTTGAATCACATGTATGTGTGCAAATAAATTTCCAAGACCATAGAAGGGAAAGAGCATTAGAGCCAGGGTGATCCTGGGCCATTAACTTTACAAAACATTTATTGCAATTATTTCCTTAAATCAGTCTTAGAAAGTGCATGAATATTGTTATATGAATCAAATAAACCTCTGTCTAGATGCTAAACTAAATGACTCTTCTACTACTTTTGCAGCCCTTGGTACTACTCACTATAAATAAAATAAAAAAAAAAACACTCACAATAGACTAAGTCACTGCATGTGTACTGCATATAAATAGTTGACTGTGTTTAAATTTGCTATAATGACAGGATTTTATACATAACGTTCACTACTATGTATGTGTACAAAACGGATGACGTCGACCTTGAAATGTGGGGAATGCATTGATACTGTTGACACAGACAGAGTCACACAAATAGGGGGCAATCAGTGGAAAGAATTCCCTTGGCCCACACATCCCTTAAGCGGACGCGGTACCAATATTCTTATAAGAAAAATCAAATTACCTCGCTAAGCTGACAAATTTCACTCACTTTTTCTCACATAAATTGACAAAATAATAGGAAATGTTAACCGCTGCTTATGGATCTGTATCTGTGTAAGCTACGTCGGATGTGATTCTGTTTTATATTTGCGGCTTAGCTTGTAACTACTGTTATTATAGTTGTCTGGATTTGTATTTTTTTTTTATTTTACAACGAAGACAAGGGGGGTTACTCTGTATTTCGATTCTAATATCAAATCACTCGAATTGTGAATTTCAACATTCGGATTTCAAATTCTCTCATTTTCGATTCGAAAGTATTAGAGAGTGCCAATTTAAAATAGAATCGAAATACAGAGTAACTCCCAAGAAGAAACGCGTTGACTTCAAAAGAAAAAGAAAGAAATTTGTTATTTTAGCAACAACAAGACACGAATCCTTGAAATTGAAAGATCATTTAACATTCGAAAAACTAAAATTTCTTCAACTGGAATTCACAATAATAAACAATTAATTTAGTTTACAGAGCATTGTGTTACGATAAGGTCGTATTTGGTGGAAAATAGGAATGTTCCGATTTCTGAATCAAAAATTTGACAAAAAGTAAAAAAAGATTCGCATTACTAATTTTGATTATGGGAAATTCTAAAGATAGCAGATTGGCGTGATAAATTTCGGAAGATAAAAACCCCAGAGACGAAAAGCAATAAAATCATATTCCCTTGGGCGGATAAAAATTATGTCACCCTCGATATTAACCGAAGAAATGTATCAATGAAGATCAAATTGGTATACGCTTATCACTAGTATTTGTAGAATCTCTGAATCCAATTTGCCGAGAAAACATCATAAGGGAAAGTTAATTGTAACCATCCACTTAAGTGGGGCATGTGATCTGGCCTCAATCCCATGCAAAGTATCGATTAAAACTCTAAAAAGCACAGTCTGACTGCATTAAGAAGAATAAAAATTC
Source organism: Volucella bombylans (assembly GCA_949129095.1). Lineage (NCBI taxonomy): Eukaryota > Metazoa > Arthropoda > Insecta > Diptera > Syrphidae > Volucella > Volucella bombylans. The sequence goes on from OX422141.1 coordinate 113,467,586, forward strand.
TTCATGTATAAACAAGATTGCACAGAAAGACCTTCTCTGTGGCTTAAAATTTCGATAGATGGTATTGACCTGTATCGTCGCATATAATCATTTATTCTTGATGTTGACGAAAGATCCAGAGCTCTAACATTTATTTTTCTTCAATTTAATTTCATAGGTTTTAACACTTTCTGCCCCAGGACTCCGATGCAAGAAGATCTTGATAACTAACTAAATAGAAACATCAGTAGTTTTGATAGGAGTTCTTAAGTCTAATGGTCTAAGAGTCAGGCACATCAATACAGAGGTTGTTAAATTTGATTTCTATATTTTCTCCCATATTGGAAATTTTATATAATTAAAAAATTTCAAGCACCTCGTAAAGAAATAACTCCATAGAGCGACAAGTGCAAAAAATGCCTCGTCATGCCAAAGCTGGTATATAGTCTTCGGCGTACTTTGCGATGAAAAAAAAAAGTATTGAATCAAAGATACGAGTATTCACCTATGATGGTCCGATAGTAACTAAGTAGTATGAGATGTGGATAAAAGAAACTTGGACAACCAAACAAACAAAGGAAAACTGACTAAGAAACCTAAAAGCATCAACACTACTGAAGTCAGTGATTTTGGTTTTGGATTACAAAAACGCAACTTTGAACGCATGTTTCTTTATATAGTTTTTGGAGAAAAAAAAAAAAGAATTCAGATAATAATATAAAGAGAAACTAATCACCGTTACATACTTGGAATGGAAGAAGTTAGCCAACAGAAGAAATACAAGCAATATAAATAAAGAGACAGCAATACAAATAAATGTATATGTAAATATGTACTAAACTATGTATTCCACCATCACCATAATTAGTAATCGATTAGATTTATTAAAATAAAAAAATTACACATAACGAGCATTTACATACTAAATTTTGAATAAAAGAAAATAGATTACAAAGACTCCCTCCTTTGAAAATGAACCCAATTAAAAAGTTTACATTTAACGAATCTAAATTAAGAATACAAATAAATTAGTTTTGTTTGTGTTTTCTTTAAATAAATTAGATGATAAATAATTTTATAGTAGAGAGTTTATGTTTAGTTGTTAAATAGTTTGTTTGGTTTTGGTTTTTCTTTTTTTTGGTTTGTTTGGTTTAATGCAAAAATAAATTAGCTTATATTTCGTATATAAATATATATATATATATTAGATTTATCTCATGCAAAAATAGTTGATTGTTTTTTCTTTTCTTTTCTGTTTTTTTTTTTGTATTATTTGTAAATTTGTGATTCCTGGGAATAATTGTATTGTAGTTGATTTGCTTTGTTCTTGTTTCTAGTTTTTGTTTGTATTATTTAGACCTATGTATGACTGAATTCTATGCCGTTTCCATGTTGAGACTATTTTGTATTTTCACAGCTAATGGCAGAAAGTCCTTTTGGATTTTTGCAAAATGTGTTTTAATATGTTTAGTCAAATTATCGCTACGTTTAGCAGCATAATTACACGAAGGACATTGAAATAGTGGACGTTCGGTTGTAAAACGGCATTCAAAACGACGATGACGGCTTAAACTTTTACGTGTTTTATATGATTTACCACATTGATCACATGAGTGTTGATACCATAATAGGAAATCTGGAAAATTAGATGGATTTGTGTTTGTTTGTGGGTAGATGTTTTATTTTTCTGTTTTTTTTTTTTAATTTCTTTTTGTTTCTATTTTGATTAGGTATCTTTTTTAAGGTGAAAAATGTTTTTTTTTTTTTGTATCTGTTTATTTTAAAACGAAAAAAAAATAATTCAACTTTTCAACATACAAAAAAAAAACAAATAATCTAAATACTTTGCAGCAAAATCCAGACATCAAAAAGAAAGTTATGTATATGAGAAAAAATATCTACCAAAAGAATAAAATGCAGATAAACAAAAACTTATGCATTATGTACTGGAACACAGAGAAAAAGATAACAATTTTATTTTTATTTTCATTACGAAGAAACAAAACAACGATTTAAAACCAAAATAAGGAGAAAAAAAAATGTAGAAAATTGTTGACGAGCGGAATTAGAAATGAAAAACATTGTATGCATTTGAAAATTTAAATAGTTTTTTATTATTTATATAAAAATTCCAATAAAACATTTATATAGTATAGTAGTTTGTTGTTGTTTTTTTTTTTTTGTAAATTATTATATTTAATTAAAAAAAATATATAAATACGTATATGCTTTATTATTATTGTTTTTACATAGAAAATTAAACGAGAAAAAAAAAAACTTATTTAATTTAAGCAATTGAATTAAGATTAACATACAATAAATCCTTACTCCATCACCCATGAGATTGTGAAAAAAAAACAAAAAAGGTTTTAAGATTTTAACATTACACATACGAGTAGTAGCAGTAGCAGTAGTAGTAGTAGAGTAGTAGTAGTAGTAGAGGATTATGTTGAGAATAAAGAAAATATAGCAGTGTTAAATGATGAAAAGAAATTTCGGTTTTGAAAAAGCCCCTCCACCAGATTTATTTGATTCTTTTTTGTTTTTGTTTTTTTTTTTTTTTGTAAATATAGTATGCACAGATATGGGAGGACGGGAAGTTTCGGGAGACACATTTAAAGATGAAGACTTCTTCCACGCGCGCATTGTGTGTGTGTGTAAATAAATCTAAAAGAAATATTTTTATTTGGTTAGTAAAATTCTTGTTTACTTTTTTTTCAAATCAAATTAATTCTCTATCTCTCTCGCTTTTAATTAATAGAGATATTCAATTTAGAAGAAATAGATAGAAAGAGAGAGAGAAAGAGAGAGAGAAAGAGAAAGAGAAAGAGAGAGAGAGAGAGAATTTTAAAAAGGCAGAGGAGAAAACCAAATAAAAACTTTTTTTTTTTGTTTGTTCAAGTCTCAAGGAAGTTGTCACAAATTTAAGGATTTATTCGTATATGCATTGGATTTTGAAGTTGTGGGATTATGATTTTCAAGTGCAAAAAAAAAAAAATCATCAACAACATTGATGCATGGAAAAACTAGAGTGAAATCTGTACTGATGATCGTTATTTTATGTTTAGTAGCTGATTTCATTTCTGGCTTTGGTGATGGAGTACACGACAAAACTTGTCAAAGGCCGATTGTATTTTGCTACTCTTGAACGATTTGTTCGTATATTTGAGCTTGTTATTTAGATTTCGTATCAAAACAACCAAGAGAATTTACCAATTTGAATCTGAAGCATAAGTTTAATTGATACAAACTCAACTTCTATTGTAAAAATCAGACTTTAACCTTCAATAAGACCTCGGAGAACTGGTTTCTATTGTTCTAGGTCGTTTGCAAAGTTTTTAAGATAAAAGAAACGAATGGAGCAAATTTGTCAATAATAATAATATCTGTTTATCGATAAATTTAACTAGATACACCGGTTAACACCACCACTCAGTTGTTGGGAAAATTAATCAACTCATATTTACAATCACATTCAGATAAGCAAAAGGGACTGTAATATCAAAAGGTATTATGAATCTCTTTTAAATTCTAGCTTTTCCCGATTGCATGAGTCGGTTAAGGATACTGTTCCCAAGGTATAGTTGCTATTGCTTGCGAATATACAATAGAATGGCAAGTTATACAAGTTCAAATTCAGCAAATGGGATTAAGTACTTCTTAAAAAAAAAAAAAAGAAACATCACACCGTCTTTTGCGAATTTTAATAATTTTGAAGCTTCATAAAGACACACTGATTCAACCTTTGCTTCTCTAACAGAAGATCTAAAATCAAGGACCGAAGACAGAAGAAAGGATATTTCATGTTTTTTTTTTCTTTTTTGTATTATTTTAAAATTCCATCACTGAAATAAGATGGCTTTTTCCGAAGCGTCTTTATTCTACAGTCAAGTAATAGGCGTAGAAAGCTGAAGAAAATTTTAATCGAGAAGATGGGATAAATATTTACCAAATAACTCGTATCTCCAACACAAGCATTTGAAAAAAAAGGATTACGAAGACATATCAAATTTAGGCTTAGGGACATATTGTTTGCACTGCCTCTTTTTTGCTTGAATAAAACATTTTTAACTCAGTACACGCCAGTACAGACGACGCCTTTTTTTTTTATCTGAATATGAAGACATTTCGCGCAACTTAAAATCAAAACAACTTAGTGCTGGCCTATAATGCATGTAATCAAAATTCGGTATTAAAATTGATGATTACCAATTTGCTAGTAGGCAAAAGCAAACAAAACATCATAGCTGTATCGTAATCGATGAACATGTAGTAAATTACAAATTTGAGTTCATTCTCATATTTTAAGGACTCAATTGGTCAAAATTAATTTTTTTGTTTTCAAAGTACGAAGGCTATAAGCCAATCAGCTCGTCGACAACTTTCGTTTTATGTACAATCAATTTCATCCAATGCATTTAGAAATGAATTCTCAATTCAGAAAGGTAGTCAGGATATGGATAGATAGAAAGGAATCGAGGATGGGAATCGAGAAGGTAGGTATTAAAAATAACTAAAACATTAATTTTTTTTTTTTTTTTTTTAATAAAACTGACAAATAATTTATTATTATTTTTTTCTTTAAAATATAAAAAAATTTAAATGGAATTGTGAATTGTTAAAACTAAAATTCTTAAACTATATCTTAAAAACGAAATTACAATAATGAAATGCAATTTATGAAAAATATAAAAATATAAAACATTTATTCGTAAATGAAAGAGAATTATTTTATTTTAAATTAAACGTTAAGTAAAGTTCTCTTCAAATATAACCAAAATATATGTCTGGAACGTTTTGAATTCGAATAAATTCGAAATAGTGAGTAAAAATAGGAATTAGTTAAAAACTGATTCATGCAAGAAATGGTACTTCTTTTGCTGTTGTGCTTAATGTGTGTGAAGAGAATACTTTAAATTTTGTTAAAGTTAAATTAAAATGAAAAATCTTTTTGGAAATAATCTAAGCATTACTAATAAAAAAAAATCTTAATCTATGTGAAAAAAATATGGTCTTACTTCTATAAACATTGTAATATAGATCTCTTATAGATGTAACTTATTTTTATATTTTTTTTTGTTTAACTTTATGGCTGAGTATTCATATTATGTATAAATGTAACTCGTAATTAGTTTTAATTTTCAAACAAGACTAGAAAAATATCAAATGTCGCCCTGTTTTTATTTTTATTTATTTTTTTTTTTTGGTAATCGTTTTAACTTATGATATATAAAGATTCTTTGAGTATCATTTAGTTATATTTCGTTTGAGTATCACTTATTAAATTATAAATTGTTGTACTTTCTTCGTCTTAAAATGAGTTGAGTTGAAAATTTCAAATTAAAAATAAAATATAAAACGATGAAAAAGCACTCAAAATCTTACAAAAGAAAGAAATAAATAATATGAGATCGATAACTTAAAATTAATGGAATTATTTGTAGTCATTTTGTTAACCTCTACTCTAGTCTAGTCATATGTTTTGATTTGTTTTCTTTACATTTGTTTTCCTTATTTTTTGGTATACAATACGATTTGTCTTTTTTGGCTTGTTGCGTTTCGTTAAATTTTTTGTTTCTTTCTTTTTGGGATGCTTTGGAACAGAAAATACAATAATACATATTTAAAAAAAAAAAAAAAACTAATAATAATAAGGATAATTAAAACTAATGATCTTAACATTTACAAGCAAAAAAAAACCTCTAAACAAATTACATATGTATATAAGGAAAATAAATAAATATAGAAATTATAGTACTAGTACTAGCGAAAAAAATAAAAAAAATAAAAAAAAAATGAAAAAAAAATCGAAAGAAACATTATTTAATTATTATTATAAGCAAAAGGCATGGAATTCATTAAGCGCTCCTTAAGGAGGGAATTCGAAATTAACTGTAAGCTTAGCTTCATTTTCCAATCTTCATCCATAGCTAAGCTTTTGGATGGACTATTTGGCTCCAATTTTACACACTTTGGATCAATTTCATCTTTGTCAAGATGATGATGATGATTATGATGATCATCATCACTACCTGATGAAGTGGCAACAGAAGCAACAGCGGCAGCAGCTGCCGCCGCCGCTGATACGGCTGATGTTGGATATGCTGCAATTGCTCCAGACAAACCATAAGTTGGCAATGTTGTTGGCAATGAATTCGACGATGGTGGATGTATAGAACCATTTGTATTAATGTTCGCCTTGTTTGTTCCTGCTTGTGCTGCTGCTACTGCGGCTACAGCTGCTGCAGCGGCAGCCGCAGCTACATTATGCTGTCCCACACCATATCCAGGACTTGGTACATTCTCATTTTCATAGTGCTCCTTACGCATTGATAGATTTTCCGGTGCCTCATTAGCTGGTATACCATGTTTTGATGTCATATGCCTAACCATGTGGTACTTTCGACGAAATCTTGATGGGCATAAATCACATTTAAATCGTGGCGGTATTCCAATACATTCATCACGCATATGACGTTGTAAATGACGCTTACGCAGATAGCTCTTGCCACAGACGCTACATGGAAAACGTTCGCCAATTGTCATTGTTTGTTCAAAATCGAATTTTAGATCTGATGTTAGTTTTTTTTTTTTTTTTTAGTTTTGTTTTGTTTTATTTTTTTGTTTATAATGAGGATGATGGTGATTTTGGTTAATGTGTATTTTTTTTTTTATTTATACAATGGAATGTGTGTATGTGTGTGTGATTCATTGGGGGTAAAAATGAAATGAAATGAAAAAAACAAAAAGAAAAAACAAATTGTAAAAATAATTCGGCAATATCATTTAAAAAAGGTTTTTTTTCGTTTTTTTTTTTGTATAATGTGCTTTGCGTTCTAGAGTGAAAATTTTATTCGAATTGAATAGATTTTTTCTGTCAATTTTTTTACTACAAAAATTAAAGGGAAAAAAATTATTTATATAACTAAAGTAGCTTACGACAGATAAACAAAAATTGAAAATTAAACAAAATAATAAGGAAAACTAAAACAAAGCTAAGATACAATAATTTACCGTGCGAAAGTTGATTTATCTTTTTTTTTTTTTAGAAAAAACTAAAGGAAATGAAAATTTTAATTTTAAATAATATTTCTTCTTTTTTTTATTAATTTTAAGATATCTAAGACCATTTCACACCGAAATAAAATATTCTCAACAGCAGCAATAAGCACATTTTTGTCTCAAAATCGATGTAAGAGGAATTTATTTTAAACGTCTGCCGCTGTAAACATTTTACGTTGGTTGAAAAGGACTTAGTTTCTGTTATTATTTTTTCTTTTAAAATTTTAAAATATAATACTACAAGTCTTTAACAATTCTAATGTTTTACTCTATCTAGTTCTACAAAAATAATAAATTTTAATCCTCAATTTGAATCCATTCAACAATACATCCAAATGCTGAGGGAACCTATAAAAACTTTTTATAAGAGTTATTACAATAGGCACATATTGAGTAAACATGTACTCGAGATGCAATTAGAATGATCTTATATCGATTGCAGATTATATTATTTCTTTCCAAAAATAACTCTTTTCTTATGGTATCGTAGTTACTCTGTAAAGAAAATTGTGCTGAAATAAAAATAAAAAAACAAGACCATTATATAAGCTTAACGAAAAGGTTCTACAGTGACTGAGAAAGAGAAGGGATGGATGTCACCGTTTGGTTTTTCTATTAGTTCAAATCTGAAGCTTACTTTACACGGAAAGGAAAACTTGCAAAATATATTGTTTTGCTTAATAGTTTCAATAGATTGGTTGTAGGGTCACCTAAATAAGATAAAGTCGTATGAAAAGGGGACACCCCCATTCGACTAATTTTCTTGTCTAGAATTTTTATTGCAATAAACTAAAGAGAACAATGCATCGAATGGCAATGTCGTCGAAGTTTTCATTATTCTATTTTGAAAAGGAGTGTATTCGAGATTGTTTCAGTTTGGTTCACTTTAGCCGTTTGCTTAAAAAACCAAGCATTATACAATAGCATATGTACATTTTCTGTTAGTATTAAGTTTAGAATTTACATATGTTTATTAAGTATTAATAAAACTGTCCGGGATAGACTTATACCTCAATTAGTTAATCAACAATTATGGCAATAGATAAAAGACATCCCTCGGACGTATACCGGTTTATAGCACGACAGTGGTTTTCAGTGGCTGTTGCTGCCAGCCGCCACCAAGTAAGTAAGTAAGTAGTCTTATTTCCGAATTGAAAATAAATACAGATATTGGGTTTGAAATGTCTTGTCTGCAAGTTTGGTTGTATTATTATTTGAATAACAAACAAGTAACAAACACTAAAACAGTGTTGAGCCTTTAAAATCACCAGCTCACTGGAAACAATAGTTGTTACGAAGAAAATATGCGGATGATCATTATACGATCTATAGAGACAAGCAACAAAATGACTAGTGCATGAAAAATATTCCACCAGTCTCAAAGTTGACATATTACAACCAAAAGCGAAGGCGTGCTTAAAAATAACATTTCTCTGTTGCTGCTTTAAAAAAAAAAAAACAAAATTTTCGATAATGAATAGAATTAATTAATTATTTTTAAGTTAAAAAACAAAATCTCTTCTTTTCGTCAGTCACTGAGTGAAAAGCATTGCGTCTATGCAGTGTCTGGGATATAAATTAAAAATGCGTTTTGTTCCAATTTCTTTGTATGCTAAAACTTTATATAAAAAAAAACTTTGTTAAAATAGTAGTAAAGATTGAAAAATAATAACATTTACATTACACATACATAATCCATTATCTCTTTCTCTTTGCTCATTTAAATTTAAAATTATTTTGTACGGAAGGATTTATTCTAATATGTATAAGTATGCCTTAAAATTTATGGAAGAGTTGTTAATTTTTTAATTCTTTTTTATTCATTTTTTTTTTGTAAGAGTTACGTATGACATTTTTGAAGAAAATAAAAAAAAAACTTGTATTTTACATTTTTTTGTTATGAATTCCGTGTTTTTGTCGTAAATGCAATTTTAAATCATATTTCCACGAACAGGTAAATGAACAATAATTACAATTAAATTGTATTGAACTTTTCTTTGGCGTTGTTACTATTAAATTCGCTGAAGGTGATGAATTTGTACATGCTGCTGTGGCCGTTGATGCTGCAGATGTCGCATGAAGTGATGATACTTGATGTTGTGTTGAGCCACCTACTCCTGAACTTCCAGTGCCGCCACTGCCTCCTCCTCCTCCTCCTCCTCCTCCACCTGGTGGTTGTGGTGGTGGTAATTTTGATGATATACAACCAAAACCAGTACTAGTATTTTGATTAATAAGTGCAGCAGCAGCCGCAGATGATGTAACATCAACTGAAGTTGGTAATAACATTTGTGAACCAATAAAATTAGCCAACTGTATTGATGCAGCAGCAGCTGCAGCCGCTGATAATGAACATGTTGAACAACTAGGCCCACAACCACTATGACTGCCACTACTAACTGATGCAGCGCCACTACTTAGTCCACCACCTCCTACAACAACTCCACCCATATTTCTCTTTGGCGATGAGCTAGGTAATGATTTTCTACAACTTTTATACAATTTTCTTATTGTTATTTCTGGTTCAAATAATCCAACATTTAATGCATTACAACTGTTGGCACCACCAAGGCCGACACCGACACCACCACCACCACCACTGCCACCGCTGATACTACCACAAGTACCGCTGCTGTTATTATTTAACGCTGTAGCCGCCGCCGCCGCTGTAGCAATATTATACAGTGTCCGCAAATCTGAAAAATTTTAGGGGGTTTTGGTTTGGTTTTTGCTTTTTTCTTTGTTCGGTTTTTTTTTTTTTTTTTTTTTTTGTTTTGTTTTTATATGTAATATATACATATGTATAACATATACATATTGTGCTATATAAAATGTTCTCCTCATATACGACTAGTTTATATGCAGATCAATCAAAGGACAAGAAAAAAAAATCTAAATAAACTAGAGAGATTATGTGAATAAAACTTAACCATTACGAAAAATATACGAGAGAATTTCTTGTTTCCCATAACTGATTATGAATATACATATATATATATAGAGAACACAAAAAATAAATAAGACATTCTCTTAGATAAAAATAAATGTGTGTAAATAAGATTTGATACTTTTTTTGTATTTTTTTTAAGGGCCCCAAGAAAAATTTACAAAGTTGTTAAAAAAAAAATTGTAATGTGTTATTTACCAGTTTAGTTGTTTACAAAAAAAAACAAAAACAAAGGAGTTTTAAGAAGTTGAAAAATTGTTTTCTTGTTCGGAAATGAAGAAACATTGCCTTCTCAGCACACTCATAACAAAATACTAAAACCTTTTTTGTTTAAATTTGTTTTTTATTTTTATATAAAAAAAAATATTTTTTTTTTTCTAATTTTAATAATTTTTAGTTTCATACAACAAATTGCACTATGAACTAGATCTTATACTATAGTAGTGAAAATAGTATTTTTTTTTCTTCTCTTTTCTATATTTTTTTTTTTAAATGAGTATTGAAAAATGAAGCACTGATAACTAGATATATTGCGCTTCAAAGAATATTCTTATAAATTTTATAAAATTTCGTCAGAATACAGTGATAAATACAGTGAACTCCCTCTTAAGCAGACAAGATGTACTTCATTGATTGGCTAGTATGATTTTGTTTGAGTTTTTTTCCTCTTAAGTGGAGTGGACACGGACAGTATTTTCATATTTATTTGGGTGAACACATTCCTTTAAATGGGCGATTTGAGTTATTCACATAAGAGTGAGATTTTTTTTCTGTTCTTTATGCATACATACATCGATTTTCTTCTGTGCGTGCACAACGGTTCAGGAAAATCGCTATTACGTTTTGTACCATTCATTCAACAGAAAGCCAAAGATTTTGTGACGAAAATCAATTTTACAAATTTTAAAGCATCATCCGGCTGGTTGCGCCGATTTTTAAAACGACACAACATTTCATACAAAGCGATATCTGGGGAAGCTGCCGATGTAAATCCATAAACCGTTGCTGAATGGACTAGCCGAATTGAGTCATTAATTGAAAAATATGATCCCAAGGATATTTACAATGCACATCAGACGACTTTGTTCTTTAAAGCTCTCCCTATGAAGACATTTCATATCAGGGGGGGAAAAATCTTCCAAGGAGAGATTAACCATGTTACATTGTGTTAATATGCTTGGAGAAGTTGAACCATTGGTTGTGATTGGGAAATCCGCACACCCACGCTGCTTCAAAAACATTCAGAGAGCAAATCTGCCAGTGAGATGGGTTTTGAATAAGCGCGCTGGGATGACAACTTTTATAATGACGGAATGATTAAACAGCTCAACGCCAAAATGAGAAAACTAAGCAGGAAGATTTTACTTTTTGTGGACAATGCAACTTCGCATCTTCATCTTACTTTAAGTAATATCACTTTAATATTTTTTCCAGCAAACACACACATCATCCGTTTGTCAACCCTTAGACAAGGGCATAGTCAAAAATTTTGAAGTATTTTCGCGAACAAGTTCAAGCAATTCATGTGCTGGAAGAAATGTTCTAGAGAAACAATAAAAAACTGATTCAAGAAATGTGGGTTTCTACGCAATCAAACCTCCGAAACAGAGGACTTCACCTCAGAGGGCGACATACCATTGATCTGTTTGCAAAATTTGTCATCGCTGGTCAGAAAAACTGGATGCGATCAAGTTCATTACTTAGAATATAGCGCATATGACAACAACGATCAAACCGATGAAAGATGAAATGAGAATTTGGGTGAAGTTGATACAAGCGTTATAAGTGTGAATGACAAAAGTGACGACGACGAGTATATGGACGCAGAAGCGGAAGCGGATACTGAAATGGAATCATGCTCCTACAAAAAGGCGTTGAATGTTTGTGCAAATTTGCTTTGAAATGTGGAGACGAAAAGACAATGCAGCTGACATCTGTTCTACGATCTCACTATGAGTCAGTGGTAGTAAGAGGTTGAAGATTTTTTTAAAAATTAATATTTCTGTACATATGTAAATTTATGCATATATGTAAATATAAACTTATGTAATATTTTATACATACATAAAGGACCCAAAGTGAAATAAAGATGATAGTTTTCTGTTCTTTTTAAAATTAGCATTTTTATGTATATTTTTCCTCTTAAGCGGACACTCTCTTATATGGACAAAAAACTCTGGTCCCGCGGCTGTCCACTTAAGAGAGATTTGACTGTACTATTATTGTTCTTTGTAATATCATTTAGACATGCAATGCAATGCAAAAAAAAGGAATAATTATTTTACTTGATTCCATAGACAGACTAATCAAATAAATCTTTGCATATAGAATTGTACACATCCAAGTTTGAACACATTCGTTTAAACGCAGTAGAGCAGTAGTTTTTATGTGATAAGTTATAAAACTGTTTTGTTCTGACAACCGAAGAATTTGATCAATTTATGTCTTTCACATTAAGATTTCGAATCGACAGACTACAAAGGAAGATCGCTAACAGTTGTACCCCAAAGGGGGAAAACTATTGAAGGCAACCAAAAGCAAGGACTAGCGAAAAAATTGACAGAAATCGACAAAAAAATTACCAAATTATTGAGGAAAGAATACGAGTAAAAAAAAAATTGCTGACAGATAAAAGTGAATCTAGATTTACAGGTAAAATCCGAAGTAAACCAAACCCTAGCGATGCAAATAAAGAGACAAGGTTATTGTGAAGTGGGAGAAAGTGTAATTTTTTTCCGATGAGAATAAATTGAATTCCAATAGCTACAGACTCTGCCGAGGCAGACACGATCTGTCGAAGAAAAATAGCCTATGGTTTGGGAAGATCTTTTTATAATTTAAACCTACCGATTTGTTTCATTTCGATAAAAATGAACTCCAAATTGTTCACTGAATTATTATTGTAGATGGTAGCATACTTGTTTCATTTTTGGATGAGTAACAGCTTCAAAAACAATTGCTTTTCCAGCATGGCAATGTTGCAATCCATGTGACAAAAAAGCCAAAATCGGTGATTTTTATCAAAAAAGGAAAATCTTTATTAAATTGGCCGATCAGTGCTACGGATGGTAATCCAACAGAATTTCTTTAGATTATTCTTGGTACGAGTCAATAAAAACGCAAGACTATTCGGAAAAGTTTCGGGTTTTCGACGAGTATGCTGGGATGAAATCGGTCAACATATCTTAAAGAATTTGACGAAATCCAAATACCAGAAACAAGGTTTCTTAAAATCATTAAAAACAGAGAAAACCTTAATAAATTTTGAATTGAATAATAACTTTTGGAAAGTTGTAAACGTTTTATTAAGGAAGAAAAAATGGAGATGAACTCTAATAATTTATTGATAAAGAAATGATCTTTACCACTATGGAGTTATGGTATATCTTAAATGCTATATTTAAACATGTGTTTGATGCACGTCAGGGTAGTGTTACAGTTAAATTTGAAATGTTATTATGAAATTGTAGTTGTTTCTTTTATTATTATTATTTAAATAAAAATCGAAGTAAATATGTGAGCGATCAGTTGTGTTTTACGCATTTGGTGTACCTTTGGAGAATTTTCGGCATATTATCTCTTTTATTTTCGGAAAGGAAAAATCGCTACACAAATACATAGGAAAATTTGCAATGTCCACTGTCAGCGCCTGGACTGTTCGTGATGATGTTTTCACATGCGCTGAGAAATCATGGACGACGTTCTAATTGAAAATAATGCACGCTACACAATCAGACACATAGATAGCAGAAATATTGAACATATGGAAATCAAGCGTAGAAAATCATTTGCGCAAACTGCAATACGTAAATCGATACGATATTTGATTGTCTCAAAATTTGAGTGGAAAAAAATTATTCGATCATACCACTATCAGCGATTTCCGACAGAAACACAACGAAAATGAAACATGAAAAGTGAAATCTTTACAAAAACTTCGAACGGAAAAGATCATGGAGCAAAAGAGGTGATGATCCACTCTCAGTCATTACAAAAGCTGGTTTTCATCCTAAGATGGTTATGCTCTCTATTTGATGGGATTGAAAGGGAATTGTGTATTATGAGCTTATTCCGCATAATCAACCATCGATTGAGATAAGTACTGCTCTCAATCGAATAGAGTGAATGATGCAAACAGCAAAAAACGACCGGAACAGTTCAATAGGAAGACATCAAGACAACGCTAGACGGCAGACTCGCCAGAAGCTGGTGCAATTTGGATGGGATGTTTTACCCGAACTTGCACCTTACGATTATCAATTATTACGGTCCTCCAAGAAAAATCAAACGTTCTACGAAAGGGGCATTATGGAATTACCCGAAAGGTAGCAAAATGTGGTGGCAAGTAATGATGCATAAATGGTGGAAAAACTAAAGCAACTAAAAAAGCAAATCAGTGTTTTGCTATACATTTCATATAAATTAAGCCCAAAGTTTAGAAAAATGATCTCAATAGCTGGAGTATTGTTGATTAATTTATAAAATCAATTAACAGTAATTTTACGGCATTAAAAACAATACACACATCCAATCGAATACACTACACTTACAGCGTGTATCAGTCTGCTGCAGCAAGATATATAAGTGTTTCTTAAATTTTATATAAAATGGCTAGAGCAATAGGTATGTACTCTGATGAGATTAAATATAACAATCTATTGACGAATTATAATTATAACTGAATTATCGAAAAAGTTTTCAATCCCGAAATCGGTGATATGCTGTTTAATAAAAATTGTACAACTCCGTCAAAAAAATTCACGGAGGTGGCAGGCCAAGAGTTACCACATACCGGGAAGACAAAGTGATCATTAGAATGATAAAGAGTAATTCCCCTATGTCATCTAGGGAATTACAAAGCGAGTTTAGTACAAAAGATAGCGCCAAAACACTTCGTCGGAGAGCCCTTGATGGCGGTCTTTCATCATTCAGGATCGTAAAGAAAGATTTTATTTCAGCTAGAAACAGAACAGCAAGACTAAAATTTGCAAATGACCATATTAATTGGACAGTATTGAATTGGAAAACGGTTGGCCAATCAATGGAACATTGAATCCTCGATATGTAAAGGGCACCGTGAAGCATGCATGAAGAAACATTATGGTTTGGGGATGTTTCTCTGGACGTGCAATTGGTCCCATACATAAAATAGACGGAATTATGGACCGATCTATTAACAAAAGTATACTTGAAAACACTGCTGCCACATGTTGGGAAGGGATTGCCGTTAGAATGGGTATTTCAGCAGGATAATGAACGGAAACATCTTCAAAAATATTGTAGTTCACGAGTGATTTAGGGATCAGAAAACCAATGTTATGGATTGGTCGCCCAGTCCCCCGATCTCAACCCTTATATTCAAAAGTCCTGGAGGGTTGGAAAAAATATCCCAAGCTCTAAACTTTCCAATCTGATCGAGATTATGCCAAGAAGGTGAAACGCAATAATCAAATCAGGTTAAATCGCTACTTACGAAAAATTATTTTTGTTTCTATTATTTGGTTTCCGAGTATATTGAAATTTGATCAGTCAGAGGAGGAGTCTTGTGTTTATGTAAAAGTTGCTTTAGTTTTGGCTAACACTGTATAACAGATTACAGTTTTTCCTAACAATCTTTAAAACAAACAAAAAACAGAGTGGGAACTTGTTGGCCAATCCAGTACATAAGAAAAAAAAAAAAAAAAACCTCGGAGGAATTAAACGAATTTTAAAGAAAGAATAATGATTCTGGTTTCTCAGGTCAATCATAATCAATTCATTCTGGAGAAATGAAGATATCAAATCGCATTATAGGAACACATTCATGCGGCATATAAATACGACGCACCATACTTCTTTCATTCTCAGACACCCCTATCTTTTTTGCTTCTTTCTACTTAGTAGTAGGTTTTCTTTCTACTTGTTAGAACTTGTATACTCGTATATCTGGCATTTATAGGAACAGATATACGGAGATTAATTTCTACCCCTGGTTTTGTTGTGACAAATATGTTTATGATAAGAATAAATGCACTAAAACTTACGAAGAAACAATTGATTCTTTTTTTTAACAAATTCACTGATTCATATTGCAAATGTAATGTCTATAGATACATACGTGTACGACAAGAAGTATTGTACAAGATGATTTTCTCAAGGATTGCAATTTTCGTTTACAAAGAATTTTTCGTTTTCAGTTCGCATGTATCAGATTTGAATATGGTGAGATTTGGTTTATTTTTTGTAAGACATAATCCCCATCTTCAACAAAGATTTCACAAGTATCTTTAGCAAATCTGAATAGGGCTGGCCTGCAATAATAAATGGAAAAAGAACCTGTATTTGCGAATAAACCAATGTTGTTTCTTTACAAACCAGCTGAAGTGGTATATAAGACGTTACACATACAAAATACGATCTTTAGTCAAGTTTTAAATCCAAGATACAATACTTATACGTTATGGTGAGGTTATTAAGAACGCTAACGAATGGTTACGAAATATGAAAAACATCACACTACTGAACTTTTCCAAACGTAGCTAAGCTCTAAGCAATAAGAACTAAGAAATAGAACGGCATGGACAAGGCAACGTTAATGGTCTTGGGCTTATGTCCTTCAAAGGAACTTGGACTGAAGGAGTTCATGAACTATGAGCAATAAATAGAAATATTAGAAGAAGCAATGATACGAGTATCTTGAGGAAGAACTACCTTTTTACTGGAAATCTATGCAGGACAATATCGCAATAAAGGAATCATTCCATCAAACTTTTACAAGTCACATCCGGAGACCAGCCCAAAACTGAAATAAGCAAGCACATTTGTACGGTTTGTAGGAAGTTGCAAAAACGACTTGGAGAAATAAAACAGATAACAAATTCAAAGATTTAATTAGATCAACCCCCTAAGCGTGTTATAGGAAAATACAATTACATATATGGATCTTTCCCAATTAGACTGTCAAATATTTAAAAAGAATTGAAAAACGTTGATCTTAATTACTTCGGCACGACAGCACATATGTTATGTAGTATGTGTCACGTTGTAACATAAATATTGCGCGATTTTTTTGAGGTGGGCTATTTTCCAATTTTCATGCAAACAAATGCACAAAACCAATTTAATGATGAAACCGATATTGAAATTAGTATTTAGGATATATTGCTCATTGTCTGCAAGCATTTTTAACTGAATTTTGAAGTGGATGTATCCGCAGTTCCGTTTTTGAACCGGACCGATCCGGAGATGAAAAATGGGTTATTTACAATAAAATTAAACGTCGCCACCAACGACCAGGAGACAGACCCGCTCAAGGTGTCTAACCGCAGAAGTCTACTGTCAACATCTGTGCAGATTAAAGTCGGCACTAGAGCAGAAACCGCCAGGTCTGGTTAATCGAATAGGTGCTCTATTGCATCAGGATTACGCACGCGCTCATACACCTAGGACCACCTCCAAACGGTTACCAAAGTTCGGTTGGGATGAAAAGGTATGTACATCCGTCTTATTCTCAAGAGTCAGCGCCTTCAGATTTGCACTTGCTCCGAAGTCTGCAAAACTTCATTGGTTGGAAAAATTTTAGGTTTCGGGATGATGTCCAAAAGCTTTTTTTGTTTTTTCTTCAAAGCCAAACGATTTTTAAGTGACGGGATTAGGAAGTTGCGTGAAAGGTGGGCAGAAGTGTTGTCTAATGAAGAAAATTATATTGACGACTAAATAATTGCAATAAACAGACATTCAGAAATCACGCAATACTTATGTTACAACCTGATGCATCTTTGTATCCACTACGACAACCACCTCATGTCAAAGCCCCATAAGCTAATTAAAACTTTATTATCAGTCAACAAGAAAAGTTAAACTTATTGAAATTCAAGTATTTGAGTGGCTGTTCGCCAGCACGACTTCTACTCGTATATGATGCAAAAAAAAAAGTAAAAAGTGGTAAACACATATTATACAAAGTCTCCTTAATTTTTCGTTCAAAATAAATTACAAAATGTCATCAGAATTAAAAGATTGTTCAGGGTAATAAAAATTATTGAACAGAGCACTAGCTGCGATTCAAGTACTCTCTAACGTGTTGCTTCTTCCTACCTTTCACGAATTTTTTATTAGTTTTCTTGTCGAAAATCTTAATGAATTTTCTTTACTTCCTATGCGCTTAGATACGACTTTTACTTTCTCTATACCATTCCGACAAATTATCGAAGTCAATTTTCATAACTCTCGCTGTATTCAAATTATGGCCCACTCTTGCAATTGAGACGTTAAAAAATATATGAAGTCACATGAAAATTTTTAAGGCTTAAATTCGCAACTCAACGCAAAAGCATTATGCCAAATAATATACACTTTTTTTTCTTTTTTTTTTTGACATTGTAACATGTTTTTAATAATCTGTCAAAGCTGTTAAGTTTTGTCATTTGCAAAATGCAGTTAAGCGAAGCGCCAGACCTGATCTTAAAATTCGATGGCCTAAAACAACCAAGAAACTTAGGTCAACCAACAAGCAACTTCTGTAAACTTGCATGCCTTGGCCCAGTAACAAATTAGCATAGCGTGCGAGTTGACAAAAAAAAAGGGTTGCCATTAGTTTCACTTGTAATTTTTTTTAAATTTGTTGTTTCAAAAACATTTCATCATTTCAAGCTGTAAATACTGATTTCTTTAAATTATGAGATACGGCGGACAACTATAAAAAGAAGCTTAACGCTTATTACGTGTAATCATCTTAAATGTAATATAAAAGATGCCTTTGGGAATGTAATTTTTTGCGTTTTCCGAATCCATACAGAAGTTAATCGACCTGTAGTCAACAGTAATTACACAAACAAAATGCTTTATTTATGCCCGACTCCAACTTATGTCAGCTTACAATCACTTTTAATTTATTTAATTAAATCCATTCAATCACCAAACCTCACATTTTATTTTGTCAGATTTGATGAATGTAAATGAAAATAGATTCACGCATATGAAAAGCTACTAAACACAATTTTTACACAATTCCTTCGCTGGAAGAAATGATTAAAGGAAAATAAGTATTCCCGAGATAAATTGTAATTTTAATTTAGTAACTTGTTCATGAAAATGTTTGAGACGAATTGAGATGGAGCTCGACGCCCTTATTTCAAGAGCTATGGCCGGCCATAGCCATATTCTCGAATCATACGAAACACTTGAAATGAGTTCAACAAATTTTCAACATAAGACAAGAGCAAAAGTCACTCTAAAATTAACAAAGGCTCTAGACTAAGATACACGATAAGTGGTCTAGCATCCATTATTTAGATCTAGGCTTTAATTGAGATGATTTTAATGGAAACTCAAAAATGGAGTTTAAAGTAGAAATTAGTTCGAAATAATTTAAGCGCACCAGCTAAGTTGGATCATATAGTACTAGAAGAAATGTGTTTTACGAAATTATATTGGCCCCTGTTTCTTTTTTATATTTCAGATAACTATCTAGCTGTTATGCCATTCATGAAATCCATCCATCTGTATAAATATATCTACAATCTACAATTTGAAATTTGATCTTGAAACATATTTTACAAGGTAAAACTATTCAAATTTAACCTTTTTGACAATGTGTTTGTTTCGTGTTTCTCGCCGCAATTAAATGCTTATAAAAAAAATCTATAGCCAGTTTTGTGAAAAAATGTACAAATATGCAAATGCAGTATGATGACTATTGGAACTAATTAATGATTTAAAGAGCAGCCACAGCGTTGCAGCACCGACGATTCATCAACACACTGACTTTTCTCCAATTTGAAACACGGAAGGACACGACATAGTTACAGACAAGCACTAAGAAAATGAGCGTCTTTTTGACTGGTTTCATAACCAATCATAAAGCGTATGCAAGGTAAAATATTATTATTCTTTTTTTGTTTCTAATATTTCTTTACTCATAAATTAAAATTTAACATGTCTATGTCTATGTCGTGGCAAAATTCTACAAAGTATCAGTAGTACAGATCACACTCTGTTGGGTTCTAAGACGTATCACTGATCACGAGATCATAACATCAAAGTCAAGAATGTCCTACACCAAACAAAGGACACAGTTGCAAACGCTTTCTAAGCTCAGTCAAAGGTAGACTCATCGTCATATGTAATACATCTAGACACTCAATCATAAGCTAACAAGAGAGCTGATCAACATCCAAACTGCGAAAGATAATCACGGGACACTGTGACAACACCGTTGGAAGACAACTCTCATCGATTTTTGCTTGAGCTGCAAAGACGAAAGGAAAGAAGAATCTCCAGAGGCTTCCTTCTCAACTGCCCCTTTTAGTTACCACGTGGAATATGCTGGCTTTTAAAATGCCATAGTCGTTCAATTGTTAATAAATCAATTGGCATTAAATGGTACATTTTAGCCAATTTCCAACATTTGACTCGCTAAATAAAGTATTCTCTGTGCGAAAATCAACCCCAATGCGCTTTGTACTTTACTTAGGCCCGACAATCTGAATATGTCAAATAACAAAAATACAAAATATGGGACAGGTTCAATTACATAGTGAAGTAATTTAGATGTACCCCAAACGTAACATAACGCATATTTGCAATGGAAGGAATTGTTCATTATCTTTGAGAGCAACAGTAACGAAATAAGTTTCGAAGCCACACAGCGAATTCTGGCGCAACACTTAAGAGCCTAGAAACAACCATTTCCTCCGTTTAGAGAAGAAAATAAATCCTGACGATCAAACATGTTTCATGATTACATGTTTAAATTAAAACAGTCCAATCGGCTAAAAAACCAAAGGTGCGACTGGCTCTCGCTTCTGTTAAATGGCTGCAACACCTTCAAAGTGATCGGTAATGTCACAAATATGCTGCAAACTTTTATAAATCGCTGTCTAAGATACATACTCGTCTCACCAAACTGTGTCACCGCTTTATGGAACCACGCCCCAGGAACATGTAGAGCTGATTATACAGAGTAGCGCATAATAAGCATGTCATGGTTTAACTATTGAATAATATTTTTATTTAGGTATGTTGAAAAACTTGGAAAATATATGACGCAGCACAGAGCAAAGAACCAAAAGCTCTTTCAATTTTATTTTGAGAGGCAGCATTCGATTATTCTGTTACAAAGATCATATTGTAATTTATTTAATATTCGAAATACGCCTAGTGCTCAGCGTTTTCAGCAACAAGCCGCTGTCTGTCATATTTCGCGTGGCGAAAGACCTCATGCGACTCGAAATGGTGAAAAGTCCGAAATTCTCACCAGGCGACGTTCTCAGCTATCCGTGATGCATAGGCAGTCTTTGCAAAGAATTTTGCGGCAGTTACACCTTTTCCCTATAAGATGTTCCAACACCTCATAATGAGCAATGAGGCCCATTTTCACGTGGATAAACAAAACTGCAAAATACCCAGAATCGAAAATAATTTTTGAACATCCAATGCACCCAGTTGGATGCACAGTATGGTGTGGAGTAATCTCAGAAAGGATCATTAGACCATACTTTTTTCGAAAACGACTGCGGTAAATGTGGATGGCATTCAATATCGGGCAACAAGATGGTGATCGAATAATTTCCAATTTCAACTGGCCACCGCTTTCGCCGCATATAACGGCTCCCTTACATAAAGGGTAAGGTGTACGCAAATAAGCCAAGAACCATACAACATGTTCGAGAAGAAGCTAGTGTGCTGGGACCTGAAATTCTAACAAGAGTTATAGAAAATGCTCTGGAAAGAGCACATCGGGTCGAAGCTAACATGGGCAGCATTTGAGAGATGTATAAGCTAAATTACTGATAAATGCAAAAGTTATATAAAATCAGAAAAAAAAAGTTATTCATTAATTAAACAATAATTTCAGTTATAGGCCACCCTGTACAAAAGTGGCAGTGGATTGGGTCATAACATACGTTAAGAGGAAAAGTATATTCTTAACAAGCTTTCCATGGTCAAAAAGACATTTCAGCAACTAGGAATGGAATTAAATTAATTGAACGGGATATCGCGGAAGCTTGGTGAATTGCCTGAACTTGAGAAAATTGGGTCGTTTTGAATGTTTTCAGGTCATGTTTTCGATAGATTCATACTCATGAGCCGCTGAGCGGGGTCTATCACTTCGTCTCTGATATGTGTCGTGAATAGCACACCAAATTTTTCAATAAAAAAAAAAAAAAAAAAAAAAAATAGGGAAACCGAAATAAATGATGATATTTGGCCTCAATAACTAGTTATCAGTAGTGTTAAAATATAAAATATAAATACGACTGTTCTTCTAATTCCTATGTTGGTTGACAAAAATATTTATAAACTCACTTTTAAACACGAAATAAAAGAAAAAGGAAGAAAATACAACCAACAAAATATATAAATATAAAGAACTATTAATAATTGTAATAAAAATAATAGAAACTTTCTTTATTATGTTTCTCTTTTCTCTCTCTCTCTCTTTGTACAAAATAAACGTCTTTAGTGTTTTTTAATTCTTTCTTTTCACTTATTTAACAACAACAGCATATTATATCCTTCTGTAACTGGTTTTAAATATTTGGCTTATTTTCTTAATTTAAAAAAAAAACGTACAATGACTCGTCCAACAAAAACTGTTACAACTTAAAACTGTCTGCTTTCTCGAACAGTTTCTAGTAATTATATGAATGAAATTTTAATGGCACACATTTTTATCACCTGTGATCGATCGTTTAAATGCAAGTTTTTCTTATTTTTTCAAGTTTGCTTTAGTTAGTTTACGATAGTTTTTGATGGAGAAGTCAAACAATAAATTGAACATGAAAATTGTTCTTTTCTTTTTCTAAAACAAATAAAGTTTTTTTTTTTCTAAATGCCTTTAGTAGAGTAAACAATTAATTAGAATAATAGTTAATAGAATAAAAAAATATTAAATAAATTCTTTGGTTGAGTAAAACTTATTCACAATAAAAAAAAAAAAAATCTTTCCTACACTAGTTTCAACAAAATAAAATTTTCAAAAATATTGCAACTGTGCGCTCTTTAAAGGAACACGAAGAGTATGTGTCATCTTCTTGGTTTCTTTCACTTTGTCCTATACTGGTGTAAATAAAATTAATTATATTAAAAATAATCTCAATACATTCTTTGTTTAATTGTTTTTGTTTGTTTGTGTTTTTTTTTTTTCTTTACTATGAAATAAATTTAAATTTCTGCTCAAGGGCCGGATGAATCGTTTCTGATGACGACGAGGATGATGCCACCGCCGCCGCCGCTGCTGCTGCTGTTGCTGCTTCTACAACAAACGAAGTTGATGCCGCTGTGGCTGCTGAACCCGGCGAAGTTGTCGTTAGTGGTAACGACGATTGTAATGTTGCAGCACTACGATGGCGCTGTGAAGAAGAAGATTGATAATGATGAGACGATTGGTGTTGTATTGAAGGTTGCTGTTGAGGTGGTCTTCGAAATAGCGATCGCATTGCAATTTCAGGATGCTTTTTTCGAACGTGCTGTCTTAAATGATCGGCACGTTTAGTTCGATGGCCACAAACTGAGCAGACCATGCTCTTGCCTTTGCCACACTCTTGCCTTAGATGACGTCGCAGAGTGCCGTGACGTCGATAGGTACGAAAGCATTGTGGACAGGTAAAACTTTCTTGCATCATTAAACTATCGTAATTATGATATCCTGAAATTCGGCTTTAATTAATTTTACACACCAAAAACATTTTACAATTTTGTTTAATTTTTTTTTTATTATTTTTTCATTTAAACTGATTTTAAAATTTTCTTTTTTGGTTTTGGTTTTTGAAATTCATTCTTTTGTTAGTTTTAAGGTGTAAATGTTTTTGTTGATTTTGGTTTTGATTTTTAGTTTCAATTATTATTGAGTTTTTGTTTTCTGTTTTTTGTTTTTAATTTTTTTTAAATTTTCATGTAATATAACGCATTCGGTTAGAGGAGTAAATACATAATTTGAAATGACGAGAATACTATAGTAATGCATTCAAATGTTATTTTTGTTGGTAGCAAACAGAAACAGTTATACAAATAATGTACACAGATAGACAAGTGTTTTTTTTTTGTTTTGTTTTAATGTCAGCAAGTGAGGGGTTGCCCTACAAAATAGTAGTGTAGTATTCATTCAAATTTCGATTTTGGTTATTTTGGTTTTTGTTAGCAAAAAAAAAAAAAAACATTATATATATAAATATGTATATATGTATGTATGTATAAGAGAATTTAAACGAAAAAAAAATCATGAATGCAAGTTATAATATAAATCAAATGTTAAGCGTTACAAAATGCAATTAAAATGGTTGGCAGTCGGGACAATTTTTTTTTTCTTTTCTTTATCTTGTATTATATGGATATTTAAATTTTGAATTTGAATTGTTCAACTACTGAAATACACTATCAGCAAGAAGAATAAATAATTTATAGTTTGCTGGTTTAAAGATCATATTGAGGTAAAGTTAATCTTTCTTTTCAACAGAGCGATTTTGTTTTTTAAATACAATGAAACATTTGGGTATGTAAATTAATTTGAATATAATAATGAATGTGGCAAGAGTTTGCAGCTAAACAAAAGTAAAGTTCATCTTTCTATACAACAAAAAATTTTAAACAAAATGAAAGTTTTAACAGGCCATTCTCTAATCAACACAACAATTAATGGCTGCGTTATGGTTGTTCATTCAAACCAAAACGACATTCGTGAAAGGCTACACGAAAAACACCAATCTTCGAAATAGAACGTAGACCGAATTTTTCTGTCAAGGAACTGATATACACTGACGATCACTAGGATAAGGCCATATATTTTGCAATCGATTTTCACTATTTATACCTGTTGGAAATTTTGTACCCCGAAACTTTTACTACCTGTGAACAGGTACATATTTTCTCAACAGGAAGTCACAAAATTAAAGGGTAAATAAGAATATTTCGTTGCAGGAGTTCACATCAGCGTTTTTTTTTTCAAAGTTTTGTTAAGAATATTTAAAACAGCATTGAAAAGAACTGTTTTTTTTTTAGTTTAAAAAAAATGAGTTCCGGAAAGACTTTGATAGCGACAGAAAGAGACCCAAAGGCCGAGAAATTGCAAGGAGTCTTAACAGAAGTAAGACTGTTGTAAACAGTTGTCTTACGGATCCACAAAACTATGGGAAAAATCAAAAAGGACGCACTTCAGAAGCAACAATATTCCAAGAAAAGCGGTTACTTTTACTACGGCGTGCCTCAAATTCTACTCTACCAGCGACTAAAATAAGGGCCAACAGCGGAGTATCAGCCAGCATAGCAACTTCCCGAAGGATATTCCGAAAATGTGGTACTATGCAGAGAATAAAACTTAAAAAGAAACCTATTTTGAGGCAAGTACACAAGGAGCATCGAATGAATTTTGCAGGAGAACATGTTGCTTGTGGCAGTGAATGGAAACGCGTTGTCTCTTCGGATGAAAAAAAAAAGTTTAACCTTGACGGTTACAATTTTTATTTCCATGATCTAAAAAGGAGGAGCCATATATAAGGTGTAGTGGTGTGAGAAGCATTTTCGGATCCCTGCCTGCCTTGGATATTCCAACAAGACAATGCCCCCATCCACACTTTCAGGGTTGTTAGAAGTTGGATTCAATCAGAAGACGTAGAACTTTTGCCATGGCCGCCCTATTCACCGGACTTAAAACATAATCGAAAATGTTTGGGCATGGTTATCTCGTCAAGTGTAGGAAGGCGGCAGACAATTTGAAGACAAGGACACTTGGGCCAACATTTTTGAGTCCAAATTTCTCTTGATTATTTATAAAAAAAGAAAAGGAAAAAAAAAAACAAAAAAAAAACTGTATGATTCTATTCCAAACCGTCTTATAGAGGCCATATCCAAAAATTGCGGGCATACTCATTATTAATGCAGAAAAACCTAAAATGTAAACCTTTTACGCCTTTTTTCCTTTCTTTCGAAGATTTTTCATGTGGCCTCATCCTAGTTCATTGTTTGATCTTGGGTAATTTCAACGGTCGTTTCTTATTTACCCTTTAATTTTATGACTTCCTGTCGAGAAAATGTGTACCTGTTTACAGGTATTAAAAGTTTTCGGGTACAAAATTTCCAACACAGGTATAGAGTTAAAATCGACTGGAAAATGTATGGCCTTATTCTATTGATCGCCAGTGTATAGTAGTAGGAGTGTAGTGGCTTCTTCTTAGTAACTCGTTAATGAACATAAGTGTGGAAATTAAACAAAGAGCTCTTGCCAACTGTTGTTTCTATAGGCTAATAAGACGATTGATCGGCAAAGCTCTATCTCGATCAACCAAGAAGACACTATACAAGACCCTCATCATCCCCGTCCTGTGGTACGACATACATGAACACTCTCAAGTACGGATGAAAGCTCTCTTAGTTGCTTTGAGCAAAAAATTTTCCGTGTGATAATTGACCTCGTCTGTGTTGACTGAGTGTTGAGGAGAATGTATAAGATGTATATCATGGCAACTCCAGGATCTACGATTGCTCCCGAGTAGGGCAACACAGTACAGGAAGACCTTACTTATGGAAGCGCACGTAGTTAATATTCATTGACAAAAAAAAAAAAACATCGACGTGGCGTATTTGGTCAATCATTAGCTGTCCATTTGCAAAAGTTCGGAAAAGTAGTTTTAAAAAACTTATGAGAGATGATATTACGATGATCTGATTTAAACTGAAGACAAAATCAAATAAAAACTCTACATTTAGGCTTTAAAAAAAAACATCATATTTTGTCGGTAGGGGCTCGGTGCAAAGGCTAGCTCCGTCGTCTAATATTGAAGAGAGTTTAAGTTCAAATCTTGCTCAACACAAAAAAAAAAGAAGCAGAAAAAGTAGTAAAGCAGTAAATTTCGGCTTACTGCCGAAAGTAAACTCTTTTTCGAATCCAAATCAGGAAAAAATTGCTGGTCTGCTCTCGCTATGCACACATAATGTGAACAGCACTATTAATTGAAACTAGGAAGCATTAAAATACCTCGAAATGTTGCGTCATCAATTTATTTATCTTTTATGTATATTATTTGGTAGCTGAATGACTCCGATTACTGTTCGAAGCCCACAGAAATTATGCTGCATTTGAACCTGTTAAAAATGTGAGCGACCAGATCTAAACGCTTAAGGAATGGCAGAAGCGTTTACTGTGTGAAACGGTTGTCTCTAAATCTTGAGAGTGACCAAATAAAATAAAAACAAATTGCATTTCCAGTGTGATAACTGCTCAGCCTCATGTCGGTAAACCAGCCAAGGATACGTTAGAGTTTCTTTAATGGAACTATCGAGAAATCCGCCTTTTACCACAAATTGTTGCTAGCGGAAAATAGTTTAAGTTATACACCCACCCAGAGCAACAAAAAAAAGCCACATTTCCGGTATATCCATGTTTTTCGGTTTCGGGGTTTAGTTTAGCGCATAGGAGAATGCATTGGAATTCATTCTGGCTAAAGTTTCCAGTGCTTGTCGTTTATCTTAAGTGAAAGTGAAAAGTTGATATCACGATGTCGAAAAGGGTAAAATTGAGCGAAGAAAATAAGGCAGTTATCGTGGCCTTATCTGAGCGGAATGTGCCATTTCGTTAAATAGCCCGAAAATATGAATGCAACGAGTCCTGTAAGAGGATTCTCTAACAAATTTCATTGGAAACAAAGTCCGACGAGAAAAATTGGCACAAGACGCAAGAGATGTACCACTGCTCGGTAAGACCGGGAACTGAAGAGGCTTAGGTTGAGATACAGGTTTGAAACCGCATCGGAGTTGAAAGCTGATCTCCGTGAAGTTACTAGTGTTGAACTCAGCGTCAGAACCAACCAGAATCGCCTTAACAAGATGGGTTTGCTAGCAATCATACCAACGAAAAGGCCATTGTTGACCAGCAAAATGAAGAAAACGCTCCTTAGACGGTCTAAGGAAAGGCGAAACTGGATTGTTCAGGATTGGTCAAACGTTCTATTTTCGGATAGACTCAAGTTTAGCTTAATCGGACCAGATGAGAGGCATGCATTGCATCGTAGAAAAGGGGAACGCTACAGCGAAGAAATGTGAATATTCTCCTCATGTTCGAGTGTGGGGATGCATCACAGCAATCCTTAATCCTTAATTATGCTCGAGGGCACCGTCAATGCGATATAAAGAAATCGTATTGGAAATGCTGACAGCGAAAACACCGAAATCATTTTTTCAAGATGATTCAGTACCTTGCCATCGAACAAGATCTGTGAATAATTTTAAGTTTTCGTTTCTTCATATTTCTTGATGTTTTGAAAGTCTTATGATATTTTATAATTTAACTTTCGTCCACAGATTAAAACTTTGAAAGTAGAATAGAATAGAATCCTAATGGCCGAGAAACAGTTCAGATCTAAGCCCCATCGAAAACGCCTAGGCTCTTATGGGAAAGAAGATCCAAGACAAAAGGTTAAAAACCGCTTACTTTTCATCGATTGTGCTGCAAAATGTTTTGCCAAGGTTCGCTATATGTATATCAACTTAAATGTTAAACATTAAAAATAGAGAGTGATAAATCAAAGATTTGGATGAACATTATTTATTTTTGTTTGCTTGACATGACGTTTTTAAACGCAAAACCAATGACGACCATACTAAGATGTATCTGCGCAGTGAATGCGCTCAAAAACACACGAGCAAAGATCTGCCATTGTATTAAGTTAGAAATGCTGACGTTTATGAACTCACCCACGCTCTCTATTTAAACAATATTTCTCAAGTTAAAAGTTGGTTTGCAAACTGACTTTTTAATCATTATGGCCAAAAATATGAAGTGCATCTTTTAAACCGTCCGACTGAGGAGAGGATATGTCCACAAATGAGTAAAGATCTGAATTTGCTTACATCGATAACATTTCAATTAAATGGGAACAGGATATTATCAACTAAAAAAATTGTATAATTTTGCAGCAATGTCTAAACATGTCTTAACAATTTATGACTAACCTTAAAGTTTTGTTGGACTCGCAGGGCAAATACTTCGCTACTTGGAAATTCGAACCCAACAAGGGTATCTCGCATCATGGAAAATCACTTTATTGCTTAATTAGCAGTGAATCTCTACATAATACACAATATTTTTCGGATAATCCAATACGTAACGATTTTTTTTTTGCCTAGAGCTGAAAGTAAGTATTTCTAATTCGGCATTCAAATTTATAATTTCTGCAGTCCACATTGGCGGTAGTGAATAGCATTGGTTCTTTTGCGGTTTTCTATAAAGGGGTTTCTCTTGAAATTTATCTAACTTTTGCCATAACACGTTTATTCTCCCCATTCAGACCAATAAACGTGGTCGTGGTGCTATGCCCTTTAAAATCAAACATCCCTTTTTTTTTTTAATTACAGAGCTCATCCTACTTAGGCCTATCATTGTTGATACCACGGCCTAGAACTTGAACTGACAGCTTCTTAAGCGTTAAAACATAGTCAGTCGAAAACACAACGGGGATTGGAGGTTTTTTTTGTAACGAAAGGTTGCTTTTGGTAAGCCATCGGACTTACTCTCAAATTATATTAGCCCATATACAACAGAACATTTGGTATTAGTTTAGTCCGTCCTTTATTGTGATATCTTCAAATTTGTGTTTTGTCTAAAAAGAAAGGTATTATAATAAATAAATCGCATTCCATGACTGAGAATTTGCATAACGGATATCATTTTGTTCTGGTTTACTTAACATATGTAGCTACCATCTATGACGGACAAAAATTAAAAACCAAAAAAATTCCCAGATTGGCATTAAAACCAAAGGACCAGTGCAGGTGTTTGCGTAATAATTTCGTAATACCACTTAAGCATGCTAAACTAGTTATACTAGCATACAATCTTAGTACAGGCGTCAACTCATTAAAAACTTTTATTTAAATTGCAATTGTTGACCTTTCATAGTACAGTAATCATCACTAAAAAATAATGCCACTGAGATTAACAAATATTGTAAAGGAAGCGCTCCTGGAAGGGTTTTGTTTTAACGCCAAAAATGTAAGTGTTTTAATACTATTAGGTTGTACCACATTAAATGTGGACGCTCATTCGGAAATAAGAAATTCTCCAGTGAACATCTGTGCCAGAACGTTAAATTTTTAAATACGTGTGCTTGAGTGTGAAAATTTTAGGGTTTTAGGAATTATTTACCATGCTGTCGGCAGTTCAAATCCGAACCCTCTTCCTTCACGAATTTAAAATGGGACATAATGGCAATGAAAAACATTAATGACGCATTTGAGGATGTAGCGGTAAACGAACGCACTATACAACGTTGGTTTAGAAAGTACCGTTCGGGAGATTTCAGCCTCTAAAATGAACCACGTGGGAAGCCGGAAACTTTAGTTGACGACGATGTTTTAAGAGCAACTGTGGATGCGTACCCAAGGAAATCGGTGCGAGAGATTGTACAAAGCATGGGAGTGTCCCCAATGACAATAAGTCAACACCTTTCCATTATAGGAAAGGTAAAGAAACTCGATAAGTGGATACCCCATGAACTGAAGATTTCCCAAAAACTACGGCGCCTGGAAATCTGCGCATCGCTTACATTAAGAAACCAAACTGAACCGTTTTTGCACCGGATGGTCGCCTGTGATGAAAAGTGGATACTGTAGATAATCGTGAAAGATCTGGGCAGTGGTTGGATGCAGATGAAAAACCGAAACACACCCCCAAGCCCGACCTTCAGAAAGCAGCATGGGAGTATCCCCAATGTCAATAAGTCGTCACCTTTCTCTCATTAGGAAAGGTAAAAGAAAATACTGTCTTTTTTTTTACTATAAAATCAGACATTTCATGTGGTACAACTTAATAAAATGACCTGCTTTGTAGCGCTGAGGCATGGACTTTAAATGGATGAGGGTACCTCTTGGCTGCTTTGGGTGATTTTTTGGTCCCGTTTGCATACAGTGAGTGAAGGAGGAAATACAAATACGAACTGTATAGCGACATCGAAGAGTGAAGATCTAACGCAATTGATGACTGTAAAGCGGATGCACATCAATGCTCGGATCCGAAAAATCTTCGAATGTGCCCCCGAGGGACAGAACAATAGAGAAAGACAGCGATTCACGACCGCACGCAAGGAATTCGAGGTATCGTGCGTTGATTTCGAAGATGACACTGTTTACTCGCCTTTCCCATTTTCTCTGCATAATTTTCTGATTGCTCTGACAGTTCGGTCGATGTGAGACTATATTTCTAGCTAGTATCTACCTCTCAAAAATATTTGCATTATAGAAAGGTAACTCGACAATTTTGACATGTAAGAGACATTAGTCACGTTGAATGAAGATTAAAAATCTTCAAAAGTTTACAAGGTAACCCCACCACTTCCATGAATTTTAGTTTTTGTTTATCAATTTTGGTAACGGGTATATCGAATTTTCGGCATACGAATACGATAGTACGAATATTGTACGTGTATAATGGTTGCATCGAGTTTTATGTGTTATGACCAGTTGATCAATGAAGATGTACGGTGGATGCTAATAATTAACCATCCCAGGGGTAATACTGAATTCAAAAACCACTCTACAATTGATTTTACAAGTACAACGTCTTCATTACCCACTGGTAAGCGTAAAATAACAGCAGCATTTTTACTAAGAAATGTATAATCCGTAATAAACTAGTGTTTAATACGTATTAAAAGTTATTAGTATCAAAGGACGTTAAATAATGTATTCTCAAAATCAGGGTGATTAGCAATTGCTATAGGATACAAAATAACTGATAGAAATTCGAGTATTGTAGGGCATTTCTGCAGATTCGTCGAGCACTTTTAAACAAAGGGTTAATGGAGATGAAACGTGAGTTCATCACGCGCGGACACCCATCTGACGAATAAATTTAAATACACGTCATCGGTCAGAAAACTCATGGCCATTGTGGGACTTTGCTGGCTGCAAATGTGCTGCTTCTTCCCGACAACAGACCGCTTTGCACGGTGTTTGTTTCCTTATATGTAGGTTTCCAAAAAAATTTCCAATTCCGACATTTTTAATGAGAACAAGAGAACATTTGTGCTATAAATGAAGTGGCTGTTACCATATAAAAACTGGCGGAGGAACGTTAAATGCCACTCATGCATACTTTGTTTCCCTCTATATATTTATATTTTTAGAAAAATATTCGTATGGATGCTGTCATAGTTTGCTCAATGTCTTTAATGTCAGTATCCGGATTCCGGATTCGTAATCTGCACTTAAAAAATAAACCTTCAAACAAGAAAGTCAATCCGTTTTTCAAAAAAAGAACGCAGTCCATTTTTTCGAAAGCTTACATGGCCGTTAAGCGAAATATTAACAAATCCATTCTATGCCTGACCATGCTTGATATCGGTTTGAGCGTGATCACCTTGTTTATTCTAAGGAACTTTATTTAATCTTTCTTTATCGTGTAAGATAATACAATTAAATTGGTCAAAACGTACTTATTACTTTCTTTCTTCTATACATTCGGAGAACTCCGAATGTATAGAAGAAAGAGAACTTTCATTGTGTTTATGCTTTGTAAAACATTAAAACAGATGCCTGAGGCTGAGTAAATCAACTGGTTACGCAAAATTTAACGAATGTTGTCGAAAAATCCGATATAAAAGCAAGAGACCGAAAGGAAAATAGTCCGCAAATTTTTGACGTCACTCAAATCAATCAGCCTTTAAATTAAAATGTGTAAAAAAAAATCTGCAAATTTTGAGATCCTCACATGTGGTGCAGTAGTACAGTACAGGCATGGGAGAAAAACGTAGCATTAGATGTACTCGTAATTATACTACAGTAGTTAGTAGCGAAGAAATAAAAAATGAGCCTTATTATGCTTTTTTTGTTGGACAAATATTATACTGCGTCAAAATTTGATTTGACAAAGAAAGGCTTTTTTTTTGTCACGTTAATCTGCTCTTTCATTTTACTACAATCGCATCAGTTAAATTAAAGTGCTGCTCCACCCCGGTATTCGAAAAACTCGGCCGAGTATCCTTGGTGGAACAGACAAGACCTTTTTCTGAAGCATACCTACGAATTTTTTTCAACTCAGAACGACAGAATATAAGACTTTTTCATAGGCAAAAAGAGTATCCTTCGAATGTTTGCCACCGAAAGGGTGGTGACGTCAGAAAAGCAAATTACTTTTTCTCCCTTTTGGTGTTGAGCGTGTTTTATACTCAAACCCTCTTGTTTAGTAATATACACATATACGCCACGTTACCACTAACGAAGATTATGTTAAGAAATATCTATTTATCAAACCAGATAGTGTAGTAGTACTAACACACAATTCCTCGTAAGATCGAACCTTTATAAATCGTTTATTTAGTCTCTCTATTTCTAAAGCATAGTTCTTTTGTTCAGCATATGATGATGAGGGTTTTGGGTCCCGTAGAAAGAAAAATAGTTTGTTTGCATACTAACCTAGTGCCATACATTTGATTTTATATAGAGCTCCCTACTGTCAGGAACACCTTAAAAGTTTCCAAAGGCAAGCACTTCACTTTATATAGAGAGCTCACTATTTCCAGGGACACATTTTGATACAATCTATGATCACAAAATCTTTTATAATTTAGAAAGTGTGTTTTTTTGTTATGGAACAGAGCACTCAGGCAAACAACTAGTCCATTGCACTCTAAAAGTATGTAGTGGTGGTTGTTTGAATTCAACAGATCAAATATTACAGAGTTTAAAATGTGTCTATAACTAACCTGTAGGTAAATAGGGTTTTATTTTTCCCACCATGAACCTAGGGAGTTTGCTTTCTGATAACATATTCCCATCCTCAGACCTTTCTTCGGTATATTTTCCGCCAATTTTTTTTTCTCTTTGACTAGGTCTTTTCAAGCAGATTGTTACGCCAACTTTTTAACCAAATTAGACAAACAGTGTCCTGGGATGGCGTGTTACATGAGTATATTTCCCAATTTTTTAAACTGTTAGAGCGAAACCCTCTTCCAAGGTATCGGGTTATACGATATTCAAATTAATGTCGAAAATCTTGATCCTCAAAATCCATAATTCAACTTTTTTATTGACCACTGTCAACGATTCAGCGAACTTTAAATAATGGGATAAGAGTCAAATATAGGCAATTTTCTTTTACGAGTTAAAACTTGGGCACAAATCCAGCATAACTAACGGTTGGTTTGTTAAATTTTGTTCAATAGATGTGAGCGTTAAACGAGAATTCCAGGATCAACCCAAGCTAAGGATTTTGAATTAATTTGATTAAGAATCCCATAGACGTTAAACTGTTAAGAGATATATCATAATATAAAGTAGCAACAATTATCTACTCAGCATTTGAAAGCAATTGGTTGAGTGAGTGACGGAACGGAACAAGGATTGAAAGTTTGGCCATTTTCGAAAACGTGCAAAATGTTCTTAAACGCAAGCTGCAAAAGCCATTTGTTCGAAAACGACATTAGAAATCAAACTGCCTTTGCAGCATGTTCGATAATGCAGTGTTTGCAGGACAGATGTTCATAAACATCATATGCGCTGCAAAAAAGCAGCCAGAAATTTGCACTGCGTAATAACATGCATTCAAGGATGATTGCTCTGTTCGAAAACGTCAAATGCTTTTGCAAGAAAAAAAATCACGTAGATGACACAGATCAACGATACCAAATGACGTTTGCAGTTTGATGTTCGCAACCCTTAAGTATTACAAATGACGATCAATTTGACGATCAAAATGACGATCAAATGACGTTTTCGAAAACGGCCTTTGCTCTTCCCTCCTTTGATCATCTACGCAGTGGCTTGAACCAAAATACATACTTAAGGAAAGTCTTCACCCAAAAGAAGATTATGGTGATGTGCTGGTCTGCACAGCACCTTCCAAACTCTGAAGAAACAAGGAAGGTAGAGCAGTATCGCAACATATGCATTGAGAAATTGGTGGTTGGTTACGTTGCCCTATGACCCTGTTTAAATGATGATCTCGACTACGTAGTGGACAGTGATGTCTATGGAGTGCGCATCACTCCAGCACTATTTTGATAAGTGATTTGAACACTTCTGTATCGGACACCGAATCTCTCGTCCAAATACTCATTATTATCCATGAAGCTCACTACTCAACGATCGAACTAGTAATGATAAAATGGAATATGGACGGAACATTTCGGTAGTGGAACGTGACTTTCCTAGACTTTATTTTCTTCGTGACTGTCCCCCTCACTTTACTCCTCAATCTTCTCATCTAAATATGGCAGACTCATGAGTAACCATCTAAACAGGGTCTATGGCAGCGCGTGGGCACATGTTACAGATACAACCGTTAAATCAACTAGAGTAGAAAATTCTACCACTTTATTTGATGGGCTGTTCCCCCAAAGTATTATTGTTTGTTTCAAGCATCTGGATCAATTTGTTACGGAGAAAACATATAGAGACGAACCAGTTGTCAAAAACGCCTTCGAAAGCTTTATTGGCTTAAGGAATTTTAGTTTTCACAAGAAAGATACTGGTAAATGCTTTCTATTTTGTAGGTATATATCGAAGTCAATGGTGTACACATACACTCTAAGTTGCAAGTGATTCGATGCACAGTCATTTCATATGTGAAACGACCTAATACGAGTATATAAATTGAATCCTGTCACTTGTGCTACTAAGACGAAAAGTTATAAGTGTAACCTCTACCATTTGAACACCTCACTCAAGTGTTTAAAAAACCCTATCTATTATGGCTCGGGACAAAATAATGCATAAACGTTTATATCAAGATACAGTAACCGCGGAAGTAAGAAAGCTTTGTCCTGACAACTGAAAGTTAGTGCTAGGAATGATAAGGAAAGAAAGGCAGCATAGTATTCTATTCCTTTCAAGGGTCGTCGATTTTAAAAACAAGTCACTAGAAACATGTGTGCAATGTCAAAATTATTCGTATATTAGAGAATAAAAATGTGAACACATTTATGATTCGAAAACATCCGTATGGTGCCTTAAGAATATACACAAATAAATGCAATGAGTGCTTCCATGAATGTCGCAATAGACAATGGCAGAAAACCTTGGATTACATTTTTTGTTGTAAAGTTTGACTTAGCTAACTCGTGCCATGAACCACTTCACATGTTTTCACAACAAAACCATGGACAAAAAAAGCTTTGAAATAGCAACGTTTTACTATTATATTGTATGAATATACCCATATAAGAGAAAACATCAAAAATTACCATGCCAGCTATGTAGGTAGTGTTACATGTTTACTTATTAAAAAAACAATTGAATGAAAATGATATTTCTGTTCATTCAATTATAACAATCACAGTGTCCCACACAAGAGCTGATAATAAAAACAATCAGCAAAAGCGGTACTGAATATGTTTTTCTTTTTCTTCCTCTTTTCTTTTTACTTGATAAGATTTCAAATAGCCATGCAGTGAATGAAACGAGGTGTAAGAATGCAAATTAATGAAGTAAATCATTTTCTTCATAAGTAGAAATGACGTCAATCTACACTGCGCATGCGCAAAAAAACGGGGCCATACAGCCCCACCCAATGTGGGTAATTTTGTGTAATTTTGCGCAAAAGTAAAATTCAACTTTTAACCTACTGAAACACGACAAACCCCACATATCACTGGGCCATGCCTCAATACTCGTAGGTATTTGCTTTGTTCTCAAGCACTAGTACTCTTGTTACACATGATGAAGCAATGCGGACTTGCATAGAAAACGCTCAATTACAGTAAATTGTTATGGGACTCGCAACAGACAACATGATAGGTGATATGTTTGTAGCGGCGCTTTTACCTCGGAATTATTTGATAAGTTTTCTGTCGACAAAGATTGCATTCCGAGGAGAGTATAGCTTGATCTTTGAAATGGACATGCAGTAAGCTGCCAGACGCATTACATTCGTCAGCCAAGAAGAGCTGTGATGCACGAAAATAGCAATTTGTTAATATTTACTTTCCGACGTAGGTTTTTAAAAGCCCAAATACAAGTTTGTACGATATAGTGGAATTTTATACCATTGCACGCACGGGTGCAATGCAACCCGTCAGGAGAAAGTTGACAGTCAAGAAAATGAATAAGTACATATTATTCTTGTTTAGGAAACTATCAGAGATGAAAACAGGTAATTGAGGCCTGTCCTTAACAATATGAACATCCCAGATATGGCCGTATATATCAAACCCTATAGCAATTTCAATATTATATAGCAGCGAGACCATGCCTTCTGATGAGAGTTATTGGATTCAGCTTTTGCAGTCGGGCATTATTTTTACCGAAAACCATGTTCAGCGACAAGCCCTACTTTTGGCTCAATGGGTTGTTTCTGAGCAAGCAAAATTGACTTTTCTATAGTGAGACAAACTCGACTACACACATAAAAATGCCCTGTTTTTGGTGTGATCCAGAGAGCTGCAACGGGTACTTTGTATTTGCGTATACGCGATCAATGACTCAGATTTGGTTTGAAGCAATCACTTTCGTTGAGCAGCAAGGAATAATCGTTTGCTCATGAACTTAATTTTTGTTTCGAGTGCGCAGCTTGAACGAGCATACATCTACCATGCGTTCGATTGACTTGTATCGAATTTTTGACGACAATGATCGAATCGACACGATCATACTCAATGCAGTTCTTTGGTGTGGTCTTTACGCTAATAACATCACCAGTCCTTGTAAGACGAAATTCGCATTACATTCATAACAGCCAACGTAAATGAGCGGTAATTTTTTGTCGAAAATATGAACGACATTGATCCGGATGATATGTAGTTCCAACAGGATGGCGCTACGTTCGATTGAACTCGATTCTGATCGCTTCCTGCAGGGCTATATAAAGTCGTTGGTATATATTGATAAGCCGCAAACTATTCAGACCGTTGGAGATAATATTCAGATAAAAGAGCCCGAAATACTCAAAAGAGCGGCACAACAGGATGTACTTGAAGAAACCATATGCATTAAGTCGTAGCCCAAAACCTAATGTTTTGATTTAAACTCAATTCCTGACGTTATTGTTTGAATAGTGTCCGGCGGCACGAGGGTTTGGCGCGGTGGACGTGTCCTACATACCTAGCCGACTACTAGGGCTTTCGTAACATTCCTTATGAATCCATGATAAACTCTTAAAGCTCAAGCTTCTGGTTAAATTGCGGCCCATGGTAAGCAGATGTATTCCCCCGTGTAAGGCAACTAGGATGGCACATTACATTAACATTCGACCGCCAAGCTAACAGATTATAACAATCAGCGTCATTGGGACGGCTACGACTGATGCGAATATTGACGGCATGTGATGTAAATATTAAGCATTGTCATATACTGACGCGTTGAAAATCTTTTTATAAATAACTTTAGCATTGAAATCGCATTCACTTGAGAGACATTTTGCCGATTGATTGCTGTTCGAAATCTTAAGAAGTTCCGCATGAAGATTACCAAATTTCAATTTCACAATCTGTACAACAACCATATTGGCAACAAAATTACCATTAAAACTTATGCGGGTAATTCTACGTCGATGACGCGTTTCTTTCTAGCCATTCTTAATAAATCATTGCTTTATTGCTGTGTTAGTTTTGTCAAGCATGCAGGATGCCATCGGATGTCATGTTTTATTCATCTGACGTTTATCAGTTTATTGGATTTTTGGAAGGAAAGACACTCAAGATCATTTTCCACTCCATCAAACCAAAAACTTATAAAAGCCATATCTTGAACAATGAAAGTGATGTGACACTAATAGCACAAGATCGAAGATATGTACAAGGAACTTAAGAGCTTTTTCTACCAAGCCCTCGCGTACTACTCCTTTTTTTTTTGTATATTGGTTAAAAACACCGAAGAGTTCTTAACTCTAAAATGAAGCCAAAACTGTTCGTCAAGAAACCAGAGTCACACAAATGATTAGATTAACGAAAGCTCCACAAACGCAGGATTACTACCGAAATGAAAACTCAAAGAAAAACATCAAATATGTTGAAGAAGTACCGATTCCGATGGCTACTATTTACAAAGACGATGACTAAAATACCAGTCAATCAGAAACAACTCTTTTTAAATATGTATAAACGATTATATATAAAGCTTGTAAAATTTACGAAGTAATGACAATATCTGAACTGCATAAAGCTACAACGTAAAGTTTTCCTAAGTTGTGCAGTGTCCTATGCCCGTACGTAATGTTTATAAGGTAGCTCATCGTCTTTCCACTACGGGTCACACGCAAGATTATATGCAATATCCATACAATCGGTATCTATCAGTGTGCCGCACCACATTGGTATATGAACAAATTTTGAAGAAGATCACCGAATATCAAGTCGAAATGCCTACCTACATACGCAGTAATTGTCTTTTAACCAGTTAAAGACAGCATGCATATCACCACGCTATTGTCGTGACATAACATGAAAAACAGATTCGTCTCCCTGGTGCATATATTGAATATGACTTCAAAACTATTTCGAGAAGAAGTCGCGAAATGCACAACCTTTAACAAATCTATTTAGATTCTGGGATCAGCGTGTGATGCTATTAAGGCATTTTTAATAGATTAAGGAAATTAGTTTTTACAAAACAAAGTACCAAAACAGCAAGTTAAACATTGTCCTCAAGCGAACCCTGAGTTTCGCGGTAGTCAGTAATCTACCTACCTCGGAACGAGTATCAACTCCAAGAAAATGAACTTTAGTAGGTCGACAGAGAATAGTCCACGAGGCCAAAGTTACCTTCTTTTTGGTCTTTCCTAAAAGATCTATGATCTATAACACCGAGTCTGACACTCCTATGTGTCGTCAAACGCTTTACGAGCTGTACAGTGGATTTTATACAATATAAAGCGAAAAATTAAGAAACCACAACTTCATTGGCTAATTGCTTATACACATCGAGAGAGTGGATAGATAGATAGACGACTTCGAATCCCAGCTCTTACGCTCGGGACAATTCGGATGATTAGACCGCTCTGTTTTACAAACTAAGTTATCACGGACTCTAGGACGCTTGATCTGCTAAATTTACAAATGGACGGCTTTAGTCGCATAGATAGAGGAGACTCGACATAGATGAATAGTTCGTTAAAGATCAAATAATACACAAACTCGGTCGCAAAATGTGATCGAAAAATGGTCGGACGACCATTGCCCCTTTTAACCAGGCATAAAAAAAAGACTTTCAACATGTGTGAGTTAGAATTGTGTAACTTTAGAACTTTAGTCCTGTATAATACCCTAAAAGATACATAAAAAAAAAACTCCTCCATGCTCCTGTGTCCAGTCCACATTGTACATTTTGAAAACGACTCAGACACTTTAAATCTTATTCATAGTCAGTTCAATGGCTAAAGCATTCCTGTCACACTTATAAGGAATGAGCACAAATTTGGACTCTTCGAAAAACTATAAAATCGTTGACTCCTTATTTCGGTCACGCTTTAACAGATTTTTAAAATTTTCACTGTCGTTGTTTTCCGTTTAAGCTTTACTTGTAAGCTTAGTTCAGTTCAGACACTCATGTCACATAATGTTTTCAGAAGTTGTGCTCGCCCCTGTTTACTACTTAAGTTTTGAGATATAGCAATACCGGCGTAGATACGTCAGATCTGACATCACCATCGTAAAATTTGACGTTTTTAATGGTACACGTGCCCAGAACGTTTTGTCATACGGGTGCTATTTGGGTTTTTAGGCAAAAAATGGACAAAGTTTTCGCGCGATGAATTTTTATAGTTTTTGACGTGGATTTAACTCTACAACATTGCCCGATCAACGAGCTTCGATTTTGGTGATCAAGCATCATCCCGGGCTACCATGTTTCACTAGTTTTCCGAATTCAACCGTGGTCGTTGTTCGCTCCAGGACGAATTCCGTGAAGATCTTCAGAAATCGGTTTTTTTTTTATAATTTACGCGCACCTAAGTGGTTATGATACCCTTTTACTGTTGCCAGGGCGCGGTAGTCCGAATAGGATGGAGTTTTTTCTTCACTCGGAATGATTCAAAGGTTAACAATTTTCTCGCTTGTTTTGTGCTTGAAACTCTACAACAGCCAAATCTACATGTCAGTGTTATGCCTTCACACGCAGATTTTTCTGACTGAGTTCCAATTACACAAATGAAAAACTTGTCATGAGTAGGATTCGAGATTCGAACCTTGACCCTCCGAGTGAGAAGCGATTGCTACACTACACTACCACTACGGCCACCCGTTGTTGTGCCAGAAAACATCGCTGCTGTGCGAGAATTGATATTGCATGCTAGATCATGAGTTCCACTCGCACACATTTAATATTGCATGAACAATTAAGATGAACAAAAAGATTTGTTCTTGTTGGAAACCGCATAATTTGACAATCGCTCAGAAAAAAAAAAGGCTCACGCCGATTGCTCCAAAGAAATGTTCAAAAATTCCATTGTGGTGCTTCAAAAGACGTCCATAAGATTGTGTCATGCGACGAATCATGGATCTATGCATGAGTCCGAAACTAAACAGCAGCCGATTGTTTGGGTCGAATGAGTTCAAAAAAAGTTATTCGCGCACGAAGCACTTCAAAGCAAATGCTCGCATGTTTCCTCAGAAAAACCAGACATGTCGCTACCGTGCCGTGCCATTAGAGCAACGTAGAACGTTTAATTTGGAATAGTAGACAACCATTTATTTGCCAGAAGTCTTTGGAGATATAAGGAAAAGCAACCGCCGAACACGGATCATTCTCCACCACGACAATACGATCTCTCACAGGACGGCTCAAATGTGACTTTTTGAGCACTCAAAACATCGAATTGATGAATCTCATCTGCCGTGCAGCCCTAATTTAGCACTCAATGACTTTTTATTCCCGGCAAAATCAAAAATAAATTGCGAGGTCAACGTAAAAGCAGTTGATGCGTTTTAAAGGCATGTTTTGGAGTTGCCTGGTTCATTGGTTCAAACGTATGTATATACAAATCATCTTTTGTGAAAAATCAAGAATGAATCTTGCATTTCATTTGAAACAGAAAACTTTTTACACCACTGATGAAAATGAAACGATTTATGCTTCACCAATGTATTAAAAATGTATATATTCACTGTAGAAAATGTGAAAATTTCGCTGACACAGTTCGAAAAATTTAAAGTTTTCTCAGTTGGGCAACGTGAAGCCTAATAGAAATTCAAGTGGTTCAGATATTTGAGGATAAGTTACTGATGTGAAGAACCGAAATCGTGCCCGTCGCGAAAGAACAACTGGGAATATTGCGTATGGGAATCGTATGTATAACTGAAAGCACTTGTTTTTCGGTTTCACTTCGACCTCATCGAATTCGGTGTACTAGTTTAAGTAGTTGACGCGAGAGCTGAAGTCTGTCAACCATAACCAACCAGTATCGTAATTTTGTCAATTATATAACTGAAACTCATTTTGACCGTAATGAAGCACATTTTCAGCTTTAAAGCTTTGTCGATAAACAGAATTACTCCATTTGGGGTTTAGAAAATCCAATAATGACTGTCGAGAAGCCGCCTCTCTCTTTCCACAATGTATTACTATGTTTGGAGCGAGACTTGGGCAGGAGGCATCGTCGCAATTTATTTCTTCAAAAATAAAACTGTTATCAATTGCTCTTTTGAACTAGCAGCAAAAAATTTAAATGGTCGGAACTTGAACGTAAGGATGTGGACGA
Organism: Volucella bombylans; assembly: GCA_949129095.1. NCBI lineage: Eukaryota > Metazoa > Arthropoda > Insecta > Diptera > Syrphidae > Volucella > Volucella bombylans. The sequence continues at coordinate 113,510,170 of OX422141.1, forward strand.
TGTCAAATTCAAATAAGATATCACTGAAATCATTGTTCTTTTGCCAAGTACAAGTTTCCTGACTAAGTCACTACTCGGAATGGTGATCGAAATTAGCTGCCGATACCATGCAATTTCACGACGTGCAACTTTTGTCTTTGGGGATATGTGAAAGAGAAAGTTTAAGCCAACGATCCCCAGTCAAAGTGAAGAATTCAAAGCCAACATCCGTATTGTTATGGGCACAAAATAGACATGCAAATGTGCGAAACAATTTTATCAAGGAGGTCTGGTGGTACAACAGAAGTCGGTAAATGAAGATCGAATCTTAGATTTCACCAACAAATTACGTGTTTTCTTGATAAAACAAAATCAAATCTAGAAAAACACACAATAAATGGGTTTTCATTCACAGAAAATCCCGTTGTCTCTGACCTACAGCCACTGATAGTTTTTGTGTCAAAATTTAACTCTGAGAATTTGGAAAGTTATCCAAATTTCGGAGAAAATAAATCAATTTTAACTGTAAGTTTAGTCAGTTAGGTAGGTTTTTCTTGAAAGGATTTTCGCACAAGAAAATTCAATTTGCGAGACTAAGTTTTGCATAACGCAGGTCGAAGAAAAAAAATACTTCGACCTGCCTTATTTTATTCTGTCATTACAGCGTTAAATATTCTGAAGAAACCTAATCGGTAGCATCATTGAACTTAATTTCTCCATAGGGAAGACTTCACCTCTCACCTGGCAACTATATCGGACAATAGCCGTGTTTTGTTTGCACATCTTCTATCCACTAAAAAAAAAATAATTTACGTATAAATTACAACAATACTTTTATATTCACTACTATCTGCTTAGCGGATATAAAACGTGCTTCACATACTATTTTTTTAGTTTGCCATAAATCTTTACAATAAGTTTTCAAATATGTCAAAAATTTGCAAAAACTGACACCATTCCAACTCGTATCTACTGCCATTAAACGTTATACGAGTAGATATATAATACATATCTGTGCTACCGAGATTTTATGATAAACTCTTAAGCGTAGTTAGTTCGTTTTTTTTTTGTTTTTTTCGAGACAATCGCTAATATGCGTACAAAAAAAAAGATAGCTAATGTGATATCAAGTCTCTTTGGTCGGAAAAGAAAAACAGAAGCAAACTCGTAGACGACAACTGAATCTGACTTTCTATTTCATCTGACTTCCGTTCTCGTAGTTTCATCGTTGAATATATCTGGGGGCCTATTTGTGAATCCGTTTCGAGGGAGAATTTATGTGACACAACAAAAATGGTATTTCTGAATACGACTCACAATTTATTTGCACTTGCGAATTCAAGTGTCATTCTTAATCGAAAATCGACTTGTGTGTTCAGAGTGCGAAAACTCTAATAGTGTGAGTAGCTCTCGATCGAATTCAAAAATACTAAACTTTGCTCGACTCGACGATGAGCTCACTTGTGCAATGTGATTCGACATGGATTCACAAATATCTCTTTCAATAAGCCGAAAATAATTCCAAACACAAAGTAAAGAGTTTTCCAATAGGGACTTGGCAATTTTGAATTTAGTTTGTGAACGCACTCTTTCATTAATCATCAAACTGTCACTGTCAATTTATTCAGTAAACTCAACATTTTCATCATGGTAAAGTAGTACACGAACGAGCAACGTCTGCAAATTATAAAAATTTTCTACCGAAATTCGGAGTCGGTGACTGCAACTTTAAGAGCGTTAACTCCAATTTTCGGTCGTAATTCTCGCCCTAGTAGACAGGCAATAACAAGTTTAGTGCAAACATTTGAGTCTACATATTCGTTGTGTGATGTTGCCGTGTCAGTGAGACAATGGGTTGGTCGAAGTGTCGAAAATATCGCTGCCGTTCAGGCGTCCGTAGCAAACGATCCAAGTCAGTCAATTCCACGGCGTTCTCAAGAATTGGGCATCGCTCAGACCACATTATGGCGTATTTTGTGTAAGGATCTTGGTTTACACCCATACAAGATCAAGCTGACTAAAGAATTGAAGCCGATGGACCATTCGAAGCGACGTACGTTCTCCGATTGGGTTGTGGAGAAGGTGCGCCAAGATGATGAATTTCATCGCAAAATCAACTTCAGTGACGAAGCTCGTTTTTGGCTCAAGGGGTTCGTCAACAAGCAAAATATGCGTTATTGGTCGGGTGAAAATCCACATGTGCTTCATGAATCACCACTTCATCCACAAAAAATAACTGTTTGCATGCCGTCGGCGTTATTGGGCCATATTTTTTCGTGGACGATAACGATCGTCACGTTACTGTGAATGGTCAGTGTTACCGCGCCATGATCACCGATTATTTTTGGCCCGAATTGGAAGATATGGACTTGGACGACATGTGGTTTCAACAGGATGATGCCACAAGACACACAGCAGACGCCACAATCGATTTATTGAAGAGTATGGTGAGCGTGTTATCTCAAGCCAGTCGATTGGCCGCTTCGTTCGTGCGATTTAACGCAGATTGACTATTTTCTGTGGGGCTACGTTAAGTCATTGGTTTATGCCAACACGCCGACGACGTTGGAAGAGCTCAGAGCCAACATTAAACGCGAAATAGCGGCCGTTTCGGCCGAGTTGTTGAAAATTGGGTCCAACGAATCGACCGCTGCAAACGTGCCCGCGGTGGCCATACGAACGAAGTCGAGTTCCATTCATAAATGTTTTGATTGTACTTCAAGCCGATAATAAACTAAAAAAAGTTGTCAAATCCTTATTGGAAAACCCTATACATTTCTCACGACATTGCAATTGACAATTTTGAGGCAATTTTCCTAGTACAACGAGTTCATAAAGTCCATTTAGACTCTGCACTTGAAATAACAAGATTTTTGAACAATATTTAAATACGACAGCCATAACAAACCAATATTCGATTTGCAGACAATGTAAAATAAGGGCGTTTCACCAACTGATAAAGCAACGCCAAAAAAAAGGGAGATAACAGTCAGCCTTCTTTTATATTGTCTTTGTTTTATTCTTATTGAGAAACAAATTTGAACATTTGAATTTTGTGACTTGTATCATTTTTGTATCACCCCCCCGTTTGGTTCCACGTTCTAGAACTAAATTTATCAAAACATTGTTTAATTTGGAATTTGTTTGGAATTTAATCAATCGAAAAGTTTTTAGAAATCACAAGCCAGCATATGCTTCCTTGTTTAAAAAGTTTTCGGAATGCACAAATTGTAGCGCTCTCGTTTGACCGTTTTGATTTTGTTTTTATATATTGTCCTTGACATTCCAACCGAATTTTAGTCTCATTTACATAGATTTTGGTCTTCTCGGTGATTTTTGAAATGGATACAAAAACTGAGCAATGAATTTGCATTTCATTTTGTGTTAGAAGTGAAATTAACGGCACAAAACATTGGAAATGTTGAAAGTATTTTGGCACAGCGATTTGGTAAAGGAAGCAGTCCCTGAAGCAGACCATCAACATCAACAACTAAGGAACACGTCGATGAAATCAAATAATTACTGTCAAAAAAGTCAAAAAAGAAGGCAATGCTCACACTTTTTCATGGATTACAAATGGTTTTTCACATCGTGAATTTCTTCCTGAATAAGGAGTATTATTTAGCCATTATGATGAGATGCTCGGTGTGAAACAATTTGTGGATTTTGCATCACATAATCACAATGCCTTGATCATGTGTGCTTTTCTTGGCAAAAATAAATTCATCTGATCTGGCAACGTGTGACTGCTTCGGAGAACGCGTTCTAACGGCCGCTAAAAGGCCATACCGAACATCGAGTACCAAACATTTTTCCAGGGCTGAAAGAAGTGCGTTGCATCCAATGGGGATTACTTTGGCAAACGTCAATATGACACGATTTAAATGAACTAAACTTGTATTTCTTACTTAAAAAAAAAATAATAATAATAATAAAAATTCCGGGAACTTTTTTAAACACGGTGGTAGGTATAAGGTTCAACAATAATAGCTTTGATCATTAAAAACAACTTCTAAAAGGAGTGCTCAATTCTGAACCATCCACCCTATGTATAATTTGAATTTTCTTTTTCTTAAAAATACAAGTGTTCTTAAAAAATAATATGTATTTGTTTTTTAAGAGTTTAAATAAAAAAAAAGAAATAGTACTTACAAAAGATTGCCTCTCATTTAGTAGTCAGTCTGTCTCATTCGGACGACTTTTTCTTTCAACAAGATTCAAAAGTATGAACCAATGATTCAACAGAGACGAAGAATCACAGATCCAGAGCTGAATCAAACCACAAAGAAAGTTTCAAAATCCTCCAATCATCCCTTCCTCAGTCATTACTTCTTTGATTCATCTCTTTCTTGTGTTTTTTTAAGAATTTACAATTTTTACAAGAATGGGCCAAAAAAGCTTCTTCAAAAGAATTTCCATTGCATAGAGTTTAAGTAGTAACTTTTGCAAGTGAATTCATTTTTTCGTGTCAGTAAACAACAAAATTAGACAAAAAGAGAATAAAAAATAAAAACATAAACATAAACTTGTAACACAAAGCTTGAAATGTTGGCCCATTCTTACAAAAATACAATAATTTATAAAAATTGTAAAACTTAAAAATTTTGTGATATACTTTACCCGACCGAGAAGACGAGGACGAGGACGATGATGATGATGAAAAGAACGACGGCGACGACGAAAACGATGACCGTTGTTAATTGTTTGCAACTGAAAATCAACCAAATATTCCCCCGCAAGGAATATGTTTGTCTCACAACAGAAATATTTTAGAATCTTAGGACATGTATGGAGTGTTGTAGAAAGGCGGACAAGGAATACGGGATATAGAAAGGGGATTTTCTTTTTTTGATTTTTGAATAATAATTGAGTTTTTTTTTTTTTGAAATAAATAAAATTATAAAAGAATTTTAAATAAAACTTAAGAGTAGAAAAAATATTTCATTTTTCTCTCCATCAACCGATACTTTGAGTGGAGATATACTCACCTGTATATATTATGGAAAGAAGAATGATTGATAGCAGCAGCAGAATATCGATTTTTGATTACCTCACTGTGAATCTTTTACAATACACAGCTACAATATAAAGATAGACCTTTCATTTACTGGAACAAAACTGCGATCAGGAACCTTCTTATTCTTCTTCTGCAGATGTATGTAGTTGGACTTACTTTTATTTTTCTTTTCTTTTCAACACTTTTTTTTTTTGTTTTGTTTTCACTTTTTCATTAACAACTCAAACAAATGCTTAGCAAACACTTGAGTGAGCCATCACTTAGACACAATAACGATTCCAAAAGGAACCTTTCCAAAAAGTGGAAATACATATACGAAAGTACCATAAAACGAGCGAATTTTTACTCTTCTCTTTTCGCGAAAACCGCCACGAGATGTCAACGAACGTACGTAAAACCGCTTAACTTATGTATATAAAAAAAGAAAACTATCCAGCCTTCGACATATAGCTGTATTCTCTTTTTTCTACTAATTATCATCTAAATCGTGTAGTTTTGTAAAATTAAATAATGATAATCTTTAAAAAAAAAAATATAAAAATAAAAATAAATAATAACAAAAAGTTTAAGCAAAAAAATAGTCCCGTCAACCAAAAGCATAATGTTAAATTAAAATCTAATAACAATTGATATAGAAAAAGTATATGTTGTAGTATATAAATAAATGCATGCGTATTTTTTTTTTTCTCTCAAACAAAAAAAAAACTAAAGTGTTTTCTATATAAAAAAAAAATAATAATAATGTACATACATATATATAGATTTTCAAAGGAATGACAAAAAAAAAAACAACTTATTTTCTTGTGTCTGTAATCGAAGAGGCCAACGTTTCATCTTTGGAAACAAAATTTTCATTAATTCTGGTCTATTCTCATCTATGTAACATCTAACAAAAATTATTTATTTTTACCTTCTTCGAGTTTTTTAAGAAAACAATAAAAATAAAAATAAATAAATATATGTATTAGCTTTAGAGCTAAGCTTTGTTTTGGATTTTTTTCTGTTGCTTTTAAATAATAACTTTCTTTCAAGCGAAGGTGTTCATTTTTTAATTTTTTTTTGTAAGTACTGTTGTTATGTTATTTTGATTATGAGATTAATATTCGCAAATTGTTCAAATTGCTTGGTTTTTGTTTAACTTTTTTTTTTTATCATTTTTCTGTTTTAGTTAAAGATTAGTAATTGTAAAGTACAAAAAAAAACAAATATAATTGTTTGCATATACATAGAAGATAAAATGTTTCAGAAAAAAAAAAAAAACAAATAAATAAATAAAAGAAATTATATATATATATATAATGTATATATATATATAAAGAAACAAAAAAAAAATAGTTAAGTTTAGTTTTCACCAATCTCAAATGTTTTCAATAAAAAAGAGAGCAAGTAAGTAAGTACAAAATGTGTGCAAACGATAATCACGTGGACAGAGTTGAAAGCGTGTTTTCATTTAATTTTTATTTGCCGTTTCTGGCACAAAACCAAGTCGGACTGCAATCGGACTTTCTTTTCCAAATTTAATTTAAAATAAAAGCAGTGTGTATCCTTCAGTCCAATTGATTAGCATTTAGCAAAATGGTTTTTTTTTTTGTTTAATTCATAACAAAATGCTACACAAACACCAAAAATTACCAAAATCAATATAAGTATTTTACTTTCAAATGTATCTTGCAAAATAGTTGAAACCCAACTGAGATGGGAAGGGAGGAGTTTTTCTGTTTCTTTGAATAAATTTATTTATTCATTCATTTCCTCTTTTTACTGGTCTTTATCAAACGGCTCTCTCCAATTTCAGTTGAATTTCATAGCTATGGAGCACGACTAATAAAAACAAAAAAAAAAAGAGGCAACGCATATTGCATCTCATCTCTCTTTGGTCGTACAAATCAAATTATTATTATTATTATTATTATTGTATAAATATTTGTTGTCAATGCAAACACAATACTTTGTTTTTGTCAAAACTAAATACAAAAGAAAAAGAAATCAAATAAAATGAAAATATATAAAACACTCTACAATATATCAACTTGCTAGTAGTACAGTAATCTTAATTTTGTTTTTTATACAAAGAAAAAAAATAAAAAATTGTTCATCTACTAATTTTCTGTTTTGTTTGTTTAGTTAAAAAAAAAAATTAAAAAAATTTTATCTGTCGTGCTCATTTCGCTTTTTGAATTTGACTATTCTCATTGTCAAAATGGAATAAAAATTCTGAACCTACCTTGTGGATCCCGTTGCTGTGCTTCTTGTGCGGCCATAAATACTTCTTCCTGAGATCTGTCGACTTGCCATTGTGCATATCCTTATGATTATAAAAAAAGAAAAAAAATAAAAAAAAAATCAGTTAAATTGAACAACAATGAATACACAACACAACCATTTGTATTACCTTGACTAGATCCTTCACCGCCGTGACTGGGACCAGCATTATGATCCATATCTTCGAGACCCATATCTTCATCGTCTAATGTCAAGTCTTCAACAGTTTCATCGTTACCATCGTCGTCGTATTCACTTTTTGGTTCGATAACTATTTCAGAATCTTTACCAGTTGACGATGAACCACCATCATGATGATGATGATGTTTCGAACGTTTGTGATTTTGTTTCTCTTTGATCATCATTTCTTTGTCAACAGAATCGGCGGCATTTTCATCTTGGATATTATCTGCGCCTGTTGTGGCGGCATTCATGGCATCGGTATTTCCAATTTTCACACTTTCAGTCTTTTTGGTAACATTTGCGGTTATAATATTTGCTGCGGATGCTGCTGCGGCAGCGGCAGCTGCTGTTGCTAGTGAAGATGATGTTGTTACAGTTGAGGCGATAGTACCAGCTATTGTTGATATTGTACCAGAACCGGCACCACCACCAACGACCGGTACCATTGCGGTTATTGTTCCAGTTGCATTTGTTGTCGGAATTATTGATGATGTACCAGCTTGAATGATTTGTGAAGAGTTTGAATTATCATGATTATCTGGAATGATGACAAGATAATTCAAAATATTAGTATCATGGTAAGTATGCATGAATATATACGTATGTGTATGTAATATGGGAGTTTTTAAGTGGAACTTCTTCCTATCATGTGCATTGTGATTGTGATCACCTAACTAAATATCGAAGGATTTATTTACTGCTTCATGGTATCCGAATCGTAAACGAAATATAAGACGCGTACCGACGCATGTATTTGGCATTCAATTTGTGAAAATAAAACATTTCCAAAATAGTCAAAGAATCATGGATACCGTAGTGATATTTTTAGAAGCAGAAAAATATAAACAGAGAATATTAAGCAAAGAAAAAAGAAGATTTTTGAAAAATGTATCAAATATTTTCGAACTTTCAGATGCCAGCGTAAGCCAAATGATTTCATTTTGTAAAAGTATACTCGTAGATGATTCTTCTATAATTTTTACCTACAGCTTCGAAAAAATTTTTCATTTACGCAAAGATTCTCCTGAGTACCCCCATGCTTGCGGAACCTTTGTCACATTTGTTTTAACGTCGGGGAGACAATCGGAAAGATAGATAATCATGTATCGCGTGAATTTGAGACGCTGTTATTTTGACACTTTGCAGTCATATATCGCACAAGAAAATTTGTTTTTGGAGGTTTGTCAAATTAGGTCATCGCAACAGATACCAATGATACAAAATTCGTAAAAATCGTAAAAATCGGATTAAATTCCGTTCCGATCGGTTACGATGATCGACTAGATTAGATTATGTAAATGCCTAAAACCCATTCAACAGCTTGAGGTGCATGTGTACATCGATGTGGTTGAAGTGTACCGCCGACCAGATTTTCTCATTATTAATTTTAAGATCTCGAAAGATAGATTTTTTAGAACTAGCTGTACACCATGTCTATTGTTGGCATCTACGTCAAGCTCATTTGTCTGTGTAAATGAAATCTGTAAAAATTTCACAGAAACCTTCAATGTCAATAAGGGGTTTAGACAAGATGACACGCTCTAACTTTTGTCTTTTTAAATGTTATCCTTCAAAGAAACTCAAAATCCAATAATCCTTTAATAATAAAAAAATCTCTGGAACTACTCTCTTACGCATACGACACTGACAAATTGGAGTATGATAAGCGCGATGTCACATGTGAAATTGCGAGTATTGAAGATGCTGCTGAATCAGGTCTAAATTAAGCCAAAACTAACTATTTTCTGTCCACGCACAATATTAGACAAAACATCACAATAAACAGATGTATAACATATATGTACATATGTATATGATGTGTATGTATATAACTAGGTAGACCGAGAAAATTGTCTAACGAGTAACACGAGTAATGATATTGGGGCAAGACAAGAATTATTGAAGACAAGTGCTGCAAGCAAGAAGTGTTGAAGGTGACCCAATAAAAGACTAATCACTTGAGTCCTAGTCCTACTTTGTGGTGCGAGCGACCTGGACTTCCTCAAAAGAGGATGAAAAATTATTGATCTTCTCCAGCGGAAAATACTCCATATTATCTAATACCCCATCCGCATTAGCTGGGACTGAAGTACATACGGAGTATATGACATCGATTTGACCAGAAAAATACCAACACAACAGCATTAATTAATTGGAACATGTAGAGCGGATGGACATCTATTCTCTGGGTGGACGAACATTTTAATCAACATCAGAGGAACACAAACAGTAGTAAAAGCCCACATAATTAAGCGGCGCACACAAGCAGAAAAAGACTTCAAACAACTTGGCGAACGTAACTGGAGATAGCTGAACAATGATCAAGCCGACCGAAGAAACATGTTTGTTGAGACTCAGTCACCAGACCGGAGCGCCATCCAATTAGCAGCATCATATATTTATTGGAAACAGTATAGAGTTGTGCAGAATGAACTTTGCGGTCCAAGTTCGTTTTAAATTTTTTTTCTTTAATATAAACATGTACGAGGACGAGTATATTTTTGTCAGAGGGATTCAGCGTTGATGCAACGTGCATATCGTGGATACGAGGGTCGTATGATATGTACCTGGCCTAGGCCAAAGGTAGCACTGCTAGTTTTTAAAAAGCGATATTTTTCTTAAATATAACCTTTCACAACAGTACTATCAAGTCGCTGGGTGGTTTAGTTTGTGAGCGGCAGCCATTTAAATAGAGCAACTATTGTGGAAACATGGAAACATTTAAATATCGAGCGAATTTTATGGGGACTCTACACCTTCGCTATCAATCATAAAATATTGGACAACGTGATCGTACAAACATTTTTGATGAAGATCGTCCAGGTCTTCCAAATAAGTTTACCCCTTCAGTCATTATTGAAAAAATCCATGATATCGTGATAAACGATCGGAGAGCGAAAATGCGTGATATTGCTGAGACTATGGGAATTTCCATTGAACGGGTGAAAAATATTTTATCTTTAAAAAAAACTCTTCACTCAAGAGGATATGCGTATGACTACTCTTAAAATGTCGGAGCACGTGTTGTTTTTCGGAAAATAGGAAAGAGAGAGTGAGGGAAAGATGTTTGGTTTCAGTGGTTATCTCGCTCTATGGGTGACATTCAACATTTAATGAGGAGACTAAATTACTAGTGTAAATTGCTGTTATATTTTAGGCAACCAAAAAAGAATGTCTTTCGGGCGCGATTGGGATTGCACGTCGAACGGTTCGATTGCGAAGCCAATACACTACCAATTGAACCACGGATATGAAAAATCATTCGGAAAGATGAATGCCGCAATTGCTCACAATTGAAAATAAATTAGAGGATGGCCGTGGTGTAGTGGTACTAGCAATCGCTTCTCACTCGGAGAGCCCAGGTTCGAATCCTGCCCATAGCAAGTCAGTTTTTCATTTGTGTAATTGGAAATTGGAACTCAGACAGAAAAATTCTACGTGTGAAGGCATAACACTGAAACGTAGATTTGGCTGTTGTAGAGTTTCAAGCACAGAAAAAAAAATACTGTGGATTATACATCGAATCACTCTGAGTGAAGAAAAAACTCTCCGTCCTATACGGACTCCCACCCTTGAAAGGGAATATCAAAACCAAACACACCTGAGTTTCAAACCACTACAAAACAATTTTCCTTTCTCCTCCTTCTACCTTTCCGCCCGCACTCTGGCAACAGTAAAAGGGTATTTAACCCCTAGACGCGCGTAAATTATAAAAAAAAATACACAAATGTTTAATTCCATGAGTTAGGATATGGATTGCTTCCAAATCCACCATATTCGGAAGATGTAGCACCCAACCATTATTTCCAACCAATACGAAAAAATAGCTCGGCGGTAAAAATTTGACTATAACGATGGATTCGATCATTGATGAAAGGAGCACTTATTTTGAAGTACTGGAGAAATCGTACTCTTTAGTGAGAATACAAAAAAAAAAAAGTAAAAAAAAAATGTTGGACTTAGTGTATCGAAGTGAAAGGTGAGGTGATTACGTGGAAAACTAAAACACAATACATTGTACACATAGCAACGTTTTATTTCTCTTGTCAAGGCCAGGCACTTTCTACTGCCATTCGTATGATTTTAAGTTTTCGTCAGTAAAAGTCAGAAAGGTTTCTTTTATCCCGGTAGATCAACCAATTCATATATGGATGAAACGTTTACTAGAAAATCAGCAGGATAATCCAAAAATATCAACAGAGATTCATTCAGACGTTTTAAGACCCCCTGTACATGGCTCCTTAAAAGCCTTCGAATGTCAACCTACTACCGAAAACTACAAGAACGAGATAAAGTTCACTTGCAATTATTGGGTTGTTCGGAAAGTAGTTTCGTTTTTATTGAATAAATTGATGCAAGCCGGCGAATAACAACTCATGAGTGAAATCGTTGAGAGCTTAAATTTATCGAATTCGACCATTCATGATTTGAAACGCCTAGGTTTTATCTCAAAGCTCGACATATATCGGGGTTCCGCGTGATTTTACGGAAAAAAAATTGCGCCGTCGCGTTGATGTCTGTCAAGAAAATGATCCATTTTTTAAGCGCATCATCACTGGGGACGAGAAATAGATTGTACTACAAGAATGTTAAACGCAAGATCAAGAGATCATGAAATAAAAAAGATGAACTGGCACGAAGCACTTCGATATTCATAAAAAAAGGGTGATACTATCTGTTTGGTAGGATTTCAAAGGAATCGTTTGAATCGATCAATTCTGAAATGTACTGTCATCAGCTGGACAAATCGAATGATTCACTTAACCAGAAAAGGCCAGAATTGATCAATAGAAAACGTATAGTGTTCCACCAAGATAATGCGATACCTCATACAAGGATCTACCTGCTACACCCACCATATTCTGCAGATCTGACACCTTCTGATTATTATTTGTTTCAGCCTCCACAAAATTTTTTAGACAGTAAAACCTTTACTTCAAATGAGGAGGTCAAAAATAACCTGGATCAGTTTTTTGCCAGCAAGGAACAAACATTTTATGAGCGTAGAATTATGCTACTACCAGAAAGATGGCAGAACTTTTTGGACTAGAATGGACAATATATAATTCAATAAAATATTTCTTCACTCTAAAAAAAAATCGTCTTTCATTTTCATTAAAAAAAGAACGAAATTACTTTCCGAACAACTCAATAAATTGCGTCGTTAATAAGCAAAGTGTAGGAAATGGGCTACAGAGAATTCAAGAGCATTTCATCACAACGGGTGTATCTTCCGAGAATCATTGATTCACACAAGCGCTAAGGCCAACCGGGCAAAAACCATTCACAACTGTGGTTTCTGAGGATACAATGTCACTGTTAGGGAACGCTGACGACAATTAGGGCAAAATGACCGCCAAAAGGTAAGAAATTCAATGTGAATTCAAACATAAGTTCATGGATGACGGATATGTCGGTTTACCTTGTTGTGTTTAGTTAAACCAAATAAATCTTTAGCACTATCTCAGAAGTGTTCAAACAACCGCGACACCAAAAAGAATTGTCCTAACCAAAGTTACCATTACGAAAGAAACTCTAAGTAGCATTTTTTGTTTAAACAAAATTAATATAAGCTGTCGCTTATTACTAGTTTGTTAGCTACTGTGCGGAGCTGTACCAAGAATAAAAAAAATATATTTGACTTTAAGCCTGCGTAAAATCGCCGTTGGGCAAATTTCTGACATCACTAGATTTTTGATTTGAAATGTTAAGCCTCCGATGGTCAAAATGCATCCATGATAGTTTCTCGGTAGTCGCTGCAAGTCGACAAAAAAGCTTTAGATAATGCTTCGTCATAATGTTCACACAGAGTGTACCAGACCCAAAGGAAATTCTTAGACAGACCTATCCAGGATGATAGCAAAACGACAAGGCCAACACTGAACAATAAAAAGGTTACTTTTACGTTACGGATACCACACTTTCGACATCTTTCGAAGTTTGTTTTCACGAAAATGTTGTACATAAATTAACGTTGAAATATAATCCTCTGTTTTCACGATTCGTGAATATGTCAAACCTAATGGTTATGATTTGCATAGCACACTTGAGAAAACTTGCTTTCTTGGTTATCATTTGTTCAGTTCGTTCAGAGAAACCTAGTTCTTCACTTGCAAAATAAATAAACATAACAAAATGCTTTCCAAACTCAAATTCGAATAAGAAAAAATTTAATAATATGATTCTGATATTAAAAAACTTAGATACGAAGCCCAAAACTTTTCCAGTGATTCCGAATAAGGATTCGGCTAACAGGTTAAATTATTATCAGCCTGTAATGAGCCTTAGTTTAACACGATCAGTGATCGCCATCGGCGAGGCATATTCTTAAGTAACTGATCATTGTTGACATTTTTATGTTGTTGCGCTAATAACAGATTGATCGCCGATCACGTGGGCAAGCAAGCAGCTATCACACACTTACTATCAAGAGGTATGTATGTATTTAGTCTTCACTTAACATACTCTGATCATGACGGAATGCAGTCCTTGAATATATGATTATGCAATAGCAACAGCTCATCTAACTCACAGAAAGAAAAAATTTAGCATATTGTAAAAAGAAAACAATAAAGGGGAGGAGACCCTTACAACTTATAACTTTAGATTGTACTATTGAGCAAAGCTCTTATTTCTATACATGCACATTTGTTGATAAAGCTTTCTTGTTTCTGTTAAAATTATTATGTTACATAGAAATTTAAAAATCAATTGCGCTGTTGTGCCTTTGGGATACAACTTAACAAGTCGTATGTAAGTGCTAAGTCGAGGCGAATGGTAGTTATTTTAAAAACTAAACTATATGATGATACTCATAGTACATAGTACTTACTGTGCCTCGACGTAATCATTTCAATTTACACGTGCTCTTAACACGTGTGTTTAATTTGTGTAAAAGCTTAGAATAATTAAGTTCCACTTAAAACATCTATTACCTAGCAACAAACACAAACACTTTACTTTTTAATCAATTAAAAAATGCTTACCGGCCATAACATTTTCAATGCTCCTGCGTCGAACTTTTTTTCGTCTTCTCGACGTTGGACTAGATGAACCTTCTCTGGAACCGGACATATCTTGTGAATCAATTGACGATGGTCCAATGCGTGAACGTTTGGTTTGTTCCAATGTATAACCAGCAGCAGCCGCACTACTAGTCATCATTTTACCAGGTACACTAATATGTTTATGTTCGGCAGAGGACTTTTGTTGTTGTTGACTGCCAAGACCACCACCACCACTTCCACCGCTACCGCTTGATGCACGATTATCCGATAAACCTTTAATTTGTAAAGATTCAGCAGCCTTTAATAGTGCAGCTAACTGATCTTGTGATATATTCACTTCACCGCGATACATATAATCCATCATGGCTCGAAGTTCTTGATATTTAACATCCTTAAGAATAAATATCGGATGTTTATCATACTGTTCCGATAAAAGAGTCTGCAAATTCAAACAAATAAAAAACGACGATATAGAAAATTTAATAAAAACTAAAAATAAATATTGCGTATACTTACAGCAAAATAAGGACTGCAAGCTGATAATACCACTTTGTGTGCCTTTAGGAATTTCCCTTCGGCTGCAAGCGTACAATCTACCAATGTTTCATTTTCCAATAGTGTATCGAAGACACTAATGAGTGTACTCTGGTGGTTGTTCCACCGCAGGCAAAATTGTTGGTCGTCATCCATTTTCTTTCCTTTTTTTCTTTTTTTCAAGGGGACGTCGTCGTCGTCGTCGTGATATATTTCGAGATATGATTATTTTTTTTTTTTGTTTTTTTTTAAGAAAATTACGTTTCCAAAAATGCAAAATTCATTCAAATGGCGTTTTTCGTTGCGTTTCACCAAATGAAATTCTTTACAATAAAACAAATTAAATCCTCTGTGTCTCAAGTTTTAGTTTTTGGTGGTCCGATATTTTTTAGTCGTGCGTCTGTAAATATAAATTAAAAAAAAAAATTGATTAGACAAACTGTTAGTTGACAAGGGCATACAAAAATTTTAATAAAACTAGTAAATATGCGAATGAATACATAATAAAAGCTCATCTCAATGGGAAATCTCAGTATGAATCTCTCTTATAATGTGAATAGGAGGTACCAAAGTGGGAAGTGGGTGGAACGTATATAAGAATCATTCAAAGAATCTCATCTGGCGACTTACAAGTAGTGATTACGATTAATTATGTCAACGAAGGCACAGGCTACATGTTTATCATGGCCTTAGATCGTCCATCTAGGCACGTGTACGGCATTTGCCCGACACTATTACCATAGTTAATTAAAGTACTGAAACTTAGGAAGGGATGTGTATGCTGCAACGAACAAACTACTAGTACATATGCGAATAAATCAATTTCTATATAAAAGCTAAGATCAAGTTTAATTTCATTACGAAGTTCGGAATCTTTATACACATTTGTAGGCGATGTATTGTTTGAGGGAATACTGGATCTTTAAATTATTTAAATACTCCATAAAGTTGCCAAGAGATTAAAGAAAAATAAAACTGGATAAACCGCAAAATCAAGAATAATTTCTTATATAACAATAAAGGTTTGCTGGTCCATTTTAAGTGTTGTAAGGCAAACTGTGCGACACTGGTAAAACACGCTTAAACATTTGATGAGAAAACTTTAAGTTACCTGAAGGAGGGTGCTGTACTTGTCGTTTAATATATATGTACATACATATATGGCACTTTGATGGGGAATACATTGTGTTGTGTATATGAATGGTTAGCAGTCATGCAATGCTAACATAAGAATAATATACATAAAGTAAAATAGAGCAAATCACTGTCATTTGCCTTTCATGAAGTATAAGTGGAAATAATTTAAACTCCGATCAATTTGTTTAGATGCCAACAATATCGGCAGGAATCAATATGAAATTAAAAATTAATGAGAAAATGTAATAGCCTTACATTAACATTGGTACTCGTATGTAACTAAGGCAGTTATAGAAAATAACACACTGCTGTTCGATGGAAATCGAATTCAATCCGAGAGTGGCATTAGTGAGAAGAAAACAAATTGAATTTCTTTAAAAGTACACTAAACTCCATGAAACTTACTCATATTCTTCAGTTCCATGAACGAATTCGAATTGAGTACGGACTAATGGCGGCAGTAGAACCAGAAAACGAATTTTATTTATGAAGAACCAACTTAACTCCACTAAACTATGTTGCGGTTCCATAAGGATCAATAAGGATTCGATTCGAGTTAGTGGCAATGGAAACGAGTTGAGTTTCTTCAAAAGCACGCTCATTTCACTGCGATTCCATACGGTTCAGATTCGAATTCAATTCGAGTTCAACAAAATATGTTATATCTTCTTATCGGGATTTCACCACAAGTGATAGATTTTTGGGGCTTGTACACAGCCTCAAAAATATCTGAGGCTGTCAAATTTTAACTCATGCTCGTACTCGTACTCAAGTATAAAAATGTGGATTTTTTTTTTGTAATGTAACAGACCAGGAAATGCCACCACAAGAGGCTCTTTGACTTCATAGGATATGTTATTGATTTTACAGCCTACTACTAGAAATCAAATTCATGGATGAAGTCTATGAATTTGTAAGGTGTCATCATCAGATAGAGCGCTCCGCAGAACATGTTAGACCAGAAATCTTTAGCTAGTTTGGTTTGCAGATGAGGCACTCAAAGAAGTTCCACAGAATCAATAAATGGAGACTGAGTAACCGATCTGGCAAGTGTGTCCAGCAGTTTCAGGTATGCTCCTCTAAGTGAAGACATTTTTATTGTGTGCAGAGTAAGTAGCACAATGGTTTGTCGGACTCAAATATGAAAGCTTTTCCTTTAAGTGTTGCTTTTCTATCCCTTCTGGCATTTATAAAACAAATTTGAGAAACTAATTATGGTGAACTATAGGGCTTTAGAGAGGACCAAACTTACTGATTATTATAATCCAAAGAGTTTGGTCAGCCCGAACATAGTTAAACAAGGGGCTGCAACTGATTTTCCAGAATGTTGATCGAATTCTTTCAACTGCTTTGAAGAGTCCAAAAACATCGACAGGATGGTGATCTGGTCAAAACGGTTGCAATGTTTTCATTGAAAAAAAAAAAAAACAATTTGGGGAATGATAAAGTCAGAAGATCTTCAAAAATATATTCTTTACGCAGTTCGTTTACAAGAATTTTATTTATCATCTGATGAAGTTCATTTTCACTTAAATAGGTTTGTGGACAAAGTTGTCTTATACTGTGTGGCAGTTGCACTTAACCATAAATAATAAACGATATATCGGGCTATGAATGGACAATTTTTTTGAAACCAGAAATTGCTGACAAACCAGAGATGTGGAATGGAATGGAATAGAATGGAACTCACTAACTAAAAAACGTTTTTTCGAACAATTGCCACAAATTTAGGATTTAATGGCATATGCGTTCTCTGGATTTGGAAGCATCCGCACTTTTGCTTTCTGTGGGAAAGAAAAATTGTAAATGATTAGGCCCGCCACTATTTCAAAGTTAAAGGGTAATTCGTCGTTTGTTATGGAAAACGCTCTGAAAAAAACCCATTTTTGTTAATCTAAAGCTCATTTCGGGAAAATAATCTCTCACAGCTTGCTTAAGAAAAACCTTCCATTATCAATACTTTATTAGTATAAAAGGAATTATTTATGCAAGGTGCAAATGGATTGGTTTAGCTTATAAAATTTGTGACAGGCCATGTTAGGCTTGGATAAGTGAGCCATAAGATGGAAGAAAAGTCTAACACAACTTAATACTTACTTAAATCAAATGGAAACATAAGTAGTAATGTCTTGAACGTCCTCACGAATCGGGATATTCCAAAAAAGAATACTCATGAGTGCGAGTATAGGCCACAACTAAAGGCCATAGACTTACGATCGCTGTCATATTCAAAAGAGACTTCAAATGTCTTGCACAGAAATTGAACAAGTAACATCGCCTAATACATGAAATAAGATTGACCCAAAGAAAAGAATGCGTTGTATGAAATAAAGAGAGTCGATCGTGAACTACAACTGGTCAATCATTTATTCTATCGTGAATTGCATTGAGGAAGAGATGAATGAAGTCTTGATCTTATGTTGCATATTCAAAAATCGTACAAATTATGTTCTTTAAAACTTTCAATTAATGATCAATCACTAATGTCCATGTATCAATGCAACCAACATCTTTTGTGAGAAATTAAAACTGTTTGGTATTGCAGCGACATCTAGTGAGTACACCCCACAGAACAGCACCATTTTGAATACCACAATTGACATACGAATATGAAATAATTGTATTTGTGTCCTCTCACGTTTAGCCCGAAATGCAATACTATTCAACAAACACTGACATTTTTCCAATGAAAACATTTTCATAACAGCTCTATCAGCTTTGTGAAAAAAGAAAATGGAGCGCGCTCGTGATGAAAATAAAAACGACGAACAATTCGCTTGTTCTTTAAACGAGAAATTGTTGTTTATAACAACACTACATGCTAAAAAAAAAAAACTTGCATTTCGTTTATATATTATAAAATATGCATGTGCGCAGATAACACTTTACATTCAAATCATCCACAAAAAGGTTTTCTTTTCACTTTCTTTGATTTCGTTTAACAGTGTCACACAATAAAAGAAACACTTAAATCTTTATACAAATTAATCAATATTTCTATTCGGATTATACATGATATAAGACTCATTCTTACTTCAGATACTGATTTCACTTCAAACTACAAAACAATTTCGACTATTTTACCTTTTAAAACAATATTTTCGTTCAAACTAACAAAACGAAAAAAAATTAACTAAAACAAACAACGGAAACTTGCAATCACTTTCACGATCACGCTAAGACTGACAACAAAACTTGTTTTCCAAACGATTGCAGTTTTTTTGTTTTGTATAACTTCGTCCCTTTTTACCGTAGGGTATTTTTCTACCTACCCTCGGTTAATGATGTGAAAAACGACACAGAACCTTACTACCCATGCCGCCGCCTATGCATTGCATTGCATTGTCCCTTTCTAAAATTATCCCCAGCAAGATCACTCACTTTTATGTTGTATGTTGTAAGTGTTAACGGTGTGCTTGTGTGCATCCATTCCATCTACTCGTGTACTTAAATTTCCCAAGTTTTCCACTTTAGTTAGTCAAATGTTGCCTGCATTTTTTTTTAAAGAATAACGACAACAAAATTGAGTTGAATTGAGGGGAATATGTCTCTGCAGATCTAAATGCATTAAGCATGACATGAATCAGGGATGTCTTAGGCATGAATTAACTTAATATTTCGAATACTGTAAGCTGTAAATGTTTCAATGGACAAATTTAGAACGCACACGGTATAGATCATAGTCTCAGTAGGTAGTAGGTTAATCTAAATGACTTGAGCATTTTTTTTATTCAAGATAAATTTTATAGTATTTAACTACGTAGGTACTTAAAGACACTTTATCTCATTTCAGGATTCGCATAATTATATCTAAATCAGCTCATTTCCATAGATAACATTGTTTTGTTAATGAGTTTTCAATGCAACTGCACTGAGAGCCATATCTCCAAGTCATAAGATCGCCTTATTTTCAAAGCAAAACAATTAAGGTACACGTAATTGTTTATGCACATGACTGGACTTGAGCCAATACCTATACATAAATACTCATTTCTACTCATACATATGTACATTCTATATTAATATGCGAAACTCTTATTTATGACCAGCAAAGTTATGTACAGACTAAGTTATCTACTCGTATAAGACATAATGTTTCTCTGATTTATGTCATCGTTAGATTGACGTAAAGCTAAGGAAGGAGAAACATATAAAAAAACAAAAATATATGTATTTTTTTTTGTAAACCGTATCATTATCTTGACTACCCAATATCATACACTTAGCACCATACCAATGATTAGGTGATAAGTTGAGTTGATTAACTGCATTAGAAAGGTAAATTTCAAAATAAACAACAAGTCCTACATTCGGAGAGCGTTAAACGGTTTTGGTCATTCTAACCATGTCGCCCTTATTGATGTGGCAGTCAATAACTTACAGCCGGTCTCTTTCTATTCTAAATACATTTTGTTTAGCCCTGGCTGAAACTGTTAGGGTAGTAATCGACGCAAATCGACACTCTTGCAATTTAAGCATGAGATGCGATCATAATTTACATCTTTAAAACATAAATTCGTGGTATCGTATATGTACTTCAAATATGCATATATCAAGGGAATAGCTAAGTGAGGCGGCTTCTACTTTAGCTGCATCAAATTTATAAATTTATTATGCAGAACCTACGAATACACCTTCCTATACACAATGGAGACGAACGAGACCTTCGCTGAATTAGCTGAATTTGTGGAAATTCGTAGACATAATTTCCCACTAAAAATGTAATTTATCCTTCAGGTCACATCGGTGACCGACTCGGGTATTTTCAGGTAAAAAAAAAAGCAAATGGGCAAGAATAAAAAGAAAATACACCTCGGAGATATGCGGCACTTCAACCATCACCTATAGTACGAGTATCTACCTACCACACTTTGAAGAAAACATCATTTAAATGTAAAAATAATAAAGTTTCTGTATTTTAAAGTGATTAACGCGTGTCATTTGCCTCGACAATTTGCAAATTTATAACGCTCTACCTGCAAAGGCAATTTTCTGTGCGTAACCACTCTAGTCTAATCATTTGAAATTTTGCCGCCAGATTTGTGGCATCATTGAAGGCATTCGAATGGCCGATACTCGTATATGGTATTATGCATACATAAAGTAGGAAAAGGAGTGAGAACCTAGATTACTAGAAAGCTAGTATAAAAGGTGTGTTACTCCTCAACATTGGAGAAAATAGAAAGGAGATTGATAGAATTGAATCAAAGTACATGCTGTGGATAAAATTAATTTCTCTATCCACGCTTATTATCTACTCAGAAACAACTAGAAGACAAAAAAGAAATCAAGACAAGGACTAAAGGCAAGACTAAATTTTTCTACAAATTTATAATCAGCGTTGTGATCATATACTTACTCGTAGACACATTTCGAGAAATAGTGAGTGACACCACTATGTCATGCTACGAATAGCAGTGGACTAAGCTGGGTCCATATTAAATTCAGAGCGTCTTGATGGACATATGTGTTTACGGCGAAGATCATTGAAAGAGCTAAAGAAAACTATTATAAAATGAATTACCAGAAAAAGCACAGAATGACGAGTAGGTGTAATAGAAAATCATATGAACCACAAAGGGATATACGTTTAGACATACATGAATATTGTCGTCAGAGCAAAGGATAAAGGAATAGCCTTAAGTCTGCAATGTCTATTCAAAAGTTAAGTACTTTTATGAAACTGTTAAATAAATTGAGTTTTGTTCCCTTGGTTAATACGCAAATGTTCTGAGTGCAAATCCACTACTCATGCTCATAATGTATGTAACTACATATGCATATGTACAAAAAAAAAAAGCCTGTACGGTAGGTCTCACCTGTCCAAAATAATACGGAAGACTAAAACAACACAATGATGGAAGAAAAGACTAGACCAATTGTATATTTTGTATGCCGCAAAAAAGGTCTTATTAACAATATTTTTGAAGCTGAGGAGCCTTCATTATCTACATATCAACATAGGTAAAGACAAGTTCGTTGTTAGTTCTATGGCTCACAAATGGGGATGAATTATACTTATGAGAAGAATGCCATTCAAATTATGTATTCCAACGGCTTCTGAGCGACGCTAAGTTACTAAAATTGAAATTCTACTCATGAGAAATGTTTCTTTCAAGGACATTTCGCTTTTATTTTAGCGGCTTCTGATAAACGACGACCAGTTGCTAAAAACTCGACCACAGCTGATATTTTACTAAAGTTGCCGAAATCCAAGGCGGTTCAAAAAAAAAAAAAATACATACATATGCGACACAGATGATTTAAATTAGAGTGCTTTGTTGATCTCTGGTGTTTTGTTTTTTATTATTATAGTCCTTCACACAGATGGATGACTTACGAATGGACACTTTTGAGCCATAAAACATAGAATTGTCAAAGAAACTCGAGTTAAAATAACAAAAAGAAAAAAAAAGCCATCAAGGTCGAAAGCAAATCGTTCTATTGAACTCTAATCATTCGGAGAAAAATTACCTATTTGATGAGTCTCCATTTAAGTAATAAGAAGAAAAAAATATTTAATTTCTACCTCTCCTCTATGCAGTCTTTTATAAAAAAAAAAACCCACTGATTAGCTAACTTTTAACTGCACCATAAAAATTAAAAAAAAAAAAGTGAAAAAAAAGAACGTTCAAACACAACACTTGTGTGTCGATAAGAGCAATGATTTATGAAAAATGGAGAACAAAAAAATCTATAAACTGCATGTGAACGGCAACAGTCAGTATTTATGTATACTCGTGTAGTAGATACATACCTAGTCGTACTATAGGTTTACATTGTAAACTTGTAATAAATTCTAAATGTTATGTGAATGCTGTTTAGCAGTAGCGCATGTTTAGTGTAAAAATAAAAATGCCAATTTGTTCGAAAATAATTTTACAAAAAAAAAAAAAAACAAAAAAAAACAAATAGAAAACAGAGTCACATACTCTCGTGTACTGGTCGTATAATACTCGCACTCCGACAGAAAAATTCACAATTTTAAGCGAACATTTTCCATTTAATTTCTGAAATGCGAAGGCGTCTCCGGGGTCTCGGTCACACTCTCAACAGCAACATTTTTTGTGTGTTTCTATGTGCAAAATGTTAATAGCCTTGTAAAGAAAGAAAATATTGCATTTGCATACACTCTACGGTTTGGGTAGGTACCTCTATTAAAAATATATTCAGTTTTGCATACAAAGATAGGTAGATAGGTACCTGCCTTTGATAGAAACATTTTTCTCATCTTTTTGTTGTTGCATTTCGGTTTCGGTTTTATTTATTTAGGTTTTTGTTTTTTTTACTTTTTGTAAGCATTTTATATCTTAATGTAGAGAAAAACGAATCCGATACGATACAATCCGATCCGAGGCAAGGGGCAGCAAAAGTAAGTGAGAGATGAAAACATCACGCTGAGTTTTAAAGCGATAAATTTAAAGCTTTATTTGTTTTTTGCACCGGTAATTTCTGAAGGTCAAGTTCATATTTTACTGACGATTGTTAGAATGTAGGTATCGCTCTCTGTCTCTCTCTCTCTCTACCGCGGCTAACTTTCCCACAGCCAACACAAAAACTGTGTATAGATACATTGTTATAATATGTAGGTACGACTAAGAGATTGACCGATCAACCGTATGGTGTTGGAAGTGGAGATGATGTGCATTGAAAACTGATCAAACTGGAAATTCCAATTTTGTGTTTTATTTATTTTATAAATATGTATGTGGGTATCTAGGTGTACCTTTTATACTGTTTTCAATCTTCTTTGTCACTCTATACCGGTTTCTTGTAAAAATGACTGTTTTTCCTTCTTTCTTTGTTTTTATTTGCTGAATCTACACACAAAAAAAAAGTAAAAACCCGTTTTCCCCCTGAGTACCCAAACATAACGAATAATTAAATCCCCTTTTTAACATAGTGTGGTGTACGCGGCAACGAACACAGAACAAAAAAAGAAAAAGGAATGAAAAACTTAAATTAGCAAGGGTACCCTCTAATTCAATTTAAGAGTTTTCTGTCATCCCATCTGTCTGGTGTTTGTTGGCTGTTCGGCCCGTCATCGGTCGGTCGGTTGGTTTTTTTTTTTGTTTCCATCTCCAAAACAGGGCGCTACTGTTCGAATTTTCAATCAACACAAATACACAAAAAGTACAGTACCAAGCGTCAGAAGCATACGATCAATAAAAAGAAACCCCAGCGGGGAGGATTCAATGTTTATTTTTTTTTTTCGTTTTTTTTTCCATTTCCTTTGGGTTTTACCTAAACCTTAGGTAGGCCAAACAATACGGCACATACGTATACCTATAGACGGTATGACAAGTAGGTAGGTTAACGGCAACTGTAGTTGCATAGTTACATACATACCTACATAAAATATCAAAGCATAGGGGGATAATGTGAATGCAGGCGTCAGAAAGGTTTTTCTTTCCAACACAATCAAAACCAAACGATATATTGTAGGCAATACACTATGATTTTGTGGGAAAAACACATGCGCTCTAAGTCAGTCACACGTACGCACTCCCAGCTATTAAAAAAAAATATATATAAAATAGACACGATTTTGGTATACCTACTATGTATATATTTGTATATTTGAGTACTTTACTCGCTCGACCTAAGCTATATATGTAAGTGTGTTGGTGCTGAAAAGCACATCCGAGATCGATCCCTTTTGTTACACAACCAGCGACTACACTCCTCTCTTCAGCATGTGGTTTCTGCTTTGGTTTTTAAGATTTTGGATATTCACACCTACACACCAAGGGTATAACTCAATAAAATAGATTTTTGATCCTTTGCTCTTTTATATGTACAAAGTACAACACAAAGGTCCTTACTTAATAAAGTGTGTACACGGAACACGAAGGTATACGTTAGGGGAAAAACGCTACCACCACCATCAAGGACTTTTCCTCGTATAAACCCAAGCGGATAGTGTGTCGTCGCCGTCATGAACTGGAAATGGAAACTATATGGCCACAATACGAATAAGTACCTACATATATACATACATACATATATTGTATGGGAGCAGGCAGCGGTTTCCTTATAGGGGTGGATTCGCACACAAGTATATGATTTTCGCATAAATGAAGGGAAGATCCTTACTTGTAAAAGAGGCCATTTAGGGTTGTTCTTTGTGTACCTACTCACAGTGCTTATGTACAAATTTAATAGATGATCTAATCCTTCGTATACAACATATGTACTCGTACCATACATTTATGTGCTTGCATCCACCCATCAGCTATCAAAAGAGGAAAAGCTATCTATCTCTATTCGTGTACCTACACGCTGTGGAAAAAAAATGATCCCTAGCCACCACCAGCGAGTGGGTAGTGCAGTGGGTAGGTAGGTTTGCTCAGAAATAAATCGATAACATGAAAAATGAAAAGGAAAAAGGAACCATTTTGTTTTATACCTACCTATACACACTTATTTAGTTTTAGCTTATAATTTGTGAAATCAAGTGATCCGGTTTCAATTTTATATGAAACACTCAACAACCTAAACAAATGGAACACTTTTAGATCAAGAAAAGGGAATACAAAAAATATTTGTTTCTATCAGAAAATTGAAATGGGTTACTTTAGCCAACCGTTGAAACCATTGAATGTGTATTATCTCAGACTCTTCCCACACAGGAGATACTCTTAGCAATGCAAAGTGAAAAATTATGCTCATCAATTGAATACCACCTCTCATGGCGTGTACGAGTATGTAGAAACTTCCCTGTGATTAACTCCCACGGATCTTGTGTTCACCCTAAATTTGCTTAAAATTCGGAGAGACGACCATCGTTTCACAATTTAGGAGAGCGTGCATCTCACTATATCGTTTATTTTCGAGTAGAATTTTGTTATTACGACGCCTGATCTGTTCACATAAAGTTTTATAAATAGAACCGATTAAATTGCTGGACAAACTCGCCGAAAACTAAAACGTTACTAAACACCCCATTTGGAAAAACTGGAACGCGAATACAAACAGATCATCACTGTAGCCTCTATTAACTTTTGTCCTCAAGTTTATAAAGATTAAATTCCTCATTACTACCTATCCTGTTCCTTGGCTAATGCACAACCCTGAGGTTCTCAACAGCGAATATTAAACTGTTTAGAACAAACAAAACTGCTTATTATCTGAAGTGAACGGTCCTTCAAGTGTGGACTAATGCGGATACTGAATTAATCGAACATTATTACAAGGGACAGTTGAGGTGATAATAGACAAACATGAGGTACTCCGCTACGAATCTGAAATTTCTTTGACGTTTTACGCAGATGTAATTTTTTGCGCTCAAGATCAGATAGATCAACTCACTAGAAATTGTTAATTTTTTTCGGAAGAACCTCTCTTGGATAATTCAATGAAATCCAGGGGTTCGACACTTATAACTATAACTTAACCTCCTCGATCAGAGCCTGATGATGGCTGCTCCTTCATCTACACATCCATCCAGAAAGGGCATTTATTACTTGATGCGAATGATTCTGCACCGCTCTTATTTAAAATATTGTATATGTACTCGTATATCAACGATCTCTGATGTTTTTTTGTCATTTACAACAGATCTACTCGATGTTTTGTCGCAATAAGTTCCATCGATTCCAATATTTTCTCTATGTGCGCCAAATAGTGCGAAACATTTAATAATAAAATAACAACTTACTCGTACATGCCTTTCAAATCTAAAGGTATTCCAACAAAAGTTAAATATTCTCTCTTGACCACTATCTGGTCACTCTGGAACAAACCGCAGCACTTCAGCAACAACAACTACTACCACAACGATCAATGTGCAAATTTTAAAAAAGAAAAAAACCCAACTTGGGAAAAAGTAAGAAAAAGCCATCGAAGAAAACCGGTTTTTTTTATATTTTTTTTTTTAGGAGAGAGGATTTTCGTCTGGCGACGCAAAAGATTCTGATTCTCGAGCGGCTACCTATACCTACTCTTTGTTATGTTTGTTTGAATGTGGTTAATTCTACTCTTTTAAAATATGTGTAGATTTTATAGCTATCAAAATTATGGGCAAGTGACAAACAGAAAATTGAAAGGCTGACGGTTATTGGATGGAAAAGAACGAAAAAAAAAAGAGAGCGCGAATCTTCAGGGAAAACATATGTAAGTGTGCAGCGTAGGTCCTACTTCATATTTGTGGTTGAAATCTTTCCGGCTGTTTATTTCTATGAAATTCCATCGCCTTTCATTTCTAAAATAAGTTCACTTTAGTGTTTACGTGGCATTTCGGAGTAGAATTTTAATTTTAGATTGTTAATCATCACATGTACCTTCTTCAATAAGTCTACGTTATGTACGTTTTAATCTGGTTTCTTGAATAGGGAATTCAAGGCAGAGAACTTTAGAACGAAACTGTATGGTTGAAAATGTAGCAAATTTACAACATCGTGCAATCGTGTTGACTGGGGTAGGGTTCAGAATGGAAAAGAACCTCTTAATTTTCCTATCCGGTGAAAGACAACTATAAACAATTGAAAACACGACAGTTAAAATGTCTCACAACAAGCTCTGAAAGTGAAGGAAAATCCAATATTATGTGGCATTATCGGGTAAACAATAGAAACAGCCAACAACAACTTTCTTGACAATACTGACTCTCTAATATAATATTCCCTGGCACAAAAGTCGGAAAACCATAAGGCAAACGGCCGGTCAAGTCTGTGTAAGAAAATTTGTTTAGTAGGATCACTGAGGAGAGTCCGGAACGTCTTCTCTTCTTTTCGCCCATAATAGCACTTTCATACATAAGTACGACGTGACAGCCCTTCAAGCAACGCTCAATACTTTAATAAAAGCGCCAGAAGATAATGGGTTACGAATCAATCACCATATTTGACAGAATATCTGCATTGCCGTTTTTCTGAAATTGTAAGCCCACCACTCGGGCACGAAGTACGTCCGCAATTGTCGTCACTTAAACTCAACATCACAGAGTTCAATGATGTACGAGTAATATAAAAAGGAAAAATGACAGCGGTATAGATGACAATGTTGCGGGTGTAAGTGAGGACCGCATATTCACGATAGTCTCCCAATTTAAGAAACTGATAATGAAAAAGACTTTAAGCTGTGGCTGAAAAATTCGATTCAAAAACCAATAGAGTAGCCGACGTTCGAAGAAAACGTGGAAAGAAATGTAATTGAATAGCTTAAATGCAAAAACATAAGAGCTCCTCCACGCAAAATTACATTCCGGGTTGACAATAGCCATCATCAGGAAGTATGTACTCGTATGTCTATAAGACCGATTCTTTTATATTATACCGTGCCACTATGACCGAAATAAATGATTTATTTTGTATCAATATCTCGAGCAAGCTTGTTGGTCATGCGTGATAGTGTCCCAAGGCATGAAACGAAGGTGGTCGAGGACAATAGCACAAGCTGCGGTATTGCGAAGCAAGAAGATCGAGTTCTTTAAATTTAGCATTGACATTGAAGAGAGTCAGGAATTATTAATTGTACAGGGAAACGAAACGTAGCCTATATATTTGAATGGGTACATTACTTGATATGGTAAGATTATAGACAGCAGCAGTCCATTCCATTCGTATGGAAGTAAAAGCTTTTGAAGCTTTATACTAAAATACACGGTGCATAGATAAGTTTCCTCTGCAATAATCTTCAATGTTATCAACTGCCTTCTTATGCTCGTTCAAAAATAGATTGCGGCGTCTATCTATCTTTCATTTGGCTTTAGAAGATTGGATGTAATGTGAGGCCGATGCTATTAAGTTTTCTATCGTTAATGTGGTAGCATGTTTAATTTAAATAATTTAAATGCCCGTCCTGATTAAGAGATGAAAATAGCAAGCGACCTTTACCTTGACTCTTACTATATTACTAAAATAAGTAATAAGACCGCAATAGCCAGAAGTGATAATAAATCTGCTTAAATGAAACGTATAGTGGACTTTTGTAAAGGAACGCATCGATTTCGTCTGCAAATATGCTTGTCAACGATGGATTTATTTGCCAAAAATGTTTTGTAGTCAATTATCAGCTTTGAAATTAAACGCAAAACTTGCGAGAGCATTAGCAACAACTTGTTTAAATAGAGACCTGATGGTTTCCAACGTCACAAAGTTGTTGAAAAGCCTATCAATTGAGATTTCAATGGAAAACATTGATGCAAAAGAAATTTTGAGATGATTTTGATAGGGGTTAGTGGGCTCAATACGGTCTCCAGATCTGACAACTACATACATATATTGATCAAACTAGATACGGAACATAGCATGGGTCCAAGATTTAATTTGAATGCAAAAGCACCGATTCCAGCGAATGCAGATCCAGAGCTTACCAGAAACAATCAAAGAAATATGTAATAAGAGTTTCGAAAAAATCGCGAGTAAATAGCATTCTTCATTCAATATTTTTTGGAACACTCTCCAGTTCATTTTGAACGTTTTTTCAATAGGTTACATTAGCTGGAACTATCTGTTTGGTCTAATCTTAAATCAAACCCATTTATACCAACTTAATTTCATTGTGCTACCACAAGAAGTGTTAGAGATTCGAATAAAGCATAATGGACTTTTACTGGCTGTATTTCTCTCAAACAATTTACTCGTAAGATAGTCTTCATCTCCTCCTCCTCTTTCATGCAAATTCTACAGAAATATATACCAAGCCTAGTGCACGTTTGCCAATGATTGTCTCACCGTCGGGTGATGACACCTACTGTCTATCAAATGTAAAGTGCGTTCCAGATCCTTTGGTCAAATCCATCTAGTGGCTAGACATGTGGAACCACTACGCCCGCTTTATTTTTGCTCCATGATGGGCGCCGCAGGATGCTTGCTACTTGTGGTGGTTACGTCCCATTCATAATTTCATGATACTAAAGGGTTTTCCAATAAGGACTTTACAACTTTTTTTTTTAAATAAAACGCAAACCATTTGAGATATTTCAAAAACTTTATTATCGGCTTGAAGTACAATCAAAAAATTTATGAATGGAACTCGATTTCGTTCATACGGCCACCGCGGGCACGTTTGCAGCGGTCGATTCGTTGGACCCAATTTTCAACGACTCGGCCACACATTTTGGCCCAAACGGCCGCTATTTCGCGTTCAATGTTGGCTCTGAGCTCTTCCAACGTCTTCGGTGTGTTGGCATAAACCAATGATTTAACGTAGTCCCACAGAAAATAGCCAAGCGGCGTTAAATCGAACGAACGAGGCGGCCAATCGACTGGCCCATTTCTTGAAACACGCTCACATTACTTACTCTTCAATAAATCGATTGTAGCGTGTGCTGTGTGGCTTATGGAACCATCCTGTTGAAACCACATGTCGTTCAAGTCCATATCTTCCAATTCGGGCCAAAAATAATCGGTAATCATGGTGCGATAACGCTAACCATTCACAGTAACGTGACGTTCGTTATCGTCGACGAAAAAATATGGCCCAATAACGCCGCGGGCATGCAAACCGCACCAAACAGTTATTTTTTGTGGATGAAGTGGTGATTCATGAAGCACATGTGGATTTTCACCCGACCAATAACGCATATTTTGCTATTGACAAACTGAGCCAAAAATGAGCTTCGTCACAGAAGATAATTTTGCGATGAAATTCAGCATTTTGGCGCGCCTTCTCCAGTATCCAATCGGAGAACGTACGTCGCTTCAAATAGTCAATCGGCTTCAATTCTTGAGTCAGCTTTATCTTGTATGGGTGTAAACCAAGATCCTTACGCAAAATACGCCATAATGTGGTCTGAGCGATGCCCAATTCTTGACAACGCTGTGGAATTGACCGATTTGGATCGTTTGCTACGGACGCCTGAACGGCAGCGATATTTTCGACACTTGGACCAACCCGTTGTCTCACTGACACGGGAACATCAGACAACGAATATGGAGACTCAAATTTTTGCACTAAACTTGTTATTGCCTATCTACTAGGGCGAGAATTACGACCGAAAATTGGAGTTAACGCTCTAAAAGTTGCAGTCACCGACTCCGAATTTTTTATAATTTGCAGACGTTGCTCGCTAGTGTACTTTACGATGATGAAAATGTTGAGTTTACTGAAGAAATTGACAGTGACAGTTTGATGATTAGTGAAAGAGTGCGTTCACAAATTAAATTCAAAATTGTCAAGTCCCTGTTGGAAAACCCTTTAGGGGGATATCTGTCGTATTTTACATTTTCATAAAATTTTAGCTCAAAGTCTGGTTTAACATTGAATCCAGACCTAATCGATGAAAAAATATGGGCGTCAAGACGTCGAATCAGATGGGTACGAACAGGTCGAAATGAATGTATTCAGACTTTCCTCCAATGGTCTAGGAAATTATCAGGTGTGAACCTAAGCTTTCTCTTTCAGAGGACCCAGGATTTTTCCGACTGCAAACAGTGATGTTAGGGGTTTTCAGAAGATTTCACGTCACAGGTTTACCACCGTTGCACTCCGAAAGGACAATGACATCAGAAAAATAAAATACTTTATCAGTTTTTGTTGAGATTGGAACCCAAACCATCATGCGTAGCGGTCAACAAGATTAATTACGGCGCCACTCGGCTTTTCTAGGTATGAGTTGTTTATTGATTTTATTTTTAGTAAATACTATTATGGATAGTTATAGCACCAAAATCATCCTTCTTGTTTGTCAGGACCTACATACGAGTATGTATGTCCTTGGGTATTCAATAGCTTCCAATGGTGAAATGCCAGTAATACTACTCGTACCTGCATGCAAACTGTTTTCCTGACTAATCCGAGAGAATGCAGTGATTGTAAGGTCTTGATGACACGTAGATTGGGAATGGTCTCCTGAGTGTTTTGGAGCGTAGAACTCGTTTTTTAGCTAGAATGACTAACCCCTTGAAGAGGTGTTAGTAGATAGCAACACGATGAGCTTTTGGAAAAAATGTTTTAGCTTCTTCACCGGAAAGATCAAACAATACATAAGAATTGACTGGTGGAATATGTACTGCATGTAATCAGTGCTTAACATATTTTGTGTTACATTTCAAATCATTTCAAAAAGTAATTCAGTAAAAAAAAAAATTAAAAGCTTTCCCCTTGTTGCGGTTTTCCCAGGTACACGAATGAAATGGATCTGAGTTCTCGGTTACCTCTATTTCATCCCCCCACCAAATATCATAAATACTGTTGAAAACACCACAAAACATGACTGTGATTGCTAGTCACAAAAAAAAAAGACAGGCCTCGCAATATAAAGTGAAGTTAACTTAGAGCTTTGAGGAAGACCCAAAAAGCCCTTGAAAGCGGTAATTTCTCTCTCTCTCTGTTTGCTTTACATAAACTTGCATAAATTCTTCCAATCATAAAATTTTCCTTCACTTAACAAGCTTGCCAAACACATAGATGAGATCGCAAATTTATATTTTATTATTGAAGAAGAAACCTCAAAAATGGAAACGAAAGGGAAAAGAAAAAGATCACACTAATTGGGGAGCAAAAAATTATTCACTACCACTACTACTGTTGCATGGGAAAATGTTTATAAGCTGTTCTTCCCCATTATATATAAAAGCCCTACCTTGTCCACCACCACACCACATACCCTTTAAAACAAAGTTTTCCATTTTATACTGAAGTTCTTCTTTATTTTACTTGTAAGCTCTATGTAACTGAAAATGAGAGAAGCAACAGCAAAAAAAACACGAGAGAGGGAGGGGAGGAAAGAGTGAAAAAGATAGAAATAAGCTTTCATCAAGTCGATTTGAGCGTTTCGAGCAACTACGTTTTCTTTGCCTTGAATGTTGCGGAGAAATAAGAAAATAAAAAATAAAAATAAATTCGTTTCTTAATTTCGCTGTTCGTTTTTCCCTTGTATCTCCACGAATTTCACACTCCGTGAAAAAGGGGAAAAAAGCAAAATGGCCGACCCCCCTTATATGATGTTCGGTGTGTGCTGTGCTGTTTTGCTTCTACTGCTGCGCTGCTGCTGCTGTTTCTGACGCCATTAGTGCTTTATGATTTTTTTTTCTCTTTCTTTTCCGACTCTTCTTCCAAACACGCACAATAAAAAGGAAATCCAAAAAAGAAAATTATTGGCTGTTCTTTGTTGCATTATTTGTTGAACAAAAAAAAAGTTTTCACAAATTTTTCTTTCAATGACCTACTTCAAGGTTCAGCCATTAAGCCCGAAAAAAAAATGGAGCCAAACTCTAAACAAAAGAGAGGAAAGAAACTAAGAAAATCTAAACAGTGCTAATGCAATGAACAAACAAAACGACCAAGCGACAAAACGAAATGAAATCTCTTGACAAGTCTAAATTTAGAAAAGGCAATTTTTCCGTTTCATCCTCCCCTGCGTGGCACCCAAACCAACAGCACTTCAAAACCTCCACACCACCCTCTCGTTATTTTGTTTTAATTGCACCACTGTATACATAATATATCCCACATTTTTCCTCCCCACAAAATATATATGTAGGTATATTTAATTATTTTTTGTAATTCACACTCTACGTACGTTTAGAATTTCAATTTTTTTTTCATCGACGTCCTCTTTTCTTTGCGTCATCAGTAAGTAGAGTCGAAGATTTCAGTTACGATTATTACAAATGGAAAACTTAAATTAATCCATCAATTATCAATTATCAATTTCCATAGATCTCCTCCACTCCACAAGCAATTGCATTACATACATATATGTACGTATCTCTTGTGTGCGCGGATAATAGAACAGAGAATTAACAAAAAAAGAAAAATTTGTAGAATTTGTGATTGCAAGTATGTATAAAAGATTTTTTTTTCTTCTTATTTTTATAAACACCAACTTTTTCGCGGAGCGAAACTTTCGACGCTTTTAATGATGCACGACGTTTGCTTAAAACTGTAAAAGTTTTCTAAAACACAAAGAGCTTCGACTTCGGATCCCAAAAAGCCAGAGAAAATTCATAAAACACTTTGGTATTGGAGTGTGTGAGTTAGTGAGTTTAGTGTGTATTTGTGGAGAATGGGGGAGCGCGAATGCTTGTTCTAAATAAAACACCAACATGAGTATAATATACGAATGTACGACCGAATGAAGGGGAAAATTCTCACCTCACCATACAAACACACACATGCTTACTACTGACTACAGCCGACGAATGTGGTATGAGAGCCTACTTTACCCAAACACCATCCACATTATTATCCACCACTTCGCATACAAAAACGTAAACGTCTGTCCATCTGTCGGTGGTGTCATAAGAGCGCGTTGGTTTCAAATCCGGGTATCGGGCATGGGTACTGTTTTGGTTATGGGATGGGACGGGTTGGCTTGGCTTGGCTGGCTGGCCTGATGGAGAATGTGCTTTGTGAGTCGTTTTTTTTTCTCTCTCTCTCTCTCTTTGTTGGGATAACGAACACATACAAAAACACACTTGGCACTCGACTAGAAATCATAAGAGGGTAGCTTAGCCCGTCGTCGATGATTGTTTTACTGGGTATCCGGTATCAAATGGGGCGCAGGATTGCCAGATAAAAGAAATCTTACAGTTACGATCCATTTTGTGTTTAGAATATGACGTGGTCGTTGAGATCAGTTCAAATCCAAATCTAAAGGGTGATTCATGTAACGTGCGCCTTCGTAGGAGGCAGATTGACACTATAATGCAATTCAAAATTTAAATTATAAATTATAAAGATATCAACATTTATCCAAGACGTAGATGTCCATATAAGAATGATACTCGAGATCTACGATAACCGCCGCAGTATTCAAAGTTAAAGTTGGAGTACCCCACCCCAAGACAGTGTACCAAGTCCGTTGCTTTTTTAAAATCGTACAATATTCTCTATTAAAGCAAGACATCTACGAGTCCGGAACAAATTGTTTTCTGTTCGCCGATGATAGCACTATTATAGGCAACGACGTAGAGCCCTTCAAGAAACTCTTAATAATAATTGGAGAAAGGCGCTAGAAAATAACACGTTATAAATCAGTCGTACCAAGACCGAATATCTGCATTGACGTTTTTCCGAAGCGGAAAACAAAACTCCAGACATTTCTTTTTAAGGAGTCGTCATTGAAATACTTGGCTCTGTCGAAATTGAGGTGACGATGTTGCACATAGTCAGTGTGGGGGTGGCTTTTAAATGGCTTTTTGACAGAAAAACAGCACTTATAATTAAAAATAAACCATTCGTCCCGTACGAAGAAGTGGGATGATCACACGACTACAGCACTCCCTTCTCCCTTTCAGGGAGGGATATTGGCCAGTCGTGCCGATTGAAGTTTTATTAGAAGTTAAAAACAACTTGTCAAGCAAACCAGAACTGTAGATGAACAGAGATAAAGTGGGTGGAGAAAGAACACTTTTCCTAACTCCGACGACGACCCATGAGCTGCAATCAATTCAACATTAGCGCTGATTTCCATCCGACCGACAAAAATTAAGAAATGAAAGCAATATATCATATAAACTTAACCATAGGCTCCCAGAGCTAACAACCTACCTGCCGAAATATTTAAGGTAGCAAGGGGTTCCCTATGAAGGGACGTAACACCACTCATTTTATGTCTGACGAATGAATAGAACCTTAGCATCTCGTTTGGCCGATCGACAAAAAAGGTGACTGCACCAGCTATAGAGTCATCAGTTTTCTTAACATCACGTCCAAGAACTGGCCGTAACCTGAAACCATTTGTCAACGATCTTAATTAAGCGCGGTTTTAGGCCCGTCAAATTCATAATTGACTTAATATTCATACAACTTAGTATACTCGTAGCTTAGATTGCAACGATTTGGTCAGTTTCAAAGACCCATCGGGAAAATCAACCCCAAATTTATTGGAGTGCGCAGCTGGAGGGAGTTATCTACAGAACGCGCTCACTGGAAAGGTGAGGACCAAGTCAGAAAATAGCTTTAATTTAGGTCTGTTCCCACCATGTTACAATTGTAACATAAAAGAGAATTTTTTCCTTAAGTTTGAAGAGTGTGTAAAAAGTCAAACGTACAATGTGTTCCAGAAAAACGTGCGTTAAATTACTTCTTTTACCTTTGGTCTCGCACACATGTTTCTAGCCAAATTATTTTCTGCATTTAATTGCCGATCGCGTTTGTATTCATTTCTTCCGTATATTCATATACTCCGGCCGTAATAACACCATTACAAAACGACTGCGGCTTTTAAAAAGCGTCTCGAAAGTGTTTTCTTAGTAACTCACCCAAAGGGCCACAAATTATGTTAGTTAGTTTGGCAACAAAATATTTAAAAACTTAAGAGGGACTTGTGAGAAAGTCGGACTAAAGCCAGCACATCCATTAAATTAAGGACAGTAAAGTAATTTGTAAATTGTTTCGGAAAAAGCCCATAATTAATCTGAGGAACGCAAAAGAAAAATTGTTCAGAAAAGGAATTTAAAGATAGTAGTACCAAACTTTAACCGCTACTGAAGTGTAACGTAAAAATCGTACTCGACGATGATAGCGCCAGAATATGTGTAGCAAAAGAGGTCTATTGGTATCGAAGTCCATATCAGACTGCTTTCTGCATGACAGGAAATTCAGAATCGGTATGGTCAATATGGCTGATAGTCTTTGATTTTTGAAGTGGATTGAAAATCGTTATAAAAAGCGCAAGCTCCTCCCACCAGATCGACTAGGGCATATGGCGCTCTCTTGATTAAAACGCGATATTACGATAGATGGGCGCATAGCCTAAAATATCAATATCACAGGCGAACGGCTATAATCGCGAAAGATCGCCAGAGACATTACCGATCGCATCCCCTATCTCACTCATAATTATGCATCATCAGACAGGCATCAAGTGCGGAGGCTATCATAAATATCATCACGAATGAACTAGGCTTCACTTGGCGACCACAAACAACAAGAAAGAAACCCAGTAAGACATGGGACCAGAACCAAATGGTAGGACTCGATATCAATTTTCACAAATGGATCAAAGAGGGAGATAGGATCTGTTGTAAGGATCTTCTCCGATCAATTGAACTTGAGATGCTCACGTAGTCTGTCAAGTTACAACAGCGTCTTTCAGACTGAGATATTGGCTGCAGCAGAACCGAGCAGGCTTGCGACAGCAAAGGCAATATCCTACGAGGATATTATCGTATTCATTGACAGCCAGGCTGCCATTAATCTCGGCGATGCAGTGAAGATTACATCAAAGCTTGTGAAACGCTTTCGTGAAGAGTTTAAAGCTCCCTGGCTAGGCTACAAAGATTCAAACAAGAAGTTAGCTCAAAAAATATCACCCTTTGATAAAGAGTCGGCAGATCAAAGTATTTTCCATTTTTCCAATTTTTTTTTTTTTTTTTTTTTTTTTTTAGTTTTGATCGTTCATGAGCAAGGAAGTGTGAATTTCAAGCACATGAAAATGTGAACACGACGTTCATGAGGAGGACTATCATCCCCTCGTCAATGTGAACAGGCACTATGAATGCAAGTGGAGCAAACGGGTTATTACCCTCTACTTTCTCTGCCACTGTCTCGATAATTTGAGATAACTTTAGGAAGTTACTACTTCCATGACCTATGTTGTTTCTGTTGTTTCATATCACTTT
This sequence comes from Volucella bombylans, assembly GCA_949129095.1. Classification (NCBI taxonomy): domain Eukaryota; kingdom Metazoa; phylum Arthropoda; class Insecta; order Diptera; family Syrphidae; genus Volucella; species Volucella bombylans. The sequence goes on from OX422141.1 coordinate 113,547,804, forward strand.
TCAGGGCAAAACATGGCAGAGACCCACTCAAGGACCAAATATCAAAAACAGAATTGCTCCATTTGGGCCTTAGAAAATTGGAAATTGAATGTCTGGGACCCTATCTTTCAACGTGTGATGCAGTTTTTGGGGCGGTCAGGCAGGAGACATCGTTGCATAGATATGGTTGTTACCGCCACACCATGTTGCAAAACTATTGGTGTTTGTGGTTTACGAAAAACGTTGCCTGGCCTTGTCATTTCTCGAAATGGTTATTAAAACTGGACGTCGAAACCATGCGAATTGGGGCTATGTGAAAGAGAGTTAATTTAAGCATTCAAACCCGCAAATGTGCGGAAATGTGATAAACAATGTTATGGAAGGAGCCTAGATGTGCAAAAGGCCTTTACGACGGTAATTTGGCTGATTCCATCACCTAGGAAAAACGTAGAAGAGGAAGACACCCACCACAGGTGGCGCACACAAGATGAGAGGAGCTCAACCAACTCGGCGTACAAAATTGGAAGTACCTTGGCAACAAAAGGGCTAGGTAGGAAGGTATATTTGCCCAGATACAGGTCCACTACGGATTATAGATGCATTGATCTCAGAAACTGTTGGGGATATAATCTGCACCGTATTATGAGATTATTTACAAATGCAAATTCTTTTTATGCATGTACTTCTATGAAAACCAAAGGACGTAGTGTGGGGAATTGAGCGACTGTAGAATTAAAAAGCGTGCGATTGCCGAAGCTTTAGGCATGTCAAATGACCCTCGAACACCGACGTAATGTCTCGTGTCTCACACTGTTTAATCGCTGGGAATGCTCGTCAGTACACCCTCAAGCCAACTTTCGGACGTTCTCTAAAATATCTTTTGATCACTTATGGAATGGAATGCCGTGTACTCAAATTCCTTGAGCGCGCGGCTTTGTTTTTGAAAATTACTCTCAATGAAGATCAATAAACTTTTGGTCCAAACGACCAGTTTTCGAAGCACTTTTTACACTTCGAACGAGGTAACTTCAAAATGTGCGTTTTAGACGCATCAACTGATTTTACGTTGACCTCGCAATTTAATTTTGATATACGGGGATAAAAAGAATTCATTGAGTGCCAAATCACGGCTGTACGGCGGATGACCCATAAATTAGTTGTGTTGAGTACTCGAAAAGTCATTTGTTAGAGCAGCCCTGTGATTAGTCGTCAAATTATGCGGTTCCCAACGGGAAGAAATCTTTTTGACGGAAAATGTTCATACAATATTTTACCTATGCGAGTGGAACTCATATCCTAGGCATGCCTCAATCTGAGAATAAGTCACATGAAGATCTTGCAATATAAGTTTCCGCACAGCATCGATGTTTTCTAGCACAACACAATCGATTTTGGACGACCTTCACGTAATTCGCCCTAGAGCAAACTACAACAATAATTGAATTCGGAAAGCTACCGAAGCACGTTGACACGGTATGGTGCGCTTCATCAACAAAAGTCGAATCATAAAAAAAATCTTCGCACGAAGATGAGATAAATTCTTCGCGTCTGTAAAAAACACAAACAGCACTCGTATGACAAGACGGCGCAGCAACCTACATAATTGAATTGACTGAGCTCACACCATGATACTGTCCGCTGTTGAAGGACTTTATCAAATTTATATGGTCTAAATTGAATTGCAATATTGACATTGCAGCAGATAAGAACAGTGCTTCGTTCAAGGATTTCAGAGTTGGCCCTTGGTGCAAACCCAACATATACGGCCACAAAAACTAATTCCTCTGGTCTACGATTAGCTGTTAAACTAAAGTAGCCTTAAACGAATTGAAGAACGAGAGTTCAAATTCAAAATATTTCAGCTTCTCTGCAGCAACTTGGCTAATGGCATAGAACAGTACTCCACCAAGTGCATACGGTTTTGACAATCCGGTTGCCAACAGAATTGATTCAAAGCCATGGAAATTTACACCTTGTACAAAAAAAACATCCACAGCACATAGTGACTCTGAATGCTTAAGAGCCCGCCGAATAGTTACACTAGTTTCTATGCGGTCTCCCTATCTAAGCATTTACCGCGTCCAACGCAGCTTGATTTCGGTGCCCTAGTGGGTAATGATGCGTTCATCTTGACGAGGCCACTAACACAGTTGACCTTGTACAAGTTACACGAAAAATAATAATAATAGCTCGCTTAGCATTTCACTGGCTTAAAATAACAACTTACTCGCAAATGATGCGTTCTGCTGAAGCTTCTAACATGAGCTTTCTCATACATGTCTGCTTCCGCAAACATATGACAAACTAGATTTTGAAGTTACCCCGGAAAGTTCTTAAAAAGCACGATATTGGCCTCTTTCTTATCGATTTTAGATGGCGCGAAACGTACCTAAGTCGAGTACTTTCCTCCACATCTTCTATTTCAAAGGGTTTCAAATGAATTTGTTTTCACTTGACTACGTGCTAAGACCTGTTAATCCATCTGTCATTTTTCTTCGCACCAGTAACGTTCATCCATGGAGAAGTTTTCTACCACAACATAAGCTTACGCTCAAGGAGTAAAGGCTTCGGAGATGCCACGCATCACGCATTTCCTAAATATTATCAAAGCTTACAACAGCCTTAATTGACTACTCTTATATGTTAATAGTTCTTTATCTTTTCTCTTAAGGATTCACTGGTTATTTGCCAGCAATATTCCGTAGAGAGACGATTTCGTTGAAGTTTTTACTTCCCTCTCAAAAAATTACACACATGCCAGGATGAAGGGGACTCGCTCGATTTTCGAATTCCTTGTCGACAAACAACATACTTTCGTGAGCACTTTGACTGTGGCGGCAAGTTGCCTGCATACTGAGTCTCCCGAGACATTAGTAATGTTTGAAATGGGTCTCTGTACCATTTTATGAATAGTTTCCCGAATTTGAAATCGTTTTTCACTGGGTTATGGATTTAACTGCTGTGGAGAAGTCCTGACAATGCATGAATATCCAGATCTTTATTCTTGTAACAATCTGATAAACAAAAAATTGTTCTTTTCTTTTCGCATTTAAAATTTATAAAAGCCAGTTATATATTATAAAAATACGATTTTCAATATCCATACACAGTAAAAAATAATAAATAAATTAATAGTTGTTAAACGACACTTGATTGATATGCAACTGCCAAGCCAACATAAAATGAATGCGTTCAGTATCAACTAATGAATGGACGCATTTAACAATGCACTTGTAATTTGTATTTAATTACCTAACACAGAAAAATGTTATCAGATGATTTAGAACAAGAAAAATAAATTATTGCAAAAAATGTACGAGTAAAATCTAATAATTCACAAACAACATACCGTTCAAACATACGAAACAAAAGCTCTCACAACGAACAACGACAGCAAAAACGATGACGATAAAAATATGTTAATCAAAGCCAACGAGACTTTTCTTTGGCTTGATTCTTCTTTTTCTTTTTTGTCCCCCCTTTTTTGACGGTTTTCTTTTTTATTTTTCTTTTCGATAAGATTCCAAAATGGGCGCCGGTGTGAAGTTTAAGGAAAGTAACAACAATTTCGAGCCAACAAATGAAACACACAACACAGCACAACTTTTTTATTATTATTATTTATTTAAAGAAAAAGCTTTTTTTTCTTTTCGTCGTTTCACGAATTTTTCATATTTTGTTTGTCCGTCCAGAAGTAGAAAGAAAAATTTCAGAAAACTCTTCACGCTCCCCACCGCACAAAGCAATTAACAAACAAAAAAAAAACAAATTCTGAGACCTGAGTTAGTTATTTAGAGTCTCACGCGATGACGACCGTACTACGATGGTGTTTATGTTGTTACTAGTTTGCGCTCCGTTTTGACTTCTCTCCACAAGCGGTAAAATGTGGGAAATGCTTCTTCTTTCTTCCTTGTTCTTTTTTTGTCGGCTAACCCAACACATACGTACACAAACTGATCACACACTGATAAAACCTACTCAGAAACGTGGCCACTAGCATACCGCATTCACGCGTCGTGTAAACACACAAATATAAAACCCAACATCAATGCATCCATACATAGAAGCATCCATATGTACATCAACTTGCGTTTCACCCTCCTGATGGTTTTCTGATTTAGATTTTTCGGGACGAAACACAAAAGCTGATCCGAGAATCTTGACAGATGAATCAAACGCAATTTGGGTTTTCCACCAGTGTATCCATTTGGAATGGTGGAATAGTCAAGTCGGGCAAAACGGGACAGATGGATGAAGATGATAGACGATAACAATGAGGACAGGATTATAATCGAAGAGAGGGTAGGAGTCGGGGGATACTCACGTACCGACTTCGAAGTTTACTCAACGGATAGCTAGCTATGTGTACGTGGAGGTATATAGCCAAACCTTTTTTTTCTGCTGTTTCTTTTTGAATTTTTCTTTCTTTGCTTCTCTTTCTCTTCATTCGGTTTATGAGGGAGTTCGACTCGTTTCGCATTCACATTATTTGTTTTTTTTTGTCATCTTTGTTTTATTTTTGGCAACAAATAATGAAATGAGAAAGAGCGGGAGAGATAGAAAAAACAAAAGGGGAAATATGAATCAAATATCCCCGAGCAATGGGTGATCGTAATCAAAAAAAAAATTATGTTTTGCTGTGAAAGTGTCTTAGGAATATTGCCAGATTGACATAAAACAAATTGTAAGTATGTAAATTAATTTCCCTTTATGGTTTCGGTAGACTTGAGTACTTTTAGCATTTTAGGTTTAGAACGACATTTAAAACGTCTTTTTGTACAAAAGCCTGGTTTGTCATTTTCCACTCCTCCCATCACGAGTAGGGCGATCAGATACGTTCTTCGGCACCGTCAGTAGTTAAATCTCGCAAAAATGAAAATACAAGAAAATATGTCGAACTTATGTATGTATGTACCTACATACATTTTAATAGATTATTAAACGAACTTTGTGTTCACCTAATCCGTAGATACCTGACGAAGAAATCACACAATCATATGTGAGTGTGCAGATATACTCGTGCATACGCAGTGACATTAAATCATCACAAATCGCCGAGCCAAGTCAAGCTCCTCGAGAAGATAACAAGTAGGTACATAAGATTACTTGAAGTAGCAGAAGAAAAAGAAGAAAGGAGCTCTCTCAGACCACCAACTTGGCTTTAGAAAACGTGATCTTCAGTTTATGGCATAAGGGCTGTGTTTATATTGCAGAAGGTGCAATCGAATGAGAAAGATGTCTTTATGGCACAAAGATGTCAATAGTAACGCTGCGAACTGGTCATCCTTCCTTTAGACGATCAGGATTAGCCCAACGGTATTATTTGCAGCGTCTATATAGTGATATACTATTTTAAAAACATAAATTTAAGGAACAATATTTATGATCACCGCTACTTTAGAATACTGTCATATGACGAAGTGCTAATAGGGCCCATATACTACGCAGACACGTCTGCACAGACCAAGAATTTCAAAATATTTTGTATTTGCTCAAACCGTCGTTGCAAACAGACGACATGTACCCAGTTTATCCGACAGCTCAATTTGCTTGAAGCAATTCGCATTGGTTCAATACCCGTAGAAATGCTGAGTTTATATGAAATTATCCAAAATGAGCGAGAGAAAATTGAGAGAAGTTTAACAAACAGCTGGTTGAACTGACACTTCACCCTATCACTGATACATTGTTCTTATTTCTTTCTCTTTCCAAATAATTCGTTTGCAATCCCACATTTTAAATACACAACTGATTACCTGCCCGATGATGAAAGAATGATGAGAGCGTGAGAGAGTAAAATGTTTCAATGCAATTTGAAAAGGTTCATACGATATTTCAAAGCGGTTACATATTTTCAATGCGTTTTATAAGCAGGAATGAACGTATACGTGGTGAATATTTCAATGCGGTTTGAAATGGTGTTTATTCGAGCGTATTGAACCAATGCGAATTGCTTCAACGCAAATTGAGCTGTCGGATAAACTGGGTAATAGATACACACTACACAGACATTTTTGCAACAACAAAATATATATGTCTGCAGCGACAGTTTGTGTAGTGTATGGGCCTTATAAGATGAATGCTATGTGGGGGAGTATCAATAATCGGATTCGCCGATAAGAGAACCAGAAGAATCAGCCACAAATCAAACGATTGCCGGATAAAAGATCACCTGATATCCGCTGGACTATAACTATGGCCTTATAACTAGTCGAAAACCCGTTAAATTCATCGATTCAGATGCGTATTCAAACAATTAGGTCCCCAAATAATGCTGGACAAGAAATTGCAAGTAAGTACTTTTCTTGCCTGACATCCGCGAGCTTGAATACGCTAGAGAAATCTACTTTCAGGATTTATCACATCAGTTCTGCTATTTGCTGCTCCAGAGTCTGGGTAAAAGAACTAAGGTGAATCTTGTCAACATATAGGCAAACAACGGCATTCCAACCATCCAGACGAGGCCAACTTTGTGTTTTAACTGGGGTGGTCCCCATTCAAAAAGAAAGCAGCATCACTAGTTGCATATGTGTCCATCCATATAAACGAATACCGACAATCCAAATAATTTGAAAGCATGAAGACCCCCAAATACCATTTTACGCATTTCTTATTTCTAACGATTTGGACATGAAAACATAAGGTGGAGATGACTTTTTAAATTCATATTCATAAATTCTCTCATATGTGGACTTCAAATTGAAAGCGGGAAGGATAGTATTGCACTGGAAACCGTGCTGATAGGGAGCCACTCGATTGCTTGACAAATGGTTTCGAAAGACAAGATCTCTTACGTAATGTTAAGCAGAATATATGTTTGGTTACATTAAATAGGGCACCAGGTAGGCCATTTGGTCCAGTGGTCTTACAATACTAAAGTTTAGATGATGCTGTGGAACAGTCATTTTATTACACATCCTCACTACCGAATCAGTGTGGCTTACTAGTCTCCAGTTTCCTTGTTCACATCTGCAAGTCTCTCTACGGGTTTCGTTTCTATAACAATGTTTAGAAAAGTGCTGAGTCTAAACTGAGACCAATGGTAATTTTGATCTCTTTGAATCAGCTGTCCAAAATTGATGCCGCTAAATGTCGGAGATGTAGCACGCGCACTAGTCTTTCCACTTAGTGTGTTTGCCTTGAATATTTTGCGCATTGATGGGAGAGACTCCTACGAATTTTTGCGGACTCCTTACGACCAGAAAATTAAACACTTTATTCCTGGCAGACAGTATGAATTTTTGAGGATTGTAATTCGTGGAAAAGGATCACAACAAGTTAGCAAGTTGTTGTACAGATCAAACTACGAGATATGGATTTATACGACACGCATTTTGGAGCAAATCTTAATAGCTGGAAGAAATCGAAGCGGTTTTCAAGTTGGACTGTAACAGGTTATAAGCGTTAAGAGGCATTAACCAAGGTTTCACTGGGAAATTGATAAGATCTTTTGATGGACTTTCATATGAAGAAAAAACGAAAAAAAAACACATTCTAACATTTTTTACAGGAATTATAATTTGCAGCTGTGTGGTGTCAAATTCATTAGGACAGCACGGTTAAACAGGGCTTAGATTGGGAATAACATTTTAGGTTTCAGGCAAGCAGATACAAATTTAGGTAACTTATTACTCTATATTTGGCGCAGTCAAAAGGGCCTCTTTTTTATGAATTGGGCAGACGATGTGGACATGCTTTCCTCTGATCATATTTTATAGATGAGCTGGTGCATGTTCCCAACCATGTCATATAAAAAAACAAAATGACCGGGGGATAGCAGTAGAGGCATTGTTCAGGGAATTAATTGTGGTATCCTTTCATTCATTAGCATGCGACGAGCAGTAAAGGAAGTGCAACGCCGAAGCACGGGTAAAGGACCAAACATTTTTAAGATTGTGGCGCAATGAAGGAAAACTTTCAAGTTCAGCCAGAGACACCGAGATGTAAAGAGTGCTTTAACGCCTTACTACGTACACGAAGTGCCATTCCCTCTTCTGTCGGGCACAAAGATGAAACATCAGAGTTTACGAAAGCCAAAGTTACCGACGCTGTACAAAAATAAACCGAGTATGTGCAGTCGGACCGAATAACAAACTCTCCGAAGTGCGGGCGAGAAGCAAAAGGCTTGTGATTTTATTCAATAAAATGATGAGAGGCGATGGAATGACTAATCAGTGGAGTGACATTGTATAAAGGCAACTACCGATCGCTAGACTAGTGTCGCGTGCTTTAAAAATATGCGAGGGAGTTCTAGACACTCGATAACAGAACATTATTAAACTCCATGGCAGACAATGACGCTTTGTCTCGGAAGGCAGGTTGACATATAATGCCATTCAGAATGTACAAATAACGATGGAAAAGCATGAGGGAACCTCGAAGGATTTATATATCGTCTTCGAAAAATGTTTGACAGAGTTCCCAGGGATATTATTTAGGCGACGCTAAGATCTAAAAATGTACCCGAGACGTACATAAGATGTATAAAACGAAAGTTAAGTGTACAGAGGAAATAACTTTAGAATTCAATATTGAAGTTCGAGTACACCAAGGCAGTGCACAAAGTCCATTGCCAAGATATTTTATTGAAGCAGCACGTCAATGAGTCCGGAGCAACTTGCTTTCTTTTCACTGATGATAACGCTAGAATATGCAACGACGTGTAATTCATAATAATTGGAGAAAGGCGCTAGAAGTTGACGGGCTACGAATCAGTCGTACTGAGGCCGAAACCCAAATCCTGTCATTCATTTAGAAGCAGTCATCGTGCCAAAGTGCTTAGGTTCTCTTGTTAACTACGATGTCGCACATAGAGTCAGAGTTGGGTGACTTAAATTGGCGCAAAATTTACGCTGTATTTTGTGACAGAAAAATGCCGCATAAACTTAAGGGTTTATTATATTCGACAGTTGTTTGTCCAGCTTTAACACACGCATCGCAATGCTGGAGACGATGTAAACATAAATTAATATATATATAAAGGAAAACGAAACCGACAGTAGGGAAACTTCATAAAGCAGTTACTTTTACCATGTTCAATACGACGGTCGTCGGAAAATCCGATCCGAAAAGCAGTAGAGGTTTAAGTTCCAGACAGAGTTCAAAGAATGGGCCGAAAGAAAACTAATTGGATCACTTAAATGCGGAAATACTAGCAAAATCTTAGCCTTACTTCCGAGATAATGACAAATAAAGTGGGCTGTACAATGGTTATACGTGGGAGAGATACACATATGTGATTATACACATTACATATTTCAACGGTTAATAAAAGAAGAAGGATATCACAGCCGATCAAGTAACTCAGATGAGCAATTGCATAATAGTACCGAGTACTCTGATGTAGTTGATGTGACTTAACCAAGCTGGATACACGCTCATCATTGTTCAGTAGGTACTCAAGTGATGACACGATTTAAACGATTGCAATATCTCATGCATATGTATATATTTTTCAAAATATTCAAAAACAAAAAAATGTTTCGAGTACTCCTATAGCTGAATATCAATCCTACTGATCGCATCAACTTCATTTTAACTTTGGAAGAGAAAGATAATGGAAATTAACTTAATCATTCCTTAAATCAATTCAATTAAGAGAACGAACATAGTTGCCAACCATGTGCGTCACACCGAGAAACTTTGTCTAAATTTGTTTAATAAATTTTCCGCGCTATGAATTCAATGTAAAAAACAAACTTACATAAATGAATTTATTATGCAAATTTGAACAATCTCGCGAATTATTTTATTTGCAAGCTGCGATTTTATTCGGTAAACCTGGAATATTTAAACCAACAAAATTCCCCAAAATAGAAACGAACAATTTGGAACGATTAGTTCCGATTCGTACTACTTATTGCGTATTTCCTAAAATCGTCGGCAAAAGGTGGGGAGATGATCCACAATTTTCTATCCATATCTTGCATTTTCTTTTTTCTTCTGTCGTTGTTATAGTACGACTACGTGGACGTATGTTTGAGTGGATGCAAAAATATTTTTGTAGCGTTTTTGCTTTTAAAAATATGTAAGTGCTTGTATGGTAATTTTGTGCTTTTGTACCATTCTCTCGTTTCAAGGAAGCTTAAACTATGAACTAGCTGCTACATTTTATTCAGGTCTGATTGCATCCCTTATGATTGTGTTTTTCCGCTCCATTTCGCTTTTCACAGGGGATAAATAAAAGCAAATTGAATTTTAGACTCGTTCATTCTTAAATCATTGAAAAACGAAAATTAAAATGAGCATTTTGTATCCCGTACTTTCCTCTTCAATACTCCTTTCATATTGTTTTGCATTATTAAAACTTCTTTATAGTACTCATACAAATGAATCACTACTTTTTCTTCTGCTCATGCCAGCAGTTATTGTATTATGTAGTTAAATCTAATACGTCTTCCAACTACATAATACGTAATTCAAATTTATGTTCACTCATATTATTATAACAAAAACCTCTAGTGACAGGAGCTACCTGTTCCTCGGACGAATAGCGAATGAAGCAATAACTTTAAAATCAAAGCACGGGTGTGAAAACTGAATGTATGAATGCACCACTAAGGCCCAAAAGAGAATTCACAAAAAACGAACAGCACAAAAAAAAAACTGAGTTGTAGGGACTTATTAGTTGGTTATTGTTAGTTTTTTTTCGAACAAAAAGCTCTCCAATTTAGGTTTAGCTCCCCGGAGTCATTAGTTATTGAAAAGCTTATTTCATTCATCTTAATCGGAATAAATCTATGTTGGTTGGGTATGAGTTGGGACAATATCTTTCTAATGAAATTCACCCTGACACATTTTCCTAACAGCAAAGCCATACAAAAAAAAAAACAACAAACCAAAAACCCATGCGAGATGGAAAAACGAATGAAATTAAATGCTCACGCGATCTGGCAGTACTTTTTTTTTCATTGTGTGCGTGTTTTTTACTCAACATTCGAACTGCGTGTGGAGTACTCGTGCATCGTAAAAGCCTAGAGGGTATATTTTGTTGTTGTGTATAATATTTTCGGGTAGCGACACGGCTGGGGTATGATATTTAAGGGCAGCCCTAGACTAGAGCGCATGATTCCCACCCAAACACTCTCATGTATCTACCCGTAGTGGAAAAACTCGATGTTGCTATCGCTGTTTGTGACGATAGGTAAACATTTACGAAATAAATATCCATCCAACGACTGCGAGTACGAAGTAAGAGTTCCTATGCTAGGAGCGTCATTGTGTGCGGGGTGAGAAGATGCCCGTAGATCCAATCGCAAATGGAAAATGTAGATCCCATCGTATTCAGATAGAGATGACATTGAATGGGCAAATGAGTGTGGCTATGCTCTGCTTGTGGATATATGAGAAATGAGACACTTCACATAGGCAGAGCAGCAGTAGCAGCACAGCAACGACAAACAGAAGACAAGCAAGCCAAACGTGTTACATTCGACTTTGGGTCTGGGTTCTGATTCTGGATATACATAATCATATTCTAAAGGAGGTGGTGGTAGTCTGTTTGGTCCCCTGGGCCTTCACGGGATATTTTGTACTATGGAAATATCACCAGCCGCACACACGTGCAGGGTTTTCTCGCCCTTATCCTACCCGCTTAAGCTGTAAGTGCGTAGTAAAATCGTTTCCCTTGAACATACGTACGAATGTACATGTGAATGTACCTATTTATGTACCCTGAACGAACAATATCGGTCCCCTCTGTTGGTTTTAGTACACAAAGTTCGGTCGAGTGGAGAGTAAAGCGAACAGACTCTATACGTCAAGGGTTGATTTTCCTGCTTTGGTATTAGTGTGGAGGGTATATTTTCTCTTCTTTGTTGTTTTGTTATATGGTACATGCATATGTTTGTTCCATATAGTGTTTAAGCATAGAACGTACATACATATAATGATCTGTGGGGTTCGGGTTAATGCTTTTTGTTAGGTTTTGTCGGTTAGTTTCTATGCCAGAGGCAGTAGCTTTTTTTTTTGTTATAAGTAGAATTCAACTTTAGGGGGATCATGTGACTGTATACATAATTTGTATGACTGTATTAGAGTGTGCTACATGCATGTGCGTATATCATTTAATCGATATATATATACACTACACTCAAGAAACCGAAGAACAGAACGAACAAAAAAAAAATCCTGCAACCTAGCATCAGCATTAAACCCACCCATATTTTGTGAGCGTTGATGATGCACTTCCGCCTTGCCTGCTTTAGCAAAAATCAATTACATACATACATATGTACATATATGTAGGTACGTACGGACAAATGTACGTTCAGCTTGCTTGTGGATCTTTTGTTAATCTGAGGGCGGAAGAAGATTGAAAACTATTTTGTTCATCTAGCTGATTGATTTTTTTTTTTTCTTTTTTCGTTTTCCTAAGTACCTACTTACTCGTAGATGATAACTTTTCCTGCTGTTGGATAGATTAATGGAAGGTCGGGCTTCGGAATATTCCGTATTCAAAACCCCCGTTGCGTACCTATTTGAGGATGAAGAAAATTATTGTGATATTATGGGGATAGAATAGGGAAATACAAATTCGCAAAAGCAAGAAAGATCGCCTTTTAATGTTGAGGAAGATGTTGGCGCTCAGCTACTTACTTAGATGTCGCTACATTCCAGGGTGTAGCATTATTTTATAAATAAATCATTAAATTTATTTACTTAGTTTATTTGTTGGATCTAGGTATTTAATTTATACCATACCAGAATTTATTGGGAGACAGAATTTTTATCAGCTAACAAGCTTCTCCAGCTAGCGCGGTCTTTTTCCAGCTGCCCCCAATTCCACACACGAAGTTGGTTAGGTCCGCTTCCACTTGAGTGCGACACCTAATGTGGTATTGATAGCATGGTATTCGATTTGATTCCGAAAAGGTAATTTTCGATGACTTTTCTACATATGTATGTCGAAGGTATATCGGGCAATAACTCGGTCATAACTTGACGAATATTCGTTCTCAAATTGTCAAGAGTTTGCGGATTATGTGGAGCCCCACAAAAAGAAATCCAGCGGCGACAAATCACAAGATCTTGGTGGACAGCTCGCATCATCAAAACGCGAAAAAACTAGTTCAGGATTTTTTTCTTGCAATAAAGCCAAAACAGATCGTGTTGTGTGGCACCGTCCTGTTGAAACCCACAGGTCTTCCACATCCATATCTTCGATTTGAGGCCAAAATAATTCGGTTAACATTTGGCTATAGCGATGAGAATTGACGGTGACTGTTACAACTTCCTCATTTTCGAAGAAGTATGGACCAATGATATCACCAGACCAAATTGCACACCATACATTGACTTTTTGTGAATGCAATGGTCTTGTGTTTCGACAGTTACATATCGATTTTCACTTCTCCATATGCGACAATTTTGTTTGTCAACGTATCCAATCCACCGAGTGAGAAATGAGCCTCATCGCTGAAGAAAATGTTGTGTGAAAATTGCTTACCCAAACGCTGATGTTCAAGCACCCAATCGGTGTATGTTCTACGCGTTTCGTGTTCAGCTGGCTTCAATTCTTGCGTGAGTTGAACTTTATAAGGGTGTAGATTCAAATTCAAATGCAAAATATGCCATAATGTGCCGTAAGACAAGCCCAATGCTGTGCTCCCCGTGAAATCTATAGATTTAGACCTTCTTCAACACTTTCGCTCACGGCAGGTATATTTTCTGTAGAGGGTGCATTTCGACGATGGATAGGCCTTAGGACATCTGTAACAGAGCCAGTCTCTTCGAATTTCTTTATAGTTTTGACTAGTACGCTGATATGGACGATTATATCGATCGAATCACTATTTTTGCAGTAAGTTTTCACACGTTCAGAGATTGTTAAACGATCCATATTGTAAAATGAACAGTTCGGTATGTGATTGAAACAGGTATTGTCAAATCCGGACCACGAATTGGATGACCCTATACTTTTTCACTTTGATTACTTGTCAAAGAATCGCCAACAGAGAGAAAATGGCGCTACAATCATTAAGATGGTGGTATACCACCAACAAAATTGCGAATCTCAATACTAGGTATGTTTAGTGGTATACTAGCTTTAAACGTGGTATTGTAGTGACGTAGTGTAGTGACATGTCGTATATAACTCACTAGTGATGATCTCGTTGCCGTAGTTGACAGTGGGAGCCGAGATGGATAGAGCCCGTAAATGAACAGACTTTCAAAAGATGGTGCCTTTTGAGTGGAATTGTGAGTTTCGCACAATTCGTTAAAAACGATGTTGAAAAAATCACATGATAATTCTGACATTGAAGGTCTCGGTTTTGTCATTACCGATCTTGACGGAGCAGAGTCCATTCTCCATCGTCATCCCTGCTTAGTCGAATTACCTCGTGTCAATATGGGCCTTAAAATCGATGAAAAGATGGTGAGCATCCATTTGGATTTCCTTACCTGAAACAACATTGATAACGGCCAAACAGGTTGTAGACGAAGTGTTTTAGACGCCTCTATAGTTGGCAGGCGGTCACCTTTTTTTTGTGAATAGCGCAAACAATGCTGAGATTCATATCATCAGACACAAACTCTTCTGACCACACCTTAGAAATGAGTTGGTATAGGTATGTACTTTAAAAAGTCACTTTCAGTAGTTTTAAATACCTCGGCCGGTAAGCCGTCAGAGGCCTAGCTGCTGTTTTTTAAAATTTCAGCTTATACATTGCTATCCTTACTTCGTTTTGGTTATCATCGTCTAACCTGAATGGTTTATTCTGCCTGACGACGGTATGTTGACTTTCGTCGCAGTCAACGTTGTACAGTATACAGAAGAAATTTTCCATATTCTAAACACAGATTGTGGCTCTGCAAGGCTTCATTCTTCATCTCTACAGGTTTCTGTACTGATCTTGTTGCCTTGACATGTTCTTTTTTACTTGTTAGTGGAACTTGCGCATCTTTTTCCTCGAGTATAAACTCGCAATATCTTCGATTGTGCGCTTCCTGTGATATTTTTCTTCTTATAGAAAAGTGGATGTTCCTTTTCTCTCTGTTCGCGTCCTTCGCTGCAGCGCCGCTTTGTACGCCTCTTGTATAACCTTATTAACCCCGGAATTTCTTGGTGATAGTCTGCTTAAACCCAGTGCATCAGTTGCGCCGTGTTTGGCAAAGGTTCTGGTAGTCTCTTTTTACCGCAGCTTTTCTGTGTGGCACTTGGGAAATCCGCATTCGTACCTTGACTGCATCAAAGTAGTGATAAGAGTCAATGTTGGATTGTCCTGAAGGTTCGGACGTCCAGAATACAATTTTGACATGCCTAATGTCGATCGCAAAATGATCACTTTGGTTAACCGTTTCATTATCTGGAAACCGACATGTTTACTCATGCGTATATTGAGATGAGTAAACCGTGTGCAAAGAAGTAGAGTGGCAAGTTCTTGGTTTTAACCTCTGTGACAGCAAGACACGCCTCGTCAAAAAAAAAAAATAATAATAACCTTGGAAATATATATTTAAATATTAATTTTTAGACCTTACAAATGTCTAAAACAAATTTGACGTCACATCATTCTACACAGATGCAAAATAGTTAAAAGAATTTGGAAAACAAAAAGGAAAAAGAAAAAAAATGTGTGCCCAAAGCTGTACGAGTATATTATGTATTCATTGTAAGTCGTAAGTATGTAGTCATTAGGATTTTCGGGAATCTTTCGTATTTACTGGGGTTTTCCTGGAAATCCGATTTTCTTTGTTCGACATGTGTTGTGTTCGAAACAAACGAAACAGACCTTACGGCTTAAGCAGGTAGCGCCTACATTTTTACAGATATTCTTTTTTAATTACCCACGGCGACACAAAGAGTGATCGGATCGCATGGTTTGTTTTATGGTCGTCGTAAGTGTTTCGGTTTCTAAAAAATCAATTGAAATTTGTTCAATATCCTTTGAAGTCTAGACTATACAATTTAGCCATCAACTGGTCATTAAAAAAAAAAACTTATAACAATATTTTTTCCATAAGAAAGAGAAATTATCGTGAATTTAAGGGGAAAAAGTTTTGCACATTAACCTGACCTTCTAACTTTCATTCTCTCCTTTCATTCGATGATATACACCGAATATCTCTTCCAAAACTAGTTTTTCTTAAAACAGCTCTTTTGTTTCTATTTATTTTTATTTTCTTTTTTTTTGCCAAAAAATGTTGATAGGTATGTAAACGTTAAAATATCGCTACGATCATCGCTTTTGGCTATAAAAAAAAGTAACACTTCACTTTTCGCTTGAGATAGATTGAATCCACCGACAGTGGCCAGGTAAATGAATTGTCTCTCTTTTCATTATTTTTGTTGCGGCTTTGCATTTTTTTTCTTTTTGTTTGAAATGAAAAACGTTTCAGGTGAAAGGAATTTTGAGTGAAATTTTATGTTTCGGAAAAAAAGAAAATAAAGAAATATTTCAGCAATAAATAAAAACCGAGGGATGGATATTGTTGTAAACGTTACTCACTCAGGTATATGTTGACTTGGAAGAGTATCAATTTCAATACTATGATAGAAAATCAGTAAAATCACATCGACCTTTCGGGGGTAGAAGAAACAAATATTGGCAGTGAGTCACCTTATTTGTAAATTGTCAAAGTTACAACTAAAATTAAAACTTCTTCATTTTGATATTGAGCGCTAGTTAGCTTTGTGATTTCCACTATGCAAATTTCCTAAGCAACAAGTACTCGGAATTTGAGTGTTTTTGCTTTAGTTATGAGCTACCATATTGAATTCTTTCGAATCTTAGCTTTGGAGAAAAGAAAATAGAACATTTAAAACAAGATTTGAGCTCAAATGCAAATACCCACAGAAACTGGAATAAAGTTGTTCCCCTTTATTCCTTTTTTTTTTCTTTTTTTTTTATCAAATATCTTTACGTTTTATTACTTGTTGTGTTGTTGAGAATCTAGAATCTACAACGACGTATTTGACGGTTAATCTGCTTCCCCCTTGACCATGGAATGGTGAAAGAAGGATTGAAATATTTATCGACCTACATACTCGCACAAAGTTAGCTGGTAGAACTTTGTGCGCATATATAGGTAATTTTGGAAAGCCTGTTTATCGAAGAAAAATTTTCAAAAGAAATTCTATCTTGCCAAATCGCCATTGACGAGCCAGGGAAATAATTACGTCGAATAATAAGTAGCGAGTCATCGTACATTAAAAGAGGCTACAATTGCATTGATCAAATTGATACATATGTATGTTGTTAGGACGCGAAAGCCCAGTTTGCTGCTTTGAAAAACCTGTGCTTGCTGCGTAATACGTGAAAATCTGCAATCAGATGAAAATAATACAAACGCAACAACAAAATTAATCAGTATCCGCCCACTATACTCATCAGCATTCATTTGTTTCTTAACCTATATACTACCTTATGGCCTACAGCTTTGGCACGTAGATGAACCATTCTTTCAAACAACTTAAACCTAAAATACACAACAGGATTTCATTTGAGTAATCGGACACAGAATATCATTAAAAATAAATAAAAGGTATTAAACGCCACAACATACCATCAAATATAAGACTCGTTTAGTTGCATTCGTCGCCCTGCAAGTTTAAGAAGTGAAATGTCGGTTTCGCTAGGCGTTTGTTTCATATGTCGAAATACACTTGAAGAAGATCAAGTAATAGTAAGGAAAACAACGTGACGTCGTCTTCTCGCTAATTGAAGTGTGTGTGTAGCCTTAAGAAGAATCAACAGTTTTTACAAACATTAGATCAAGTCACTGTGCATGATGCGTGCAGGAAGAGATACACTGTTCCAAGTAATATTGCGGCATCTGTTCGTCGTGGAGATGATTCAGTTCCAGAACCATCGTCCTCAAGATCATCATCAAGAGGCTCTATGGAACTGCAGAGTATTTGTTTTCTTTGTGTAGATAAATATCACTGAAAATTTAATTGAGCTCCAGAAAAACTGCCTCAATAACGGAGAAATATTGTGCACCAAGTAGAAACACTGAGTGTAAGGCAATGATTCTTGAAGCAGCAAATCGTTGATCTGATGAATGGGGACGGCTGATTGTATAACGCCTTACATCTATAACTGGTCTCGTCGCTGCTAATGCCAGGTACCACTCACTATGTTACAAAAAGTTGTACAGCATGCCAACAACTCTTAGATTGAAAAGAGACCATTCATAGCCGAGGAATATTGTGATGTTCATGGAATATACATATTCATGTCTCGCTGAAAACCTGGAAGAATGCCATTTCTCATTGAATGACCTCATGGATAAGATCGAAAACGATCACACGACTGATATCACAACTGTCAAACTCATCCCATAAAACGACACGTCGATAAGATAACTATGCCTTCGCCTAAAACGCCCGTTTTTTTTGGATTATATCTTCTCTGATTGAGAACCGATCATATGCGTCCACACTTGCAGTAGACTATCTGGACTCCTTGCTATTGCTTCAGATAGCTACTTCAAATTGAAAAAGATATTTTATATAAAGGGCGACTTTCATCGCCCATACAATTACCTGATTAAGCAGGAACCCGGTACATAGATGGTGCAGTTATACCTCCCAGCTATTTTGTTTTGGCGCGTATTTAATGTATGAATTTCAACGATTAAATCTCAATATTAAAAATATGAGTTCGTTTGACTGTGCTTTGACGTTGCACTTTTTCCGATACAATAGCTCTTCTGCAAATGCTCTAGGTATCGCTTTCCTCGCTTTCCATTGCACACACAGACAAACTAGCGGTATCTTTACACCGCTATTAAAAATAATAGTAATAATTTTTTTCGAATATCATCGACATTCAAGAAGTGTGACATAATGAACCAGCCAGGAGTAGGATTAGGTTAGGTTAGGTAAGACTTTCTGTTGGTAAGACCAACCCACTTAGGCGTATTGGCATGTTGTGATGCCAGGAGTAGGATTAAAAATCTGACTATGCTTTGCCAATTTCTATATAGAGATGCATAAGAACAATGAGTCTTAGCCTTGAGCCTCAGGCATATAAATTAAATCATGAATACAATCCAGAATAGCATCTGCATAACCCCGATTTGAAGTTATGCCTCTACATAGAAGAAAGGCAGCTGCTCGCGAACTCTACCTGCAAAGAAGACCAGAGGCTTGCACTAAAACAAAAACAGCTCAATCGGGGCCATAAGCGAACACCTGAATACAATCCGTGTCAGTATAACCCCGATTTTATGGTATATATATCTTCACATAAAAGAATTAGAGCTGCTTGCGAACAAACCAGAGGAACATAGATTTCTACTAAAACAGATCGATCTTGTCCAAGTAGAGTCACAGATTGAAAACTCTTTCTAGATATGATTCTGTTAAAGCCTCTTTCAACAATTTGATACGGTTTCATCAGCATCAGGTCAGGTAAATCTGACATCCACCAAATCCCCATTACCTGTTCATACAATTTAAGGCTACATAGGCAGACTCATGATTACATAATTTCTGATTTGGCATCTTTACTAAGCTTTGCAACGCTCACTTGTCCATTAAAGTAGGTTACATTCTGAGATTTTTGAATTCAAAAATGAATTTGAAGAAATTGCAAATAAATTAACAAGTCAACATCAGAGATACAGAGATACAATACAAAAAAGGCTCTACTCCAAACAACATCATCAACTTTTGAAAATTACAAGATCTTTAAAAAAATAATAATTGCGAAACTGTTTCCTCGTACGAACATCCAAGAGAGCATTCTATGGAGTCCTTTTCGTCCGATTTCTACTACATAGCACGAAGGTATGAATTTAAAACTGGGTGAAAATAACCTTTTAGTGACATCAACTCAGCCATAAGAGCCGGAATTCATCGGATTAGGTGAGTGGAACGTGTTGGGTGAATATGTATGTAAATACCAATGCTCCGGTCCGGAAAACATTCGAATACTCGCAGTAAAGGATGACCTCATCATAGGTGGCGCGTTCAATAGTGGAGAGAGAGAGAGCACCTTAACCAAATTAACGAACGCAACTGGAAACGATTGGCACAAAATTACGCTAAAGGCAATTGGCTTGTTAAAACTTCACTAATCCCATTCATGCAAGTCAAATAAACAATGAATATGAGCCGACATACCAACCGAAAAAAAAAATTCAATTTAATGAATGTGTCTATAAGGGCACCTATTTCTTAATTAAACTACAATACAACAACCGACTATGGCCCAGCAAATTAATGATATACGAGTGATATGTCCTTATTTTTTAATAATCTGAATCTGACAATCTCTTTAGGTCTCCGACTAATTTAGTTCAAACATAATTACACTAATTGAACAAGCAGCAGAAGGAGCCAACACAAAAACAAAACAAGAGTTTCCATCGCAAAACAGAACGCCTGTCCGTAAACGAATGTACTGGTACATAATTCACTTGTACTAACGTCCCCGCATGTACCTAGTCTAGTCATAAATACCGATACACGACTAAACGTATTCACTGTGTGTGAAGTACTGAACGCATCCATTTTATGTTGGCTGTTATATGACATTTGAACTTTATGCAACTTTGCCGCTTACAAGTTTACAATGTACTCGTACAATCAGGAGCGACTTTGAAGATCGTGTTGGCCTTCACAAATGCAACATGAAAAAAGTCGGGTTCTTTTGGATCTTCCAGCTTCTTGGGATCACTCGTAATTTCGTGTGTCGTATTGTAAAGTTGTCCGAGGATATAGGTGTTTGAGATCCTCAAAGATCCGGCTGTCTGCGATCTGTACGGACTATACGTCCAATAAACCATCAATCAAACGAAAACTATTATTAATTAATTATTAAATAACATTTGGCATCCAGTGCATATAAAGGACACACTTGCTCAAAGTTGCATCAAACATCAAAAGCTCTACGTTGATGGTACGTGAAGAATGTTTACCGACAAACTACATACATATGTTCACTGGCGAGAAAATCTTCATTCTTCATTTTCCAACAAGCAGAACGATCAAGTGTATGCTAAGCACAAGAACGGTTTCCGAGAGACGAATGTCCACCATCGTGCAACAGTGATAATAAAGTGGAAAGTGGGGTACTTTTAATTACTAATTTTTCTCAGAAATGAGCTAAAACTTCGGCGAAACGTTATCAAGCAACTGTTTTGGAGAACACTGTGAAACTTTTCAATCTAACCAAAAGCAGTTTGTTCCAACATGTCTGCTTCATTCCACACGGCGAAGCAGTGGCTAAAAAATAACATTCCAGACTGCATATCACCGTATGATTGTCTGGCAGTCCAGACCTCAACCTGTTGGATTACAAGACAATTTTCGAGCAGACAATTTTCCTATGCATGTGGCGCGTGTTACGATTGCTAAATAATGAAAATGTCTCAGATCATACGATTTGGTTTTCTCGTTTTGTATACATTTTTGATACCTAATTATTTAAATCGAAAAGTGGAAGAATCTCGGCGGGCTTCTGATAGAAAATGCCAGAATTATTTAAATTCAAGATTCCTTGACTTCATTTTCAATTTTCATTGTGTGACCCGGTTCGCAGGCAAAAGGAATTGCAACTCACTTTCAGCAGGGCTTAGCCGCTCTCGTGACTTCATTGCTTCCGTAAGGGTATGTCAACAACTGTCACTACATACACTAATGAATCAAACCACCAAAGGGTGGTCGACGGGTTTAATTATCCTGTCTTCGGCGACAGGTACATATCATCTCTGCATGAAATTGAAAAATGGATGAATCTTCGAATGTTTTTTTTTCTAATTGTTTCTCTTCTCATGTAGATTACAAACTTGTTTTTTAGAGCATTCACAGCCATAAAACTATAGAAAATATTCAGTGTTTCTAATTTCTGTGGTTTTAATCACAAATCAAAAATCAAAACAAAGAATTAAAATAGAAATGAAGATTCATGCATCTTTCGATTTTTTATGACCAAAAAAACAGGTGGCCGCGAAAGTAAATAATTACCGTTTTTTCTTGCACCAGTATTTATGACTAGACTAGCTACGAGTAGGTTTGTTTGGCTTACCACATTCAGCAAGTTTCTGATAAAAAAAAAAGATTCTTTGCTGTGCAGCTTACGAATTCAATCTCATTAAGCAAGCTGGTATGTGCGGGAGTACCTCAAGAATGAAAACTTGGTCCAAGTCTTTGTAACATTAGGTAGTATAGTCAAAGGACCGGCTATGAATCTTTGGAAATACTATTAAATCGGAAGTAATCGGTTTCAGGATTGCCTTAAGACATGAAAATATAAAAATCTGGATACATACTTATTAGCAACCCTCAAAATGTTCAATCAAACTTCACGAAAGATATATACATATCTCACTCATCCTTTTCTATGGAAACAAGCCGAAAATGATATATCAGTAGACGAGCGAATGAGGATTGACACGGACGTCAATAACGAGCATGATCTAGACATGAAATGTGGCAAATAATGTCATCGCTGAAGAGAAGGGACTACCCGCGTTCTCCAAACGATTTGCGATAATTGAGTAGTAAGAAATCAGTGACAACCGATGAGATATCGAACCATTATGCTGCAACTGCTACCACTAGAAACGGTTGACGAAGACATCAGTGATGCATCACACGTCTCTCCTTTCGAATGTTAGCCAAGTTGATAAATAAAGCCCTAATTACGTGGGTTGAAGCCCAAAATATAGTTCTGTGTAATCAATTTGGTTTCAAGGCGGGGTTTGATATCATACCGCTTCTAAACTGGTATCTGATATACAATGGAACAAAGACAAGATAGAAGGCACAGGTGCCTGCTTGATTGACTTAGAGAAATGCCTTAGACCACTGATACTATATGGTTAGAGGGGCTCTTCTCTTAGAGGTCATTAATATACTCCTGCAACCTGGATTCGATAAAATTAAGCGAGATTGCAATAACTGGAAGTTGAGGATCAATATTTGTATTTTAACAAACATACTCGTATACGTATGCATATAGTCAGAGTCAAAGGGGCTTTTGCTTTTACAAAGAGACCGTTTTTATAAGAACAAGCTTGTTGGAAAAGATTTGGAAGTTTGAGAGGATTTGACTTAGGCCTTGTCTTCGTTTATACAGAAGCGGAATATATAAAATTGTATCCAAATGAGGTCTTGTACAACAAGGCCAAACTAATAAGAATGAACAATTTTGTCATTAAGTCGACTCAAATTGACATTCAAATCAAGCAATCACCTTGACGAGGAACCTGATCATTGGAGCTTATTACCCAAATTATACATACGTATGTACTGGTTTTAAGACAGAGTGTGGGCTTTAAGGCCTCTATCCCGGCAAAAGCATTCCCCTATCTTAATGAAAGGAGTCTAATTCGGTACAGATTTACACAGGCCGCTGCGAATATAGGAGTCAACTACGGCAGAGATGTTGCACACAAAAGTGTGACATAGTACGGCGGAAAAAAAGTAGCGATACGAGGGATGTATCGAGAATTAATCGCCTTGCTTAATCAAAAGAAACTTCTCCGCCATTTCTTTCCAATTCGGGTTAGCCCTATTTCAGTGCAAGGGCGGCTTGCAAGCCATGACCGACTAATCTAGTTCTAGATAGTATTTGGGGTAGTTTACTCAACCACATCAAAAACGCAGTTGATTAACTGGGTGGGCGAGGATACGCAACACTGTAATCAGTGGATCAACTAAGTAGATCAGGCTCGAAACGTTCCTCAACACAACATGTTAAATTCTTAGTCGAACCGAGTTGCTCAAAGCGCGCAATATACTAAGTCTTATGAACGAGTCTATCGATTTGTTTTGAGTTAAATAAACGGTTGGGTAGTATTTGTATGAATCTGTTGAACACACAGTGGATGACGAGCTAATTTCCCAATATATTAGGAACACATTGATCGTTCCTCATACGTATGTATGTAGGTAACAGCGCTCTTCTAAAACTTTAAATGCATCTACATTCCGAATTTTAAGACCACAATACACCATACTCATAATCTCTGTGCACAGTATTACACGATCTAATTTCTGTTTGGAGGTGAACACCTGAAGTGATTTCCCTCTCTTGTCTGCGGCTTGTGTGATACATGAAAATATAAATAAATGAAAGAATGATACATACATATATAAATAAACAGATTTTCTAGACACGCTTTTATCTACAAAAACAACAAATAAATAAATAAATAAAATTCAATATAATGCCGCACTGATAGCAACGTGATGATATTCAATTATACCCGAACTGATGTCGTTGTCGTTTGCATTTTCGTTTTCTTTTTAGCCGTTGTCGTCGTGGTCGTGGTGGTTCGTCCTTCACCCAACTCTCCGAATTGACAAACCAAAAATATTACTGGGTAAACAATTGATTTGAAAATAAATATTGCCTCTCTCCTAATTTATACATACATATGTATGTATGTACGTACCTTCAAGTATAAAATTATACTAGACATTAATAAACAATAAAACCGAATGTCAAAAGTTTACAGTAATCGCGCTACTTTGCGCTCTTAGTTAAAAAAATAAAATCACAAATATGTAGGTACTGCATAATGTAACGAGCATACGCGTATCTATCAGTCAGCGTGGAGCAGCCAGAACAGCTGCTATACATTTTCAAATGTCTTTCCAGTTTTATTTTGGTTTCGAGAAGCTCCACAAAGAGAGCTTTTGTAGCACGGTGACGCTCTCAATGATTCTATAGTTGGTATGCGCGAATTTGGCGCCTGTTTGCCTAGAGTAAGTCATCGTTCATACCAAACCAAATGGCTAACAAGTGGTTTATAGCTTTTTAAACACTATTTACCCGTCGTCTTATTTTTTTACTCACAAGAAACAAGTATCTGTACATACGAGTATGTATCAGAGATCCATACATATCCATATTGTTTTGCAGATAAAAACATCAAATGAAAGAGGGACTTTTTTATTGAGGTATGGAGAGAAACAAAAAATAAATGTGTGACCAATTGATTAAGCGTTACTTCTTCGCCCTAGATTTGGAAGATATGTATGTAGATAGATAGAACCGAAATATGTATGTACATGTCGGTACAATTGGTATATCACATGTGCATGTGTATGACATGGATGGGGCAAGATGTTACAAGTACGAGTATTATTACAAAATCCATACTGGCATTCCGATAGAGTGTTATCTTTTGAATAGTTTAACCTTAGCTGTCTGCTTATCTATAATAGAATACCTTCAAGTTGACAACATCTTAGAAATGATGTAACATTCTTACAAACATCTTAGAATGCATGCGAGAATGTTATTTTCTTTATCATTGAGTTGTAGTGACTAGATGTTTTACGATTAGGTTAGACACTAAGCGTCAAGCTGTTGCTACTCAGTACTGAAACTATGACTTCACATCAATTGTGTTTATTTTACTTCTATCTTGATTTACTAAACTTATAAGAACGAGAGTAATATTCTGTGAGAAATGACTAAACCTCAGAACGAGGGCATCACGGCAGATCCTTTGGAGCACTTCAACGAACAAACGGGTATAGAGTCAATTGGCACCCTCGAACACCGACGTGATGTTTCCCGTCTCACCTTGTTCTGTGGCTATTTTCAGCACCAGTGCTCCAGTGAAATTGCCAGTAGCATTCCGCCCCTTCATACCTTTAACTGTAACACCTGTCTCACTATGAATGCTCATCAGTATACCCTCAAGCCCACTTTCGGACACATACTCTAAAATATCGTGATTCGTTCCTAAGCCGCATAATTCGCTAATGGAATGCCCTGCCGAGATCTTTAATTCCTAGTCCTTATAACTTGCAAACATTTAAGACCAAAGCACTTCGGTATGTCTCTTTTTTCCCTCCCTAACTTCCCTTCGCCCACGCTGTGTGCAAGCATTTTAAAGGTACTCACATCACTTGAACGCGCGCAGATTATAAAAAATTAAAAAATAAATTGAGCTAAGGTCAATAAGAATCTCAAGGAGTAACCAGTGTGCTAACGTAGGAATTGTGGCGGTAGAACCCTTAATAAGTTAACGGCAGCTCTCACATCTTCGAAGCTGGTAATTATCCTTAGAACACCCGCCCGTTTTGATCAGAAGATACTAGTAAATGTCTGGGTCTCCAAACTGCAAGTTGTGCGTGGAATTAGCCACAGTGCCACGTAAAAATCCTACAGCGGGGCACACAACAGCCTCGAATAAGGAGGGATTCACTATTCAAAATGGCGTTCGGATCAGGTTATGTGATAAGGTCTGCTGTTATAGGGCACCAAATAGCCTCGAATAAGGACCAATTCACTGTTGATAATCTTGCAACAGGAAACAAAAAAAAGCACACTATCTTCGGGACTACACATACATATATCGTTCGAACCTTTACCAGGGCATGTAAAGCTTAAGAAGAAACGGAGATCCTTGACTCCTATAAAGCAGATATCATCGTACCGCTATTCAGGAAGTGCAACGGGGTAAGGAGAATGAAGAAGAGTGACATACACGATGATGACTACTATAGATACATGCTATGATGACTACTATAGAGAACAGTAACAGTATCTATGTGGATGAGGATCTGTTGAAAGCAAATAGTCTTAAGTTTCCGGCATGTGAGACGCCGCGTACAAATCCGCATAATGGTTAAATTCATCGACATCATCCTAATAAGCCGTTTACACTTCCACACAAGTATCTAGTAAACGATGCTGCCATATAAAGCTTTTACGAACTCCCCCCACAAAACCTATGGGAAACATCCTAAGTATGGTTCTGTTTTAATCGTTTTGTTAAATCAAGAAGGACTTATAGACTCTAAAAACTGCTTTATTGCAGCCAAATTACTCCCACGGATATCTCAGACGTCACATAAATGGAAAAATACTGTGACGTTGAACAGCTGCAATCTCAACAAACGGGCAGAACCTTAGCCAATTCCGTATCCCTCAACCTCTAAAGAAGAGCCACCAAAAATGCCGCAGCTGATGCACTGTGCTACGAAACTCCTCAATTTTTTGAAGAGTGCAGGCAATCTTATGTAGCAAAACAACTTGCCTATAAAACCGCGTTGTTTGAAAAGCCAAGAGCGCTCAACAAATAAAAAAGGAGGTAGAACATCGGGTTCTCTGGAAAGAAAAAGAATATGCACAAGCGAGTGATCCAGGAAATGAATGTTACTCCAGGAACAAGGCTTGAAAGTTTTACCAAAAGGTAAAAAAAATTTGGGAAGCCCACAATACCTGAACAGAAAACTGTTATCATAATGTAGTCACAGTAGGTGCCAACGATTTGGAAAAAAAATAAAACCTCTGCAGACTGTCAAATGGTGACTTGGTAGAGAGCATATACCCATATAGTAGAAGGAAAATATCTCTGAATAGAATATGAATAGAACCTCAGCATCATTTACCCGACTCCGAAAGGAGTCTCAATTGGTAGCGTCATTGTCTTGGACAGAACAGAACCAGAGTGAACAGAACCGGAGCTGACTATATCGACAGATATAAAGCCTACGATCAGGCGTATCCAGATGATATAGATGACGTCTTGAGACTGTTTGCTCTAATGGCCTAGTCGTTATCGACGATTGGTACACTAGAAATTTGCATTCAGTCCTTAAATGCACCACTATTTGGCTAAGCTAAGTATTCGGATGTCATCCTGAGTAACAAACTTCTTGGGACTAAACATGTCGCGTCGAAAACCATCAAGGCGCAGCAAGACATGGGTCTTGTCACCGAGGTGAGTCTTCTGGATAAACCCGACTATGATAAGATTAATTAGATTCTATGCGTCGATTGGAACCGATGATAAACCGATCTAGAATGCGGCGATGGTGTCTTTTTGGAAAATGACAATGATTAGAATTCACTTCTCGTTCGGAAAACGGATACACGCAATCTTGATAGCAATGAACTACACTGTGAAAAATCGATTGAGGAGTCAAATATGCGACAGCCAAAATTATCTGAACTCTTCTAACATGGAATAGACTTTCTCCAAGCTGATTCGAGAATGCAAGATTCAAACTATACAGAAGCCTTAATTGACTGAGTTTTGTTTGGGTTCCGGGTTAAAATGCGGTCGACGGAAATGAATTCGCCCATTAACTTGCCAAGCAGGAAAGCGTTCCTCAGGACACAAACCTGCGTTAGATTTGTGTGAGTCCTCAGTGTTAGGGCTTCCACTGGCAATATGGATTTTTGCGAACATTCCGACGTCCTTAAAAAGTCAGCAGAAAGAGCTGTAAACTGATTGTTTGCGTTTTAACGCGCCAGAACACCTTTGCAAATTGACAGAATATCCGGTTCTGGTACTCTAGACACTTCATCACTGAAACGTTTACTCATCTTAATACGAATGACTCAAGAATTTCAGAACAATGTACCAGTTTTTATGATTTGTGCCGACAGAAAAAATATGCTATTCAATTTTCTAAGGATTTCAAGAAAACATATGTTACAAAGGAAGTGATGAGCACAAAGTGTCTTGAAATTAATTTCACAGCGAATGGAAAGAATATAGAATGAGCCACATCCACATCTCTCGAATTACCCTTATGTTAATTTTATTTCAATCGCAAAACTAGTTTCTAACATAAGTACTACGAGTATTACTAAATTAAATTGGCGATTAATCGATTTTAAAATGAACTTTTCTGTAATTCTTTGCATTGACGTGCTCGTTTTACCAAAATCATAATGAGAACCTTTTATAAAATCTTTTATTAATTTTACACGACAAGTGGTGAGTCATTTGCCATGTCATACTCGACAGAACAACTCGTGTTTCTGATTTTCATTTCATGTTTCCAATTTCAGTATGTGATCAAAGTATGTATGCATGTATGTATGTATGTGCATATATACATATCTTAGGTAAATGTATCACATTTATGTTTGTAGATATGTACTCGTACCTACCAGTTTAATTAATTATTAGTAATAGGTTAGCCCTTCACTATGGTTGTTTACCGAGGAACCTGTCTCTCACGTGTGTGTGTGCCTTAAAGTCCCCCGCCCCCCCAACTCAAGGTTAAACAAGATTCGTTCAATTCTCTTTGGTCTACTGTATCGAAAATTCTCTAAATATATTTTTAGTAGTTAAATCCAATCCTGTTCTCACTTAAACGGATACAAAAACTGGAATTTGGAAGAAAATATTGAATGAAACAACCATTTGTGGTACAGTGTGCGATTACAAGTACATGCATGCCTACAATACCTACGAAACGATTTCGACTATCCAAAACAAAACATGTAACAGAGGCTTTATAGAGCAAAGACGTATTGATTTCCAGTTCAATTGTGACTTGTATACAAATTAGGTTTTACCAACAAAAAAAAGTGGGGAGGCACTTGTTGTTTTAAGAACCTTTAGTGTCAATTTTGAAGCTTAGATTTATGTATCTATACAAATAATTATTTATGACTTGTTTCAGTAATAAACGACTGTATAAGTTTCTCAATTCTGATCAGTATGTACCGTCATTTACTTTTTCCGATAACTGGGGAAGTTGGCTAAGATTATCACTGTCCCTAAGAAGTCTAAGTCTAAGTAATTTGTTGCAACTGACTTTCGAATCTTCTTTGAAGAAGATTCTTGCGAAATAAATGTAAGATTATTTAGATCAATATTTTTTGCTACCACCATTCCAATCGGATTTTAGACCTTGATACAGTTGTACTACCACTTTGTATACAGTTGATCAAAGCTATAGATATCATTAACTCCGTACCACATACTGAGGCACAAAGATATTGGTATCTATGTTATTTTCTTCTTTAGCTCGTACGGCTTTGTAAAGGGCAGATCAACAACAACCAACTTAACTGAATTTGTCTGTAATACACTTTGCGCTCTGGGAGACGGAAAAGAAATCGATGTTATTGCTATTTTCCAAATCTAAAGCCCTTGGCTTTCAACATAGGCTTATTTTGCGGATCAAATCTTATTTAACACCGCCCCAATATAATGTCCTCTTAACACGTACTATTTATTTAAGATCAAATTAAGGAGGAGTACCTCAAGGAAGCCACTTTGGTCCCCTGATTTTCATCTTGGAAATCTCACATTTTTTCTCATGCTGATGACAATATTATAGATTTCGTATGCGCTACACAATGATTTGAATAGCTAGCACTTATTTACGAAGATGTTTTCCGCTACCCCCAAGTCCAAGAGTTACAAAATCACTTTAACTCATCTTTTTTGAGCCCATGTTGAAGTATAGAAAGCTGGGTTTGTTCTACTATCGGACCATAGCTATCGGACATTTCTCAAAAACCTCAATCTATACAAAGGGGCCTGGCAGACACCTCGTAAAAAAAAAAACGTATACCGGACAGATCACATTGCGATCGACATTTCAGGAGCCAAAATCAGCTCGAACCATTTAATGTAGCCAGAACCTCGAAGAAGCACTATAACGAAATTTGCCATTGAAGAGCTGCAATCACAAGAGACTGCTGGAACTTTTTATGATTGAGTCACCCAATATCTATCGAGCTCTGTCATGCCAGCATCAAGCGCAGAAGACCAGTGGTGAAATTGTCAGCTGTTATTGGACGGTTTGCTGCCGTTGAAACTGAAGCTTAGAATGTGGGTATATTTGTCAATGAGTACCTATATACAAAGTATATTCTGTCGACAAGAAAGAACGCCCATCAACAACAGATTGGATAGCACGCCACAACTAAAAACTATAACTTTAAGGAGGAAAGAGTTTCTTTAAATTCAAACAGCGAAGAAATCATTCCTGCTAATAGCTGTTTCATTGGACTAAGAAGGCAATTGAGAAATATTTCCTTCTCGCAAGCAAAGCACTCGGCAAGGTCGTTGTGGTCCTAGTTTTAACGCATGGCTTTGTTAAAAAGCGGAAAAATGCCCTTGGTTGCTTCAAGAGGAAAGTTCATCGAGTAGCTTTCGGTCCCGTTTGCATTAAACTTTACAGCGACATTGATCAGATCAGAATTCGTTGACATATTGGGCGAATGAATACCATCGCTTCGGAGGGACAGCACAGCGAAAGAAGACTGACCTTAGATGTCGCGCCTAGCCAACTTCGGTGACGCTACAGTACTGGATGAATGGGCCTAAATCAATAAGCCCCTTTAACTAGCACGATCCGTAGATTCGTAGGCACCTGACTAAACTAACTAAGGCCGTACAATTAGTAGTTGAATCTCCTTCTGCATTCATCGTCAATACAAACGGGACCGAAAATCATGCGCAGTAATTTTTCTCGAAAATGCCAAGTGTTTCTCCATCCGCTTTCTTTATGGTCCAGGCCTCTTGCATCATAGAGCAGGATCGGGATGATAAGCGTCTTGTCCGATCTTGTCTTACGTCCGATTTTTGCGCTGATGGAGTTATAACTTCATAGTTAAAGTAGACGAAGTCTTTAACTAAGCACCTCGAAGTTACAACTGCAAATAATTACGTTTTAAACAACGTCCGTCCTTTTCTGAAGACACCATTGTACTTTGATTTGCCCACGTTTACAGTCGAACCGAAAGCTTCGCCGTGTTCCTCCAATTACATATATCAGTTTCATTGACATAGCAAGCAAATTTGCGATACTAAAGAAAATCATGACTCTTTTGTTGGCCAGTGAGTTTTGCACATAACAGCGCGACGTTTGGACTAAAACCTTTCTTGACATTGAATGCATTGGTTAATTTATAATCGACTTTGATGAAATAGCAAGAATTCTCCATGGTCATCCTGCACAATCTAACGAAGTCGGCAGGGATATCAATGCATGATGTCATATGCGGCTTTAAAGTGGACTGCCATAGTGCGAATTTGTACAAAATGTGATCGATGGGTGGACTTTGCTGACTTTCGGGAATAAAGTTAGTTCGAAGCTCACTTTATTTATTTTTTTGTAGGTAGGTATAATCCTAACGTTTCAGTAACCTATGCAATGCCCCGACCATCGAGGCTCTACTGCATATTCTCTGCGATCAACTGAATTGCCATGTTCCTAAGTGTCCAAAGGCCAAGTGCATTCGTATGAAGGTATGACACACCTGAAAGACAACATTTTTGTCATTGAAAGGATAAAGTTCACTTTTCATGTGTGCAAACGTATACATAATACAGATACCTAACCTATAGATACATATGTATATCTCGAAAGGAAACAAAGAAGACTCACAGTAAATTAAGAAGTCATCAAAGCGCATGGATTCGTTTCTACATATGTATGTATATGCACACATCACCCTTGTGCAAAGCTTTTTGTTTCTTCCCCCCACAAGCAAATATACCCACTGTGTGCAAAGCAGACACCACTCTCATAATGATCACAATGAACTCTCTGTGAATATCGTTCTCTATACATTTGCATGCAATTTACTAGCCTGATTTTCACATGTTAATGCACCGCACGTTCATACATCTGTATTCGAATACATATAGGTGCGCTTCCATCAGCTTACTTTTTGAGGCTTTGTCTCAAAGTAACCACAAGTGCAACAGAAAAATAAAATAAAAAATAAAGAGACACTAGAAACCAAAAAATATTACCTACAAAACAAGCCCAATAACACTTCAAAGCTCCACAGCAGCGCGACGATGAAATGAAGGCTCTTGGCATGGCACATACTATAAATAAGTTTTAATGGTAAACCAAGAAGATATTCTCGCCAATTCTGGATGGTGCACATCCTCTTCCATTTTTGCAACATCATTTCGCATTTTGTTGGAATAATTTGCGTGTGGGCTTGGACTTGGACACCAACCAAACACAATTCACATGCGAGTTCATTGCATACAAACAAACACATACAATTTACTTCAGAGAGGCAAACAAACAGCTTGGAAGGTGATTTCCGCTCATCGCAGCTCCAAGCATTGTATGGCAACACAAAAAGAAAAATTAAATAAAAGCAGCAACCAGACCCCGACATGCGGTGTTTCTGCGCAGATGCTATGGATTTTCATTTCCACCCTTTTGGAAATAACAACAACAACAATGCCCACAACGACGACGATGACGGAGCCGAAGCTGCACTGCGCTAAATTGTGGAGTTTATTGCAGCATATTCGTATGCCCAAGTCATTGCAAAAGATCACATATACATATGTATGTACATGCACAGTCCAACTACAAACGGGGCAGATGTTCCCAAAAAGGAAATGCGCTAGCGTTGTGAGAACGAATACGAATATCATCATCATCATCAACATCGTCATCCCCGCATTTTTTCCACAAATCGATTTTGGTCGG
Organism: Volucella bombylans; assembly: GCA_949129095.1. Lineage (NCBI taxonomy): Eukaryota > Metazoa > Arthropoda > Insecta > Diptera > Syrphidae > Volucella > Volucella bombylans. The sequence goes on from OX422141.1 coordinate 113,580,919, forward strand.
TCCCCCGCCATTTTGATCTGTCATCTAAAGTACAGCCAGGCATGATTATGACTATGGCTATGGCCGCCAAGCCAGTCCAGGCAGCTACCGCATATGAGTCAGGACAACAGGAGAATAGTTCCATGGATTGTGGGTAGTTTTTCATCACGATTCATTGCGTGTTCCTACGCGACAGGAGCGCACACACATACACACATATATATATAGATATACTCGTACATGCATACAAATATATAATAATAATTAAATAAAAAGTAGGGTGGAAAGCGGTTGAGAATACCTCTCAGGTTACCCAAACCCAACAATCTCCTCAACAAAAGGGGGATGAAATACGACACACCAAACGAACCAAAAAAAAAAAAGAAAACAAAAAGGTTTTATGTGAAACCGGCCAGAAGGGATCTGAAATGGTATCAACGCCATCGTGTACACATGGCGTTGGTAGGGTGGGAACATGGCACAAAAAAAGGGATCGCATATGGGGGATCTCTGTGCGCGCCTTTGAGGGATGACAACGGCAACGAGAACGATAACTGTGGCAGTTACAAACACTCTTACAATTCCAACAGTATATACTGAACACAAGAACTCCAGTAACATTGGGATCATTTTCCACCCTTTGTTCGAGGACACAATTGTGGAACCAAAACGGAAAAGAGGGAGGATATCTACCATTTCGATTACAAACTATGCACACTAACAAAAATAACGTTGCTTAGGGGGTATAATTTATGAGCGTCATTTGCTTTTGTAGGGTGGGTCGGTCGGTAGGTCGGTTGTTCGGTTGGTTAGTTAGTGTGGCCTGACGGCCGGCTGACAGGATTTTCATGTTCAACATCAACGATTTCAAGCAAAATAGATAGCGCGCAGGACTCATACCAGCAACACCGATACTATGACTCATTAAACATAAAAAAGGGGGTAACGTTTTTTTTATGCCCTTCTTTTTATTCTCTCTCACATCCTTTTGGGGTTGGTTAACTCTAATCCCCGTTGATATTTAAGGTTTTTTTTTTGTTGTTTGCCGATCACGCTAGGACTTTGTGTACATAATTTCATATGTATGAATGTGACGAAAACTAGAAAGGAAATATGCCCTTAAAGTTCTGAGGGTAAGAACTAAACCCATATGCAAGTTTGAATCCGCTGTAGACATAGAAGTAATGCAATCAAGAGCTAGAAAACGAAACTGTTCAGAGTATTTGCAGCAAATTTCAAAACGAAGATGCGAAACTTTCCTGAATTGCAACTATGCCCCCTAGTCAATCTCAACGGCACACAACAGCTATTCAATGGTGAAAACATGAACAAACGTTTACCAATCCTGTCTGGCATCGGATAAGGATGGATATCATACGCTTAAGAACGATAATTTCACTCTCCATTCTTCTACAATATATCGATTCCGATCCCCACTTGATATGCTGTTCATTGGTTTTGAAAAGGCATTCTATAGTACGTGTATATCAAGGCCGCAGGAGAAAGAATGTCGAAGCGAATCATTCTAAATTTAAAAATTCTTTCGATGCGATGTACTCAGATTTGCTCTGTCAATAATGCAATAAAGGAGCTCGATAGGACTCAAACCGCTCGGCTACGCTGATATAATTGCTCTCTAAAAACGAAACTCGGGCAAAAGACATTAAAATATAGTAAAAGCTGAGAACAGAGAAACCGGTAGAAAGTAAATAAAGTTTACAAATAATTAATTGTTTCTCCCAATCGTTTCTTTAAGGGATAGCCATAAGCCAAGAACCAATATGAACAATTTGGATTAGTGCATTTGAATAGACGAAAAGCCACTAAAACTTATCGAATGTGTAGGTTGTTCCAGTATGTCAAAAATACAAGAGGTATCCCGGCAACTGAAAATAATTATACGCATTCCCTCGTACCTACAAGGGGAAATTATATACACATCTGAACGAGTATAATTCAGGGTCAATAAGGCTAGCTTTAAGAGCTAATGGAAACACAAGTCAGTTAGCGTTAGCAAAATCCTTAACTACCAAACTCTGTGTTGTAACTTATAGATCATTTTTTGGGAAAAGAGATGCTGTTTTCATAGTTATTTGTCTCCACGATTGCTGCTTCATCACCATGTCCCCGTAATCGGGTTTTATCCAAAACTTAATGGTTTGGCAGAACAAGATACTTGTAACCGTCGAACTTAGATCAATGTAAATCCATTGTGATGCCCTAGGGGTTTTCACTTGCATATTGTTGAACGAATGAACAACTTCGGATTTATAAATCATTTTTTTTAGTTTTAGAATTTGTGCAAGTAAGTTACAGGTTTCCTAGATTGTTATACTATTAGTATGAGCAAATCGGGGAGAAATTTCTTCCAAGCGTCATGTTCATCGTCATCATCACATCCTCTGTCTTTGTACTGGGTTTTATTTTTCTCGCGTAATGTTTAAACATGTCATGTAAGTTTTTATATATTTTTTTAAGACCTAATAGCACCTGTTATAACAGTCCGCGATGCCATTAATTGTGCTCAATTCAGGGAAGTTGCAGAACAATGCAAAACCTATGCGCCAATTGGCACAGTAGACGACTTCTGGTGATTAATCCATCAAAAACAAAGATCTATGTATTCACTTAGAGAAAGCCAATCTCTGCATTCTGCTCTCTGATGAGAGATGAAATTGTATTAACTCTTTTGAGTTTAGTAGCCTACCTTAATGTTATCATATCTTACAAACTAAGTTGCAAGGAAAACATTGTTGATCGCATTAAAACGCAAATGCAACTGTGAGGCTTACCTTAACTTGAGACTTGATAATCTGGTGAAAGGCACTCAATAAGAAAAACCATCTCTTTAGCTTCAGTAAAGTGTTTTTTCTCTACACATCCTATCAGTTAGGGTCACTAAAAACCCACAGTGGCGATGGACACATCAAAGCCCTAGTCCCGATAGATCTCTATTGTACTATGCGTTAGCTAATGCTACAGCTAGACTGAGAGAAGCGGGTTTGTGGTCACCAGTGCCATATGAGCACATATGTATATGGTGAAAAGTGTTTGTCTGCCTCCGGTCATCAATTTTGACAAATTATTCACTCCCAAAACTTAAAACAGAGTGAATGGAATACTCAGATGGTCACTGAAACACTAAAAAGTAATCATTCCTTTACAATTAGCAACGATTGTAGTGGTTTTCAAGCTGAGATCACAGCAACTATTCAGGCTGCAAAAACTATGGCTAATAACATTACGGGTATTATTGGCAGGTTTGTAACTATGTAACTAGCGCCAGAGAGACGTTAAAGCCCCGAAATCGATAGTAATGAGACCAGTTGGGAAATTCATGTAGAAAACATCTAAATACAAGACGGTGATTGTATGCTAAGTAACAGGTAATACATATGAGTATACTCGGCAACAAAAGAGCATATGAACTCGCAAGATAGGCGCTGAAAACTGTACACCTCCAACGCCTTTCTCTTTACGAGTATTCCGCTAAACACCATCCAGAAATTGGTCGAATCAATAAGTCCACAACACGCTGTTCCTACGGCGTGATATGCTATCAAATAAAACTAATTTCATTAAAACTAATAATAATTAAAACGAACATTCCGTGTCTGGCATTATCATGATTACCGTGACACTGGTAATCATGCAAAACGGCTCGGTATAATCTGTATAATACATTCTGTTCGTTATCTGACGTGCGATTGTCCTGCACTTGTTGGCAAAAGAATTCTCCGAGTTCTCCGTGATTATATCTTCCACTAGATGGAGGACTTAAACTTAAAAAATGTTAAGACGGCGGAACTGCAAAACAATTATTACGAAAATGTAGGAAACAGTTCTCCAGAAGGAAATATAAGGAGGAACGACAACGTGAAAGACAACTTTGGCTGAAGTAGCCGTTGCAAATAAACGGAGACCTAAAACAATCTGGAAAGCGCAACTGGAGGCTACTGAAAACTACCTTCGCTGGAGAGGCCTGCTCTTTAAGACTTTGAAATTATTATGGATAAGCTCTAAATATGTTGCATACAACGCAGGCAAAGGTTCATCACAAACTTTTACGGAATCATGGAACGAAAATTATACTGGTTCAAATCGACTCTAGAGCCAATAATTTTGTAGTTGTTTTCAAATGTTATAATATTGATCCTCCTGACCAATGAAGGGTGTGTTGACACAAATTGATTCAAATTAGGCTCATTGTTCACCTTCAGGGTCATTTTTTCCTATCAGCAATTCGTCGCTGCCTAATCCATAAAGCTGTTGCTCTCTGCGTAAAAAGTTGTGTTGCATCCCAGCAAGTTGTGCAACCAAGCGTTGGCTTTGTTAAGTTAACAAAAATGAATTTGCGATCTACATATACTCGTACAAAGCCCTTAAACTGTATAATGCTATACACAAGCGCCAGTGGTGAAACAGAGAAGCTGAAATTGCATTTTCACCATTCTTGAGCCACAAATAGGCTTGAATATAGTGGTGCCGCTGGGATCTATTTTAAGTTATTTTCCTCGTGGTTCAGATGAGCATACGATTAATCCGGTCTATTATTTACTATTTATTTTATGAAGACCATTACCGACAATCAATAAGATTATAAAATACTCCATGGGGTAATGATAACGCAGAGCTTGAAAACAAGGAATCTGGTATAACATTGTCAGCATGGCTGAGAATGAAAAGGGCAAAACGAGGACAAATAAGTCTGCGCAGATTTAGAAATACAATCTGGAGACCTTATTAACTTTACTTTGAATCGTGCTACCGTCCGTGGAAAACCTGGCACCCAACAAAAAAGCAAGCCAGTTAATTAGCTGTCTCCAGTAACGCATGCCGTTGGTTTAGATCCTTTTAAACTTGCGGGCCTTATATGAGTCGTTGTCCACTAGGTAGTCGCTCTGAGGTGAATTTGAAAATTCAAATTCTCCACAATGGAGTGCTAGTGTTCATCGGATTTACATAATATGTTGTTGTACACTTCGTACATGTTATCGTTGAATCTTCCATTGACCCATCCACAATGGTTTTTTTTTTAGACATAAACTTCGTTTTGCCCTCGTTAATCCATCTTCATTGTTATTCCAGCGATATTAGCGAATGTCATTATTCAGACATCACGCTGTGTTCCTCTGATTATATCAATATTGCCGACGTATGCGAGTAATTGATTTTGGAAAGTTGTGCCTCTGGAGTTGGTGTGTAAGTTTTTCACAATTTTCTCAAAATGTTTAACATTTCACATTCGCAACCAGAGTATTTTTTTTAGTTATCGAAGCTCTCAGCGAGGTGGAGTAGCGTATAACCGGTCTTACTCATCCTGCACAGTTGGACAAATTTGGCAAGAATACCAAAATTAAGCGTTGTTCTGTTTAGGTCATTCCTATAATTGCTGAGGTCGGACCGTATTGAAATGAGTTTTTGTCATGCAGTGGACATCCTGACCTAAAGCCACTACAAGCCACCAGATTGTTGAAAAATGGCTTAAGGCGCTTACACATGACAGTAGATAGGATCTCGATGTTGAGGAGATATACATATACTTCTATATTTTGTGCAGAGAGAAAAGTCTCGTATTTAAAAGATCAAGCAAACAGCAAGCAATCTGATAATAATATTAAATTTGTTCATTTGTTCGACAATATTTTGCAGATGAATTGTATGCTCGTTACCAAATGTCCCTCCGTCAAATTAAGTATGGCTACCTTAACTTGGTCTTGGGTGGTTGGAATTGTTGGTTATTATCGACAAGATTGAATGGCGCTTTCAGTCTAAAAGAGAAATGTTAAACATCGTCATGCTATATTGTCTACAGGAATGACTGGTCCATATTCTTTGCACACGCTGCGATTCTACTATGTTTCCGTCTTGGATCTTTAAATTACACAAATAGTCTAGTATTAAAACAAAAAATCTCGTTTGCAAATGCTGCACAATGTCCAATCATCTGAAAATTCCAAAAGCAGACTGCTGGAAATATAAAAAAAATCTTACAACTATAAGGAGTTGTCAAGGTAAAATCTTGCTAACGCAATGTCTGCCGATGACTACAATGAATGCAGTATCTGATATTGGCAAATAAAGGCCCAACACTGTTACAAATGAAAGATCAATCAAAACAATCAGGCTTTGCAAGACCGTATGCACTTCGAGGTGTTCTAGACTACAGAAGCATCCTCTCCTCGTAAGAGTTCAATTTCGCTGAACATGGTCGTCACTACTAACAGGGATCTATCTGGGAGTTAGAGGATCTAGTCTAGACCATGCAAGTCGTATAAGTATGCGACTTATACTTATAAGGCAGCAATCATCACTTTCACGATGCAGATGTGAGGTTTTGACTCAGCAAAGTTTTGTGAATGAACCTAGTCCCTTAGAATTAGCACTATTGAACTTGAATTGGTTAACAGTTTGAACTACCGTATCAGGATTTTAGCAAATGCATGGTAACTCAACGAACGTCATCATAAATCAAGATCAGCATATATGTACGTCAAGACGGATAAAGCTAGCATCCTATGTGGAATGAATGGTTAACATGACTATGAGTTGTGTGACACACCCTGCTACACAACAGATTGTAACACTTGACGAACCAATTACTAATGTAACGCGAAGTTGGACGGTTTAACTAGGGAGAAGACCCTTTTTATGAAACATTTTCTTCAATTTTCTAACGGCAACCTTGCGTAAAAATAAACCACAACAAAATATTCCAAAAGTATTTGGCAATGAGAAATTTTTAGCCGTTGAGTACAATTGATCCGCATAGAGAAGGTCCTAAAAGATTAGTTCTGATTGAAAGGTTTCAGCTTATCTCGCCCTCGTTGTCATCTAAGTTCTTCCTTTAACAATTTGATATGGGAGCATCCGACTACAAAGAGAATTTAATAAGAATTGCGCATCAGAAAATGTAGGTCATGCCAGACAGAGGCTAGAAACACATGTCGACGAAATATTGACTAATCTGGTATGCCAAAGTGCGGAGTGATTGGGTGATAGTTCATCAATTTAGAAAGTAATCAAGTAGATTGCAGGTAAAATTTGTCAAGTACCTACATACATATGATACATGAGATTGTAGCGGCAAAGACAATAAAATAACTGACAAGCAGTTTGAAAAAAGACTGAAGCTAGTCGTCTCGAACAACCTATAGTAAGACAGGTGCGGGTAGCATACATAGAGAAATATGTACATAAACTTGAGTTCCGTAGTCTGGAACCAAACAAAGAAATCCATTGCGTCCGATAAAGTACCGCCTACAGGTAGTGAAAAAATGAAGAATGTTAGACAAACTCATGAAATATAATTAAGACGAACGCCTCACACCCAGTCGCTCCGGAATCTCCAAAAATAAACTTCAGTCGAAAGCTAAAAGAAACAGAAAAATGAACGAAAAGGAAACAGATAAAGGAAACACACACCTTGGCTCTTCCATTTTGTTGCACATTCAAAGAAAACGTTTCGATTTTAAATATGCGATTGCCAATGCGACTGCTGAACCGATAACTTTCGGTGGGAGATCGCGAAATTCCTCACCTTCCGCTTACTTCGGCTCCCCATCGACGACGCTTGCTCATGATATGCATTCGGTGTTCCATCCGCACTCTTACTTACTCAAACAACCAATTCAGTTGCGGTGAATTATGTTACACAAGCACTAGCAGCAACTCTGTGGATAGATATGAAAGGAAAATATCTGCTAATTACTAAGAGAATATGAACATGCGTATAAAAGAAACCGGGAGTAGCGCTAAGGGGGCCAAAATATCATCCAAAATCCGGCAAGATCCACTTCACAAACACGACAAGGTAGGAATGGTATATGGTAAATGGTAAGAATACCAAAACCATGCCCAGCTCTCGAAAACATATTTAAACTCCAACTTATTATAGTCGTGATAATTTTTTGGATAAATGCGGGCTCCACATTCAACGGGTATAGGGAGCATAAAGTCTATAGAGTGCTGCTACAGAACCCCTCTTGGGGTTATTGTATATTTGTCGACATATCAAGAAAAGGGTATTACTGTGGAAGCGGGAGTGAGCGCTGACGGAACGCTTAACACATACAGCCACGGTACACACTTCAATAGCGAGCATAATCATGGAAAAACAAATCAACAGCACCGCACCGTTGTACACACAGCCAATTTCAATATGGCGGCGGAAAGTCGAAAAAAAAGAATGAAATTGCTGAACAATTTTCCACTATTCAAATCCACTGCAGTGGATGTTGCTTCTGTTCTTTATCCTCCTACTCAACCAACATAACCAGCACGTCATCAGTGTGTGGGGCGCCCTCATTTTTTTTTCTCACAAACGCTACGCAATGCACTAATTAATTTGAACTCAATTTTCTGATTAAAAAAAAATTGTTTGGTTGGATTCCACATTGGTTTCTTTTTTTTCTCTAATTTCTCTGTGAGAACATAAAGAGGTAGAGAGAGAACTGCTTTCTTCAGTAATTGTAGTTTTTTTTTTTAAATATTGAATTCATTTTCACTTACCGATCTTGTTGCAGAGTCTAATTGTCACGAAATTTTGTAAACATTTGAGAAAAAAAAACACCACACAAACGGGAAAATAAAATTTTCACAAAAATTCACAACAATACTTGGTCGCCTCTTTCGCTGACAGTTTAGCACGACCGACCAGTTCAATTTTCCAAGCAGTATTAAGGGAAAAACGTAAAAGCCGACGACGAGTGTCGAATGCAGTGGCTCTGTTCTAATGGAAAAATTATTGATGTATTCGTATAGAGTTGTCTCGTTTTACCTCATCCAAATAAAGACAGTGATGGTAGGGTTCGTGTAACGTACCGCTACTTAGCGCTGAATAAACAGTTGAGCGAATGTATTGGAATAATAGGCAAAACACGATAGGCCGTTGGCTTCGTCATTTATCACATATATCTAATTTAAAAGCATTTTTATTATTCATTATATTCATTATTAGTTATACAAAAACAATTTTAACAAATTAGCTTAACTAACTAGATTTGCTTATTGCAATTTATTGGACCTATGCGGCTAAACCTTGTGCTTACAACAATGACTTAAAGTTAAAACTAAGAAAATAATTTCTATTATAAAACTTAGTAAATGGACCTTTTTTTAAATATGTATAAATAATAATATACATACATAAATAAAACGTACAAACTATCTTAAAAACAATTCTTAACCTACATAAAGTATAATACTATATCTATTGTTGATGCCTTCGGACCACATAAATAAAATTGCAAGGCCTTCTTCTGGTTCTCCTGATTATTTTATTTTCCTATATATTAAAAGTTATATGATGATGTGTACAATATTTTAAGATTTAAATTACTTACACTTGTGTTCGTCCAACCTCTCACAACGGCATCAACATAAAAGAAAGTAAAATGCCGGAAATGGCGGATAAAGAATTTTGACGTTTTGAGGAAGGGAGAACACTAGCGCTTACAAAGTTATCGATATCGTGTTATCGTGGTTTTAGTCGAAGTATATCGTTGAGGATCGTTCACATCGGTTCGTTTAGTTTAAAGCTCCACAACATCCCGGACCCCGTGAATCTATGACGTCCCAGATTCACTCACTTCTAACTTGGCCAGCATGCACGCAGGTCGTCTGATGTTACCAAGTCGGGTCCACACCTCTGCCGTTCGCACCTGCGAGTCCTTTCCCATGAATACTTGGATTATTCTGCCCACTGGCCACTTCGATCGGTGTATACTCTTGTCGCACACCAAAACGATGTCATCAACGGCAAGTGGCTTGACGGGTTGGTACCATTTCGTCCTACGGCACAAGTCTGGAAGGTACTCTGTTATCCATTTGTTCCAGAAACGATGTTGTATCTGCTGTACCCGGCGCCAGTGTTTTCTCGTCACGCGGAATTCTTCTTCGCGAGGATGGGGCGTCTGCTCTGAATTCGGTACACCTAAGAGAAAATGATTAGGGGTTATGGGTTCATCAGTCGGTGTGTCTAACGCTATGTGAGTCAGTGGTCGCGAGTTTACCATGTTCTCTGCCTCGATAGCGAGGCTGTATAGGCTATGTTCTTGGAGGGTCTCATTATGAAGCGCATGTCCCATGGCCCTTTTTATGCTACGAACCAATCGTTCCCAACAACCTCCTGCATGGGGGTTCAAGGGGCAATTAAAAACCCACTCGATCTTCTGATTCGCAAGGGCGTCCCTGATGATACCGTGATCCAGTTGGTTTAGCTGCCGTTTCAGTTCTGCATTCGCTCCGACGAAATTCGTAGCGTTATCCGTTCGGATACGTACCGGAATTCCCCGCCTGTTCATGAAATTCCTGATGCACATCAAACATGTATCGGTCGTGAGATCACGGGCTATTTCTAGATGTACGGCTCTTACAGTAAGGCAAGTAAAGAGCGCTATCCATCGTTTCTCGTTACGTCGCCCGGTGGTAATGAAAAATGGACCCATGTAGTCTATTCCTACGTAGGAGAACGGCCTTACAAACGGTGTTAATCTGTCGACCGGCAGTTGTCCCATGGGCGGATTTTCTGGTTTGGCGCGTTCTCTCTTGCACGTTTGGCATCTTCTCGCTGCTTGGCGGACTACTGTTCGTATATGCGGGATCCAAAAACGACGACGTATCTCCGCTATGATGGTACCTTCATTCTGATGTTTCCAGGCGTGATGATAGGAGTCCACGATCAACGCGGTCACTCGATGATGTTGGGGTAATATTATCGGTCTACGTGCGTGGACTGAGATAGTCAAAGCTTCGTCGATCCGTCCACACATTCTCATCACTCCATTCTTGTCTAGCATTGGAGTCAGCCTCAACAAGCTACTGGTGCGATTCAATGTTTTACCTGCTTCCAACATACGATAGTCATCGGCATACACTGCCATCTGCACTACCCGACAGATTGTCATTTCCGCCTTCTCTAATTCATTTACCTTTAAGCCGCCGCATTCTCTCCTTGATTCGTTTAAACAGTTTCTGCGAAATCTCAAAATCCAAGCTATAATTCTTTTGAGACGTTTAAAGTCTGAAAATCTTTGAAATATGTCTTTGTTATCTATAAGAAGGAATGCCGCCTTCCTGCGAAGTTCTTCTTCAGTTTTCGTGGTCGGCATCGGCGGAGGCCATTCGGATTCTCGTTTTTTCAAGAAGTTGGGGCCTTCGAGCCAAAATGACTCGCGCTTTCTTTCTTTCATACGTGTGCCAAAGTCCGCCGGGTTAAGTGCGCTTGGTAACCACCTCCATTCCGTTATTTTGGTAGTGTCTAGAATTTCACTCACGCGATGCGCTACGTACAGGTTGTATCTTCTTTGATCCGAACATATCCATGACAACGCGGTCTTGGAGTCGCACCACATGACTATCCTATTAGGGGTGATGTTATGGTATAGCAAAACAATTTCACGCAAACGTGTCGCCAGTACTGCTGATTGTAATTCAAGGCGCGGTATTGAAGTTAATTTCAACGGAGCACACTTCGTTTTTCCTACTACGAATGCTAGCCTTCCGGTGCCGTCTTCATTGGGTATTCTCCAGTACGCTGCTGCTGCAAAGGCCTGCTCGCTCGCATCGCAGAATATGTGCAGTTCTATAGGCTTCGAGGTGAAACCAATTCCATAATAGCGGGGAACGCTGATATCTTCTATCTCCTTCAATCTGTCAAGCCATCTCAACCAGATCATATTTCCTTCATCAGGGATTTTCGAGTCCCAGTCTACTTGCTGTCGCCATACGGACTGTAGGGCCAACTTGGCCATCAAGGTGTACTCCGCCACTAAACCAAATGGATCAAACACCGACATGACAATGCTTAACATTTCACGCTTAGTTGGCTTCCGGGTTCCATTTAATAATGCTGGATCAATTTTTGCAAACGTCATGATGAATTTGAACATGTCCTGGCTTGTATCCCAATGCATTCCCAACACCTTCTGACAGTTTTTTGTTTCGCTTTTGTCCAAATTTAGGACAGGGAACTGGTCTTCATTATCTTCGAATGTCTTCATTAATCTCTTGGAGTTCGATACGAAACGCTTGAGCTCAAAACCTCCTTGCTTCTGAATCCAAATGACCTCCCTCGACACACGCACGGCCTCTCGTTCTGTTTCAAAACAATGAACAAAATCGTCAACGTAGTGGTTATTCTTGATGGCGTCTACGGCTACTGGATACTTCGCACGAAATTCCTCCGCGTTTCGATTTTTTACGAATTGTGCTGAACAGGGCGAGCAGGTAGCTCCGAACGTCATAGACGTCATTACATACTCCCCAATGGGTTCCCTCGGGTCCGTTCTCCAGACGAATCGTTGAGCTATTTGGTCTTCTTGGCGAATTTTGACTTGATGGAACATTTCGACGATATCGGCGCACACACCTATCGGCCTCTGCCTGAACTTCATCAGCACCGCGGTCAAGGGCTGACATTCATCTGGGCCACTTAGCAGGACTGAGTTTAGCGAGATTCCACCAACTTGCGCTGCAGCATCGAAGACTAAACGTAGTTTTCCGGGTTTGTTTGGATTGGCCACCGCGTAATGTGGCAGATACCAAGTGCGACCTTCTACGATCGATCTCTCTGATTCAGTTAATTTTCTCGCATATCCCTTTCTTTCGTATTCCAGCATGATTCGGGTATATTGGTCGCGAAAACTATTGTTTAGCATGAACTTCTTTTCCAGACTAAGGAATCTTTTTACTGCCATCTTTCGACTTTCTGGTAGGGTTATGCTATCAGACTTCCACAGCAGTCCAGTTTCAAATTGCGTTCCTAAACGCTTGGTCGTGGCGTTCAGCAACTCTTTCGCTCTAGACGTGTCGACAGACTCCTTTACCTTCTCTACGGTCCGCGTTCCAAGGTCGTCTCCCATTATGTAATTGTTCACCAATTCCTCAAACTGGTCTTGACGAGGAACCTGTGCGAAGAACGCATGATAATTACCTTCATTGGCTTCATGTTCCTTGCCGTAAACTACCCATCCAAGTTTCGTTAGAACGACGGTTGGACTCTTCCAACCCTCTGCCACGACTTTACGCGGGACTCCTAGGTGAGCGTTGTCAAGACCAATTAACAATTCCGGAGTGGCCGCATGATAATCATTTATTGGGATTTGTTTCATATGGCGATACTTCGAGTGCAGTGCTGTTAAATCCAACGTTTGGGTAGGAAGCCGGAGATCTCTAACCGTCCTAATATTCCTTAACTGGAATCTCCTGCTGTTTTGTTTGACACCCGACACCTCCATACTCACCCGACTTGAAGGTTGCGTGATCGTAGTATCTCCGAACCATTGCATCGTAAGGTTTTCTTCAGGACCCTGCAGGCCGAGGCGATCTGCCAGACGCTTGTTGACCAATGAAATTGCTGATCCTTCATCGATGAAGGCGTAGCAAGTTATAACCCTTCCTTTTCCATACAGCCGTACAGGTAAAATTTTAAACAGCAGCTTCGTGTTTACTGGTGGCAAGACTTTATTAGTAAATACCTGTGGTTGGTGATTTCTTCCAACAGTTTGTCCCGTCGTCTCACTCAATGACCCATGTAAAAGTTTATGCAGCCTTTTTGTACAATTCGCTTGGTCACACTTGTGTCGTTTTGTGCAGCTATCTGTTCGATGACCTGCTTCTAAGCAATTAAAGCATAACCTATACCTACGAGTGCAACGCCACCTTTGCCCATAAGTCATATCCCCAAAACGCCGACAGCTTTCTATTTCGTGCGCCGCCCCGCATAGTTTGCATCCTGAGCTATTGTTAGCTACGTCGCTCGCTAAGAAGAACTGTGTCCGTTTCCCGCGTCTGCCATCGTTCTGCTGTGGTTCATTTAAATCCGTGCACGCTATGCTTACCATTTTGGACAACTCCTGTAGCCAGTCGCTAAATTGTTCAATGGTCGGTGTCGACTCGAGCGTCATCGCGTATCGGGCCCAGTCCAGCCTCCTTTGCACTGACAACTTTAGCAGCAACTCCTCCATTAATGTGGGATTCGCTAGATGTTGCTCGCATTCGGCAGCCTTGAGGAAGGAGGACAAATTTTGAACCTTCGTTGCGAAAGGAACCAACTGTTCTATACGGTTATCGGATATTGGAGCCACTTCTCGTATTCGTCCTATCTGACTCTTTACAAGCTGATCCGGCCTCCCAAAACGTCCTTTAAGTGTGTCGATAATTCTCGGAACGTTGCTACTGTGTATAAGCAGACACTCGACAGCTTCCTTGGCTTTACCCTTTAGTGCTTTCTGAAGGCGCATCAAATTCTGCCGGTTACTGTAGCGGTACTCCTCGGTAGTAATCTGGAAGGATTCCCTAAACATGGGCCAGTCTTCTGGCTGTCCGTCGAATATTGGCAGATCATAGAGTCTACGTCTTGTGTTGCTCAACGTACGGCTAAGTTCGCTTAACGCACCAGCTAACGTTATTCCTGCTTCACGTGCACTCGGTGTAGACGCAGCCGCCGTCGAGTCTGAACTTCCCTTATTTGCGTCTCCTCCTTCTCTGCCCATGGCTATAATGTTTTCGGCTGAGTCTTGGACTGACGGACCTAATTCGACTTCTTTACGTCTGCTTACCTCCGCTCGAAGTTCGCCTAGCTGTTTCACCACATCGGCTAGTATTGCCGCCATATTTGTAGTTTCATTCACGGTCCTTCTCTGCTCACAGGTGGTGATGTCCAGTTCATCTTGGCTGTCACTTTCCATTCCCTGACCGTCTGCTACTTGATCGCTTACCGCCTTAGTCGCCCTAGTCTTAGGCATTTTTCAAAATTTATCTGACCTACTAACTGAAATCACGAATAATCCCCACTAGCTATGCTTTAATATATATATATAGATATCTCAATTGATACAGACTGAGACTCGCCGCCTACCCACCTACGAAATGATTTAAATATTTTGTCGATGCACACTCGAATGAAATAAATAAACCTGCCTTGATCCTGACACGCTGCCTGGTGGACTTAGTGGATTCTTGTTGACGCACACTCGATCTATAACCTCTTTCCAAATCGCGACTCACAGCGTAGACACTCCCCACCAAATCAAAATCAACAACCCCCAATCAATAACTCAAAAAAGGTGTACTCACCTGGATTGTTTTCTGCTCTGCTTATACTTCGATGTCTTTGGATAATCCGACTGTTGTTGCTCTTGGACCCGCTAAGCTGATTAGTCTTCTTTGCGGCTGACCCCGTTGTTCAAATTCTCCCACGTTGAGTTTTCCCTTCGGTACGGCTCCGTGTCTAACCACACTTCCTCAGTAAATTTTGGACGTCGTGTGTAGTCTCGTCGCTGATTGCTGGCTGGGCTTCGCTAAGTCTCGCTGGTAACTAGCACACCGTTGACGTTGTAAATCTTCAACTTTTGTTGAGGCTGCTTGGGTATTTGATGTCCCACAAATGGGTGCTCCGCTGGCGTTTTACACGTTCTGCACCTCTGCTTATAGACTCAGTGGCCTTTGTTTTACCTCGCCGCTGTTAAGTAGCGCTTCGCTGAGGTAAGCTCCTTAGGCGATCTGTTGCTGTGTCAATTTCACAGAAACAGAAAGTGAAAATAAAAGATGTTGATGCCTTCGGACCACATAAATAAAATTGCAAGGCCTTCTTCTGGTTCTCCTGATTATTTTATTTTCCTATATATTAAAAGTTATATGATGATGTGTACAATATTTTAAGATTTAAATTACTTACACTTGTGTTCGTCCAACCTCTCACAACGGCATCAACATAAAAGAAAGTAATATGCCGGAAATGGCGGATAAAGAATTTTGACGTTTTGAGGAAGGGAGAACACTAGCGCTTACAAAGTTATCGATATCGTGTTATCGTGGTTTTAGTCGAAGTATATCGTTGAGGATCGTTCACATCGGTTCGTTTAGTTTAAAGCTCCACAACATCTATTATATTTTGTATACGAATGTGAATTTTGTATTACCCATTACTCATTCTTATTTTTTTATGTTTATTAAAACCAAAAACCGGCTTCACGTTTTTGCGTGTTTATTTCAATCTTTATTGAATTAAAAAAAAAAAGGATTACAATCTGTTTTCTTATTGTTTGTGACGAGAGCACCATCATACCGACCGAAGTGACACTCTGCCGAAAAAGAAAGAGAAATGTAAATGGATGAGTAAAAAGAACGAAGGAGTTATGGTTCTTACGCCAAGGTGATGTTACATTCGCGTAAAAGAACTTTTGCCTCGTCACACTATGAACAGAATTATTAATCGCCCACTGCACTTCACCTATCTTCCTATCCCAATTAACACAATCTAATCCTTTAGACACAGAGCTCAAAGAAGCAACTGACCATTAGCTCTAGGAGTAGGTTAGGTTAGGTTAGGTAAGAGTGGCTGTTGGAAATACCAACCCACTTAGGCCTATTGGCCCATTGTGATGCCACGTGGATCTATGATCTTCTTACTACTGGAACCAGTTTGAGCTTTTAATAAAGCGTAGGAGACTGTTAACGTCTATTTTTTCTAGATCGTTTAGGTCGTTGTAGAAGAAAGCTCCTAGGTGAAGCTTCCTTCTCTGAGAGAGAGCTGGGCATGTGCAGAGTAGGTGGGGGATTGTCTCCTCCTCTTCCTCGTCCATTCAGCTTCTACAGAAATCGTTAGTAAAAGCGCCAAGCCTTCTTGCGTGCTTGCCTATGAGGCAGTGTCCGGTAATGACACCTATTATGGCGCTGAGATGTTTCCTATCTAAAAGGATCAGACACTTAGATCGACTCAGATCCAGCCTTGGCCAGATCTGTTTGGTCGCTAGACATGTTTGTCCAGCAGTCCACCTAAGGTCCGTTCTTTTATTGGCATCTAGCTTTAGTGTTAGTTTGCACGTAGCGATTGGTATACCTATACTACCTTTGTCTGGTAGGATAGGTAGAGTGGTTCCAATTTTGGCGACTTCATCGGCTCTGCAGTTCCCTGGAATGTCTCTGTGGCCCGGCACCCAACAGAGGTGAATGTTGAACTGCTCTGCCATCTCCATGAGAGATGATCGGCATTCAAGGGCAGTTTTAGAACACAATGAGACCGAGTCCAGGGACTTGATGGCGGCCTGACTATCCGAAAATATGCGGATATCCTTTGCAGATATCACGTTTTTCTTCAGCCAGGACAGAGCTTCTTTAATCGCCAAAATTTCCGCCTGGAACACGCTACAGTGATTTGGAAGGCGGAAAGAGAGGCTTAGATTTAGCTTATCTGAGAAAACACCGCCACCAACTCCGCTGTCGGTTTTAGATCCATCTGTGTAGAGATGGATTGACTTGTCCTCCATGAAAGCATCCTCTTCCCAAAATGATCAGAGGGGAAGCTTACATGGAAGTTTTTGTCAAACCAAAGTTCAGGTATGGTGTAATCGGTGTTCTCTGTTAAGATTCCTAATGTATTAAGAATGTTAGCGTGGCCAAATGAATTATTTGTCCACTGTTTAGTCGCTTTAAGGCGAATAGCTGCGATCGCAGCTACTTGCTTGCTAAAAATGTCGAGGGGTGTCAAGTGAAGCAGAATATCTAATGCCGCAGAGGGGGGTAGACCGCAAAGCTCTAGGAGTAGCCGTAGCTACTGTTGTTAGTTAGTTAGTTAGTTTTATTTACTAGCTTCATAGAAGCCATTTAAGTTACATTTTTTTTTTTTTTACAATATATTAAACTTAAGTCTAGTGAATTCTATACATTTTTTTTTTTAAAAAGTACAAAGTTTGTTTCATTTTTTGTGTCGTAGGGAAGGTTGTTAAATAATTTAAAACCCTTATAAATTAAGGAATTCTGCGTATTAGAGCTTAACATTAACGGTAGTCTCATGTCATTTCTGTTTCTTAGTCGGTAGGGTTGAACTTCTCTTACATATTGCACATAATTTAAAAGATATTCCGGCATTAAATTGTTTCTTATCTTATATAAAAATAATAGGACATTCATTACAATTCTTTGCTTAACGGACAACCACTTTAATGATTTTAACATGACATTAATCGACACATATTTATTGCACCTTAAAATACATCTCATTGCCTTATTTTGCAAAACTTGCAGTCTTTGTATTAGATTCTCGTTACATAAAAATAAAATTGTTGAACAATACTCAAAATGTGGTTTTACAAGTATATTGTAAATATTTATTGCACTTAATGTTGATATATCGCTTCTTACTCTTTTTAAAAAACCTATTTTTTTAGAGATTTTTTTACATATATAGTCAATGTGTTTTGAAAAATTTAATTTATTGTCAATAATAGTTCCTAGATATTTAACACATTCAACTTTTTCAATTTCTTCGCCGTCAATCTTCAGTCTTAAATCCTCTCCATATCTCTCACTAATTATCATTCTTTGCGTCTTTTTTACATTAAGTTTAAGTCTATTTTGTTTAAGCCACAAAGAAACACTTTTTAAATCATTTACCATTTTGATGTGACAGTCTTGAAAATTTTCTTCCGTTTGATATATAACGGCATCATCTGCAAATAGCGCAATTTTCCCACTTTTTAACGCCTTTTGAATATCGTTGATATATATAATAAATAATAAAGTTCCTAGCACTGATCCCTGGGGAACTCCAAATGACACTTCTTTTTCCTCTGACAATTCGTCATTCACTCTAACCACCTGCGTTCTATTATTCAAGTACGTATTAAACCAATTCAATTCGCCGCCATTAATTCCGTACTTTTCTAGTTTTTGTAGCAGTATTGATTTATCAATCGTTTCGAATGCTCGTTTAAGGTCTAAAAAAACACAATAAACTCTTTTCTTTTGAGCGATTTGTTCTTTCCACCCTGTAATCACTAGGTTTATTGCACTTTCGCATGAGTGACTCCTTCTGAACCCCGACTGTATCACAGTTATAAGTTTATTTCTTTCGAAATATTCGTTAAGTTGACTAAACACAATTTTTTCTAAAACTTTTTCATACAACGGTAACGAATTAACAGGACGAAACTCTTCACATTTTTTCGTATTGGCTATCTTCTCAATCGGCGTCACTATACTTTGCTTCCATGTTTTAGGGAAGGCTCCTGTTTCCAGAGATTTATTAATTATGGTTAATAAAGCTGGTCCGACACAATCAAAATTATCCAGGAATGTTTTAGGGCGCATATGCTCAAAGTCATTTTTATTTTTCAATTGTTTTAAAACTTTTTTTACATTCCGTAACGAAACACTTTCAAACCTAAAGTCAACATTATTCGCATTATGTGTTGTATATTGTGATCTTTACAAAATGCCTCGAAAGTCTTGGCCGTAAAAGCCGCTCTTTGTCCGTTATTAGTCGAACAGGTTTCCCATAGTGAGATATAAAATCGTTAAAACATAATATGATCTCCTGTACAGATTTTAGAAAACAATATTTACTAAAGCCATCTTTAGTACAAAAACGTACTTATTGGCAGCCTTAGTCTTTATAAATGGGACTAGATGATAGAAGTGAACTGTTTGAAATGGGTAGCCGCCCTTTTCAAGAGGGTGTAGAAATCCCATTTGTTTCCCTACAGGCCCTTTATAGTAAAGACAGTTTACACAACGATTAATATACACAGCAACCTTAGGAAAGTATTAGGTTTCCTTTAACTTGTGTAAAGTCTTTTCAACGCCTAAATGAGAGAGGCTTTTATGCGCTTCTTCAATTAACTGGTTTTGTAATTCGTGTGGCACATACAGTCCCCACCTGTTGCCAGTTACTTTGTACACTCGACCATTTATAAACGTAAATTTTCTGTGCGTTAGCTCATCATCGTCTTCTAGCCTTCTTCGTGCCGCTAAGATCTCTTCACTTTGCCGCTGCATCGCAGCAACCCAGTCTGTCGTAATACTTATCCCTAATATTGGCAAGCCTGCAACATCTTCCTCCTTTGACGGCTCTACTTGATTTCGGCTAAGAAAATCTGCAACAACATTTTGACTGCCTTTATAATATTCTATTTCATAATCGAATTCGCTAAGTTTCATTAACTAGCAATTCGAGGACTCACATCCCACTTGCTATTCAAAAGTCAAAAACTATTGCAGTCGGTCTTTATAGTAAATTTGTTATCTAAAAGGTAAACTCTAAGTCTATCTCGAGCACTTACTATAGCTAAAGCCTCTAATTTTATTGCAGAGTTTTTGGATTCTTCCTTCGAGGTTTTTCTACTGTAATAAGTTATCGGATGAAACTCGGACTGCAGCTGAGCTAAAACAGCTCCAAAGCCTACAGCACTAGCTTCGGTGCACAACTCCGTGTTAGCGTGCAGATTATAAATCCGAAGTATGGGAAATTGAATCAACTTTTCCTTAATTCTATTAAAGGATTCCTCCTCCTCCGTATCCCAATGAAAAGTCACATCTTTCTTTAGAAGATCTATTAATGGTTTTATAATAATTGAGAAATTCCTTACAAAACGCCTGTAATAACTAGCCAACCCAATAAAACTTCTTAGCTGACTGACGTCTTGCGGCGTACTAAACTTCTGAATTGCCAATATTTTCTGTTTTACCTGGCCCAATGGAATTTGCCGACACCTCAAATCCTAAATAATCAATTTTCCCGCAAAAAAAAAACAACATTTATCTAAACGAATTTTTAGACTTGAGTCACGTAGAAGCTGGAATATTATTTTTAACTTTTCAAGCCCTTCTTCGACGGTTTCGCTGGGAATGAGGATATCGTCCAAATATGCCATAGCTAACCCATACGGCAACCTCCTTCATAAGCCGAAAGGCATTCTTTTAAATTGGAAATGCCCATCAGGTGTAATAAAACCCGTTTTAGGTCGGGACGTTTCGCTCATTGGCACTTGGTAGTAACCACTAAACAAATCTAAGCTGGTAAAATAAAGTAAGAAATCCAACTGATCGTCTATCCGCGGGCAAATTTCTCTTTTACCGTAATTTTATTTAGCGCGCTCACCTCTTTTTTCTGACCAGCACTACAGGGCTAGCATAAGGGAAGAAACCATCCTCAATAACGTCACCGTTTATCAAGTCTTGAACCATTTTCTGCAATTGCTTTCTCTCAAAGTGTGATATTCTATAAGGCTGGTAACAAAATGGCTTCTCGGTCGTTAGCTCGATCTGCATTTCCGCTTCTTTCGTACGGCCCATCTGAAAAATATTTTTACAAATTATGTCACTGAATTCATTTACTACATTTAAAATATTATCTTTTTCACTTCCCTGGAGATCAGTCTTCATGTCCGCTTCTGTGATTTTCGTTTCTTCCGCCTTCCTGCATTGCGCTTCCTCGGAAATCTTTACGTTTGTGAAGTCTTCTCCTCTCGTTAGCAATTGACTTTTCTTAACGTTGAAATCATCCTATGACAAATTGAGGACTGGAACAAATGTGAGTCCTCGCTGGTCGGATCGCACTATGCACCTCGGAGTGAGCTGACCAGTCTCGCGAATCCGGCCTTCCACTAAATAGTTCCCATCCGGTGCACCGGTCTCAACCATCACATGACCAATGTAACTTTGAGGAATGGAATCCGTTTGAGCAACCAAAAAATAAGTCTTTATTGGAGAATTGTTGGTGATATTAAGATCTGGAACTTCACTGTGTTCGACATGCAGCCCGCTTGCGTTGCTGATGATGGAAACGTGTCCCTGTTTCGTGAACGGGTGCCCAACCAGGAGTGGCACGGATTGAAAATCAGTTGACACAACAAGAGTGTTGACTTTCGCACTAACTCCGTCAATCTCTAAATTTACGGTCAGCAACCTCAATGGTTTAACCACACCGTTACCATATCCCACAAGGTTGGGCAAGCGATCTTCTTGGTAATATGTTAACTGTCGCTGCTCTACTTCGTCGTCACGCAAAGTAACGCAACTGCTTCCCAAGTCAATGTAACAGTCGAGTTCGTGGCTATCTTCGGCTTCTTCATATATTTTTGATGACTTCCGCTTCTATGTGTAATACTTCTCGTGCCCCATCCGTTGTGACGATTTGCTGGAAGTTACTGGACTTTCCACAGTCTCGTGCATAGTGCCCCGTCATGCTGCACTTGAAGCATGTCACTTTTTTTCTTGCAGGTGCTTCATTCTTGACTGATGCTTTCCTTATAGTCGAAAAAGTGTTTGACGCTAATGGTTGTGTGTCTGTTAGATAAGTATTCGCCGAAAGTAGGTCTGGTAGCAATTCAGACGGTTTTTTATGTTCATTGAGGGGACCCAAATAATCTCGATATCGGTTGTTGTTGAGTCCATTGATAACCCACTCAATAATTTCGGAATTGTCCATTCCAGCTTTTAAACACCTAGAAAATTTTTCGAAATAATATTCAGTCATATTTTGTTGCATATTTTTCCATTCGGCCCAAGATCGTTCGGCTGGATTCAAACAGTTTCCCCGCCGTTTTGCAACTCCTGTCAAGTGCGCTAAGGTGTGATGAATCATTGTCGTATCGTCCCAATCGTAAAATATGCCAAGTTCTTCCATCCTTTCCAACTTATCTCCTGCAACTGTGTCAAAATCGAGCAGTACGTCTCGAATATTCAAGAATCCGTGCTGCTGCCCAGTCTGACGACTTCTTGATTCCGCCGACACATTGCTGATTCCTTCCCCACTTTGGCTTATTATAAATTTCCCGGAACTACAATCCAATCTACATATACCACCTAGAGGTTATCCTACAATGTGCGCGAAATCTACAGTCATCCACATCAGCCGTACTCGCAAGCTGTATCCCCCTTCTGAGATATTAAAACCAATACCCGTCTTCCCGTATTTGCGTGTTCATTTCAATCTTTATTGAATTAACAAAAAGGATTACAATCTGCTTTCTTATTGTATGTGCGAGAGCACTACCACACCGACCGAACTGACACTCTGCCGAAAAAAAAAGGAAAAACGGAAATAAATGAGTAAAAAGAACGAAGGAGTTATGGTTCTTACGCCAAGGTGGTGTTACATTCGCTTAAATGAAATTTAGGCTGTTTACACAAGTTCGTAACAATGTTTTTTTATTTAACCTAAAAATACACTAATTTTGTCTAAACTATAATATGTTATATAAGCCGGCCGTGGCTTAAGTCCCAAGCAAACCGACGTCGCATCGCCGTTGTAGGGTTACCTAAAACTTGAAGAAGACGACGGGGAAGTTTCCTCTCCTTTCATAAACCACCAAAATGCATGGTGCTGCCGAGCCACATCCTTAATGTCACGACTCCCTACCACCCTAGTAAGCCATCTGCGACATCAAAAGCTTTGATAGAACTTCCCATGTGCCAATGGCTTAGAGTCGTGCGTAAATATCCCTACAAGACAAGCCTCCAACACTTGTATTGACCATATTTTCTGTAAGCTTGATTGTAAATCTAAATTGTCTCTCGTTAGTAGCACTGCTGATCTGTGAATTTCTGACCATTCAATGGTTTGTTTGTTCTTTCAATCGAATAACGTTCAAAGTAATAAACATGAACCTTATTATCAGTCTAAGAACGTGAACCTCGTTGAGCTTACTAATCACTTAATGCTTGAAAACTGGTCTGAGATATGGACAGCAAATTATCCCAATGAAGCTTTTAATTTATTTTCTAATACCCTTAATACACATGTTGCAAGTTGTACGGTGACAGTGCGTAAGAAAAGTAATAAACTAATCAAGCTCAAGCCTTGGATTTCTAACTATCTGGTAAACAAAATTAATCTAAAAAACAAGTTAAGAGTGAAATATAAAAAGCAACCTAATAATAATCATCTTCGTAGTGCATATGATAAAATTTGTAAGGAAATTGCTATTGAGGTGCCTTTATGCAAAGAAAATTTTTACATTAACAAATTTCAAAAGGTTAAAGGTAATTTAAAAAAGGAATGGGGAATAGTAAATGAGATTTTTAACAGAAACAGTACTAATGATATATCATCTTGTCTTAGGCATGAAAATCAGGATTTTATAAATCTAAAGGCAGTAGCTAATAGCTTCAACTTATTTTTTACTAGCGTTGCAAATAAAACAATAACTGAGGCAGGTATAACACCTAGTAATAATAATAGTAGATGTTTGCTTGAGTGTTCTAACAGGGAAAGATCAGAGCCTCATAGCTTTTTTTATGAATCAATTTCATCAATTGAGGTCTATAAAACGATTATGTCTCTGAACAACTCGACCTCCATTACTCATAGATCTTATTCTAATGCATTTATTAAGAGCATCGCATTTTATATTGTAGATATTTTGGCTCATATCTTTAACAAAAGTATCTTATGTGGTATATTTCCTGAAATGCTTAAAATTGCTGAAGTTATACCTTTATTCAAAAAAGGTGACAAAAAAGTACTCAACAATTATCGGCCTATTTCTCTTCTCCCAGTTTTTTCTAAAGTTTTCGAAAAATTAATCAAAAAAAGAATGTTGTCCTATCTTGATGGTATCTCATTCTTTAACGATAGACAATATGGATTCCGAGCTGGAAAATCTACTGAGGATGCACTTCTTAACTTCAGCAGTTCAATTTATGGAAGCATCAATAGCAAGAAGGTTACTGCAGCTCTTTTCGTGGATATAACGAAGGCTTTTGATACTGTTGATCATAAAATCTTGTTGAATATATTGAATAAAACTGGATTTAGGGGATTTGTTCTTAAATGGATTGAGTTCTATCTCACCAACAGGAAACAAATGGTTCGAATAGGAACTATGTTTAGTGAGTGCTGCGATATTACAGTGGGTGTTCCTCAGGGATCTGTTCTGGGACCTATATTCTTTCTAGTTTTCATTAACTCAATTTTTACTCTTAATATGAAAGGAAAACTTGTTCATATTCCAGCAACTCTTGGTTAGATCTAATAGCTGACATCAACCATGATTTAGAAATGTTACGACATTGGTTCCGTGTGCACAAAGATCTTGTACATATAACACTTCCATAGATTGCCTACCTAGCTGTCATTGGTAACGTACAGGTCTTTAAGTATCTAGGACTCGAGTTCGATAGCAGGTTAAATTGGAATGCTCACACTACTTCCTTAAGGAAATACCTGCTGAAAACAACCAGAACCCTTTACCATTTGAGACTTTTTTGCTCAAAAAAACTTTTACAAACGTTTTATTATGGTCTTCAATCCAAATTGCAATATGGGGCGGAACACACAAAAACAAAATGCAACCTTTGCTTGTTTTACAAAAATATGTGCTGAGAATTATCTGGAAAAAAAGGCGCCATGAACATAGTTTCCCACTCTTTACACATTCTTTTATATTGCCTCTTGTAGGGGAAATAATAAAAACTTGATCCGAAATTTCGGCTTGTACAACTTATATTTTATTTGTTAAACGTCCTGTAAGTGTGACTGCTTGCCACGAGTACAATTGGAAGATAAAGAATCACAAAGCCTAGAAGGAAAACCAAACGGAAAAAGCGAGAAAACAATTACATAAAAGAAAAGAGTAAAACCGATATTGGCCAGAAGGGCATCCAACTGTCAGATATCAAAATGCAGCGGTGCTGTCCAGGGATGGCACCAATCTTAGACATCCTGCCCGGTCGGACCATCAGGTTCGAAATGATCAGCCTCTAGCAATACACACAGCTTCTGCACTGCCCGGGTACATACTCCATTTGCTGTTCTGAGGGTAACGTTCCGGGCCAATCCATCACTGCCCGGGTGAAGTTCAGATACTCGACCAAGTCGCCAGTGAGTCGGGGGCAGATTTTCTTGACGAACGATAACGATGTCACCCACCTGGATGCTAGGCTGGCGCCGTTGCCACTTAGTTCTCGCCTGCAATGTTGTCAAATATTCTTCGCTCCATCGCCTCCAAAATTGTTGATGGACTTGTCGCAACCACTGCCACCGTCGGATGTGACGAACTGGGATATCATCGAGTTTCGGCTCCGGTACAGCGATGAGCGGGGCTCCAATAAGGAAGTCACCTGGCGTTAGTGCCAACTTGTCGTCAGGGTCATCATAGAGCGGTGTGAGCGGGCGGGAGTTGAGGCAGGCCTCGATGCGTGTAGCCAACGTCTGCAGTTGGTTATGCCAAAGTGCTTGTTTACCCACCAAACGTACTAGATGGTGCTTGGCAGACTTCACCGCTGCCTCCCAAAGGCCGCCCTGATGTGGGGCGCTAGGCGTAATGAAGTGCCATTTCGTTCCGCTGTCAGCTAATGATTGTTGATTGTATTCGCACTGCCAAGCTGCCAGATCCCTTTGTAGTAACCGATTCGCTCCGATAAACGCTGTGCCGTTATCACTGTAAAGAGCAAGACAAGGTCCACGCCTGCTGACGAACCTTGTAAAGGCATCCAAAAAAGCCTGTGACGTAAGATCCTCGACTACCTCAATATGTACGGCCTTCGTCCCCATGCAGACGAAAATGGCCAGATAGGTCTTGACTGTCATCCGCGACCGCTGTGTCCCAACACGTAAGATGAAAGGTCCGCAATAGTCCACGCCTGATGCCAAGAAGGGTCGCAATGCATTCACTCTTTGCTTCGGCAAGGAGGCCATCTGTTGACCTAATGTTGCACTGCGATGACGGCGACAGATAACGCAGCTACCAAGATATCTTCGCACAGTTTGTCGACCCCTCAAAATCCAAAATCGCTGGCGGAGTGTCTGAAGCATCACTTGAGTGCCGCCGTGCAGTGTCTGGTGGTGTACTTGATCGATCAATAGCAATACTAAAGCGCCGTTTCTCGGAAGAATAGCTGGAAAACGTTGTTCGTGCGGGAGCGCTGCTTTGTCAAGACGTCCACCTACTCGCAAGGTACCATCGTTGTCCACAAAAGGGTTCAAGGCAATCAATCGGCTGGAACTGGATACATTAGATCCTTTCCGAATGTCTGCCAGTTCTGTCCCAAACTCCATGCCCTGTTCCATTCGAATGAGCGTTGATAAAGCGTCCTCAAGCTCGCTGGGTCCCACAATGGAAGTTCGAAGAGGTCTACGATTGCAACGCCATCGCAATATATATGCTACCGTGTGTAAAAGTCGCCACAGGGAGCTGAATCGCTCGGTAAGGGCAATCAAACGGCCATCCACTAGTCTCGTTGTTAACCTTGGTTGAACTGTGGCTGTCATCGTTATAACGGAGATCCTCTCTTCACTCTGCACTGTACCCAGTTCATCTGGGCTAAGTTCATTCGGCTGATCCAAAGGCAGCGCGCCTGATGCCAACCATTCGGGGCCTTGCCACCATAGATGATGTTGTAATAGCTCCTGCGCTCCTATGCCACGACGTGCACAATCGGCCGGATTTTGAGCCGAGCGGACGTGATGCCATCGATCTGGTTCCGTAAGCTCCTGAACTTGGCGCACCCTATTTGACACATACGGTTTTAAGGCACTCGGTTGTTTGCGTAGCCAGCTCAGCGCAATCTTAGAATCGGACCACAAATAATAAGGAGTATTCACTAGACCCATCGCTGTCCGAACGCGATCCAGCGTTACAGCTAGCAAATGCGCTGCACAAAGCTCCAGCCGAGGAATCGTAGCGCCTTCCACAGGGGCTACTCTGGTGCGAGCAGTGAGCACTGAAACGTTGACACGTCCATCAAGCCCGTCTGTCCGGGTGTAGACAACCGCAGCGTACGCACGCAAACTGGCGTCACAGAAGCCGTGTAGAGTGGTGATTGCGTCCTTTTGCATACCCAACCATCTGGGTACTCGAATATAGTTGAGGGCGTTGAGGCTGTTACGAAATTTATTCCAGACTTCCTCTAGTTCTTCTGAAAGCGGGGTATCCCACGTGATACGAGCGGACCACAGCGTCCGGATGAATATTTTGCCCGTAACGACCACGGGAGCCAAAAGTCCTGTCGGGTCAAAAAGTCGCGCCACCTCGCTTAGAACTCGTCGCTTCGTTGGGTGCTTATCCGGAGGCTCCAACACAACCTTGAAAAATAACTCGTCTGCCATCGGATCCCAACGTAATCCAAGCACCGTCGCCGATGGTGTGTCGATGATAAGCTCTGCAGAAGAAGAACGATTAGCATCTAATTGATTGAGTACCTGAGCACGGTTGGAATTCCACTTTCGCAATTTAAAGAATCCCTTCGTCAGTATGGTGTCGACATGTGCAGCTAGGGCTACTGCTTCTGAAACACTGTCGCAACTCGTCAACAGATCATCCACATAAAATGACGAAAGGATAATCTTTCTTGCCTCTAAAGCCTGATCCGGATCCACCAAACAGTCAAAATTGTCGTAAGTGCACTGATGCAGCGTGCGTACAGCATTAAAAGGGCTTGAGGCCATCCCATACGTAACCGTCGTGAGCCGAAAGACACCAATTTCTTCAGCTGCAGAATCTCTCCAGAGCACACGTTGATACTCCCTATGCTCGGGAGTCACGAGTACCTGCCGAAACATTTTCTCCACATCGGCTGTAAGTGCAACCAGATAGCGACGAAAGCGGAAGATAATATTAACCAAAGAATCTTGAATAGTCGGGCCCGCCAACTGGGTATCATTCAGCGAGACACCATTAGTGGTACGTGCCGATGCATTGAAGACCACACGGAACTTGCCCTGCACCGCGTGATGGGGAATATAGTAGCAATTCGTAGGCTCAGCAGATTGATCAACCCTCTCCATATGACCTAGAGCGCTGTACTCACGCATGAAACATATGTACTTGCTGAGTAGCTCTTCATTACCAGCTAGTCGCCGTTCCAGGCCATGAAATTGGTGAAGTGCATTTGTGTATGAATCTCCTAACTCGGGAGCGTCGGACCGGAATGGAATATGCACGACATACCGTCCATCCGCATTTCGTGAGTGCGTTGCAGAGAATATGCGTTCGCACTCATCTTGGGCCACGTTCGCTTCTGGAACTTCTTCCAACATCCAAAAATTTCGTACCATATCCTCCAACCTCACGTCTGAGCGCAGAAAGCATAAGGTGGATGTGCTCTAGTTAAGGTAGCAGAAGCTGGGCCATATACCACCCAGCCCAACCGGGTGCGTTGCGCGCAGGGTTCGTTGGGCTTACCACCTATGACCTCACCTTCGACGATTTGGCCCCACACGTCGGCTCCCACAAGAACGTCGATATTCCCAGGGCTGGCAAAGTGCGGCCAGTTGAAGAGTATCTAAATGTGTCCATTGTCTTCCATCAATAGGCACCGCTGGAGTTACTGAAGTTATTGACGGAAGCACCAGTGCATTAATTTGCAATTCGAAGTTAGAGAACGTAGACCTGAGCAAAAGCACGACTCTACCCTTGGTGCGGGCGTGAGCGAAAGCGCCGATTCCTTCTACTGCCACTTCGAATTTAGCTCTGCGAAGATTAAGTTGATTAGTCAAGCGTTCAGTAACAAAGCTTACCTGCGATCCAGGGTCGCAGAGGATTCGAGTCAAGCGCTGTTCCAAATCTCCACATGCGAATGCTCGCGCTGTAGCAAGCAAAACTGTCTGGTCGGCTAGTCAGGTTGAGTGCGCCGTATTTGTGGCAACTGTTAACTGAGATGGCTGAGAGGAAGTCTCATGTTCGTACTGTAGAGTTGGTAACCAAATAATCAGGTCCAAAGAAGCCGTTAAATATATTGGAGTAATGCTGGACAACATATTACTGTTCAAAACACACGTAGACTATTTAACCAAGAAAGCATTGCACATGCAGAGAGCTCTCTCGCACATACTGCGACCTGGTGGACCTGGATACGCAAAAAGGATACTACTCTCCAGAGTTCTCACATCAGTTCTGCTGTATGCCGCCTCAGTCTGGAGGCAGGCACTGAGGGCAACGGAGACCAAAAGAAGACTATCGTCAACATACAGGCTCTGCGCGCTACGAACAATCAGCGGCTTTCGAACCATATCAGACGAAGCCGCCTTTGATATAGCTGGAATGACACCCGTCGACATTCTTGCAGATGAAATTTTGAGGATGTATAATAGAAGAGCCTTAAGCCAACACGATGCCAATGGAATCAAGAGGACCAAAATTAAAGAAACGACAGCGTCAATAGCTATGGCAAGCTCACTGGGACCTATACCGACAATCCATGTAGCGGCCGTCGAAAGGACAACGAATTTTACAATTTAAAGTTGACAAATAAACGTTTATTCCTAAAGGAAAGTAAATCATGTAAATACATATATATAGCAAAAACAAATGAATACTTACCGCAGCTTAACTCCCTTCCTTTCTTGGCGGCTTACAAATGACAAATGTGGCCATTTTAGGAAATGTCATTATTGTCCATAAAGCGTGTTTAAATCTTAATTTAATTAAAAAGTATTTTTCTTGTAAGCCTCACTATATTTCCTTTCTTTACATACATACTGTAAATTCCTACGGCTCCTATCCATATTATCCGTTCCCACACTCTATTCTGCTAAATAAACAATTTTACCAGTCTAAGTTCTGTTCCCACCGAATATTCTGCTGACGTATGGGTTTTGCTCGCACCTGCAATATCAAATGCAGTATTAGGTAGCAATGCCCAGACGTAACAGAATACACCCATAGAATTACATTTTGTTTGTTAAGTAGTATTTAAGGAACTAAAATTTTTAATAAAGAGTCACTCGCAATCCAACCGTGTTGTCTAACTTTAGATCAAAAGAGATCTAACATTTTGGTGACCCCGACGTGATCTTGCTTCCCCCCACCAGCGGTAAGGGGCAAATCACTTGCAAGCTAAAATTATTGGCACACGCGTTACCAGGGCGTCAAACACTGGTACCAATCGACAACGTGATCCCGCTGAAAAGAAAAAAAAAAAAAACCAATGGAAGCCCTCATCAAAGAACAGGCAACCTCAGCCGAGAAAATAACAAAGTTATTCTCCAACTTTAAGAAGGACGGACCAGGCAGGCGGACTAAATCATACTTGGAGTCCCGGCTGGAGCGGCTTGACTTCGAATGGAGTGAATTCGAAAGCAGGGACATCAAGTTAGAAGCATACCGGACAGAACGGCCAGATAGCAGCTACTTCGAAAGGAAGTACTATGCACAAGTTGAGGCTGTGTACACTGAGTACAAGGCAGCTATACTACAAGCACAAACCGATCTTGAGATGTCCACTTACACCAATACTAAAATCAAAAGCGGGAACATCATTCAGAAGCTGATAAGGCAGCAAAAGGCCTCAGTCAGCTCAATGGATCATTTACTTGCCTCCACCGATGACAACATGGAACACCGTTCAGCTGCATACTACAAACAAAAACTAGCGAGTCTTACACAGCAATGGTCAATTATCTCTGGTCTACACCTCCAAATCATGGCAGAAGAAGAGACCTTAGATTATTCGATTGATAGCATTCAGAAGCTAGAAGAACGCTGTCAATCGCGACTTATCGAACTGCAGGAACACTTGGATCAACAGTTGGACAAGACGTCACCGGCAGCGACTTCAGAGGCCAAGCGGTTCAACAAGCTGAAACTACCGGAGATAACGCTGCCTGTATTTAGCGGGAACTATCTCCAATGGAAGGAGTTTCACGATCTCTACCTCCAGCTTATACACCAACAACCGATGAGTAAGGCAGAGAAAATGTTCTATCTGAAGGCTAATTTGTCTGGAGAAGCGGCCAAGCTAATTCAACACCTTCAGGTATCAGAAGACAACTATCATTCTGCCTGGTCAACCCTCGAACATCGCTACAACAATAAGCGATTACTACTTGCAGCATTACTCAATAAGCTCTTAGGACAACCAGTCATTATAGGAGACTCGGCCACGGCAATCAAACGACTACACGACACTTCAAGGGAGTGCCTCTTCGGAATAAGCAACCTGGGCATTCCTATCCAGGATTGGGACCCATTATTGATTCATCTGATTCTTCCGAAGATCGACAAGGAAACTCATAGACTTTATGAGCAATCGCTGGACAACCCACGTGAGCTTCAGACAGTAACAGGGTTACTTGCGTTCTTAGAGAATCGGTTTCAAATGTTGGAGGCACTAGGAACGAAAGAAAAGGGTGAATCTAAACGATCAAGCAGAGTCACTCTGACTACCACGCAAGAAAATAACAAGTGTTTTCTCTGCGAGCAGCCGAACCATCCCATTTACAAATGTCCAACCTTTTTGCAGCTTTCAGTCACGGAGAGGCTTAAAAAGGTTAAAGCATTAAAAAGATGTTTAAACTGCTTACGATTTGGGCATACGGTTTCAAATTGTAAAGCAGGGCATTGCATCAAATGCAACAAATTTCATCATACTTTGCTCCACATAACAGAGTTCAAACCGAAGCCCGAGACTCAGACTCTACAGATCAATAACAAAACGAGTCTATCAGCAATCAACGGAGACAACGCTGGTACTAACTATGTGCTTTTAGGAACAGCTATGGTTAACGTGCTTAACAAAACTAATAGTCCAATGAAGGCGAGGGCACTGCTAGACTCAGGCTCTCAGATGAGCTTCATAACCAGTAAATTAGCCAACAAATTGAAGCTAAGACCAAAGGAAGAACTACTGGAGATTTCCGGTGTAGGAGGCAACCATCTTAAAATCGACAAGAAGGTCAACCTATGCCTTCAATCCCGAATTACTGGGTTCAGTACGGATCTGGAAGTATACATTCTAGATACTATAACGTCACGTCAACCCAGTCAATTTATTAATACGAGCAGATGGAATTTACCAAAGAATATCCAGCTCGCAGACAATGCATTCAACCAACCTCAGGAGATTGACCTACTAATTGGAGCAGAGTTATTCCCCGAGCTTATTTCAATTGGACAGATCAAAATTCAGCAGAACTTGCCAGCACTCCAAAACACTCTACTTGGATGGGTCGTAATGGGAAAGGCTACACTTCAAAAATCGACTTCAAACCTCTTTTGCGGTATTGCCTCGGAAACAAGTACGTTAGAGAAGATAGTAGAAAGGTTCTGGAAAATAGAGGAAGTACAATCGACAAAATCATCTCAAGAAATACAATTGACCCCGCAAGAACGAAGATGCGAAGAGATCTTCATCAGCACAACAAACAGGGCAGAAAACGGTCGTTATATCGTAAAACTACCTTTCGCCAACAATCCAGCTAGCTTGGGAGAATCAAAAGAAATTGCTACTAAACGATTTCTTAGCTTGGAAAGGAAATTATACAGAAATCCAGAATTACAGCAGCAATATATTCAGTTCATGAAGGAATATATTCACCTCAACCATATGACAGAAATAAACAGCCGAGCAGAATCAATCAGCGGACCGCATTACTTTCTGCCACACCACTGCGTTTTGCGACCGGAGAGCAGTTCAACCAAACTGCGGGTGGTTTTCGATGGATCTGCAAGAACATCTACGAATATATCGCTAAACGATGTATTACACGCTGGCCCGTCATTGCAAAACGATTTGTTCTCAATTCTATTACGCTTCAGAATTCCTGCTTACGTATTCACAGCCGATATTTCCAAGATGTATCGCCAAATACTTGTTGACAATGACAGCAAGAAGTTCCAGCTCATCCTTTGGAGGGAGTCCCGCAGTCAACCTATTAGGGTATATCATTTAAACACAGTAACTTATGGTACAAAATCGGCACCATACTTAGCAATCAAGTGTCTTCAAGATTTGGCTCTAACTGCAACGAGTCAATATTCATTAGGAGCTACCATTATCAGACGTGATATATACATGGATGACATTTTAACGGGAAGCGACGATTTACAAGAAGCATGCCAAATGAAGACCGAATTAATTAATTTGCTCAAACAGGGGCAATTCCCGTTACGAAAATGGTGCGCCAACACACCAGCACTACTAAAAGGATTAGCTAAAGAAGACTGTGAAGTTGAGACGATACTATCCGATCAATCCGAAGCATCAGTTAAAACTCTTGGACTAACCTGGCTTCCAACACCCGATCAATTCATAATCAAAACTAAATGGAGAAGTGCTGTAAAGGTCACTAAACGGACAATTCTTGCGGATATCGCTCACATCTTCGACCCCTTAGGATTTGTGAGTCCGGTAATCATTCTGGCAAAAATCTTTTTACAAGAATTGTGGCGATCTAAACTGGATTGGGATGCTGCAGTTCCGATGGAAATACACACCAAATGGCTGCACTTCAGGACAGAACTTCAACACCTAAACAGCCTAAAAATACCTAGGCAGGTAGTAGTGCCATCCGCAACTGATATCCAGCTTCATTGTTTTTCAGATGCCTCACAACGGGCGTATGGAGCGGCTATATACATGACATCATCAAACCAGACGGGAGAAATTAAAGTACAACTGGTCTGTTCAAAATGTAGAGTTGCACCAATAAAACAACTGACGATCCCACGATTAGAACTTTGTGCTGCAAAATTAATGGTACAACTAGCCAACGTGGTCAAAACGAGTCTACCTCTCGAAATCCACAAAACAACGTTCTGGACTGACTCTCAAATCGTCTTAGCTTGGATAAACACCCAATCACCGTTACAAGCCTTTGTCGCCAACCGTATCTCGTTCATAAACGAAGAAACCAAAAAGGGGCAATGGAAGTACATCAATACAGAAATAAATCCAGCTGATATTTTGTCTCGGGGAGTATTTCCCGACCAATTTCTCAAGACCCTTTCTTGGTTCAAGGGACCTACATTCCTTTACCGATCTCAATCAACATGGCCAGTGCAATCATCACTAACGAAAAGCGAACATCTTCCAGAAGTAAAAGCGATAAAAACAGTCTTACTAGCCACAAGCAAAAATACCCACTTCCTTGAAGAGATTAATCATCGAAGCTCGTTCGCCACTCTAAGGCGAATAACAGCATACATCGTACGTTTCATCAGCAATCTGAAAAGAGCGAAGGCCTATCGGATAAAGGGGACGGTTATCTCCGCACCAGAATTAAAGACAGCCAATATAATCATAGCCAAATACATTCAGGAAACCACATTCTCAGACGATATTAAAGCACTCAAAAAATTTGGACAAGTACCTGAGAAAAGCCGATTAAGTCCATTGTCTCCATTTATCGACAATAGAGGTGTTGTACGTGTAGGTGGTCGACTGGAGGCTTCTAAATTGCCATACGAGGCAAAACACCAGATCATCTTGCCCAGCTCACATTTATTTACGAAATTATTGATGACACATCTGCACCATACAAACCTCCACGCAGCGCCACAAGCATTGTTAGCTTTCGCAAGGCAAGACTATTGGATAGTGAGAGGAAAACAACTCGCTCAAACAATCGTACACAACTGCATACGATGTTCTAAGGCAAAGCCAAGGAATATTGAACAATTTATGGGAAATCTACCGCCAGAACGAGTACAACCTTCAAGACCATTCACCAACGTAGGAGTCGACTTCCTGGGTCCAGTGTATATTCACTATAGGATCAGGGGAAAACAGCCAACAAAGGCTTATGTATCGGTATTCGTATGCTTTGCAACGAAGGCTGTGCATCTGGAGTTAGTATCAGATCTGACAACCCAATCGTTTATTGGTGCCCTAAAAAGGTTCGTGGCTCGCCGTGGCTTACCCGCCAAAATTTTCTCGGACAACGCTACAAACTTCATGGGAGCTCGGAACGAACTCAATGAACTGCATGCGAAAATATATGATGAAGAAGGTCACAATACTATATCCGCTCACTGTACAGAAAAGGGTATTGAATGGAAACCCATACCACCACAATCACCTCATTTTGGAGGACTATGGGAAGCTGCAGTAAAGTCCGCAAAATATCATATGAAACGCATATTTTCGGGAACCACATTAACTCAAGAAGAACTTTCCACTGCATTAGCTCAAATTGAGGCTGTACTTAATTCGCGACCACTAACACCGATATCATCAAACCCCAACGATTTAGAAGCTATTACACCGGGACATTTTTTAACCGGCGCACCATTAACAGCAATAAATGATCCCGATTCGAAACCGACAAACCTGTCAACTGCAGCAAGATGGAATTTAGTAACATCCATACATCGAGAATTCTGGCGCAGATGGAGCAAGGAATACTTACAAGAAATCCAAAACCGTTACAAATGGAAACACCCTCAAGAAGATGTTAAACCAGGATCTCTAGTGTTGATTAAAGATGATAACTTACCTCCACTCAGATGGCGAATGGGAAGGGTATTGCAAACAATACCAGGACAGGACAAGCTGACTAGAGTTGTGGACATCAAGACATCCAATGGAGTGATTAGGCGATCTATCTTCAAGATATGTCCACTACCATCCGGAACACAGCAGACTTCAAGGCTTGAGGAACCCTTAAAATTACCAAGTCGGCCAGCAAAGAGGAAGTCCTTCAACTCACCACAACCGAAGCGAAAAATAAAAATTAATCCTGTCTCCTCTCTTATGATCGGTTTAATAATCATTGGCACAGCATTTGGACAAGCAGCAACTCAAAGTTTGGTAGAAGTTGAAAAATTCACAAATAATCCGGGGATGTACTTTGAAGATTTGGGTAAGGTTAATTTAATAACGGACGAATGGAATCTCTTTGTATACTTCAACATGTCAAACTATTGGAATGAGTATCAAGGATTAAAGGAAGGCATTCAGGGGCTAAGAAAAAAGTGTGAAATGCTGAGACAGAACCCAAACAACTTTTGTAAGGCAGTAGTGAAGCAACTAGAACACCAACTCCTGGAAACAGAAAGGCTGAATGAAATTTTAAAGCATAGAAATGGAATCGCAATACGAAAAAAGAGATCTCCGTTTGATATCATTGGGACAATTGCAAACAAACTTTTTGGTATTCTCGACCAAGACTACGCACAATACATCGAAAACACAATTGAAGAAGTCAACAGAAACGAAAAATATCTACTTCAACTAAACAAAAAACAAACATCGATAGTAGAATCAACCGTTAACGTTCTTAACAAATCAATGTCCTCAATTAAGGAACAATTCGTTTTGGTAAATAATCAATTAACAAAGGTCTATCAGTCCGTCAACGAGCTTAACTACGCAACAATCGAAGCAGAAACGTTTAACTACATTGCAATATATATATCTCAAATAATGGGCAGTTTCCAGCGGACTCAACTAGCTATCCTTGAGACCATTACTGATACCCATCAAGGAAGAATCAGCTCCCTTCTTCTATCACCAAGACAACTACTGAAAGAAATCGACAACATACATAAGCACATACCACCCACTTTAACTCTGCCGGGATATGACGAGCATAATCTACCTAAACTTTATGAGTTACTTAGAGTTAAAACGCGAGTAACCACATCCGCGATTCTATTTCTCGTCAAACTACCACTATTAAGTAGTCAAAGGTTCCAGATCTTCAAGCTTATTCCACTACCGGTCCAGCATAGTGATTCCTTCATATTCATTCAGCCATCGACAGCGTTTCTGGCCATAAGCCCGTATCGAGACCAATATTTTCCATTATCTCAGGATGAGTATAAGGAATGCTTGCAAACCGACGATGATAAATACCTGTGTAAGCAACGCCATCCTATCTTCAACACTCACTCGACGGAACATCAGTGTGAGATCTATCTACTTAACCACGAGAAACAGTTATCAGCGCGATGCCTGCTTAAAACATCAAAACCAGGGAAAATGTGGATCCAATTACATAACCAAAACTACTGGATTTTTGCTTTTAAAGAAGAAGAAACGCTTTCTATAGTCTGTGGCGCTAATATTTCGAATACCAAACTTAATGGAGTTGGATTACTAAAATTAGCTTCGAATTGCGTCATTAAACAACCGACGATGACGATTAATGCCCATAATTTTTACTTAACGAATGCTACTTCATCTTTTGTGCCAGCCTTAAATTTAACCCAGCTATTGAGGAACTCTATGCCAGAAATATCTCATGAAACATCTGAGACCAATGAGTTCCTTATCCGCGGAGACGAAGACCTGGTAGCAATCCAAAGGGAAATTGCAGACTTAAAACCTAAACAAATACTATCGAAACCTATCACTCATCATGATGTGCACCAATATTCCATTAGCTACCTGTCACTGTTTGGCGTACTTATCCTGATCATCATCTTCGTCATCCACCAAAAAAAGAATAAGGAAACAACGATGTCCAATTCAAGAAAATGTCTTTGAGCTTCAGGATCTCAAGGCCGGGGAGGATGTTTAAATCTTAATTTAATTAAAAAGTATTTTTCTTGTAAGCCTCACTATATTTCCTTTCTTTACATACATACTGTAAATTCCTATGGCTCCTATCCATATTATCCGTTCCCACACTCTATTCTGCTAAATAAACAATTTTACCAGTCTAAGTTCTGTTCCCACCGAATATTCTGCTGACGTATGGGTTTTGCTCGCACCTGCAATATCAAATGCAGTATTAGGTAGCAATGCCCAGACGTAACAGAATACACCCATAGAATTACATTTTGTTTGTTAAGTAGTATTTAAGGAACTAAAATTTTTAATAAAGAGTCACTCGCAATCCAACCGTGTTGTCTAACTTTAGATCAAAAGAGATCTAACAAAGCGAATAATTAAAAGAAGAATTGGTTAAATGTCAAGCACAAAGGAGAGGAAGGAAGTTAAGCCGCGTTTACATTTATGTTCCTCATTCCGTAACAATCAATGACTGGTAGAACGTAAACATGGAGACTACAACTATAACCTTACGTCGCTCCTGTCTGGCCTCGGTGATTACAGCAAGTATCTCCACCGTTTTGGGCACGACAGCTCACCATCTTGCCCCGAATGTCCGAACGAAGATGAAGATACGGAGTACACATAATTTAATTGCCCATGCTTCATGGCATGGAGAACTACTCTGCCCAGCCCGTCGGTGATCCTCCGTCACATGTTCCAGTCGAAGGGGAATTGGGTGAAAATATCTATTTTTATAACAACTCTACAAAATGAACTACGGAGAATAGAAAGGTAAAGAAAAGCAACAGCAGAAACCTCAGAAGCAGGTGATACAACACGAACAGCTTGATTTGCTTACCAGACGGGGGTCAGCATTTATAGCGATATTTGTCACTTTTGCTATATTTTCTTTTGAAAATTAAACACGTTCTTAGCTAATCTACTTTTTATTTCTATCTTCTAAAAATGCAACTATACAGTACACACAGCAAAAAAAAAAAAAAAAGTACAAGTATCTCTTTAGGAGGTCGTGAACAATCTCCTCTTTTTTTGCATCGAACATTCTTCTTATTGAACAGTGCCGATTTTTATCCTTACGGACATTAGATGTACCAAGACAATGTCAAATTTGGAATGTGAACAGCGCCATCTATATTTGAGTAGGAGACTAATCATCCATTAGAAGAATAATGGAAACGTGTTACAGTCAATTGGGGTAACAATGGCCCACTTTCGTTAATTGCTAAAAGATAAAAACTAATTTTGAATTCAAAATCGGACCAAATGCGTTATTATGGTGGGTTTGTGTACTTACCACAATACTCATATAGAGATACATATATCATAAATTATTGCAAAAAAAATCACGAAATTAAGAAAACTTGTGTGGGCCAAAGTTAAATTGAATAATGGGTTACTTTGACCCATCGCTTTTTTAAGGAGAGTTTTCTTATGATTTTAAGGAACTTCTACTGTTCGGTTGATTTTGGCCATGCTTTAAGGATTAAAACGACGTTGCCAGAACACACTATAGTGTGTTTTCATGTAACTCATTCATTTTTTAAGTGATTTTTTATTCAGAGAAACACACCCACGCAATTAGAATAGAAAAGTGGGAACTTTTATTTTGGTACATAAGTTTATATTATATATTTTGTAATTTTTTGTAATTGTCCATGACGTACTTTATCGTCATCATTGATCTCGTATTAATCTCGTTGCTTTAGTATTTGGTTATCTTGCAGAACTTTAATGATGTCTTCATATTTAACCTCCAAAATATGATGCTTCTTAGGCCATATCCATCCGTCTTCTGATTTCTGCATAATAGAAACGCTGAATTTTGGATAATTAGCTTTTGTTATTCTGCCAGGAAACACAGAATTTTCGTAAATTCCAATGCAGAAGCTGCCTACGCTCTTTTTTGTAATTGTTCTACAATTTCGAGTACACCATCATGCATTTCGTACTCTTCGATTGTGAGTTCCTGGTTACCGGCAAATGGTTCCAATAACATATCTCCTGAAAAATTGAAGATTTCACCACCCGGAAGATTTGGACAAATGTTTTCTTTGCTAATTGAGGCTGGATGTGTTGAAGGTAAATTGAAAAGAAATCGAGCTCTGGATCATCCTGAACTTGAAGCATGTGTTGTGTCATGGATTAAGCTGTGCTGCGATAAAAACATACCCGTACCAATAGACTTGCCATTAATCAAAGAAAAAGCTCAATATTTTGCGACTAAGTTAAACATCAGTCAATTTCCGGCAAGTAACGGTTGGTTAGAAGCTTTTATAAAATGAAATGGTTTAGTTTTTAAAAAAAATTGTGGGGAAAGTAGTGCTGTAGATCTAAATCTATGTAACGGTTGGATGGAAAGTCTTTCATTTGTTTTAAACGCTTACACTGCTAAAAATATTTTTAACGCAGATAAGACGGCTTTATTTTTCAAGTGTCTTCCGGATAAAACTTTCATGTTTAAAAGCAACCCGTGTTATAGAGGAAAATTTAGCAAAGAACGTGTTACAATACATTTGTGTGCCAATATGTCTGGCATTGGAAAGCTTCCTATTCTTTTTATTGGGTGATCCAATCGACTAAGATGTTTTAGAGGCGTAAACTACAAGAATAATAAAAAAAAATATGGATGACGAACGAGATCTTCACATATTGGTTAAAGAAAACTGATAAACAAATGAAGATGAAGAAGAGAACGATTTTGCTGTTTATCGGCAATTATACAGATCACATAACCCTGTCAGAACTGCAATTTATTAAGGTTTGTTTTTTCCTGCTAACACCACGAGTAAACTACAGCCTTTGGGCCAATGTATTATACACAATTTTAAAACCTATTATCAGAAAGAAGTCGTATTAGAGCATGGAGCAGAACAAAAGCCCAGAAATCAATTTACTCCAGACTATGAGATTTGCAAGGAAAGCTTGGTATTCCGTTAGCGACACCACAATAAAGAACTGCTTTAAAAAATCTGGGTTTAGAAAAGAAATATCCGAAGAGACTCAAGAACAGGAAGTGGAAGAAAATATTCAACCAGAAGTTAAGGCTGAGGAATGGAATAAACATTTACTCCAAAAAGTTGCAACAAAGAGAGCCGATGAGAGCGATAAACATTTCCCCTCCATTGAAATAGTTGCAATTTTCTGCCTCATAAATTTCTGTGGGTAAGCTGTGTAACAACTCTCAAAGCAAACAGCTATTATGCGAAAGAATTTATTATACATACTAACAACAACCAAATTCATTAATTGACTTTTGATGTTTTATATCCAAATGTGGTTTACTGCGTTTGTTTACTTTCTTACAAGTTTATCTCTCTCTGAGCGAATTTTCTGCCATCTTTGAATTTTGACAGCTTTTACCCATTTCACCACAAAAAGTAACCAAACAGACTTTATATATTATTATTTAGCTATTGAATAATGCAAAAAAAAAATTTGTTAAATAAAAAAAAATATTTTAACGTCATTTTGGTGAGGTAAAGTTGGTCTCTTAAAAATAAAAGTAGGTGGCTGGCCCCCCTGATTGCTCCTTTTGTAATCATCTGAAATCAAGATTCCAAAAAGATTATTATTCAGTAATGTTGTCATTCTGTCCCGTAAAAGATTTAAAAGATTTGAGTGAAAAATAACAAAATGGTGGCCTTGTAATTTTTTTTTTTCAAAAATCTACTGTTTTTTTTCTGTTTAAAATCGAGATAAAAAAAAAGTTTATAAAAAAATCTAATTCTGCTACCGGACAGAACCATTCATGTGTAGAATATTGTGTTAAAATTTCAACCGAATCGGTCCAATAGTTTTTTTTTAATCATCTAGGCCGACGGATGAAAAGTAGTTTCGAGAAAAACGCGTTCAAAGTTTGGTATAATCCCCGCAGCTGCAGGGCAAAAAAAAATAGATTTTTTGAAAATTGAACATGAGACTACGCTCTTAAGCCGCCACATTGAGTAAACTAGAAGTGTAGTACTCGTACTTGATGTGGATGCTATAGCAATTATATTTCGTAGAATCGTAGACATCTGAGAGAGAGCAGACTCTATCATTGTACATTTTTTTTTCTGATACTTTTACCGTTGTTTTCTGCAATGTGCTTTAGACATGTTTAGACATTTTGTTATCTTCTTCAGTTCGATATTTGAGATCAAAGCGAAAACATCAGTTTTTTAGATTATTGTATAAATTTAATATTTATTAAAAAATTTAACATAAATAAAAAAAGAAAAATTAATTCACATAAGCAGCGTACACGAATTTTGAGATATAGGTAAGTGTATTACGGAAATAATTGAAAATGAAATCAGTAAATTTGATGGAGACCCTTGTGATAGGATATGCACAATTCAGCGAAAACACAAGAAAGGGTACCCCTAATATATTGTTGTCAAATAATATGGGTTTGTCAACATCATCATCTTCTGACTCATAGAATTCTAACAACATAAATATTTCAAATTGGATAGATGAGACAACTACAATACCTTGTGGAATGAAGATACTGCAGAAATACAAGACTTTAATTTGATTGATCTTCAATGGGTGTAGCTAATGATGTAAAAACTGTAAAACTTCGAAAGAGATTTTCAATAAAATTTGTTATACGGAAATAATGAATTTAATTGTTATTGTAGTTGCACAAATGAATATGGGAAAAAATTGCTGTCACTATCACGTCTGCATACGAAAAATTGCCGGATACCGAGCTTACAGATACGAGTAATGACACCTAAAATTCGTTCAAACTGGTCTAACAATCGGGGCACAGATTTGTACATCTCTAGCGGAAAACCATCCTAAAATACTCGTAATTGACGTACAGAATAAATATGGTATCTCGAAGAAAACGCCAATA
Organism: Volucella bombylans; assembly: GCA_949129095.1. Classification (NCBI taxonomy): domain Eukaryota; kingdom Metazoa; phylum Arthropoda; class Insecta; order Diptera; family Syrphidae; genus Volucella; species Volucella bombylans. The sequence continues at coordinate 113,623,706 of OX422141.1, forward strand.
GAGAATGCTAATTAGAACGCAAATACTACGAGTATATGTCTGGCATAGACAGATGTGATCAAATGATATCATATTATTCCTCACCTAAAAAAATCTATTCGTTGGAACAATAAGGTTCTATTCCATCTACTAGATAAGAAGATAAATGATTCAAATATTGGTTTCCTTGATTTTAGAGACAATCTAATAAATACGATTTTAGAAATTGGTCGTGAATTTGTACTTGATAATGGCAACTCACAAAGGCATGTTAGATCCGACAACGAATTTTCAAAGTGCACACTATCAGGAAAAAAATGCGGCACCTTTAAATTACAAACGTAGAAATATGTACGAGTATTTCGTGAAGTGCAAATATTGTTACAGGTAAAAAATAATAAAATTCACAACATACCAATGTCAGAATTGTGTAAATAAACCTCCACTGTGTCCTGGACAGTGCTTCCGACAATGGCACTTACCTCCTGAAGATCAAAATAACTCCAGTTCCGATATGGAGTACTAAAAACATTAAATCATAATGATGAACTGAGATATATTTTTTCTTTTTTCGTATACAGAGTGTCCCAGTTTAGCAGTATAATACTTAAAGAGCATACCACCTTGATCAAAACGTTACCGGAATTCATTCAGAAAATTAAAAATACAAATTTATTCATCTAAATCTATATTTTCCCCTTCAAAGTAATCCCCCGACTGCAACACACTTATCCCAGCGCTTGATCCGATCTTCGAAACATTTTTTATAATCGGTTTTCGAGATGTCCATCAGTGCTTCCTGCGATTTTTCTATTACTTCCTCTCGGCTGCTGAAACGCGTTCCCCGTAGTGGTTATTTAACTCGATTGAACAGAAAGAAGTCACAGGGAGCCAAATCAGGTGAATTCGGTAGCTGTTGGATGGTATTTGTTGCATTTTTCATCAAAAAATTACGAATAATATGGCACTGTGCGACGTTGCGTTATCATGGTGCAAAATCCACGAGTTTTCTGCCCACAATTCTGGCCTCTTTCGGCGAATTGCTTCATGCAAACGTCTAATAACTCCCAAATAATACTCTTTGTTTACTGTCTGGCCTTCTGGCAAAAATTCATGATGCACTAGCATTGCCTTCTTTTTTGACTGAAAACGACGTGTTTTTTTGGTGTCGGCTCATTTGGTGAACGCCATTCACTTGCCTGATGTCTGGATTGCGTGTCGTACTCATAAACCTACGTCTCGTCTCCAGTAATGATCCTTTTGATGAATGTGGGATCGGATTCAGCCTCGCAAATCATCTCTTTTGCGACGTCAACACGGTCTCTTTTTTGCATGAAATTGAGGTCTTTTGGCGGCAACTTTGCTGCTACACGACGGAAACCCAAATCATTAACCAACATGTCTTGGACGGATCCATAAGCAATGTTCAAGCCTTCCGCTATCTGTCTGATGGTTAATTTGCGGTTATTGACCAACATTTCTTTTACTCCATCAATGTTTTCGTCGGTTTTCGATGTCGATGGTCTGCCACTGCGTTCATCATCTTCGATTGACTGACGACTACTTTTGAACCGCTCGTGCCACTGGTAAACGACCGTTTTCTTTAGAGAATCGTTGCCGAAACACTTTTCCAACATTTCCAAAGTTCGCGCACCATTAAATTCGTTTTTTACGCAAAATTTAAGTTGTTTGCAATTTTAAATTGTTGCAAATTTAAATCCATTTCTAAAATTGTAAAAAATCGCCAACTCACACAAAGATAGATGTACTCTTGACTACGTAACTTTTGCAAATGTCAAGCTATGACGGTAAGATTTAGAGGGAGTGTCAACAACAGATTTACCAACTTAACAAAAAAAAAAACTGTTGATCGTACGTAAAAAAGTTTCTAAACATAATTTTCAGGAAATTTTGCAAGGATAAAAATTTCATAAAATTTCACAAAATTTATTAAGTAAAAATTTTAAGAAAAATGCATTTTAAATAAAAAAATGGAACAGCAAATTTTCATAATTTTGAGTTTAATGAGCCATAACTTTTTTGTTGCTGTACAGATGTACCCAAAGTATTTAAAACTTGTATGCACTACTAAATTATCTTTCCAAAATGTCCAAAAGTACTTTTGTACCTGTACTAGTTTACAAATTATAGCGTTTAAAGTGGTTACACCTAAAAATTAGAGGTCACCCACTTTGATGGGCTGTAACTTGAAATTGAGTGAGAAAAAACCCTCCCCTGCCATACAATTTCTTGTTTGGCGGAACTTCGGGAATATGCCCTTAAAGGATTATACTGCTAAACTGGGACACCCTGTATACATTCGCCTCCCTCTAAGTCGAATTTTTTCGCCATATTTTGCCATTCCCCCCAATTTTCTATACAAATAACCATCCTCTAAGTCGAAATTCCCTCTAACTCGAATACATTCTTTCTTCACCTATTTTCAATCCCTCTAAGTCGATTTTTTTTTCTTTTGCGGAGGAAAAAAAACAAAAATCAAAAAATAAGTGCCGTGTACTTACCGTGATCTTAAGTATTACTATGAGATATCACTGCTCGACTGTGTACGAGCAATTTCAAAGGCATGGCTGCAGGATGTACGAGTAACTCCGTTGACAATTGAGAATTGTTTCAAAAAGGCCGGATTTAAGGCCGAGACATTTGACGATGAAGATGATATTCCGCTTAACTTACTTAGATGTTTAAACGAGGATACCAATGAAATCGAGGTGATCTGGAAAAGTCTTACAGAATCTGATCATAATGTTGTAGGCGTAAGTTGGAAGGATTATGTTGAAGTTGATGACGGTATAGTAGTCACAGAGGTACCTGATCGCGATTCAATTTTGGAAACAATAGCACATGCGCTGATGCTAACGATGACAGGAGTGGATCTTCACCTCTAGATGAAGATGAAGCCGAAAAAATTAATATTGAAATACCAGAAAAGGATGACATTAAGAACGCAATTGGAATATTGCAATCTGCAATTAAAATGACAGATGATGTACCGGATGAGGTCCAACACTGCCACACTCCAACTACTGTAATTACTCAATCAAAAATTACCAATTTGTTAAGTAATTTTATTTGACCAATATTTTGGTACGATATTTATGGATTAATGAGCAATAAAAGCAAGAAGCTTTTAATTTTTATAACCTTATTTTTAAACACAATAAAGGCTTTTTAAAAAAAAATTAATCCCTCTAACTCGAACTAATTTTGATATCCCGTGAAAATTCGACTGCACATACATACTATGGAAATTACGGATTTAATTTATTAATTTTTTTATATGTATGTAGATGATTAGAGATCTACTGTTGTATAAATAATGTGATGAAACTATTATATATAACTATCATGTATTCTAAATATGAATGAATGCTATATAACATTCACGTCATCCTAGTTGAAAAATTGGATCTACTCGTATATCGTCGTAAATGCTATAGCATTCATTGTATATAACGGTTAAAATATGATATTCTGACCTCTCTTACAATATAGGTATGTCTAATCAAATTTCGGATAGTACAACTAGTTTAGGTCAACTGAAATTTTTACTGTCAGTGAACGTGTTAACAGACCTTACATATATATTTCTTTTATCAATAAAAACCGATTATCTTTACTCCACAAAGTCTCACTACTAAATTAGATTATTATTCGAATAGAAGATGCATGATGCGCTGGTACACCGTCCCCACTCTATTTTTATTTTGAAGAAAAGGCCAACAAATCTACATCTCCATTCAAAAAATGCGTAAAAACCAAAGAAAAAGTATTAAACCCTAACAAGTATTGTACAATTAAATATGTAGTAACAACTGAGAGCACATGACGCAATGGGTACAAAGTGGCCATAAAGAGTCAGTCGTGCACCAATTTTATCATAAAATAATACGTATACCGGAGAGAAAAGCAAACAACAATCGAATCGATGTGTGTTTCTGTTTTCCCAAGGTTCCGAAAAGTGATAAGAGAAAATATATTCCATAAAAAAACGCATAATTGTTGGCCTGTCAATCATGCACCACAGTGTAAAGGATCAACGGAAACAACAACAATAAAAGCATCAACAACATATTTGTATTTATTTTTGTGTATACAAGCTAGTTCGAAAATCCAAGACATCATTGAACGCAGTCGGAAGGCTAGACTCACGGTGTTCTGTCTGCGTTCCAGGTCGCAATGTCATCACGGGAAAGGAAATCGCCGATGAATTTGCTAGGCAAGGATCAGAGCAGAGTTTTTTAGGACCCAAACCTACGTTAGATCTGCCTGCGTCCTCGGTTAAGGCTTCCATTGACAATTGGGTTACATATGAGCACAACTGCAGGTAGCATGGCTCTCCAGGTTGCAGGCAGACCAATCGAAAAGGTCCCGAGGTCAACGGCCTATCTCTGAAGAAAATCTTCATTGCTCTAAAGCGCATGCACCCCATGACGTGATCGACAATTGGTGCACTAGAAATGGGCTTTCATCCAATCCTCTCAAAACTGAGAAAAATAGGAAACTTACTGACCTCAGTTATCTAGTGCTTTAAGCCTTCATCAACCGATTTGAGTGTCATCTTGGATAACAAACTTCTTTGGATTCACCGTGTTACGTCTAAAGTCTCTAAAGTGACGTCGTCCTTCTGGCAGCGTAAAGGGGATTTCGACATGGGCTCATGTTATCGAGGTGGGTTCTTTGGATATACACAGTTATGATAAGGCTAATCATGGTATATCCTAAGCCTCGCTTGGAAGATCACGAAAATACTATTTTTATTTTTATAAAAGAAAAACTATAAAAACGCTCATTTTCATAATAACGTCTCATGTAACTGTTTATGTATATAAAATTTTATTACATTTCGTTTAGTACCATCATAGCCGATGGGATCATAGGAAAACAAATTGTTTCCCAAATACCTAAAATTATTTAGTGCAAGGCCGAATACAACTGACTGGTTTTAGCATTTATTGTATAATAAAGAAATTCTTTTTTTATAAAAATCCTTCGAATCGTTTACATACATACAGTACATACTTCTCTTTCACAATCCAAAAATCTACTACATTTATCTCTTACCCATTCGAAAAAAGATTTACTCCATTCCATTCCCTACATTTTATCTTTCAGTGTTCCCTATTCCAACTTCCTACGAAATCCAAATCCGACATAGGGAATAAAGAACACGCAAAAAGAATAGAAAAAAAAAACCAAGAACGTAGGCAACCGAGAACCAGACAGATAGATACTTGAGATTTTCTTCTGTTCCCCCAAAAAATTCGACACGAAAAGAATAAGCCCGTAAAAAGAACCCAAAAGTGTGTGCCAACTAGAAAAAAAAATAATTCCAAATCCGTCTTATCCATTTCTTTTGTCGTTTGTCAGTGCAAAAAGGAAAAAAAAAAAGTAAAAATAATAGAGGCAGAAAAAACTCAAAAGGAGAATAAAGGAAAAAAGTATTTTTTTATTGTACAAGCTTACGAATAAAAAAGAAAGAAAAGAAAAAACCCACAAAAGAAAATCGAGGTTGATAAAAATTTTTGTTTTATTCCTGCAACCCAAGTCTATTCCATTTTATATTTGCTTCTCTCCCTCTCTCCATTTAACCATCCATTCATTGGCCATCGTGTGCGTGTGTATGGTATTGTGCTTTCATTTTCACACCACTTCTCGTATCTTTTCGGTGTGTGCTTTGTGGTTGGTGAAAAGAAAAGGAGCAAAAAAATAAATCATCATCCCTAAATGATAACAGTAAAATTTGTTATTTCCATTTAGAAAGAAACGATACCATTTTTAATAAATGAGAAAAAATCAAAAATAAACGCAACGAAAAAACAAGTAAAAGAAAATAAAAAGAATCGCATGAATGAAAGAAGCAAATGAGTGACAACGACAAACGAAAAAAGTAAATTAAAACACGACAAACGGTGTACGCGTGTGTTTTGTTAATGTGTGCATGGGAAAAGAAAAGAGAAAGAAAGAAAAATATGTCGGCCAACGACGAGCAACAATTTCTTTGCTTAAAACGAGCAATTTGTGATTTATCAAACGACAAATAATGTCTAGTGTTATTTTGTTGCGCCAAGCCAATTATTTGCATAAGCTCATCTGAACGCGCCCATCGATATAAGTTCAAATATTTCCGTCACAAAAAACAGCAACGAACACGAATACACGCAAAACCTTGTTCTCCCTCGACCATTTCCAATAAGTGGCGGCCATTAAATCCATTTCGTTCTCGTCGAGATTGTGTTTGTGTGTGCAGCACTGTGCCGAGGAATCGCCAGAGTGAAGAAAAGTGTAAAAAAAAGTAAAGGCGAACTAAAATTTTGTTATATTTTTATTTTTTATTTTCAATTTGGTTATCTTTCGGCATTCGAGTCGAAAATTTGTGTTCGAAAATTGGAAATTGAAGAATCCAAAATACAACATATCGCCCTTGTTTCTCTTTTTCCCTCTCTCTTTCTCTTTCTCTCTCTCTATCATACAGTGTGGTGTTATTGCCCACTAGATTGTGTGTGCCAATTAAATAAATTTTTGTAGAAAGAAGAAAAAGCTAAAAAAAGTTACATCGCAACGTCGCATACATTGCCCTCCCCCGTGTTTTATTTTCTAGTAATTTTATTTTCTTTTATTTTGTTTGTTCTGTCTTCCTTCTTTTTTTTTTGAGTGCTGTGAAGAAATAGAAAAGAAATCGACAAAAAAAAAATTCCAATTTTGCATAGAGAAACAATCAAGCAAACAAACAACAACGTACAACGAACAAACAAGAAAAAACAGAGAGACTAAAAATAGTGTGTGTATGGTTGGCGAATTAAAATCAATAATATAAACCAATTCAGAGCACACCACAGGCACCCCTGCCTTGAGGAGAGCCCTCGTATTCCCAGCGATATAGAGCTACAGCAACAGTCGCAGTCAGTGCCAAGCAGCGAGAAAGAATAGAGAAGAAAAAAACAAAAAAAAAACTTGCACACACCAAGTGGAGTAGGTTTAGTATGCAAAAATTATTTTTCCAATTGTTGCCTCAAGAAGGAAGGAAACGATTTTCGTGTACCGTGAATGCGCTCGCTCTTCTACCAAAAGGATCCGCCGAATTCAATCTCCAAATGTAAAATCTCGCACGAGCAGGAACTTGCCAGTTTCAAATTGGAAGAAACACTAAACACCACCACGCAAGTATGAATGTTGTTTTAGTTGTACGCTTTTATTAATCTCTATCCTTCTGTTCTCTGGTGGAGAATTGGTGTAGAACCACTTCTAAGTATCATGTCGTGTCGTCGAAAATGAATAACTTCAGAACTCCCGAAACCGCCTATAAGTCTTAATATTATGCTGAAGTCTTCCCACATACTTACTTAGTTCGGGGTGAACCGGGCATCGGGCATCAACTAACAAGCCTGATCCTTAACTAACTGTTTTCAGTTGCTCACTTCAATACGGTTGAAGTCTCTGCGCGCCGAAGCATTGATTTCCATTCACTTTACATGTCCTAGCCATCTCAGGCTGATTAGGTCGAAATATGTAGCTGTATAGCTCGTATAGTTTGTCGTTGAATCTTCACCTCCGAAACCTGTCAACGCAAACGGAACCATTATATACGAAGGATTTTTCTCTCGAAACGACTGAGGATATCTTCATTCACTTTCGATGGAATCCATGATTAAAGGCCATAAAGTAGGAGTGGAATGATCAGTCTTATATAAAGTCTCCTTAATTATTTAGTAACACATTCGCGTTCTCACAAAAAAAAAAAAAAAAACGAGTGGCAAAAGTGATTCTTTATTTCATTTCTGTTGAGGTGTTGGCAGAATTTATAGCAGACCCGGGGTAGACTAAGACCCCTTATAGTTCTCGTATAGTTATAGTTCTTGACTACGAAGTTGTGCCCAAGTCGCCGATGTTGTGTGTCTCTTCTTGTCGACAGTATATATGTACTTGGTTTTGCCCTCATTTACCGCTAAACCCATTTTTACAGCTTCAGTTTCAAGACCAGCGAACGCACCGGTGGCAACCCGCTGAGTTCTTCCAAATACAATATATGTATTGATATAATAGGCATACGTTAGCAGTTGCACCGAATTTCGAAAGATCCGGTGTTCGCACAACTCTTTCAAGTATGATGCTAAATAAGTCACATGACAGCGCGTCGCCTTGATTAAAACCCTTTTTGAAATCAAAGGTCTCGATTAAGTCGTTACGACCTTGACGGGACATCGAGCATTCTCCATCATCATTCCGCACAGACAGACAGGATGCTTGACAGCGATGCTAAAATTAGACATGGTTCTATATAACTCATCTCTATAAATGCTGTTATATGCGGCCTTCAAATCGATAAACAGATGGTGGGTATCGTTTGGGACTTGTTGAGTTTTCTCCCAGGATCTGCCGGAGGGTGAAGATTTGGTCGATTGCGGAGTTTTCTAGTCTCAAACTACGTTGATAGGGGCCATTCAGACGTTCACACAATGTGAAAGATAAGTTCTTGTATGCAATGTTGGAGGAGACGTATGCCGCTATAGTTAGCCCGGGGGGGGGGTGCTTCTTTTTTGTGGATTGTGCATGCTATCCACAAAGTAGTTTCCAGCAGCTTTGAATACCTCGGTCGGTAACCCGTTGGACTTAAGCTCAAATTTGCTATCCTCACTTCGTTTTGGATGTTGGATTTTGTCTGCAGAAAAAGTTTTTTCGTATTCTCCGTCTCTAATCTGGAGTCAATATATAAGGCCGAAATTTGAATACAAGGCCCACATCTGGGTGAGTGCGCCCAAAATAAAATTAAATTTCGGGATACACGTTCGGCAAAGATTTTGGCAGTCTTGGGATTGAAGTATCTTCTCACATAAGTTCATATTTGTTGTGGCGCTTGAGGATCCGTATTCGTACCTACCTTGGTTGCAACAACGTATTGATCCGAGTCAATGTTGGCTGCCCGGAAGGTTTGGACTACCAGATTCCTGGAGGCATGCCTTGCGTCGATTGCAAAATGATCAGTTTGGCTTAGATTTTTATGGTCCGGAGAGACAACTATGTACCCTTGTGTATATTCAGAAGAGAAGACCGTGTGCTTGATATAGTTATAGGGTATGCTTACCAACTGTCCTAGCTGTCATATCCTGACGTTAAAATCGTACTGGGCGGTTACTTATACAATATGTCTTGTCAACGATAGATATTGTAGATAATTTTAATAGTATTAGTATCTGAAGTATCTGAAGATAAATAAAGATAAAACAATTTTTAAGTTTTTTAGATTTCATAAATTAAAAGCCAAAAAGTTAAAAATTAAGATGGTGTCTTTTATTTGTCATGCTCGCTAACGTTTTGGAAGCTCAAGACTTCTCTGTTAAGTTTGCCGCGTAGGACAAATCCACACTCTAATCACCATCATAGTATAAAGATAGATCGACAGTTTTTCATCCTTCTTTTGCTCGGCATGATATGCATGGTATTAGTGAGCAGTCTCTGATAATTGTCTTGCCGATATTCCACGTGCAGATCCGAAGGTCGTTGTCTTCAAATCGTTTTCCAGGTCATCAGCAGTGAATCTGTTGCTATTAGCTGGCTCGTTACACTTGTTTTTACCTCTTCCATTTAGGTATGTGCGCCCTACGGCGTAGACCAGTGTTATGCTACTGGTTGACCATGCACATGTCCTTTTAACCTGCGTGAGTAAGGATTCACAATTTTATTGTTTAATCAAAAGTCACATTTTTACGGAAGAATTGATGTCAATCTGCTTTGTGGCTAACTTATCTCTCCCTGAATGAATTGAAATGGGTTCAGATTATTCATCAAACCAACAACAAAGAAGTTCTCTTGATCGACTGCCTTACAGACTTCCGGACTTTTGCAATTGAATGGTATCACCAACAATCTTGGAAGCCAGCTTCTCTACTGATGTGGATAATACCATTGTTTTAGTGAGCAATTTACGGCTTCGAAATTGACAAATAGTTGGTGTGTGTCGATCTGGATCTTCCGGGTCTTCAGCAAGATCTACCGTATTGTGAATATCTTGCCGGTGATAGACTTTCCTGGCCTGAGTCCGCACAGGTATTGACCATTTAATACGAGAGAAAAGGTCTTATAGATCACCTATTTAGGTGATTTATTCCTCCATAGCTGGCACAGTCAAAATTGAGGAAGCCACCACTACCTACTCGCATATCTTCGAACTAATAGGATGTTTGCTCGTTCTCTCATTGAACACAGGAAAAACGTAATTAGGTGGTGAGAAAATACTCTTGTGTAAGGCAAGTCAACTAAACTCTGTTGACAATGATGAATGCCTTTTCAAAACCAATGTACATCAGATAAAATGATAATGATTCCAAGCACAAACCTGATTGCTTGACGCCAAGAGTATAATCAAAGTGGACTTTTATTTGGACAAGAATTGTGTTGTCTATAGTTTTGGCGTAACTGAAGCAGTATATATTGCTTCTGTCTCCCAATGTATTGTAGAACTTGCCAAAAAATATCTAAAAATGTATCCCTCTGATAGTTCTATGGGGATTCTTACCCTACAATGTCCCAGAGGTACAATAGTAACAAAACATCAACTCTTTATTATTATTTTTTGATTAAAGTAATTAAATGACAATAATAAATATAAAATAAAATATAGCACTAGCTACCGCACTAACCGATAGCCAGGCTAGTCTTAATAATAAGGGGTTAGTTTCTTTATTTTTATTTTTTGTTTTAAACACCTTTGTTAAGTTACTCATATTTTATATACACTAACGAGTACATTACTTATGTTAGCTTCAGTTGGTGTTTGTAATATGCATCATGGGCATATTGATGGAGAGGAGGATCTTTTTTATATAATCCGCGCTGGCAAAGGAAACTTAGGGAGGAAGAAAGGAGAGATACCGATGTACATTGTTCTTAAGTGTTTGCAAGTTATAATGACTAAGGAATAGAGAGCTCGACAGGACATTCCATAAGCGAGTTGTACGGCTTAGGAACGAATCACGATATTTCAGAGTACGTCCGTAAGTGGGCTTGCGGGTATACTAATGAGGATTCATAATGTGGCGGGTGTTCCGATTGAAGGTTTGAAAGGAAGGAATGCTACTGGCGATTTCTATGGATCACTGGTGGCGGAAATGGAAATAGAACAAAGTGAAACACAAGACATTACAGTGGTCGGGGGTGTCAATTGACTAGCATCATCTATGACTTGTATCCCACGGTTTTGAATCCTATCTAGTAGGTGAAGGGAGGTTATAGGAGCGGTTGAGTGCCTTATATACTCGTATTGAGACCAGATTAGAGGGTGTGAGATATTCTTTACATGGTCTGAGGAAACCTAGACATATTTTTGGCGACATCAAATATGCTGTCATTCTAACATAGGGTGTCAATGACACACATACCGAGAAAGGATAGTTTTTCGGTTTCGACGATCCAAGTGCCATTCATAAATAATGGTTGGGTGTGTTAATTTCATTGTAACAAAAGCAGACAGCATTATGTTTTGGAATCAATAAATTCCATTCCGTTGGTGGTCACAATTGGTTATGCTGTTAATATTGGAACTTAATGGGCTTAACAACATATGCTGCCGTTCCTGTTCTACAGCAGAAGAGCAGGAACGTGACCCCGGGAACGATTATGGGAAGCAGAGAATACTGTCATCAGGAATATATTAGAATAGAAGTATCAGACAAGAGATCATCGATAAAAATTAAAAAGTGTCGGAGACAGAATGGAGCCGTGGGACACAGAAGCAGTATTTATCTTGTAAATATAAAAGGGAAGGGAACTGCCTTAAAAAAAATTAAAGTGAGCCTTTGAAAGATAATTTCTAATCCATTGAAGATGAGATTCGTCGATCTCAAAAACGCCGATTTAAAATTCCTTCGACAGAGCAACTACATTGCTTTCGACAGATTGGTGTAGACTTTGGTTCGACTTTTCGGTGAGACATGTCATCAAATCGCCAGTTGACTTCTTGCTTCGAAAATCGTACTGCCGGTAACTGAGAAAATTTCATGATTCGAAATATTTCAGAAACTTACTCTTTATCAGCGTTTCCTTGGAAAGAAGTCAGGTAAGTGCAATGAGTTCGTAGGAGGAGAGAGAGACCGACGACTTTTTTTAGGGACCTGCTGGACAAATGCTGTTTTCCATCTGGTCGGAAAGAGTAATAAAGTGTAGAATTGATAAAAAAAAAACTACTTACGTAGTGGTTTTGCCAGTGTGGAAGAACACCTCTTCAGAACACCACCATCTGTAGCAGCAGATTTGTGCATATTACAAGTACTCCTGCTACTACAGTTTGGGGTTCCCGTAAACAAAGCAGTTGTCGATAATTTGCTTACGGAGATGAAATTTGAACCACATGAAATTGAATTTCGGATTGTAACAGTAATTCCATTGTAGTGGATGTAAATAGCACGACCGTGGTGAGAAAAGAATAATGACACTATTTCGTATACAGGTAGCCTCAAAACTGAGTGATGTGAGAGATGTGGGCGGGGATCTACCAGTGTTTACTTACAGATAGGACGTACGCAGTATAGTGATTACATTTTAGCCCGCGTGTATTTCCTATATACAGTCTAAATTCCCGAACAAACTGAAAAAACCCAAACACCGACTCGATGATATTAAGCAGAGCTGTGAAGTCTTCTTCTTCTCCTTGTGACATTACATCCTTGGGCAGGGTCTTGCCCTCTGCACAACGTGTCTCCATTCTGTTCAGTCTAGTGCTGTATTTGTCCAATTTGGAACGCTTAGTTTTTGTATATCGTCCGTCATGCCATCTATACATCTAATTCTTCCTCTACTCCTTGCTCGCATGTTTTCATGGTTGCCGTCTAATGTTCTTTTTTGTTTTCTTCAGTCATCCATTCTTATTAAATGCTCAAGCCATGTGATTCTTTGCTCTTTGGCGAATCGCGCCATATCTTCTTTTTCAAGTATTGCGCTTCGTTCGCACGCCGCATATATAATTCATTTTCCAATCTTGCACCTTATATTCTTCTAATTACTTTTCATTCAAAGACTCTTAGATTTCTTTCGTCAGCTGCACTTAATGGCCAAACTTCGCGTCCTACATTATTATTGGACGTATTATCGTTTTTTAAAGTGTAGTTTTCAATTTTCGAGACAAAAGTTTTAATTGCAGAAGGTTGTGTGTAAAATTCCAAAGTTGGTTCACCTAATCAAATTGTTGTAGGTGTTTTACGCTTACAACACCAACAAAATGGTGTTTTGGGATTGGAGGGTCGCTTCTGGATAGTCGATGACTATGTGTAAGGGTTTTGTGACCCATTTCATTAGCTGTGTGTCATGTGGCGGCGTCCTGTTGAAAATGATCAGCATCAATTTCAGGTTAAAAAAGTCAGTCAACATCGTTCGGTAACGTAATCCATTCACTGAAACGGTCGCACCATCGTCATTTTCTAAGAAAATATGACCCAGCGACACCGCCAGTTGCCGGGATTCGGTAGAGTTTTGAGCTTGCAATTGTGGTTCGAACATGGAAAATTTTGAAGAGCATATTCGCCTTATTTTGCTTTATTATTTCAAAAAACGGAAGTAAGCAATTGGGGCAAGAAAAGAGTTGCGTAAAATTTACAGCAGAAATGTCATCGAAAAATGACAGTTCCGGAACTGGTTCGCCCGATTCCGTCATGGTGATTTTTCGGTTGAAGGTGCTCATCGCTCGTTCAATCCTTAATCAAAGCATTGGTGGAAGAAAATATGCATTAAACGGTTCGGGAGTTTGTTACCGCTCTAAAGGTTCATGGCCCTTAAATGCGAAGAATACAACCCATTCTTGAATGATCCCGGGCGACGAAAAATGGAAGTGAGATGATGCATCAGAATGGCAAACAAAGACGGACATCCGTTAAAAGAAGGTGATGCTGTCAATCTGGTGAGATTGGAAGGGACCAGTCTTCCATGAGCTGCTTCCACAGAACAAAATGATTATTTCCGATGTCTACTGTGTACAACTACAAAAATTAAGTGATGCCATCGCACAGAAACATCCAGAGCTAATCAATCGTAAGGGTGTCGTGTTTCATCACGGCAATGCAAAACCACAGAAAAGTTTGGTTACTTGGCAAAGATTGATGCAGCTTGGTTGAGATGTGTTGTCACATCCACCGTGTAGCCCAGATTTTGCGCCATTCGACTTTCACTTATTCCTGGAATGGTAGAACGTTTGCTTCTGAAAACCTCATCAAACAGCACCTTGACAAGTTTCTTGCACAGATAAAGATAGGAAGTTTTATGAACGAGGTATTATGAAGTCGAAGTTGAAGTATTCAATTGAAGGAATTTGTTTACGACTGTGTGATGCTGTTGACACAAAATCATCATTATGAAGGAGAGAATCAATGTTGCCTCGGCCGTGCTATTTTTTTCTTTTTCTGAAATCCAGAATGTCCTTTTTGATATGATCTTCTCTAGAACTTTAGAACTTTGCCGACATATGGTAATAGAGATACAGGTACACAGGTCGATGTCCACTTTCCTCGCTTGGCGTTTTATTTGTCTTTGAATTGGTGCCACACTGGCAATTTTCGATATTTAGGGAATGATTCCTTTGTCAACAATTAGATTGGAGAGATATACTATTGTACTATGCGTTGTTTAAGGAGTAGAGTGGAATTTTTGATCATAGGATATGAGATTCTATGGAAGCCAGGTGTTTTCCATTTAATCATGCTACGGCAGTATTTCAATTCTATAATGGAATGTTGGATTGGACCAGCTGGGATGGGTAGTTGAGTTGAGGTGGATTATTGATTGCAGAATATTTTGTTTTGAGGAAGGAATGTGGAAAATGGGAATCATCGTCCATGTTGGACCAGGTTTTTGGCGATATCATATGAAGAGGAGACTCTGTTTTTTCCCGATCTGATGATATTTATTGAGCGAGGAATATGATCGCCTGTGAGTAATTTTATGGTACTCCAGAGTTGTTTACATGTGGCCTTCAGATTTATGTTTGAGATTTTTGGGCTGTTTTTGGACATATTTAACCGATTTGCAAAACTCGCGCAGTTGGATTTTACTGAGTTGGATATTTTTTGAAATTGTGCCAGCCTTCTGTTTGATTTTTTGGAGATTACTGTTTTCATTGTTCCACCAAGGAAAGGAATTTTTTTTTTGGGACAGCAATGTCTGTGTTAGCTGCACTTCTAATGAATTGCTTCGTTATTTACCTATATTAAGAAGGATGATATGAGATTTGAAGCTATACTTTCAAACGGGGGCTAGTTGGCTTTATATATTTGTGATTTTGAGAGTCGGCTTGGGTTTGAGGACTGACTTCTTACCGTCACCGTTGTGATTAGAGAAAAATGGTATCTGCCATGCAAGTGTGGAAGAGTTGTGTATGTGGTTTTGAGTGAAAATTGTGAGGAAATTAGGGATAGATACACATGGATAAAAGTGTTGTGAGAAGAGAAGTGGGTAGGTTTACCATCATTTAATACAGTCAAATTGGAATGTGTAAAAACTTCTCCCACAATTTTGCCCCTTGTATTGGCATGGTGGGGTTGAAGTACGGAAGGTTGAAAGTTTGATTAAAACTGCAATAGTTGATATTGGAGAGTTGATTTCAATAGATCTGTGGGAAGGGATTTATGGACTAGGAGTTCAGTCCCTTGTGTGTCTGTGTTAGTTTGAAGTTTATGAAAGAACGAAGCACATGGTTTTTACGAATAGATGGGTTTCTTGAAGCGATATCATCTCGGGTTTGAGTTCATTTATCAGTAACTGCAGTTCGTGGTAGTTATATTTAGTTTGTGTTCGTCGATCCCGGAGACTTTTGAGCAATGTAGTCTGAGGTATATTGTGAAAAATGAGAATGACGAATGAGTCAAGTTAGAAGATGGTAAGGTAATTCAGGTGTGAATTAAGTGCTCGTTGTTTTTAATGAGCGATTGATTGAAAACAGATATATAAGGGAGTATGGACATAAGGTGTAGCGTGTTTGGCACTTGCTGTTTGATCTGGGTTTGTTTGGTAAGTGTGTTTATTATTTTTGGTGTCGATATTGATTGTGAGTTGTGAATTGGTGTTGATTTATTAAGGTGGTGGTATCTTGTGAGGAAGAGATAGGGTGCGTATCTATATCAGGTGCATTTGATAATGTTTGGGGGTTTTGCTGTTTAACTGTTACATGTTCGCAGGGTTGGGTTAGGGTTTCTGGTTATGATAGGATTACAATTTATGGGTTGATTAGGTTTGGATTTGTCGGAGGAATTGATTTTGGACAGGCGCACTTCTTGTCTACCTGTTTCAGAAAACGCGACTGTGATTGGATTTGTAGGTAGAGTTTTATTGGTTATAAATTCGTCTAGGCTCGATCATGGTTCTTAATACATACTTTTAGAGCATAAACTTGATGAGGAGGGCTGATTACCGAGGCAGCTGGCATACGTTAATCGTGTGCATTGAATGGGATCGTGGGTGTGGTGGTTACTGTTTTCGCATAGTTTATTCTTGGTGCATCGCTAATTGGTATGCTCAAGCACAATAGTTAACAGTTCCGACAACTCACAGATGAATGGATGTATTTTTTGACCTTAGCCATGTAAAAACCGACTACAATTCATTGGACTAGGAAATATATGTCGAAGGTAAAACTCATTAAGTCTGAAGGCTAGCTTAAGGAATATATCTGCTTCCTTCTCGGATCTAACAAGCATTAGTAGGCTATCGTCGCGGAGGGAGTGTTAATTCAGTGTTAACTCCGGGTACCTTAACCACAAAAAAAAACTTACACTAGATAGCGGGTTTTCAGAGTTATTCGTGGCAATGACAATAAACTTTGGATTCCTAGTGTTCCTTGATTTTGGTAGCCCGTACAAATCTTGGTGTTTTTTTTTTACCCTGGGTTCAAAAGACCAAGTGTCGGACAACAGGTCGAAATACTTCCCGGGATTATCTTTGGGCCCTGGTGGGCTTCTATGATTTATGCAGTTACGAAGGCAATATAAAATAAACGAGGTAAATTAATCCCCTCGGGAAAATTTTGTGAAGCATTTAACAGGTGCAAGGGAGACAACAATGGTTGTCGATAGGATTATGAATAATCAAAACACACCGGAAAAAAGAGGTCTTCACTCTACAAAAGCTACAAGAGTAAGATACGAGGTGTGTTCAAATGGGACTTTATATTTTTATAAAAAAATATTTATTTATTAATCAGTAATAATGTTGACCCCTTCAAAGTAATCCCCTTCAGATATAATGCACTAGTGCCAACGCTTTTTCCAATCCTCGAAGCTTTTCTTAAAAGCACTTTTTGGTATAGCCTTGAGCTCTTCCAGCGATGCCGTTTTTATTTCCTCAATCATAGGTCTCTTCAGTTTTAGGAACAGGAAAGAGTCGCATGGGGACAATTCCATCACCAGTTATGACCCTTTTGAGCAAGTCTGGATCATCATTGACGTCATTCAAGAGCTCCAGAGCGATGCTCATGCGACGGTTCTTCTGATCAAAATTAAGAAGTTTCAGAACAAACTTTGCTAACACACGTCTCATGTCCAAAACATCCGAAAAAATTGCATGACACGAGCCGGCCAATATGACAACATCCTCAGCAGCTTCGACGTTATCATTTTTTGTTGACGTGCTGGGGCGTCCAGAGCGAGGATCGTTATTGGCATCTTCTCGGCCATCTTGGAAAAGCTTGTATCACTTGTAAAATTTTTTTTTTACTTAGAGCATTCTCACGTATGCCACTGTCAAAATTTCAGGTATTTTAGAGCAATTTTTTACACACAATTTGATGCAAATTCTTTGCTCCATTTTTTATTATAACTGAAAGCACACCAAAACACGTCTAACCTCTCTGTCTGTCAAAAACAAACTAAGTATGCTATATACTTGAAACATATACTTGGGACATGTGCACCAACAAAGCAAAAAAAAAAAAAAACGCGAAATTTCAAAAGTCACCTTACTTTTTGAACACACCTCGTAATTCGTATATGACAAGTATGACCGCGCGAATATTATTCAGTTTTAAAAGTGGTGCTACGTGACATGATTTCGACGCAAGTTTAAGTTAAATTTTAATTAGCCACAAAAATAGGTGTGAGATAAATAAGACATGTAATGCAACAATTTATTGCAGCTAGCATAGATTATTTTGATATCTTTGAGGTTAGATTTAATAAAATAAAATGAAATGCTAAGGGCGCAAGGCAAGACCTACAAATTCATCGCCAAGGCTTTACACCGTTCCGAAAATTTCGTGACATGTGCTCTGTGCTATTGGCGAATCCAAATCCATTTTCGTCCTCAAAAACGATTTGCGTTGAAATTGACCAACAAGTTAGCAGCGCACGCACAGTTCGCAGAAAACTCCAGGATGCCAACCTTCCGGGCAGAGTTACAAGAAAAGTCGAGCAAGAAATGTAGGCATTCGCAAACAATTTGCTGCAAGCCACCGCCTTTTGAGCGGCCCGGAAGGTATCAACAAATATCGTAATATTATCTGGAGTGATGAAACTGAAATCAATTTGTTCTCCTCGGACTGTGCACGCAACGTTGGAAGACCAAAAGAAAAAGAATATCATGAGCGAGAAAGACACCGAAGCACAGAGGTTGAAATATAATGGTGGTTGGGGCTGGTTTTCTTCGATATTGATCCAATTTTTTTAATTCGCCATGCGTATGGACGTTCCAGTACGATAATGATCCGAAACACACATCAGGTCTTGCAAAAGACTTGTTTCGATATCAGAAAGTGTCCATTATTGCATGGCCAAATCAATCCCCAGATCTCAATCCAATAATAAAAAAATTGTAGGAATTATTGTTCACAACTGCTGCATATGTATGTATTTCATTGACCAGCTGTGTATATTGTAATGACATTCCAGTTGTCAGCTATTTGGACAAGGAAAATATGTATCTTGTTCACTTTGCAACAAGCTCAACACTTACAGATTATGACGAGTGTCTGCCTACACGTGAACACGTCGAATTTTCAATGGGATGAACTAAATTTCATACTCGTATATTAAAATGTTTACTTGAAGATCTTAAAATACACAAATCCGCTGCTTCAGATGGTGCAACTCCCTTTCTTCTGAACGGGTGTTCTTTCACACAAGCGAAAACAAAGCGGAAGCTTTTGTACTAGTTTATCCAAAAGACCCGTTGCAATTACTTCCCGACTTTCCAAGATCAACTCAAGAGGCAGTCGTAGCAACAGGTCCACTGATGTGTTGATGTGATTTCTTATGGAAAAGTGGAACCAAATTCTACACCAATCTGGAGAAAGCAAGATAGTTGGACTTGATATTTCAAAGTTACCTGCATATATGATATTTAACAGAGTTCGGCATCTGGCTCTCTAGCCGAAAATTCGGGCGTCTGAGCTCGACGAGTCTTTTCAATTCAAGTTGTCTTGGAAGGTTTCAAGTCTGATAATCAAAAAATAAATGCTGGGCCATCCCAGGGCTCGGTTCTGTCTCCAACAACTTTTCATTTTCATCAACGATCTCTTATATGCCAGTGTATTCCTTTGTGTGTTTATATTTGTTTCCGGACTCACGTCCCTTCTCTTGAAATGTAGAACGGGAACGGAAGCGCATGGTAAACTCATTAAATTGGGAGGAATATATTGCTTCCAAAATAAAATGCTGTCCGCTGTCGTCAAAGCGAAACTTAAGCACCTAGCTATTATTTATGAATGGCAGTTGCATTGTCGATAACGAACAACTTTCCATTCTCGGTATGTGTGTCAATGATAACCTATGTACGTTAGAATGACCACATTGTCGATGCCGTCAAAAATCTTGCGAAATGTCAATCATACTATACTATACTATACCCCACTCCCTCTGATCTGGCCTCCATGTATAAAACATTTATTCGTCCAAAATCGGAGTACAATGTTCATGCCTGGTCATATGCTCCTAAGAGCTCTCTGCACCTGTGTAATAAGATTCAAGAAGATGCCATAAAACTCAGAGTCAATTGATACGAGTACAATCGAACACAGACGTTATGTCTCTTGCCTCACCTTCGCCATTTTCACCACCAGTATTCCAATGAAATTGACAATAGCATTCCGCCCTTTCAAACCTTCAACAGCAACATCCGTCTCGCTGCGAATGCTACTAAATATACTCTCAAGCCCACTTAGGATGTACTCTGAAAATCATGATTCTTTCCTAAGCCAAGCAACTCGCTTATGTCATGCCCTGTCATGCTCTTTATTTCCTAGTCATCACAACCTGCAAACGTTCAAAACCAACGTCCAATGGTATCTCTCTTCCTTCCTGCCAACTATGTGTAAACATTTTAAGGGCACACTAAATCCTTCGAGCACGCGTCGATTCACAAAAAAAAAAAAAAAAACGCTCCTTGTGCAGTGGCATAAGCTCATTACTTCCACCTACTGTGATTCCTACAGTAAGCAGGAACATGTACATGCATACATCTTTGGCTTGGGTGGTAAAAACATTTTTGCCAGCATTCCAATTTCGATTCCAAGCACAGTATAGGGTATAAAATTAGTAGTATGCCATCTGTACGAGTCTTCATCGTGTGTTACGTACGTCAAAGAGACAATCTCGAAAACTTTGACTTACTGATTTCGATGACGCTACAGCCTGTGGTGGATCTAACCCTAAAAAAAGAAGCCTCTTCAATTAGCGTGATCTTTGGCACTCCACTATTCATAGTCAACATAAACACTCGAAGAATCATGCGTTCACAACGACCAAAGGGTATCTTCATCCCCCTTCATTAATGTCCATGCTTCTGCGTAAGGCCTAGTTACTCAGTTGTTTTCTTTGGGCAAAGAAGCAGTGATAAGAAAGTGTAATTCGTCATTTGCTTGCTCTCGCGGTGTCGCGATAAGAGTTAAAATCGAAACAGAGGCAGACAGAATTCCCATACACCTCAAAGTTACAGCTCTCTATTGTGACATTCTGTCCGATTAGTGGGTATCGAGCGCCGCTTCTTCTTGACGACACATCAATACTGTTTTTGTAAGAGGTGTAGAAATTTATTTTTAGACAAAAATGACAGTAATTGAGTTTGAATCAAAAATGTTCAGACATGAGAGTGGTTGATGCATGACACGCTTTTAACACGACTTGTCTATCGGTCGAATTTTGTGACATTATTTTTAGCACTTCTCTCCTCACCAAAAAGGAGCTAAATGTTGGCTGTCAAGGCCTAGATTGTTTCTGATTTATCAGCATACACCAACGACTCCACATAATCCTACAAGTAGTAATCGAGAAACGTCAAATCGTAGGATCTCGGTTTCTAATTCACGGGTCCATTTCGCGATGTATTGTTGTCGTTGAATCGTATCCCTAGTAAGTCAATGGTTTCATGGGAAATATGGCATGTAGCATCATTCTTCTGGGACTCATATCGCCGGGTCAATGTCGTCCATATTTTTGAAGAAATAATCACTAATCATAGTTTTTAACGTTGACCATTGATGGTAACGATAGCTCTGGCGTCATTTTTAAAAAAATTAGACCACACCAAACAGTGGGCTTTTGCTGGTGTGATTGAGTCTCATGAGTCTCTTCTGGATTTGCATCATTCCAGAACAGGCAATTTTGCTTGCTCACATAGCCTTTGAACTAAAAGTGAGCGATTCATCAAAAGCTGCTCAAAAGCCCAACCCCGAACTCTCATGCAATGGTTTCGTGCACCACCTGGATCTTATGCGATTGTAGGACGTGATATTTTTGCAAAATTGTTCACAAGGGTGAAAGAAAAAGACGAAATTTTTGGTACTTTCTTCTGACGCGTTGTTGCCTTTGCGTCATATAGAGTGTATTCGTGAGTGGTACGAAATTTACTCGTATCCACAACACGACAAAAGGCGAGTTCGGTTGGTTGATGGTTGATATGAAATTACGTAATCTTCTACACGTTTCGCGAATTGAAGACTGATTTTCAAAATAAGTTTAAATAATATGGAAGCTTTCGTTTGGTGAAATAGCTTCCTGCAACGAACGGTTTCTATTGTTATTCCTACCAAATCTAGGAAATAAGTTGGTGTGTTCTGTCTATCAAGTCATCTCCTGCTGCCTTTAATATCACATATTCGCATGTAGAGTATTCTGTAGCTTTTGTTACTAAAATTAAGATACTGATATCTCTCCTTCATTTTGGTCGTCGCGTAAACGGAAGCCTTGATTTTTGAATGCTTAGTTCTACCTGACAGCGGAGTTTGAGTCGCCAGCCCCTTGAACAATCTGCACTAGTCGTTTTTCAATATCCTCAACGCCGACTGTAGCTCAACTACCAGAATTAATTATTTCCTTGTTCATTTCTATAAGTCTCTGTTCGGATCTTCTTCACTCGATAATTTCTTCGAGGATCTTTCCACCTATTTTGTTCGTAAAACGCTCGTACTACCCTTAATGGTCCAGGCATTGTCGTTTCTTACGCGAGTTCTTTTGTTACATGTGCTTTCTTGAAGTCCCCATCAAACCAGGGTTCTCTTTAGCGTGGTCGAGCCCATCTACGTACATCAGTGACTTTTCCGACAGCTTCCTTATAAGGTCGCCGACGAAAGATTGAGGGACAGGCAATAGGCAAGTGTTCTCGTGGCTTGTTGCGATTGCAGCCGATCTACGTTATATGTCTTCAAAATATTTTTCAATTGTTGAAGCGTCTGAGATATCCTCAAACGTTCGAGCATAAATTGGCCGCCCGGAATGTTCGAACATTTATATGTACAATAGTACTGAAGGAGTGCTTTGCGCCGATCGCAGCATGTTTCATTTGGTTGACTGTTTTATGATCATACCGAAGTGTTCTTATAGGAATATTGGGTTATGGCAATCTAATGGTAGTTATAGTGATATTCGGCCGCGCTTCAAAGTCCATAAGTTTTAATCCATTTCCAGATATGCTACCGAAGAGTCTTACCAACTGTATAGCATTGAAAAAAATGTTCTCTCTTCGTATTTTGTCATACGTAGGTCGTCAGTAATAGGCTTTGTCGGTGCAGTTCAAGGGGAAATTCTTTCATATTGCCGATATTGTGGTGGTGATGTGGGATTATGTGTGACGAGGAGGGAAGTCGACCGACCTCATACATTCTCACAGTACTTTCATGGTGATTCCCTGGTCTTAGCTATTACTAAGTATTGGTTAATGTTAGCTTTTCTCTAAATACTGGATTCGTGTCGTCTTCTCTTTATCAGAATACGACCAATTCGGCTTGTGTTTTGATCAGGAAATTCTTGTTGTCATGTCGCTAGCTGTGCATTCTAAAGGTAGTGCCATCCTTTTCTATTCTTTCAATAAGTACGCTTTTTGCGTCGTGCTTGGGACACTGCCTAAAGGTTCTGTCTAGGAGCTCGCTATCTTTCTCCTCCGATGGCGCGTATGTTGACGAATTTATTTCTGATACGGATTGTCACTAATCACTCGCTTAAACTACTGTGTGTCTTAAGAATATTACTAGCTTTGACCAAATCGGTACTTCAAGAGACCAACTCATATTAATCGAAGGTTCTGACTTGTAATCCCGAATAAATTTCCTAACCTTCAAACCTCAGAATGAATCGATATTATAATCTCTTTCAAAACCAGAGACCCGAAGAATGCAATTCAAATGGAATCCTTAATAATTATAATAACTTTGAATTTCCAAAGAGTAGCACAAATACTACTTTGAAAGCACAAACGACAACGCTGTGCTGGGGCAAGGTTTTGTTTTTCTCTCTGTTGTTGCTACATTACGAACGAGTACAATGTGTAGCCAGCCCTTTGCAGTGTGTATTGATCAAAGAATATTACAACGTTCACGACCACGACCACGATGATGACGATGATGATGATAATAACAATGTTAACTACGACGACGTCCGTGAGGTAGAACAGGCGGTTGTAAACGATGGATTGGATAGGAATTTAAGTTTTATGTTTTCCTCCTCCCAAGCCCAGCCCAACCCGACCTATTCGATTGCTATTTCGAACAAACAAACATACTCTATTCTCTTCTTAGTTGCCGACTACCACTACGAACATGACTACGACTATGCCAAATGGCTACGACTACGACGAGTACTTCTGTATTTCCATTGCCATTTCCATTTCCATTTTCATCCTTTGTGCGATAGTGCATTGATAAAACGACGTACCGAAGTACTTACATACGTACCAACGACGATATTGCAAACAGGCAAAAAGAAAGGATGCAACGCATCGAGCTTGTTGCTTGCATGCATTATGAAAATAATATACGAATTCAGTTGATGATGCGAGTGTATCCAGTGTTTCCTTGGGGCTCTAATGTTACTGTGAAAATCATGAATGTCATATGAATTCCCAAATCAGTGAAAAAAAAATCTGTAGATAAGTCCGATCGAATCACATGATACGAGTATAGGGCAGGACAGCAAGGCAGATTATATCAACGCATAAACAAGGACGCCCCAAACTTAGGGATACCAATCTATTGGCTTAAAATCGGGACCCATGAAGAGGGAAGGAAGAACTATAAATTTTTTTTAAATGTGAACGCACATTTAATGTTTTTTTGTGAAACGTCATTATTATTTTGCTTGTCAATGTTTACCATTTAGTGATGGTTCAGTACTCGAACGAGCAACTTTTACAAATTATTAAAATTTATCATCAAAATTCGGAGTCGGTGGCCTCAACTTTAAGAGCGCTAACGCTAACGACTGGCAATTCCTAATTTAGTGCAAAAATGCGAGTCTACAGTTCCGGTGCCAGTGAGAAAAAGAAATGCAAGGAGTGCTGAAAATATTGAGGCCGTAAGTGCATCTGTTGACAACGACCCAAATCAATCCATTCCACGCCGTTCACAAGGAATTGGACATCGCTCAAATAACATTGTGGCAAGCCAGATGACCATTTGAAACGTCGACCTTTCTTAAATTGGTCTCTGGAAATGGTTCCAACCGATTCCGAATTTCATCGCAAAATCATCTTCAACGACGTAGCTTATTTCTAGCTCAATGGCTTTGTCAACCAGTAAAATGTGCGCTATTGGACGGCTACAAACCCACATGTGCTTCAAAAGACTTCACTACATCCACAAAAATTGACTGCGTGGTGTGGTTTTTATACTGGCGGGCGTCATTGGGCGGCATTTTTTCGTTGATGACGATGACCGACAATTTACAGTTTAATGGGAATCGCTATTGGGACATGGTGGAACATTATTTTTGGCTCGCAGGAATTGCGTGCACTCAACATTGGTGAGATGTGTTTTTAACAGGACGGCGTAACTTGCCACATAGCGGACTGAACAATCGATTTATTGAAGTTAAAATTTGGTGAGTGTGTTATCTCAAGAAATGAACCAGTCAATTGGCTGCCTCATTCGTGTGATTTGACACCTCTGCACTTCTTTGGGGCTACGTTAAGTCATTGGTGCTATGCCAACAAGCCAGAGACATGCTCAGAGCCAATATTGAACGGGAAATTGCCGGCATATCTGCCTAAATGTGTGGAAGAATGGTCGAAAATTGGCCCCAACAAATCGATCATTCCAAGTGCGCTTGTGGTGGACATATGAAAGAAGTCGAATTCCATTCATAATGGGATATAAAAGTTTTTTCGATATCTCAGATAGTATGTGATTTAAATGTCTTCAAAATTTCCGTAATGGAAAGCCTGACGCATGACATATAAAGAGCCCGTCAGTAATATTTGGATGACTAGTGAATAGAAAAAAGTTTTACTTGACTGATTAGGCCATTTACGCCAGGACCAGATTTTTGGCTGTGGTTAGCTTAAATTTGTGGACTGATGAGCTATGCGCCACCGTAAGGCACTTAGGTCTATATAGGTCCATTGATGCCATCAGACATAGGTCTATTGATTGGTGCCATCTCGCGTTGATTGACAATTTTGTTCTGTAACCGGTTACTGAATGGATTTTATCCATAAGATTAGCATATTACAAGATCATAAAAAAGGATCATTCTCAGATTGCAAAGGTCGAGACAACGACATGAAAATAAGAGGGTATCCCCCTCCCGTGAGTCGTCTTCTTTACAGTATCTGCAGGGATCGTCACCCTTAAGGATCAACTTGATTGCGGGCGCTAGCAGAAGATTGTGACCTGTGACTAATTTGACTGACGTTTATAGTTTTGTTTTGACTTCCAAGAGGATATTACTAGATTTGGATTCTTCTCCGACTGCCTAGTAGTTTTACAGTTTTACAGCCGCCAAAGTACTCGTATTCGTATTCGCGAACAACTTTATGCAGGGCGGTATCCCCTTTTTTTTTTTCAATTTTTCAATTGTTTCAAAAAAAAAAGCGATGCGGGGCTTATAGGACTGATGTTTTTGCATAAATGTGTCTGGTTTTATCTGCCTACAACATAGCATTTTTAATGCTAAAACTGAACAGCCGTTACAGAAGCGCTATCGCAGTCTGCTTTGTTTTTTCGATCCAATCCGGAGGAAAAAATGAATCGAAGTATTGCTTTAATGCTTTGATACGCGTAGCACAACTGATTGCGCTTTCTTCTAGTGTCTTTTTATTCATAAATAATGTTGGAGTTCGGGTTAATCTGCGAAAGTGAGTGAGTAAGAATTTTCATCGAAAAGTTGTAGGTTTCCTGCTACTGAAAGTTCCTTAGATAGGGCTCTTCTTATTCTATTACTCTGAAACGCATTCAATTGAGGGAGCAAAAAGTCGTCTATGAGTGTCTTCCAGCGCTATAGAAATCATTCTTGTTTTTCCAGAACAGAGATTGAAGCTTTTGGCAATATTAAAGTGTTTTCTTGTCTCCTTTCTAAAGCACTGTAATATTTTGGTATAACACCACAGTGGAAAATTCTTAGATTTAATTATTCTTGTTTTGTTATCTTCTTCGAGTGTTTCCGTTTTGAGCCCACTAATGATACAGTAGTCTCTATCTATGTTATGTATGTAGCTTTTCCAGTTTGTGTTTCTGTGATCAGAGAATCACGATGCTTCCAAATGCTAACAGAGTTACTTACTCAGCAGGGTGATTGTGTGTAATTAGAGTAGCCTAGTCATTTTTACTATGGAGCCTAGAGGTACACAGTTTAGTAGGAGACAGTCGGCTGTACAACCTTCTAATACTATCTTTAGATGAGGGCAATGTCTGCGTTAATTTTGCTCTTAAATATTGACAAACTATGTAGATTGGCGCTGGCCGCTTTACTATGGTGATGACTAATTTATATATTATCTTTAGCATAACGATCAGCTGACTCTTTCGGCTCCTTCGCAGAGCGACAGTAAGATAACTGAATGTTGCATTAAATTATCCCGACCCTGACCTTCCGACTGTAGTTGACCTTGGTACGAATATAGATTTGAAGCTCCCCCCACATTTTTTGACGTTAAGCTTGTAATTGAAATGCTCAGGATGCGTTCAATCTTGTACTTGGGTATGTGAGAAATACTTAACCGCCAATTGAGTTCGAGGATTTCTTTCCTGTTGAAAGATGTAGGTTAGGTTTTAGTTATAATGCTCTTATATTGCCGACGTGTTCTTTCGGCCAATCTAAAGGGTCCGCCATCTAACGTTTTTTTTTTCAACTAGTGCTTATTTCGTGAATGGTAACACTTAGCATTATCAGTCGCAGAGCTGATGTCGTTTGGCCACCTCGGAGCTGCGATTTGACACCGTTGGACTATTATTGGTGGGGTGCCGTAGAAGATAAGTGTTACGCCGACAAGCCAGGGACAATTGACGCTTTAAAGGACAATATTCGTGAAGCCATTGGTGAAATACAGCTGCACGCAATCGATAATGTGCTTAAAAATTGGACCGATCGTGTAGGCTACTGCATGGCCAGCCGAGGCAGCCATTTGAATGAAATTATTTTCCATTATTAACCGGAAGGATAAAACTAATTATCTGTCAAATCACACATGAGCTAAGTGTTACTATTCACGAAATAAGCACTAGTTGAAAAAAAAAACGTTAGATGGCGGACCCTTTATATATATATATCTATATATATGACATTGATTCTAATCCAAAGATCTTACTTACCCCGGTTATATTCTCTTTTTGGCTTTTGTTGCCCCCCACCGTTTTCATTTTTGGATGAAAATTTGTCTCAAGCAATTGAGGGTGGGTTACATCGCAACAACAAGTCACTGTAGTTTGTCAATACAGATAATCAAACGGGCCAGCATTCACTGATGAAAATGCCAACTGTGGTACAACCCTTAATATCTAAGTATAGGGTTTTCCAATACGGACTTGACAATTTTTTTTTTTTAAATAAAATGCAAACCATTTGAGATATTTCAAAAACTTTATTATCGGCTTGAAGTACAATCAAAACATTTATTAATGGAACTCGACTTCGTTCATATGGCCACCGCGGGCACCTTTGTAGCGGTCGATTCGTTGGACGCAATTTTCAACGACTCGGCCACGCATTTCGGCCGAAACGGCCGCTATTCGCGTTCAATGTTGGCTCTGAGCTCTTCCAACGTCGTCAGCGTGTTGGCATAAACCAATGACTTAACGTAGCCCCACAGAAAATAGTCAAGCGGCGTTAAATCGCACGAACGAGGCGTCCAATAGACTGGCCCATTTCTCGAGATAGCACGCTCACCATACTTATTATTGAGTCAGCTTGATCTTGTATGGGTGTAAACCAAGATACTTACAAAAAAACGCCATTATGTGGTCTGAGCGATGCCCAATTCTTAAGAACGCCGTGGAATTGACTGATTTGGATCGTTTGCTACGGACGCCTGAACGGCAGCGATATTTTCGACACTTCGGCCAACCTGTTGTCTCAACTGACACGGCAACATCACACAACGAATATGTAGACTCAAATTTTTGCAGTAAACTTGTTATTGCCTGTCTTCTAGGGCGAGAATTACGACCGAAAATTGGAATTAACGCTCTTAAAGTTGCAGTCACCGACTTCGAATTTCGGTAGAAAATTTTTATAATTTGCAGACATTGCTCGTTCGTGTACCTTACCATGATGAAAATGTTGAGTATACTGAATTATGATTAGTGAAAATTAAATTACAAATTAAATTCAAAGTTGTCAAGTCCCTATTGGAAAACCCGTTACTATCTAGATGCGATCGAGTAGGCTGTTGTCAGTTGGACTAGGTCAGATCAGGCCAGACTAAGATGCCAACCTAAAGTACACGTAGGTGCCATATAATTTAACTCGTCTTTTACTTAATGCATCGATGCGTTCAGAAATGGATTATGTACTATCACGTGGTTGATAAAAGTTTCAAATTAAAAGAAATGTATTACGGCGACGTGAAATAATCGATGCTTTTAAGAGGAGAAATGTCTGACCCAGGGCTCGTTACTTTAATTTACAAAGGAAACCGCACAAGATGTATTACTAACTCCTACGTAATACTCGTATCGCATATACGCGTAAGAATCTCCAAATTCAGCAAAAGATCAACGACCATTAAAGTGAACATTATAACTGTAGACATGGCATATTTTCAGTGCCTACGCACCATAAGTACTCGTAGACAGTAAGCAATCAGCAAAGAGGAATATTTGGGCGCGATTTCAATGATCTTTTAAATAGAACATGAAGGGAGGAAATGCTTTTCATCGGTGAGCTTTTAAATTGACGCATTGAGGAATCGAATTATGAATACGAAAACTGCCGTGGAGGAAATGATTTAGAAACGAAACACCTATCGGAAGAAGACATACTAAGCTCGTGCAAATCACAGGACCTAACTATACTAAACACGCTATTTATTAAGTATAGGAGGCACTTAACACAATTACTCAATCCAGATAGATTTTCATCTATGCTGGAAGCTGCTGGCGAACGGACGATTCTAAAGTGATTTTGGGCGAACCACTGATAAGTAATCATCGACTTTTACTGACAGAATTTTTCGTTAAGGAATAGGAGAAAAACAATGAAATTAGGCATTAGTAAAAATCACAGTAAAAATAGAAATAAAAGTTGCTAAACACAAAGATAGTGTTTAAAGTCCGCTGAATTGAAGTGTCGTGTAAGATTTTCTACTGAAGCAGTGCATTAGCGTGTACTGAACTTCTCCTCGTTTCGTCAACAATGGTAACACTATTATTAGAAGTATCTGCGTATGAATCTGGCTGTAGACGTGCACCGAAAAGGTGGGCTTTTGAACCAAGGCTCCCTTCCGTAGTAGACGGCGAACGTAGTACATAGTACTGCAGTATTCAACTGCAGGCATGTACTTACAAAAAGTCTTGGTCTTGAAGTGTGACAAATGTAGACGACAAAAAGACAGTACATATACATACATTTGTTCGTATTTTTATAGTTTTAAACAAACAAAAAACATTTTCCTCGCATAGGCGTGCGTTAATCATTTAATGAAAACTATTATAAATAGCAATGAAATACGACCACTAAGAACACGAAAAAAAAACTAAGATGATTCTATACAAAGTAGGAACACTTCAAGTGATGCGACAAAAATATAGCACTTTTTTTTAATATATTAAAACTTGTAGAAAATTACGATCCTTCAAAATGTTAACATTTAATAACGCGTTGAGCCGCCTTGTTTTTTTTTAAGACCACGGTTACCCGCTTTGGATGAGATTTAAATAACTTTAATCAATGATATATTTTCCATTTTGTTCAACTTCATAATTCCACGTTCGTAGAACTTCTGATCTTTATCGGTAAAAAACTGAACCAAGTGCGATCGCACAGCGTCATCATCATTGAAAGTTTTACAGTTTTTTAGTAGTTTTAAACGCATTTTATTTTCTAATCAATAACTCTTACATACTAACAAAAAATGCTTAAATGCTAGCTTAAAATTACTTAACAAACTTATATTAACTTACTGGCCCCACACAGGCACTCTAAGCTACTCTAAATTCTTATACTATGTCTTTCGACTTTATTAACATTTTCTTTATGGATATTTATTTACTATACTTAAAGCTAAGAAAAAATATTGTTAACAAAAAACTTAGCCTATGGATGTAATTTTTTATTTTTTATAAAACTTAATATCTAACTTAAAATAAACCTTAGTCTACTTAACCTATATACACAATACACACATACAGACACAAAGACATTATGCACAATAATATACATATACTAGTATATACCTTTATATACACCAGTACATGTATATATTTCTTAAATGCTAACCTAAACATTGAAAGTTTTACAATCCAAAGAGCTTTGCAAAGATCGAAATAAATGGTAATCTGATGGAGCAAGGTTAGGGCTATATAGTGGATGTAACATCAATTCCCAACCAAGTTCCAAAAATTTGTGGCGATTAAGCAAAGATGTACCACCTTGATCAAAAAGTTATTCAGAAAATTAAAAATACAAGTTTAATAATCTAAATCTATATTGTCACCTTCAAAGTAATCCCCATCCACTGCAACACACTTATGCCAGCGCTTGATCCAATCCTCGAAACGGTTTTTATATTCGGTTTCATATCCATGAAAACCGTGAACATTGCCTTCTTTTTTGACTGAAAGCGACGTGTTTTTTTTTTTTGTGTCGGCTCATTTGGTGAAAGCCATTCACTTGCCTGATATCTGGATTGCGTGTCGTACTCATAAACCTACGTCTCGTCTCCAGTAATGATCCATTTGATGAATGTGTGATCGGATTCAGCCTCGCAAATCATCTCTTTTGCGACGTCAACACGGTCTATTTTTTGCATGAAATTGAGGTCTTTTGGGACCAACTTTACTGCTACACGACGGAAACGCAAATCATTAACAAAAATGTCGTGGACGGATCCATAGGCAATGTTCAAGTCCTCCGCTATCTCTCTGATGGTTAATTTGCGATTATGGACCAACATTTCTTTTACTCCATCAATGTTTTCGATGTCGATGGTCCGCCACTGCGTTCATCATCTTCGATTGACTCACGACCACATTTGAACCGGTCGTGCCATTGGTAAACGACCGTTTTCTTTAGAGAATCGTTGCCGAAACACTTTTCCAACATTTCCAACGTTAGCGCACCATTAAATCCGTTTTTTACGTAAAATTTAATACAAGTTCGTTGTTGCAAATTTAAATCCATTTAAATTGTAAAAAATCGCCAACGCACACAGAGATAGATGTACTCTTGGCAATGTAACTTTTGCAAATGTCAAGCTATGACGCCAAGATTTAGAGGGAATGTTAACAACAGATTTATCACAAAAAAAAACAGAATTCAAATCGGAACAGGGAGCGCCACACGGTGGTTATCCCGGGAAAGTTTTGATCAAGATGGTATGTGCTGGTAGATAGTAAACTAGAGGTGACAGGATAAAAAAAACTAATGGATATTATATGTACGAGTATATTACTTTTCTTATCTACCACAGATACAAACACAGCTGCACCAATTTTTTTATTTTTTTATTTTTGTGGGCTTGTGTAATTTACACATATTAAAACTAAATGTAAACTCGAAGGCTTGCACAATTAGAAGATGCTTGTTATCTTACGAATGTAAGCAATATTTTAACTTTTTCTGAAATAAATGCGAATTGTTATCTACATCGTCCAGGTTGAAAGGACAGCGGTATTTGGTTCATCATCGCCGTTAGATCGTAATTACGTATTCTTATAAACAAATTAAATATTAAAATTTAATTTTCTCAAAACTCATAAAAGTTTGCTCATTGAATTTCTCATGCGATTTACATAAAAAATAATTATATTTTTAATTGATGGAGCTTTTATAACTGCTATCATCAACAAATTGATGAATACGGTATAACGCGCGGCATCGACCAGTAGCTCAACACGCCCACCCCGTACTGCATTTAACTTATGTAGGTACGTAGCCTCTTATCTTTGTTTGATTTGGTGTTTGAATACCCAAAAAATTTGTTTTATGTACAATTATTAATAATTAATAAATCTATAAATTTAGACTATAATTAGACAATCCTGAAGTAAAATTTTCGACAACTTTATCGAACAACTGGGTCTGTATATCAGCAATAACACGGCGAATGTTGACTTCCAAATCGTCCAAAGTCTCTGGTTTATCGGCATCGACTAGTGACTTCACATACTCCCAAAGAAATTGACGGAAACATTCATACCGGCATCATCCTTAAAGAAATATGGCCGATGATTCCACCAGCCCATAAAGCACACAGTGAGTTTTAATTTTTGTAAAGGCTTCTGGGTTTTCTCCACTCCAGACTCCGCAATTTTGCTGATTTACACATCCATTTAACCAAAAATGGGCCTCATCGGAGAACAAAATTTTGCGTTGAAAATGAGAATCAAGCTGAATCAAGTTTTCGGCCCATTCACCGAACCTAGGACGCGTATAGTGGTCACGCGGTTTCAACTCTTGCAAAAGCTGGATCTTGTAAGCTTTTAAGCTAAGAGATCTTTCCGTAAAATCTTCCACAATGTGAGTGGGCATAGCTCCAATTGCTGTGCACAACTGCGAATAGACTCATTCGGATTCTCCTCAACACTGCGATCCACAACGGCAATAACTTCCACTGTTCGCACTGTTTGTCGTCTTTGAGGATGCGTATTATCCATTAGAGTGTACGTGGGGCGAAAGCGATTCATCATTTTCCGAATAACTTGCTCAGATGGACGATTATGTCGACCGTAAAATGGACGTATCGCACGATAAGTTTGGCGAAACGAACCATGGTTTTCAAAATAAGTTTGTACAATTTGCACGTGTTGTTCTGGCGTTAATCTATCCATCGTCAAATGGCAAAACGTACTAACCACAAATCAACTTTCAACTGTCGAATTGACAATCTGTAGAAAAATTGTAACCATGTAAAAAAAAACACTCAATAATATTTCATTGTTCTTTGTATTGTTAAAGCTGTTTGGCAACGTCCTGTTATTTTTTTTTCCTCGATTTCGTACTCTTCACTGGTAACAAAATAACAAGTAACCTTTGATAATGATTCCTGGGCCCAAATGAATAATTTGTATAGCACGATCCAGTTCGTTGAAGACTAGCCCTGGTAGTAAGTCTATTCAAATTTCCGGTTAAACCGTCATCTGGCTTTTTAGGTTAATGGAATTTCTTTTATTTTCAGAAAAATATATACAATGGTCGGAAAAAGTATTTTGACAAAACTGTGTGCAATGTTATCTCGCTTCTTTCGATAGACTGAGAAAACTAACGGATCTCTGTTGATAAGCAAAACAAAATATATGATTTTAACTGTAAGAGCGCAAAATATTTTCTTTATTACATTACGCATTCATTTCACTGTCAGCTGCAATGTACGAGGGGCGTTCAATATATTCTCGGTATCGATATGAAGGAAAATACGAATTCAATTTAAATTGTTTTTATTTTTCAATATAATCTCCCCTAACATCAATGCATTTTTTACATCTTGAGATAAGCTTTTTTAAACCCTCAAAAAAATAAATTTCCTCTTTCTCTGCAAAATACCCATTTATTGCCGACTTGCGTTCTTCATCATCCGAAAATCTTTTTCCACGAAGACATTTTTTCAAATCCGGAAACAGGAAATAATCACTAGGGGCAAGTCTGGACTATAGGGTGGGTGTTGGATTTCTTCGAAACCACAATCTCGCGCAGCAGCCTTGGAAACTCGCGCCGTGTGAACAGGAGCGTTGTCATGAAGAAGCAACACACCCGCTGCGAGTTTACCCCGTCTTTTCTTTTTAATTTCCTCCCGCAAATTATGCAAAGTGGAAGCGTAGGATGTGGCGTTGATGGTTTCACCGTTTTTTTTGTACTCAATGAGCAAGATTCCCTTTGAGTCTCAAAAAACTGTGGCCATGAGCTTCCCGGCAGACGGAGTGACTTTGAACTTCTTCGGGGGGTCTGTTCCTTTTTTATGCCACTGCATGGACTCTTGTTTGCTTTCAGGGTCATAGTGGTGGACCCATGTTTCGTCCCCAGTAACAATTCGATCCATAACACCGTCCGCGTTCTCACTACACATCTCCAAAAGCTCTCTACAGCATGCGATTCTCACTTTTTTCTGAGGCGCTGTGAGCATTCGTGGCACCCACCTTGCACTGACCTTTGAAAGGTTAAGATGGTCATGAAGAATAGTGTGAATGGTACCAATTGAAAGCTTGGTGATCTCTGCCATCATTTTCACCTTTATTCGGGCATCCTCAAGAACAAGTTTTTCGACTTCTTTGATGCTTTCTCCCGTACAAGCAGTAGCCGGGGCGCCGGAGCGGGGGTCGTCTTCAATGCTCTCTCTGCCTCTCTTGAACTCACTTGACCACTTTTGCACAGTTGATAATGAAGGTGCGGAACCCTGGTAAACAGCCACCATCTCTTCATGAATAGTTTTTTGACTTTTTCCTTGCTTTGTGAGAAATTTAATTACAGCGCGATGCTCAATTTTCACCATCATCGTCTCAGTTGCCATTATGATTCTGTTTAACTAGAGATAAAACGCGAATTAATAATCACATTTATATGAAATTTTACATGAATGCACTAAAATAATAGTATTACTTGATAAATAAGTCAATTTATATATACAACCACAGCTTCACCCCGATACCAAGAATATGTTGAACGCCCCTCGTAAGAACTGAACTAAAACTAACTGGAAAAAAGTATTTTGACATCATATTCTCTTCAGTTTTTTTATTTCGCGTGCCATGAAAGCTGGACCATATTAATTACAAAGTCTTTTTTTAATATAATTTATTAATTTTAATGACATTCACTAACATTTAATTGGTAAATATGGGAAAAACGTCAGAAATAAGCCAGGCTATAAGAAATGAGATGGTGATCAAGTATGATGCGGGTATTTCAGTGTAATACTTAAACAAGCTATACAAAGTGCCTCGTCAAACTGTGTATTATCAAAAAAATAAGCAAAAGACAAATGAATCCACAAGTAACTTGCCACGTTCAGGCAGACCACGCAAGACAACCAAAAGAGAGGACCGTTTAATTGTGGGAAATGTAAGAAATCGTTTAAAAGAGGAAGGTTTTGCTACTTATGTAGCCAGATCAATACCCCAAATTTCACAGAAAAATAAGCTCAAAGGTCTGGAATTTGCCAAAAAATTTGTACACAAGACTTCATCATTTTGGCAGCAAGTATTGTGGACTGATGAAAGCTCACCAAACTTACTCTTCAATAAATCGATTGTAGCGTGTGCTGTGTGGCTTGTGGCATCTTCCTGTTGAAACCACATGTCGTCCAGGTCCATATCTTCCAATTCGGGCCAAAAATAATCGGTGATCATGGCGCGATAACGCTGACCATTCACAGTAACGTTACGATCGTTATCGTCGACGAAAAAATATGGTCCAATAACGCCGCCGGCATGCAAACCGCACAAACAGTTATTTTTGTGGATAAAGTGGTGATTCATGAAGCACATTTGGATTTTCACCCGACCAATAACGCATATTTTGCTTATTGTGCCAAAAATGAGCTTCGTCACTGAAGATTATTTTGCGATGAAATTCATCATCTTGGTGCATCTTCTCCAAAACCCAATCGGAGAACGTACGTTCCTTCAAATGGTCCATCGGCTTCAATTCTTGAGTCAGCTTGATCTTGTATGGGTTTAAACCAATATCCTTATGCAAAATACGCCATAATGTGTTCTGAGCGATACCCAATTCTTGAGAACGATGTGGAATTGACTGATTTGGATCGTTTGTTACGGACGCCTGAACGGCAGCGATATTTTCGACACTTCGACCAACCCGTTGTCTCACTGACACGGCAACATCATACAACGAATATGTAGACTAAAATTTTTGGCGAGAATTACGACCGAAAATTGGAGTTAACGCTCTTAAAGTTGCAGTCACCGTCTCCGAATTTCGGTAGAAAATTTTTATAATTTGCAGACGTTGCTCGTTCGTGTACTTTACCATGATGAAAATTTTGAATTTACTGAATAAATTAACAGTGACAGTTTGGTGATTAGTGAAAGAGTGCGTTCACAAATTAAATTCAAAGTTGTCAAGTCCCTATTGGAAAACCCTTTATAATTAATTAAATGTTCTTGAAATAAGTGAATAGCAATTGTTTCAGGATGTAGACAGTTCGGAATGCAAACAAAAATTTTCATTTGCAAAGTTTTGGTTTTGTCCAAGTAATAAATTGATCGTTGCCTGATCAGTATTCCAGTGCATGCCTTGCATAGAATTGTTGACAAAAAATGCATAATTTTCATCAAAATTGCCGATTACAATCCATTCATTGTTGGAAGGTTTTCGTCTACAGGAAAAATGAAAGTCTTCAAAGTTGTTTTGTTCTCTAGTCCCAAACTCATTGTCTATATGTCACATGGTCTATAAAATTATGTTCAAAAACTCAAGTTCTGAAATAGCAATCGGCGCTTGTGAATAATCATGATAATTTTGAATGGATTGTTGTGCACCAGTTGTAAGTCATTTAATGTTAGTTCCATCAATTACAATTTTATTTTTTAGAATTGTGTTTTTATAATAATAGACACTGGCAGATATAAAAAGATATAAAAAGTCTCGTCTAGATGTCAGTAGTAAATAATTTCTGAACGCTATCTTTTTTTTATGTCATCTTTGGCATTTTTGAAGTAGACACAAGTACAATTTTAACCATGGATAGTTACACGCTAGAACAACGCATTAAAGTTATTCAAATTTCGATCTAGTGCGATTATTCTTCTCTCACGGCGGTCTCACTATTTACATGCGTAGTGATGTAGCTTACCAAACTCCACCACAATGTACAATAGTCCCTGTTATAACCCGGAATTCAATTTCATGTGCATTCCGTAAGCAAATTATCCACTATTGCTTTATTTATAGAAGCCCCAAACTGGAGAGCAATTCGACTTTTAACAAGTTTGATGTGCTGTCTGACTCCATACAAAGAATTGTATCCCTGTATCCTCATACTGAAATCGTTATTACGGGCGATTTCAATATACACAATTCTGGCAAATACAAGGTCAATGGGCCAAACCCCTCTAGGCTTGTAGGGCCACTGTGTCATATAAGCTAATTTCTCGTACACCGACCACACAATTAGAGAAAAAATTGTTAAATGAACCGTACGAGAAAGCCATTTGGAGCGGAATTAACAGCTTCTTTAGGAAATTTAACTGGTCGTTATGTTTCCTCGATAACGACGTGGATGCCGCTGCTGATATAATCACAGACACTATTCTCTTTGGAATAAAATCCTTTATCCCCCATCGGATGAAGAATGTCAAACCAAAAGAAAAGGCGTGGTACGACTCGAGCTGTAAAAAGGCTGCCAGGGTTAGACCAACCCGACAGAGGAAAACCGAAAAAAGTTCAAACGAGACAGGAATGACTGTGATGTCTTTCTTAAGCTGTCGTACGGCCAAAAGCTAAGGCGAAAAATACTACAATGTCTTAAAGGTAGTAACAATTTTCGGTCGTTCGTCAAAAACATTAGAAATTCTGCTTCAACCTCCATCCCAACGCACACTTACAATGACATTCCAGCTGTCAGCTCTTTGGACAAAGCTAATTTGCTTGCTGCACACTTTGCGGCCAGCGTCAGTATTCAATGGGACGAATCACCGTTCGCACTTGTGTAGTAGCAAGAGTACTTAAAGATCTGAATATACACAAATCAGCTGGTCCAGATGGTATATCTCCCCTACTTCTGAGGGGAGATCCTCGCTGGCAAAACCACTGCGTAAGTTTTTTCATCAATCCTTAGGACTGTTTCCGAGCAGATGGAAAATATGAAAACATGACCGAGCAGGTCATGGAAGCGCTGATAAACCATCAGCTCATGAAATATCTCGAAACGCGAAAACTTCTCAATGACTGCAAGTTGCACTTGATATTTCGAAGGCATTTGACAGAGTTTGGCATCAGACTCTATTGTCGAAAATGCGTGCTTTTGGGATCGATGACTAGAAATTACCTTTCGGAGCCTTCAATTCAAGTTGTTTTTGATGGTTTCAAGTCTGATATCCACAAAATAAATGTTGGTGTGCCTCAGGGCTCTGTTCTGGCTCCGAAACTCTTTTTAATTTTCATCAATGATCACTTGTCTGCTACTTCTAATCCAATATAATCCTTTGCTGATGACAGTTCTCTCTGCTTTTCTATTCGTTCCCTGACTCACGCCCCTGCTCTTCGACAGTAGAACGGGAAAGCTAGCATATGTCAAGCTCATTCAATTCTGATATTAAGAGCATAACTAATTGGGGAACCACTAACAGTGTGGTATGGTGCACAATGTCTAGGTTTCTTCAAGCGCCCTCTGGTCGGGTGAACCCAAAACGTCCCTACACAATGGACACCCTCGAACACCGACGTAATGTCTCTTGTCTCACTCACTGTTTTATAGCTATTTCCATCACCAGTGTTCCATAGAAATGACCAGTCGCATTTCGCCCCTTCAAACTTGACACCCGTCTAGCTATGATTGCTCATCAGTATACCTTCAAGCCCACTTTCGGATGTACTCTAAAATATCGTAATTCATTCATAAGCCGTGCAACTCGCTTATGGAATGCACTAAATTGTTTTTTACATGGCAGATACCTCCAGTTGCAATTTATTGCTCTTTTAGCTAAGTTTTTCGCTGAGATTATATTTAAATAACTGAGGTGTTATGATTATCCCCAAATAACATACTTATATTCCTTGACAACTTTGAGTTCTTAATTGTCCCTTGTAAATTTTTCCTCCCTTGAGTACCGTCCAAATCCATGCTGTCGAAGGCAACTTGCAAGTCTACGAAGTACGCGTAGAGCTTTTTTCCTTTCTCCATATAGGAGTGATCAATGCTCGTTAATGAGACGATATTGTCCACTTTTGAATTTTTTTTCCTGAAGCACGCTTGGAACTCACTCAGCAGATCACTTTCACATACCCAGTTAGTGACACGTTCTATATGACTCCTGTGAATATTTTGGCTATTAAGTTCAGGTAGGAGCTTTGGATTGGGAGCTGCAACTTTCGAGCATTCTTCACAG
Organism: Volucella bombylans; assembly: GCA_949129095.1. Lineage (NCBI taxonomy): Eukaryota > Metazoa > Arthropoda > Insecta > Diptera > Syrphidae > Volucella > Volucella bombylans. The sequence continues at coordinate 113,663,592 of OX422141.1, forward strand.
GTAGTAAACAACATTATTTATTCCAGTATTTCAAAGCTAATTCTAAAATTAGCCTTATTGAAGTGAGGACTTAAAGATTAAGTCTTAAGCCCCACACTTTTATTTTAAAAGAAATATACGAGTATATTATGAGGCCGGAATTTCCAAGTGCGAATGAGACCTGATACTTGGCAATTCACTTGAAAAGACCCCAATCAGGGATTTCCCAAGACCAGGTAATTTCAACAGAGGTTTTCTAGACGAATATTGCAATTACTGTACATATATATATGCATATCTATCTATTTAATTAAATTCAATAGAAATGAATAATCACAGTTTTTATTTTACATAAAACTATGTTTTTTTGTGCATTCAAATACGAGTACTAAATCAAATAAACATTAGAGAAGAACGAATACATGTGTTAAATGCAGTGAATTAAGCACTCAGTGGGCGTCTAACGCTGCGGCGCGTTATATTCATTAATTTTTTGTTTCTTTAACATATATAAATCGCATGAGGAATTCAATGAGAGAAAAGAAAAATTTAATTTTTACGGCGTGTTTTGGGAGAATTCAATTTTGATATTTCAATTTGTTTATAACAATACTTAATTATAAACAGATATAGAAAATCCTCGCTACGACTTATAGGAGCCGAGATAAGATCATTTAAAATTAGGTCTAATTGGTACTCGTAATTCTTCAAAATAAAGGGTGTCCCAAAATTCACGTAAAATTTTAATTTTTCGCCATTTATTCGTAACAACTGACAGTTCAGGGTTATTAAAAATGGAGCGCTACACGAAAGAACAACGTGTTTTCATTGTTGATCAATATTTGAAAAATAATGAAGGTTTGGCAGCTAACAGCTCGCAATTTTCGTGCAAAATATAGTCAGTATAGTGATTTAATTTCATAATTTGTGAAACGAGACTCTGGACGTCCTTCAACAAGTCGTTGAACACAAAACATCGAAGCAGTTCGTGAGAGTGTTGCTGAGAGTGCAAGAACATGAATTCGGCACCGTGGTCAAGAATTGGACATTTCAAAAGGCCCTCTACACCGTATTCTCACGAAAGATTTGCATCATTATGCATACAAAGTGCAATAGACTCAAGAGTTCGTTGATTGGATTATGGAACAACAACAAGTGGATGCTGATTTTTCAAACAAAATCATCTTGATGGCTTTATTAATCGTCAAAATTGTCGAATTGGGGTTTAGAAAATCCACGAGTGATTGTTGAGAAATAAATGCATTCATAACGTGTCACTACTTGGTGCTGATTTTGGACTGGAGGCATCATCAGACAATTCGTCTTTGAAAATGCTCCTGGTCAGGCAATAACAGTTAATTTGCTCGCTATCGTGACATGGTAATCCAGTTTTTTGTGAACGACATGTGGTTGCAACAATATGGCTCGTTCATTTCTGCATCAGTTTAGAGGATAAGGTAGCCAAGTCGAAAGCTTTGATAGCGAAGAGCAATGTTTTATTTGTGCATTGTGTCACGTCCGTGTAGCGTGCAAGCTTCTCGGATTGCCATTAGTTCCGCCTAGAAGACACTGGCAGAAAATGCAGGAGCACAGTAAGTTCATGCGTTGGGGCCGACCTCATGCGCCCGTGGTGCCTATACTGGTTGTAACCTTTGCTTAATGCGAGCCATTATACTAGTGACCCGTAGGTGAGAATTGGACCCAGTAGGGCTGTGAACATCCACAAGGTCATCTTTGGTTGAAGTCTCCACTTCTTTCCAAAGGTTTTGCTGCGGGCATAGAAGGCAACTCATGCCTTCCTTACCCTGTGCTTGATGTTTTGCTTCCAGTTTTGGGCCAAGTATGATACCCAGATACCTACCGCTGGATAATAGTATGAGCGGTTAACGCCAAATGAAAACGAATTAATATTTAAACATTTTTTTTGTTTTTATTGGGTTATTCAATGGCTACAAATCTTAGAACAACTTATTCGAAATGACTTCCATTTGCCTACCAGCACGACTTAAGACGATGTGGCCACTCATCGATTGCGAGATGCACTTCATGCATGGGGAAATTGTCCACTGCACGGACAAGGGCTCGCTTCAACGACTCAATAATTGAGTGTCGAGTAGAGCAAGCCATGCCCTCTAATACGGACCAAAACTTGTAATCCAACGAGACTACCAGCTGGCTAATCGTCCGTTGACATGAAGTCCGGAACTTTGTTTTTGAGCCACAGTTGAGTCGTTTTTGCTTTGTGAGCTGGAGCAGAGTCTTGCTGGAAAGACCATGGCTTCTTTTTGAATATTGATTGGCTGAGAGACTTCACACAATGGGTTCCAAGACGGTCAATTGATATACTTTGGCCGATGCTTTCACTCCTTTCTCGCAAAAATGGAGCTTGGTAACGCCGTATCGTATCACACTCCCCACCATACCATTACAGACGCGAGATAGTGGCCTCTGAACCCTCGGGATGAGTTGGGATGTTTCTCTGGATGACCGAGCATACACACGATTGAACGATTCTTCTACGGTGACGATTTTCTCGTCAGTAAACAGAATTTTTCTGTGAGCATTCTTCGCGCACCGGCTGAGTAACGCTTTCGATCTTCACTTGCGTTTTTCCTTCAATGCGGCCGTGAGCAGGTGTACCCAGTGTGTCGCTTGTACGCGCTGAGTCCTAAATCTTCTTTGATAATGCATTTGCATTTCCCGCGACAAGATTTTCTTTTTTCGCAGCGGTTTTCGGTCGATTCGTTTCTTCACGGTTTTGATCGCTTTCGGAGTTCTCACAGTGCGCGGACGGCCGGATCTTTGACGGTCTCGTACTCCACCAGTATCATCAAACAACTTCACAGCACGATACACAAAATTTCCATGTTGCATTTACGTAGGCCAACTACAACAATACGATTTTCGATGTCGCCCCATTCCACGATTGTAAGCAATTAATGTCAAAAACTTTTTACGTCACAATGAAGCATAAATATCAACTGTCAAATCGCAATCAATACGAAATGGATGCGCCCAGTGTTGCATTCGTAATGAGTGAGTTCAGTTGTGTACCAGTATTTATGACTTGACTAGGTAGTATGTCATCCACATGTGCGACCACTTTGACCCCTTTTCTGTCTAGTCTTGGAAGAATTTTGTTCATAACCATTAGTCTCCTCTACTCTGACTAACGCCACCCTGTGGCATTTGTCTATAGGCGAATTTGGTGACTGCCCAGCTCGATCAGAGATTTGTGAATAGTTTCAGTGTGTACGTTATTAAAGGGTCCCTCTATGTCTAGGAAGGAGGCTAGGATATATTTTTTGTAGTGTATGGATTTTTCGATTGTTTGCACTACCTCTTGGAGAGCCGTTTCCTTGGATCTTCATCAGGAGTTCCATGGTCTCCGCAGAGGATGATGTCCATCTTCCGTTTCCCCATCTTAGAAATGAAGGGTGGGAATGTTCCTTGGACAGAATTTTACCAAACCTATCAAAGTCCTTGAGGGTTTCTATTGAATGGTAATAGTCCATCCAGGCCTGCTTCTTGGATATCTTTATGCCTTATACAGACTTAATTTAGAGGTTCGGATGCTTTTAGTTTCGTTCTAGGGAGAATTGAGTAGGGATTCAGGGGGTGGCCTTACGACCGGCCTTTTGTTGCTAACGTATCCTACATGCCCGTAGACATGTAGACAAGCACTTCCGCCCCGACAAGGCGACGACCCGACGGACAAGCAAATTAAGGACATTTTCTTTCTTAACCTACTGAAAAAGCCTACTTTTTTAGCTACTTTTTTAAATACCTATATATTCTAAGTGAACACTAAATGAGAATTCATCATCAATAATAATTATTCCTAGATATTTAATTTTATTGTTAAGCAACAAATCAGACCAATAAAACCAATAAACTATCAGGAGTGGTATATTACGCAAAGTATGCTGGTGACCCTATTTTATTGTCCCTAACTGTATTTCTAGCAATGCGATATATCTGCCCCATGTCACATTGCACCTTGATGTCAAAAATTCTAATTTATTGCGTTTCATCAGTATTAGACTATTACTGTACCATTTATTGGTATTTCTTTTAGCAGTTTTTGTGAATAACATCGTGTTTTGTAATTCTGATCAGCTCAAAGCGCTTAGCTGTGTCTTCTTCATTCCTTTCCACGTTTCTTTTCCCAGCATTGTTCTCAATCACAATCGTTTCGTGATCACTTATTTTGAGCTTCATGTTTGTTTTGGTGAGAACATATTCCATATTTGTTATTACATAGTCGATCAACGTTTTTGTTGTGCTTGTATTTCAAGTCGGCTCTGTCACTATTTGTTTGCAGTTGTGTTCTACTTTAATTGTATTTTTAATATCTTTAATATTTTTAGTTTACCAATTCGACTTATTCGGCCAGTCGATGATCACGTCGGCTGCTATAATAAATTGGCGCTGGGGTAACTGCCCGGCAATGGGGCTGCAAACAAAACAAGGACGAATAACTTCGGATCCGCACGTGGAATTTTAGGTGACTTAATAGAGCACGTACAGCCATCCAAGAAATGGATGGGATGGGCTGGACCAAAACAGGATAAAAAACTGCGACATTTACTGGGGCAATTGTTATTAACGGGAAAAGCTGCGCCTATTTGCTTGCGGATTTGTTGTTAGACGCAGACTTAGGCAAGAGGTCTTGAGTTTCCGGCACGAGAGCCTCGTGCAAATCCGTATTAAGGCTAAATTTGTCAACATTACCTTATATCCGCGCAGAGGAGAAAGGTGACGACACCAAAGATAGCTTCTGCGAGCTCTTGGACAAGACTTACGAGCAGTGCCCTGCACGACACCACCTCCGATAACGAATTCAGGCTAGTCGACTTTGCTCCGGGACGAAACATTGTCGTAGCTAGCACACCGCTCTCGCATCTCGAATTTCATAAGGGGACTTGGAGAACTTTTGATTCACTTCTCCCAACATCGGCTCGGACCATTACTTTATTGTAGCAAAGGTAGCAAGCTATACTGTAAGGACCTTTGACGTCGGACGGCTACAATTGCAACAGATCCCCAATTCCTATTCCGATCGAGTCTCACTTAATCTCTTAAGAGGTTCTATGCTGCCAGCATCTAGTATCGAAGAGCAGTCGTATCATTGCCAAAAAGCCATCAGAGATGTCGCCTCTGATGTGCTGGGTTTCACTCGACCACCACAACGAAACCTCTGGTTTGACGACAAGTGCTGGAAAGCACATACAGCTAAGCAAGAGGTATATGTTACAAGAGGTATATGAGCTCTATGAGTAGAAGAGGAGAGACGAACACCGTATTCTTAGAAGGAAAAATAAACACCAGGAATGAGATCCGGAAGTTTTGCCAAAAGTTAAAAAAAACATGCCACGGACACAAACCCCGAATCGAAGCCGATTTGGAAGGAGCGTTTCTGTAGACTGTAGACCAACAATTCCGTCCACCCGACCTGGATGAAGTGGAGATAGCCATTTCTAAGCTTAAGTCCAACAAAGCTGCTGGAGCGGACGGTCTGGCTGCCGAAGTCCTCAAAGCGGCAGGTAATGACTTGGTAAGAAGCATACACCAACTCATCTGTAAAATATGGCCGATGAATGGAACCGCAGCATTGTTTGTCCGATCATCAAGGAAGAAGACCCTCTAAACTACGCTAACTACAGAGATATCACTCTTCTTATCATCGCCTACTAGATCCTATCTGCCGTATTATGTGAGCGCCTGAAACAGTTCGTCCATATCAGTGTGGCTTTAGTCCAGGAAAGTCCACCATCGACCAAATATTAACACTGCGGTAGATCTTTTCACACCTGTCTAACTTTGGCATCCCTACCAAACTCATTCGTTTGTGCAGGACGACTATGGAGAATACACTCTGCTTCATCAAGGTCGGTAAAGAACTCACCGAGACCTTCGATGTTGAAAAAGGATTTAGAGAAGGCAATTCGCTGTCATGCGATGTCTTTAACATCATTCTTAAAAGATTAGTGCAAAATGCACACGCCAACACAAGAGTCACAATCGCATACGCCGATTATATTGACATAATCGGAAGAAAGCAGTGTGATGCACTGGCGCTTTCGCGAGTATTGAGGCGGAAGCTGCGAAGATGGGTTGGGTTTAACGGTCAATGAGGGCAAGACCAAGCGTAGGCTGTCAACCAGAAAGGACACCCAACATCGACGTCTCGGACAGAACGTCACCCACGACAGATATAACTTTGAGGTTGTTAAGAACTACCAACCTAGACTCCGCTATCAATTCCGACAACGACAGCAGCGCTGAGATCAAACGAAGAATAACTCTAGCGACTCGCTGCTTCTTAGGGTTAAGAAGGCAATTGACTAGCAAAGCCCTCTCTCGATCAACAAAAGTGACCTTAATAATCCTAGTCCTGCTCTATGGCGCAGTGGCGTGGACTTTATCAAAAATGGAAGAGGGTACTCGTGGTTGCTTTGAAAGGAAAATTCGTCGGGTGATTTTCAGTTCCGTCTGCATATACGATGATTGAGAATTAGATACAACGACGAACTATACGGGCTGTACAGCGACATAGACTTAGCCAGACGAATGAAGGTCGAATGACTGAGGTGGCTGGGTCATGTAGAGCAGATAGACACCAATGAACCGGTCCGAAAAGTCTTCAAACCCGCCCCCGAGAGACAGCGAACTAAAGAAAGACCGCGACTCTGGTGACCCAAGCAAGTGGAACTTCAGTCAACTTAGCCTGCGAATCTGCATGTAGCTAGCTAAAGATCGAGTTGCCTAGTGACGCTTGTTGATTAAGGTTAAGGTCCACCATGGACTATAGCGCCACCTTAAAAACGTAAGTAAGCTATAATAAATTGTCTATTTGAGTCTCTAACCAGTCCTTAAATAGTAGTTTGCAGAATACTCTTTCCGAAGAACTTTGGGAACGATGAACTGCCGCTAGGTAAACTGATTGGTTATTAGCTGTAATTTTAGATTGTATTCATACAATCTGAACTGCTGAAAGCATTTCCTCCCTTGAAATTCCATCTAATACCTAGCTCATCGACGGATTCATCGGACAACCCGTAATTGCAAGTGATTGCTCACGGAGCTGGGCCAATTTATTTCTTGAACTTGAAAAGGAAAAGAAAATGCTAATATCGTAAATTTACGATCTAAAACAATAAAAAATACTTAATCAATCAAAAACACCTGAAACATTTCGAAGCTATTAAAACTCCATTACTCGGCAACACTCAGCCAGGCAAACAACAAACAAGACGAACTAACTCGCAATTGAGAAAAAACTTGGGAAGTAAAGCAAAAGAAAAACCCTTCACCACCACCGTTGCAGGCGCGACACTTCTTTTGAATAGTTTCTTCTTTTCTTTTCAGTCGGTTCCCCGTTTCGTGTGTGTTATCTCTGTACTTCAACTCGACATTCTACGTTTTTTTGTTTTTTTTTCTTCTTTTCAAGTTTTTTCCTTTTTTGTTTGGATCTTTTGTTCTTTAAAAGGGGATGGTTGAGGGGAGGAAGAAAAACAGGAGAACAGTCAAAGCGGCATTGTGGCAATGGAGGGCCAGCGCAAAAATGCGAGAGAAGTTTTCAACTTTTTTGTTTTGATTATTTTTATCCTCCAAACGAGAAAAATGTACCTGCGTTGGCGGCGCGACGGCAATGGCGACTCTGACTGTATCTGTAGCTGTGCGGCTGCATAGATGAATTTATTTTCGCCATCTATTCGAAGAAGTTTAAGAGGGTGTGTGAAATGATGGGTGGTAGGAAGACGAACAAGAAAACACAAACAATAAAGATGATAATGCGCGTGCGAGAGAAGGAAAAGCTCGCTGTACATACGGATGGTACAACAACATTGCTCGGCATCAGTACAAGATTTGAAAACAATTTTACCTTCCTATTTCTGTTGTTTTTTTTTTTGTTTTTGATTTTCCTTTATTTCTTTTCGTGTAAGCGCTGGTGCTTCTTTATCAGGAGCAGGGTTAATAGGAGAAGCACGGTGGGAAAACAAGAAAGATTCCGGCAAAGGAATGCAGCACTGAGCGCCAAACCAGTTTTCCCAGAGATGGAATGGAATTGCTTTTCCTTTAAATTTTATTTTACTTCTTTTTGTTTTTGTCTCTGTCGTTTTTGCTTTACTTTGGGTTTTTGCTATTTCTGTTGTTTTTTTTTTGTCTCGTTTTATGGTTTGTTGTTGTTGTTGTTATGCATATTGCCTTTGGTACGGTTTCGTTGTTGTTGGTTGTTTGGATGCTCGGCAGCGTTGTTAGAGATCTATCCACCCCCTTTTTTGTTGAGGAAGGTTGTTGTGTTGTGTATTGTGTGATTTGGATGATTTTTGGATGCTATGCCGCCAGATTTCCCAAAGAACTCTGCTTATGTTGTTCCAGCTTTAGCAGAGCGATAATGTAGTACCTACATGTTTCGGTGGAATGCGAACCTCTGTGTATGCACCACGGGTGATGGGTGATACACGAATTCGTTTTGGAAGGGGAGGAGGTTTCGTTAATTGTTCGCCAGCAGATTCACAGATGCTGTTAATCTCCAAGTTGCTCTATCTACACATTTTGTTGGCATTCAAATTGGTTCAGAGTGGGTGTCTGGTCGTAGAGAAAAAAAAAGTTTTGCATATTTTATTTATTTAATTTGGCGAATTTATCCGAAAATATGGATGAGGCAACAGCAAGTTAGCTCCAAATTTGAATATGAAGGGAGGACTACATCATTTTAGCATGCGCCGGAACGTAAGAGGCCTCGATACGATTTGCCCTGAATCAAATTAATTGTATTGTAACGGAGCGTGCAAAGCGCTGGGATGATTATCGTCTCGCTCTTCGGACCTTGAATACTTACATAGATGGCGGTACAGTCCGGGGTGAATCCGGGTTATCCGAAGTCGGCATCGCTATACCTACACTTCGCTGTTAAAAGATCACCTTCATTCTCCATCGATACAAACGGGAACGAAAATTATCTGAATTTTTGAAAATTATTCTGCTTCTGCTTCAACAGTAACAGGCGCTTCATTGACATCTCGCTGTGTTCTTTCTATTAAATAGGTACGAGTACATACGTCTCCATATGCAAGTAAATTGTGAGTTGTTAAAGCCCTTTCTGGACATTGATGATCTCTGTTTTATCATTACTGACCTTTACGGAGCAGAGTATATTTTCCATCATCATTCTTCTCAATTGAATGAGCTTGACAAGGATGCCATAAGTAGACATGGCTTTGTATAGTTCGTCTCTATAGATGCTGTCATATGTAGCTTTGAGATCGATGGAACTCCTGGATGGTGGATTTTCCAGGCGTAAAACCACACTGACCAATTACCTTTTCCGCTGTTCATGGGAGTTTCCTTCTTTAGGATCGGACAAACAATGCTGAAGTTGCATTCGTCCGGTATACTTTCGTCGATCCAAGTTTTGGGAATAACTTTATGTGTGCTCCGTATCTAATCATAACCTGCTGCTTCTCTGTTAAGCAATTGAGCCCAGTAGTTTTTGTAGACCTTTAGTGTGCATGAGTAAAAATTTACCAAAGCTGTTACCGGGGACCACAACTGGGAGGTAGGGCCAGGATTACAATCGCCGCGCAGATCGCCTTGAATAGGCAACGTGCAATCGAATACGCACTCAAGTATAAAAGAAAAACCTGCTCTGTTTACTGTGGCGTTGAAAAGGTGCACATTTCTCGTTTTAATTTCTAGTAGGTCAATCTTCAGTGGCTTAACTAAAAGAACAAACGTTATTCCAGGGAAAAAATCTTTACTAATAATAATAACCATTTGAAGCCAGAGTTTCTAAGCTGTTTGACTTACAAAATAGATTTAGATGTTCTCCATTTTCAAGGGATTCATTCCTGTTTGGCATTGAACCGTAAAGGCGGTTGTTGATATAGCTGGTGTGACCTTTTTATTTCTGAGTTGTAGGCTCATTCGGTGCCGAACGTGATTAATAGGACTTATGCGAGGACTGTTTTTGGGCCAAAGCAGTAAATTTATCCCCAGTTCTTGTTTGTAACTTTTAACCTGGGAAAAGAATTAGTTAAAATCGATTAAAAACATCATAAAGATTTACAAAACTATCAAAATAACGGTGGACAATTCATTATTTGCTTACGGTTTTAGCACGATAGCAAGGTACGGAATCGTCCTGAAACAGGACACCCTACACTCTATACTCTAAAGCATTTATGGATTCATCCACTAGCAAAAGAGTTCCAACTGCATCGGCAATTATGATCTCCCAAACCATGACATCCTGAGACCTCATCGAACGCGTTGCAACACATTCTTGCTTTAACCGTTCTTCAGGTAAACGTCGAACTGTAGTCTTTTCATCTGAAAATTGCAGGTTGAATTTGGGCTCATCTGAGAAGATGATCTTTTGCAGTCATCTCGGGTCCAATTCTGCCTTTCTCTTGCTTATTACAGATGGCTTTTCCTAATTCTTGGCGTAAGAAGCGGTCTTTTTGCCGTGCGGTAGGCAAACAAACCGGCTCCGTTAAGCCGTCTTTGAACTGTTGTCACAGAGATGTCTATGCCGGTGGTTTCCGCAATATTTCTCCTTACTTGTAACGAACCGGTTTCTCAACGTTGTCCTCTTTATATAGTGGTCGGTTCTTGGAGTAGTGCATCTTTTTCGACCGCTTCCACTTTTCCGCTCTAAAACACCACTTTCGTTTTACTTTTTTAAAAACCTTCTTATCGTTGTCTCGTTGAATCCTAATCGACGAAACAATTCTCTCATCGATTCACCTTCATACTTAAAAGCAAGGATTTGGCCTTTTTAAAAATTGTTTAACTGCCTCTTGTTCATCGCCCACAGTCAAAAGACTTTTTAATCAGGGCGACTTCGAAAACCATTAAATCTCGAACTAAAGTAACTGTGATACTGAAAATCCCAATTATTTGATAATGAAAGAGTTTTTCTGTTCAATAAAAAAAGGAAACAGAGCAGGACTTTGATTTTGATGATTTTACGTTTTACTAGAGTGTGGCTTTTTTTTTTGCATCTTAGTGTATTTGTGGGCGGATTTGTAAACTTTAATATCCGCGTTCGTCGTCACAGAGAAGAACAACTCTTGTATAAATTGTAAGAGCAGTACACCTATTAAAAAAGAGTTTGTTCCAGTTTTATTCATATAAAAAAAAAATCAAAACGGCGGCTCCAACACCCGTAACATAAAGCCATACACACTGTGCTTTGGTCTGCGCAGGGCGTTTCACAGCCTTGCCAGTTCATCTTAATGTCTTTTTGAATGTGGTGGAATGTCTTTTTGAACTGTTTCATGAAGGGCATGTTCTGCGATGGATGCCCCCTGACACCAACTGTTTTTTCCTGGCGGGCAGTTTTAATGTCGAGGCTTGCCATCCGTGGAAAGTTGCCCACCCAGCTTTTTTCATTTCGGCTACCAAATAAGGATGCCTTATGAGCGTGAGTATACTCTTTTGGATCTTAAGCGCACAACCAGATAGATATTGGTGCGAAAGGAAGAAAACATAGCCGCCATAGCGGCCAGTATCGAAGAAGACCTACATCCGTATAAGAGTGTGTTGACGCAAGAATTGAAGCCGAACGACCATGGACAACGCCTTGAGCTCTGTAATTGGGTGCTGGAAAGGTTGGCCGGAAATCCGGATTTTGGCCAAAAAATCATCTTCAAGAACGAGGCCCATTTTTGGCGCAGCGGCTATGTCAACAAGCAAAATTGCCATTATGGCAGTGAACGCAATCCACAAGTATTCGGCTAAGAAACAATGCATGCACAACGATTGACTGATTGCTGCGGAGACACTTACCGTCAATGGTCTCAGGTATAGAGCGACTTTAACCGCCTTTCCGTGGTCAGAGCTCGACAACATCGACATATCCGAGCAGTGGTTCCAACAAGACGGCGCTACATGCCATACAAGCGACGCAACGCTCGAAGTTGTGAAAAATTCGCCGCCACGATCATGCGATTTGACACCACTCGATTATTTTCTCTGGGGCTACGTCAAATCCTTAGTCTACGCTAACAAGCCAACCACTTTGGACGAGCTCGATACCAACATTCGACACGCTATTGCCGGAATAACACCGCATATATTGGACCGACCGCTTGAAGCACTGAAATCGAAGGCACTCATAATGACATGAACGTAGCTTCAAAATAAAGCCAGAATCAATTTTATATCTCATACCGTTGTTGTTTTATTTAAATTTTATTTCTTATCGTTCTTATCTGATCAACTTATATAATGTGAGAGGTTTATTCAATTTGTCGGACAACTTGCCTCTGCCATTGCCTCCAATCACAGTTCAAGTGCCCATCCGCTTTTGCAAATGGCATACAAAACTTTACCGGACACTGATCAGTGATTGTCTCTTCAAAAGTATGGACGGCATTGACCCGGAGGATATTTTCGTTCCAGGAAGATGGTGGTTAGTACCATACTGCTTGCGCTTGAAACCATTGATTTACTGAAGAGTTGATTGAATAACATTACACCTCGAAATGGACGAGAAAATTGGATACACTGAGATCGTGGGATTTAAAGCCCGTCGATTAGTCTTTGGTGTATGTTCATAACACGGAGGCTATTCAGGACTTGGAGGCCATTATTCAGCGTGTTATAATGTTATGAACTATTCTTTACAGCGAATAAAGATTTAAACCCAATCCTTACTTTATTGTTTAAGAAAAAGTTCTACAGTTCTTAAAAAAAACACCCTACTTAGTTGCGGAGAAACGCTTTGAGGCAATTTAACATAGAACGGCTGCAACCGCTTTAAGCCACCGCAACCTTTGCCGATCACGTGTCTATAGCCTCTTGTGATCGCCTTTACAACCGGCATTAAGTGCTGTAGAACTGGTACTGCATCAAGACTCGGACAGAGACCTGTAGAGATGGCCAAGAAAATCTAGTAGAAGGGACAGTCGATTCTGAGGAAAACCCAGGGAGACGTTCCAAACACCACTCTAAGTCAGAAGAAACCTTTCGACTTGGGCGACGCCAGCCAAAACTACGGCCCACCTCGACCAAAATGAAGCAAAAAAAGTAATATCTTAAATTTAACATCACAAGGCTGATGGAAGGATGACCTACTTGCCGAGCTATTTAAGACTCGGCTGATGATTTGGTAGAGATCATGCGTCAACTTATTTCCAAAATTTGGTCCGAAACTGTGCATCGTCTGCTCTACCGTAAGAATGGAGGCCCTCTAATCCGCTCAAAGTATAGAGGCAGAAGTTCTCCTTAAGAATGCCTACAAGATCTTGTTTGCTCTATTAGTTTAACGTGTAAAACCCTTTGTCAACATCTATCTTTGTCAAACATTTGATTTTGGGCCGCAATTCAAGATGTTCAGATCTTACTTGCAAACGCTGATGATGACAACGAACTGTCACTGGCCCATTTGAAATGAAGACGAGTATAGGTTGTCGACAAGAAAGGACCACCAGCATCGACGAATCAGAGAAAACGCCTCAAAGATAGCTGAAACTTTGAGATAATTGATGACTGCTCTATGGCACAGAAGCATGAACGAAGGGAGATGAAGACATCCTTGGTCGATTTGAACGCAAGATTTTTCAAGTGACGTTGGTCCTGTTTTCAGTTTTCTTTGATGGCCTTTAGAGGAGGATACGAACTGTTTAGAAAACATTGCATTTTACAGGGTTCGAACAGTTAATCCGTCTTTATCGGAGGCCCCTAACCTGGACACGGCCAATCACTACCTCGGACCCGTTGGGCAAATGGGCCAATAACCCGCTTATAGGGATAGAGAGCTGCCGTTAACTCATTATGAGTCTATCCTTATTATCTCTTACTGACCTCAGCTACAAATACTATGAAGTATAGTAGGTCATATAAGGTATCTGCCACGTTGACTGTTGATGCCACCATTGACCCATGACTCAGTCACGGGAATTTATCCGAAGTACGTTTCCCTTCTGAGGTTTCATTACTTCTGATAGGATATTATGTGTTGGTATTTGCTCCTCAAGCTCACCTGGACGAAACCACTCTCCGATGGGAGGGTACGACAAGGAGATAAAATAAACACAATCGAAGTGCAGTCACAACTATGCTCAATGCCTAATCCTATAATACAACACCTAGCAACCAAAATGTGAATATTAATAATCTGTAATAAAAATAATCTACTAGTGGCTTGACTGTCTGAATTATGTTTCCAAATAACCGCAAGCGTTCTCTCTTAAAACACAATTTGAATTTATTATGTTTCCACCCAACTCAATTATGTATCCACCACATGTGGGGACAATTTTCAATGAACATTTTGCTTTCCAGTTAGGTTTTGAAACCGCATTATGCTTCACTGATAAAAATTACTTAAATTTAAACGACAAATAAATTCCATTTGTTATCGGATTTAATTTAAATATTTCACGACAATTTCTTTTTTTACTTTCAGAACTTCAAAAAAAAAAAATACACCAATAACAGTCAGAGATTCGGAACAACAAAAAGCCGAAAGGCAGTGAAAGGAAAACATAATTCTACTTAGGAGAATCTAAAAGAGAGAGAAAAAAAGAAACAATCAATATAATACAATACAAAAAATTTAATTCTATATATGAACAACACAATGGCGGCACGAAGTCATCAATATTTCAGTCTCAGATGGAATAATTATCAGAACACAATGACCTCCGTGTTTCAGCAACTGCGTGAGGATTTATCATTTGTTGATGTTACATTATCATGTGAAAATGGTTCGCTTAAAGCTCACAAGGTATTTGGCTGACGTTCTTTTACGTTGGGCATTGTTATTTTTCATTTGAAAGTAAACGAATTCGTTGGTGTTTGATTTATTGTTTTTTATATTTTTAGGTCGTTCTGTCGGCTTGTTCGTCATATTTTCAAAAACTCCTACTGGAGAACCCGTGCAAACATCCGACAATTATTCTACCGGGTGACATAATATTCACAGATCTGAAAACGATTATCGATTTCGTATATCGTGGAGAGATTGATGTTACAGAATCTGAATTACAGGTAAGAATAAGTAAACGTTGTGTATCAATACAGAGATGTGTACGAGCAAATGAGAGAGAGAATTTCAATTGTAGGTCGCTTCATTAAAACGTTTCCATTTCCTTTTTTATTACCGATTATTTGATTTGTTCTTCTTTGATACATGTATATCTCTACCTTAGCAAAATTTTTTTGAGTAAATTTCGGGTGGAGTTATACTCCTAATTATTGTTTGATGGTTGAATGTACTTATTTAGTTACTTAGGTGACGTTACAATCCGGAATAAGAATGGGCCTCAATCAACAAGCCTCTCGGGTTAGCACGATCACCCGTAAGCTGCCTCCAATGCTGCACTTGCGCGCGCCACCTTAGATGTGGTTGTTCTCTTCAGCGATGATCCTTGGAGTTGGACTCGAAGAATCTTTTGGGGGGTCAATTCTTGCTCAACATGACCAAAACATCTCAGACGTTGCATCTGTAGACGTCTGACTAGATTGATGTTGCTATACAGCCCGTTCACTTTGACATTCCTCGTCGAAACGATACACTCAGTATCTTTCTCTCGAAACGGGCTAGTGCTTCCTCATCCGTTTCCACTAAAACTTGTTTGGTCTTCAGAGCGAGGGCCCAAAGAAACATAGTTTATGTCGTTGCTGCTTGTCACATTGCGGATCCAAGGTAGACGGACTCCTTAACATACCGCTTCTCCACCGTCATCCTACACAACCTGACGAATTTGTAAGAGATGTAAAATTTAAACATGGCGTTGTCTAGCTTCTCCATATGCGAGCTGTCATGTGCGGCTTTAAAGTCGACAAATAGATGGTGAGTGTCGATTTGAAATTCCTAGGTCTTTTCCAAGATCTGCCGTAGTGTGAATACTTTATCGGTCTTCCTGGCGTGAAACCGCACTAGTATGGAGCAACTACAATCCATCACAGAATCCACCTCTTAGCCAACTTCTCAATGCCGTCACAAAACAAAAGTTTTCCTTAAAAATAAAAGACACTCCAAGCATAAAAGTAATTAGGCTTCTTGCAGAAACTGCGTCACCAATTTCATTTTACTGGATGGTTGGAGCTTTAGTTTTCGCATTCCATCAGCACATGCTCCACGTTCTGTTATTTAACTTTAATATGCCTTTATTGGGTGGTCTACTTGCTCCTAGTCCCAGAAGCATCTATGCCCCAACAGAAACTGCATAAGGTAAAGGTTTACGCCTCCATGTTTTCTGCTTATTCGTTCATTCACGTCCCTTTGCTAAGGTGTCCCATCGTCCTTCCAACTTTATCTTTGCAGTTCCTCTAATGACCATCTTCTCTGCGTTTCGCCATTAAATATTTTGATATCCAGCCTAATAGACATTCGCCTATAGTATCCTTCACATGTTCGTCTTTATACCTACATATATAGGGTTTTCCAATAAGGACTTGACAACTTTTTTTTTAAATAAAACGCAAACCATTTGAGATATTTCAGAAACTTTATTATCGGCTTGAAGTACAATCAAAACATTTATGAATGGAACTCGACTTCGTTCATATATCCACCGCGGATACGTTTGCAGCGGTCGATTCGTTGGACCCAATTTACAACGACTCGGCCACACATTTCGGCCGAAACGGCCGCTATTTCGCGTTCAATGTTGGCTCTGAGCTCTTCCAACTTCGTCGACGTGTTGGCATAAACCAATGACTTAACGTAGCCCGACAGAAAATAGTCAAGCGGCGTTAAATCGCACGAACGAAGCGGCCAATCGACTGGCCCATTTCTTGAGATAACACGCTCACCATACTTACTCTTCAATAAATGGATTGTAGCGAGTGCTGAGTGGCTTGTGGCATCATCCTGTTGAAACCACATGTCGTCCAAGTCCATATCTTCCAATTCGGGCCAAAAATAATCGGTGATCATGGCGCGATAACGAAACCGCACCAAACAGTTATTTTTTATGGATGAAGTGGTGATTCATGAAGCACATGTGGATTTTCACCCGACCAAAAACGCATATTTTGCTTATTGACGAACCCATTGAGCCAAAAATGAAATTCGTCACTGAAGATGATTTTGCGATGAAATTCATCATCTTGGCGCATCTTCTCTAGAACCCAATCGGAGAACGGACGTCGCTTCAAATAGTCCATCGGTTTCAATTCTTGAGTCAACTTGATCTTGTATGGGTGTAAACCAAGATCCTTACGCAAAATACGCCATAATGTGGTCTGAGCGATGCCCAATTCTTGAGAACGCCGTGGAATTGACTGATTTGGATCGTCTGCTACGGACGCCTGAACGGCAGCGATATTTTCTACACTTTGACCAACCCGTTGTCTCACTGACACGGCAACGTCACACAACGAATATGTAGACTCAAATTTTTGGCGAGAATTACAACCGAAAAATGGAGTTAACGCTCTTAAAGTTGCAGTCACCGACTCCGAATTTCGGTAGAAAATTTTTATAATTTGCAGACGTTGCTCGTTCGTCTACCTTTACCATGATGAATGTGTTGAGTTTACTGAATAATTTGACAGTGACAGTTTGATAATTAGTGAAAGAGTGCGTTCACAAATTAAATTCAAAGTTGTCAAGTCCCTATTGGAAAACCCTTTATCTGGTGCCCATATAAGATCTCTGTACCTCTGAGATGGGGTTTGCTGACCGTCGCAAGCAGTTTATCTGTAGGCTGCCTGGGTCCTCCACTAATTGACCTCCTCGCTTGTGAATTTTTAATGGTCACTTAAGTTTAGCATGTGATCCAACAGCACCTCTACGTGATTAATGTTCCTGTATGCTAAGGTTCTCAAATTTATTGCGTCTTCCAGGGCCTGGGACTGAATCTTGTGGGACTTCTGTTAATTAGATTCTTTTTGGCTCATTATATCATAGATCTATTACTCGCAATAGGCAGATTGGTACTTGAATATGCCGTTACGCTCTTAGGATGGTTTTCCACAACCACTGTTGGTTCGAGAGACCTTCTTCGTCTAAGTACTGGTCCAATCAATCGCGATTAATTTTTTCAAGCACTTTCCCTACTGTATCGAGCATGATAGAGGTCTATATGCCGACCGGTTGCTTTGTGTATTTGTACTTATCTCTGTCTTTTCAATTGTTGTGCGAACCTTTCTTCTGCTAGGCATCCTGTATAAACGTTCTCGAAGGTCTCTGTTTTCGTTAGGATGGCTTTG
This sequence comes from Volucella bombylans, assembly GCA_949129095.1. Taxonomy (NCBI): domain Eukaryota; kingdom Metazoa; phylum Arthropoda; class Insecta; order Diptera; family Syrphidae; genus Volucella; species Volucella bombylans. The sequence goes on from OX422141.1 coordinate 113,681,748, forward strand.
TTTAGCATAAATCTAAAGATTCCGCTATAGTGCCGATTTAAATCTGCACTGCACAAACGCTGACAGTAGACTTCTGCTCGAACCGAACAGATTATTCCCTCAGCTTCCCACAATACACATAGTAACACCTTAAGCCGATAAAGTTAACTTCTGGGATTGCATACTGGTCTGCGAGAAGAAGCGACAGAAGACTTATGACTTTTCTCTTCTTTGTTAGGTATTGATGGATTGAGTTCTCTTGCCGTAACAATGAAATTTCTTTCGATGATACACTTCAGGAACTCATTGTTTAGCTCCTCTGGCTTAACCGAACGAAGTACACGTTGTAGATCAAAATTGTCGTAGCTTCACTTCCGTTCTGATTTTTCTAAACAATCACAATAGAATTTGTCGAATATGGTCTTCCGTTACATATATATGGTATGTATATTTCAAAATTCAGTTAAAAATTCTTGTAATGATGTTAATACAACGAAACCTGCAGATCAGGAGTTCCCAAACCATGCAAAGAACAAAATCTGTGATCACCTCACAAATTGTTGAAGGGTTTCAAACAGTATGATAGAAAGAATGAAATGTCTCCGTACTTTAGAAGATTTAGGGTCATGGAAAGAGCAATTGTTCGAAACTCATTTTATAGTTTCTGGTGTTCCGAATGTATTTTGTTATGTAAATTACTACACACAACAAATAATTATTAGCGTGGACTTGCGTTAATCGCCTACAGTTGCAATTATTTGGCTCATTTCCTTTTCTACATTAGATATAGATTCTATGACACTTTTAAGCGTTTTTAGTTCAAAGAAACGGTGGATATGACTCAATCCCTGACTCACGTCCCTGCTCTTCGGCTACAGAACGGGAACGCCAGCGTGTGTTAAACTCATTACATTCCGATATAAACAGCATTACTAGCTGGGGAACCACCAACAAAGTGGAATATAATGCCCCCAAAACAGAATGCTGTCTGCTGTCGTTAAAGCGAAATCTAAACATCAAATCATTATCCATGTTCAAACCGAAAAGCTTTCCATTCTCTCGGTATGTGTGCCAATGACAACCTACGTTGGAATGACCACATATTCAATGTAGCCAAAAATGCTGCGAAATGTCCTCAAACAATGTAAGAAATATTTTCCCCCCTCTGATTTGGCCTCAATATATAAGACATTCATCCGCCCAAAATTGGAGTACAGTGGCCACATCCGGTTAAGTGCTACTCTGCACGTGCACTATATAGGATTCAAAATCGTGCGATAAAACTCATAGGTGATGCTAATGTCACCCAGCCAATTGATAACCTCGAACACTGACGAAATGTCTCCAGTCTCACCTTGTTCTATCGCTATTTTCACCACCAATGCTCCAGTGAAATTGCCAGTTGCATTCTGCCCCTTAAAATCTTTAACTACAAGGTGGTGCAAAATTAATCATCCAATTTTGTTTTTGAATTACTTTTTTACTAAATAAAAAAAAAGATTTTGGGTGATGGAAATCTTTATTTGGACCTTTGCAATTGTTTCTGTTAAGAGGAAAAGATGATATCCGACAAGTGGGTGCCGACAGTGTTGATACGCAAGATTTCCGGTGATAACTGTTCGCATTCCTGTCGAATATTCTACTTAAGGGCTGCGATTGCCTGAGGCTTGTTGGCATAAGCTCGCGACTTCAAGTAGCCCCAAAGAAAGAAGTCTGGGATAGGGTGATTAATTTTGCGCCACCTTGTATAACTCCCGTCTTGCTCTGAATGCTCACAATTTTACCCTTAAGCCTACTTGAAATATCGTGATTCTTCCCTAAGCCGTACAACTCGCTCATGGAACGCCATGCCGAGCTCTTTATTACCTAGTCATTATAACCTTCAACGTACATCGGTATGTCTCTTTCTTTCATCCCTGAATTTCTATTCCCCTCGGTGAGTGCAAAAATTTTGAGGGTACCCAAAATCTCTTGACCGCACGCGCGCTAATTATAAAAAAAGAAAACGTTCCAATCCTTGTCTCTGCATGCCGCTTTTTGCTATTTGTGTCAAGTTGTTTTTACCTTTCGGTAAAACTTTCGAACATCATTTCTGCAGTGACACATCTCGCTGGCTTCGAAAATGGGGCTTCTCTACTTCATTCTTTTTGGTGCTTAGCAGCCAATATTCCCTCATCTCCTTTGTTTACGAGATCCTCCTGCTCTTTTTTGTAGGGCCGCCTTATATTCCTTTTGTGTCCCTGCATGCCCTTGCCGGCACTGTTCATCAAATCAAGGTTTTCGTTGTGGCTTGCTGACAATGGCCCCACCGGTCCTTCTCGAAAGAGATTCGATAAGAAAAGGCTCTAGCTGATTTTAGCCGTTCGATGTGAAATTTTTACGCAGTACTTCTTCGGCGGCCTGGAGAGTACTCTTGGTTATATCTTGGTTGCAACAAGGAAGTGGTCCGATCAATTTTGGCTCGTCGGAATTGTTGCTCTCAGCGTCGATGGCAACAATTCTTTTTGTGAATGTTGAGGTGTAAAAAACATGTTTTTTGGCTCACTGCGAAAGTGATTAGTTTGAGTCTATTTTCAGAGCTTGTATAGACTACTTTTTGCAAATTTACATGTAAAGATGCTCTCTTTTTCTAATCATCAAGGACGATTTTAGCATCGTGCTAATCCAGGTGGTGATCGAGAAGCTTGGAGAAGCAATCCCTTACAAAGTCGTCATTTTATTCTGAGGAGAGTGATTTATTTTGGCGATAACCGACGTTTGTTCACATGGCTTAAGCTTAATGATTCTAATTCTTCCTCTGATGAGAAATCTACACCAAATTAGGCGCTGGTTCAGCTCTCTATAACAATCACCATAGTTTGATCTTACCAAAATAGTGGGAAAAGAAAATTGATTTCTTATTTTCGGTAGACAATAATAAAGTGATAGACAAATAATACATTAAATGGAATCACTGTTTTTAAGTTGTATTCACCTTCTAGAAGTAGATTTTGTGACAAATATATGACCAGTTCGTAATCTTATTAGAGAGATTTAAATATGGTTTAAAACGATGTACATACATATTATAACGTGGCAGTGGTAGTTGTCATCGTTGCTGCGATATAACAATATTACCATACAGTCAAATTCTCTTATTTCAACTGGAAAACTTTCAAGTCACTTTTCAGCACACAATTCGATATATGGAACTATTGGTTTCACCTTCAAGAATTGCATAAACTAACTTGCTAGAGAACCTTTATATAATTCACATTCTAAAATCTCAATGCTTCAGCTTATCAAGCACCGTTTCGCTTTGCTGTAACGCTGCTTTAGCAAGCCTGCCCTTGATTAAGTTAACCAAGTCAAACCGTCAAGAATTAACGAAGATATAAGTGTCCATCATTTTCTTTTTTTTTTAACACGTGCCACTTATGTTTGTTTATTTTTTCAGATTGTGGTCAATGCTGACGGAATAAAATAGAAACGGATCCATTTATTTAATTTGGTTTCAGACTATGTCTTGAGCCCTATATGGTTATATGGTTGAGTGTTGCTTCTTGAAGAATACCAATGCTTTAACAATGCTCCAACTACTCCTGCTATACATTTTAAAGAAAGTGTTGGAACTTTGACCAGATAAGAACGATAGAAAAAAATGTAAATAAAACAACAACGGTGTGAGATGTAAAAATGATTCTGGCTTAATTTTGAAGCTGCATTCATGCCATTATGTGTGGAAAAGCACATCGTTCAAATGGCCGCCTCAACTGCGCTGGCAGTGATTCAAGCGGTCAGTCCAATTTTTGATGACTCGCTCCACTATACGCGACGTTATTCCAGCAATAGCGTGTCGAATGTTGGCCTCGAGCTCGTTAAAAGTAGTTGGTTTGTTAGTGTAGACGAAGGACTTGACGTAGCCCCAGAGAAAATAATTGAGTGGTGTCAAATCGCATGATAGCGGCGGCCAATTGATGAACGCTTCCTGTTAGATGACCCAGTCGACAAATTTCTCCTTCACAACTTCGAGCGTTGCCTCGTTTATATGGCAAGGAGTGCGGTCTTGTTAGAACCACAGCTCACATATATCAATGTTGTCGATCTCTGACCACAGGAAGTCGGTTAAAGTCGCTCTCTACCTGAGACCATTGACACTAACGGTGTATCCTTCCTTATTTCGAAAGAAATAAGGTCCAATGATGCCGCCATGCCATAAACCGCACCAAACAGTCAATCTTTGTGGATGCAATGATTTTGCTTGTTGACATAGCCGCTGAGCCAAAAATAGGCCTCGTTCTTGAAGTTGATTTTTTGGCCAAAATCCGGATCTCCGACCAATATTTCCAGCGCCCAATTAGCGAACTCAAGGCATTGGGTATGGTCGTCCGGTTTCAATTCTTGCGTCAGCATAATCTTATACGGATGTATGCCCAAATCGAACCGCAAATTAAGCCGGGTTGACTCTCTGGCGATGCCCAATTCAGCTGATCGGCGCCGAATCGACATTTCTGAGTTTTCTTCGATACTTGCCGCTACGGCGGCTATGTTTTATTCCTTTCGCACCAATATTTGTCTAGTTGGTGGCTTAAGATCCAAAAGAGTGTACTCACGCTCCAACTTTTCTACGGTGTGACGAATTGCGTGCACACTGAAGCCATGATGACGACCGGATTTACAACTGAACCAGAATTTCGATATTTTTTAAAAATTTCCGTACGTTCAACAAGCGTAAAACGATGCATGATGAAATGGCAAACTTAACTAAATATTTTGAGAGCTGGATGTCATTGGTAACTTTGACAGCTGCTGAACATAACAATTGGAAAAAACTATCACTGATATTTGGTCACCCTTTACATAATTATGTCTCGGGTACTTTGATAAAGTTCCATGGAGTTTGATTAAATTGCGCTGTCGACTGTCTAGAACTGGTTTTCATTTCCGATAGGTAATTGTTACTGTTTTGTGTGTTGCTTTTTTCAACTCATCATTTTATTTAAATTCAATATTTTAGATATCCAGCCATACTTTGAACAATATGAGATCCGGACTGTCTACTTATCACCGAACCGAATGAATGAATCATTTTAGGTTTTTGTTAAATGTGTAGTTTTCTGCTTACGATTATGCATGATATCAGGGTGTATGTGATTTAGCGGGAATTCTTCGATACGTAACTCGTTAACATACTCTGTCTACTTTCAGCATTTTTAGTTTTGCTATAGTAAACGTTCCTGTTGCTTTGCGGCTGTTTATCGATTGTTACAGGGCATCTTCTACACAAAGGCTATCTTGGTAGTTCGTGTGCTCTAGCTAGCACTTTCTTAGTCTTTTTTTTTGTCCTTATTTTTCGTTTCATCAGATTTTTTGTCAGCGGTCGTCCAAAGTTTTCAATGAATCACACAAGGTTTTTATTTAAATCAGTAATTGTCTATTATTTTTGGCAGAGATCAGGAATATGAGTATAGCGTGGGCCCAAGTTTAACCTTATTCTATGAATTTTCTGCTAAGCTAACTTAGTGATCATCGTCGGATTCGTGCCTTCTTTGGCAGTCAGCATAGAAAAGGAATAAGGAGCGACAATGGCGCTTACATTGTCAGAAGCAAACAAACAGAAGCTCTGATAGATAAAGCATATGCATGCATAGCCCTTGAAATCAATCTGTTTCCCATTAAGTGATACTTGTATAGAAATTGCATATAATTATCCAAAGTGTGTTTTCAGTTTTTATTTCAACAATTATCAATAAATTCAATTCAATAAATTGAAAAACTGTGTCTGTCACTTTTACTAACTATCTTTCTTATCAAATCCCCTTGTTTTTATCGATGGTTGTAATATAGGCATAGAGCATTGACAACAGCTAATGAAACTATTCAATCGTAGAAAGTAAATTTCAATTGAAATGATTTAACCCTCTATAACTCATAAGCACCAAATTAAAAAAAAATACAAAAAGGTAATGTAGCTTGTAGGCAACAATGAGCTATAACAAAAACGAAACGAAAAATGAAGGTCGGTTAATTCAGGTGAAAATTCTTGAAACAACTTTTGTCTCTTGTACGAGTATAACATAAAATTACGCCACATTTTTCACAGACTGTATGCATGAATCCAGTGCACTTTGGAAACTTGCATCTTATTTTTTTGTCTGCCCATTGAGGCCAGTGTACGATTTGATCTTGGAGAATTTTGCCAAGAGTTCTGGTTCAATAGATGGGTGTTTTGTCCAACTAATTTGTGTCACCATCTTGCATAGGGTTTCTGCAGTTTCCAAGCGAAAATCTGCCGATGTCATGATGGTTTTCTCAGGAAGCTTTTTACATTTGCTGACTATCTTGTATAGCAGCCATGCGTTAGCCATCGTAAGGTCCAAGTAGTGGTAAAGCATGCGCATCTGCCAGCGTTTGCTCCTCAGTCGTATCTTATATATACCCATTATGCTGTCAATTAAATCTACACCACCCATATGTTGATTATATTCGCCCACAACCCTAGGTCTCGTGATGTTGGTATACCTTGAGTTTTTTTTTTTTGTCGTATCTCCGAACTTCCGATATTGGATTTTGACCAGTCAATGTAGAAGCCAATTTAACCAATTTGTTGTCCTTCCACATAACTGAATAGCCGCGATCTTTCTTCATAATTACTTTTTCTGATGATAGCTTGCAGTCAGGTATTCTATTTCTTCTGATAGTACCAAGCCCAAAAATACCTTCTTTGGCTAAGTACTCCAAAAGGCGCAAGGAAGTGAAGTAGTTATCGAAATAAATTCTGTAATTATGGTGTCGCGGTATAATTCTCGATAATCTTACTACGACGTTGGCGGACGCTCCTAAGTCTGGCTCATCAGCTCCGACGACATTTTCCTTACAAATTTCAACCTCTATCGTGAAGGCAAAACCGGAAACACCACTCAGAACATACAATTTATTGCTCCACGTATGAGGTTTCTTGGGGTTATATCTTTTTAGCATATTTCGCGCTTTTGTGGAGCACATTTGATCATCTACACAAAGCCGTGTTTCTAAAGGAACTTTTGCGTATGCTTCGTTCAAGGCATCTTTTCAGATTTATTGGAAGACATGGTTTGTTGAATCAGAGATGTGCCAAGGATGGAACTCCTGTGGTTAGTTACTCTTCGAAGCTGAACGAATGTCATAACTTAAACCAAACCTATAAACTGACGGATATCGGTGTCATTCACACGAAAATTGTTGTTTGTATTTTTTTGAGCCAAATGGAGGTTTGTTTGTACAGAAATCTTGTTAATAAGGTCTGGTGAGAAAAGGTAAAAAAAGAATTGTATTGGAGTTTCAAGATCCAATATTTCCGCTCTCAGTGATTCGTCTCCAGTAAAAACTAACTGCAGTGCATTCAGTTCTAGGTTTTTCTTTTTCCACCGCAATGTAAGCTTTTCAAGTTTTTATCGTTTTGCGATAGCACCTGAATTGTCAATAATATTTGAGCTAGATGTATTAGGTTTTACTTCTGGATCAGAATTAGAATTATGATCGTAGACTCCGGGTCAAAATCGGGGTCTGCAAAACTATCGTCATAAAAATAAAGACCATCTTCATTTTCAGAATCCTACAGGACACAAACACAAATTGACACTTTATACACAAACAAGAATAACAATATTCAAAACTATAATAACACTGTGAACTCTGAACTCTTACTTTATATATTTTTACAAACAAATTCACTAAATAACACAAAAACTATTCTTTTATTATTTTTACCGGAGAGCGCACGTCAATCACACGTCAATATCACTCTAATAACGGGATTTCTTTGTCTGAAGCATAGAGAAATCATTTTGTCCATTGTTTCTGAACTTGATTCGAAGATTGGAGTGTAGACTATAGTTTACAATACCTAAAAACGTAGAATAATAAACACACTAGCAATTTGTGAGGGTAAAACGATGTGTTGCCTGCAGTCTACTATAGGCTATAGAGGGTTAAGGGGGTAGTCTCATGTCTGAGGTTAAATTTTGAAGGTTTTTAAGGATTTTTTTTTGCCAAAAATGAAATACAATCATCTTGTGATAATTATATGTTATTATTCAGCTATTGAATAATACAAAAAAAAATGTTGTTAAATAAAAAAAAATATTTTAACGTCATTTTGGTGAGGTAAAGTAGGTCTCTTCAAAAAAAAGGACGTGGATGGCTGATTGCTTGTTTTGTAATCATCTGAAATCAAAATTCCGAAAGATTATTACTCAGTAGGGTTGTCATTCTGTCCCGTAGAAGATTTAAAAGATTTGAGTGAAAAATAACAAAATGGCGGCCTTGTAAAATTTTGTTTTCAAAATTAGACTGTTTTTTTTCTGTTTAAAATCGAGATAAAAAAAAGTTTATAAAAAAATCTAATTCTGCTACCGGACAGAACCATTCATGTGTAGAATATTGTGTTAAAATTTCAGCCGAATCGGTTCAATAGTTTTTTTTTAATCATCTAGGCCGACGGATAAAAAGTAATTTCGAGAAAAACGCGTTTAAAGTTTGGTATAATTCCCGCAGCTGCATGGTACGCTCTGCCCTATTATTTCACCCGTATTGACAAACGTTACTATGAGGTCTCATAGTGTGCACGAGCGCACAGGGTTAGGGAATACAATTCACAAACATTACTTAAGTGTCAAAGCGCACTGTGCGTTCGTTAAAATGAACGCACAACTAAGGAAGTTTGCTAGCTACTTTAACCAACGCATAGGAACTCTCAAAAATGTCTTCGTTTGTTTTTAACGTTTCGTGTAAAAAAAAACAGAAGATTAGCATTTAAGACTATTTATAATTGAATAGACGAACATATCTAAAATTTCACTTACCACATGGCGACCGTAATATTGTTTATATTTAATTTAATATATTTTCAAATTCAAATAAATTCGTTGAAGCACAAATCACTCGCGAATCACTTAAATTTTAAATTATTTATGTGTCATTGGCTCTTCTGTCAAACTACATCGTGAACTTGATAAATGGACCAATCACAGAGCAGTAATTAGCGCAGAGCGTGCACTTAAATATTGTTTATGAATTGAAAGGCCTGCCAAAATGAACGCACTGAGAAAAAGCATTCTTTGGACAGTATTTGTGTCTTATTTAGGGAAGTACTGCTTGTGAATACGGGTGTTAGTGTATCGGTCTAAAATTTTCGCAGTATATTCTCAACTTATTAAACTTTGAAAATATGTTTATGTTTGTTTGTTTCTATATGACGGCAACACCCATTCAATAGTGATAAATCACTAATGTTACAGTGATTGGCCAAAACTAAAACAACTTTTACATAAACACAAGCCTCTGCGGTAAACTGATTAAATTGCATTATGTTTTATTAAGTTTTTCTTTACAGAACAAGTAAATGTATTTGAAAACAAAATAAAGGAAACAAAAATAATTTTTCATAAGTACAAAAAATAAAAAAATAAAAATACTCTAAACATGTCGATTTCAACCTGGCCAAAACTAAAGCAACTTCATAGTAATTTCATATTTAATAATAATCATCACAACTAAACCGCAATATTTTGTGGTGAAACCTTTGTTTTTTTTTCATTACTACACCTTCTTGGGACACTCTCGATCAGATTGGAAATTACAGAGCGTGGGATGGTTTTTCAAGCCTTCTGGACTTAAATATAAAGCTCGTCGCTATTCCTGAATTTCTCCCAAATTATTCTCCGATCTACATAGATCTTCTATCGGTTTGAGATCGGGGGCTGGGCTGGCATTGATTTTCTGATCCCGTAACCATTCTTGAACCAATCTTCGGATCTTTATCCTGCTGAAATATCTATTTCAGTGGAAATTCGTACTCAGATTGTGGCAGGATATGAAAACACTATCCTTTTGGAAATAAATTGGTCAATAGTTCCATTTATTTTATGTATGAGACCAATTAAATGTCCAATTAGTGTCTGATTTTTAACGTAAACCACCTGCCACTTATGTTTACGGGATGCCCATATATCCATGGGGGCAAGGATACGCCTTGCCATCACTCTCCGTCATTCCATTGATACCAATTCGAAACTGTGTTGCCGGCAAAAGTTCCACCCTTGGTATGAGTCGAGGCCGACCTAAAACCTCTTACTGCTCTAAGTTATTGCAACTCTACATTGCACAGTGGTTCAGGTTCCAAAGAAGGGCGGTCATAGAGTTTTTGGGCAGATTTAGAATGAAATCATATCATTTTGGCCTGGAAAATGGTTGTTATGATTACTAGAGGGTTAGAACAAGACAAAAAAGTTTTTTTCTTTAACAGAGTATATTCATGCATAAAATATTCATCATATATAAAAAACATAATCTCAAAAAAAAAAAATCGGCTTATAATAACAATAACATTAGTATTTTACATGAAACAAGTGCTATTTACATAGTATTAAAAATGTCAAGTACTCGTAATATACACTTGCGGTCATAAAAACCGCACCATATCAAAATGATTGAAAAATTGTTAATAACTACGGTAATAATTTTTATAATGAAATGAAATTTTTGTTGAGTACTCCGCAGTAGTTTATACGTATTTCTATCTAATTTCCCTCTGTTTATTGAATGTTTGAAAAAAGATATTAACAAAGAAAGAAAAACCAGTTAATTTTCTTATTTTTTTAAAATATTTTAATACAGTCATTGGTTAAAAAAATCAAACGATAGATTTTTTATGTATGTGTATATACTCGTAAGATGCTTAGCTATGCCACTTTTACCAAAAAATTATCAATACCGAGTTGCTCCTCCTTTGGCGGTTATAACCGCTTTTATTCTAGAAGGCATCGAGTTTACTAGAAGTTCAGTAATATCCCTTGAAATTTCAGTATTCCATACATGTTCCAGAACTTCATTTAGCTTTTTTTTACTCTCGGGTTTATGTTCAGCCACCTTACGTTTTATTACATGCCACAAGTGTTCGATTGGGTTTAAATCGGGCGAATTAGCTGGCCAGTCTAGTCTGGTAATTCCGAGGTCATCAAACGTTGTCTTGAGCTGAAAATTATTGAAAGACTCTAGTTACTTGTCTGTTTATTATTTATAAAGTAGACATGTAGAAGTTGATTTATAACACTTTACTTACGGATTTGGCGCGGTGGCAAGGTGCAGAATCATCTTGAAAAACAAACAAATTAAATTTACTTTCATTGGACCATATCACACATCGCCAATCATCCTGCGTCCAATCTTCGTACTTTATTGCCCACGTCAAGCGAGCTTTTTTTAATTTTTTTGGCTAAGAGGTTTTTTCGCTGGTCGTCTTCCATATAAACCTATCTCCCGTAGCCGTCGGCGTATGTTTTCGGCGCTTAGATCAACTTGATGAAATTCACTCAGCTCTGCTCTTCTTATACGGACAGCATTTTTAAAGCGATCTTCCATGCTAATTCGTTGCAATACATTGTCCGTCTTCTGGGTTGTTTTACGTTTTTACGAGTCTTTTTTCTTTTCCAGTGGATCCAAATTTTCTTTTTTCTTCATCAGTCGTACAATACTTGAATGACAGCATCCTATTTTAACCGCAATCTCACGATAGCCAAGCCCTTCTTCGACCAAAGTCAATATTTCAACTTTTTCGTCCCGAGTCAGTTTATGATATTTACCAGACATTTCACTTTTTTTTACTTGTCACCGCACTGAATACGAGGCCGAACTCCGCTATGGGGAATACCCTTCATTAGTATGGAAAAAACCCTTACGATCTGATGTAATTAGACATTTTTTGAGAACTTTTACTGCAAGTGTAATATAATAAAGTTACAATAAAGCTCAAAAACTTAATAAATCCAACACTTTTACTAACGCAGACTTCTTTTTACACTGCAACTTTCTTAAACTAGAAAAAGTAGATCTGAATTAAGAAGAAGCCTGTGAAAGAGATCCATATTAGTAAAATCTCGGGAATGTTTCCTAGTATTTATTATCGGGTCTGAATAGTTTGACTAATTTATTACAAGACTCAATTCACCAATAGATAGTTAAAGAACTATCTATCACATCTGCTCCGTGAATCAATACTTTATGTATTGATGAAGTTAAGTTATACTAAGGGTATTCCTCCACAAGCATCTTGGCAGTATCAAAAGCATAACACTTAAATTTTTCTGAATTTATTTTATAACCAGAAGAAAGGCTCTGAAGGTGACTACATCTGTCAATAAGATCTTTTCTAATACCTGTTATTTCAGATGAAATATCAGAGTTATGGAAAAATGTACGTGCTGTGTTTCCATCATTGGATGTGCCACTTCCTCCACTTCGAGGTTTGTCTACAATTAAACCTAATTTTTCCCTAAACTGCCATTGAACTAGCTCTTTTCTCTGAGCAAGATTACGTTTATCTTCTGCAGAACGCGCTTGCCACTTTTTAATATTAATTCAATAAGAAACGTGAATTAAAATCTAATGTATGAATGCAAAGGAGATATGCCAAAATCAAATTTACTAGTATCAAGGACCTCTTTGAAGCATATATTTAAATCGTTCATATCTTTTGGTGTTGGACCACAAATGTAACACCTAATCGTAGATAAGTCGCAAAGTGCAGAACAAACTTTACCATCTACCATCGTCAATTGTGATTTTAATTTCGTGGCCATTAATAAGCACTGAAGTAGGGACTAACTGGTTAATTTGGCTTTTGTAATAAACTTCATCTTGCAAGGTGACTTCCTTTGTTTCTTTTGTAAATTGAAAACGAATTGGTCTGCACCACCTAGTAGGGGAAGGGCATGGGTTTTTCCAAATGATTGATTCATCACAGGTATTTCGTTTATAAACAAGTTGAAGAGGCACATAAGATGTGACAAATAAACTCGAATCTTCGATAGTTGAATCTGAAAATTTCTGCTTATATTCACTATGGCCTGTGCTGCACTCAAAACCCCATTTACCAATTAAAACTAAGCCATCCTTAGGTGCGTGAAGACTTTCAAACACAGCCTTTTGAGATTCAACAATGCGACTTGATGTAGGGTCTAATAATGATTGCAAATTGATTTCAGCAGAAGATTCTGTCACTCCAATATCAGTTGGATAGCAACGTATTTTGGCTTCCAGCACTTTATGGTAGGACGAAAAAACATTTGGTATTTTAGAATGAATCACTTCTCTTAATAATAAATATTGGGTTTTAGTAAGCTTAGCTTCATTAATAAATAAATAAACAACTTCATCCGTGCTAAATTCTAAAGAACTTTCTGATTGATTTGAACTGCTAAGTAAAGTAGTTACAGCGGAATCGTCCATCTGTGATAAAACTGCTAATCTGCGACGTTTGGACCTCTTGCTGCAGTTTCCAAACTCCTTCCTGTATCGCGTTCCTTTTGCTCGTCGTTGTATTTTCCACATACTTCTCCATCAGATACTTTAAGTATGCAAACTTCGCTCTCATTTAATCAGCTTTCGTATTTGGCCACTAGCTTAGCTTTTGATCTCCTAAATTGCTTCCAATATGCGGCAAACCGTTTAGAGAGATTTCTCAAGCAATCAGTCTGGATATTTTCAGCATCCGGTAAAGAATTCGCAAGGGATCCAAACATTTCCGAAAACCTTTCTGCTTCATTTTCTTTATTTTTTTTAAACCAACTATCCACGTATTTAAAACAAGCATTCAGGTAAAAGAACACGTAATGGTTGTACCTGCAAAAGAAAACACAAAAAATTAAAAAATTTTTTTTTTCTAGTACTGGACCTAGTCTCCTCAATGGCATGTAACAACCCTCAGAGCACCTAGGAGCACCTAGACTTTGTGGTTATTAAAACTAGGAAAATAAGAGATTATATTGATATATGACTTATTTATGGCGATTCGTGCCTTCATAAGTAAAAGCTTAGTTGAATATGGAAAATGGTTAAAAACAAAAAAAGTGGAAGGTGTGTTTTGACGGAGCTAGTTATGAATAGTCGCATTGTTAAGGAAAACATGATTACTTTAAAAATATCGTACATACCTTCAATTTGAATATCCATTGCACAATTATGTATATCACAAACAATAAATTTCTCGCAAAAACCACACTTTAAAAACAACACCAATTTATGTGAACAAATAAACTAATGAGCACTAGTCAAATGTTACCACTTCCGGTGCACAAAATTATAACTGTGCAGTGTTTGTAATTGCAATGTTTTTTATACCTGCGAATAGAAGGGTTTTTTATGTTTCCACTAATGGTAAAATAACATCATTTTGCAACATCGGTATTACGGCGCTATGACCTACGGCTGAACCGTTGTGCATTGGGTCAAACCAACAGGAAGACCCTTCCCGCGACTCTGGGTTTAAACCACAGCCACCATGACGCTCCCACAAGGGGGCCTACCTCTTCAAGTCAGGCCCGGACTGAGATCCGGGTGGCTCCTGACTCCCATGGTCCTGGTAGGGACTGCCGGAGGTCCAGCCGCCAACAAGTCCTATGACTGGAAACTTGTGACTGATCAAATCGTGCTACCTTCTATCGTAACTACCTTCGGTAGTGTTATTTCAAGATGTTTACGATAAGACCAGTACTTTGCTCTGCCCCCGCTTTTTATTAGACAACGTCATTGATGGGCGTAGCCTTGATTATTGGGCGGGGGCCCATTCAATGTCCAGAGAAACATCCCCAAACCATAATGTTTCCTTCTTCATGCTTCACAGTGCCCTTTAAGTGTCGGGGATTCAATGCTTCATTGATCGGCTGGCTTGCGGCCACGGCGAAATTCATCCGTTCCCTTTAAATTCAATTTGGATTCGTCGGAGTATAGTAATGTTTTCCAAATTTCATCATTGCACTTCTGTTTTTAGCTGAAATAAATAGTTTCTTTACGATCCCGAATGATGAAAGACAACCATCAGCAGCCCTCCGACGAAGTATCCCAGCGCTAGCTTTTGTGTTAAGCTAGTTTTGTAATTCCCTAGATGACATAAAGGGATTACTCTTTGCCGTTCTCATGATCGTTTTGTCTTCCCGGTATGTTTTAACCCTTGGCCTGAAACCTCATTTTGACGAAGTTGTAAAATTTTATTAAACTTAAACTTTTGAATAATTCAGATTGTTAAATACTCGTACCATTTCTATATTCGTCAATAGTTTATTCTTTAATCTAATGGGAGTAGTTATTTCTGGCCATTTGAGTTAAAATTTAAGGAACACTTCTAAAGATCTTGCTGCAGCAGACTGATATACCCAATTGATTCAATTTATGTTGTTTTTTTTTAATATAAACAAGTCAGATATGAGTATCTGTGGTCCAAGTAACGGTTTTTCTATTTCTCCCGTAATAAAAAATTACGGAGCAATTCAATTGGATGTTTGTAATTTTTTTTAATACCGTAAAATCACTGTTCATTGATTTTATAAATTAATCATCAATAGTCCAAGCTATTAGGAACATCTTTTTTAATTTTTAGGTTAATTTACGAGTATATGAATTGAATCACAAAAAAAAAAAAACACGGACTTCTGATTTTAGTTGCTTTAGTTTTGGCCGACACTGTACATGCATATAGCAATCTAATTTTCAATTACTCATAGATATTCGCGTATTCCCAAGGGTTGGTTCAAGTGAACTTTATAAGAAAAACATTAAAAAAAATCTCATACGATTTATGAAACTCTTATATTCAAGCCCAAGTGTCCTCGATACGCACACCCCGAGATCTTTGTTTGCAGTTGCTTAGGTATAATGATTTTGATGCTTCCGCTGTGGAAGAGAAGATCGTTATTAATCATAAATTACGTCCTGCTAAAGAAAAAAGCACGATATCGCCTTCTTGAAACAAATGTGTCCATTTTTCTTTACTCATTTAGATAGCGCTACAGTCCGGAATTAGCCTGCGGAATGACCAAACTGGATCGTTAAATTTCAGATTTTCACATAGAAGACTCATACTCCTACTCGTATATTTGGACCCACTTTCCTCCGACCAAATTGTGGAAATGAATTGATGTATGCACTCTACCAAAGCAGGCTAACTTTACCTGCTTTTGGTTGAGTGGATGAATTTCTTGGCTTCCATGAATTGAATGGTACGTACTGCATGACAGTGGGTCGTCCACGCAATTTAACAGTCTGGATGAGTGGTTTTTCCATGTCCTCAGAACCGACTGTGTTTTTACTGCTAAATTTTCTTGCAAGTTTCTATTCGGGTCATGTTGGCTTGACACGTCCTTTTTTACTTCGAGAAGAAACTTCCGAACGTTGTTGCTTCTGCTTCTCATGCTTTTTATTTTTTCTCATTCGTTCGTTTATGCAGTGCCCCTTCATAACATAGTTGCCTTGGTACAAGAGCTTGCTTGCTTCCCAATCTTTATCAACTCAGAAGTTTCTTGCAGTTGGTCACATTCCTCACAGTGTTTTTTTTTTCTGCGTTGTTGCTGCGGCTTCTGAGATATATGAAGACGTGTCTTTGCTGCAACAGCTCGAAATATTCGGACATCTACAATATAATATGCGGATGCTTATAAACAATGTGAACCCAAATCTCCTCCTGTTCTCGGTAGTATATGTCACCGCTTTTCATCCTCTCGTTTTAATGCTCGGTTAACAGTACTCTATGGCTTCCGCCAGTTGTAAAGATATTGAAGATCCTAACATACAAAGTGGAGATCCGAACCTCGTTGACCGTTTTTTTCGTTATGACTGAGGGATTTTCCGTGGTCTGGTAGTTAACATAACACACAACCCTCGATCTGGGAGGCCAGGCCCTTTCTTGGGACTTCTGAAGCTAGTAAACCCTTATTGACTGTTGACGTTACTGTTGATTTAGTCCGCTAATAAGTTTGAAAAGTCACACCCAGTTGGGTGAGACCAGCATACCTACAGTATTCTACTAGGATTAATCGCAATTGATGTTATAGCATAATCATATGATCGGGCCGCCGTGGTCTTTGTCAGTTTGAATGCATTTTAGGAATCTGAGAATGGTCTTTCCGGATCCATTAGGTTTAGTATTTCATGTCTTATGAGGATTTTATACGTTTGACAGCTAATTCCACCTTGCTACGCGTTTTCTTAGGGACGTTTTTTAAAAGAAGTAGGCTCCACCTCATCAGGTTTTTGGTCTCAATGGCATGTAAAACTTCCGACGATAAGCCCCACGAATTCCACTCCTTTCTTGAGTTGCCTGCTCACTATACTCTTACAAGTAATCTAAAGGGAAAATTATTTGCAGCTACCAAAGAAATACATTCGACTGTTAGGGAAATGAGGAAGTACCGACTCTTAAGCATTCGGGAGAAACTGCCAGTCAGTGAAAGAGTGCTCTGGGTTTTGATATCCCAAGATCATCATTGGGTCTATGAGGGATCATCGATCAAATGTGGGGTAGATCCAAGCAGGGCTTCGCCCTATACGAAAGTAGGAATATCTTGTCATCAGTTATTTCGTGAGTATGATTGGCGTGATGTTGCGCTTGTGGGAGCTTGCTCTTTCCTGTGCTCCGCTGAGTAGACACTGAAAATGTCGCTGAAACAGAGATTAAGTCTTATTATTTCCTTTTAAAAGATGAGACTCTGAATCGGTCACACAAGGCTTTTTGGATAAGAACCCACCGTACAGGACTGAACATTTTTTAAAAACGGTGTCTCCCTCAGACCGGCTGTTCATCGGCTTTTCATTATTCGACGGTAAAAGGCCTGATTCTACTTATGCCTTATCAAGGTGGGCAATTGTCTTTAATCAGTGGTTCGATTAGGATATCGTATCCGAAAAATTTTTCTTAAATTTTTTTCTATCAGAACAAAGTACTCAGGCAAAGTCCTTTGTTCTCCTTGTTTGTTTTTTATTGGTTTTTCTCACAGAGTAACTGTTCCGCGATGTCGTCATCATTCTCACAGCAAGTATCACAAGATATTGTGTCACTTATACAAGCTGCGGCAAGTTAACTTCCTTATTTCATAATGCAATAAAACAAACAGTTAGAAAGATATATTTTAAAAAAAAAATATTAAAAAGTTAAACAGTTGTGGTTTACATCGTTTAATAAATCATATCAAGTAAGCGACGCCTTCATTGTCGATACACTGTCGATATGTTTGTCGTTTTTTCCTGAATGTTTCTTTTCTGGTCACCCAGAGTCTGTGTGCGGGGATTTCAAATACCCCCACAAAAATGAAGTCACAAGGGGTCAAATCGGCTGAATGCTCCAATGACTCCAAATCACCCCTCATTGAGATGTGGCGTCCTGGGAAGTGCTCTCGAAACACAGCCATCGATGCCCTTGAAGTATGGCCCGTTGCTCTGTCCTGTTGAAACCATATGTCCTCTAAGTCCATTTCATTAGGAGCAGACGAATGTTTGCGTACCGAACGCTGCGGGGATTCCACAACTGCAACCCTTCCTCAGGTGATATGATGAGACGAGCGTCTCCAGTTCTTCTTTTCTGCACAGAAACAGTTTATTTGAACGTTACGACTCGCAAAAGAATTGATTTTTGTTCTGTCACAAGACGCAATGGCGCAATAACCACCGAAACCACCGAACTTTAGTATCCCTCTTTTGAACGAGACCGCACATAGGGTTCTGGGACTCGCATCAGCTTCAGAGCGCTCATTTTAAATAAGGAAGTTATCTTGGCACACCTTGTACTAACAATAGCTAAAGTTGGAGTTGGGCCGTTGTAAGTCCATTGTGATTGCACTGTCTTGGCTACTCCTGAAACCAAAGAGATTTCTTGACAACTCTCTCAGTAAAGATCGGTGATCTGTGTTGTTAGTGACTGTTAGGGATCCCATTCTGATGTGTACCAAGCCCGAACAATTGCAAAGAACGTGCGCTACAGAATCTTCTTCCCTTTCGTGCAGTGGAGTTCTTGCAGAAACCATAGCGGGGAATTCTAAGCGCCTAAGATACTAAGCCACGGCCACCCACCAATGCGCTTAAAGCTGTCATATAAACTAGGTATCTGATTGTAATTTTGCAGTTTACTTACTTACAATACTTAGGTGGCGTTACAGTTCGGGGTGAACATGAGCCTCAACTAACAGGCTTCTTCGGTTGGTCCCATCCTTAGCTAACTGTATTCAGTTGCACATTAGAAGTCGGTTGGTCGGTCGCCTTCTACTTGTGAGCGCCTACTATTCCTCAATTGCCTTCTTAGCCCAAAGAAACAGCGATTCGCAAGAGTAATTCTTCGTTTTATTTCTGGAAATTTCTACCAAGGTAGACAAAGTCATGTCAGAAGTTCGCACAATATGGCAGAAAAGACCTTGTATCCGATGTTGAGGAGCCTTATGCCTCTATTGTTGGCGCAGTTAAGAGGGTCTCCTTTTTGTGGATCGGGCAAACAATGCTGAGGCTCTATTCATCAGGTATACACTCTTCTGGCCAGATCAGGGAAATGAGTGATGGACCATGATTTTTGTTTAGATATTATTTTCCTTATTTTGTTCTGGTCAGGTGGACGAAAGTTTTGTCAATCACCATAATACTGATGACAGGATGTTGGTCTTTGTCGCCGTTTTACCGTCTGCAGCAGTTTTTTTTGTATATTTTCAGCACCAACTGTGACTCTACTACAAGATTTCCTTCCACATCTTTACAAGTTTCTGTACGAGTCTTGTTGCCTTGGCACGCCCTTTTTACATGTTGGTAAAACTTCCGTTCGTTATTCCTGGAGTACAAACTCTTAGTGTATTTCCAATCGTAAACTTCTCATGCTTCACTTCTCTTTTGGACCACTTTTTCGAGTAATTACTCGAACAATGTTTTGCTTCAAAGCGTCAATCGTTGCTGGTTTATCGGCATAAACTAGTGACTTGAAATAGCCCTACAGAAAATACAATAAGGTCAAATCGCACGGTTTTGGTGGTCCATATCTTGAAATGACTTCATAGCCAAATCGTGTTTTCAATAAAGCTATGCTTTCGCTTGTACTATTGGGTGGAGCACCATCCTGTTGGAACCACAATTCTTTCACATTAGCTGTGATTTTTTGTACCCATGTTAGGATGGATTGTCACATAAAAACGACTCGTCTCCCCTTAATAGTTCTTCATAAAAACTTGGTAGCACAGATATATCTATGACGTTTAAAGGCAGTTCATCTGTCGGTTGGTAAATAAATATAATTTGTTTTGAAATAATTTTATTCGTAAATGTTTGACATTTCTGAAAATTTATTGAAAAGTCCATCGCAAACAAAGAGATTAGTATTTGGAAGCACTGTTTTATATCCGCTAAGCAGATAGCATATATAATTTGACTTAGTGTACACCGCTATGTTATTGTTGTAATTTTGTAATTAGCGTGTGGTAAATTATTTTTTTAGCGGATAGCAGATGTGCAAAGGAAAAACTGGGCTCTTGATGTTGCGCAAATTTGGTAAATTGTACCGTGTTTATTGAGAGTAGCTTGTGTGAGCTCCAGCCTCATTTTTGAAGAAATAAGAACTCATGATGCTCCAAATATAGCAATTCTGCTTGTTTACGGAGCCGGTTAACCAGAATGAATGAATGAGAATGAGAATGAGCTCTTGGATCAATTTGGTGTTATAAATCTTGAGACGAAGGTTTTACACAAAATTTTCCCAACAGTTGATGGAAAAAGGCCAAACTGCTGCGGGCAACGATGAATCGATAAATTGCGATCTACAGCGCCGTTATTTTTTTTCCGAACACATTGTTCTCGTTCTTGTTGGTGTGTGAGTATCCAAGAGTGTGAATTCGTTGCTAAATCATTCAATAATTCGATAAATATCACGTTCAGATGGCCGATGATGTCTAACGTAAATTCCACGAAGTGCTCTATAATTTTCGCGAACAAAGCTCGGATTTTGGAGACAAACTCTAGCAATATGAAACCGCTCTTGTGGCCTCAATCTTTCCATGATGAAATGGCAAACTGTGCTGAAAATACGTGAAGCTTGGCAGCTCAATGTGACAGCTGATTTGATATTTAATTCCTATTTTTCATCCTCCTTATGTTCGGCCCATCCCATCGCACTTCCAGTCAAGGGTCTCTATTAATTTCTCAACTGTGCGTGGTCTGTTAAGGGTCCGAACATTCTACGTGGTGATCCGAAAGTCGTTGCCCTTTAAACGTTTGCAAGGGTCGTCAATAGTGAATCAGTTATTATCAGAGGCCAGTAGTTGGTTCGTTTACATCTTTTTAATCTCTTCCGTATAGAGTTGTGAGCCCTACGAAGGCGTAGGCCAGTATTATGCTACTGGTCGAGCATGCCCTTGTCATTTGAGCCTTAGTTAACGGGTACCACCACTGGGAGGTAAGGCAAGCACTGCGCTACGAACTTGATAGTGGCGCTGCAGGCCCGATTCAGGTTATAGGACAGTCGGCAGTTTCGCGGTCAACCGCCCAATTTGCAGTTTCCGATCAGTAAATCTTTGATTTCATCGACGTGTTCCTTAGTTTTTGATGTCGATAATCTACCCACCAGTCCATAAGCTCTTCACTGCCAACAGGATTTTGTATATCTCCGCTTGGAAGACAGACGCAAGTTTTCCAAACGAGGGATGAAATTAAACGCTGTCATCTTGCAAAAACATACCATTCGTGGATATGGAGAAAGTACTCTCGCAGCGAAAGTAGTTCTGGTGCTGTTGTCGGCTCGCAACGTCATCAAAACTGCAGTTTGTTGTAGTAAACTCTTTGTAAGCGGAGGATCAAAAAGTTGACGGAATTTATTCAGAAAATTAAAAATACAAGTTTATTCATCTAAATCTATATTGTCCCCTTCAAAGTAATCCCCATCGACTGCAACACACTTATGCAAGCGCTTGATCCAATCCTCGAAACATTTTTTATACTCGTATTCGGTTTTCGGTGTCAATCAGTGGCTTCCTGCGATTTTTCCATTACTTCCTCTCGGCTGCTTCACTCTTCACTCGATTGAACAGAAATAAGTCACAGGGAGCCAAATCAGGTGAATTCGGTGGCTGTTGGATGGTATTTGTTGCATTTTTCGTCAAAAAATTACGAATAATGATGGCGCTCATGGTGCAAAATCCACGAGTTTTCTGCCCACAATTCTAGTCTCATTCGGCGAAATACTTCACGCAAACGTCTCATAACGCCCAAATATGCTCTTTGTTTACTGTCTGGCCTTCTGGCAAAAATTCATGATGCACTACACCGTTGTAATCCATGAAAACCGTGAGCATTGCCTTCTTTTTTAACTGAAAACGCCGTGTTTTTTTTTTGGTCTCGGCTTATTTGGTGAACGCCATTCACTTGCCTGATATTTGGATTGCGTGTCGTACTCATAAACCTACGTCTCGTTTCCAGTAATGATCCTTTTGATGAATGTGTGATCGGATTCAGCCTCGCAAATCATCTCTTTTGCGACGTCAACACGGTCTATTTTTTGCATGAAATTGAGGTCTTTTGGCACCAACTTTGCTGCTACACGACGGAAACGCAAGTCATTAACAAAAATGTCTTGGACGGATCCATAGGCAATGTTCAAGTCCTCCGCTATCTCTCTGATGGTTAATTTGCGGTTATGGACCAACATTTCTTTTACTCCATCAATGTTTTCGTCGGTTTTCGATGTCGATGGTCTGCCACTGCGTTTATCATCTTCGATTGACTCACGACCACTTTTGAACCGGTCGTGCCACTGGTAAACGACCGTTTTCTTTAGAGAATCGTTGCCGAAACACTTTTCCAACATTTCCAACGTTCGCGCACCATTAAATCCGTTTTTTACCCAACATTTAATACAAGTTTGTTGTTGTAAATTTAAATCCATTTCTAAATTTGTAAAAATTCGCCAACACACACAGACTTAGATGTATTCTTGTCTACGTAACTTTTGCAAATGTCAAGCTATGACGCTAAGATTTACAGGAAATGTCAACAACAGATTTACCAACTTAACAAACAAAAAAACAGAACTCAAATCAGAACAATGGGAGCACCACAGGTGACTCAACAGCTGTCAAAACAAAACTGCTCGATACATCTGTCTGAAATTTTGACAGTCATCGTTGTAAAAATGGCGCTATGACGCATTTTGCATCAGTCGGTAACACGGATACTTATCATACCATACCCTCGTAGTTTTCGGTATTTCTATTAAGGATTTAAGTTATGTTTCTGCAAAAATATAGTAAAAGTTTTCAGCCATTCTATTTATTTAAGCATTTAGAATTATTTTCTCAAAGTGT
Organism: Volucella bombylans; assembly: GCA_949129095.1. Classification (NCBI taxonomy): domain Eukaryota; kingdom Metazoa; phylum Arthropoda; class Insecta; order Diptera; family Syrphidae; genus Volucella; species Volucella bombylans. The sequence continues at coordinate 113,704,835 of OX422141.1, forward strand.
ATGTTTAGGAAACTCCTTCAGCTGTATCCGTGTTTAAGGCTCCTATGAGAACAATAAGTGCTGTTCCGGAAATTGGTAAAATTTGGAAATTTTTTCAAGTTCGTTGATTGCCTACTGGGTGAAGATGTTATAAATTGCAAAGAATTTATAATGTCAATGGATTGCACCTTCCAAATTTTTGAACCGCCAAAGAAAAAATACAAAGACAGGGAAGAGCACATTGAAGTGTCTTTAATTAAGCTGGACAAAAAGCGTATATCAATCCACGACTTTCTAAATCAAATGATAAATGAAAGCAACAATTTACTTTCAGAAGATTTGTTAGTTGAAAGTGTAAGCAGCGATGAAAAGGGTGCAAATCTAGGTGAAGTAGAACCGGATTATTTTAATATTGATGATACCTACATCTCTACTGTGTATTATATGTTGTGAAAATGCTCGAAGTATCCTTCTACAACCTTGTAATCACTTCAAACTGTATTTGAACTGTTATACAGGATTGCAAGATAAATATTTAAAGGTTGAGAACCCAATTTTTTTTCCAATTTGCAGGCAAATTTTTCAAAGTACCACCAAAGTATATTGTTAAACTTTCATATTCTAAGCATTTATTTCTTAAACGTTGTTCTGTTTTAAAGTAATTAACATAGGTTACCGAATAGGTAACTCTAAATTAATTAAATAACTAAAACTTTATTAAAAAAATAAAATAAAATGAAAACAAAATGTTGAATGTTGAAATACGTGTTCAATTCAAGTTTGAGGAAGGTGGATCGCTTCACAATTACAGTAAGACTTGATGGACACGCTTCTCCAGAACGTTGACAGGAACACTCTCCTCGAATTCGTTTTACCCACCGTCCAATAGGAATTCTGTCTAACGAGGAACTTGGTACCTAAAAAAAATGGACCAAACAATTAAACAGACGATTGACATTACAATACCTCGGTATGAACACACACCAAACGAAGACCTATTCCGCAATGCTACCATGGACGCACTGCACCGACACAAAAGTAAGACTCAAACCTTGTACAGGCAGACAGACAGAACGTGGAGGTTAGGACACTGAGGTCGTCGTTTAAAAACCTCCAAATATTGATACTCGTAAGAGAGAATTACAGACCATCTGTAAGTTTGTACTGGATCAATAGAATTCGGGCTGTAAATTCAAGCAACCCGAGTATGTTCCCGCAAGTAAACAAAATATTTCGGGCCTACAGTGTCTTAAAATTTCTCGAACTACGGACAACGAACGAATACTGACTACTACAGGCATAGATCCAAATGAAGCCGCAAATGATGATAATTTCTTTGCAATCGAGGATCCTCAGAGAAGGTTGAGGAGCGACTTTTCAGGAAGTGTATAAAACCAATGACGTCATTGGTTCTAATCACGATCTGGAGAATCGGGTCCTTCTACACAATTTCTACGAAATGACACACAGAACTGGCGATTCAAGAACTCGTCTTTCACCCAGTTCAGTGGCGAGGAGAATGTGGCAAATAATGGCATCGCCAATGAAGGAGACCTACCCCCGTTCCTTTCAAAGGAAGGACTCCATGAGATCTTCGACTCAATAAGAAGTAAAAAATCAGTGGGAATCGATAGAATACCGTATATTGTGCTTCGACATTTCCCTCTAGAAGCGGTAGACATATACACCACCCTGTTTAAAAAAACATTGAATAATGTACATTATCCAGAGAGGTTTATCCCATCCCTAAAGGGGTAAAGATACATCCAATCTGGCGAATCTCCGGCCGATAAGTCTTCTTCCGAATAGAGTCCTGATTAAGTGGGTTGAGGACAAAAATATAGTTCCGGACAATCAATCAAAAGAAACTGGAGAAAGGTAATTTCGGTGGTTTCTTGGATTCATGGGAGCCCGGGTACTCGTGAAGGAACGAACGAAAAGCTTGTAGAACATAGAAACATCGCAAACACTTCCTATACCCATTCACTGAACCGAATACACAAACCTCATTCAATTAAAAGGACTTTCGTCTCATATTTGTGACTCAAACCGCTACTTGTAAAATGGTTTGTCTCCAAACTACACAAATACAATTTCGAACTCGAACTGGTATAATTACAAATAAAACCACTCACTCGAATTCAAACATTGCACTCGAATTGAGTGGATTTTTATGTATTTGATATTTTTCCGGCGGTTTTTTTCTTTCTAGTTTTTCCTCGTAATTCTGTTTTTTATTTTTCTTCTCCCGCCGTTGGAGTGAGATGGAATGATAAATTGGAGAAATGGTTTGTGTTGTTGTAGTTGAAAGGAGGTGGTCGATGGGGTGGTAGTGGGTGATTTACTCACTAGCCAGCCGGCTTTTCCCAAGTAGCCTCTCCGTCTGCAACGACAATTTGTGTTTTCTTTTGTTGGATGATTCCTTTTTAAGTTTTTTTGATTTTTTTTTGTTTGGTTTTGCTTCGGCTGTGTGGCCCTTGGTTCTTGTGCTCTTTTTCTTCTTCATCCGGTGTGTGGTGGTGGTTTTTTCTTGGAGATTTTTTCTCTTATGTGCAGATTTTTTTTCGTCATCGCAAACACATTGACACTGGTGGTGCATGTGTGTGGATTTGGATTTTTTTTTCTTCTCTCGGGTACAACATTTGCCTGCTTGATTGTATGTTGTGTTGTGAATGGTGGCCCCAATAGAGTCGAAAAAAATTGAAGTTTAACCGGCGGCGGGTGAAGTGGTATGGTCGTGTGGAGTTCTATTTTTTTTTTAGTTTTTGGGCCAGAATGTTCCCCACCATTGGCCAGCGATGATGATAATAATTTTGAAGGGGGACTGGAGAAATACTCTGGTTTCGATGTTTCAATGTAGTGTTTCCAACTGTCCGGCCGTCTGTCCATTTGTTTGTCTGTCTAACTGCCGATTGTTGGCAGGTCGGTCAGTATAGGGACGTTCTCTGATGGTTTGTGGGCGATTTTTTTTTCGTTTTGTTTACCCCGCCAGCTGGATTTAGTAGATCGGTCTCGAGTTTGGGCACCACTCTGCTTCCTTGAGCGATTTCTTTTCAGCACACACTATCGTCCGTCTCGCGGATTTTTTTCCCTTCTTCTTTTTTACTCTTTATGTGTGTGAATTTTTTTTTTTTTTTTGCTGATTCCTGTTCTCTCTCTACCCAGTTTGGATTTATTTATTTGCCGTCGTTGTCGTCTCCGTTGTGTCGTAGTTGTTCTCGTCTCAGCGTAGCCGTAACCGTAGCCGTGGTCGTTGTCGTTGAATGAATGATGAAACACGAAGAAGATGAACAATTGGATGTGTGAAATTTGTGGTGCTTGTTGGGCTTTGGGCTTAAGTTGAGTCTCTTCTACTTTAGTGGATGTTGGTTCTCCGGGTGCTTCTTTGGATCAGTTAAAAAAAAACCCTTGAACATTCCCTTTCATTTCAAGTTCGACCTCCACGACGACGGAGTGGTTATTTGTGTTGTTTAGGTTATGGGAATTTTTATTCCTTTCCTTGTTCAAAGCATTGCAAAGAAAAACGAATGAGAAGTAAATAATAATAAAAAAAAAATGTGTTAACACTCGATTTGGTGCAAAGAAAAGAGGATATCGGAGAAGAAAAAGCAATTCGAATTCGCGACTCGTGCTCGGTAGGTACTCCAGTTCCAATTATACTCAATCCAATCGGTGCTCATCTCAATGTCGGTTTAAACTTGGAACAAACGGAAATTTTGTACTTTGATCGTGTCCTGTGCGTGTTGTGCTTCACCCTTTACAAATCTGAAATTCGTAAACAAACTGTTAAAAAACAATTTACAGTTGTTTTTTTTTATTTATTTATTTCTGTTTGTTATTTTGTCGCTTCTGCTGGCTCCTATCTTTATATAGACACATGTATGCGTGTGCGCTTTAATATTCCTTTTTTTTGCTTTTTGGTCTTACTCTGTTCATGTTTAACATGGTCTCGTTCTGTATAACGGTAGTTGAAGCTTAATGTCTCCATTCTTTGTTTTTTTACTTTCCGTTCAATACCGCTAAAATTTAAAATTCTCTGTGGTTTATTTGATTTTTTTTTCTCTCATTTCGTTTTATTTCATCATTGTTGTTGTCTTTCATTTTTACGAGTTCGTCGACTGCTAGCTCGCGGTGATTTGTTCTTCCAAATCTCGGCAACGTAATCGTGGAATTTGTGGGCTGAAAAGTCATTGAGAAGATTTGTTTTTTTTTGTTTAATTATCAATTCTAGGTAAAACGCTCTTCAAATTCGGTGAGAGATCTCTGATTGGTTAAAACTTTTGACAGTTCAACTGTCAAGTTTGGATTTTGATTTGGGATTATCTTTATTCTCATAAGGTAAGCAAGCATTCCAAGGGCTTCGTGTTTGTTTGGGTGGAAACGATTTTCTTGTTTTTTTTTTATTATTTCTGCTAAATGCAAAGATTCCCATTTTTTATTTTATTTTGCCTTTACGTTAGCTGTGTTCTCCCTTTTGGGGAGTTCACTGGTATGACACATTTGATTTGACATTTCGATGACTAAATTGCTGACCCATGTAAAAGGTAACACCTTTACACAAATATAACAAAAAAGAAAAATAAATTTAATTAAACTTTGTACCCATAACCTACGAAAGGGGTAAAGAAAAAATGTCACTCAAAAGTGCTGATTTATTATAAAAATACCGTCGAAGGTATTTCTGTGACGTAGGTAATCTGCTCGTAACTGGGCTGGTGGAAATGAAAAAGGTTTTTCTTTTTCTAATTTTTTTTTTTTTTTTTTTTGTAACAAATTGTGCTAAACGGAAACTAGATTAGTCAACAGAAATTCGGCAGTAAATTGTGCTGCGCCAACGAATTGTCTATATTGGTTTGGACAATCGTAAGCATAAATCGAAATACCGGCCTTTGTGTGTGTGTGTGTTTTTTAAGCTTTTGATTTTGTTTTCGTCAAGTCGTTTGACACATAAGGTGTTACTAGTCGAATACCGTGCCCAGGTATTAAGGGTTGATCAGCTGATTTTTTTTATGAAAAGTGTTGTAATCCTAATGGCGGAAGTGTTGTAATTTTATTGGACTATTTTTTATATTACTTCTTACTTATTTTCCCGAAATATGGAACAAAGTTGGGTGACTAAGATATTTTTCTTGGAGAGATTTTGATCTTAAATTAATAGGTCTAACGGTAAGAGAAAACGATTTACAAAATTGTGTTTTTTTTTGGTACAGTACAGCTTCGTTAATTAGGACACATACAATTTCGGTGAAATGTCTGGTTGAAGCAGAAAAAATAATAGTGATACAGTAATGTGAAAAAAAATAGAGAGAGTCATCAAAGAAGTACCTCTAAGTATCTACTTATGACAGACTATAATCTTGTTTTCATTAAATTGTATTTCAACTGTATAGAGTGATCCGCATCTTATATATAAAAAGAAAATAAGTGCTTCAAGTTCTATGATAAACGGAAATAAGGCCAGCTATCCATTCAAAACAAAAAAGAACTTCGAATAGTTACTCTAGCACTTCGTTGATCATTGAACGTTGTTCTGGATAGCTTGAATAATTTATTTTCTTCATTTCACCCTATTTAATTTACCTACTTACTTCTTTCCTCGCTTACTTACTTGTTTCCTTACTTACTTCCTTTCTTCCTTCCTTCCAATCTCTTTTCTTCCTTCCTTATTTGCTTAGTTAATTCCTTACTTATGTAGATGGCATTGAGCGAACCTGGGCCTCAATCAATAATCTTCTCTATTTAGCGCGATATGTGGACCACTGTGATGGTTAATGTACTCCTCCACTTGTAAGTGCTACCTTAGGTCAGGTTTCTGCAATGCAGTAGAAGAGCGTTATACCAGAGCAAATTAATCGAACTCTCGGATCATCAATCCTGGTTTTTATCTTATCTTATCCTACAAAACCTATCTACGCAATCGAAAAAAAAAAACCACTTGCAGAATCCGATAACCTCCACGCTTCTGCGCTGTGGAGCATAACTAGGATAATAATAAAGGTCTTATATGGAGTCGTCTTAATTTGCCTGCTTAGACCAAATTAACAACGATTAGCAGGTGTGACTTTTTGTTTGATTTTTGACGTATCATTTTTTAGAGTAAAGAGAATCGGGTTAAACAAAATCTCTATCTCAAGGTTATAGCTGGCTATTGCGACGTTTTGTCCGATTCGTCGATCCTTCTAGTTGTCAGCATATACTAATCGGTTTGTTCAAATGCAGGATGACATCTTGACATAATTGCTCCTCTATTCCACCAATATGAATTGTTATATAATTCTTTAGCTCTTGAATTGTTGCTGGCCTATTGACATAGATCTAATTTTTGAGATAAAACGGGCTGATGATTCCTCGGCGGGCTATTGACATTGCTGTTTCGATAGTGAAGATAGTGCGTCCGGGGAGCTCTACGTGCAATAAAGTTAATCTTGGATTGGCTGTGTGGAGTATGTCACCGTCTTGTTATAACCGCATATCGTATACCTACCATACCATAGCGTTTACCATTTACAGGCACCATTTAAACAAAAAAAAAAAAAAAAAAAACGGACCAACAATTGCTCCAGCGCAAAAACCACACCAAACAGTTACTCTTTGACGATGCATCGATTTCTCGTCAATCTCTCTTGAGTTTTCAGAGACCCAAATACGACAACTTTGCTTATTAACGTATCCACTGAGATGAAAATGAGCCGCGTCACTAAAGAAGATTTTCTTCGAAAAATGTGTTTGCTCGTGCATCTACTCGGCGATTGGAAATGATCTGGAGGCTACGTTCTCTGCGTTAACTAAATCTTGCAAGCGGCGTGCATATTCAAATCTTTGAGGAGTGTAATTCCTTCGCACGTTGACGACTTGATGCGCTTGTGCTCTCGGCTACACAAACACGCAATGATGATTCCACATCCCAATTTCTTGGAATTTGTCCACCAAGCTCCAATACTTATTTGTCCACCCTTGAAATGCTGTCTGATATGCGGCCTTGAAATCGATAAGCACGTGGTGTTTATCGATCTTGACTTCTTGACTTTTCCATCATATTCTGAATATTTTGTCAATTGTGTACTAACCGGGCTTTAAACCGCACTGGTAATGGCCAATCAGATTATGGTTATGACATGCAAGGTCTGGGTTTAACACTCAGGCAAAACTTGGCTTTTTTGACTTTAACCCCGATTCAGCGCGGAATAGCAGAAATCTTTTTCTTATGATGGAGTTCTCTGTTCGGAATTGGCAAAAAATCGTAACTCATCTCGTGCACAAAATGACAATATGAATAATGCAGTGGGTGATAGAGTCTAGGCGTTGTTCTAGTCCGGCTGTCGTGCCAGTAATTTGTTTATTTGTTGTTCACCCAATATGGAAAACAAGATTTTGTACGCGATGTTAAAGAGATTGATGGCTCTATTTATAGGGTGGACCATAATGTATGACCCTTTAGACGATTTGCTTTAGAATGTCGGTTGTGGCTCGTGCAGTATGGGCCGTCGCTCCGTCCTGCTGGAACTACATGTTCTGCAGTCCCAACTCATCCAATTGAGGAATGAAAAATTCATATATCATGGTTTTGTAGCGCTCACCATTCAAACTCCTTCAGCGTAAGCAGACTTTGAGTGTATGTAATGGCTCTACGTGCATTACTCACGGATTTTCAGTGGAAATGAGATTCGTCAATGCACCAAAATCACTGACGAATTGTTCATCAAAACCGTCATGACGATAATTCCGTATTCTAATTCTGTTTGCTTCACAAATGTCTGGCATTCGACGCCACAATCTATGACACTTTCCGATAGGGTCATACATTATGGCCCACCCTGTACATACATAGATGGCGCAATTTACTATCAAAAGATCTCTTTTCTTGTGGCCCGAGAAAAAGATTTTAAGGTTTCATTTATGATATTAGGCATGCTTACCTCCGACCAAATCTTGGAAATTAGTTTGTGTATGCTGTCTATCTGTTGCCTTAACTAGCTCAGAAACTATGCCGTCCTGTCCAGTAGTCTTTTGTATTTAAGTTTAGATGTTTTGGATGAATTTAGTCAGGTAGGAAAATAATCTTAGTATTGGTCGCCCAGGATGGATATCAATATCGACTTTGACTGAACTACGAACTTCCTTTGCTCATGTCAACAAGTTTCTGTTCCAACATCCGCCATAAAGCATCAATGATGTCTGCGCTCTATTTTCTTAAATTTTCGGCAGCGCGCTTCAGTTCTCTACAACTCATCACAAGTATATTCGTCTTCTCTTCAACTATTTGGAGCTACGGTTGTTTAGAGCGTTCGGCCTTAGGACCCTTCGGCCGCTTAAGTAAGCGAATTCCATTGCATGTATCATATTTCAATAGATTTGCCTTCGTGCCTAAGGTATGACCTATGTATTCTCACTTACTTGGACGAGGGTCTGTAGCTTTCTATGTAGGTAGCCTAGTGTACCGGACGCACCTTTCCAACAGAATTGGTACTGCAATTCCAACTGCATCAATTTCAATACCGCCATCAGCCGAGACGATGCTGTCTAGATAAGAAAAACTATCACCGCTTTCGACGCCATGTTAAGATGAGTGAAACAATCCAAAATATTGTTTTGGAGACATTCATCTCTTACCTCTGATTTTAAGTTCCACAAATTCCATATACCTCTACGATAGCGTAGCCCAGTTGTTCCATGCACAATCATATTGTCGATGGGGTTTAGTTTTGGAGAGTGCTACAAGGAAAACATAGCTTAGCATCACCGGAGTCATCGAAATACCGGAACAGTACACTGTACTCTTTTCGACTTGAAATTCGTTTGTCTGCTAAGATTTATCTTAGTGTGAAGATTTGGTCCACTGAAAATAACCTTTCAATTGCTGGGTTAAACTTCATTGACAGGGAGGGACTATTCTCAGTCTTTTCTGTTTTGCTTCTTCTTGGCCTATCACTCTCTCAATACGTCCATTCAGCAGTTTTGCCGAAACAGTACTCAAAAGATGCCCAGTCGCAGATCTATGTTTTTAAACGTGAATAAAACAATAACTATGAGACATTGTTTTATTACTTAGTTTATCATGCAGAGAAAGATTCGGATTGTATTTTTGAAAAAAATGATATCGTCCAGATGCCGTCCATTTAGCCGGGCCATCCTGTTTCGTGTCACGTGCTGCAGCACGTTTGACTGGATGTCGTGAATTTCGCGGTGTTTATTTTCTTTCTTTCACTTTTGGTGTACCCCCATAGAAAAAGAATCCATAGGGGATAATCTGGAGACTTGGGTTGCCACGCAACGCGACGTCTCCAAAGGGTCTGATTAGTTTTCGTGGAAAATGTTCACGCAGTAAATCCATGAAGGTTCTGGATGTGTTTTCAAATTAGGTAAAAAATAATCTGAGCGCATTATTTTCGCTGTTCAGACTTATCGCTTGTTCTCTGGAATTTTCAAAAATGCCCCATGATTCCGTTGGTCGATAAGCGCATCAAAAACTTGGGACAATGCAGGCGTCGTTAGTGTTTAAGTCGCGGATTACGTTTTCGTGGAGCGCACAAGCAACAGTTTCGCTTATTTACGCGTCCATTCAGGTGGAAGTGAGTCGCGTCTCTAACGAAGACACCAATACATAGTGCGAAATCTCTTGGAACATTGTTTCATAAAAGTTCAAGCATTAATCAAATCTTGAAAGCGTGAAATCGCAAGTCTCTGCAGCACTGAGATTTGCATTTTGATATAAGCTTCGTTCCACTTCACGAATGTTTTCATTTATTCTCGATGTTCTTTGGGCTACATATGCCCCGTATTTAGAGCTGAAGACGTTTGGCGGAACCTTGGCATCCGCGAACGAATTAAACTTGCACTTGGCCTATGCTTAATCGGCGAATGCTGTAACGTGAACAAACTTTTCGGCGCGCACTCACATAAAAATTGTCACATTTAAAAAAGGTGGCTAACAAAACCACACTCTCGATGATTCACATGACAGCAACTTCCACAAACAGGTATCCACTTTTTAAGACATAAATATGCCAACAAACTCTTGTTATTTGTTCTTTTTACTGAAATTTCACGTCTTTCGTAGAAAGATGAGTCAACGCTGCAGTGATATATTGCCTATAGTACCAGCACTAACCACATGAGCGCCGAATGCCTGCAGCCTGATGAAAGCGCAATCCGGCACTCGCAAAGAAAGTCTTCCTCCCTTCCTCATTCTCACAGCAAGAGTCACAGGATGTCGTGTAACATATGTTTAGCGAAGGCTTATGCCCCGATAGGAAGCAATAAGTAGTCTGCAGTCTTTCTCATTAACGGAAAGTCGCTGACCTTTCAGTGATTTTGGGAGGCATTCGTTTGATCTGGAGAGTCATGCCATTTGCAGTTATGCTCACAAGAAACCCAACTGTATTCTTTAAACCCTAATCGAGGACACAGGCAGGTTCGGAACCTGAGAAACCCTCTTCTGAGGTTGATGATAATCAAGGTCATCAAAACTCCAGTGCTCATATTCCATGATATGAATATCAAAGGGATGAAAGATTCATCAGTGCAAGTAGAGCAGAGCCAAGAGAGCTAGAAAAAGCAGACCGTGCCCTGGAGTCTGATAAAAGCAGCACTGACGTATTCTACCGTGTTCTACCAAACAACCAACCCATAGGATATAATTGGTCTTATCATATCTATGGAGATCTAAATGACCAGCGCCATGTCTTACCGAAAGCTTCCCTACAATGTCAGAAATCCGACAAAGAAATTTGCTATCCACATGACACCCAAATACTTAGCTTCGTTGGGAAAACGGATGGCGATGCCTTTCACTTTAGATGAGTCAGACTGGTTGACTTCATTCAATTCTGGTGCACCAATCGTCTAGGTCTAGCGCTGCCTGCGTTTTAGAGCAAACTTCCCAAAACATCATGCTGCACCACAGCAGTTGCAGTCACATCCGCAATCAGGTTTCTGTTCATCAACACTGCTCTATTACATCAAAGAAGTGACTCGTCTAAAATGTGTTTTACCAGTCTAACCCAACTACCGAATTTATAGACTCCAGTCAATCACTTTGCATTTTTTGTAGAAATCAGGGATGCAGTGGTCTCTTTATTCGTCTTTTGACTTATAGAGGTTTCTTATTTCACATTTTGCATCTGGATGCACTCGATATTATGCCAAGGTCCACACTGTGTGTGGTTGTAAACCACAGTGATGTTGGCTACGTCCTTGAAGTTGCTACACTGCATCCACCAGTTCTGTTGACGACTGCAGAACGTAAAGAGTAGATAGCCAACCTGTTCTCCAAAGTCTCTGGATACTCGAGGCTTAATAAGGCGTTTAACGTCGAATCTCTTCCTCTTTTTGATATGCCACCTCTTAGCTCGAATAAAATGTATGGTTTCCTAAAAACTAAACCAACAATATGTTTCCTATCGAATTGCAAACTTTTAAGCCACTTAGTGAAGGTAATGTCGTATTTACTGAAAATATAAAAAAAAAACACTTAATCTTCAGTTTTTCTTTCTGATAACAGTTCATTTATTAATTCAAGGCAATTTTAATTAAGCGTTTATCGCAATCTAATTCGACAATACCAATCAAAGGTCTCATCTTTAACGGCCAAACCCATTTGAGATCCTTAAATATATTATTGCCGTCGTCTTTAGCTCTCTAAACAAAGAAAACATTCTTTCGCTAATGGTTTTTGGCCATAAGACTTGACTTTCATTGTGTGTGTCCAGCATTTTTTTTTTCTATTTGTGTGTTGCCTTTTGTTTATGTCCTTTAGTTTGTGCCAAACAAATGGATGTCTAAAAACTACTGACCATACATTGAGTTTAATGACAATGGGAGCTGACGACGACTGCGAAGAACTTTGTGTCGTCTCTGTGGGAGTGTTTGTTGACTGTGGCATTATTAGATGACTTCTCTATGTAAGTTTTTTTTTTTTTTTCAAGACGGCTATTGGTCTTGAATTTTTATTTATGGAATCGAAGTCATATTTGTGAGATACGTTTAGGAAACGTCGTGGAAGACTCTTTTTTTTTTGTTAAATTTCAGGTTGGCAATAATGGAAAAGTTGGAAATTTGTTTTGTAGGCGGTTTAATTGTTGTTTAAAATCAGCACAACTATAAAACTGAAACCAGGAACTTCTCTTTTGGGTGCAAATTAGTTAGAAACATGCGAGATCCTGGGATGATTGTAATATCTAAAAGTTGAGGTTCTTGGTGCTCCAAATTTATGTAGGAATTCGAATAAAAAGTTCATCTCCTCCGCTATATTGTTATGAGGGTAATTCTGTTTGGCATTTAGGGCTATCACATTTCACTGATATGACCTTCGCTTGAAACACGATTTCAGTTAAAGTATGCACTTTGTTCCTTTTTTGTACAGACTAGTTGTAGGTCCATTGTGATACCACTACTGGGGGAACGTGGGAGGTCGGTGTTCTAGCACGTGCTAGAACTAAAAGGATTTCTGATAAAGTTTTCAAGACGATGATCTTCATAGAGGAAAGATAATTTAGATCTTCGAAGTGGCAACTGCCCAGAGATAGCATTCTGAAGCGTGCCAAAGCAGAGCAGTTGCAAAGACTATCACTATGCGCCACAGATTTGTCTTCCTCTTCCTTGAAGCTCCACCAGAATTCCTTGTGATAGCACAGTATCCGGAGTGTTTGAGAGTTTGTCATTTGTTTGACGTACCACGTTGTTGTCTTGACGTTGACTTGTCAAGTTGTCTTCTATTTGTTCGAAGGGATCCGAATCTGGCCAGGTTACTGGGGACGCAGTTGCCTGGTACGTCCTAATAAAGTGTGACCTCGTGCTACTTAACCAGGTTTGGAATATATATAATCGCTGCTTAACCGTCTATCCATTAAATTATCCGACTCGGGCATTATATTTAGTTTTAGGCAACCAGGGGCAATGTGTAGCTGAAACTTCAGCTTAAAAGGCTGTACAGTATGTACGATTAGTGTATGCTAATGTTATCAGAAAAGACCACTGTGCCAATGCCTTCTGTTGTCTTAGAGCTGTCCGTCAAAATTGAAGTGAACATATTGAGAATGACCACGCGTTGTCTAAATTGGTTTTTTACTGGAATCAGGTAATTGAAGTCATAGTTGAAATTGATTTCGGTTAATTGAAGGTTGCATGTCCTACATTTAGCGCTTTCCATTGCTGAATCTCTCTTAGTTTAAGGATAGAGTTAATTGTAATCTGTATTTCTGTAGGTGGCAAATGAAGTAGAGTTTACAGAGCTAAGGCTGTTGGAATGGTACTGCTTATACATAAAGTCCACAGGTTTTTTTTTCAGGTATAGGTCATCTGTGTGGTAGACCTAGTGTATGACATTGGGTTGTATATCTCATCTTGAGCAAATCATTTGTTTCGCTCTGCAACATTTTGTTTCCACCTCACTTTGCTGTCCGGGATTAGGACTAGGTGCCTGACACTCTTCAAGAAACTCTGAGGGCTGCAGAGCACTTTGATTTTTCTTGTGAAAAGGATCAGATCTACCACAGCTATGTGTCCAAGAAGAGAGTATGCATAAGGCATATTGGAGAATGGTAGCTAGAGAGCAACGCCGCTTACATAAGCTAGAATATCACTGCCCGGATCCTCTAATTTGGTAATCAGCCGATTTGAGGCTAGGTTCTATAGGAGAGCAGGAGAGAAGGAAGGAAACTCCTTTTGAGTCTTCCCGTGTGTGGTTTCTTTGACCAAAGGTTATATTCATGACTTTACTGTTGATAATAATCAAGCTGCAGATACTCATTTATGTCCAATGATTAAGAAGAGTTGATCATCGAAGAGGTGTCAAGGTTGTTGAAAGCTCCTTCCTTTGTATACGATTTTTTAATGGGTCTTAAGAGAGACTTTTCTGGCAGTTGGACAGTTTTATATCATTGAGACTGCATTAGATGTAAAGATCGAGGATTCTCTTGAAGGTATTTACCAGGGATAATAACAAACTGAGGGATCTGAGAACCTTTGTGTGTATATGAGAGGTTTAACCTATGATGATTGGTGTGTGAAATCGACTATTATCTTAGTCCAGACACTAGATATACAAAGAGCTCAACATCATTTAAGAATGTATAACAGGTTGTGTCTGTTATGCTGAAAAGCATTCTGTAGTTTTTCGGGGAATATACTATCGCCTCCTGTTGCCTTGCATTATTCGAAGCTGCAAACTATTCATTTTATCTTTTTTTCGCAGATCATTTCCGTTTTTTTTTTCTGAATATTAATGGCCGTCGTCTCGAGGATTCATTTGTGATGGACTTTTCGGTTTCCCTTACTGAACCTTTATAGATATAGATTACAATGCCACGTTCTGACTTAGATTGATTGGCACAGTTAAAGTTCGTCTCTCATCGGTGACAAGTCCCATGTCTTTCCGAAAGCTCCAACACCGCATGGAATGTTGTCTGTTGTCCAGGATGACACCCCAATACTTAGCTTCGTTTGAAAAGGGGAAGTTGATTCCTTTTTACACTAGACGAGGCAATCCAGTTGGCTTCCTCCTTGTCATGAAGAAACCAGTCTCAGTTTTGAGAGGGACGATCCAAAGCCCGTTAGATACGTGCATCAATCGTCGATCACATCTGTGCTCTCAGTGTTTTGGAGCAGATTGTCGCTATGCCTGATCCAACAAATATTACAATCATAGAGAACGTTAATAACTTTATTCCTGTCGTCATACAGAATTCTATTCACTAGCATTGTTTCCATAAATCGTATTTGCTGTGTTCTCTCTCCGAGTTACCCTCAATTTTGATGAAAATAGCCTGCACATATTTTGCCCACGAGATTTTGGAACGCAGTCTCGCAGGATCTTTCACGTTGCTAGGCCTGTCACATTTTACAATTTTGCGCACGTGCAGCTCAACCGTTCTCTTCGCAAAGGAACTCAGACTGATTGGTCTTGACGAACGTGTAGTCATCTTTTTATATTTTCTATGTTGCTATGTTGCCCAGCTCACTTGCAGCTTCAGTGACAGTTGGTTGGAACCTGATCTGATTAGGAACCGGAGAAATGAGTTGAAGAGATTCTCTGTTTTCGACATAGTGTAGGTGACATGAGGTATTCTGAATATTTTCCCTCTTTTGTGGACTTTGATCGGTCTTTATAATAGGCGAAATCTGAGCAGATTTTTTTTTTTCCTGGTTGATATGTCAGTTCAATACATTTTGTGAGAGCACTGTTCGTGTTCTGAACAGCCTCTTCTACCTTCTGCCTTGTTCTGAGTTTAGACGGAGCATTGAGAAATTCACCGAGTTTCTCCTTAAAGAGTGTCTAGCCGGTTGCATTTGATTCTGAATTCGAAGGTCTGATATAAAAGTCTCCGGCGGTAATCTCGTTTACGACTTTGTTGCATAGGGTTAAGACGATTGTTTGCTGTTTTACTTTCGTCACAAATGTCGGCTAAGTAGAAAACCGATTCAAACTTCCAGCAGATGATTGATTTGCTGCTGCCCGAAAAAGCATTCTGTGCACTCGTATAACAGAATACGATAAGTCAAAACTTCCTGGAATCGCTATATTTAATGAATTTGGCTCCTTTTTAAAGTGCTTGCGGTAGTGCTGAAAGAAATAAACTGTTGCAACGCCCTTCTCCGTTCGCTTCGTCTCTTCAGAATGGCTTAAGTTAAGCTCCTGGGTGTGAATTTGACACAAAAAATAATCTTTGAGGCCTTTCCGCTGGTCGCAGTGCCGTGAAACATCCTGGATCTCTCCACAACCATGGTTCCTGTATGGATATTATGCGAGGTTGACGAATACGAACCTACATACCTAGGTACTGGTATGCAGTTCCAGATTTGGAATGTTTAATGTCGGAAATGTGGGAGTACTCTCAGGTCGTGAGAAGAGTTTTATAGGATCCTTTACTCTTAGCATTATTTACCTGCATAGATGGGCATACGAGTACTTGGAATTTCCTTTCGGAACCTGTAAAGGAAAATTGTGAAAACTAGCGGTCTAAGTTGTCTTATATTGTATCTCTTTGTGACATATCTTGCATTTGAGATATTCATAATGTGTAATCGATACACAGGCGACTTTCTTTACAGTTCTAATAGTCACAACTATCCATTCAGTACAAATTTTGATCCTATTGGATGGAACGGAAACTATCTATAAATAACCATCAGAAGAATAGGCTAGCAAAGCACAGCATACAAACAGATATGACATACATACCTTGGTGTTTACGAGTATGTAAAAAGAAAAACTTGAGAATTTGCTAACAGACAAACTAAAAACACCTTGATCAAGCTACGACGAGTACGTCAGGACGGACATCTAGGTGCAAAAAAAAAGAAGTATCCGAATATGGGCTCAGCAATCGCCGTTCTCCTGTTTAAGACGCAAAGGCGTGTTTAAAATTCATTTTAAATAAAACAGAATCAGCCCAATCTTTAATTGAAATTTTCCCCATCTTGTTCTTTTTTTTGTCGTGCAACCCTCTACAGCAATTTCACTCCAAGCTCCAACTACCCTCTGCCACTATAAACATGCATCACTAGGGGAGCAAGTTCAGAGAAAAAAAAAATAAAAAAAATGTTAAAGGGATGAAAAGATAAAGGTGGTGTTGGACAGAAATAGCCCCAGAAGCTTCAGTAAAAACAGAATGAGAAGCACTAGATTCGCAGTGGCAGTGCAAGGCAAGTATCAGTACCAGTAGCGTAGCATCATCACAATCATTTCCACGCGCGTTTGTTCTTTTTCTCTTTATGAACACACATCTTCTGGAAGATTGGGGAATGATTGTGGTGATGGTATTGCTGCTGATGCCGGTACCCTGGTGGAGCCATAAAGGTGGTGGTGGTGATGATGATGGTGCTGGGCTGGTGCTCGTACTGGTACTGGGACCGGTGGATTGGATACTCTCCGGATCTCCTCTTCTTCGCACTCAACAAATCGTATAAGAGCCATTCCAAGAAGAGCACTTGGTCCACATATACTCGTACACGTAACAGAAAAAATAAAAGAAAAGAAGGCGACGACGACGATGATGATGATGATGATGACGATGGATGAGGATGGCGAGACATGAAACGATAGTAGCAGGAGAAGAAGAATGAGTATATGGATAACAGTGAGAACTTGAATTTTTTCGCACATCACAAGGAGCAGTAGATTTTTTTTTATTTATTTTCTTTTGATATCCATTTCTTTTTTAATCGCATTGTGTCTTTGGTTGTGCCTGCCCTGTGCTGCTATTGTGGCTGCTGTATATCTGTGTTTGGAGTTGGAGCTTGCTCTCTGCGTTGCATTGTTGAGTTTCTCCAGAATTTCTGAATAATCGAACAGCAACAGTAGTACCAACAATAATAAAACAACAGCTAGAGCAACAATAAGGCACTTGTATTTGTTTCTTACACAATTGTGAATGATGTTGCCAAAGCAAAAAAAAAAAAAAAAATGCCAAAGTCCATTTCCTAAAAGCGCTGACAGACCTCGATTGCTGCATGCATACTATAGTGCTCCCTTGCCATTTAAAATGTATTAGTTGACTTAAAGTGTGTGCGGCACGATATATGATGGCTTCGCACTACTATTGCCATCGCCATGACTGTCTTCCAATGATTTGAGCAGCCACAGTGCTCTGGAAAGGCTCCCATATCCATCACAGAACACCATGCACCATGCCATTGTCGTCAACATAACCATCGTCGTTGTCGTCATGAGAATCTGCTGCCCCCTTTTTTTCTTTATTTTATTTTCCTTTTTTTTTAATTACATAAGGATGGGGTACTCGTACTAGCGTCATGAACAGCAGTTTCCAACTACTATGCACCATTCCATCCACTACCACTAGCAACCAACGAAAGCTATGTAATTTTTTCTCGTTGCTGTTGTTGTTGTTTCTTTTTTTTTCTGGAGCAGTTATTAGGATGAAGAATTTTTTTAACAGTGTTTGTTGGCCCAAAATGAAGGAGAGAAAGTAAAAAACTAGGGCCAACCGCCGATATGACCCTTCGTCGTTGTGCTCCATCATCAGTTAGTACGGACACCCTTAAAGAGTTGCCTTTCCTAAGCTGGCTGTCTGACTGGACGTACCGTTTTTGTTCAAATCCCAGTCCCAGTTCTTCAACCCATCTTTGTTTATATATTTTATATGTGCTTGCCCCATCGTCGTAGTTGTCGTCGTTGTCCAGGAATGGGAATAATTCACCTCCAACCTGCTCTGGGTTGTGTTTTATGTTCTTAGTGTGCTTCTGGAGGTTGAGTATCTGTTGTGTCAATGAAGATGGTTAGGCTAGTGTTGAACAGCAGCTAACTGACTCTTATAAAGTGTTTTTCTTTTTTGTTTTACATTTTTCCTTTGGAGTTGTTGTTGTTTCTAAGTTAAGCGTTTTGAAAGTTTCTTTTTTGGGTAATCATAAGTTTCTGGAATGTGTGCATAGAATGCTACCCATTTTTGATATTTACTCTTTTTATTTTTTTTGGAAATTCTTTTGCATAGTAAAGTTTTTTGTGGAAACTTTTCGAATGCAAAAAATTGAAAGGGAAAAGCTTTGTATTTTTTATTCTGCAAAATCTTCAAATGAGATTTCTAGTTTCCAAATTTGCTATGTTGAGCTTATTTATGTAAGTTGCTTCTTTTTTCTGACTTTGCTATTCGTAAAAGTGAACTGTGGTTGTTCCGTTCACTAACAACTTAGCACATCTAGATTATTTTACTTTAGGTGGAGCTATAGTCCGGAGTAGACTGGATCTCCTGAATCAAAAGCACATCTTGTTGGCTGAGCTCATTTTCTATTTGAGGGCGCACTTTAATGCGAGGTCTTCTTTTACGTCGTTAACCTTTCAGTTGTATGGATTAGAAGACTCAAGAAGATGCGGCCTACAGCTATGTTGTTCATTCGATTAAAATGTTTTAGCTATCTGGGTCTTCTGGGAAGGTCAAAGTTGCTGTATTGCCCATAAGGTTCGTCGTTATATCCTCCCATCGAAAATTAGCTCTACATTACATTATTACTCGTCCGCTTTAGATGAGTTCCATACTTGCATACAGGATTACTATCACGGTAAGATCGTATAAAAGGACTGCTTTCTTCCTTGTTCCTGAGATGGATTTATTTCTCAGTTGGCTTCATAATCTAGTGTAAAGAAATAACCAGTGGCAAGTCTGTTCTTTGCTTGACCTCTACCTTGTGTTCTTGTTTGTCGTCTTTGCAGATTATTCTGCAGAAGTAATCCTTCTAAATTTTCATCACCGCCTTTGAATCAACTACATATTACTTTCCTATCATTAACTCTACATGCTTCTGTTTGGTATTTGCGCCCTTTGCAGGTTCTTTTAACATTTTGGTAGAACTTCCGAACATTATTTTTCTATATCAATTATTTAATTTCTCATAATCACCCCTCTCTAGCCTACATCGAACACTTCTGTACTTCTTTCTTCTTTTTTTTTTTTTAGAGTCCATCTTTGGGCGTTTCGCCTTGAACGGTTTCGCTATATACGCTTCGTCAAGCCAAGGTTTCTGTAGAAGCCTGTGGAGGTTGGATGAAATCTCGCACATCACATGCGTCGTTTTTAATGGTTTGCTTTGTGCTAGTTGAGTTGGTAGTATAGGATTTCTCGCTTTTTGAGACTCGATCAGAAGTCGTAGCCGGTCGACGTCTGATGACAAATCCATATCCAAATAGACGTTTCGGCAAATCAAGATGCCGACTAGAACAAACCGATCAACCAGACCAATGAAATCAGTCCGATTCAGCTCGAATCAGACTGAATACGAGGGTTGTCCCAGCAATACCCGACCTAACAAAGAAAACACAACAAATTTGGGGGAACAAATGTCTTTATTTCTCTACGTGGTCTCCTTTTAGTTGAATACACTTTTCCCAGCGATGTTCAATAGCTTCGATACCCTGTTTATAGTGAGAATCGTCGAGATCCTTCAGATAACCATCAACCGCAGACTCCAACTCTTTTCTGTTGGCAAATGTTCTACCACCCAGTCATTTTGTCAAGTTCGGAAATAGAAAATAATCCGAGGTGGTTAAATCTGGCATGAGGAAGCAATTCGAACTTTAACTCATTGATTTTGGCCATCGCGATGACGGATGTGTGAACTGGTTCATTGTCTTGATGAAACAATTGAACAAACAAATCTTCACCAAATGCGGTTGGCGGCCAGTGTATGTTTCCGGAATACGAAATTACGCGACCAGGAAACTTCGTGCGCAATAACTCGTTTGCTTCGCGACGTGTGTGGCACCTAGCACACCACCCTGCTGAAATTAGAGGTCGTCCGTATCCATATCCTCGAGCTCCAGCCACAGACAATTGTTTACCCTTGGATCGGTAGCGTGTGCTATCGATCGTAATGGCTTTTTCGGCCTTATTTTCGGCTCTACGACATCTCCGGTTCATAAACCGCGCCAAACAGTTACTTGTTTTGGGTGCATTGACATCTCCTGAATCACTCGTGGTTAGCCTTTATCCCAGATGCAGCAATTTTGTTTATTAACGTAGGCGCCAATGTGGAAATGAGTCTCATCCGAATCCACGATTTCCTTTCCGTGTACGTACAGCGCTACTGGTGTTCGGACGGCTTCGGTTCCTGTGTTAACTGGACCTTGTACTCATGGAGAGAAAAATCTTTCCTCAAAATTCGATGCAGTGTGTCTGTGGAGAGGTCAAACTCCTATGAATGGTGACGAATGGAGGTTTTTGTGTCGTTTTCGATACTTTCTTTTACTGCGCCGATATTTTCCATTGAACCTGCGGGGTGAACACTTTTGGCGTCTTAATTTCTTGTACTGAGCCCGTCTTTTCGAATTTTTTGATTATGTTGCGCACTCACGTCTCGGAAGGTACAGTATTACGTGTAAATTTGGCACAAAACAAACGATTTGGACTTTTTCTTTCACTGTGCAGCGTTCCATGGCAAATTTGTCAAATTTCATATGCCAACGCTACGTGCATCAGTGGTAAAATAATAGGCCTTTCAAATCCTACATCTCTTGTTCAAACACAGCCTTTATAAAGATTATTTGAGACAATAGTGACGTCAAAAACTTCTTGGTGATTTTTAGTAATGAAAGTAGGATCGATATTACAGACTACAATTACAGATTAGTGCCTGTGCTGTTCCATTAGGTGTGATGTGTATTTGCGTCGTAGCAAAAGGCGTCTTAGTTACCGATAATGGCAAGATGATCATTTGACGAAGTGTCTGATACAACGATCATGATACAACAACAAGACAAACAAAGGTGTTGGATCGCACGATCTAGGTGGCCAATGTTGGTCGCCTAAACGGGAGTTTACACTGCTTTACGTGATGTGTGTTAAGTAGTGTGTCTTGGAATCACATTTCTTCGACGTCCATACAATCGATTTGAATAAAAACTTGATTATCATTCCCCGATATACCGTTGGCCGTTGACTGTTTGTTTATTCCCGAGAGCGTCTTCAAAGAAAAATGAATCAATCATATATTCAGTCCAAAGTCTACACCAAACAGTAACACATTCCTCATGAAACATATGAGAATACTCGTAGGTCTCTTCGGTGAAGGTGATTTTGTTGTAAAACTCACTCTTCACTTCAATGAACCAATTGACGAAAAGAGAAAAAAGTAGTTATTTCCGCTGATCGTTGATATTAGCGATCTTAGCCTTTCGATAATTAAGCCAAATCGCATGATCCTGGGTAGCAGTCAAAATAATCCGACTTGATCAAACTCAGCTTTGATCCCAGATTAGGAGCCCATAGATATTTAAATTTGCGAATCATTTCTAAAGTGGCTTAACCGTTAGGTAAAGAAATTTACAAGATTTTATAAGAACAAATAGGTATAACATCCTAGAACGACCCCAAGGATGAGCCAGAGATGATCAATCGTGTGAGAAACGTTGAGTTGAAGGCAGAGGATGTTATCTCATTTGCTCAAGTGTCTATAAATTTTGTCTAATCCTACATCATAACACCTTTCAAATGAACTCGTAATAGCACTGTAAATCTGCCAAATATGTGTATAATCCCTGCATAATATTCATTCTCCGGATACAGACGTGTTGGTATGCTCTCTTCTCCGTGATGACCAAATTCGATTAAAATTTAAAGCCAAACCCTAGTTCTTGTACCGTACAGTTGTCCGACTTGTAGTGGTCATTTACAATTGTACCTACTTGGAAATTGTGTTTTTTTTTCTTGTTTTTTCGTTTTTTTTTCATAGACTTGGAGCCAATAAGCGTAGGAGTTACTGTTTTGGCCTATCCCCTCGTGTATGCGTTTAAGAGCCATCAGTCATCAAGGTACACCAAGTCAACACATCCCCCAGATTCTTACACGTATTGTTCAATCCAAAAGCAATTGTCATCGCAAGCAAGCAAGACCTCTCGACTAAATGCCTCGACAAATGTTCCTTCATCCGTCCTCGTCACCGTGCCACCACTACTACGAGTATGCCCGCCATAGTCATCGTCATCGTCATGTGGTGCAAAGCTCCATTTGGCCAAAAGAAAAGAATTGCAGCCAGGAAATGAAGGCAAAAATAAAAAAAAAAAGAGGAAAGAAGGAACGAAAATCGCTTTTGATAAAAAAAAAGCAGATAAAAGGAAAAAGAAAAGAAAAAATGAAAAGGAGAAGTGAAAAAACTGAAACCCATCAGCTATTAGCATTTCAAGTAGCGCCCTTGTGTTGTTTTGCCTGTCCCGGGCCACCCTTCGACCGCACCCACTCCACTCCATCGGCACTGTCAACCCTATTTGGCGGCGGGTTATCGGTAGCTATGTTGTTATTGTTGGTCCCGTACACCGTACAATTGTAGTCATGCCGGGATCTAAAGAAAGTGAGTGAGAGAGAGAGAGAGAGACTGCACCACCGCAGACGCCACCGTCACAGCGTGAGAAGAGGGAAGGATTTTTTTTTTTTAAAGGAATTAATTTCTTTTGTATTCGTTATTTAGTTCGCTCTCTTCACAGCTCTCTCGTTCTCACTTTCTTGTCTTGCGTTGTTTTTGTCCCGCTCGACTTTGGATTAAAAAAATCCGGAGCGGAAAAGTTTTTTCCATTTTTTTTTTATTTCTACAGCCTCAGCTTCTGTCTGTTGGTTTGGTTTCGTAAGAATCTTTTTTCTTCCCCCCGCGGGTAAGGATATATGTGTGTGTGTCGTCATCATCGACGTCGCAATACTAACGAAGGGATGTTGTATCTTTGAGTACACATCTACAAGTTTCTGCAGAGGAAAAAACCAAAAAAAAAAAAAAATAAGTTCATATACTCGTCGTTGGCAGGGGGTGTAGTGGGTGGAAACCCGGAGGTGGCTGGCGTCGTCCGCTTAGTGGGCGCACAGTCAGAAGGGGGTTGGTGATGATGATGATGAAGGAAACGAAGAAAAAAAAATCGGTGAGAAGGAAAAAAATTGCTTTACATACATAAAACGGGAAGGTAGGTAGATGTTAATGGGGAAGTACTTCTCGTAAAAGGAAACCTCTTCGCCAGCGTTTCTACCTTACCTCTCTACCATTTGCCACTTGCCACTTGCCACTCGCTATCGCCACAACCTTCCCTGACTGCTTTCTTCTTCTGCTCGGGAATTCGTCTCCCCCTCACATTCTTCCCTTCGACCCTTGTTTCTCTTAAACTCCCATCAAACAGAAATGTAGTTACATTTCTTCAATCCACATGGGCAAAGCTCGCCAGAAAGAAAAAAAAAATAAATAAAGAAAAAGAAACGAAGAAAAAAAAATTCAACCAAAGAGAAAAAGAAGCAAAGAAGGAAAAAAATCAAGCGAATCTCAACCAACCAAATGGCGAATAAAGGGACAAGCACGAGATAAAAAACAGAAAAACCTTTTTCATGCATGACA
Source organism: Volucella bombylans (assembly GCA_949129095.1). Lineage (NCBI taxonomy): Eukaryota > Metazoa > Arthropoda > Insecta > Diptera > Syrphidae > Volucella > Volucella bombylans. The sequence goes on from OX422141.1 coordinate 113,728,625, forward strand.
GCCTCGAATAGATTTGTTTGAATTTAAATCCTGCTAGTGCTACTACTGTGCTGGTTGTACTCTACTAAAGCTTCTATCAGTTTCTCATTTATTGCCACAGCAAAACCTATGTACAACTAACTACACAGCTAGAGCTCTACTTTAAATAGCTACAAATAGATACGTTGGAATTATTTTCATTTCAAATTTAACTTGAGTCTATCTTCGAGTACGTAAACACGTATCTACGAGTATGTACAATATCTAAGTACATACATATCTAACTATCCTGGGGATAATCCATTTTGTACGAATGAGTACGAGTATCTGTCGCTCTCTAACCAATTTACTTGCCAAACGAAAAAGAACGGAAGATTCTATTAAACATTTTGCAATCGAAGCAGTTATAATAGTTATTCACATCATGCGTAGATAGATAATCACTGAAGATGGTTGATACCTAGTAGAGGTATATGGTTCAGTTAAGACATGTGCTGTGTTCCGTATATTTGTACACAAGTATTGTAGTACCTATACAACAAAATCTAGAAAGCGAAAAATTAAATCAGCGGGATAGACATACGAGCGAGCACTCGCTGATTGATCTTGATTTTGTGGAGCATTATGTTTAAAAGGGGAGTTAAAGTTGTGATATACTCGTAGGTATTCGGACTTCTACTCAAAATTGTTTTTCTTTCTTCTACAACTAGCACATCATTTACATATCTCTCGGCGGTCAGGTGCTCAATCCCTAGAAATGAAAAATGTACGTATGCACAGGAGGCGCACAAGTCACTGTCTGATCGGAAATGATAATAAATTTGAAGATTTAGTTTGTAATAATTTTTTCTAGGATGAACAAAGATGGTTAATGGACTACGCAGGATACCCGGAAATTTCTAAATAGGTCACCGGACTGTTAGAAACTAATTCGGATTCGAAAGACCAAAACATTCGGTGAGCCGACTGCTCAAAATAGTGGACTGCAAACAGTTAAAAAAACCTGGAGGGTAACTTCACTAAGTCGTGAGCAGAGACTTATGCACGAGATTCACTTCAAAACTGACCGGATCAGAACCGGGTCACAACCAGTTCCTATCATTGAATTTGTAAGTGAACTGAATAACGCAAGCCGCTGTAGTTGATACCTGTCATCGATTGTAGTGACGAATTGTGCCATCAAATACGATTTTACAGACCAGCTGCTGGTACGAGTAGCTCTGAAGAGAATCTTCACTACAAGTGAACACACACAGTAGTTTTATAGCAAATACCGGAAATAGTTTCAGACCAATTTAATTTAGCTCCCTCTCATGTTGAAGGGCATCGAAAGAAAAAATTAGCTTAATGTGCGCATGGGTGCTTAACAAATGGGTTCTTTTTCCAAGATGTAACGTTCCTACAAACGCGGAAGATCCAGCAAGACCGCGCTTCAAATTCTGGTAGCAAAAGGCGCACTTTATCAGCAGGAATACGCGCTAAATATTTTCATCTGCGTTGTGGGTGCTTTTGACGATACGTGCGACTCTGCCAGACAACACGGTGTATACGAACCGCTTGTTTTGTTAATAAGAGCAATACCGGCGAACCGAACCATGTTTACGAATCCTGACTATGACTAATATGTGATGGCGGCGGGAGTAAGCAGATGTTGCACGCAAGTCGAAATTTTGTCTCTTCTGCTTTGGTTCATTTTGGTCGACTATCTGCTTTACGGTCTCAATGGTTATAAAACCTAAGCTCAAGCACATGAAGAAGATGTTGCTGTACTGTCTGTTGATCATACCTGGCGATTGTCTGCTTTAAAGCGCAGGAAGCTCTAGACGTGATCGACGATTGGTGCACTAGGAATGGACTTTCCTCAAAAATGGAGGTGCCCTCTACGTTCTCCTAGCCATCAACAAAGTCAATTAGAACTTCTTCCAAATAAACATGACTCGCCGAAAACTTAAAAAGTACTTTCGGGTTTTTGGGAGTGTAACATGTTTTGGGAAGACGTGTGCTTTGTCGCTGGCTAGAGTCCTCTGGATTTGCCCGACTATGATAAAAACAATTATGGTATACCCTGGAACAAGCTTTTACGATACTCTTGCTTTTGCAAAAAAAAAAAAAACAACATTCATTCATATCATAGCTACAATCTCAAAGCCATCTTTAATTTTAAAAAAGTAATGGGCTTCTGTTCACAACGCACTGGAGTGTTGATGACCTTTTATGCTGGTTGCCTCTTGACCAGTACTTCTGTTTCTGCAAAATTACAAAGTCGACCATACCATATGCTCCGGAATGGTTTCAGTAAAAATTTGAGTCAGGAAAGGAATGTAGGTCGGGTCTTCATGGATGGCTCCAAAACTATCTAAGATGCATCGCTAGTGTCTACTTGGAGGACAACAATTTTACTTCTTCTTAGGAAAACCTTAGTCTAAGCGGAAAAACAGGTAATTCTGACGGCTTACGACGATATTGTGAGGAATCGGTGGAGGGGATAAAATATCTGTATGTGTAGCGACAGGCAACCTAAAAGGTAGTTAGAGAATGAAAGGCTTCTTTCTGATTGGATTCTAGGTCAAAGTTAAATCGCCGATGAACATTTCTGGTTACACCTTAGAGGAGAGATTCTCAGGACTCGAACTTGCGTTAGGGCTTTTGGCAGTTGTTTTTATGAGCATAATCGTAAATTGTAATGACTCTTCAGGATGCCGGCAGACCAAAGGAATACTTCCCGACTTTTCTAAGAGGTCAGCGATTTTTTTTTTTGCTGTTTGTCAGTAAGACAGATTGTAGGCTGCTTTCTCGAGCCATAACGGAGCACTGCGCTTTTAAGTGTGCTAGACACAACATTCTGCGACGTTTGCTGTAAGGCTTATATGACTCGGAGCACTTTGTCTGTGAGTGTCTAGACTATGTTCGCATCAGGTTGCAGGTAGCCGGCACTGATGTATTGGATGCTGCTTTAGACACCTACAAAGACGGGCTAAATGTTTTCCTTAACATTTCACCGTATTTCACCGTGAATATTCTTCCTCAGCTGCGAAATACTGGTAGGTTTATTTATGTACGAGTACATAACGCAAAGCTAATAATAAAATCCTTAATTTCTCAAAGCTTTTCTGTCTGAAAAATATGTATTTTAATAGCGGCATTATTTTTTTTTTTTTTTATAATTTACGCGCGCCTAAGGGGTTGATACCCTTTTACTGTTGCCAGGGCGCGGGCGGAAAGATAGAAGGAGGAGAAAGGAAAATTGTTTTTGTAGTGGTTTGAAACTCAGGTGTGTTTGGTTTCTATGTTTGCTCTCCAGGGGTGGGAGTCCGAATAGGACGGAGAGTTTTTCTTCACTCAGAGTGATTCGAGATATAATTCCCAGTATTTTTTTCATTGCTTGAAACTCTTATAACAGCCAAATCTACGTGTCAGTGTTATGCCTTCACACGCAGAATTTTTTTGTCTGAGTTCCAATTATACAATGAAAAACTGATTTTGCCATGGGCAGGATTCGAACCTGGACCCTCCGAGTGAGAAGCGTTTGCTACTACCACTACACCACGGCCACCCGTGCAAACATTGTGCGCAGTAGCTCCATCTTGATGAAACCATATCACATTTGCAATTTAGTTCATAAAACTCTTCGCAAAACTTGGCCACACCGAATTGACAAGAGCGCCTAAGTATCAATGTTTCTGGACTCTCCATAACAGTTGCACCGTCTTTTGGTGATGCATAGAAGAGGGCAGATTTTAAAGTATCTGACGACATTTTGCTAACCAAATGGCTGCTCGTCTTGTTCTACCATCCATATAGCTCCAAGCAAATTCATCATCAAAAGAATGTTCTGATGGCAAAATTAAAGTCGTATTGTCATTCTACTCCTACTTCTGTTCTTTTCTGTGTTGTTCTTCATTCTATCTACTGGCGACCATGTATTGCAAGGGTTTACCTATGCCCAGACAGCTCAGCATGGATAAGAGTCCTTTTAACCATCTAGTTTCGAAGGCCTTCCTCAAGTTAATCATTGTTTCTCACTTTTTTTTCACCGGATAAAAAATATAAAACAGACTTGATTCTTTGGAGGTATTTGTCCTGGAACTACTCTACCAATTGTTAGGACTTTGTTGTTTTAAAGCTCAATGTTCGGTAACCCATTTTTTCCCACTGATTTCTTACTTCTCAGCGATTCGAAGATGATCAGATGATGAGATGAACCCTCTTTGGAAAAAAACAGTGGCAGTTTCCTCTCGTTGGCGATGATATCTGTGGATCAGGTACGCAAAGTAGAGCGGAACAAACAACGCGAAAATCAAATTCAATTTCAATAGATTTGAATCTTCTGAATTCAATGAACGCCAAGAAAAGAATAAAGAATAAAATAAAAAAAGGTTATGTCAGAATGACAGATGAAAATTAGATGATAGATGAATATGTTTATAGGTTGTTATAGGACATCAGGGATGTCCAACAATATCTTTTGCCAACATTATCTTCATTGAACTCGATAAAACCTAGGTTCTCGAATCGCCTGGTTCTATATCATAGCAGAGGCCGAAATTGTGCGAAGGTCTTGATTTTGTATATCGTGGTTTTGGCCAACGAGACTATTCGCCTTGCATATTTGTTGGAAAGTGTAAATATAGCCTCTACCTTTCCTTGCGGATCTTCGATCACAAAGAAGTAATCATTATAAACAGCTTCAGCTGGGCTTATCCCTAATTTTACTATACGAGTATTAGTATACCAAAACTTAAGACATTGATTCTATCCCCCAAAATATTTTATTTTCTTCAACAGGACTATAAATCGTCTGCGCCATAAAATAGGACTGGAATGATTAAAACAGCAAGTGTCCACACTCATACAGCAGTGGGTGGCCGTGGCTCAAGTGGGTGTGTATTGGCTTTCAAATCGGACGGTTGTTCAATCCCAACCGCACCCGAAAGACGACCTTTCTTTTTCAGACAACTAAAATCATGTAAGATGAGTGGCTTGCCTAGAATACAATACAACAAGTCCGATTACTCTAATAATTTCCTCTCCCATTAAATGTTGGATTCCATCCATGGAGCGAAATAGCCACTGAGCCCAAACATCTTTCTTTATCTTTCGTTTCCATTTTCCAAGACACTTAACACATGCGTTGGCATCATAAGTGTGGTCATACCCACTTGAGTGTTAAGTTCTTTAGCTTAGTTTAGACGGTCTCCTTTCTTGTGGATCGGACGAACGATGCTGATGTTCCATTCGTAAGGCATATGTATTGTACACTTTCTTCTGAAAAAATTTAAAAATAAATAAATTAGCTCAGCCTTTACTTCATTTTGGTCGGATAAGAGGAGATCTTGGCTTTCATCGTCCAAGTTGAGTGGTTTGTTCTATCAACGAAGTTTGGGTCGACTTTGCAGAAAAAACACTGAGATCATGCGATTTGACGCTACTAGATTACTTCTTGTAGAATTGCAAAATTCTGCCAACAACAACTGAGCAGAAATAAAACGAAGAATTACTCTTGTCAATCGGTGTTTCTTTGGAGTAAGAAGGCAATTGAGTATTATTAAGGTCCTATCCCGAACAACTAACGAGACTCTACATAAGACCTTCATCATCCCAGTCCTACTTTTGCCGCTGAAACATGGACGCTATTGAAAGCGGATGAAGATATCCTCAGTCGTTTTGAGAGAAAAATCCTTCGAAAAATAGATTTAACGATGAACTGTTCAAGCTGTACAGCGACAGCGACCTAGTCAGAAAACTGTGCATCAATAGCCTGAGATAGCTAGGGCATGTAGAATGGAGGTACACGAATGCTTCGGCCCGCAGAGTCTTCAAATCTAACTTGGAAAGATAAGTGGAAGGGTACCTCAACCGATTTGGAGTGTGCAACTGCAACTGGAGGTTGTTAGCAAAGGAGGTCCATGTTCACTCCGAATTGAGGCGAAGGATTACTTCTTGCAGGATTATACAAGTATAAATTCTTTGATAAACTGCAAACTATCTAGGGTGTGGAAGCCAATATTTTTTGCTCTGGTGAGATAAAGTTCCTCTCCATTACCTCGATCGCCGATGTTTTGCTGACAATGTCGTCACTGGGCTTCTGCGCGCTCCTTTCTTCACTTGGCATTCAATTCACTAAGGACGTTCTTAACTTTGTGGTTAAGACATTTCTCATACATCTACTCCAGGAGCTTATAGAAGGAAACTTTGCCAAAGTCGTCTTTTTCCTTTATGTTGGCATATCAGATTGTTGTTGATTTAGTTTTGAGTCGGGTTTCAATTGAACGTCTGATTGATGCTAAGATACCTATGGCTCAATGCGTCATGCCTAAGTCTTCCTCTGGTGACAAGTACACCTCTAAATAAACGCTGCTCTGCTCTCTATAACAATAATAGATGTCATAGCTTTCCATTCTTCTTTGCCCGACCCATCACATCGCGCTTTTTGCAGTGCAGTTATATCATCTTTGTAGCGTGATTTTTAAATCGTGAAATAATGGAAAGCTAGGATAACACCGATGCTTATTACAGATTTTTTTTTTCAGTAGACTCTTTTGCAAGACTAATAAGGGTTTAATTCTCTTCAAATTTGTATTTGTATTTAGTGAATTTATGTATATTAAGAATAAAATGGGCCCTAACACGGAACCTTGAGGAACACCTATATTTAATGAACAAATCTCGCTTCTCACATCATCAATCTTCACTCTTTGAGGTCTGTTTGATAAATATGATCTAAACCAGTCCAGCATGAACCCACGAAAACCAACTCTTGCCATTTTATTTAATAGTATTATACGGTTGACCATGTCAAAGGCTTTCGTAATGTCAACAAATAAACCCGCAGTGAACTTTTTACTGTCAAGGTTAGTGAAAATATTAGAGCAAAAACTTAGAAGGGCGTCTTCGGTAGATTTACCTTGTTGAAAACCAAATTGTACTGGATGAAAAAACTTTACCTTATTCAAGTAAGATAAAATTCTTTTTTTAATTACTTTTTTCAAAAACCTTGCTAAAAGTTGGCAAAAGAGAAATAGGCCTATAGTTTTTGATATCATTCACAGAACCTTTTTTATATAGCGGAACTACGTCAGCACATTTGAGCGCATCGGGGAAGGTCCCGGAGAATATACTACGGTTAAAAATGACCGCCAGAACATCAACCACGAAGCATGAGATGCGTTTTAATAATATGTTCGAAATACCATCACAACCGCGTGAATTTGTGCTTTTAAGAGATCCAATTGCTTTTAAGAGCTCCAAAGCAGTAATGGGTTCGAAGGCGAAACTAGTTTCTTGTAATTGATCACTACAACTTTCTAAATTGGTAGATTGAGTACATCTTCTTTTAGCTCTTTGTGTTGGTAGGAAATTTGCTACTGACGTAAAATAGCAATTGAATGCATTAGCAACGTCAAGTTTATCTGAAAGTTCGCAATTGTTCACACAGATTGAAATAGGTTTACTTGTAGAAGGAGATCTGTTCAAAATATCATTTACTACTTTCCATTCCGATTTGAGGTTACCCCTTGCGGAAATGAATTTGTTGCGGCAAAGTTCAAGGCACATCTTTCTAAACTTATTCTTCAACCTAAGGTTATGGGGATTCTTTGAGCACTTTATTCTTAGCTTATTTTTTCTGGTTACTTTATCAATGAGATGGCTAGAGATCCAGGGTTTAAGCCTTTTATTACATTTTTTCAACGGAATTGTGAAGGAGCAGCTTGTTATAAGATTAGTGAGGCAACTAATAAAGACATCATAGGAAACAGAAGCATAATTTTCCAGGTAAACATCGTTCCATCGCTCATGAATAAGAAGATTTGCTAATTTTGTAAAATAGATTTGTATCTTTGGTTTTCGGGAGGCATTTACTTCGCTATTTGTAGTTTTGCTTTTAAAAGTGTTTACCAAAATACCTACCAAGTTCGTTCTTGCAAATTTAAATCCATTTCTAAAATTGTAAAAAATCGCCAACGCACACAGAGATAGATGCACTCTTGGCTATGTAACATTTGCAAATGTCAAGCTACGACGCTAAGATTTAGAGGGAATATTAACAACAGTTTATCAACTTAACAAAAAAAAAACATAACTCAAATCGGAACAGTGGGAGCGCCATACGGTGATAGACGTTAACACGTCGCTTCATCATAAGTTCAAATTGTTTCCATTAGTAGGGCCTAATTGCGTTGGTCTTTCCAACAGCCACGCATACCTACCTTCCTACCTAGTACAATCTCTGATAATGATGCACTAAGCCATAAAATTCATATATTCGACGACACAATCATCAGTGTGTAGGACCAGATCCTTCAGGGGGCAGTACCAGTAGCCAGTAGGTTTAGCGCCTCCGTTGCTTCGGTAGAAATTCTTCTGTCACCATCTCTATTTCGACAACTTGGCTGGACCTTGAAAGAACTCTCATTAGCTCAAATGAGCTCATTGTTATTGTAGATTTGCCTCCGAAGTTGCCACTGACTACATCTTGGGAGTTGCTTCGTTTTGTGCTTCGTCTGGACTGTGCGTATTTTTTATTTATTTTTTTTTTTTTTTGTATAAATGGCGCGCGCTCAAGGGCTTTACTTACCCTTAAAATGCTGGCACACAGCACGAGCGAAGGAAAGTCAGGGATGATGGAAAGAGAGGTATCGGTGAACGTTGGTTTTGAATGTTTGAAGGTTACAATGACTATATTTTTACAAATAATTTTTACAAATAGCAACACTTGATTTCTTAAAAACCGTTAGAGGGAGGGGCGCGCGGGTAGCGGGGAATTGTGCGTCGCTTCATGCAATTTTAGACACGATATAGCGTTTCACGGAACTACAGCGTGCCTTTTGTGTAAAACAATTTTACAAAAACAACAATTCCTGCGTTACTGTACGACGCCGTGTAGTTGAGTGTCCAAGTGTTCATTTATTTAAAGCTTGCCGCAAGAAGTTCGAGCAGGGAAAACCCTCGTCGCCCTAAACACCAAAAGCCACTTCATTCACCTAAAACGACAGTATGGGCTGCCATATCAGAAAAGGGCATAAGCGGTCCGTATTTCTTTGAAAATAATCAAGGAAATAACGTAACTGTGAGTTAATTCAGTGGAATACGTGAAGATGATGCGATAGTTTTTAACACCACAGTTACATGAATTTGAAGGATACAACAGCAGGACTTGGATGCAACAAGATATAGCAAATGTGACTTTACCAGTGGTCAAAGAAATGTTTCCTAAGAAATTGATTTCTCGCAGAGTTTTGATATCCCATGGCCTCCGAGAAGCCCGGAACTTACACCTTGCGATTTTTTCTTCTGAGGATACCTGAAAAGTCGAGTGTACTTTAATAAACCGACGACCATATTCCAATTAAAAGAAAACATCCAGGAGGAGATAGCCGCGATGCCTTGCAGCATATGCCAGCGAGTTTTCCAAAGTTTGCATAGCTAATTGCAGGCACATCTCGACGATGTCATTTATAAAATAAATATTACGTCAAATAAATGATCAACAAAATGACATTTGTAGTTTTACTTCTATTCATGTTTCAAATGTGCAAAAATGTATGGCCCAACATGTATATGTGACCAGTCTAGTTTTATAAGAGTATATCCGGGCTAACAGGCAATTTTTATGTAAAAACTGTAGCAAATAGCCCATCGTCATTAGATTTGCCAATAAATTCCCATTTGATTACTACGATTACTAAGGTGATTATGGACACTCCTGTGCTTATCTCCAAATTCGCAATTGTGTTCATAACTTAATTTCTTTGAAAATTTTCCTCGAATGTTAAATTTAATAGTTCTTCTAGCGAGCCATCAAACCAGGGAAGGTCTTTAAACTTCCAACTCGCAGTAGAAAAAAAAAGAAGAAAAACAACAACCAAAGCCAACAATAGATTTGAGAAGGATTCCTCTAAACTCATCAAGTAAATTCCCCGTATCTAATGTGCCTTTGGTTGTTTTTTTTTTTTTTTTAATTCGTTCTCTCTATTTTTTTCGGTTTGTTTGTATTTAATGATGAAATTGCTTCTTTCTTGCAAATAATACGTGCACAAGCAACAAACGAACCAACCGGAAAACGCTAATTATGTGCTCATTCATATATATATATATTTTTTTTTCTTATTTAATGCGCTACGGAAACGTATAACCCCCCCTCTATGGGTGTATTTGTTACTCTAAATATGCGACTTCATCACTCATACCATCAGTTGATTGACGACAGACTGGATAAAAAATAAAAAAATAAAAAATATACCTACACATAGCACACACTCTTACGTACGATAAAAATAATAATGAATGGCAAAATTGATTTTTTTATGGGTCAACGATTTTTTGTCTCTAAGGTCAATGTGTTTTTAATGTGTGCGATATACTCTCTCATTAATTATCCTTCGATTGATTTTGTGGATATTGTTTTTGTTTTGTTTTTATTTTGTGCTTTATTACGAAGCACTTAGATACATTTATTGTTTATCTTCATTTGGTTTACTCGTACCATTAATTCTTATGATTTAGATCTACAATTTATGAGTGTCGTCATAAGAAGACAAAAGATGAAAATCTTTTCGCTATAGCCAGAGTTTATCATATGATTTTGCTCATCTTTTTTGTTTTTAAAGGGCGCTTACTTACAGACAGATGAATTAGGTTGAACAGCTTAACCATGAAATGAATGGTTTAAGCGGATAGCCCTGATGGATGGACTTTGTTTGCAACGACTATATAGTGTCAGAGATTCACAAATATGCTTTAACGACACTAAAGATGTTTTCTTGGAAGAAGACCTTGCCAAATTCACCCATCTTACGAAAGGCCAGACCAATCTTTGGGTTGAGTAAAAGAATCATCTCATTGGAAATTAGATACTAGAAATGAGGTCATATGGATGCATGAATCTTCATGGACTTGTGTGTTACATATGGTTTTATCAAGATTTAACGTTCATTGTTTTTGTTTTGTTTTATTTTCAATTATTTTTATAATATTTTCTTGTTGCGTTTGTTTTTGCTATATAAGTCAATTACAACCCTATTCTGCTATACGCCGAGGGGAATGCTTATGTCAAATGCAAGTTTTCCGATCCTGTGTTGTCCGTTCGAAGTGAAACACTCACTTGTCGGTATTCCACTATACGCATGAATCGAATGTTGTCATAAAAATGATTCCCTTCACTAGAATCTCATGTTTCCGAGTCAAAATTGAAATAAAGTGCTGCACTATCCATATTTGTTTTTCTTTTCACACAAATTACACAGTTGAGATGACACTTACGAGGGGCGTCCAATATATTCTCGGTATCGATATGAAGGAAAATGCGAATTCAATTTAAATTGTTTTTATTTTTCAATATAATCTCCCCTAACATCAATGCATTTGTTACATCTTGAGATAAGCTTTTTTAAACCCTCAAAAAAATTAATTTCCTCTTTGCAAAATACCCATTTATTGCCGACTTGAGTTCTTCATCATCCGAAAATCTTTTTCCACGAAGACATTTTTTCAAATCCGGAAACAGGAAATATTCACTAATAATGCAAGGTCTGGACTGAATAATGGATAGGGTGGGTGTTGGATTTCTTCGAAACCACAATCTCGCGCAGCAGCCTTGGAAACTCGCGCCGTGTGAACAGGAGCGTTGTCATGAAGAAGAAACACAGTTAACCCCGTATTTTCTTTTTAATTTCCTCCCGCAAATTATGCAAAGTGGAAGCGTAGGATGTGGCGTTGATGGTTTCACCTTTTTTTTGTACTCAATGAGCAAGATTCCCTTTGAGTCCCAAAAAACTGTGGCCATGAGCTTCCCGGCAGACGGAGTGACTTTGAACTTCTTCGGGGGGTCTGTTCCTTTTTTATGCCACTGCATGGACTCTTGTTTGCTTTCAGGTCATAGTGGTGGACCCATGTTTCGTCCCCAGTAACAATTCGATCCATAACACCGTCCGCGTTCTCACTACACATCTCCAAAAGCTCTCTACAGCATGCGATTCTCACTTTTTTCTGAGGCGCTGTGAGCATTCGTGGCACCCACCTTGCACTGACCTTTGAAAGGTTAAGATGGTCATGAAGAATGGTGTGAATGGTACCAATTGAAAGCTTGGTGATCTCTGCCACCATTTTCACCTTTATTCGGGCATCCTCAAGAACAAGTTTTTCGACTTCTTTGATGCTTTCTCCCGTACAAGCAGTAGCCGGGGTGCCGAAGCGGGGGTCGTCTTCAATGCTCTCTCTGCCTCTCTTGAACTCACTTGACCACTTTTGCACAGTTGATAATGAAGGTGCGGAACCCTGGTAAACAGCCACCATCTCTTCATGAATAGTTTTTTGACTTTTTCCTTGCTTAGTGAGAAATTTAATTACAGCGCGATGCTCAATTTTCACCATCATCGTCTCAGTTGCCATTATGATTCTGTTTAACTAGAGATAAAACGTGAATTAATAATCACATTTATATGAAATTTTACATGAATGCACTAAAATAATAGTATTACTTGATAAATAAGTCAATTTATATATACAACCACAGCTTCACCCCGATACCGAGAATATGTTGAACGCCCCTCGTATATTGGTATATACAAAGGTATACACCAATACATGCATATATTTCTTAAGTGCTAACTTAAACCTATGTAAACTGGCCATCGCTATTCACCGAGCAAATAGATTGGTCAGCTCTGCCTCATTAGTGAGGCTGGTCCATAATTGACGGAAACGACGACGGAACATCTTCTCCATCATTCAACCACCAGAAATGCTGGTGCTGCCCAACGACATCCCTCTTATCGCGATTCCCCACCGCCCTACTGAACCTGAAACGATCCACACTGCCGTGTGCGACGTCTCTGTTGTAGTTGAGTCGCCTGTCCTTAGCTGTCCGAGCGACATGGAAGATTAACGGCACCGCTGATCTATCCTGGATCAACCGTATCTGATCTAGGTAGAGGAATGCTTCCGGTAGAACGAAGCCGTCAGAGCGCACACTCTCGTGGTAAAGGTAATTGGGGTAGTACGCCCCAGATATCAGGTTATTCGTTGAGGTCATTGCTCTTGCAATGTGCCTTCGAGTCAGCTTAATTACGAAGTTGTCCACTCGTATTAGGTTCGCCCTGTTGTAAAGGACCTCATTAGGATAAAATTTCTTGTACTCCGACTCTGGTGTTCTGTACAAGCGAAGACAAGCCCTAAGGCAAGCCCTCTCAAACACCCGAATCTTTTTCATTAAGCTTGCTCGTACATTGAACCACATGGGACAGCCAAATACCAGCATGGGCCTGATAAGGGCCATGTAGCAGATTACTTTTACCCTCGCATCGAGTTGGCTGCCTTAAAACAGTCTCTTTGTAAGGGCAAAAGCACCTTTAGCTCTGGCCAGAGCAGCATCTACATTTTTGCCAAAATACAGAAACTGATCTAGCCAGATCCCAAGGTATCTGACTACATTTCGACAGGCAAGAGGCTGTCCATGCTGTCCAATGATTGAGAACTTTCGCCAATTTTTTCTGGTATCCCTAGAGGCTCCAGACAACGGCGTCCTAAAGAGAATGGTTTCCGACTTCTGAAAGTTGATTTTCAACTTCCAGTCATCGCAAAATCGTCTTATCGTATCGAAGTCACGCTGCAAGAGAGTATTAATGACCTCAATTTTTGGACCTGTTCTGTACGCTACCAAATCGTCTGCGTACGCAATAGTATGGGGAAGTGAACCTATCAAGTCGCTTGTATAAATGTTAAATAGGATCGGCGAATTGACCGCGCCTTGCTGAAGACCATTTTTAATTTGAAATATTCCAACAGAAGTCACATCGCCATTTTTCACGATGAACTGTCTGTTGGTTAGCATATTATAAAGAATGTACAAGAGAGGTTTGCTGATCCCCAGCCTAGTCAGCTTATAGAAAAGACCCTCTAACCATACGGTGTCGAAACCCTTCTCTAAGTCAACAAGGCAGGCACCAGTACATTGTTTTTTGCCTTTATTCCATTGGATATCGGACACCAGTTTAGACGCGGCATGTGAGATATCATGTCCCGCCTTAAAACCGAATTGATTATCCGGAACTATATGTTTGACCTCAACCCACCTAGACAGAGCTCTATTGATTACCTTTTCAAAAACCTTACTGATATTCGGAAGGAGACTTATCGACCGGAGATTCGCCGGACTGGATATATCCTTTCCCTTTTTGTGGATAGGTTGAACCACCGCTGTTCATTGCGTTATTAAACAGGGTGGTGTAGATGTCCACCGCTTCTAGAGGAAGATGTCGAAGCACGATGTTCGGAATACCATCGGTCCCCACTGATTTCTTAGCCCTGATTGTGTCGAAGATCTCACGGAGTTCTTCCTTCGAAATGAACGGGGGTAGGTCACCCTCTCTGGTAATGGCATTATTTGCCATATTTTCGTCGCTGAACCGGGTGAAACCAGAGCCATCGGATCGCCAGTTCCCTATTTCATTTCGAATGAAGAAGTCGTGCCCCAAGACGCGACTGTCCAGGTAGTAATTAGGGCCAATGGTATCAGTGGCCTTGTATACTTCCTGGAAAGTCGCCCCCATGGTCTCAACCTTCTCCTGCGGATCCTCGATCACAAAGAAGTCATCATCGTCAGCGGCTTCATTTGGATCAATACCTGCTATTGTCAGTAACCGTTCGTTGTCTGTTGTCCGGGCTATTTTAAGACACTGAAGGTCGTTTTGATTTTTTCTCCGAAATAGTTTATTTATTTGCGGAAACATATTCGGGTTGCTGGTGTTTACAGCCCGAACCTTGTTGTCCCAATACAAACTTACAGAAATTCTGTAATTCTCTTTTATTAGCGTTTGAATATTTTTAATCGACGACTTCAGTGTCCTAATCTCCGGGTCTTGTATGTCAGTTAACTGTCTGTACAAGTTTTTAAGTCTTGTCAGAAGTCTACTTTTCTGTCGGTGCAGTGCGTCAATAGTAGGATTGCGGAACGGAGCGTGTTCGAGGAGAGCGCTCTTGTCAAAGTTGCGGAGAAGCGTGTCCATCGAGTCTTACTGTAGTTGTAAGAATATCTTTGGACAAACTCCTCCAATTCCGCAGTTTCGTTGGGAATTGTAATTCCGGTGCTAAAACCGCAATGGTCGCTGTCATACACGAATGTGCGCAGACAGTTTAATGTTTGTAAATTCGTACCTGTCAGTCGTATACGTTCGTCGTACAGCAGTAGATCCAGATAAGACCCGCCTCTGGGAAACGACAGGTTATCCGTCGCTTTAAGACCGAGTCTGTACATGACATCGTGCTGACCCCACCAATCGAGTAGTAGGTTCCCTCTAGTATTTGGCAAATTATTTCCCCAATCTCTGTGTCTAGCGTTGAAATCCCCGCCGATTATAAAATAATTCTCCCCCGATTCCAGCCTCAGAAGTTGAAAAAACGTGTCGAGCTCTGTAATGAAAAGGGTGGATTGTGAAGCCTCAGGTGCATAAACAGAGGCCAAGTACAGCCGTTTTCCACTGCGGAGCGGGATGTAAACGACGACTGCCTCCAACACCCGGAACCTGCGCAACACGTCCTTGTACACTCTGTGAAATTTTATACCTTCTTTAATGAAGATCGCGACACCGCCTCCACGTTTGGATCTGGGCCGATTTCTTCTTCTAAAAATATAATTATTGTACTCCAGTTTGTGCTTATCGGTTAGCTTGGTTTCGCAAGCGAAAAGCACATCAGGAGTTTGGTCCTGTAGCAATTTAAACATTGCGGCTTTTCGTTCGATCCTAATCAGTGAATTAACATTCATAGCAAGGACTTTCAAAGTTTGCTCCACCATGTGCGTACCCATTACGACATGTGTTGCGTTAGGCCCGGCAGCAACGCGTAGATCTGGTCCACCCGCTTGGCTTGTTCTTGAACCTGCTTTTGCAGCTGAGGCATCTGCGATTGGATTGCGAGCAAGATGGCCAGCATGTTAGGTGCAGCTTCCGTTGTTCTCGGCATTGGCGCCTGAGAAGCAACAGTCGCATGCTGTACCGTAGCCCCCCTACCTGACGCCATTTGGGCGTAGGAAATTTGGAACGTGACGGCTGGTGTTTGGAATCTAACATGTGAACGTTTGACCTCCACCTTCTGCTGCTGAGTCAGTTTTGCTTTTTTTATGTCGGCGAACTTAGGACAACCCCGATAGTTTGCGGTGTGTCCCGAGTTCCAACATAACACGCACGAGAGCTGCGTCTTATCGGATGCTCCATCCCTACCTAGAGCACACTCCTCGGAACTGTGGTTCTTTGCGCACTTCACGCATCGAGGCTGCATTTGGCAGTTCGACGCGGCGTGCCCGAACCTCTGGCAGCGAACTCATTGTAAAACGCCTTCGCTCCTTTTTAATTTTTCCCAGTGAATCACCTGGTAGTCTAGGACATTGATACTCCTTAGACTATCCAGACGACTTTCAGGACTGAGCTGCACCAGGAAGAACGGCAGACTCCGTTTCTCCCGCCTGGCTCTAACTGTGGTAAATGGCTTTACCCCTACAAGCTTGAGTCCTTCGCACTCCTTTTCTTTGACCAGTGCCAGGATCTCCTCAGGATCAGAAGGCGGTTCCAACCCCTTCAGCAGCATCGATTGCCGCTTTTCACACTTCGGTGTGAATGAGTAGTGCTCCGTCGTCGTTTCCTTTAGGAGCTCTTTAACTTTCGCGTAGCCCTCCACTGTATTACAGTGGATGGCATGGCGATCGTTCCCCAATCTCTTAATATTGAAATTATTACCAATGACCAACTTACACAGCTCCTTAGTAGCATTTACCTCTAATTTAAAGGTGTTGATAGGAGGCACCTTCTCCTTCTTCTTTTGCTGCTGCTGCTGTTGTTGTTGTTGTCGCTGCTGCTGCTGTTTTTGTGGCTGCTGTTGTTTTTGCTGATGCCGTTGTTGTGGCTGCTCTTTTTGTTGTTCTTGGTGTTTTTTACGTTTTTGTTGGTGTTGTTGTTGGCTCTGCTTTGGAGCAAGCAGCGTCTGCTGTTGTTGCTGGGATTTTTCTTCCTCTTCCCTCTTCCTTCTAACCATTTGCCTTTCTTTGGCCAGTACCCTTTCTTGTAGCATTTTGATGCTGCTACTTATGGCCATGAGATGACACTTACATTTTCAAACGGGTGACGTTTAAATCTTCGAAACTTTGAAATAGAAAACGGTAAGGCAGTTCACCCGCCGTATAGCAGAATACCGATTCGAAGTGAAAGTGAATCGAATAGGTGAAGGGAACGTTCGATATACGTTGCACGTATAGCAGATTAGGGGTGTTAGTTATACAATGTAAATACTATAATTTCAAGTATGTGTTTTAAACTTAAACATAGAGAGGGGGAAAGGGAAGAGGAATTTGAATAAACTTTTCAATTTATGTACACGCGTACTCGCATGTGTTTTGTGTAGAAAATTTTTAGTTTTAGAACTTAATTGATTGCTCGTAAATTTCATCAAAAATAATTCACTTACAATAAAATAGAATAGAATGAAGAGGGGATGTTTACACAGATGAGGGATGAAAAATTAAAAATATAGGAAAAGTAGATAGGAGCAGGAATTAAAATTTCGCTCACAGGGACTTGAAAGGAAACACACGATAGTGTACTAATTAATAGAGATGCCGGCAAAATAAACCTCCAGACCGGCTTCATTTGATTCCATACGGCTCTTTATGTGAGCCAGCGTATTCTTGTAGTGCATTTCAAATTGTTTTGTCTCCTCGCTGGGTTCCAGATTTGGAAGTTCCTCATTAACCTTGTCTATTAATTGATTAAGCATAGCGACTGTGATAAGTGAATTACCGCGCTCGAAATAGAAAAGGTAGTGGTTGAGGAGTTCTACATATAATTGAACTTGTACACCAGTATCTAGGCACTGAGTTGCAATTCGAGCGCCCTTCTTCAAGCACTCCAACGTGCGCTTCCCGTCGCGCATTTCTTTGTAATTTTTTTTTCCACTCCAAAACAGACTCGCACAGGAGACAACACTTCTGCATTGATCGGGCTTTTCGAGCAATTTCGATGCAGCCAGAGCAAAATTCGTTCGCAGGGGTTCAGCGTTCTCCTAATCGATGCACGTCATCTGCTCGAAAGTGGACATTATCAGTGTTATGGCCGCCAATTGAGACTTGGAGTCAGATATCTCATCCTCGTACAGATGACCGTCTCATTATGGGAATAACCAATCTCACCAATCACTAAAGCTCCCTGTAAATACAACCTTAGAGCGAGCTCTGTGCTACGACAATATTGCAGAATTTTTTGACACTTGTATTTGTAGGCTAACTGATAGGCGGAGAAAATTAACGGTGGAAGGACGTGTTTTATTCTCTGTGGTCCACCAATGCCTAGATGTTTTCAGGCATTTTGTAGAATCTTATATTGCATGTCAGGATCATCAGATTTCATCAAGTGAACAAACCTTGCGACAATTCCTTGCTCTTCGGCAAACTCCTCCGGATCGTATTTGTCTTCAGGATTTATAGCATTATTGGCAGCACATTCCTCGTCTCTTATGAGCGGTGCAATCATTGTTAGGACTTTATCTGCTTCATCAGCAGTCGGTATAAGCGTATCGCTTTCCAAAATGTTCATTATAAGGTACAACTCTAGCGATTTGCGAAAAGTGTAATCAAACCTCTCGAGCAGTGGAGAAAAGTTGTTTAGCTGGATTCTTGTTAGGGCGTTATTGTATAGAGTTTTCCAATAAGGACTTGACAACTTTTTTTTTAAATAAAACGCAAACTATTTGAGATATTTCAAAAACTTTATTATCGGCTTGAAGTACAATCAAAACATTTATGAACGGAACTAGAATTCGGTCATACGGCCACCGCGGGCACGTTTGCAGCGGTCGAGTCATTGGACCCAATTTTCAACGACTCGGCCACGCATTTCAGCCGCAACGGCCACTATTTCGCGTTCAATGTTGGCTTTGAGCTCTTCCTACGTCGTCGGCGTGTTGGCATAAACCATTGACTTAACGTAGCCCCACAGAAAATAGTCAAGCGGCGTTAAATTGCATGAACGAGGCGGCCAATCGACTGACCTATTTCTTGAGATAACACGCTCACCATACTTACTCTGCAATAAATCGATTGTAGCGTGTGCTGTGTGGCTTGTGGCATTATTCTGTTGAAACCACATGTCGTCCAAGTCCATATCTTCTAATTCGGGCGAAAAATAATCGGTGATCATGGCGCGATAACGCTAACCATTCACAGTAACGTGACGATCGTTATCGTCGACGAAAAACTATGGACCAACAACGCCGCCGGCAGGCAAACCGCACCAAACCGTTATTTTTTGTGGATAAAGTGGTGATTCAGGAAGCACATGTGGATTTTCACCCGACCAATAACGCATATTTTGCTTATTGACGAACCCATTGAGCCAAAAATGAGCTTCGTCACTGAAGATGATTTTGCGATGAAATTCATCATCTTGGCGCATCTTCTCCACAACCCAATCGGAGAACGTACGTCGCTTCAAATGTTCCATCGGCTTCAATTCTTGAGTCAGCTTGATCTTGTATGGGTGTAAACCAAGATCCTTACACAAAATACGCCATAATGTGGTCTGAGCGATGATGCCTAATTCTTGAGAACGCCGTGGAATTGACTGATTTGGATCATTTGCTACGGCCGCCTGAACGGCAGCGATATTTTCGACACTTCGACCAACCCGTTGTCTCACTGACACGGCAACACTCAAATTTTTGCACTAAACTTGCCTATTGCCTGTCTACTAGGGCGAGAATTACGACTGAAAATTGGAGTTAACGCTCTTAAAGTTGCAGTCACCGACACCGAATTTCGGTAGAAAATTTTTATAATTTTCAGACGTTGCTCGTTCGGGTACTTTACCATAATGAAAATGTTGAGTTTACTGAATAAATTGACAGTGACAGTTTGATGATTAGTGAAAGAGTGCGTTCACAAATTAAATTCAAAGTTGTCAAGTACCTATTGGTAAACCCTTTATAAAGGTTTTTCCATTTTTACTTACTTGTCAAATATGCCTTTCGCCAAGGAGCGCGTTCAGTTCTTGATTTGTGATTTCTACAATGGGTGCGTACGCTCGAAGATCCCAAACGACAGTCACGAGCCATTACAAGAATCTTTTTTTTTTTTTAATATTTTATGACACTTACCTTATCAGCAACATTAAAGGATAATCATTTATCCACGGACGAAATTTTCAATACTACGTATAGTGGAACGCGATATTCGGCAAATATGAGCCGTGATGGATTCGACTTTTTAATTCGATGTCTTAGAATGGACGGTAAAGCTTTACGCCCTGCCATAAAACGAAATGATGCATTCACGCCTATCAGGATGGGACTAGTTATACTCCAGGATCTCATACTCATACTGCCATTGATGAACAGCTTTTAGGATTTCGTGGTCGTGGTCCGTTTAAGATTTATATTCCCAACAAGCCAAAAAAAAAACATTAACGACAACGTCACTGATCATTATTATCTCTCACCTTTCAATATACTCAACCTTGAGTCTTCATCTCAGTTTAGACCAGATGCAAATGGAAGTCTTCTTGTGCCTTTTTATAACAATTTAATTTAAGAGGATAGCGCTTACCGGGATGCACTGCACCATTGCTATCGAAAAAGGGAGCTCTTAATCTCCTTTTGTTAATATGTCATAATATACACATTAAGGGGATTGGGGGCTATTTCACTTTTGTCCATAGCCTCACCTAAGGATATGCCTTACCAAAAGTAGATTATTACGAATGTATAATAACATATTATTCTCTAATAATCTCTCTAGTTTAAGTTTTATTTTAGTTATAATGTTTATGTCTTTAGTATTAAGTATGCCAAAGAGCAACGTCATAATTACATGCCGGGAGCTAGCATGTACCTCTAAAAATCAAATTCAATGTAATACAACTGACTATCCCGAGGTAAAAGTTAAAACTATTTATAAATCATGTACATATTTTAGCCAGACATATTTCAAAGTCGGTAATTATGATATAAGATCAAACTATTGTAAAGGGTCCGCCATCTAAGGTTTTTTTTTTTCAACTAGTGCTTATTTCGTGAATGGTAACACATAGCTCATGTCTGATTTGACAGATGATTAGTTTTATCCTTCCGCTGAACGAATATGGGTGTGTATACGCTTGAACAACGCTGGGAAATATTGCGACATTACTTTGAAAATTGCAGAATGTGTGCGAAAATTGCGTACGGATTTTGGAAGAAGAGAAGCACCGTCAGCTCTGTATGTTCGTTATCTTGTGAAAAAAGTGAAAGAAACTGGTATCCTCATCGATAAACCAAAGCGTGAAAAGCCAAAAACAGTGCGTACACCCGAGAATATTGCTGCTGTGGCAGAAAGTGTGCGTGAAGCGCCATCAACATCAATTCACCGTCGTTCTCAACAATTGAACATTTCGGAGACATCATTGAGACGAATTTTGCATAAAGACCTTGGTATGACGCCATACAAAGTCCAATTGGTTCAGGAGTTGAAGCCAACCATCCAATGCATTTTCGATAAGTGGGCCTGCGATCGACTTAGAGAAGATGCCGATTTTGCCAAAAAAATCATCTTATCAGATGAAGCTCATTTTGATCTTGGCGGGTATGTAAACAAGCAAAATTGTCGCATTTGGGGTCACAGAAAACCCGCACGCATACATTGAGAAGTCGATACACCCAAAACGAGTCACTGTTTGGTGCGGATTTTGGTCCAGAGGCATAATTGGGCCATTTTTCTTCGAAAATGAGCAAGGAGTGGCCGTTACAGTCAATGGCGATCGTTATCGGGCCATGTTGAGCGATTTTTTTTTCACAAAAATTGAAGAGGAGGATATTGGCAACATTTGGTTTCAACAGGACGGCGCTACGTGCCACACAGCCGAAGCTACACTCGATGTTTTGCGCCCTGTTTTTGAAGATCTCATTATCAGCCGCAGAGCTGATGTCATTTGGCCACCTCGGAGCTGCGATTTGACACCGTTGGACTATTATTTGTGGGGTGCCGTAAAAGATAAGTGTTACGCCGACAAGCCAGAGGCAATTGACGCTTTAAAGGACAATATTCGTGAAGCACAATCAATAATGTTCTTAAAAATTGGACCGATCGTGTAGGCTACTGCATGGCCAGCCGAGGCAGCCATTTGAATGAAATTATTTTCTATTATTAACCGGAAGGATTGTACTTTCAAATAAAAAAAGAAATTTGAGAAAAAATTATATAAAAAATTATTTGGCGGACCCGTTATTATACTGATTTTTTTTAAGTCTCAATAAAGTTACAAGTAAGAATCGAAGTGTTACTCGTATACGATGGACACAGTAGGGGCTGGGATTGCACCGGTATGTCATCAATTTTACTGTCTCTTTGCTTAAATCGCTCTTTTGGATAGGCTTGAAGTTGAAAATCGCGCAGAGAACTTAACGATTCAGTTATTGTGGGGATGTAAGACTTTATTAGGGATTTTAATAGATCAATATTGTGAGCCATCCGCATAGATAGGTTTCTAAACGAACCCTTGATAAATCTTCAACAGATTTTAGAATGTCATCGTATTTGATTAATTGACATTGAATTATTTTGAAGGTATTGTTATTTTCTGACGCAAAGTTATTGACCGAATCACTGAAACACTTAATCACAAAAAAAAAATGCGGGATGGAGTGATGTCCTTACATTCATCGTAATCAAACAAAAAATTGTTTTTACATTTTTGTAGGTACACGATGGATCAAGTCAATACAAAGAGCATGCAAGATTTGCAACAAAGGCCACTGCATATCTTCATAACAGCCCATTTGTTAAGGAACAAGTCACACTCCCACATACGAAGAATTCTGACATGATGATAATTAATTGGGGTAGGTCTGTTGAAATTAGATCGAATCGATCGAATAAAGAAAAACAATACAAAAGGCGGTGAACGAGAAATAGGTTACTTGTTAATTTCGTAAAAATCGAGTCAGCAAAACAAAACACGAGGTGATGACCGAGAAATAGGTTGTGTGAGTTATTGGCAGGCAAAATTAATTTTTAATTTATAATTCCTGCGAAGCTATAGGCTTATCTGTAGAAGTTTGTGTTTTAAAAGTTTTATAGTTGAATTAAACTTAAAGTGATAGATTTGAATATTCAACAAAATTTAACATGATTTCATGAACAAAATGAAAAGAAAAAATTAACTACTTTAGATTAATAAGACCTTTTGTATGTGTTTTTTTTTGTTTTTTTTTTCTAGTTTTGAAATTTTCTATGTTTACTATTTCTCGGGGTAATTCGTTCATTGTTGAAGGAACGCTGTATTGTAGTTGTCGTCTACCATGTGTTGCAATTGCAGCATACTTTGGGCACGTCTTCTGGTGTTGATTGCGTGATCAATTAGTCGAATGGAACGGTTATCGTTAAAGTACTCCAGTAATAGTGTCATCATGAAGATTTTCTCGACCTGAAGAATTTTGAATATTCTTTCATCGTTGCGTGAGTAACTCTGGTATATTTATTTCAGCGCTGAATTTTGCAGCCTTTGTAGCTTATTATAGTGGGTTGTTGATGCGTTGCCAGAAGCAAGTATACCATATCCTAACTTTGACTCAACTAATGAATAGTATACTTGTTTTAAAACAGGAGCCATGACGACATGGTATCGCAAATGGGCTAGTGCGTATAAAGCTTTCTTCAGATCATTGCGTAGCTCGTCAATGTGCTTGTTCCATATACAAAATGACAGTCAATGATAACTCCAAGATAGTAGTGGCTCTCAACTAATTCAGTAGCGTTGTTTGCAGTGTTCGGACAGGCATCGTTTCTTAAACATATTTTACTCTGCGTTGGTTTGAATTGTGGACTCCGGATGTGTATCATCTTGGTTTTTGAAGCATTGATAATCAAGCCGTTGTCGTGGCACCTTTTTACTGCAGTGTCGAACTCCTCCTGCATTATCTTCGTCACCGTATCTAATGACCTGTGAATGACCACAATCGACTGCAAAGGCAAAAGAGATGCTCTGGTTGAGGACGCGAAGTAGCTCATTCGTGTATAGGATGAAAAGAATCGGCCCTAGTTTTGATCCCTGAGGGACTCCAAGCTGCAGCTTCTTTTTAAAATACTCATCGCGTCCTTAATTTTGACGCAAAACAGCCTGCTGTGTAAATAATCCTTAAACCAGTCAGCCATTACTTCACGTATATCAATCTAATAGCTTCTCGTGGTTAAGAGTGTCGAAAACTTTACTGAAGTCCATGAACATGATGGCTTTTATGTAAACTTTCATTGACACAATTACGAGTAGCATCTTTACTGTACTTTTTTTTTTTTTTGAATTCGTATTTTTTGTATAAGGGAGTGTTTGTCAATAAAACGCAGCGGTCTTCAGGGTTAATGGAATTTTCGACTGTTTCAGACTGTGGTTAATTAATTTACTATAAATACAATAGGATTAGATTAGATTGTAGTAAGTGGTGGTATAAGGAATCCCAGATCACTGCGGCCACAAATGAGCCTATTGTGATATCCTCCATTTAGAGCTCATCCATGATGCCGCAATTAACTAGGAAGGCTACGTCTGGGTGAGCGTCTTTAGGTGAGCTGGCAGCTATATCAGCTGCTTCAAGGTAGAATTTTGGTTAAACCATTGCAGTCACATAGTATGTGTTCTGTTGTTTCCACATCTTCGTTCCACAGTCTGCATGTGTTGTCTTGTGCTATGCCCATGGTCATCAGGTGTTTTTTCACACGGCAGTGTCCAGTTAGAAAGCCTGTGGTCACTCGAATCTGACTTGTACTTAGTTGTTTTGTTTTCTTGTGGCAACAGCTTGGCATAAAATTTTTGACTTGTCTGTTTCTCCTTCGATTTCTCTCCAGAAATTAAGCTTTTTTTTCCTCAAGCCACAATAAATCGCTCGCAGAATCCTGTGTTCAAAACAACAAAGCAGATCTTTATCTGTCTTCACTAACATTTCTGTCTATGCGACTGAGATCAGGACTAGGATAATGAGATATAACTAAATTGCCTTATAATGAGAAAGAAACAGTGATTTACGAGTACACCTCTTCGTTTGATTTCACTGAGTTGCACGGAGTTGGAAATAGTTGCACGGACTTTTAGAAAATCGTTTTTCTGGTTGTGGATTGCGAGTTGCTCACAATTCTATCAAGTGTGTTGTTAAGGAAGTCACATGACAACGTATCAACTTGTCTAAATCCTGCTTTGACAACAAAGATATGAGATTGTTTCCGACCCGTACGGAACAGCGTGCGTTCTCTAATCTGGAAAATTTGGCCGGGATGCCAAACCTGGAGACATGGTTATTACGAATATATGCTTATGTAGCTCATCTCTATATGTAGATGCTGTAAAATTCGGCCTTAACAATGATTTAGAGGTGCAAAATATCGATCTGGAGTTAAAGGATCTGCAGTAATGTGTTTATTTGGTTAATTGTGAATTAAATGAGCCTAAAACCGCAGTTTGACAGGTCAACCAGATCTTTAACAATTAGCTCAGCAGTACGCAAAGCTAAGAAAACTGATGCCTATAGCGATCCACCAGCCTTGTAATGAGAAATGAGAACTCATTACTCATAACTCTCAAATATATGCTCCTTTCCTATTTTGGCGTTAATGTCACCTAAAATGACCAATGAACTCGTAGAAATTTTCTTGGTAGCATCTATTGAATTTATTCTGTATCAATATACCTATCAGGCTGATAATGAATCAAGCCTTGACGCGCTTTTTTAAACATTCGCTCACGTTTCCAAAGCTCATCTCTGTAGCAACTAGTAAAGGACTTTCCAATAGGGACTTGACAATTTTGAATTTAATTTGTGAACGCACTCTTTCACTAATCATCAAACTTATTCTGTCAATTTATTCAGTAAACTCAACATTTTCATCATGGTAAAGTACACGAACGAGCAACGTCTACAAATTATAAAAATTTTCTACCGAAATTCGGAGTCGGTAACTGTAATTTTAAGAGCGTTTACTCCAATTTACGGTCGTAATTCTCGCCCTAGTAGACAGGCAATAACAAGTTTAGTGCAAAAATTTGAGTCTACATATTCGTTGTGTGATGTTGACGTGTCAGTAAGACAACGGGTTGGTCGAAGTGTCGAAAATATCGCTGCCGTTCAGGCGTCCGTTGCAAACGATCCAAATTAGTAAATTCCACGGCGTTCTCAAGAATTGGGCAGAATTGGGCCAAGATGATGAATTTCATCGCAACATCATCTCCAGTGACGAAGCTCATTTTTGCTCAATGGGTTCGTCAATAACCCAATTATGCGTTGTTGGTCGGGTGAAAATCCACATGTGCTTCATGAATCACCACTTCATCCACAAAAAATAACTGTTTGGTGCGGTTTGCATGCCGGCGGCGTTATTAGGCCATATTTTTTCGTCGACGATTACGATCGTCACGTTACTGTGAATGGTCAGCGTTATCGCGCCATGATCACCGATTATTTTTGGCTCGAATTGGAAGATATGGACTTGGACGACATGTGGTTTCAACAGGATGGTGCCACAAGTCACAGCACACGCTACAATCGATTTATTGAAGAGTAACTATGGTAAGCGTATTATCTCAAGAAATGGGCCAATCGATTGGCCGCCTCGATCGTGCGATTTAACGCCGCTTGACTATTTTCTGTGGGGCTACGTTAAGACATTGGCCGAAATGTGTGGCCGAGTCGTTGAAAATTGGGTCTAACGA
Source organism: Volucella bombylans (assembly GCA_949129095.1). Classification (NCBI taxonomy): domain Eukaryota; kingdom Metazoa; phylum Arthropoda; class Insecta; order Diptera; family Syrphidae; genus Volucella; species Volucella bombylans. The sequence continues at coordinate 113,755,309 of OX422141.1, forward strand.
ATCGACCGCTGCAATCGTGCCTGCGGTGGCCATATGAACGAAGTCGAGTTCCATTCATAAAGTTTTTGATTGTACTTCAAGCCGATGATAAAGTTTTTGACGTATCTCAAATGGTCTGCGTTTTATTTAAAAAAAAAGTTGTCAAGTCCTTATTGAAAAACCCCATATATGCCGCAGTTTCTCATTCTCCTCTTGTCCGGTCGTCTATGCTTTATAGCAGTTTTTGTTCGTTTGCCCCATACAGATCCGAGTGAAGTTGTCCTTTTTTCGTTTTACATTGTCATCAACAATGAATGGGGCATTATTCAAGGGTCTTTTGAAGGGATTTTTATGTGATTAACCACCAACAAAGATTTGATTGCTTGAATCCAGTCGTCATAAGTCTTCCTTCAGAGGATTAGTCATTTCCGACAGAATATTATAGTGTTGCTACTTCCTCCTTACTCAGTACTCGTTCTTACAAGTTTAGCGAGCCAAAATCCTCTAGATGAGGCGGTTAATACCTGGTGTACAGTTGATGCCTAGATAAAAACACTTGGCATTGCCAGGTTGACGCCGGCTGGCAATCGTAGCCGGTTTACCAGGACAGCGACGAGTGGCGTGGTTCAACTGGTAATATATTTTCGTTTTACATGAACGATTGCCTTTTAAATCATGGATGGAAGACGGACGCAATACATTCTTCTTTCGGGAAACTAAAATCGTGTCGTATGAATAGTTGCTTAGCAGTACCTGTCTTTTGATTTTGTGCACAGAAAGACAAACTGACGACTTATTGCCGACTCTGAAGAGTTTTCAGTTCTGCACACCGAGCCCGTTAATGCCCCCTTTCAAATACGTTCCTCGCTCTTAGGTAAGATCTTACTAGTCGTCCTGTGGTGGATTCGAATATTCTTTGTGCTAAAGTCCATGTGTCCATACGCTCTACATGACCTTGCCATCCTAATCGTTGTAGGCAAAGCCTTCTGACAACCGGTATAATTTCTCGTTGTATCTTCTCCCTACTCAGCCTACGCGGACGGGTCCGAAGATCACAAGAAAAATCAGCCAAAAGAGCTTTTATACGCCATTGATAGTGTTATTGCGTATGCATAATGAGAGTCTTTTATAGCATCTTCTTCCTTGCCCGAAGTAAAACCTTAGCGCTCAATTCCCTTTGTGTATGTACTGGACATAAAACCGTACCGATAGGGAGTAATCGACATAAATACGCATAATAGTAGATGCAACATTTTGTACGTGGTGTTAAGGAGGCTGATGCCTTTATAATTGGCGGAGTTAGAGGATCTCCTGCCTTTTAGATCGGGCAAACGATACTAGAGTTTCATTTATCAGGCATTTGACCAAATCCCAGAATTTTGCTGTCTACCAATTCATGCTCTGCAGTTTATAGCATAGCGGTTGGTTGCTCAGTCCAGCAGCCTTGTTATACTTCACCTTTACTTCATTTGGTTAAGGTGGATGGAAATTGCACGGGTTGAATGGCTCGTTCTGCCTTACAGTGTTATTTCGATAATAAATGCCGTTTAACAGTGCCAGGATAGCAGGGCTACCAGCGGCTGCTCTATACCTTTTTGTAGCTAAACTGGATATATCCCACGGTGTCAGGTGACTTAAAACCATTTGCCATCATCCTTCATAGTGCGGGCGATCTGCAGGAGTTTTTCCTGTGGTAGGAGCTTGTTTTTCTGGGGTTCCTGCTCTTCAAGAATATCGAGGCTTACTTCCGATTCTGACTTCGATATACATAACTATGGTTTGACATTTCGTAACCAATCTTAACTTGGAACTAAATTTTGGTAAAAATAAAAATGTTTAACAGTGCATCCAGTGAAAAGAATAATTACATGATTCGATGAGACTGGGTCCATTTCTGATGCCAGGCCATCAACACGTGTCGTTCAGCAGGAAACAACATCGCTGTTCGGCAATATGGGGTTGAAAGTCCGAGAACACATTCTCTCGGCATCGTGGTTATGAACTGAACATTTCAAGGAGAACTATGCAGTGTACCCTCACGGAAAATTTGCATCCCCATGCCCTCAAAATCTAACTGACTTACAAATTTTAACCTATATGTAATCCCTACATAGCCAAAAGAGTTCGTCAATTGGTTCATTGAACAACAACAAGTGAACGATGAGTTTTCCAACGAAATCATCTCCAAGCATGATGATCCCCTTGACGGAGTTTCTCAGCTGCTTTTTAATGAAGCGCGAGATAGTGGAGTGGATCGCTTTACTGAAATTGAAGTGAGGCAAGAAAATGAACAAAGCGTGCCAATTTCGGAGCCAGAGAAAGAAGAAGAAGCGTGAGTACACTTGGCGAAAAGTAGAGTTTCATGTTGCACGTGTTCAATTTACTTTACCGAATCGAACCAAAGAAATAATAACAATGAGAATGAGAATGAACTTAGTAAGACCCCAACACAGTAATTCTTAAGCTATTTTCCTAATGAGTTTTGTAAATTATTAGCTGAATGTACAAACCAGTACGCACTCTCCAGCAGCGGCAAAATCATTAAGCAATACAATGGCTATCACAATGGGAACCTTGCGTTTTCCACGTATTAATATGTATTGGAAAAAGTCAACCATGGTCTCCGTAATTTCCAAAACAATGTCAAGGCATGGATTTCATTTGATAAGGAATAATCTGCACTTTACGAATTCCAATAGCCCCACGTCCAAAGTACGTCCTCTATTGAACACCATTCGAAAAAATGTTTACTCATTTCTAAACAGCAATTCGAATGCATTGACGAAATGATGGTTCCATTCAAAGGAAAAACTTCCCTCAAGCAATATACGAAAAGTTTAAAAAGTTTCCGACCGCAGCGTAAAGATAGTGGCACTCGTCAATAAAAGCTAGTGAATGTTCGTTGTGCATCTTTTGACAGTTACTTGCAGAAGTTTCAGTCATTTTGGACGCGCAGTTTTTAGTTGACAGTCGTTTGAGTGAGACGATGTGAGTGTTTTTTGTGAAAATGGAAAAAAATTGAGTTGGACTCTGTGTATGGGGACGGGACTCTGCACCATCATTTACCACAGTGAAATTTTGGGTAGCTGTTGGCGCAGTTTAGGCGCAATAAATCCGAGTTTTGGCGCCGATTAATTACTGTAAATGAAACTTGGATACACAATTATACGCCCAAAACAAAAATTCTGCCAATACAGTGGACTGCAAAAGGCGAGCCGGCTCCAAAAAGAGCAAACACTGTTTTTCTCGGCTGGGAAAGTGATGGCGACTGTTTTTTGGGATAGTAAAGGAGTTATCTTAATCGATTATCTTCAAAAAGGAAAAACCATTACAGGTGCATACTACGCATCATTACTTGCCAAGCTGAAGGCAACAATTGCGGAAAAACGGCCACATTTGCAGAAAAAGAAAATTCTGTTTCACCTCAGCGGTTGCCATGGCGAAAATCCATGAATTACCTTATTCACCAGATCTAGCCTCAAGCGACTTCTTTTTGTTCCCTCATCTAAAAACTGCGCTCGGAGGACAGAGATTTTCCTCAAATGAGGAGGCAATCACCTTCGTGAACAATTATTTTGCAGAGAAAAACGCCAAGTACTATTTGGACAGGTTAGAGAGATGGGAGCATCGCTGGGAGAAGTACGAATATATAGAGTTACAAGGAGACTATGTAGAAAAATAAAAAAAAAAATTTGAGAAAAAATGTCTTGTATCATTGTTCGGTCGGAAACTTTTCAGACAGCCCTTGTATGTCTAAGAAGCCAAACAAGTGGGGAATGAAGATATTCGTGCTCTGCAGTATGGATGGTACCGTTCATGACTTTGAAGTACTACAATATATACTAGGGAAAGGGTGCTATGGGTCTGTCATCAATCGTAGTTCTACGACTAAGTGAAACCATTCCAAAGTATGCGGCCATAAGATGATGTTTGATAACTCTTTTACAAGTATTTCTCTGTTGGAGCAATTGAAATCTAAAGGAATACCAAAACTGCTTGTTATAGGCAAATCAAAAAATCCAAGACAAACAAAAAGGCTTGGATGACCTCCAAAATTTTCGAGGGAGTGTCACGAAAATGGGATACAGAGGTTAGGATAAAGAAAAAGAAAATGTTGTTACTTGTGGATAACTGCCCTTCACATCCTTCACAACATTTTAACCTCAGATGATCCAAATTTAGAAGAAATAGTGAGTGCTGCTGCTGCTGTAGAGAATTCTTTTCTCGAGGATTTTGATGACGATGGAAATAATGTAAACACAAAACAAGTCCTTCTTGTAAGAATGAGAACTATCGATAAATTATCGTTTTCAGAAATCGGGAAAAGGCTGAATTGCTCAAAAGCAATGGTCTTCAACGCAGTAAAATACAGTGAAAAACATCAAACTACGGAAAATTTAGCAAGACGCAAAAGACCGCGTGAGACTAATGAGGCTGAGGATCGAAGAATTGTTCGACTTGCCAAAAAAAAAAAAAAAAAAATCCGTTTATGAGCCCTTTTGACCTTTCAGTACATTCCATACGGGAACGATTGAATGAAAGCCAACTTTTTGGAAGAGCGATTCGAAAAAAAAAACCATTGCTCTCTGAAAAAAGCCGAAAAGCTAAGTTAGCTTTTGCGAAGAAACATAAGGACTGGACGGTTTCTGAGTGCAAAAAAAAATATTATTTAGCGACGAAACAAAGATTAATAGAGTGGGATCAGATGGTAAAAAAATGAGGCATTTAATCCGAAATACACGACGGTTACTCTTAAACACGGAAGAGGAAGTGTGATGTTTTGGGGTTGCATGTCGTTTAAGGGAACCGGACCTTTGCATCGAATAGAAGGTATTATGAATTCGGAGCATTATATAAAAATATTAGAAAATGTTATGTTACCCTATACTGAGGAAGATCTGCCCGTTACTTGGATATTTATGCAAGATAATGACCTAAAGCACACGGCAAGGGTAATAAAACAATGGTTTAATAAGAATTCTGTCGACGTTTTAGAGTGGCCATCATGTAGTCCGGATTTAAATTCAATAGAAAACCTGTGGTATCAACTTAAAACCGGAATTGCCAAGCACAAAATTGGGAATTTGAATGAATTATTTGAAGTTGCAAGGATGGCTTGGGCCAACATACCACCTAAAAATTTCCGCGATCTAATTGAATCTATGCCACGGAGATGTAAGACTGTGATCATGAATAAAGGATATCCAACGAAATATTGAGCGAGGACATGTCAATTCCGCAAATATGAAAAAAAGATTGCATAACCTTCCTAATTAGTCCGCCAACCATTTCACTATCCAAACTCAAATTGTTACCATTTGGCAACAAGAAAAAAAATAGGTTTCTAAAGTCCAAATAAGCAAGAAATATGGTTAAATATATTGTTTGTGGTGTCATACATTCAAAAATTGTACCGAAAGGGTTAAATGCAAAAATTGTTGCTCGTGCAAAATATGCTTAATTTTCCTATTATAAAGCATTTATTGAAAAGTGGCCGGATACTAGTGACTGGCCGGGTACTGGTGCACTTACCCTACATCGAACAATTGCCTCTAAGAATATCGACTAATCTTGTATGTATGCGCTTCTTCTTAGCAATTGTTTAAACTAATACTTGGAGTAATTTCTGCTACTGCTACCATCTTGTGTAAGTGTCATCAATTATCATCATAAAATAACATACGATTATCGATGCATCTAACCAGCAAGCAATTGGTTACGAGGCAATGATCTTGAAACTTGTCTTGCCATGCCATACATACTTGAAACTTCGATTTGCAAGGATACACTTAGCCATCGAACCAATAACCTCAGCATTAGCTTCAATCTCTGTCCCAGTCTCGGTCGCAGTCTCAGTCACAGTATCAGCGTTAGCCTCGGCATTGTTGGAAATTCTCCAGACTATGACCGTGTCGTCTGCGGCTTCAGACAACATGTCGTGCCATCAACATTCCAATCAATAATAATTTTGTGGTGTAGTTAGGACGGATTGTTTTTTTTTCCCCATTTTACCTCCACGCCAGATGAAAAGTAAAGTGATACTTTAGATACACTTCAACGCTAGTATGTCCACGTCTAAACAACTGTATAGCGAATCAGATATGAAGCGTGACAGTTTTTCCCTCGTTTTCTTTCAGAGTTGCCTTTATCTGTTTGGTTGTAGGTTTCCGTATAAAGCTTCGTCTTTAAGCTGCTATCAATGAATGCACTTTATGCGCACTTGTATGTGTTCTCGCCCGTCTTCTTCTGTTCTGTATAAAAATAAGAAAAAAACAAACAAAACAAAAAAAAAATCGTTGAAATAGGGTGGCGAGCGTTGTGCGGTAGGGTGGTAGGATGATAGGAGTAGAAAAGAGAAAAAAAAAAAAAAAAACAGTCGACGTCAATGCACTTTATCGACATATGGCATTGTGGAAGCACATCAAGTTGCACTTGTGTTTTGCTTAAGCGATAATTTTAACATCCCCCCTTTTCCCACCGCCCATGTACACATGCATGAGCAACGGTAAAACAATTGCAATGCTATAGCGCGTTTTGATTCTCGTTAGTCATTCATATAGCAGAGCAGCAGGGATTTAAAAAGAAATAAAGATTCAACCAACAATAAAAAAAACAAAATAAAAAAAAACTGGAATAACCCATAAAAGAAATGTTAGTTTTGTTGTTCTCTACTTCTCTAACCCTCATCGAGCTTCTCTATTGAATTATAATTAAACCGTTTGAATTCGATTTGTTGTGAATACATTAATAAGATTACGTTTTTCGTCTTCTTTCTTTCAGGTGAGTTAACTGAGAATTTATATGTACACTCTGTTACATTTTTATAGAATGTAAGTACCTACCAACTACAAAAAAAATAGGAAAATCAGAAAATCAAGTGCTGACTTAAAATTATGTTAAAAGCACGGTTGGGTATGTTTGTTTTATATATTTATGTTGTAACAAGATTTGTACTTAATTTATTAAATTGTAGGCAGAAATTAAAGGGATTGCTCTCGGAATCTTTAAGTTTTTCAAACTTGATATCTTGGAGATTTGTATATTGCGTTGTTATTCGTCGGAAGGACACTTGATCACAACCAACGAGCATCGTAGTGTCGTACGGATTAACGACATTGTGATTGACGCAATACATACCCCCAGTAACTTAATTTAGTTGAGAAGTCTCAAAATGGAAAACTGACGTCGAACAAAAACAATTGCAAAAATCTGAGTGAATCACCGTCAATTGTTTGTGTATCTTGAAAAATCTTGCCATTAAAATAATGGCAACTGTTCACCAGAGGCAAAGAGGCTCAATGTGGCCGCAGAGAAACTCTTAGTTTGTCCAAAAGCACAGAATAGTCAGACAAAACTATGAAAATCCAAATGATTGTACCCAGCGTTTCTAACAAGCCAACAGACCAGGACTTCAGCTAGCGTGCTATTCTGCCTCCAGTTGCGTACACGAAGTTGGCTGAGGTCCCCTTCCATTTAAGATGAAGCTGTCCTCTACTGCGTTGTCCCTCTGAGTTGGAGTCGAAAACTTTCCAGTGCCAATTCGCTCAAGGTAGCCAGCCTCGGGTTATCCAAGCATTTCTCATGAGGTCAGCATCACTGTACATTTCGCTTTTAAAACGTCTTCTCCATTCTCCATTGATTGTGTGTCCCTCTTTGTTAACAGCATATAAGTATTTTGTTTTATCTTCATTGAACGCTAAACCCATCTTTGCCGCTTCTACTTCAATAGTCTTAAACGATCAGTTAGCAGCTTGCTGTGTTCTTCCCATTATGTCAATGTCTTCTGCATATGCGAGTAATAGAACAGACTACCTGTTAAATATGGTGCCTCTGGAGTTTCGTGGTGAGTTTCACATAATTTTTTCAAGAACAATGTTGCCTTGTTAAATCCTTTTCTGACATTGGAGGTCTCGGTTTTGTCATTACCAACCTTTACCGAGCAACGTGGATTCTCTATCATTATCCTGTAATCATAAAAGGAAATCAGCGTTCAAACGAAATTTTTCGGCTTTTAACTCGTCTGGCGCTTTCCACTCGGCACTTTGACGCTTAGTTTCTGGATCATTTTGAAAACATAAAATTACATAATCAGTCACAACGTTGTAAAGGAAATTTGTGTTCTTTTTGGCGTCCTGGATCATGTCCTTTGGATATTGAATTCTGAGCAATTTTTGGTCGAAGCTCATTTTTGTACCGATGACACAAACTACTGTCACTTCAGACGCAATAACTCCGCTTCTATTCATCTCAATGTCATGGCACTTTGACAATACTTCAGTAGTTACCAATAGATGTCCTCACTGAAATACATATTTTTAAAAAGTCCTATCTACTTTGGAACGGATATTGTATATGAATTTTTGATTTCCTGAGCTTTTTCCAATTTTTTTTTTAATTTCTGCCGTAATTTGATCTATGGTGGAATTTCCTAGCTTGGTGGGAGCCAGCCCTGCTGTTTACGAAGGGTTTTTAGACGTAAGGCGTTTATATGCGGTGGAGGGGAGAAGGAGACTTATTCCCTTGTAGTTTTCTCAATTTAGAGGATCTCCCTTTAGGATCGGACAAACAGCTGAGGTTGTACCATATCCAATCATCACGTTGTTAGACTTAAACTTGGAAATTACTGTCCTGATTTCAATTTAGTCGAGTGGACGGAAATGTTGTCTGCATGACAGTGGGATGTTGTTCGTCTTCATCATTTAACAGTCAGCAGAAATATTCTTTCCAGATTCTAATCACCGACTATGGTTCCCTGGCGGTTTCTTGCGACTGTAGCCGTTCAACCGACGTAGAACTTCCTCACAATGGTTCGGTGGCTCTGCGCTGTTATGGATACCCACATCTTTGGTTACAACAAGATAGTGGTCCGAGTCGATTGTAGCTTCTTGGAACGTTCGACCATCCAAAACACTGGAGGAGTGTCTTGTGTCATTCGCAATATAATCAATTTGGATGACAGTTTGTTGATCAGGAGTCAACCAAGTCTCTTGTCCAGGTATGGAAACCGTGTACTGGGTATAGCTACATTACGTCCCGCCGCAAGACAAATAAGCCTGTGTGTCCGTTTCCGGAGGTGATGATGTGAAGGCTGTACTTCGTCACTGTATTACCAGAGTGGCCTCCTTCATATTTAGATCATTGGTCGCGGGCTTTGTTGAGGAGCTCGTAGAAGCAGTTTTTGGGGGTAGGGTTGTCCTTATCCTCTGTCGGGGTGGGGGCGAATTTACTTTTTATGCGGATCGACTTCATCGATCGACGCCGAATCCGTATCAGAGCAGTTCTCCATAGTGCATATCACAGTTTTTCATCTTTTTTTTCAATTCATCCCGAATGTACGAATTTTAGACAAGAGAACCTGATGCAATGATGTCAAATGCCTTTGAAATACCAGGTGCACCTATCTTGCTTTCGCCAGATTTGTGTAGTCTTCGGTTTCGCTTTTCGGCCAGAGATGCTACGAAACCCATACTGCTGGTCATTGAAAAGTTTTTCACTCGGAGTATGATTGATAAAAAAGTTTACGAAGTCTTTTTCCTAACGTGGAAAACAAATCTTTAGTAGAAGAAGGTGAAGCATAACATCTAGTCCAGCGAATTTATTATCTTGTTACTACACGAGTGCGAAAGTGAAATGGTTCATTTGAACATTTCGACGCATGAAGACATGATATAATCTAGAATCGTAAAGATGGTTTGGACGTCCACAACAAGTACAATAGACTGGCCTTGTCTAAAGAGCGCTGTTAGCTTGATTGGCGTTATATTATAGGGTTTCCCAATAAGGACTTGACAACTTTTTTTTTAAATAAAACGCAAACCATTTGAGATATTTCTAAAACTTTATTATCGGCTTCGTTCATATGGCCACCGCGGGCACGTTTGCAGCGGTTGATTCGTTGACATTTCGGCCGAAACGTCCGCTATTTCGCGTTCAATGTTGGCTCTGAGCTCTTCCAACGTCGTCGGCGTGTTGGCATAAACCAATGACTTTACGTAGCCACACAGAAAATAGTCAAGCGGCGATAGATAGCACGAACGGGGCGGCCAATCGACTGGCCAATTTCTTGAGATAACACGCTCATCATACTTACTACTCTTCAATAAATCGATTGTAGCGTGTGCTGTGTGGCTTGTGGCATCATCCTGTTGAAACCACATGTCGTTCAAGTCCATATCTTCCAATTCGGGCCAAAAATAATCGGTGATCATGGCGCGATAACACTGACCATTCACAGTAACGTGACGATCGTTATCGTCGACGAAAAACTATGGCCCAATAACGCCGCCGACATGCAAACCGCACCAAAGTTATTTTTTGCGGATGAAGTGGTGATTCATGAAGCACATGTGGGTTTTCACCCGACCAATAACGCAAACGAGCTTCGTCACTGGAGATGGTTTTGCGATGAAATTCATCATCTTGGCGCATCTTCTCCAGAACCCAATCGGAGAACGTAAGTCGCTTCAAATGGTCCATCGGCTTCAATTCTTGAGTCAGCTTGGTCTTGTATCTTCTAAGATCCTTACGCAAAATACGCCATAATGTGGTCTGAGTGATGCCCAATTCTTGAGAACGCTGTGGAATTGACTGATTTGGATCGTTTGCAACGGACGCCTGAACGGCAGCAATATTTTCGATACTTCGACCAACCCGTTGTCTCACTGACACGGCAACATCACACAACGAATATGTAGACTCAAATTTTTGCACTAAACTTGTTATTGCCTGTCTACCAGGGCGAGAATTACGACTGAAAATTGGAGTCAACGCTCTTAAAGTTGCAGTCACCGACTCCGAATTTCGGTAGAAAATTTTTATAATTTGCAGACGTTGCTCGTTCGTGTACTTTACCATGATGAAAATGTTGAGTTTACTGAATAAATTGACAGTGACAGTTCGATGATTAGTGAAAGAGTGCGTTCACAAATTAAATTCAAAGATGTCAAGTCCCTATTGGAAAACCCTTTACAAATGATTGTTGAGATGGAGGTTTAGACAGATTTTTCAAAAACAATCAGTAATTTCATCTATCTTTGGGAGCACTAGTATGTTTGATTTCATTTCATGTTTCATGTTAGTCGTATTGAAACTTTACATGTTCAGGAAGGAAGTTCTTCAGCCGGTGAGGTGAGAATGATACTCTTCAGTCGATCTTATTCCAAAGACAATAATGTTTGTCGTTATCGGGAAAACATAACAACCAGTTAAAATTTGTAAAAATAAGTATGTCAAGACTTATATTGACATACGGATTAATTACGAATTTTGGTTACTATGCTGACCATGACATAATGGTTCGGTGAGCTTTAACGGAAAATGCACATCAACGGTTTACTTATCACTTACGTTACCGAGAATAGAAACGATAACCGTTTCGTACTTGCTGTGATACAGTGCATAAGGGCTTATGCAAGTGCAGATTGTTGAAATCCGTCCCAGAACTAGAGTCTATAGCACAAACAATAAATCATTTTAGGCGTCATCAAATTTGAAGCCCATACACATGCAAGGATATGTATGTATTAATGTATGCTTGTATGGATTTCAATCCAGTGTGTCGTCCATCTGTTTCTTGTCTTCCAAAAGAAATCGTGTTCAGGTTCCGTAAAAGCTGTCGAATTCCCATAAAGCCAACCAGTCTTCCATAAATGGTAAATCCGATTTAGAACACTTGTTTTGCTCTGAAACTCTTTGCTCCTAGTCAAGTCAGGGAGTACAAAAAAATGAACAAGACAAAAAAAAATATTCCCAATTTAAATACCTTCAAAAAATTAGCGTCTGGGCGTCTTTGTTGCTGCTTGTACATGTGGTTCTCGAAAACTTATACCTGCAAATTAGCCGCAGTGTTCTTGGAAAAAAAAGAAGTATCTCTTCTTAATATATGTATATAAACCCATACATAGCACTTTATACAATTTTTTTTTATATATATTCTTTCGTTTGGATATTTAAACCGTCATCGTCGTCATCATCATCACCATCACCATCATCATCATCATCATACCTGCTGAACGAAAGCAAGGTAGGTACAAGGAAAAAAATAAAGTATTCTCTAAAAGAACTGACACACCATTACACATAGCACTACATCAACAGCAACACTTAAATAAATGAATACACAAAAACAATCCTATATTAAATAAATAAATAAATAAGTTACCTTTATATTTACCCTCGTGTCTTTCTTTGTATGCCTGGCTGGGTCGGCTCATTTCGACTCGACTTGAATCAGCTCTTATGCTTGCCACTCACCTTAGCTATCAGGCTATCTGCCTACCTGACCATACCTTCTTTATAGCCGAATCCCACTACTACCTCTCACTCAATGTTGCTGTAGTGGTCGTCTCCGTCGTTGTCGTCTTCTCCGTCGTCGTCCGCCACTAAAACATTTTATTCTTTTTTATTTTTTCGTCATCATCGCCATCATCAGTGGCGTTGTCGTTGTTACGTTGCGCCTCAGCTTTAGTCAGTCTGTTGCTTCATTCTTTTCATATAATATACAATTTTTTTTTTCTTTCTTTCGTTTTCGTCTTGTGTTCGGCTCTGTTCGACGGCATAGCCACCGCATTTACTCAAGCTCAGCACTTTAAGTTCGGTGTTCGTCAATTTGTTTTAATACTCGTATCGCGCTTTATAGCTGTCGTCGCCGTGTGAGAATAGGCCACCTTCTTTCCATCATCGTCATCATCTTCTCTTCTATACTGTTTTTGTGTGTTTTTTTTGTTTTATTGTTTTTACTGGTGTATAATCAAATTACAAACCAAAAAGAAAAGTGCTTAACAAAAAATTACATCAAAATAACTATAGTCATTTATTTAACAACAACAAAAAAAGAAAAGAAAAGAAGTTATAGATATTCGATTCTCCTTTTATTCGCGTATTTACTGTAGTTTACTTTCCTCGCGGCAACTTCCGTGTGTTTCTTTTTTCGGTCTTTGCTGTAATTCTCTTTTATGTTGTAACTTAACGAGGATTATCACTAAAATACAATAAATATAAAAAAAAAAAACAAATAAAATTTATATAACAAAAGAAGAGTAAATAAAAATAAAACGGAAGGAAGTGTAAAGAGAAAAATACGTTTTGTGTCTGAAGTCTGACATTGAAATTGTTGTGCGTTTGTTTTGTGTCGTATCTTTCGCAAGTTGTTTTTTTTTTTTAGTCTGTTCGCCGCCCTTATTTCTCGCTTCAATATCTCGTTTGTTCCTTTTATTTTCGGAATTTGTGCTTACTAGGATAACAATAGAGTTGATTGCTCAGATTTTGGATTACTTTTCTTTTCACATACATTTTTAGGTGAGTTATTAAATTATTTAAAGAATAAAAAATACATAAGTACCTACATACTTCGTTAGCTCCTTATTTTTTATTTTAAAGAACTCAAATCCGGTTTTCTTTTCTTGAAAGTGCACTTATTTCCCTAATTATTTCCCAAGAATTGGACAGAAATTATGATTTAATTCACTGGACTTGATTTGGTAGTTTTGTGGATATATGCGGCCAAACCGGTTTCTTATTCCTTTTATATGCATAGTCCGCTCTACTACTATACTCACCCAACCTGAAGTGGCCTCCAGAAAATGGAAACCTTTTTTTTATGGTTGTATACCTGTTGGTACACACGGATACATAGGACACGATTTTTGAATACTAACCAAAAAAAGAAATAAACATTTTTTTTGAAGATTTTTCAAGAGTGGAGTGCCTACTTGACTTCGACAACGTGGTGGTTTAAGTCTTTCTTTTATTTTTTTTCCAAAATTTTCTTCTTCTGAAACTTTCTTGGGAGAATTTTGCTTCTGGTTTTTGAAATGATGACTTTTTTGTTTGGTGAAATTTAGGAAAGTTTTCATGATTCAAAGATCCTTCGTAAGATTGCTTTGTTACAAACTTTTTTTTTTTATTATGATTCATACAAAGGAATTTCTTTCGTAAAGAACAGTGGACATTCATACATAAAGGTATATTTACCTGTGCTTCACCCATTTTTGTCGGTTTGTGTTGGTATTCAGTTGAAACTACGACACCTGGAACCCACATGGAATGGTTTATGCAGGTTTTTACTGTATAATCCAATCTTTTTGTTCTGACAAAAAGACAAAAGAGAACATAACCCCATATGTTGAATATTTCTACATTTTACAAAATAAACTATATATGAAGGTAAGTTCGTGCCATAAGTGCGGTTAGTTCGAACAAAGCTAAATCTGATATGTTGTCTGCTTCAAGTCGTTCATCGTCTCTGATGTTTCAACGGAGAGTAGCGACTTCACATATCCTCACACAGAAAATAATCAAAAAGGTATTACGAGTAAATCACGTGATTTTTGCCACGTAAGCCCATTACGTGAAATATTGTGCTCATCGAATGTTTCCTTCAATAAATTGATTGTGACGCACGTTGTGCGTCGTCTTGTTAATACAACAGCTCTTCCACATTAATACCATTCGATTGGAGAACGAAAAGTTATATAAAACACATCAAACAGTGACTTTTTGTGGATGTGACGGTACTTCAATAGTAGATTATGGAGATTCTTCACTCCAATTGCAGCAATTGCACTCGTTGATGTAGCCATTCAACCAAAAATGAGCCCAACAACATTTTGTGGTGAGAAAGAGGATTAAGAGTAGTCTCATTTTCGGCCTGTTCACCGAATATACGACACATGTTGGTCGAGTCGCTTCAATTCTCACACGAGCAGAACTTTGTTAGTTCGCAAACCAAGATCTTTCAGCATGGACAAAGCTGAAAATACTGTGCACCATGGCGAATCGATTCAATACAACGCTCCAGAGCAGCAATAGCTTCTTCAGTGCGTGTTATCAATTACAGTATGGTTGAACTGAATAGCGATTTTTGAAATAAATTTGCAAGTCTACTAATAGTGGCAAATCAAACGGAGCGGATTTCAACTGTAGAAAAGTCTAGACCTTGTCGCTCTTCTGCGCTCACTTTACATACATACATTATGAAGATAATATAATATTTTTTTAAACCCAACTTCAAGTATAGGGATTGGATTCTTTGGCTATTTTTGATGAAGCACATCCTGTCGATCCAATTTTTGGCTACCATTTCGATCACTTGGGATCTATCGCACCAATACTATGATCAATATTGGCTTCCAAGGCTTAAATAATTTGCAGTTTATCAGCATATACGAAAGACTTTACATAACCCCACAAGCAGTAACCGAGTTGCTTTAAAATATACGAAGTCGGTGGTCAGTTCACTAGTCTATTTCGCGATGTAACGTTATTGTTATTGAGTCCTCGATGAGTGTATAAAACTATGACAAGACGCGCTATTCAGTTGGAACCACATATCATCGAGATGAACGCGTTGTTGGCTTTGTGTTATATGGAGCGTAAGTGGTACGAAATTTACGCACAACACTTACTTAAGGTGGCGCTACAGTCCGTCTAAAGCCACCTCGATCTTTGGCTAGCTGCCTTCAGTTCCGCACGCTTAGTTGAGGTCCCCTTCTACTTGTGTGCACCACCTGAGTCACGGTCTTCCTCTGGTTCGCTGTCCCTCGGAAGCGGAGTCGAAGACTTTGGTACGGAGCATTGGTGTCCATCCGCTCTACATGACTCAACCACCGCAGTCGTTGGACCTTCATTCATTTGGCTAAGTCGATGTCAGTGTACAGCATGTATAGTTCGTTGTTGTATCTAATCCGCCACTCACCGTATACAGACGGAACCGAAAATCGAATTTTCCTTTCAAAGCAGCCAAGAGCATCCTCATCCATTTTTGATAAAGTCCATGCCTCTTGGCTCTTACCCATATAGCAGGACTGGGATTATTAAGTTCTTATAAAGAGTCACTTTTATTATTCGAGAGAGGGCTTTGCTAGACAATTTGCTTTGTTAGTTAAAAAAAAAAGCAGCGATTGGCTAGAGTTATTCTTCGTTTGATTTCAGCGCTGGTGTCGTTGTGTGAATTGATAGCGGAGCCTAGTCCTTAGTTAACTCAAAGTTATAAGTTATATATATATATATATTATGATTGAGCGAACTTTTGAAAAATTGTGCCTCTTGTGTTGGCCCGTGAATATTTGGTCGATGGTGGTGGACTTTCCTGGCCTGAAGCCACGCGGATATGGGCCAATCAGGTTGCTGACGAACGGCTTCAGGTGTACATACAATACGACAGATAGGATCTTGTAGGCGATGTTAAGAAGACTGATGTCTTTGCAGTTGGTTCAGTTCAGAGGCTCTCTGTTCTTGAGAATCAGACAAATAATGCTGAGGTTCCATTCATCGAAAATACTTTCGGCGGCAGACCATATTTTATAGATAAGTTGGTGAATGCTCCTTACCAAGTCATCGCCTGCCACTTTGAGGAGTTCGGCAGTCAGGCCGTCTATTCCTGTAGCTTTGTTGGACTTCCATATGGCTATCGTCACTTCTTCCAATTCGGGTGAATGGAATTTTTGTTCTTTTACATCGTCCAAGTAGAAAGATTTATTCTGCCTGACAGCGGTATTTGAGTCGTCATCGCCGCTATACAGTCTACAGAAATGCTCTTTCTACATCTTCAGCTTCGAATCGATTACTATGTTCCCTTGTTCGTTTATACAGGCTTCGATTCGGGGTATGTGTCCGTGCCATGTTGTTTTTTTTTTACCTTTTGGAATGTAAAAAATCTCTCTTAACCACGCGCTTCTCATGCTCCATCTTTTTCCTCCGGAGAAGCCGGTGTTCGTCTCCTAGAACTTCTTTGTAGCGTCGCTTTGTATGCCTCTTGCTTAGCTGTATGTGTCTTACCGGCACTTGCCGTCAAACTAGGGGTTTCGTTGTGGTGGCCGAGTGAAAGCAGATGACATCTCTGATGGCTTTTTTGCGTTGTTGTCACTGATCTTCGATACTTGATACTGGCGGCATAGGACCTCTTAAAAGATTTGGCGATCTCTTGCAATTGTAGCCGTCCGACGTCAAACTTCCTCACAGTATTAACTTGCCTTTACGATGTTCGGGATAACCGCAACCGCACCTTGGATAGAACAAGGCAATGGTCCGAGTGGATGTTGGTCCCTTGGAAAGTTCAAAAATCCATAATACTGAAGGAGCGCCTTGTTTCGATCGCAATGTGGTCAATCTGGTTGATTGATCAGTCTCCTGATGAATATCAAGATGGGGCCAACCGGGTGCTAGCTCTACGACACAGCAGCGAAGTCGATTAGCCTGAATCCATTGTCGAAGGTTGTGTCGTGTGGGCTATATGTACTTTACAACAGAACTACGAAAGATGCCCTCTTTCTCTAGCTTTGCATTTAAGTCACAGACACTGCTCGTGAGTCTTGTCCAAGACCTCGAACAAGCTCAAAGCCACCGTCGTCACCTTTCTCCTCTGTGCGCGTGCATGCGGGCATATAACACTAATGTTGGCAAATTTAGACTTAATACGGATTGTTACGAGGGGCTCGTTTAAATGCCGGAAACTCAAGACTTCATGCCTAAGTCTACCTCTAACAACAAATCCGCTACCAAATCGGCGCTGCTTTTCCCGTCAATAACAATCGCCGTAGTAGATGTCGCAGTTTTTCATTCACTTTTATTCCCATCATATGGATGGCGCTAACATCTG